>OX463231.1:36305322-38705322 GCA_949820135.1 Sylvilagus floridanus | reverse complement strand
TACTCATCGAAGTTACCCACCCTGCTGTACAGCAGTGAGCGAGGGACAGGCTCACATGGAACTGGGAACTCCAACATGGAACAGGCCATCCTCCCAGACCAGAGCCTCACCCACCCGGGCAGACAGACCCAGCAACGTGATGTGGTCCTCGTCCTTGCCCTCTGCGTCTAAGGACACAGCCTGTGACTCATCCCTACAGCCAGGGTGACTATGGACAGATGCATCAGCACGCAGCCAATGGCTGCTTCTGTCCACTATGCCTTCCCCCTAGGGAGGAATTTTCCAGCCAGGCCCAACTGTGGACAGAGCTCTCTCTGCTGCCCTTTGGGGGCAAGATCTCCTTGTTACCACAGAGTCATCTGCACTTCACAGCTCCAAGCTATTCTGTGTCCAGGGGAGATCTCTGCAGTTACCCCAAAGCACCCGACCCCACCCAGTGACGGTTCACTCCTCATCTGCCCTCTTACGTGTGCAAGAGCTAAGAATAAATGCTGCCATCTATTGAGTGTTCACTGACTTCAAAGCATCACGTTGCGCAATGGATTAGCTACTTCATTTATATTATTATCCCCTTAATCCTTGGAGCAGTCCTCGGACGTAGATATCATTATGCTCATTTTATAGATGAGAAAATGACAGACTCAAATGAGATGTCACATGCCCCAGTTAAACATGAGTTAGGCCCCAGATTTAGCTAACATTTTATTGATCAACATTTCCTAATTACATACATTTTCCTGAACCCATAACTTATCTATGCAGGTATTTATTCCTTCCACCTATAAACATTTATTGAGGGCCTGTGTTCAGGCCATAATCCCCATTTTACACAGGTGGTTTAAATTTAACTGGCAAATGATGGCTCTCGAATTTAAAAGTCTATCCAATTATAATGTCTAAATGCTTTCAAATAAGCCACAGCTCTACAAAGAGACCTAATTTATACAAAAGTGACTTCCGAGTTAGCCCACGTAAAAGCAAATAAGAAGGTCAAGAGCTCTGGCCCGAGCTCAGTCCTGGACAACATAAGCTCTGCAATGGGGGACAGGGACCGGGTCAGGGCTGTTCCTGGAGGAGCTGACACCACGGTGTGTGCAGCCGATGGGGGCAGGGAGCGCTCAGTCAGGCAGAGAGGGGAGTATCCCTAGCAGCTCATGGTCCCTGCTCCCAGAGCTGCAGATTCTGTAGGTCTAGGGTACGGTCAAGGCTCTCCACATCTCTGTGCCCAAGGGGTGGTGAAGCCGCATGTCCTGAGGACAACCCCGCAAGGTCATTGTACTAGGAAGGATTTGGCCGGGTAGGACCCAGGGGAGGGTGGAGAGCAGTGGAAACCCAAGCAGAAATCTGCGTATCAGAGGCAGTTTTTGGAGAATTCCTAGGATGTGGACAGATGAAGGAATGGAGTGGCAGAAGGGGACAAAGGTGCCCCGGATGGAAAGAAGACAAGCCAGGGTAAGCGGTGATCCTTAGGAAGAAGCAAACGACACAGTCTGCACCTGACATCCTGCACATGAAGATGCCAGCAGAATAGAGAGTGAGTTCATCAATGGGAAGAAACCACAGAGCCTGTCTCTGAAGGGCAGGGGGAGACTGGACGGGCGTGATCGCCGAGCCAGGTGGTCCCCTGGGAGGGCCCTGCAGGACGGGCAGGGAGGGGGGCTTCTGAAGGTGTCAACAGCAGGAGATGCTCCCGTGGAGTCCAGAAAGGCTCATGCGCAGGAGGGGTGTGCAGATCTGATGACCAGGTCACCACACACAGCAGTGGATGCAAGAGAAGCCAGACTTGAAGAGCCAGGCTAAGAAGAGTGGAAACCTGAGCCATCAGCTCCTCTTTGGAGTCCGGTGGTGATGCAGGAAAGAGAAGGGAGTGTTGCTGGGAAAGACAGTGCTCGGGGCACCTTCAATGCCAACACCTGCAATCCAGGTGTTGCCCCAAAAGGAGCACACCTGCATCTAAATCCCCAGTTCCTGGAGCAGTACCTGACACCCATGGCATCCTTACTAAAGGATTATCAGACGGATGGATGGATGATGGATGCACATGCAACAGTGAGAAAAGGAAAAACTCTGCACATAACCTGGGTTAAACATCTCCCCACCAGAGCCCCCTTGTTGATCAAAGGCCTCAGTGGGGGTGCATGCACCTGCTGCTCCCTCTCCCTGGAAGGATTTTTCCCACTAATCTAGGTAGCCTGCTTCCTCACTGCAGCTAGCACCAGATCAAACACTACGGTCCCAGAGAGGGTTCTCTTAACCTCTTCCCAACACAGCAACAGCCCACTCCTCAGCCAGGGCCCAGTCAGCATCTGACGCCTTGGTCTGTGAGCCCGCTTTATGTCCCCTTCTCAGAAGCTCATGTCACCTGACACATTCCACACACAGGGAGCTGCTGGCTGGAATGTAGGATCCATGGGTGGAGGCAGGGCACAGCTGGGTTTGCTCATGCCTGCATGCCCAGGACCTGACATATTGGTAGATGCTCAGTAAGTATCGCTTAAGTGAAAACATCCTCTGCTTTTCCTCTGGGATTCTCCCAGCCTTAACACTGCCTTCAAGTGCTCCTGGAGGACTTTTCTTGACTACTGGGAGGGGTGGAGAGTACTGAAAACCTCCTCCCTTCCCTTGCTCTCCCCCTCCCCCTCCTCCTCCTCCTCCTCGCACCTGCACTGCAATCAGATGAAAACTGATGACTGGCAGAAAATTCCAGCCACCATCTGGCTGTTCAAGGACCCCCTCCCAGGTGCTGACAGCATTGTCATTCAAGATAATGAAGATGAAAGCCAACAGTGATCCAAGGGGACAGGTTCTCAGGAGGCAGCCTGATGGACTTAACCCATTCCCAGCCAACGAACTTCCAGACGTCCAAAGAGACGGCCCTTCCCCGTAAGATGAAGGCAGGAGGCAGGCGAGGCGCTGGCACGATGACTCCTCCAAGGCAAGGATGAGGTGGAGAAACACCAGGCCAGGAGTGCTGTGCTAAGACGACAGCTGTGGGGAGGCGAGGAACTTGAGTGCGATGACGGGTGTAACGTGTCACCTGCCATCAGTCAACAAAGCCCGTCAGGCCAGCAGCCCGCCAGGTTTCCGACTCATTCCTTAAAGCAAGGTGTGGGCCCTGGCACTCAAGGCCCAAGACCCAGGGCCGCTCTGCCTTCCATCTCTGATGGAATCTGTTTTCACCAGCCAGCACTGACCACAACTGATGATGACACAAAACCTAGGGGAGCTCAAGGGAGGGAAGGAAACCGACATCAAGCACAGGCCGAGGCCCACGGACCAGGCCACTGCCAGGGTCTTCCGCTTCCCAGCTCCCAGGTGAGGCAGCTGTAGGGGACGAGAGGCCGGAAGGGGTTGGAAGCTCACTCTACGCCAGACTGCTTGGTTTTGCGTTCCAGCTCTGCACGGGTCAGCTGTGTGACCTTGGCCAACCTCCTGAACATCCCCGTGTTCCTCAATGGTAGAATGAGGATCACACCAAGCAACTCATTCCCAGGGTCAGAGAATCAAATTACATGAGCTCATATGTGCGAAGCATGCAGAACAAGGGCTGGTACGTGCCAGCGTTACACAGGCGGGAGATGACGATCACAATGATGATGATGATGATGGCTGTCCAGGTCCACTCACGCTTCTCTAACAGAACTCCACAGACCGGGTGGCTTATAAACAACAGAAATTCACTGCACACAGTTCTGGAGGTTTGGACATCCAAGTTCAAGGGCCAGCTGAGGGCTCTCTTCCAGGTTCATGGACGGCATCTTCCGGCTGTGACACTGCACGATGGAAGGAGCCGGCGAGCTCCCTGGGGTCTCTCTTACAAGAGCACTAATCCCACCAATTCACCCTCGTGGTCTAATCACTTCCCAAAGGCCCTGCCTGGGATAATGACAGCCTTAGCTCAGGGGTCAGGTTTCAGCCTAACTTGGAGGGTTGTGAGCGTCAGTCCACAGCACGGGTGACGACGGCAACAGTGGGGACACTGATGATTTGCTCGTGTGTTGGCAGAGATTCCGAGGGCACACAGAGCAAAGCAGCGACAAACACCTCACTAACAGGAGTTCTTTCAAAATCCCTGTGTGCAGCGTTCCTCTGCTTCCGCCTTCCCGTTCCTCCGGCAACACGTCTGAAGGTGTCAAGGCTGAGAGGCCTGGGAGACGCCAGCAGGCGTGGGCAAGGCTGCTGCGAGGGTGTGGCAGGAAGCGGATTCCTCTTCCCTGCTGCACGAGGACCAGATGGGGCCCAAGCTCCCCGGCGGCTCCTCGAGCCCACAGAGGCACTGTCAGAGCTGACAGTGGCCCCCCGGAACCAGCTGTTGGAAAACATCTTTAAAATTAAAAAAAAAAAAAAAAAAAAAAGGACACCAAGTAAGAACTTGCTGGGATGCCTGTCTCTCTCCTCCTTGCAGCTTCTCGCCCTGTTCTCCAACTCTCACAGTCAGGTTCACTGTCAGACACAGACATGCCACTAGGGAAAAGTGGAAGCTACAGGGTGGAGTCCCCCAACAGACACACACACGCAGGCAAGCATGCACACAGACGAAAGCCCTCAAAGAGGACAACAGTCAAGCCGATTGGCTTTGTGCACAAGCCCCTCCCAAATCATAATCCCCAGGCAACCACTTCCAACTTTGCAAATCTCAGGGGTCCAGACATTTGCAGCCACAGTCATTTCACACACCCCCAGGGTTCCTCGGGTTTCTACACCTGCAGTTCCCACTGTCCACAAGGCGCCCCCCGCCCCATTCATTGACCAGGCTGTATCCAACGCACCTGTGAGATTTGGAATTGAGCCCCTCCCCCTGGAATTCCCTCACCAATGACCCTTTTCTGGAAGCCCTAAGACTCCAACACTGTGCTTTCCCTACTGGAGAGACTCCCACATCTGCTAGGGCCAAGGACCGTTGAGTTCCAGCACCTTCCATGATGCTCAGACTCCCAAGGAGCCAGATACGCAAACGCGCACGGAACTCCAGCGCACAGGAAGACACCCAGCCATCTCCGTCCACACACAGAGTCCCGGTCTCATGGATGCAGAGTTCCAGAGAGCAAAAGCTGAGCCCAGCCTACCTGGAGAGACAAGAAGGATCATCAACCAAACTGAAAGGGTCTGAGGCCCAGAGGTCAGAAACGCAAGCAGAGGGACCGTGACACACTCACAACTCAAGTGGGGTGAGTCACCGAAGGAGCCAGGACCCTGAGCCTCCAGGGTCAGACCTTTGGCTAGAGAACTCAATACACTGCAAGTCAGGAAGGACCACTCCAAGCAGGGCAACCCTGGAGGGAGGGCAAAGGCCGGCCCATGCAATGGACAGACTAGGTAAGAGCCATCCTGACCTAGTAATGGCCGGGGCTTCCCGGTGCCACCAGGAGGGCAGCTTCCTGGGGACCCAGCAGAGTCCCGTAGACAAGAGCACGGGGACGGCCAGACACGCAGAGCTCACCGAGTTCCGGCTCTAGTACCACCAGCGGCAGACTCCCTGGTTCAAACACCAACTCTGGCACGTGCCGTGCAATCCTGGGGAAGCTAAAACTCAACGGAGGCCCACGTAGAACTGTGTCCAGCACACGGTAAACACTCAACAGTGCTAAATGTGATTAGACCGCTACTACTGGACGTGGCCACACAGGGCCTGGCAGGCACTACAAAGCGTCCTAGGAGCGGCCCCTGCCCTCAGGTGGATCAACACCGCCCACTGTGACTCAGTAAGCCCCAGAGCGCCCCGGTACCTTCAACAGGAAAACATGTTCCAGAAAATTCCATCGCGCTCCACTGCAGGGAAGCACCCTCAAAGTACCTTGCATATGGATACACTGCCCTGTAGCACCAGCTGGTTTTATGTTGACCACCCCTTGCATGATCTCCTCAGTCAGCATTTAAATCCCCCAGTAGTACCTGAACAATCCAAATAGTCACTTTACAATCACAAAGTACTAGAACATCAGTGGCCCTGTGCTAGGGACTGAACCGTATCCCCCCTAAAACCCATACGCTGCAGTTCAAACCCCCAGCACCTAGAAACATGAAGAATGGGACTTTAAAGGGGAATGAAGGTAGAATAAGGTCGCTAAGGCGTGGGTCATAATCCCAGCTGACCAGTTCCTCACACGGAGAGACTGAGACACAGACACACTCACGGGTGACCTCAGAAGGCACAGGGAGCAGAATCCCTGCCTGATACCTGACCTCAGATATCTTCCCTCCAGATCGGAGAGAACACATCTCTGCTGGTCGTGCCCCGGATTTCTGGCACTTTGCAATGAAGCCTGAGCAAATCAGTACCCCAGGGCAGGTCTGTCTTGGTGTGCAGCCACGAGCATCGGACCATGAAAACACCAGCTTTCCAAGAAATGGGATAATCCTCCAACGTGGCTCCGCCACTGCGTGGCAAAGCTGGGCTTCACGACAACGCAGCCGGCTCCTTCTGCCGCTTCCCAAGGATCTGACACGCGCCCAGCAAATATTTACTCAGCATCTACTTAGTGCTAAGATCTCTGTAAGGTGCTAAGAATACCAGAGCCACCAGCAGAGACAAAGTCCCTTCCCTAATGAAGCTTGCAGACAAACAGGGAAGAAAAATAACTGCAATCAAGCCAATAGAAGATATATATATATATATATTTTTTATTTCAGAAATAACTGGAGTGTGACAGAAATGGAAATGATTTATATTTTTTTCTCATTCCATTCAATACTGTTAACTAGAAACAGTTAAGCTAATCAAAGCTTTAAAAAAATTTTAAAAAGCTATACCGTAAAAGTGATTATTTGAGGGCAAACTGCTACAGAATAAAAACATTGCCTATCCAATGCACGGTTCTTGAAAAAAAAAAAAATTCAGACAGGGTCAAGTCCAAAGCCCTCGGTCAGCGTCTCCCTGTGCTGACGTGTCTCAGCGACAAGCGATGGCTTCAGAAAGGAGGGTTGGCTCTGGTCATGCAGGATGGGTTTTTTTTCCTCTAACACTGAAGAGGCCACAGCTATTTCAGCGAACGACCCGGCTGAGGGACTGGATCTTTGTTTTGCTTCACACCGGCTGGCACACTGCACCAGGGGAAAACTCTGACAAAACTGGACGGGGCTGAGGTTTGTTCTCCAGCTGGAGCGGATGCAGCAACTACTGTTACACGTTGAAAAGGCTTCGTGCTGGTCTATTTTACTGCCAGAGAAGCAGTCACATGGCATAACATCTTTCAGTGTCTTCCTGGACAGTGGGGGCACGTTGGGGTCTGTAATGACAGGCCCACCCCCGCGACGGCCTCTGATCTGCCACCCCCTGGATGGCTGGGTGCTGGCGCAGCAGAGACAAACTGCACCACCCCCTGTGAGGGAGGCTGCGGTCTCAGCACAGTTCTAGAACCCTCCAAGAGCGACAGGTGCGTTCACACTCACGTTAATTAAGCTCAGGATGGCATTCAAGAGAAAACCAGAAATTCAACAGCATCCCCAGGCTCGAGGACCTGAGCTGCCCCACCAAGACAGGTGAGAAATGAAATTCGAGGGCCTGGCAGCACCGACCAGCTTTCATTTATTCATGCTAAAAACATGCTGGCACCAACAGCAGCTCCACTACTTTGAGAGTCATTATCTAAGAGCGAAGAGAGAAGCCAAGTTCTACAGCTCACCTGGCACGGAGAAACGCATCAAGCTCCAAGCTCCACTTTATCATCTTTAAAATAGGGCGAATTACAGTCCCCACAGTACAGGGTTACAGGAACCCCGCAAGGATGTGAGGCATATCAGTCCTCTGGCCAGGACCTGCCACACACCGACACCTGAGTTATGCTAACTTCCGGATGAACAACGTCACCCCTAACTGGCGAGAAAGATCTGATGAGGGGGGCAGTTTAGTGATCCCACTCCTTTCCTGTTCCCCCCAGCTGCAACAGCCCTGGTGCAGTCTGACTTCCGGCTAAGGTCAGAAACAGGGCTCCAGACCCACTAGAGGGATTCAATACTGCCCTGGATTCTGCAGGTAAAACCGTCTGTGTGTGCATGCATGTCACACACAAGTGCTCTGAGGGAACAGGCCACGCTCCAGCAGGCTCTCATGGGGACCCAGTGTGGATCTGCTCAGCCTCCTTCGTGCAGAGGCAAAATGCTTGCATACAGTGGCAGACGATCCAAAGAGCCTAACCCTGGCTCTGGCCCCTACCTACAGGTGACTCCAGCTGGATCCCATCACTGTTTTAACAATAGGGTTCAGGTTCTCAGGCTAGCCCAGGCTTTTTTTAACAACAGGGTTTGGGTTCTCAGGCTAGCCCAGGCTTTTTTTTTTTTTTTAACATTAGGCTTCAGGTTCTCAGGCTAGCCCATGGCAAAGCCTGGATTGACCACAGTGTATCAGCTGCCCACCCCTAAGTCAATGAGTACAGTGCCAGGATGTCCACACCAGCAAGAGGAAGGCGACTTCTATTGGGCATTGAGGCTGGGGGTGGGGCTGGGGGAACAGGTTGGCCAATCTCACGACGGCCATGTCAAAGGCACAGGGTCTTTGTAGTCCTTATTCCACAGAGACAGAAATCCTGTTTTCCCAACAACATTATCAATATTTTAACAACAAATACGTTCAGATCTGCCCATAACACAAACAAGAATGGACAATTCATTGCTGTCCTGCAGGGGATTAAGCCGCTGCTTGCAATGCTGGCATCCCATGCGAGCACCAGTTCGAGTCCTGGCTACTTTAATCCAGCTCCCTGCCAATCTGCCCAAGAAAGCAGCAAAAGATGGTCCGGCCGGCACCACAGCTCACTAGGCTAATCCTCCGCCTAGGGGCGCCGGCACACTGGGTTCTAGTCCCGGTCGGGGCGCCGGATTCTGTCCCGGTTGCTCCTCTTCCAGGCCAGCTCTCTGCTATGGCCCGGGAGTGCAGTGGAGGATGGCCCAAGTGCTTGGGCCCTGCACCCTATGGGAGACCAGGAGAAGCACCTGGCTCCTGCCATCGGATCAGCGCGGTGGCCATTGGAGGGTGAACCAACGGCAAAGGAAGACCTTTCTCTGTCTCTCTCACTGTCCACTCTGCTTGTCAAAAAAAAAAAAAAAAAAAAAAGATAGTCTAAGAACACGGGCCCCTGAAACTCACAGGGGAGACCCGCATGGAGTTCCAGATTCCTGGCTCCAGCCTGGCCTAGCTGTGGCCACTGTCGCCATTTGGGGGCGCCTCCCCTCGCTCTCACTCTCTCCCTCCCTCCTTCCCTCTCTCTAACTCTGCCTTTCAAATAAATAAATAAACAAAATCTTTTTAAAAGTTTTTTTTTAAATGAATGGCCAATTCAAATGGAGGGACCAGGATCAAATGGCTTGTTAAAGACAAAAAATAGTGATGGAGGGAACAAAGAACACAGAGCAGCTCAGGTGAGAGTCAGTCACGTGGTCTGCTGTGAACACCGGAGTCTGCGCGAGGCCTGGCGGGAGGAGCGGACCTGGACGAGAACTCCAGGAGCAGGGGCACGCGGCACGAGGCGGCCGCCAGCGGTCTCCGAGACCTTCCTAGAAGCCGCACTACAAAGGAGCTCCAGGTGTGCTGAGGCCTCGCCGCTGTGCGCCCCGGGCCTGCAGGGCATCGTCCATTCATCCCAGTGTGCTGGACAAACAGCAGCATTTGCCCACGAGGCTGCAGGCTGGGCAGGTTCGGGAAACTCCGCTCCAGAACAGGGAGGTCAGCAAACTTGTTCTGTAAAAGATGAGCTGGTGAGTCTTCAAAGCCACATCATCGCTGGGGCCTCTACTCAACCCCCACCGTACAGGCGGCGTGAAAGCAACCGCAGCTGACAGCGAAGCAACAGGCGCAGCTGTGCGCCAACTTCCGCGATGGAGGCTGACGCTGCAACTGCACTTGATTTTCACTTGCTATGAAACAGCATTCTTCTTTGAACTGTGCTGGACCATTTAAAAGTCGGGGCCAGCGCTGTGCCACAGTGGGCTAAGCCTCCACCTGCACTGCCGGCATCCCATATGGGCGAAGATTCAAGTCCCGGCCTGCTCCACTTCCAATCCAGCTCTCTGCTATGGCCTGGGAAAGCAGTGGAGGATGGCCCAAGTGCTTGGGCCCTGCACCCACGTGGAAGACCCTGAAGAAGCTCCTGGCTCCTGGCTTAGAATTGGCCCAGCTCCGGCCATTGTGGCCATTTGTGAACCAATGGAAGGAAGACCTTTCTGTCTCTCCCTCTCTCTGTTTGTAGCTCTCTCAAACAAATAAATAAACTTTTAAAAATATAGACCTGTCATTCTTTGCTCATGCGCTGTATGGAGACAAGCTGATCCACAGTGCCCCAGCTCCCGCTGTCCGCTGTCAAGGACCCCATCCAACTCTCTCTCCCGTGTGGCCTGACCTGCACAGCTCTCCTGGTGTTCCATGTGGGGACCACGACTTAAAGGTCCTCTGCTCAATCCTCAGGGACTCAGAGAACCAGCAGGAACTCAAACAATGCCTTTCCAAATTTGCCCGTCTGGGGTGGGCATTTAGTCTGGCAGGGAAGTCGCCCGTTAGGGCGCCTGCATCCCACAGCACAGAGGCCGGATGCTGCATCCCCAGCTCCAGCTCCTGCCGGCGGCTGCCTGCTGATGCAGACCCTGGTTCCCAGACCTGGCTGCAGCCCCGGCCCAGCCCCCCCTGGTGTGGGCACTTGGGAGTGAACCAGCAGACAGGAGTGTATTTCTCTCTCCTTCTTCCTCTCTCTAATTAAATTAAATTATATTAATTTAAGCTTGCCCTTTGACCTCCGGTGAAAACCGGCTGGCAGTGGATCTCAAGTGCTTCCTGGAACAAGCCACGCCTGTGACCGACGCCTCCAGATGCTCCAAGTTCTTCCTGGCTGGCTTCCGGCCCCTGCTACTCCCTGTCCCCCTGATGCTGTCTGCAGGATGACCCAGTCCATCTTCCCCATGACAACTCTACTTCTTATCTGTGTCAGGGAAGGAAAACACGAAAGCAATGGGCTACACCCAGGAGAGGGAAAAAATCCTATGCCGAGAGGGTTCAGAATGGACAGACTGTCTGGTGGAAAACACTGCCTTTCCCTAAACAGCAGCTTTCACTCACTGTTCTGCAGAGGCCTCCCAAGAAGTCACGAGGCCAGCAAGGAGAAGAAAAGAGATTGTCCCCTCCACACCTGGCAGAGAAGACCCCCAGGGTGGCCCAGGAGATGAATGAGCCGAGAAGTGCCCTGGTTTATAACACACCAACGGGCACGTCCTCACCCAGAGACCACAAAGACAGCACACTGAGTGATTTAGCAGCCTAAACAATTAAAATATGAATGCTCTGGGGACCAATTGATTCTTTAATAAAACTTTTAATTTCCCTGGAGCCAGACTGCTGCCTTAGAATAACACATTTTTACGAATAAAAAAATGAGGGAAATGGGTTCCCGACGACCTCCTCCACGTGAGGTACGCTCATGCATCCTGCCCTGTAACCCTCAGGACAAAGCCAGCACAGAGAACCAGGATCCTCCCTGCCCCAGACGACGTCTCCCCGGGAGGAAGGGGTTCCAGGCTGCAAACCCAGAGCTGTCCTGCCTTGAGGGCCAGGCACTTCCTGCTGCCCAACACCTAAAACTGCAGTCATTCAACTCACCAAGGGGTTATGAAATCATTGTGAAATGACCTAGAGACCAGGACAGGACAGAAAATGCCTCTGAATTAAAGCAGGTAAGAAATGATGTAAAGCAACACAGGAAAAATTAATTTGGGAAACACACACCCATACCGACGAGGTTTGGGATTCTGTCCTACTCACCTGATTAAAACAATACCATATGGGGGGCTGGCACTGTGGCGTAGCAGGTAAAGCCGCCACCTGCAGTGCCAGCATTCCATAGGGTGCTGGTTCTAGTCCTGGCTGCTCCACTTCTGATCCAGCTCTCTGCTATGGCCTGGGAAAGCAATAGAAGATGACCCAATGCCTTGGGCCCCTGCACCTGCATGGGAGACTCAGAAGAGGCTGCTGGCCCCTGGCTTCAGATTGGGCCAGCTCCAGCCATTACAGCTATCTGGAGAGTGAACCAGTAGATGGAAGACCTCTGTCTGTCTGTCTCTCTCTCTCTGCCTCTGCCTCTCTGTAATTCTGCCTTCCAAATAAATAAATAAATCTTAAAAAAAAAAAATCACACGCAGAACACTGCAGCATTAAATAGGCACCACCCCCACTCCCGCCGCTGGATATCCCTACTTAAAAATCCAAGAAAACAGAAGCCATAAACATCAAGAAGTCGTCTAGTTTAAGATACCAAAAGTGGATCTAAAAATAAATAAGGAATCATGTTTCACTTTTTACTTCCAGCTCCTAAGAACTTCTTATACATATATTCATTCAAAACTATTTTTGGAGACCAACTCGTTTTGCAAGATACAGAGTGGTAGAACACGGTTTAATCTCTTCCATTAGCTTTGATCTGTGAAGCTAAGTTGTTGCTCTCTTTCTAACAAGAGGAGTCAAACTTTGGTCGGAAAAGAGCATCCTCCCCCCTGCAAACATTCAATGTCTACCACTTGTGAAACGCTGTTGGCTATGTCACATCTTTACAACAGCCGAGGCAACAGCCAAACACTACTGCTCCCACTTTTCCGTTTTACAAATGTGCAAAAAATGGTTCACAAAGATCATAAGACAGCTTCCCTACAAAAGGGACAGAAAAGCCAGTGCAAACCAGTCTAAGCAAAACAGAGGACTTAATGGTTTACTCCAAGGTGACAGCCACACTCAGGTCAAGTTCCATCAAGGCTTAGCAGATGATGCGGTCTCTACGCCTTTCAGATCTGCTCTTCGCCATTCTGACGTCGCTCTCCAATGCCGTGCAGTGCTGACAGCTGCTACGTAGGATGTGCAGAGTCATACCCTCCCAGTTTCAAGGCCGACGGAAGAAAGCACAGGTACTTCACTCAACAACCCCTAGGGCGGTCTCTCTGCAGGCTAACGGCCCTGGCGAGGAAGGTGCCTGCCCCCAGCCAATCACTGAGCTACAGAGGTTACTTACTTGTCGCATCCTGATACCCACAATCGCATCTTCACTGGAGTTCATGGGCTAACAGGCACGCGTGGGGCTCTCTCAGAGGAACGCTGAGCAAGGAGAACAAACATTATGCTAGAAAACCGGGAGATGTCCACTACAGGCTATGTGAGTTGACTAAAGTCACAGAGACCCTAAGAGACAAAAACCAGAACCCAAGCACAGCAAGTTGTCTGGGACCAAGTACAGTCACAGGTCCCTCCCTACCAGTGCTTTCCTTTCCTTGGCTTCAGTTAGCCACAATCAACCACAGCCCCAAAATATTGCATGGACCATTCTAGAAATAAACCAGTTAAAAGTTTTAAATAATTTGTATTCTAGTATAGTGCCATTCTGTTTTCTTAGTTGTAACAGTCAATCTCTTAATGTGCCTAATTTATGAACATAACATTATCATAGGCATGTATGTGTGGGAAAAGATACAAAGTGTCGGGTTCCATTCTAACTGAGGTTCCAGACAAATACCAGGAGTCCTGGAGCACATCCCCCAGGTACAAGGGGAGGAGGAGGGGCTGGCTTTGTGGCACAGACAGGAAAGCCACCGCCTGCAATGCCAGCATCCCACATGGGCGCTAGCTTGTATCTTGGCTGCTCCACTCCTGATGGAGCCCCCCGCTAACGGCATGGGGAAAATGCCACAGAGAATGTCCAAGTGCTTGGGCACCTGCTCCCCACAGGGAGACCTGGGAGAAGCTCCAGGCTTTGGCCTGGCCCAGCCCTGGCCATTGCAGACATCTGGGGCATGAACCAGCAGAGGGAAGATTTTCTCTCTGTATTCCTCTCCCTCTGTCTCTCCTTCCCTCTCTCTCTGTAACTTGAACTTCAAATAAAAAAAAATAAATCTTTAAAAAACAAAAAGTGAGGGGGACTCCGGGTACTCCAAAAAATAATGGCAAAGAGTTTTTTGAAATACAAAAGTAAATCACAAAACGTCCTCCCCACTAAATCTCCTGGCCACAAATAACAATCTAAAACACCTGACAACTGAGCCGCTGGACTTCAAAGAAAGCCAGGTTCCTTGTACAAAATACCATGTTGGTGAAATTAAACAAGGCTACCGTTATCTAAATCAAAATCCCTTTATAGCCTCTAAATGGTTCCTCGCCATCTGGAAAGTCAGAACATTGTACTCAGAAGTAAAAAGGAGCGGCTTTTTGACCTATTTTTGTCCCTACGATAATGTAAAGCGCCAAATGCTATTTATTAAAGCACCTTCCATGGAGGCTATTGCCCTGGCTATTTGCAATTCAAAAATGACACCTATTATTCGTTAGAGATTAGAATCTCAAGCAGTAAGGTGTTTTTAATAAAAAATAAAATTAAAAATAGATTCGCCATGGCCTTTTTAATGAAACCAGTAGCTCTGCTGGCTTAGAGGGAAAATGACATATTTCTTGGGGTTTTTATATATTGATCCGAGCAGCACTAAGGGAGGAAAAAAGTCACCAACCTTCCTATCCTGAACAACTGTACACTGTTCCTCCACTCACCGCAGAGTCTACCTCTGCAGTCTGCCGCCCTGACTCTCCTACCGAAACAGAAGAAATCTCTGAAACCTGACACAGGCGGGGCCCACAGAACAGCAGGTGCAGCCTGCCAGCCGGGTGCCAAAGAAGAAAATGACTCAGCCCTACACTGGCCCACAGAACATTCTGGACGATGTGCATGATGGATATCCATGCTCTCCAATGTGGTGGCCGCTCGCTGCACATGGCTGTCGAGACTCAGAACCAGAGATCTAATTTTATTTAATAATTTATTTACAGTATCTGCACTCAGCTATTGGCCCCTGAGGAGGGAGACAGCTCGGTTGTGGTCCTTGAGAATTCTGCGTGTCTGATCTCTCTCTCGCCCACACTTCCTGCCCCAACACAAACCACCCCTGCAGATCTCGAAACTGTGGCTCTGAGCTGCTGCACACGCTGTTCCTCCGGCCCTGCTCTTCTACACTCCCTTCCTGCCCCCCAGTCCTTGTCACCCCCAAACCCGGCCGGGCACCACCTCTTCCAAGGAGCCTTCGATGATTTTCCCTCCTGTCCTGCACAGACATGAGCTCACCCTGCCTCCTCCACCACCTCTGTGCGTTCACCCATTCCCGCAGCTGTGCCCATTGTAGTGCAGTAGACCTGCAGTCCATCCTTTCATGGGGGAAGACAGCAGAGTACGGGGAGAAGACCGAGCACCCTGGACACAGCTGCCTGCGTCAAATCCCGTCTCTACCACCCACGACCGCAGCCAAGTTCCGTGACCTCTCTGAGCCTTGGCGTCCATCTATACAATGGAGCTATTGCCAAGAACTCTCCCAGACGGTGGTCCTGAGGATTCAATGGCCGAACACAGGCAAGCACTCACAGGGAAGAAGCAGAGGGTCAATAAAATCGATCTCTGCTGTATCCATTTTCATTAAATTATCAGACTGTGTACTGCTGAGTATGGGCCACGTCTTGGCCATGCCTCTAAGCTAGATCACAGCACACATTCATTGAAGATTAAAATAACGAATGATGACTCCAGGGTACGGACATCACTCGTGAGCTTACTTCTAAGTATTCTTCACAATGCTAAATAGCCTTGCCCAAAAGGTTCACCTGAGAGGCTCAAGAGATCTCCACACTGGTAAGCAGGCCAAGAGGGGCGGGGTCTCAGCTAGACTCAAGACCTAATGAGGACTTCAACTGCACTCAAACCCTCCCCCCACAAATCCCCACCACCCCCCCAAACCCTGCCCCCAACCGGGCCAAATCTCTACCCAAGTGACTGATGCAAATAAGCCTTACCTGGAAGGCTTAGGTGCACTACAGTAAGTTTAAGGACCAGAGATCAAACTTTAGCATAAAAGAGGCAGGCACAACTCAGCTTCAACAGTCTGTCCAGGCCCTTCTGTACAGACTGATGTACCCACCGCCTTCTTGCCTGGCAGGGCTGGGGTGTACTAGAACTTACAGAAACAGCCCTCATTCTAGCTGGGCTCCACCACTGCCCCCGACCCTCAAAGATGGGTTCTCTGGAGACCCTGCAGTCTCCTTGGTGTTGCTGAAGAGGAGCAGCAGGTGCAACGAGCATGAACAATGACTCAGGGTTCAGTCTACAGGCTTTCCAGCCCACCTGCAGCCCAACCCTAGAGGCTGTTCATCTCCCAGATTCAAGGTCTTCCCCCTGCTGCAAAGCTCCTGGCACACGCGTGGGGTCAGGAGGCTGGTGCAAGATCAAGTTGGGAGCTCGGAGCACACCTTAAGGGCACCGTCAGCAGGGCTTTCAGGCTGGAGCCTGGCAGGCAGAGAGCAGCTCCATCCCGGCTGGATGAATGCAGGTAGGAGCTCTATCTTCCTGGGAAACCTGGGCTAACAACTGGGGAGTGGCATACCTGAGTGGAGCAAGGGACATGTGAAATTGGATGCTGGCTTCTTCCAACTTAACGACAGCAAAACCCCCCACTTTATGCCCAATGACATCTTACGGGGAAACTCCAAGATACCAAACACAGAGGGGAAGCAGCCCTGACTGACGTGCAAGTGCAGGGTTTTGAATTCCCATTCGCCTAAGCCTCCTTCTCTCACCCGTCCCTGCCCGTAGGACAGACTCCTAGAACTTAGGAGAATGGCATAAGGAAAGCATAGCTTCTTTCTATCACAACATCAAGCTGGAGAATTTCAGGATGTCCTCCACAATGGACCCTCCACCACCTAGCTCTAAGGAGGGGCTGAGCAACAGGATGGATTATTTCCTTTAGGTGGTTATTAGGTGGCAGGATTTGGCAAGCGGTTAAGTCACCACTTAGAACGCCTGTGTCGCATCCTGGAGTGCCTGTTGTGAGTGCTGGCTCGTCAGCTTCCAGCTAATGTACATCCTGGGAGGAGGCAGTGGTGATGGTTCAAGTGTGGAGCTCCTTGCCAACCACATGGGAGACCCCCATGGAGTTCTAGGCTCCTTGGATGTTGTGGGCAATTGAGCAGTGAACCGGGGGAGAGAAGATCTCTGTTTCTTTGCCTTTCAAGTAAAAAATATTTTTAATTACTCATTATAAAAAAATCTCAAATATATTCATAAGAGGAATGAGTCCCAATACTTCCAATACTTGTATATGCATGACCCAATGTCAACCAATCATCAAGTCACACACAATCTTTCGTTTTCTCACTACCCGGTCCCCCTCTCCTATCCCCTGGATTGTTCTGGAGCAAGTCTCCAGAAAACCATGATCATCTCAGTCACAAATCTTAAAAACAAACAAACAAACAAACAAAAAATACCAAAGACTTTTAAAAACTAAGTCTCAATGTCAATATTGCACTAAAAGTCATCATCACCATCTGGGGCCAGCATTGTAGTGTAACGGGTTAAGGAGGTTCATATCCCGGCTGCTCCACTTCTGATCCAGCTCCTGGCTAACACACCTGAGAAAGAGGCAGAGGATGGCCCACAGGCTTGGGTCCCTGCCATGCATATGGGAGACCTAGAAGAAGCGCTTTGGCTCCTGGCTTCAGCAGTGAGGCCAGCCGATGAAAGATCTCTTCCTCTCTGTCTCTCCCACTCTCTTTGTAACTCTGCCTTTCAAGTAAATAAATCTCTATAATAATAATAATCTGACATCCAGAGGCCACTGGCTCCTGCATTTTTAGCCTCTTTTGATCTACTCAATGAAGAACTTGAGCTGACTTTGTAGAGTTCTCTCTCCACTGTTAAGAATCTTCCTGGGGATCAGCGCTGTGGCACAGCAGCTAAAGTCGCTGCCTGCAGTGCTGCCAGCCCATGTGGGCACCAGTTCAAGTCCCGGCTGCTCCACTTCTGATCCAGCTCTCTACTATGGCCTAGGAAAACAGTAGAAGATGGCCCAAGTCCTTGGGTCCCTGCACTCATGTGGGAGACCCAGAAGAAGCTCCTGGCTTCAGATCAGCACAGCTCCGGGCATTGTGGTCCTCTGGGGAGTGAACCAGCGGATGGAAGACCTCTCTCTCTCTCTCTTTCTTTCTCTCTCTCTCTGCCTCTGCCTCTCTGTTTAACTTCACTTTCAAATAAGTAAATAAATCTTAAAAAAAAAAAAAAAAAAAGGAATCTTCCTGGTTGCATTTCTGTTTGTCATTTGACAGGTGCCTCTGCCCTCTGTATTTCCTGTGAACTCACGGCCGGGTCCAGGGTCCTGACCAGGTTCAAGTTGTACCAGGAGGTAAGGAAGATCTGGAAGTTTCTTTCTTGCATTCTTGGTGGCCACTCATAACCATCGTCTATGTGAAGACTGACTTTCTTCTAGTTTTTAACATCTTCCAAAAGGTTTCATGGGTATACAAATACATAAAGTTCCACCTCCTTATTTTTACCCAGGTTACATTAAACCTTTCACTTAACAATGTGAGATCAGTACTTTTTAAAATCAGAATTATGTAAGAGTCCCTTCATGTTAACAACACTGAATGCGGCTTGAATTCTAAGAATCCACAAGAGAGGACGGTTGTCCAAATCATGTTTTAAACATAGCAGGTGGGTAATAGCTACAGAACGCACAGCCAGCATTTAAATTCAGCCCACTTCTGAGAAGTACGCCGTGACATGACTCACACAGAGAGCCCACCTCAGACCCACGTCTTCTCAAAAAGACCCAAACATCTTTCTTCTCAGATTACAGACGACGACAGAGCCAAACAATTCCGGCTTCCTCCATTTCACATTTTGTCTGTTTTTTTTTTTTAAGCGACTGCCTCAAAACCTAGCACAACTCCATCTTCCACCGCCTTCGCTTACTCATCGGCTCATCAGCTTTCTCCTCCCTCCAAACAGCTTAAATACAAGCCAGAGCCCCAGATCAATCAGCAAACCCATCACTCCTGCCACCCCCACGGACGCTAAGTGACGGTTACAAAGCTGGACCCCAAAATGATCAATGCCACCATTTTGTTTCACAAAACTGTGTGAGAAGCAGAGACTCCCCACCGCCAATTAATACCCGTCTGTGAAAGCAGCCAGAACATGAGTAATCACAAGTAAATCAGGCAGCACAGTCGTGGGGGGTTTATAAAGTCCTCTGCAGGCTTCTTTTTTCTCTTTTTTACTAACATGACACTCCTCAAGTGGCCCTCTATTGCCAGAGCTCCGAATACAAACAAGTCGGTACTTATTAGAAAAAATACTAATGAAAAATCTCCCAGCCTCCCCAACATTCTTCCTTCTTAGTGTGTTTACACCTAAAGCACGCAGAGCCTGGGAATGAAAACAAGGTGGTGGCTGAGTGGTTTCTACACTGGGCTCCAGAGCCCTAGGGGAGGTGCCCTGAGAAAGGGCTTGGCCAGCAGCTCTGTTCCCCACCCCCACCCCAATGGGCCGCCTGCATAACTCCAACTAAACCATTCCCTCCAGCACTGAGGAACACAAGCAAAGAGGCTCCAGGTGACCCGTCCACACAGCAGGAGCCCAACCCAGGCTGACCCAGACTTTGGCTTAGCCAAAGAAAAAGAGACAACTCTCAAATGCCCCACGCACCCTGAACATGGCCCAGCACAGGCCCCCCAAATCCCAGTGGTTTCACCAAAGGGATGCCTATCCCCCCACCAAGGACCCCTCATTCTGAGTATACCTGGGATTCAGTTAAGTACTCCTAGCAAGTCCCCTTGTTATCCAGAGACTTTGAGGCAGAGGCTCCTGGATCTTATACCTCAACAAATACCTCTTCTGTGACATCTCTTCTGGCTCATCAACTGGAGGATCAGGTTCCCTGCCTCCAGGGCTTGGAAACCCAGTAAAGGCAAATTCCTCTCCCCTGCACCCCACCCCACCAGCTTTTCATTTTCTCTGCTTCCATGCTGCCCACCTGCCTACTCAGCCTGCTCTACCTGCCCCCAATCACTGAGGACCAACCCCAGCTCATTCACTCAGCAGGCACCTGCTCTGTCACTGGGGACCAGGCACAGAAAGATGAGCAGTTGAGGACCCCTACGCCTTGTGCCACTTCTGGTCCAGGGATAACAGTGTGTCTTCAGTCCCACTGCAAAGCAACAGTTTTGCCGTCCTGAGTTCCACCTCCCAGATGCATCACCACATACACACCTTACATTATCTTCCACATCACCCATGTATCCTGGAGGATGGGTCCAAGGGGGTGAGGGCAGGAGCTTATGTACTACAAACAAAGGATGGATTGCACTATTAACAAGCAGCACTTACTGAGGCCTTCCTACCTATGAGGCACTAAACGAAGAATTTTAAGTACATTAATTCCTTTAGTTCTTACTACACCCCACGGAACAGACACGACTGTTGTCCCAATTTTCCACATGAGAAGACACAAAGGCACAGAGAGATTAAAGACCAAGTCCCCGGCACGTGGTTAGCGGGGAAGGAAAGAGGTGAAGTCAGGCAGCGCGGCTCTGTGGCCTGGGATCCTTCTCAACTACAAAGCAAAAGGGAGACAGAAAACCCACCACGGCCAACCGCAGCCTCATGCATCTCAATCCATCAGAAGAAAAGTCATCTGAACTCTCAGGACAGAGGATGGAGAGGGTCTCCAGCTCCTCCAACCTCTGTTCTCGCCTGTGCAGACTGACTGTCCTAGCCACAGCTCTCACAGGCTTCGATCACTGCTAAGGAAGCCAGGGAACCAGTCCCCTAGGACTTCAGCACTAGGCTGTGGGACCTGCTGGCTGGCGACTCAGGGCAGCTGACGTAGCCTCCCTCTGCCTCCACTTCTTGGTTTGTGGGATAGCAATGACTTTGTTCCAACTCCTGAATGAGGTCAACGCAGGCAAAGGGTGAATACAGTATCTGGCATGTAACAAATACCCCATCAGTGCCATGCACTGCTATTAGTATGATCTGAACTTCCACAGAAGAATATCCTCCTCCTTTCACACAGGTAGACTCTGCAACCTTATTTGGAAACACAATTGGCTGAACAAATCTCCCATTTAAATCCTTGAACAACTAAGTCTGACTCAGAGTGGAGGGAGCTAGGGTAGACGGTGTAACAGTGGCAGCTGGGTCTTGGAGCCCTCGGCAGACAGGGGAGGGGTCTTGTTGGGTCTTATTATAATCCCAACTCTGTTTCTAGCATGTGCCCCACCACCAGCACCAAACTCCTGTACCCAAAACTGTACATGTAGCCTAAAGTGCCTTTGAAGAAATACACCACCTGAGCAAGTCCACATCCACTGAATGACTAAGATAAGGTTCCTATGGCAACCCTTACTTCTAAAGTTTGGGTAGCAGGAAGAGGGAGGGATCAGTTAGCACCTTGCTTACGGGTGAAATGCCATCTCACCACATGTACATTTTGCTCTCCACAATTCAGAAAGGCCTTGCACCTTTACCGCACATGGTAGATTATAGGATGTTCTCAGATGGGGTGTCTCCTATGTGAGATGAGGAGAGATTCTTGACCTCTGTTTTTCACAAATTAAAAATCTTGGGCGTCAGTTCGTGCCCCCGCTGCTCCTCTTCCAATCCAGCTCTCCGGATTGAAGGCAGTGGAGGATGGCCCAAGTGCTTGGGCCCCTGCAACCACATAGGAGACTCGGAAGAAGCTCCTGGCTCCTGGCTTCAGATTGGCCCAGCTCCAGCCACTGCGGCCATTTGGGGAGTGAACCAGCAGATGGAAGACCTCTCTCAACGTCTCTCCCTCTGTCTATAACTCTCTCTCAAATAAATAAATAAATTTTTTTAAAAATCTAACAATGGAATTCTTAACAGCTCACATGTGGCAAAACTAGGATAACTCCTGGGTCTCCTAACTCCCACACCAGCAATCAGGTCTCCCAGAGTCCTGCCTGCTCCTCTCTGCCACCCCATCCTACATGGCTTCTTGGTTCTCAACTCCCATTCCTTGAAGGGTATACCCCAACCCTTGCATTTTTACCTTCTATCAGGATAACCATAAGCGGATGTATAACTTAGCTCTCCAATTAAACAGGGTACCCTTTCATGCAGGCTTCATGCTAAACGTTTTAAGGTTCACGTCTGTTGGTTAGTGTTAACAGTTTGAGCTTGGCAGTCACAGAGGCCAAGGTCTGAATCCCAGGGCTGCCTCCTTCTAGCTGTGTGATCTTAGGAGAGTTACGTAACCTCTCTCAGAGTCTTCATTTCCCGTGTATTCAATGGCGAGACAGCACATGCAGCGTCACTGTGGGAATTAATGAGAACTTGAGTCGCAGCATGCGTGGTGAGGCCTTGGAAATTTCAATGTATGATTGTGGCTAACGTTATGTATCAATATCATTAGTCATCATCACCACACTTGCATAATCAGCTTAAGGATTGGTGTGTTTCCCAGGTCCATACAGCAAGAAAGTGCTGCAGCCCTTGGAGGAGATTCCAAGACGCACCTTCTACCTGCACAGTCCCTGCCTTTATACAATGCAGTAGGTCCTCGTGCTACTCAGGACTGATACAGGGTGGAAACTGTGGCAATATTTGGCTAAGCCCTCTCTCCCCTCATTCTGCAGATCAGAAAATTCAAGCTCAGAGGATACACCTCTTTTCAACATCACTTAGCTAGCAATAACGTACACACTTCTGTAGTGATGCCTACTACAAAGCCTTCCTCACCAGGAGACTACCCGCTCCAAAGACCACTGGGTCGGTGGGCATCTGGCCGTTCCTGCATCCCATAGGCACCTGCATAGCTGGGTTTCTTTCCCCAACTCCAGCTTCCTGCTAATGCAGATCCTGAGTGGGAGTGGTGATGGCTCAAGCAGTTGGATTGTGCCACCCACACAGGAGATCTGCATTGAAATCCCAGGTCCTAGCTTTGGCCTGGCCAGGCACTGACTATTGTAGGTATTTGGGGAATGAACCATTGATGAGAGCTCTGTCTGTCTCTCTGAACTAAAGACACAGTAATTTTAAAAAGTCCACTAGGACACACCTGTAGTCCAAGTTGGGTTTACTGGCTCACTGCGAAAAGGAAGTCCCCAGCCTAGAGAGACTCATGTGTGTCTCAGTAACCAGCCACTAAGAGGAGGAGCTTGTCATAGGGTTAGCATCACATTCAGCCAGCAAGGTACGGTTTTGCTCTAGATTGGACGTGGTTATAAAGCAAGAACTCTGTTATCAAACATCATAATTTGTTAACTGGAGGCCAGAGCAGATCCAGTGGTGTAACAGGGCAGGAGAGAGCAGAAGCGGAGACGGAGGCGTGCGGTCATGTTTATGGACTGCACGCGTTCTTATTTGATCTGCGCTCAATGTTCAGCATCAGGGGGTCTTGTCCGTGTCCTGTTCTAACAGCAACGCAGACTGACCCTGTCACACATCAGGATTCTGGGGCACTGTTTCCAAACAGTGAAAGAACACCGGGACCCAGCTATCAAAGCCAGGCCGGCGCCAAGCCCACAGCAGTCAGAAGCTGGGTGTTTCTTTCTACTCCACACCTCCTGCAGCCATTCACAATACCTGCTTGCGTAAGGCAATTTCAAGGAAATCTAGGTGCAAAATACATACAGCTCCTGTCCCATACTGAGGTTACATTCCAATGAGGGTAGTATCTGTCTTGTGCTTATGGAAAATAAATATAAGTATAGAAAAGCAAAGCGTGTTAGCAGGTGATAAGAGCTAGGAATTCAAAGAAAAAGCAAAGCCGGGTAAAGGAGGCTGGGAATGCTAGGTGAGGGTCACGGTGATAAACTGGGTGGCCAGGCCACCACAGGAAATTTGAGAGGTCTTCAAGGAAGCAAGGGAGGAGGCCAGGACGAAGGGAAAGCTGTACTGTGGGCTCATTTCAGAGATGTGACAACCGAGACTTGCAGGAGCCACGGGAGCTGCCTCAGACCGCCATCTCGGTGGTAGACACGGGCAGAACCTCGCGCGGGCTCCAGATTCGCTGCCGTGAGCCGCCGTTCCCAGAGCTCTCCGGACACAGGTCATCCTGACGTAGGACTGACCCCAGAAAGGCCTCCAGACGCAGGGCCGGAAGTGTGAGCTCAGAAATCAGACAGGACCTCTGCTTTCCGAGCCACGCTCAGGTGCCCAGGATGTCTGTGCGTCCAACCAACCGCACTCAACGGGAGCGGCTGACAGGAGGCCGCCCCTTGGGCTCATTCCACCGCGAGGGGACGTGAAGCTGTTTAAGTCCCTGGGTCAGCATCTAGAAGGCTAAAAGGCAAAATTTCAGACACGGGCTGCATCATTTCATCTCATCGCTCTAAGTGTTATGCAGAACGCCCCACACCAGTATGATATTCACGGACACACGTGCGTCTCTGTATTTATAGGTGTATGATCCCTAATAACATCTACCTCACAGCCTCACAGAGAGGCTTCCGTAACTATGCCTGCACATGCCAAAGACAGCTGGAGCGTGCCGAAACTACCAGGTCCTTCCCCATATGTGCTGATTTGGAAAGAGCTTGGTGCCTGCCGAGAACGTGTCCATGCGGACAAGGATTTTGTCTCTGTGCTCAGAACTGCCTTGGGCAGGCACTGACTCTTCGCTGAACGGATGATTGCAAGTCCTGCCTCCTGCTCTCTCCCCAACACCCTAGGGATCCCCAAGAACACTTCTCGGCTCAGCTGTGGACAAGGGGCAGCAGCAAGTGTGAAACTGAAACTGCTCTCCGGAGGGCTCAGCTGAGCCTCCCACGGGCAGTGGGGCAGGCGGTCAGATGGCTGCCCAGCCCCGCCTCGCTGGACACTCCGGTAGATGCTGAGCAGATGATTAAGCTGTCTCTTAGGGATTCAGAAATCTACCAAGGCCCTCTAGAATTGATCCAAAACCCATCTGTATCAATCAATAAATAAATAAATAAATAAAGTATCACACTCAAGGAGCTAGCATACCACAAAGTCAGCGTGCTTACCAAGAAACCAACCTTGCCCTGGGCACAGAAGAAGACAAGGCACCAGGGACCAGACAGGAAGCTGTGTTAACTATAGAACAAATTCTAGGACAAAAGTGACTGCTAATGACTTTAGCCGTGAATGCGAAATCACAACCACACGTCTTGTCCTAGGAGCACAGAGGCTACTCGTGACTACTCCAGGGCTGACCTTCGCCCGCATGTTCCCAGGAGCCCTCTCCCTCAGGCTCACTGGTTTTCAGAAAACACACAGTAAATCCCCCAGCGCTCTCATCAAGCCCCCTTAGTCTCTGGAAACGTAACCTTCACAGCAGAGAGCCACTTGATGAATTCCAGGAAAGTGAAAAGAACGCATAATGAAAATGAGAGTCGAATCATCAAGGCTAATTACAAAGGGAGAATAAATCACTTTTCCTTCCAAGTATCCCTGGTTTATTAGAGAAAAAAAAAGCCAACATAATAAAGATGTCGTAGGTAACTGTGCAGGAGCAGGAGCAACCTTGGGAGACACAGCTGCTACTTACACGGATAAACCAACCACCATGCAGAAATCTACTGGTCACATATTTAGGTTGAGCGTGCCTAACCTGAATATCCAAGTTGGAAATGTGCTGAGCGCCAACTTCACGCCCCAAGTGCAACATTCCACACCTGACCTCCAGTGACAGGCTGCAGGCCACACTAAAAACACTACATAGAGTCACCCTCAGGCAACGAGCATCCCGCATACATGAAATCTAAACGAATCTCCATCCCCAAAAGATGGAAATAAACATATGCAAATATTCAAGAATCAAAAAAATAGTCGTTGGAAATCCAAAACACCTCCAGCCCCAAGCATTCTGGACAAGTGATCTGAAAACTTGCAGAGGTGATGTGCATCCCAGAAGCAAGAGCCCAGGAGAGGCGCAGAGCAGCCCAGGAAGGCTCTGCCCTCCACCGGCTCACGGCTGATCCTCCGAGTCCTCGTGGAAACAACACAGGGTAATTCAGTCTCTTCCCCTGTCACACATGTTTCAGAGACGAGACAGCTGAAGCATGAAAGATCAAGAGAACACCCACTGGGGCCAGCGCTGTGATGTAGGAGGTAAAGCCACCACCGTATGGGCACAGGCTCAAGTCCCAGCTGCACCACTTCTGATCCAGCTCCCTGCTAATGGGCCTGGGAAAGCTGCAGAAGATGGACCAAGCACTGGGTCCCTGTACTCACATGGGAGACTCAAGAAGCTCCTGGCTTCTGACTCCTGGCCTTGGATCCACCCAGTTGCAGCTGCTGCAGCCATCTGGGGAGTGAACCAGCAGATGGAAGATCTCTTTTTCAAATAAATAAAACATATATTAAAAAAAAAAAAAAACCAGCAGTCTGATCTGTGAAGCAGCAGCTGCATCGTTTGGCCAGACAATCAGCACAGAGCCCGAGCCCGGATGAGGACCCTTCAGCTGTGTGACGGCAGGGAAGTTACTGTGGCACAGGACGCCAGCGGGGAACTGGTCACCTGCCAAGATTTCCACACAGATTTAATAAAGCAGCTTGGAGAATGCTTCCTATCTTATCTGGCACATGACAGGTGCTCTCCACACAGCTGATTCACCTGAATTTGTTAACCTAGGTTCAGAAAAATAGACAGGGCTCCTTTAAGGAAGGCACTTGTCTATCCTTATCTCCCTTGGCTGGTAGGTAGGTTTTTTTTTTTTGGCTAGCCTGGAGCAAACAGAAGCTAAAATGACATCTTAAAAGTCAAAGTTCACAGCTGGCGTCCTGGAGCTCACCTCACTGCTTGCAGGCCTCTTTCAGCGCAAGCCAGAGCTGCCGACACCCAAAGAGCAGAGAAGCCCCCAGAGGCCAGCATTCCAGAGACAGGAGCCACTGATATCCCTCCCGGGCACGCACGCACCTGTAAGAAACCAGGCAGCCAGAGAATGCCAAGGCCAACTCAAGTGTTGAGCTGCAGTTGGTTTTGTAGGGAAGGCACTAAGGAGACACGTAAATTTTTCTTACAATTTTACAGGCAAATGTTAGCAATCAGTAATCAGTGCCCTTCGAGGTCTAACAATATGCTTTTCACATGGTAAATGGCAATTGGCTGGATGGGACAGAGTCTCAGGCATAGCACACATGAGCTATTCCAAACATCAGCCCCATGCATTTCTTTCTTTCTTTCTTTCTCTCTCTCTCTCTCTCTCTCTCTCTCTCTCTCTCTCTCTCTCTCCCTAACTCTTGACTTTCAAATAAATACATAAATCTTTAGAAGTTTCTTCACTTTGCAACATCAAAAGAGTTGTGTAAACTGGCTGTACAACAAGGCGCAGGTACTTAACACTACAGAACAATGCACTTGAACTGGTTAAGATGGAACAGGTAATGTTATGTGTATTCCACGACTGAAAGTGCACAATTTTTTTAAAAAAAAATGTATTAAATCAAGAAAAGGATACATTACCCCCAGGGTTTAAAACAAGATTTAGATAAGATAATATATATCATCTCAACACAGGGCCTGGCACACAGCTGGTGCTGAAGCAAAGCTGTGGCCCAGGGCGGCGAAGTGCCTGGAGGAGCCACCCCAGCGGTTAAGAAGTGTGCAGTCGCAGTGTGGCGATGCACAGCCGACTTCGCCGCCGCAAGCCAGGGAGGCTGTGGGGAGTCATCCGCCTCTCTGGCACCTGGTACCTGCCGAGCTGGGAAGAGGGCGGCAGAACCCCTCACATCCCACAGGGGCCCTTCTGAGGATGAATGCACGTCGAGTGCTTGGGAAAGGGCCTGGCGCACTCATGCGACCTCCGTGGTATCACCAGGACAAAACCTATACGGCCAGACCTGCTGAGCCAACCGGAGGCTCCGGCTGCCCACAGTGACCAGAATGGTGCAGGAGCCTGGAGGAGGGGACCCTTGAGCTTTGACAGCTGGCAGCCTCTCTGCCAACATGGGGCACGGCCTCCACGGCACAACCCACACCCCGGAGCAAGGCCCCTGGACGGGGAGACCTGCAATGCTGGACACTGGGCCTCGGACACTTCATCCCGAGTCTCGGGGGTGTTGAGGCTCCAAAGCCCCCCAGCCTGAGAAAGCCCAGAGAAGCATCCTGTCCCAGGCAGCCGCAACTTTGGACGCCTTTCCTCCCTCCTCCTTGTCTTCCACCCTCCTTATTCCTACCTGCACAGTCAGGACAGTGCGCACAGCCTGGTCTGCTAGTCTTACCCCAGCCCCACATTCGGGGAAATGCGACAGCCACAGAGATGACAACCAACCTGCCTCTACCCCCCTCAAATTCAGCCACCACGTGGACTAACGATGCCAACCTGCACCTTCATTATCACCCACTCTGCAAAAGGAACCAAAACCTGCAACCTGTCAGCAGGCTCCATATGCAGACTCTCCCTCCCTCCCTCCCTCCCTCCCTCCCTCTCACATACATACATACACACACACACACACACACAAACTACAACAACCAGGAAGAGTGAGTGACAGCATATCTTAGTGGACCTGGATCCCAGCTGAGTGAACGCAAGCATACGATCAAGCTCACCAAGCCTCAGGCTCTTTGCCTACAGAATGGGCACACGGCTGGTCTCTAGGTGCCGCTCTGGGGATCACTGGCCACCAGCTCCAGAGCCTTCGACCTGGCATTTGGTGCCACTGCCTGATCTTCCCCCAACACCTTGCTCTGACTGCCTTGGCTCTTGCCCCAACAAATAAATGTATGAGCTGAGTTCTGCTACTCATTGCTACTCATGGGCAGCCTTCCCATGCGCCCAGAAGAAAATCAGATTTGGATGAGAACCAGAAGCTTCTAACACAGACAAGCCTCTGTCCTCCAGGGCTGCTGGCGAATGGGGACACCCCCTCCTTACCCCTAGGGAGAAGACATCACGGACACAGTTCCAGCAGGAGCTCCCACAACACACAGTGGGAGCAAAGGAAGACCCTGCAATTGACCCTGAGTATCCAAGGGGGATTGGTTCCTGGACCCCCAGGGACAGCAGAGCCACCGTGAGGCTCAAGTCCCTTAGAGAAAATGGTGCAGGGCTTGTGTGGAGCCTGCACACATTCTCCTGTGTGCTTAAAATCGACTCTGGGCTCCTCACAAACACAAATGCAATAGGAATGCTGTATGAACAGTTGTTACGCTGTATGGTAAAGGGGGTAATGACAGAAAGTCAGCTCCTGGTCAGTAGAGACACAATACTGTTTTCTGAGTCTTTTTGATCCAAGGTGGGTTGAATCCACAGACGCAGAAGCCAGGGATACACAGAGCTGACTGAGCTAGTTACGCCTGGGAGCCTGCAGGGGAGGGAAGCATGTCATTGAGAAGGCTTCCCAGGGGAGATGACCTCTGAACTTTGTCATGTACCAAACAGAGGACTGCAGGGAAGGCCATGACAGCCATCACTCAGCAGTCACCTGGAGACGACATAAAGCCTTGCACTGTTTACCTGGTGCCATGAGTGCCCAGCAGCATCACTAGGACCACAGGTAACAAAGCTGATGCCCAGCCGCAGCCACACACCTGCGTCCCAGGAGAGGCACTGTGGAGACAGACAGGACTGGGCTCAGCTCTATGAAACCCCTGTGGGGGCCACCATGATGCTGTAAAATAGAGGCCCTTTTTAACAACTCTATTAATGAAGAGGGGTAGCCCATGGTCAAAATCGTTACTAGAGATAAAAGCAGCCAAAACAATGTTGATGATAAACATTACCCTTACAGCTACACATAACAGGTACCCTGTGCCAGGCTTTACCTGAATAATCTCCTTTAATCCCTATTAATCCTGCAAGATATTACTATTATCATCCTATTATCCTCACACAGACGAGAAAAGTGAGGCACAGGAGTGGATTATGTTGCTCAAGATCACGGGAGTGCGTTCTAGAAAGCGGATCCCTCCACATAGGAAGCCTGGACAGGGTCTCTACTGTGCCCACCAAAGCCCACAACTGCACCAGAGCCCAGGGGGGACACGGGCGGCACTGCTCTCAGGAGGGGGGCATTACATGTGATAAAGTATGGCACTGCGCGTGAGGAAATGCCCCAAACCACACACAGACAACACGAGCAGGAGGGATAAAGACAGGAAGTAAAGAAACGATACAAGCTTCAGGTTCCCGCAGAAGCTACTCAGACAGGACGCTCCTGGCTCTGGAGCACACAGCATCCAAGCTTCCCTTTGCTGGCTCCAGAAACATCCGTCCACACGCGTGAGCACCTCCAGAGAGAGGGACAATGTCCTGTTCACCATACACTATCCCGCGTGCCACACCTAGACGCTGATGATGGATGGACGGACGGATGGTTAATGCTGATTCCAGAAGCTGCTTGAGACAGCAGTGGGCAGAGGAGTGTCCATTTGACAGGTCTACGTACAAGAATAAGCTTTCTCCGGAGGTCCGCAGCCACACATTATCTCCCTATTCTTGGATCCGAGGTGCTCGTGCAGAGTCACTGCCTCTATGCGGACGGTGCCCCCGATGTGGTCTCATCCTCTGCACCTCTCCTCTCGCCCCTGCGTCTGCCTTGATCTCCTTTAACCAGCTGCGCTCCTCACCAGGACTGCCGGGCGGTCCACAGCTACTGAAGCTGACCTGTCCGTGCCTCCACTGCTAGGCAGCACAACACCCCCTCTACTCTGCCCCGTGTAACCCCAGGCTGACACAGAACCCACTCACACTCACCCACCCTCAAGGGACGACACAGCTGGGGACGGGAAAATGCCACCATCGCCACCACCTGTCCCCTCCAGCAAGACTGCAGGTCACTGCAGCTGGCCTTCCCCTCCCTCCCACCCCGGCCGCAAAATATCCTCACCACCACGCTCAGAGGCAGGGTTTGTTTCATGTGCTTGTTTTCATTCAGAACGTGCTGGTGAGGAATACTGCGTTTTTTTTTTCCCAAAGTGACACTGCCACAGTTTCACCCATGCGAACACCTGCTTTCCACCCAACGGAATCACCTGATGGGAACAGTGAGTTCTCAAGCCTGCATATGAGCTGATCCCTTTACCCGAAAGTGTAGTGGGTAACACGGTGTCTGGGGCTGAAAAACCCTTGGAACAACGAGATCGCCTTTTTCAAGGTGCTGTCCACTGTCGTATGGGTGGAAAACTGGGAGAAAAAGAGACACGGCTGAAAACCCTGGGGTCTCGCAGAGCCCTCCCTGGAGAGGATACTCCCCCTCCCCAATACCACCGCTTGCTGTAAATCTTGGCAGTGGGGAAGGCACTTCCCCTCTGACCCTTGTTAATCCATTTGTGGATGTGAGCATTAGCTCATGTATTTGAAAAACGCTCTGCATATAATAAGCACTCAATTAATGTTGGCTGTTATCATGTAGTGATTGCACAGTAGGGAGCTGGGCTCTTCAAGGGGGTAGCACCAGCCACAGGGGGCAATGTAAGTTTAAATTGCTTAAATGAGATAGAAAATTCAGCTCCTCAGGCCCCACAGCCACATTTCAGGTGCTCAGCAGCTACCTGTGGCCAGCGGCGCCCCTACAGGTCAGCGCACTACAGAGCATCCCCTTCCTATCAACAAACAGCACAGGCATAGAGCTAAAGAGAAGGCTTCCAGCTCCTTGGTCCGTGTGTCCCTGGGCCAGTCCCTTTGCCTCTCTGTGCATTTCCTCATCTGTAAGATAAAGACAACAGGAGCTACTTCCGAGGGGTCATGGGGAGGATTCTCAGCTATGCAAGTGCTTGCAATAATGTTGACAATAACGGTGAGCTCACCAGATGGTTTCCTAAATGAGCCACTGACACACCACGATGCGGCTGGATGGCTGGAAAAGCACCTCCCACAGGGCCTAACACACAGCCAACACTTAACTCCACTCAGGAATGTATTTCAACAAACGTTCACAGAGCACCTACTATGTGCTGGGCATTCTTCTAGGCACCAGAGGCATGAAAACAAACAAACCTCTTTTAAAAAAATATCTATTTATTTATTTGAAAGAGTTACACAGAGAGAGGAAAGGCAGAGAGAGTCTTCCATCCACTGGTTCACTCCCCAACTGGCCAATCCGAAGCCAGGAGCCAGGAGCTTCTTCTGGGTCTCCCACATGGGTGCAGGGGCCCAAGGACTTGGGCCATCTTCCACTGCTTTCCCAGGCCATAGCAGAGAGCTGGATCAGAAGAGGAGCAGCCGGGTCTTGAACCAGTGGCCATATGGGATGCCAGAGCTTCAGGCCAGGGCGTTAACCCGCTGCACCACAGCAACGGCCCCACAAACAAACCTCTTATCCTCAGGGAGGCCATGGTGTCCATCAAGGGGGCTGCTGCTGCTGATGGGAAAGGGAACAGCAACGCGTCCCTCCCTACCACGTATCCCTGACTCCCAGCAGTGGAAAAGAAATTCCAAACATAAAGCTGCCCACAGAGGCGGTGCCTAAGGAAAGGGCTCTTATGAATGAATGCTCAGATAAATGAATGAATGAATGGATGAAGTAACGATGCGGTCGGGACGAGGCTGTGGGCTCTGGGTGGATCCAGCGTTCATTACCCCGTGGCGTATGGATGTGGCTAACTCAGGGGGCCGTTGCCAGGAGACACTAATACATGATCATAGAGCAGTCTGCAAACACTGTGATGTGTGAGCGCTTAATCATCCTGCCCGGCAATCTTAAAACCCAAACGCCTGGGACAGAGATGGCCTTTGCGCACATGCCCTCTAGCTTCTATTCTGGGCTCTGCTCTGACTCACCCTGCCAGCTGGGGCTGCTCCCTCAGCTCAGGGACCAACCGGCCTTTCACTGGGCCTGGATAAACAGCTCCAGTCGGATGCATCCCACTGCCCAGGACAGGCTGGCCTGAGCAACTCCTGTCTGCTGCTATTCCCAGGAGGCGGCCAGGGGCACCACACCCCTGCATGTGTTTCTGCTGCTAATCACAAGAGCTCCTTTCCGTAGGTTTGCAGCTCCCCGGCACAGGCCAATGTCATGGGATAGGCTATGCTGAATCACTGGGTCTACTTTTAACCAGCAGGGAGGGGCTCAGCAAGGTATTTCAAGTCCTCCAGTCCCAGTTCAATAGGTAAAAGCAGTGCATCGCAAAACTGGCAGCGGTATTATGTGAAATAACTTGAATAATGGGCCCAAGTATTTGGAAAACCTAGCTTATGTCTTACCTGGTATGATAAGATGGGTGGACAAGAAGCAAAGACGTTAAGTCCCACATGCTGTCACTATTGATCAGGGCCACCTGGTCTACCTGCTCATCATTCGGAGGAGGAACTGCTACGGTTTAAATACGGTTTGTCCTCTCTGAAATTCAATGTTGAGATGTGAAGAGGCAGGAGCAAGAAGGGGTGGAGAGGGGTTGGCTCTTAACAATAGATTAATCAATGGATGAAGGAGTTAATGACTTATCTCAAGGGTGGCTCTGCTGTACAAGGCAGCATGGCCAGGTCTCTTGTCATGTGATGTCCTGTGCTGCTTCTCAGAACTCTGTCATGAAGAACGGACCACCAGGGGTAGGCTCTGTGGAGCAGCAGGTTAAGCTGCTACATGGGATGCGGGTATCCTGTATCAAATCACAGTGTCGGTTCAAATCCTGGCTGCTCTGTTTCCAACCCATCCAGCTTCCTGCAGATACATCCTGGGAGGCAAGGGACGATGGCTCAAAGACTTGGGCCCCTGCCACCCACATGGGAGACCTGGATAGAATTCCTGGCTCTGGCCTGGTCCTGCTCTGGTTATTGAAGGTATCTGTGGAGTAAACTAGTATATGGAAGATTGGTGGCGCGCTCTCTCTCTCCCTCTCCCTCCCTCCCTCCCTCCCTCCCTCCCTTACAAATCTTTCAAGCAGATGAAAATAAGCAAAACATGGAAAGAAGAAACAAAAGGAATCAGATTCAGCCCCTCAACCTTGAACCTCCACAACTATCATGCAACACAAACCGATTTTCTTTGTAACTTACTCGGTTACTGTGTTATTAGCAACAGGAAACAGGCTAGGACTGGGGCCAAACCCAACTGGTACTGCAGTCTCTCGCACTCCACCTTCCCAATCTTATCACAACCAAGGGGCTTATCAATCTGCTGAAAAGAACGCAAAGCAGATGGAAATGCAGGTGGGGAACCCACACACCAGCGACCTCTTGCATGTGCAGAAGCCTCACTCCCAAAGAGTTATGAGGGGATGCTCTCTCACTGCAGCTCTCACAATCTGTGGGTGCACTGAACCCCACCCTGTAACGTGGGGTGCTGTGCAGGCCACTCACCCTATGTAGGAATACCTGAGACATGGCAGTAGGCCAGTCATCAGTGGCTTAGATACACATACCAAAATAGGCCACCAACTACTATGTACAAACATTGTTCTTGAATATCATTCTTCCCGACACACAAGACCTGATGATGTGCAAGTCTGTCCTCTGTCTACAGTTCTATGATGATTCCTGTGGGAGCTGGCCTGGCCGAGAGGTCAGGGCCAATGTGTGGTCCATGGCTCCCTGCCTCCCGTCGCACCCAGCGCTCACTAGGGCCTCCTCATTCCTGTGGCCCACGTGGCAGGTGCACAACAGAACTACAGGCCTTGTCTGCCCCTCATCCAGGTGGGCTCTTCCCAACAGATGTGGCTCTGAATACTGCGTTAGATGCACTCCTTCAACCCCCCTTGCTAGGGGCGAGCTTACCCAGCCCGGGGCCGGCTCATCACACAGATTTGACAATGACCGTGGTTCTCCAAACTAAACACGGACTGCGGGTACCCAAACTAACCTCGAAACAGAATGAGCTGCTACGAAGACTCTCAACAAAGCATAAAAGAGGCGAGGAGTTTACAGTGGGGGTGGCTGATTCCACAGGTAGGGACGTGGGAAAAAGGACCTTGAACTGGGCTCCAAAAATGTGCAGAATTTACCCAGGGAGAGTGAGGGGGCAGGGCAGGGAGAACCCTGCATTCAAACTACTGCTTCCTTTGTTTGTTTGTTTATATGAAGGGACTGGAGTTCTTATATTTCATACATACAGCTTTATTTTTCTTTGAATTTCTGCAATGACATCATTTCAATGCACTTTATAATCCCAAGTCAAGCTGCTCCTTGCTGATCAAAGCTCACGGCGGCAGCTCCTCTCCCAGACCCGCGTTCCCCGTGGGGCAGGCCCCTTCAGCTCCCTCGGGATTTCCGCCGCTTTGTCTTGCTGTTGGCCACTCTGGGCTTGATCTGACCTCTTCGGTCCATGCACCTTCCACATCCCCTGGGCCCTGACCCAAAGCAGCACTCTCCGAGCTGGCATGAAGTACGGCAAGGCTAAAATTAGGACAGTTTCCATAGATATCTAGACTTCTCCTAGCAAATCTGTTTGGCTCTCAGGGCTGGCAGGGGAGAGGCGGGGGGGGGACGTATTTTTTCCATTCTGACTGCAAAGCGATCCAGGGGGTCTGGAAAATCTAAGCCTGCTCACATCTGGAGGCACCTGTGAGCCTCCCTGCGTCCTTGGGAAGGGAGAGGGGACCTGTGCCCGGTCTGAGCAGCAGCTCAGGCTGGGGTACTACAAAAGTCAAGCATCCCCCCCCCTCCCAGGCTACAGGGCAGCAAGCAGAAGAGGCGGGACAGCAATCCTGGAGGGGCCCAAGGGCCCAGGTCTCCAGCACACACGTGGCCTTGCTTCGTCCTGGGAAGGTGGCCCCTCCGGGAGGTGGCTCTCCTTCTTCCCCATCTCCGAGACAAAGCAATGGAGTCTCAGCCATTTGTTAACAGAGAGGAAACTGCAGCTCAAAGATGCCCGGAGAATAGCCCGAGGCGAGGGGCAGCATGGTAAGGACAGGGGAGCAGGGACAGGCCCTGCTCAGAACTGTCTGCCCTGTTTGTACTAAGCTCTGTGCTCAAAGCCTCTCCCAAAACGATGGGTAGATGCCCTAACTCCCAGTTTGTGACCTTATTTGGGAACAGGGTCCCTGCCGATGTCACTAGGATGAGGTCATAGTGGAATAGGGTGGGCCCTTAACCCAAAGTGACTGCCATCCTTCTAAGACAGCCACGTGGAGAGTCCAGACATGGGGGGGGGGGGTGTACCACGTGACGACAGAGGCTCAGAGCGAGGCATTGACAAGCCAAGCAGAGCCCAAGACTGCCTGCAGACACACGGACGCCAGCAAGAGCCAAGGAAGATGCCCCTGCAGGCTTCAGAGGACGTGTGGCCCTGCTGACGCTGGACTCCAGCCACGGGACATGCGACAATGGATGTCCACTGCCTGGAGTCACCCCGAATGTGGTACTTAGCTATGGCAGCCTCAGGAATCCGATACAGATCACAATGCTACTGAAGACTCAGGCCTGACACAGGTGGGTGTTAGAGGACCCCGGAGCTTCCTGACAGCAGACAACAGCATCAGCAAATACTTACACAGCACTGTGTGTCACACAGTCACTCAATGAATCCCCGTGACAACCACACGAGACTGTCCCGCAAGACACAGAAAGGTCAAGCCATTTGTCTGAGGTCACACAGCTCATACACACATTGACACCCAGATTCAGGATTCACACCCAGACCCAGGACCTGTGCTCTTCCCCCCTGGGGTCCCCCAAAGCGGGAAGGGAGCATCTGTCAGACACGGATGGACCCCAGGTGCTGTGGTGTGAATGCCCACATCCTCTGCCTTGTTTTCAATGCTGAATCCCACCTGCCACCATAACGCACCACATTCAGGGGCACCTTAGGGGCGTCACTCAACATACAAATTAATTAAACGGGCAGCAGCTTCCGCATTTGTGTGCATTTGATAGACTGACTCAGGGCCGACTGGGCAACAGGAGTCAGGGAAGAAATGAGCAGCATGTCCAGTAGCAGGGACGCAGCGTGAAGCAAAGCTCCAGTCTCGCAGAGCGCTGAAGTCCTAGGTCATCTCTGAACAGTTAATGAGCACCTAGCCTGTGGCGGCAGTGTGGGGGGGAGGGGAGCCCACAAGACACAGCCTCAGCCCAGGAGGCATGCAGTCAGGACACAGATAAGGCAAATTTGCCCGGTATCCTGGTAAGCACCACAGGAGCGACGTCCAAGCACAGGTGCTGCTGGGCGGAGAGAGGACGGGAGCCACATCTGCCCAGGTGAACAGTGGGTGGTGTTGCAGCATGCACTGTAGAACTTCACTTCGAGATTATCTGAATGCCAATTTAAACCTCTCTCTCTCCCCTCTCCCCTTTCACTCTCTCTGCAACTTTTCTCTAAGACAGGAGATTTGTTCACTGCATGAACCGCACCCTGTGACCTAATTACTAATCCATACTGAAGACACCCGAGTAAACGGATACCTTCCGAAAGGAAACCTTTAAGGCCAGATCCGGGAAGAACTAAAGTTAACACATAACCTATAATGGTTATCCAGGTTTAATTCCGCTAAGCTATCGCAGTGCCAAGAAGTCAGTTCTACATGTAACTCAACAAACGGAAATAACAGAGCACTGGGGTACGGGCTAGCAGGGCTGCGGTGGGTGAGAGGGGGCCAGAGAGGAAAACACTTCCAGAACAGGAGGCGCCCTGTCCCCCACCTTTCAGGCAGCCACTCACCCAGAGGGGTCGGTCACCCCACAGACAGCAAAATGGCTGGACCATCAGGCAGCCGTGTGGCTCTGCCTCCACCACTTACTCTCTGAAATGGGCACATTAGTGACTGTCCTACGGAGTCACCCTCAGATCACGGCTACTAGAAGTGCTCAGAACCTCACCAGGCACAGAGCACACATCCAGTAAATGCTGTCCACAACTATTATTAATACAGTCTTCACCGCCAAAGAATTTAACACAGTGCCAGGGACGGCAAGCAGCAGCTCTCCCTCTCCTCCTCCTCCTCCATCATCATCATCAACATCATCATCATCATCACCCAGCACCAGAGCAGCAAGCACACAGGTTGTGAGCAAGTCACTTATGCCCTTGAACCTGACCTGAGTGTCCACATCTACAAAGTACATTCTCACGGAACTTAAGGACATGAAGCACAGGGCACCAGGAGGCTGGCCCCCAGCTCAGCCTGGAGCCAGCAGGCAAGCTGAGCTGAGAACAGGGGAGACTTGGGGACATGGTCAGGAGCCACGCAGAACTGGCCTAGCCGGGAAAACCAACAGCTTGCAAAGTGGATCCTTTTAACAGCAAACAAAGCCCACTCACCTCTGCCCTAGGCAACAGGGAGGCCTCTGGGGGAAGGCGGGGGCTTGGCCACCTCTCCTGGCTGCTCTGAGATGATCCGTGCTAGGAGCACACAGCCTCACTCCTGAAGGCCTTGACTTCGCGTCTGGCTTTATGAGTTCTGCCCTTGGATTGGGCGTGTGTATTCTTTTTTTAACCCCCTGGCACGAGCAGCCCAGGGGGAGGCACGCCTTGATGAGTGCGAGCCGTTCCCGGACCAGCAAGCCACGCTGTGCAGGTTATTTGTGTAACCCGCTCAGAACAGTGTCAGGGCACGCCCTACTCCTGGTTGAAGGCACTGAAAGCCAGGGTGCTTTGTGGGCACCCACCCGGGGAACTCGGAGGTAGGAGGGCAAGGCACAGTGGGCCTGAGGCCAGGGCCCTGACCCACAGCACATGCCATCCCCAGTAGATGCTCCGTCTCCCAGATTGGAGAGGAGACTGGACACGAGGGAGACAGAGCACCAAGCGCCACCTGCGTGGCTGTACCAGAGGTGGTAGGGATGGCATCTGCTGTGGGTCAGGACTCTATAAAACCAGGAGGCTCTGGACCAGGACCAGGGACCTGGCACTGGCCAGCTGTGTGACAGACAGCGGACCTCCATCTGCCTGGTGGCGATGCTCTCGGGTGAATCAATTCTGGCACCAGTAACGGATGCCTCATCACATTCAGAGGCATCCGTCACCCTCCTACAGCCTGCTGTCCCCATCTCACACCCCTGCTCCTTTCCTCCTCCCCCCTCTCTCCTCCTCCCCACCAGGCCTGAGCTCTGCCTCCCACACTGGTCCTGCCGCACAAAAGGCCAAGTGCCAGTCACCGATTCACCTTCCCCTGCCTCTGCTCCACCCCAGCCACTCCCCTCCCACTCCTGACATCTTCTCCCCTCTAGACCTCGCTGTATTTTTATCCCTCTCTCCCTCCTCCTCACCACCCCCACCCCAATCCCCCAAACCTGGTCCTCCTATTTGCCTGCCCCCCCCCCCCGAGTGAACTTACATAAGAAACTGTTGCCTGCTATTTCCAGTCTGCGCTGTGCCATCCTAACTTTGTCAGACTGGAAGCCTCCACTCCCCTGGATGGCTTAGCCCATCACAGCCCGTGTGGATCTGAGGGCTGGCCAGAGGAGAGGCGGAAGGTTAGAGGGACCAGGGCACCGGGCCAGGGCAGACAAAGATCGGACAGGGGGTCTTGTGTCCGCTCCAAGCCCCTGCTGCCCAGGGCCCTCTCGAGTCATGCCTCTCCTCTTTCAGAAGCAAAACTCCCTCCCCTACGCTGCACAGGGCAGGACCTCAACACTAAGGCAATGTAAACGGGCAGCTGAAATGGAGCAATCCACTCAACACACATTAGCCATGCTTATTACTTTTAATGGATTATAAAATAAATGGTGTTTGTCCTATTTTTACTGGAAGGTTTTTTTTTTTTTTTTTGGAGGGGGGAGTAGTTGTCTTTTCAATTTTTGTTTATTTGAAAGGCAGACAAAGAGGAAGATCTTCTACCTACTGGCTCACCTCCCAAATGCCCACAACAGCTGGGGCTGCGCCAGGAGCCTAGAATTCAATCTGGGTCGCCCACATGGGTATCAGTGACCCAAGTACTTGAGCCATCACCTGCTACCTCCAAAGGTAAATGGGAACAGGAAGGTGGAATCCAAAATTATATCCGGGACTCAAACCCAGGCACTCCAGGGATGGAGTGCTACTGTCCCAAGTAGACCTTAAGGGCCACATCAAACACCTGCAACCTGCAGTGATAAATCCTGGGCAAGCCACTGACGGTGTTACGTGCCATTCCCTGCAAAGCCTGTCTCTGGCTCAAATCCTTCCTCACTACCTATCGGCTGTGCCCACTGCAGGCCAGGAGCTCAGCCTGCCTGGGCCTGTTTCCTCCTCTAGAAATAGTTAACTGCCAGGATGCTCAGAACGCTCTAACCAAGTCCACGTGCCTGGTGACTGGGCCTTCCACAAGTCAGCCAGTATCCCGAGTGCTTTATACCGAGTAGGAAACCCACACAAGGACCCCAGGAGGGAGGGGCTGCTGCCATCCCCATTTTACCAAGGGCCAGAAGGGTCAAGGAACTTGGCCAGGGTCACAGAGAAGACGCAGGATCCACCCCCAGGCAGTGCGGCTCCAAATAACCCTATAAACTCCACGGCCCAGGAGTGGCCAGCAAGGAGGAACGTGTCCAACAGCACACGCGCTAGGATTCTTCTGACACGGGCGACGCTTTTGCCAGAACCGTGGTCTCTGGAAGGGCGGCTGTGTTTTCCCTGTTTGAGTCCTAGGGGCAGGGAGCCTAGTGCCACTGCCCACCGCCCACCCCTTGTCATTCTGGAGACAAGACCAGGCGGGGGCAAGTGCCTGCCTGGAGCTTCATGGGTCAAGCTGCAGTCTCTCGACCGAAGAGGCTAGGGGCCACCTCCACTCCAGAATCCTTGGCAAAGCTCTCTGTGGCCAGGGCCAACTGCAGAATGACAGCCGCCACCTGTCCCTCCTGACTGGGGAACCGTGGGGGCAGAGGGCCGTGACACACGCATGCTGCCTCCAACCACTGTAAGGGGAGTGGCTGCCCTCACCAGCGGCCTCGCCTGCTGCGCCCTGGGCATTGGCTGGAGCTCAAAGTCACGGCAATGCACAGGCAGCAGCCCCAGCCATGCCCCGGGGCCTCGAAACCAGGGCATTTAGCTCCATACCTGGCAGGAGAGAGTAATTCCACTTTCGTGCGAGTGGGCTGTCTGCTGGCCACCACCTGACAGCGTGCAGCAGCCTCCAGCGAGGTGGGCAGCACGTGGCAATGAGGAACTCACCCGCCCCACACTCTGAAGGCACCCTCCCAGGACGCCCCCCACCACCTCCAGGTGCGATGCGGCCTTTAGCCTGCACCTGGGTTCTGCAACGCAACGGCTGGGTCCCTCCCTCCACAGAGCCACAGCAGACACTCCCAGCTGCTGCTCTGATCAAAGATCCCCACCTGAACACCCTGATCTTGAGATTCAAGAAAAAAAAGAAAAGAAGGTGGAAGTGACAGCAGCACAGGCTTCGGAGCACCACGGCTCCAGATCTGTTCTCTGGCCGCGAGACCCTGAGCCTCAGTTTCTTTCTTTCTTTCTTTTTAAGATTGATTGATTGATTGATTGATTGATTGATTTGCAAGTCAAAGTTACACAGGGAGAGAAGAGGCGGCAGAGAGAGAGAGAGAGAGAGAGAGGTCTTCCATCTGTTGTTTCACTCCCCAGATGGCCGCAATGGCCAGAGCTACGCCAACCTGAAGCCAGGAGCTTCTTCTGGGTCTCCCACGCGGGTGCAGGGGCCCAAGGACTTGGGCTGTCTTCCACTGCTTTCCCAGGCCATAGCAGAGAGCTGGATTGGAAGTGGAGCAGCCGGGTCTCGGACTGGCGCCCATATGGGATGCCAGTGCTACAGGCGGAGGATTAATCTACTGCGCCATGGCGCCGGCCCCGTTCTCTCTCTGTTTACTTTCATCTTTAATATTTGTGTATTATCTACTTACATGGGATGCTGGCACTGCAGGCAGTGGCTCTACCCGCTATGCCACAGCGCCGGCCCCAAACCAAAGTTTCTTCTCTGGGCCATGGACATGGGAACCAGTGTACTGAGAACTCAAGACAATCAGAGATGCAGGACTGAATCAGACCAGACCCACATCAGCCCCCGTAACAACTCCAACCACTAGGGTCTGTTTGAGAGTGTGGGTTTTCAAAAGCAACCAACAGAGCCAGAAGTGAGGGAAACAGGTACCCGTGGGATGGCCAAGGGGGCGGTGATGGGGCCTCTGGGGGTGATGCTAAGGGAGAATTTCTTGACCTGGGATCTGGCTGAACAGCTGTGCTGCCTCAGTGAGATCCATGCAGCTGCACCCTGACATTCAGTGCACAAGGCTGCTGGGGCGCATACAATAACGCTTTTTAATACAAAACTTATTGGGGAAAAAACACACGAGAAAAAATCTGGTGTGAGACATACAGACTGGCCTTTGTGACTGTCCTCTCAGATCAAGAGCTCTGGCTGCAAACTCGTGGGTCATCTGGTCACGTCGGCCTGCTTAGCCCAGGGCTGGATTTCCAAGGCCACTGCAGACCGGTGCTGTGGGTCGGCAGGCTCCTCGGCAGACACATGGGGCGTGGGGATCCCAGGGCGGTGCTGCTGACTTCACAGACTTTTACTGAGCATGCACTGTGTAGCAGCCATGGACCTAGACATGAGCACCACCCAGAAAGGCCCTTTGTCTCAAAAGCTGATTCTGCCGGCCTGGGGAGAAGGGACTAAAGATCACTTCCTGCACCACCACTGTGTGAAGAAATGGTGGCCTGGGGCGCATGTCACCGTGTAATCTAATTTCAACAACATTCCAAGATTCAGGCCAGGGACCAGTACTGTGGTGCAGCCTGAGACAGTTCAAGTCCTGGCTGCTCTACTTCCGATCCAGCTCCTACTAAGGCACCTGAGAAATCAGGAGACAATGGCCCAAGTGCTTGGGCCCCCGTCATCCACATGGGAGACCAGTATGCAGTTTCTGGCTCCTGGCTTCGGCCTGCTCCGATCTCAGCCTTTGCAGCCATTTGGAGATGAAAGATGGATCTCTCTCTAAGTCACTCAGTTGTTCAAATAAAATCAATCTTTAAAATAAAAAACGTAGGCCAGTTCAGATGCTCCTTGGGCCTTCCCACCCAAGCCCCCTACTGCAAACTCCCCAGCCCACCAGCTGGAAGGCCAAAGACCCCTCTGAGATTGTTTCCCAAGAGCACAGCAAGGCTGCAGGCACAGACGACCTCGGTTCCAACCTAAGCTGTGCAGCTTTGGGCAGGTTTCTTAACTTCTCTGTGTCTCAGTTTCCTCATTTTCAAAATAAGACATGTGATCCTTCCCAGGGTCTGATGGGATCCCATAGAGCAATCCAGGCAAATGCTCAGGATAGCGCCTGACACGCCGTAAGCGCTGGGTACACGTTAGCTGCTGCCATGTTCAGGATTTCTATGAATCCCTAGCCAGTAGCTTCTCTCTGTGTGTGTCCTTCTCGGAAATGTATCCTGCTCTTCATCTTCTACAACATCCAGGAACGAAGCATCCGCTGTGGTCTCCACCGGGGTTTTAGCCTCCCATCCCATTGAGAATGGACAACAAGAGAAGGGGGCAGGGAAAGAGTGAGGGAGAGAGGAGGAGGAGAGGCCTTGTACAGCTCCTTCTTGACTCCAGCTCCACCAGTACCTAGGCACCTGGGGGCCCTGGGGACACAGGAAATGTGGCAGGTCAGCACAGAACCGTGCCACAACCGAAAACACACACCAGCCTTCAGAGACTTACTAGGAAATCAAGAAGGTAAAACACCAATGTTCTCTATGTATTTTGGTTCCACCGAGTTAAATACAACATCCTACTAAAATAAATTTCATCTGTCTCTTTGAGCTTTTTTCTAAATGTGACTACCGAAAGATTTTAAATTATGTGTGTGGCTTCCATTACATTTCTATCACACAGCACCGTTCCAGCTTCCCTCCAAGAACCTTCCCACAGAGGAATTTTCATCTCCCTGTTCTTAAAATAATATGTCACATTTCAATAAATAAACACATTAACTGCACTTTATGGACATAGAAACGAGGCCCAGCTGGGATGAAGTGGCTTGCTTAAACGCACAAGCTAACACGGGGGAAAGCCAGAATCTGACCTCAGCTCCAACTACAGAGAGCTGGGCTCTTTCCAAAACACGGCACTGATTCACCGACTGGGGCCTCCCCACGTCATCACCCCCGGCAGAGAAGGAAGAACTACAGGCAATTATTCATCACCTGGACCACCAATGGGTGGCTGTGTTTCACTGGGCAAGGCTGATATCCCAAGGAGAGACACAGCTTGAAGGCAACTTGAACAGGTTGTGGGTAAATGTTTGCAGAGATAACATCAGCGTGTGTGATGTTCAGAATCCTGGAATGCCTGCCCCAGGCCTCAGCTCCTTGTTCTCCAAGGCACAGCAAGGAAGCCAGGACACCCCAGGGCTCCAACGGCTCAGGTGCGGTCTCCACGTGCCCTGCACACGGTGCCCTACGTGAAGTGACACAGAATCATTCCACTACTCCACAAGATCGGGATTCTTTATCCTCAGTTCACAGATGAGGAAACCAACTCGCAGGAAGACTCAATGACTTGAAGCAGCCAGAGCAGCAGGATGAGAATTCAAGCCCAGTCTACGCACGTGGAGCTCCCAGTTAATAGCTGCAAGTTCCCCCTTCACTGGCTCCCCGGTCCCCTGAGCCTTTTCCTACCAACTCACCCTGCAAGGTCGGGCTCAAGCCACCTTTCCTGGTGAAGTCAACGCTGATCTCTCCCTTTTCATAAAAGCCACCACTCTCCTTTGCTCACCCTGAACTCTAAGCACCAGCTAAACTGCACTCACCACAGTATCTCAGAATTCGCAGCTTCCGTGTCTATGCGCTTCTTCCTAGGAAGGCTCTGCCCTTGTCTCTCTGGCCCCCAGCACAGCAACAGGCACGTAGCAATTACCCAATAAAAGTGTGCTGATGCAATGAATGAAATAACCACCCACCCAACCAACCCATGGTGACGTCCTGTTTTTGTTCTATCTTTTCCCAACCAGCTTCCCTGTTCTCAATGTTGATGTTCCTCCCCATGGGTGGCTTCTCCACCAATCTGTTTGCATGGAGAAGGGCCAAGTGCAGCGCTTTCAACTGTAGCTAGGTAACACCAATTGTCACCTCTCCATTTTTATTAATTGCTGGGTTAATCAAGCACTCCAAATCGTGTCCACCCACGTCAAGCGTTTCTGAATGGCCAAGAGAAGAGGCTAAAGCTGGAGGGAAAGGAATCCCACAGCCCTTGCTACCCCACTTGACTACCGTATGTGCTAGAATATTCCGGCTCCAGTCAGATCGGACAGAAGAAGGGTCTTGACCACATTCTCAACCACCCCCGGCTTCAGTGGAGCCAACGGCAGAGCCAACACTGGTGCAATGTCTCACTTGAGCCCCTCAAGCATCCTTGGGACTGCGATCAACAAGGTCACTTCCACGCCAAGAAACTGAGGCTCTACTGAGAAATCCACCACAACCCAACCCAAAAACTCGAAATCCAGAATGCTCCAAATTCTAAAACATTTGGAGTGTTGACGTAACACCACAAGCAGAAAATTCCACCGTGAAACTCTGATTCAAGCTCAAAATTGGTAAAAATATTATGACTTCCACGAAACACATGACTTTTGTGTTTACACATGGGTCCCTTCCCCAAGATATCTTACCTTGGTAATGCAGATGTTCTAAAATCCAAACGTTGGGTTCCAAGCATTTCAAACAAGGAATATCGATCTTCACAAGTTCGCGCAGACTCCCAGATCCAGCCAGACCCATTCCTCGTCCTGGCACAAGTCTTACCCCGTCCCCAGCACGCAGTCCTAAGAGCATAGTCTTGCGTCTTCCCTGGGGCCTGACCGCTGCCCCTGACTGCCCAGCCACGTCTTCATCACTGGGATGAACCAGGTCATTCCCTGCATTTTCTTTCCCCTGGAAAAGCTGTACCAACTGCCCGGCCCCAACAGGTAGAAACGCATCCCCCCGGATCCTGCTTTATATTCTGGAAACGTTTTTCTTATGCACATTTTTGTTCTCTTGGCTTCTCTCACTGCTGACACAGATGTTGCCGTGCGTTCCCTCTCACACCTCTCTGTGGACAGTAAACACAGAAGCAGAGGGAAAGCAAGGAGAAAGGTTTCAGACGTGTCTGCTTTTGATCCCAGTGTATTTCATACGTTCAATGGCCTTCACATTGTGTGTTCATGTTCACCTTGGCCGTCTGATTGCAAAAAATAATTGTTACCCTTCCAAAATTCTCCTTCGACTTCACAACTTTTTTATTTTACCTATTGGCTATTTTAACTTAATATTTTATTTATTATTTTCCAAGATACTATTTTTAATTTACATTATAGTCAAAGCGTTAATGCTCCAATAAAGAGAGGTCAACAAATAAAAACAAAAACCAAAGGACCACATTCCAGCAGGAAAACTGGCAAAGGTTATAAACAATAATCAGATAGGGGCCGGCGCTGTGGCACAGCGGGTTAACGCCCTGGCCTGAAGCTCTGCCATTACATATGGCCACTGGTTCAAGACCTGGCTGCTCCTCTTCCGATCCAGCTCTCTGCTATGGCCTGGGAAAGCAGTAGAAGATGGCCCAAGTCCTTGGGCCACTGCACCTGCATGGAAGACCAGGAAGAAACTCCTGGCTCCTGCACAGCTCCAGCCATTTTGGCTAATTGGGGAGTGAACCATCAGATGGAAGACCTCTGCCTCCCCCTCCCCCTCCCTCTCCCCCCTCCCCCTCCCCCTCTTTCTCTCTGCCTCTCCTATCTCTTTGTAACTCTGACTTCCAAATAAATAAATCTTTAAAGAAAAACAATAATCAGATAAAAGAGGTCCAACTTCACTCAGATAAATTTCCAAATAATCACAAGAACATTCCAACTACAATAGCATGTAACTCCTATCAATTTGTTTGACAAAGATTTAAAACAAAGTCTGAAAAAAAAAACACAAAGTCTAACAAACACTGTATCTGCAGCAGAACTTATTCACACAGGTTTTTTGTTTGATTGTTTAATGCGTTAATTTAATTTTGACTTTCTTTTTTTTTTTTTTTTTTTTTACAGGCAGAGTGGACAGTGAGAGAGAGAGACAGAGAGAAAGGTCTTCCTTTTGCCGTTGGTTCACCCTCCAATGGCCGCCGCGGACAGCGCGCTGCGGCCGGCGCACCGCGATCGTCCGATGGCTGGAGCCAGGAGCCAGGTGCTTTTCCTGGTCTCCCCATGGGGTGCAGGGCCCAAGCACTTGGGCCATCCTCCACTGCACTCCCGGGCCACAGCAGAGGGCTGGCCTGGAAGAGGGGCAACCGGGACAGAATCCGGTGCCCCGACCGGGACTAGAACCCGGTGTGCCGGCGCCGCAAGGCGGAGGATTAGCCTGTTGAGCCACGGCGCCAGCCTTAATTTTGACTTTCAATAAAGATGCCACGGAGGCTGCTAGGCTCAAATGCATGCACATCTCCCATATGGAGAGTCTGATGGCCCAGACGCCCGCCCACACACAGGGCTCTCCGGAGCACAGTTACAAGCCCCCTGGACACAGGGCAGGCTGTGTGGCTCACTGTTCAACCTCTGGAGCAAACTGGGACCCTGCAGCCCCCAGTGGTCCCCGCACTGAGTCTCCAGGTTAAGTCACCCCAGCTCTGCACATGAGCAGGTGGAGAATGCAACAGAAAAGGTGAGCCCCTGTGCAGGAAGGCCGCTCTCGCTCTCACCACACTGGGAGGCTTCTGAGAAACCGCAGGTAAAAACATGGGCACTCTAACCAAGCCTCTCAAACATGAATAATAATTGGCTCTATCAGAGGCAGGGGGTGCTGGTTACAAAGCACAGGCCTTACCTTACGGAAATCATTCTAAATGATAGCAAAGAATCATGCTCTTTTTTTTTTTTTTAACTTAAGAAGCAGGGAGACAACAAGGCAGAGAGAAACAGAGAATCTTCCATCTGCTGGTTCACTCCGATGTCCGCAGTGGCCAAGGCTGGGCCAGGCCAAAGCCAACAGCCAGAAATTCAGCACAGGTCTCCCACATGGGTGGCAGGCACTGCTGTCTCCCAGGGTCTGCATTAGCAGAGAGCTGGAGTCAGGAGCCAGAGCCGGGACCCAGACGCAGGCACTCGGATACGGGATGCAGTCTTAACCAGTATCTTAACCACGAGGCCAAACGCCAGCGTCGTCAAAGCAGAAACCAGCAATGTAAACAGTTCTGCTTAAAGAGCAGCTCTCTCCCTAGAACAGACAGAATATAAAGCAGCAGACTTCATTTTCATAAAGACCCATCTACAGAGAACACTTCACCCAGGGTAAGCCTGGGGCAGGGCACAGAAACAAATCACAAACGACAAGGTGACAAGGGACCCAAGAGGCAAGTGACAGGTGCACAGTGAGAGGCAGCTGGGCTTGTTCTCACCACTGGAGGCTGACACTGCAAAATCCCACAGAGCAGGCCCACTCCCAGGAGCAGGTACCACTACCCTCCCCACAGCGGCCAAACAGCCCCGTTGTCCTGCTAATTGAGAAAGGCCAGTGACTCAGGACGAATGAAATGTCTGTTTCCAGCTAGTCCAAGTGACATCCAAACCCGCTATGTGGCCCCACGTCTGTGACCCCTTGGCAATCACAGGGGGGCCAGTAAGAGGAAACTCGGGCCTGAGACGTGCCAGCAGGGGCGGGGCTAACGTGAGTAAAAACTGCCAGGAATCAAACTCAGCCAGAAAAGCAGGGGCTCCGTCGGCAGTACAGACCTCTGTCACACAAAGTGAGACTGGGAACTAGGCATTTAATAAATAGATCTTCCAATTCCCACAGAGCAATAAAACGTACCTAATTCCCTGACTTCAGCATTGTGGGACGATCCCCGGGGTCCCACCAGGGGCCAACAGGTGGCCATGTCCACAGACAGAACCCGACAGATCGCGTCATTTCCTCCTGTTGCCTTTCCCACCTCATCACCTTCAACTCCAAGAATATGTGGATTTCAATACAGTGATGGATTACGCCCATAATCCCATTTCCCCCACACTGGACCATGAACCACCCTGCTCCTCGCAGATGCACAGTGACGCACGCTGAATGATGTTTAATGGGAAAAACCCAACAGCATGGACAGCAGAGTTTGTTCAGGCAACACTGGAAGGTCGGGTTCGAGGATTCCTAAAACTCTCCTTGGCCTTCACCACCGGAGGAGCCCCTGCAACGGAAAGCCGTGTTCCCTTTATGCCCCAGCCTCCAGGGGTTTAAGGCCCTTCCCCTTCCCTGCGATCTACTGGGAGACAGGGGGGGGTGTCCACTCTGCTACCCACAGTGCATGGCTACCCCCTTCGCATCCACTCAGGGGAGACTCGACTTATTATCCCCACTGCAGAGTTGAACAAATTAATATGCAATGAGACAAAGTCACTCATCCAGGATCAGAGACTGGACTCACCCCTTCCTCGCAGCCTCCCACCCCTCCGCCCTGGCCCAACACACCCTCATCTCCTGACAAAATAGGAAGTCAGCTCAGGGGTCTCTCCTATGACCTCCATGCCTTGAGACCCAGAACAACTGGGCCTCTGTTCCTTCCCAACACCACCTCCCCTACTGCCCTGGGGGCCGGCGCCCTTCCAGACACAGGACTCCCTTGGGGGTGCACAAGCAGCAACTGGGTGATGACCTCAGGGCCTTTGTACATAGCTCAGCCTTGGATCCTTCCCCAGACACCCCAGGACTCATCCCTCCACCTGTGAGGTGTCTGTTTAAGCTGACAATGGCAAACCCCACGCCCCCTCTCCCATCTGCACCTCCACTGTCTGTGGCCCACATCACTGCAGTGGGCAAACCACACGCTCCTGGTTTTGCTTGTTCCTCTTCCTCAACCAGCTCCAGGAAGACAGGGACTGTAACTCACAGGGCTCAGAACAGCGCTCGCCCCATAGCCGTGGAACAAATCAGTGAAGGACATGAAGCTCTGAACCCGGACTGGCCACTGGCTGGCCTCCGCCGGCCACACCGCCTCCCTCACCCTCATCTACAAAGTCGGCCTGCTCAGGGCGGCAGCCATGGCCACGCAGCTGGCCTCAGTCGACACCGGCACCCCCTGCACACGCATCATTGCGGAGCTGTCCCTCCAGGCTGCTTTCAACAACTGTCTACTCGCAGGCGATGCCACGTCTCTTCCCTCTGATGGCACTGCAGGCACACGGGGTGAGTCTGCCTGGGAGACGCTGCCCACTTACCAATCCCCCTCCCCCAACGACAGTGTGCCCGTCCAAGCAAAGGGCCTGACACGGAAGGCACGTGCCACAGCCAAGCAACTGTGAATTTGGCTGGGATGTCTCAACTGCACGGGGGACTCAGCGGGAGAAGGGGCCGGGCCAGATTTGGGGAGGCCCTGAAAGGCCAGATGCCACTGTCCTGCAGAGTCGCCAGATTCGCGAGGTCACTGCTCCCACCGCGAGGGCTGGCAACGTGGCCTCTGATCTGCCTGCCCGGGGAAGGAAGCCCCGCCCCTCCTGCGAACCACCAGCTTAGTGGTGCACCTGCACTCGTTCCAAAAGTCAACCTTCGCCTCCAAGGGACAATGACAGGGCAACCCCAGACTTCCTGACTTCTCAAATCAACCTCACCTCCTACTCTCTGAAGCCAAAGCATCCTGTGGTGTTTGCGATGCCTGCCAAGAACAAAGGCAGTCACCCAGAGCAGGCAACGCTACCCACGACACGTGTACTTGTAGGCTTTCTGCAGGGGGGAAAATGTTTAATAAAAGGGCAGGTAAGACTTCCACAGGAAGAAGAGTAGTAACTGGGAAGCACTGAGCACTAACTGAGCGGCACCGTTTTTATATAAATATCCTAATGCATTCAGGAAACACTATGAGCCCCATTTTACCCAGGCAGAAACTGAGGCTCAGATTCTAAGAAATCTCCATAAGCCAGGAGGCAACCTGGCTTGCTCTCAAAGCCAGCCTGCAAGGCCACAGGGGGTGGGCGTGGGCTCCTCTGAAGGCAACTGCGCTTCAGGGCCCTGTCTGTATGTCCCGTACGCTACTGGGCAGAAGGGGTAGCTACAACTCCAGCCCTGGAGACTGGAGCCCTGGCAGCCGGGAGCACAGTGAAGAAAGATCCCATGTGGCAGCCACACGGCTCGGCGAAGTCGCAGGCCCCACGTTCACGTCGATCCTAAGCCTCAGTCTGTTCATCTGCAAGATGGGAATGTTGTTCCCACATCTACATCACAAGGCTGCGTCCCCTCCAGAACTGCGGGAAAGGGATTTCGTGTTGGGTACCAGTCACCCAGACTGTGGTATTCTTGTCGCAGCAGTCCCAGTACAGCTCAACAAGAGTCACACACTCAGGGCTTGGGGCTCTAAAACAATCTTGAAGGAGAACCAACCACTAAGGCGCTTACTTGTGAAGTCCAACACCAAGACAAGTTTCTTTTTTATAAAAGGTTTATTTATTTGAAAGGCAGAGGGAGAGAGGAAGAGGAAGAAACAGAGATCTTCCATCTGCTGGTTCAGGTTCACGGCCCAGAGGGCCGCAAGGAGGAGGAAGGACCGGGCCACAGAGCCAGGAGGCCGGGACTCCATCCAGACCTCCCGTGTGGGTGGTAGGAGCACAAGCACCTGGGCCATCTTCTGCTGCTTTCCCAGGCACATTAGCAGAGAGCTGGATCAGAGACAGAGCAGCTGATGGCCAGCACCACGGCTCACCAGGCTAATCCTCTGCCTGCGGCTCCAGCACTCCGGGTTCTAGTCCCGGTTGGGGTGCCAGTTCTGTCCCAGTTGCTCCTCTTCCAGTCCAGCCCTCTGCTGTGGCCCGGGAAGGCAGTGGTGGATGGCCCAAGTGCTTGGGCCCTGCACTCACATGGGAGACCAGGAGGAAGCACCTGGCTCCTGGCTTCAGATCAGCACGGGCCATTTGGGGGATGAACCAACGGAAGGAAGACCTTTCTCTCTGTCTCTCTCTCTCTCTCACTGTCTAAAAAAAGAAAGAAAGAAAGAGAGCAGCTGGGACCTGACCTGGAGCTCTGATATGGGATGCCAGCACTGCCATAGTCCACTGGCGCCACAGAGCAGACTCCAAGACAAGAACTTAACAGGACAGGCAGCACTGCCCTGAACCTTGAGCACCACTTCCCAGAGGGAACCAGGCTCACTGCTCAGACTGGCCAGGTTCTCGTGAGGAGGGGCCCCAGCCTGTGCATGGAGCCCATTGTATTACTGGAAATTCTGTGGAAACACCAGAGGTCCCGTCCATAGCCAGAGACTCTGTCCTCCTCTTTAGCTTCCCTCAGCTCAACAGGTGTCACAGCACCACAGCCATGGCTCACAGTGTCAGCGCAGGACCAATATTCAGTAACAGATGGTCGCACAGATGAGCCAGAGATACACATATTAATTTTAGATAGCATCCAAATACCCATTGTAGAGAATTAAACAAAAAAATAATAATACAAATAAAAACAAAGTCTCAGAGAACATCTTCAAGGTCTTGGAGGCACAATGTTGAAGAAACTAACTCCTGCAGCAGAGGCTTGGCCTAGCAGTTAGGACACTGGTTAAGACATCAACAGCCATATCAGAAGACTGGGGTTCAAATCCCAGCCCCGCTCCTGCAAATGTAGGCTCTAGGGGGCAGCAGCAATGGCTCAAGTACTTGGGCTCCTGCCACCCACATGGGAGACATGGATTGAGTTCCCAGCTCCTGGCTTTGGCCCAGCACCGGCCACTGCAGGCATTTGAGGGGGGAAATCAGCAGACAGAAGCTCTGTCTCCCTCTTTCTCTGCCTCTCAAATAACATTTTAAAAAGGGGGTGTGGGAGTGGTGCTGTGGTGCTGCAGGTTTACAGCCCCAGCCTGCAGTGCTGGCATCCCATATGGGCACTGGTTCGAGTCCTGGCTGCCCCACTTCCAATCCAGGTCTCTGCTAATGGCCTGGGAAAGCAGTAGAAGATGGCCCAAGTCCTGGGGCCCCTGCTCCCACACAGGAGACCAGAAGAAGCTCCTGGCTCTTGGCTTCTGATCAGCCAAACTCTGGCTGTTGTGGTCATTTGGGGAGTGAACTAGCAGATGGAAGATCTCTCTCTCTCTCTCTCTCTCTCTCTCTCTCTCTCTCTCTACCTCTCTCTCTCTCTGGCTCTACCTCTCTGTAACCATGTCTTTCAAATGAAAACAAATAAATCTTTAAAAAAATAAATCAAACTCCTTCTTCCCTTCCATCTTGTCAAAATTCCAATAATTTCAGGAAAATCCCTCTCTGCTGCATTTCCTTTCCCATCAAAGAAAAGCTGTGTGCATGGCAGAAAACTGTATGAATCATGACTGCGAGAGAGATCAGGTGTCTACCAGGTGTGAGGAGTTGGCAAACATGACAGGCCCCCACGGGCCACAGATGACACTGCTTCCAAACGTCCATGGGGAAGAGAATTGAAAGTTCATTTTGGTGCCAAAAAATTGTAAAAGGTTTTGCAGACTTACTTTTATTTATTTATTTGAAAGATAGAGTTGGGGCTGGTGATGTGGCAAAGCAGATAAAGCCACCACCTGCAGAGTCGGCATTCCATATAGGTACCAATTCATATCCCGGCTGCTCCACTTCAGATCCTGCTCTCTGCTATGGTCTGGGAAAGCAGCAGCAGATGGCCCAAGTCCTTGGACCCCTGCACCACTGTGGGAGACCCAGAAGAAGCTCCTGGCTCCTGGCTTTGGATCAGTGTAGCTCTGACCATTGTGGCCAGTTGGGGAGTGAACTAGCTGATGGAGACCTCTCTCTCTCTCTGCTTCTCTCTTTCAAGAGAGAGAGAGAGAGAGAGAGAGACTAGCTACATTATGAATTAAAAAAAAAAAAAAGAGTTACAGAAAGGCAGAGGCAAAAAGAGTTCTTGTACCTGCTGGTTCACTCCCCAAACAGCCACAACGCCAGGGCTGGGCAGGGCAGAAGCCAGCAGCCAAAGGCTTCATCCAGGTCTCCCACGTGGATGCAGGGGCCCAAGGACTTTGGCCATCTTCTGCTGCTTTCCCAGATGCATTATCAGCGAGCTGGATTGGAGTGGAGCAACTGGGACTTGAACTGGCACCCATATGGGATGCTGACGCTGCACACGGTAGCTTTACCTTCTAAGCCACAGAACTGGCCCTGCATAGTTTTGTTTTGTTTTTTTGACAGGCAGAGTGGACAGTGAGAGAGAGAGACAGAGAGAAAGGTCTTCCTTTTCCAGTGGTTCACCCCCCCCAATGGCCGCTGTGTCCAGCGCACTGCACTGATCTGAAGCCAGGAGCCAGGTGCTTCTCCTGGTCGCCCATGCGGGTGCAGGGCCCAAGGACTTGGGCCATCCTCCACTGCACTCCCAGGCCACAGCAGAGAGCTGGCCTGGAAGAGGAGCAACCGGGACAAAATCCGGTGCCTGGACCAGGACTAGAACCTGGGGTGCCGGCACCGCAGGCGGAGGATTAGCCTAGTGAGAACGGCGCTGGCCCAATAGTTCTTTTTTAATATGCATTTCTCCATGAAGATTCTGAAGGCTCCTCTTCTACCCTTACACAATACTCACAGGAGTCTTATAAAATAGCTTATCCGTTTTAGCGATGAGAAGGCTGCTTAAAGTCAGTCACACATGTTAAGTCCTGACCGTAATCAAAGTAGACCCCAAAAAGCTTGAGCTCCATCCGGGACTTCCACCCCCACTTCCTCAAAAGAGAACCACACTGGCTCAAGTGGAGATTAGTGCAACGGACAACAGGTGCCTCTGCTTCTCAAGTTCTCGCCCAGCTCCCTTCTGCTGGGCCATTGTTCCCCCTTTTCATTGTATGAGCTTCTGCCCAAGCCCTCTGACTCAGGATGAATGGAAGAGACTGGGATGCAGTGGTATTGTCTCCCATTCTAACTGTCCCCCTGGCAAGTGTAGCTGATGATTTCCATGGCAAAGGCCCAGGAGTTCAGCTCCCTCCTGGGAGGACTTCTGTGTATGACAGCGTTCCTCAGCACTGCTGGTGATATCTTTCTCAATGGGAGTGAAGGAAGCAAACCCTTTCGAGTCCATCCATTCATGAGTTAGAGATTTTGCATCTAGAATAATGCGGATTTGGAAAGTTGACTAAATAAGCCTTTTTTTCTGGTCCCCTAGCAGAGGTCTGGAGTCTGACTTGTCCCATGAGGCCTCTGTTCCACTAGGTCATGTCAAGACCATTGACTGACAGTACCCAACAGAGGGAGGTGGGCTCTGGGACTGCTGTTTGCAGGGGGTCCCCGCATTTGTGACATCTGGGAGGGAAGGGGACCCAAACCCTGCTCACAGAGGTGCCCTGATTTTTATACCCCTTTGTTTTCATTTCATACGTTTTTAATGGGTACATTTGATGCCAGCGTGACAGACCCAAGCTGCAGAAGACGGGGTCATTTGGACTGAGGTTACCACGAGAGTGGTCCGGATCAGGGTGGGGACAAGTGAATGGAAACATGTTCATTCATTCACTGTCTCCTGAGTGCTTAGCATGGAGGAGTACAGAAGCTCTGTGCCAGGGATGCAGGCAGAGGGCCAGGGACACCAGCGGTGGTCCCTGTCCTTGGGTAGTGTGGGATCTCATGGGAGACAGCACCCACTCTGTGAAAGGCACCATGCTATGAGCTAATGAAACACAACTGAGTTGAGGGCTGGTGTTTTGGGCAATGGAAAGCTCACACTTGTGATGCCAGCATCCCACATCGGAGTGCTGGTTGGAGACCCAGATTCCAATCCAGCTTCCTGGGAAGGCAGCCAATGGTGGCCAAGTGCTTGGGTCCCTGCAGCCACGTGGGAGACCCAGATGGAGCTCCCGAGTCCCGGCTTTGGGCTGGCCCAGTCCTGGTTAGTGCAACCATTTGGGTAGTGAACTTGTGGATGGTGTTTCTCACTCACTCGCTCACTCTCGCTCTTTCAAATAAGGAAATAATTTTTTAAAAATGGAAGGATGTCAGTCTAATGGGAAGGGCAGGTACAGGTTGGGAAATGCGACTGTGGAATCACTGCATGAGTTCAGCAAGCAATCTACCCTTTCTGGCACAATTACTTACCTGGAAAATGGAAATAACATTAGTATCTAAAATTAAGATGATAATGAGGATTATACAAGACAACACCTATACACTGCTTTAAAAATGCATCCTCAAGAAACAGTAGATATACCAGATACGTGTTGGCTAAAGCTCTTCATGATGAGCACAGTAATATTGGTTGTTATCAAAGGAGGGTGTTCCTCTCTGACATCAATTTAGCTTTAAGAGTTTTAGGGGGCCGGCACAGTGCTGGGCGTGGCATCTCATATCTGAGTGCCAGTTCAAGTCCCAGCTGCTCAACTTCCAACCCAGCTCCTGACTAATGTGCCTCAGAAGCCAGCAAAGGATGGCCCAAGTGCTTGGGCCCCTGCCATCCATACAGGATACCAGGATGGAGCTCCTGGCTCCTGGGTTCAATCTGGCCTGGCCTTGGCTATGTTGGCCACTTAGGGAGTGAACCAGCAGAAGGAAGATCTCTCACCCTCTGTGTCACTGTCTTTCAAATAAATAAATAAATCAGAGTGGGGGGGGGGGGGGCAGTGAAAGCAAAGACGTTAAATATTTAATGGGAAATTGGCACCGAAACACTGGTTCTGATGAGAAGTCAACTATCAACTTTGAAATAACTCCTAACACATTTCTAACTCAGCTTCCTAGTCCGTCTTCCTCTACTCTGGACTTGCTTAAGGCTTAAGGGTCATAACCATCTCCTCATCTTTCCCCAGCAGACTCTCCTTACTCACAAGTCCCTTTACTGAGTCCCCCTTGGGGCCTTCACACCTTCTCTACCATGTGTGACAGCTGAGGGTCTCCTCCTGGCCCACCCACCACCATCACCAAATTCCAAGACTTCCTTGTACAGGACCCACACCTGAGTCACCCTAACAGCCCCCCCCCCCCCCAGCAGTCACCTGTCACACCAGTCACACTGCTGCCCAACACACCATCGCCCACACTTAGGCGTCTGCAGATTGCCTGGGACTCGGCTGAACTTGGGTTTCTCTCGCAATGCCCTCAAGCTTGCAGGGTGGCTCTGTTCCAATCCTGCTCCCCCTTGGACCAGCGGGCGGGCAGGACATGCCCTTCTTGGCTGGGGGTGGGGGAGGTGCATGGCAAAGACACAGACACAGAAATGTTCACAGTCATTCCAGGTGCTCCATCACCTCCAGTGCACCTAGAAGGTCAAAGGAGGTCACCTGGTCAGGTCCAAATTCTAAAGTCAGGGCCACTGGGTAAGGACTCCACCACTCTGGCCCCTCACACATCGAAAAGACAGGGCAACGAGTGAGGGGACAAAGACTAAGTGCCCTGCAGGGCTCTGGCAGGACACGTGCCAATTCACCAGCAGCCACTGCGGATCTAAATGCAACAGGAGCACTCTCGCTAAATATTAGTTTGCTACAGGTCCCTAGACTCTACTGTATTCTCATTCCAGAGGGAGCAGGTCAAAAACCTGCATGCTCACGGTGCTATCTGTTTTAAAAGATTTATTTATTTATTTGAAAGGCAGAGTTACAGAGAAGCAAGGCAGAGAGAGAGAGAAGTCTCCCATCTGCTGATTCACTCCCCAAATGGCTGTAATGGTCAGAGCTGCTCCAATCCGAAGCCAGGAGCCAGGAGCTTCCTCTGGTTCTCCCACGTGGGTACAAGGGCCCAAGGACTTGGGCCATCTTCTACTGCTTTCCCCAGGCCATAGCAGAGAGCTGGATTGGAAGTGGAGTAGCCGGGACTTGAACGGGCACCTATATGGGATGCCAGCACTGAAGGCAGAGACTTAGCCCACCACGCTCCAACGCAATGCTATTTTTTTACACATCTGATTATGAAATAAATCCATATCCCCATTCACCCTGGGGAGCCTGAGTATGCAACACCCCACACCCTCTCACCAAAAGGAACAAAAAAGGTGACACCATTTTTCACACACAGGGTGAGGAAAAGGATCAAAGGGGAGAAGGTAGAAAGGTGACTTTGAACCCAATCTATGGTAGTTAATTTTCACTTAACTACCTCCTCGAGACTAGAAACTCAACACAAGCACGGAGATTCCCTGAACTTATGAAATGATACATTATTGAAGCCACAGCAGGGGAAAGGGCTTGGATTGGAAGACATAAAAGCCTGTAGCCAACAGAAGTGTCGTTTTCCATTACAAGATACGTACTAAAAAAAACAAAACAAACCACATTTTAATTGAGAAAGAAGACACCCGCTGCAGAAAGACAGATGAAACAAAATTAACCCACAGTGCTCCATTCTATCACCCCAGTAAATTCTGCAGTCCCTCCCCTCCCCGACGTCAACCAAAGAACAAACGTTAGATCACTCTGTCTCCCTCTGGTCCCACTGACAGCAGGACATGTTGCTTCTGTTCTTTCACTCAACAGGCATGAGAGCCTCGTGCGCCTCGAACAAAAGGAGGCAGAAGCCCCAGCTGCCAGCACCTGCTTACACTCAAGTCAATGACACAGCACTATCAACAACCGTGACACAGCACTATCGACAACCGTGACACAGCACTATCGACAACAGTGACACAGCACTATTAACAACCGTGACACAGCACCATCAACAACCTTGACAAGCACCATTAACAACCGTGACACAGCACTATCAACAACCATGACACAGCACTATCAACAACCATGACACAGCACTATCAACAACCGTGACACAGCACTATCAACAACCGTGACACAGCACTGTCAGCAACCATGACACAGCACTATCGTCAAACATGATGCTGCAGGAAAAGATCCAGTGGGCACAAGAAGGCAGGGTGGGGGTTCACAGTTGCAAATTTAAACACCAAGTGGGCTTGGCTGCTCTGTGCTTTTACTTCCAAAGGCTGTTGACATCAATCTCAGAGCTGTCCAAGCTTCTACAATGGGTAAATTATCACGACATCCACGCTAGCAGATGCACACAGAGGTCTCCACCCACCAGGTGTTTGCGACCTCTCATCGAGAGGGGCTCAGGGAATTCGAGAAAGCTGCCAACCCCCAGACTGAGCTCCAGGCAATGGCGAAAAGCGGTCAACGCGGCAAGAACAGCTGACTCATTAAGGCCCGTTGGATGTGCAAGGGTACTTCAAAAAGACCGCGGAGAAATGAGATCAAACGTTTATTCTGGGGGCAGGTGTGTGGTTCAGCTGATCAAGGCGCTGCTCTGGATGCCCTCGTCCCATTTTAGAGCACTGGGCTGGAGTCCTGGCTCCAGTGCAACTTCTGCTAATACACCTGGGAAGGCAGATGATGGCCCAGGCGCTTCGGTCCCTGCCACCTGGATGGAGTCCCTGGCTCCTGGCTTCCACCTGGCCCAGTCAGGGCTGTGGCAAAACTCTGGGGAATGAACCAACAGATGGAAGAGATCTCCCTCTCTCCCCTCCCCGCCTCTGTTTCTAAATCACTTTCAAATAAACAAACCTTCTTTTAAAGTTCTGATGCAAAACTTTTTTGAAACCCATGCCCAGTTTTTTCATAACATGCATTATTCATCAACTTTCTGAAGACCCCTCTATCGTGGATTTCAAAATATTTGTGCCAGTGTGAACTTATCTTTCAACTCCATTTTTTATGAATTTTCTGAAATCCCTTCTATGTACCAAACCCCACAGGGCACCCCTGGCCCTTTCACTGCAAGTCAAGCAGGAAGTGGGCTGAAGGCACTAAAGCAGCCAAGATCCATCAATCCCTTGGGAAAAGCATACGCGTCCCTCACTGAGCCCCAAAGGGGGCGCCTCGAAGCCGGCCCTACAGGCTCAGGCTCTCCAGGTCTACGGTTATAAGCGTTCTAAATGGGGAAAGGTGGAGCAAGCATTTAGTCCGGCTCAGGGGTGGGGAACCTTGCTGCTTCCAAGAAGCGTTTAGATATTTCTAACATCATTCGTGGGCCATGCAGAATCATCAACTTGAAAAATTACCCTGCTTCCGATGTATTCAACTTTGAGTCCCATCTGCAGTTGCCAAACGATGTCCTGGGCCTTAGACGGCCCCCCGGGGCCCATCATTCTCCACCCCAGGCAGCAGGTAAGACACCCACATCCCTCATAGGAGGATCTGGGGCCAATGACCACTGCTGGCTCCTGATCCCAGCTTCCTGCTAATGCAGTGGGGGTGGCCCAAGTGGTTCACTTCCTGCCCGCTACGTGGGAGGCCTGCACTGAGTTCCCACCTCCCAGCTGTTGCAAGCATTTGGGGAGTAATCAGAGATGAGACCTCTTCTCTCCCCCCTGCACCCCCAGTCGCTCTGCCTCTCAAATGAATTTTCATAATAATTTCAAAAGTGAAACAAAGAAGATTTCTGGCCACACCTTTACTACTGTATCTTCTTTTTTTTTTTTTAAAGATTTACTTATTTGAAAGGCAGAGTTACAGAGAGACAGAAGCAGGGAGAGAGACAGAGAGGTCTTCCATCTGCTGGTTCACTCCTCAATTGGCCACAACAGCCGGAGCTGCGTTGATCCAAAGCCAGGAGCCAGGAGCTTCTTCTGGGACTCCCATGTGGGTACAGGGGCCCAAGGACTTGGGCCACCTTCCACTGCTTTCCCAGACCATGGTAGAGCTGGATCGGAAGTGGAGCAGCCTGGACTCGAACCAGCGCCCATATGGGATGCTTTACCCACTATGCCACAGTGCCGGCGCCTCTTCTTACTTTCAACCTCCCTTCCTGTACAGCTCCGGCTTCCTGGGGCTCTGACTCCAAGGCACACCCAGCCCAGGTGACTCGGCATGTCTGGGGTGGAAGCCAGGCACCAGAGTTTGCCAAAACTTCCTGGAGGACTCGCGTGGGTAGACAGCCAAGGCCAGGGGCACCTGCGCTCCTCACTTTCCTTACCAGGGAGCTGTCTTCCAGCAGCCCCTCTGCTCCCGAACACCAGGTCTCCCTCTTTACCTGGATCTGAGCCTTCAGCTGTGCTCCAGACCCCAGCAGTGAACTTCCCCAAACCTCCAGGGGGCCTCTGTGTGCAGCAACTGAATTTTCCAAGCAAAACTGGGACATGGGTCTGAGAGAAACACCACTGGGGTCTGTGGAGACAGGAAGCCCAGGCAAGCGAGAACACAGCTTTGGAGTTCTGATCCTGGTTTGGCCGCCTCTGAGCTCCAGATGACGAGGAAATGAACCTCACTGAAGCTCAGTATGCCCATCTGTAAATCGGGCAACATGACAACAACCTCATTAGGGCTGCTGGGAAAACACAATGAGAATCATTAATCAAGTGTCTGACATACAGCAGGTGCTGGGGGAAAAATGGCAGTGGCTCTATTTAATTTGTTGCATGGGAGGAAATCCAGTAAGAACTTAGAAACCAAAATAGAATTTCTGGGACTTCATGGTTTATGGGACAACCAATGGGACACGGTATTTGAAATCAGAGCTACCCTGGAAAACCCGACCACCTGCATTTTGCATTGTGAGCACTGCAATGGAGAGGCAAGATTTGGGTTAGGCCACTGCCCACAGGAAGAGGGCTCACCAGCAGAGAGCTGGGCAAGCTGGCACCCCAAGTCTCTGGATGGAACACACAAACAAGAAACTGGAAGACCGTAGGGAGGAACCAGCAGGGTGAACCGGCACTAGCCATGTATGCATCTGAGCGCAAACAGAAAGGCAGGCCATCCACACACCCCAGAGGACAAGCAGAAAAGACGAAAGGCCTGAGCCAACCAGACAGGAAAACGAGAATGAAACAGATTCAGGCAAGACTCTTGAAATGCTGTGTATTAGTTATGCACCGCGGTGTAACAAATTACGGCAAAGTCGGTGGCTTAAAACAGCATAGCCACACCTTGCATCAGAGGCATCCCATATGGGAGCTGGTTTGAGTCCCAGCTGCTCCGCTTCTGATCCAGCTTCCGGCTAATGCACCTGGGAAGGCAACAGAATATGCCCACGTACCTGGGCCCCTGACATCCATGTGGGAGACATAGGTGGAGTTCCTGGCTCCTAGTTTCAGCAGGACCCAGACCTTGCTTTTGCAGCCACTTAGGGAGTGAACCAATCAATGGATGTAAGATATGTCTGTTTCTCTCTTCCTGTCACTCTTTCAACAGCACACATTTATGCTCTGTTACTGTAGCTCAGGCATGAGTCTGGGCATGGCTAGGCTGGATCCTTGGCTTAGAGTCTCCTAAGGCTGCAAAGTGTCCCCATGTGGTGTTCACATACTGAGGCAGTGGGATGAATCCACCTGGAAGCTCACTCGTGCCTGCTGGCCCTGCCTTCTTGCTGTCAGCTGGGGCCAGCTGCCCACATGGACCTCTCCAACAGGGCAACTTCCTCAAGCCAGCAAGGGGGCCTCCAAGATGGAGTCTTATAGGACAGACGGTGACCCCAGGAGGGCAGCCCATCACCTCTGCTAGGGTCACAAGTCCCTGGCACACCAAGCAGACAGGAGTCTACAAGAGCATCAACTTCAGGAGGTGGGGTCCCGGGGCGTCACCAGAGTCCACCTGTCTTGGATGCTTTACGTTCCCTATGGCAAAACAGACGAAACACAGACTTTACCAGTCCAGTGGAATTAAGTATATTCCCAGGAATGTGCAAGCATCGCCACTACCCCCTGCCACAACTTCATCTCCCCACGTTGAAGCTCATTCCACACTCACTCCCGAGCGTGTCTCTCCAAGCCTCTGACTACCATCATCCTGCAAGCCTTCTCTGTGAGTCTACCCCAGGGAGCTCAGGTAAGTACAATCAGAAATACCCACCCTTCAGTCACTGGCTTACCCACTTAGCATCCTCAGAGTTCCCCCAAGGGGTAGCCCGGGGCAGGATTTCCTTCCTGTTTATGGCTGGAAGACTTTCCACTGTAGGGACACAACGTGGTCATCCACTCATCCACGGATGGACAACCCGAGCTGCTGCCACCTTTTACCTCTGACTTTTGCTGCTAATTCTGCACGTTCAAGGAGCCCTTTGTTGTTACGCTGTAGAAGAGACCCACTGGTCCGCTTCTGGGCTTCAGCATGAAAGCAATGGTGTCTCCAGCTACGCCACAGGGCTACATGGGAGATGTGATTTGTCGACCAGACATGATGGCAGAACACAGGGCAGAGGTAGTCCGAGAGTGGAAACTCAGGAGCAGCAAAGAGATGGAGCTCTCTTCCCCACCACCTGCTCCAAGTTTTGCTTCCTGCTGTACTTCGCGCAGACCTTACAGCAGGTTAGAGACAGTTCTTCGTGGAGACAACTCCTCGAAGGAGATACAAGGAGAGCTTCTGCCTCCCTCCCTTCATCAAAATCCCAGGAAGAAACTGAACTGAAAACCTCAGGTTGACGCACAACTGTTCCAGCAGACACACCCTTCCTGGCTAAGCAGCTGGCGACCACAATCAAGCTCATTCTTTGAGAAGCCTCACATCCCCACTCCTCTGCTTTTATTTTTGCTTACCCACAACGCTGCAAGCAGCGAACTCTCACTGGTGACTGCGGCTCCTTCCGGAACTGCTTTTAAGGCCCTGGTTGAGGGAGATTAAGTACACTCCTATCACTGCGCAACCACCACCAATACCCATTTTCAGAACTTTTCCATTTTCTCAAGCTGTATCTGTCGCTGCTGCCCCAAAGTAGCACAGAATGAAAGAGGGCGGCAGGCCGGGCCCGGAAGGCCAGGGAGTGAGCCTGGTGACAGGGTGGCATGATGGGAATACGCGAGGGAGGCAGAGAACTCATATCTGGGTCCCTCCCATGTAGGCCAGTGAAGGTGACATCACCGGCAATGTCAATGAAACCGGCCCAACTTCCAGACACCCAGGACGTGGAGGGTGCTTTATTATACAGTCTAAGTGACTGCAGAGAGGCCATTATCAAATCCGCCGTGACAAAGCCCCGGGTTGAGAGGACGAATAAAAACAAGCACATTAAGTACATAAATCACAGGGGCCCATCACTGGGACCCATTCTCCCTGGGGGACGACAGGCTGCTTCCAGCTACGGGCTCCGGGCTTTCCCCCTTCTTGTTTCCATATTGCAGCCATCACTCTCTGTGCCACGAGGTACCTGCTGTTTCTCAGTAGTTCTGGGTGGCAAGGGCATGATGTGTTTTATGATTTGCTTGGGAGGGTAGCTGCTTAGTATGCATCTTTCAAAGATACATTCAATAACCACAGCAAGGAGATCCTGCTTTAAAACCAACATCCGGTCCTGTCACTCCTTCCAGCATCGCTGTGGCCCCAGTCACCCACAAAACATTCAGCCATTACCAGGGCCACACCTAACAGCTTTTGTCATGCTTCCAAGAGCCACTGTAGCATGTGGATGGCAGCCTGGGCTGGAGAGAGACAGCAAGAGGCTGGACATCAGGGTGACCACAGACAGGGCACCTGTAGGCCTCTGTCTCCCCAACCACAAAATAAACCAACTGAGCCATATGCCTCTTTGCAGCTCTGAAAGATCTGTATCTGGCATGCAGGACAGGGCAAAGTGCTTTAAGCCAGGTCCGAATACTTACATGTTTACAAGAAAACCTCAAAATGTGCATTTGAAAATTGATTGCGGTGCAAAACAATTCTGAAATCCATGCACAGCTTTTCCATAACGTGCATTTTCCATGACCTTTGTGAAGACCTCTCATATTTCCTCCTCTCTCTCAACAAAACCCTGACAAGAGTCATCTTAAGACAAAGCCAACCAGCACCAACGTCGTGGCGTAGTAGGTTAACCTACCACCTGCAGTACCGGCATTCCCCTATGGGCACCAGTTTGAGTCCCAGCTGCCCCACTTGCGACCTAGCTCCCTGCTAATGGCAGAAGATGACCCAAGTGCCTGGGCCCCTGAACCCATATGGGAGACCCGGAAGAAACTTCTGGCTCCTGGCTTCAGCCTGGCCCAGCCCCAGATGTTGCAGCCATTGGGAGACTAAACCAGCAGGTGGAAGATCTCTCTCTCTGACTTTCAAATAAATAACTAAGTCTCAAAGAAGAAAAGACAAAGCCAGTCCTTCTGCACTCACCCAAGACACTTCTACCAGCTCCTCCTCCTATCCCTGTAGCACCTTTCCCTCCTGCCTTCTCACCCCTTGTCACATTGTTTTTCAAGACAGCTCATTACAGATTCTGTCAGCAAGTCCTCTCCCAGCCGGGAAGTGAACTGAAGGACAGGGACTTAGGGACGGAGCCGGGCCAAACCACCACAGCCGGAGGCCAGCGACCATCCTGCCCATCAGCAGTGATCACAAAACAGATGCCCCCGGCCCCCAGCTCCGCTCTTCTGCATTCTGCAACATGGCTGCCGACACCTGCACCTAGCATGGAGACATCACCGTCCTTGCAGGCCTTCCCACATCAGTGACTACAGCTAAATCTCGCTATGAAAAGAACACTCGCAAGGTGGTACTTCCAAGGGTGGTACTGGGTGAGGCCATGGTTTGACAACAACTCATCCCAGAACAGTGTCGTCCATCCGAGAGGCACTGACATAAAATCTGCGTGACGGTGCCCAAGTCTCAAAACGCCCTGTAAAAGACTCAAATTCAGAAACGGCAACAAGCTATGAGCTCTCCCATGTTAGAAATGGAGCTGTGTTTTACAAATCATCAAAGCCCGTCCAGCACCCTCTTGGGAATGGAATAAAGATTTCTCCTAACCGAGTCATGCCTCTAACTTTGCAAAATTTTGTGTAACAACCCAGTAAGTACCGAGTGGAGTTAGATCTATGGTACCTTTAGCCAAGAACTGCAGGTGGCAAGTGGCAAAGGAGATCTCTTAGCTTGGAAACATGACCACCAGGGGACAATCTAACCCAGTCGCAGCCAGGCAGGCTGCCCACAGTGACAGCTTCTTGTAAGCGGGAACTCTGTCGTGTTCTCCGCATACACAGTGCCCCACACAATGCCTGGCACATAGCAGCTGCTCACTGTGTTAGTCCATTTCCTGTTCCTAGAACCAAATACCTGAGCCTGGGCACTTTTAATAAACACGCTTAGTTAGCGCACCGTTCTGCAGGTTTGAAGGCACGGCACTAGCCCAGCTCTAGCAAAAGCCTCATGGCATTACAACAGCAGGAGCACGGGCAAGAGGGAGAGACCACATGGACAGAGAGGAAACCAGACAGGGATTCAGGACATCAGGCTCTCTCTTTTACATTAGCAGGTCCATCCAAGGGACCCAGTTCCCCGGTGACCTTATTGTTTCCCACTAAGCTGCATCTCTTAAAGGACTACCACCTCCCAAAATTGCTACACAGAGGCCCTGATGCTCAACACACCCCCAAACCACAGCAGCCAACAACTGTGTATTAAATGGATGCATCTGAGCAAGGCAGCATCAGTGACCTTCAATCCTTAGAAGTTCTGATGCAGTTGATGGGAATAACGCGAAGACTTACTTAACAAAGGCATGGGGGTTCGCATATTCAGACGACAATCCACACTATGCTGCCTGTTTAAGGAAGTAAAAGCCCCGACTCCTTTAAGTACCAGCATGAGGGCTCTAAGGGTTGTTTTGGGTGTATCTGTTTTGCAGATTCTCTTCCTTGCCATTCCAAGTGATTAGGAAGAAGCCAAAGAGAAATGCAGTCTGAAAACACTCTTAGCCTCTGCCCCAAGTGAACCTCTTATGAATATCAAAATACAGCTCAGGAAAACAAACCAGTAAAACTAGAATACATTCCCACGCGCTCCATGAAAGATTCAAGAGTTGGGACAGTTCTGAGTTTTACATCCAAACTGGACCACTGGGCAGCAGTGAGCGGCGTGCAAGTCACAACACAGCAGGGACTCAGCGCCCAACACTTAAGGAGCACACTTCCACACGCAGGTGCCGCTCCCCCGGCAAGTCTGGCGCCAACTCACTTTGGTTTTCCACCAAGCACAGAGCTCAGACCCAATGTTCACGCTCCGTGAAGGACTTCGCATTGCATGTCATGTGTCAGACCCAAGTGCTCACTAGCTATCGCATACGTGGAATGAGGGCATCCAGTCATCACCCAGAGGCTACACACACACACAGAGGTTCCTTGACTTGCAATGGGGTTATATCCCAGGAAACCCATCGTAAGCTAAAGATATCGTAAGTTAAATATGCATCTGGTAGGGGCTGGCGCCATGGCTCACTTGGCTAATCCTCTGCCGGCAGTGCCAGCATCCCATATGGGCGCCGGTTCTGGTCCTGGTTGCTCCTCTTCCAGTCCAGCTCTCTGCTGTGGCCCGGGAAGGCAGTGGAGGATGGCCCAAGTGCTTGGGCCCCTGCACCCGCATGGGAGACCAGGAGGAGGCACCTGGCTCCTGGTTTCGGATCAGCGCAGCGCCAGCCGTGGCGGCCATTTGGGGAGTAAACCAACGGAGGGGGGACCTTTCTCTCTGTCTCTCTCTCTCACTGTCTAGAACTCTACCTGTCAAACCCATCAACCACACACTATCAGAACTTCTCCACGGAGGGTCCTACTCTCTCGGGTGCTGAGAGCTGCTCCCCACAGACATTTTTCCAGTTCACACTCCACATTGGCACACGAAGGGGTGACCGCAGGTGGGCGGCGTCACCTCTCCATCCTCTTGCCATGAATGACAGCACCCTATAACCATGTCCTGTAGCAGGCTGCTTTCCAAAGTGCCAGGTATGGAAATTTCTGGATGGCAGGAACACAGAATTGGAGGGGGGGGGGGGGGGTTGGGGGTTTCTGACACGAAAGGACGACAACTTGACAAGCTGTTACCTACTCCCCAGATCTTTCCAGCAACGATGTTCTATCAGAAGCACAGACAGGCCAGACAATGAACACACGAGGCGCACGGAAACAATAATTAATACCGGAGTGAGAACAATGACAACTTCTTGGCAAAGTGGAATAACGGACGTGTTTGTCATCTGCGGAGCTTAAAGATGAGCTCGGGGTGTGAATGGAAATCCTTCTCCCAGGGCGGCAGCCCTCCTCCGACTCAGGGCAAACCAAGTCATAAAATCCTCAGCTGCGGGGCCAGCTCTGTGGCGCGCTAGGTTAATCCTCTGCCTGCAGTGCCAGCATCCCCTATGGGTGCTGGTTCTAGACCTGGCTGCTCCTCTTCCAATCCAGCTCTCTACTGTGGCCTGGGAAAGCAGTAGAGGATGGCCCAAGTCCTTGGACCTCTGCACCCACGTGGGAGACCAGGAGGAAGCTCCTGGCTCCTGGCTTCCGATTGGTGCAGTTCCGGCCCTTGCGGCCACTTGGAGAGTGAACCAGTGGAGGGAAGACCTTTCTCTCTGTCTCTCCCTCTCCCTCTCACTGTCTGTAACTCTACCTCTCAAATGAAAAAGAAAAAAAAATTTAAAAAAAATCCTCAGTTGCATGCTTCGGTCCCTAAGACTCACACTCACACATGCTCACATAAACCCTCACAAAGAGACTCAAACACACATGCTCGCTCACACACACACAGCATGAGAAGATTCTCCCATGCACTCCAGTGCTGACCCCATGGGAGCTCTGCAGAGCTCAGCACCAGGCAATCCGCTGCTCCGTAGGAAAGAGCTCCAACAGGGGCTTCTGGAGTCCAGCATTAGCACTGCCTCAACCCCTTTCTCCAGAATGCTCTAAAACTCACTTTGCAACCAAAGTCCCCCCGAGAGCATTTCTTTTTTAACGATTTATTTATTTATTTGAAAGTCAGAGTTACACAGAGAGAGGAGAGGCAGAGAGAGAGAGAGAGAGGTCTTCCATTCGATGGTTCACTCCCCAACTGGCCGCAATGGCCAGAGCTGCACTGAGCCAAAGCCAGGAACCAGGAGCTTCTCCCAGGTCTCCTACGTGGGTGCAGGGGCCCAAGGACTTGGGCCATCCTCCACTGCTTTCCCAGGACATAGCAGAGAGCTGGATAGGAAGTGGAGCAGCCAGGTCTTGAACTGGCATCCAAAGGGGATGCCTGCGCTTCAGGCCAGGGTGTTAACCTGCTGCACCACAGCGCCAGCCCCAACCCTGGGAGTGTTTCAAGGCACGCTGTTACCTGCAGCAACGGGGTGGTTCCACAAGGCAGCCCCGGGCCTAAGAAGAAATGTCCAGACCCACCACTGGACCCCAGGCATTTCTGAAAAACCCACCACCAGTCCTCATGTCTACATTTTGTCATGACACAGGGCCACAGGTCTCTTCTAGAACATTCTCCTCCCCTCCTGTGCTTCCACTCCACACAGCAGCCAGTGCTTTCGCCATTGTGACACCTGTCTGCTGTTGATGGAGTGATGTCTACATGGTCATCTCTCTTCTCCTGGTAAAGGGATAAATGTGTCCCTATCACAGATCCTGCGACAAACCTGCTCCCCTGCAACGGTTTGTTGGCATTTGTACAGGTGACTCCGTGATGTTGTGATGTTGCTTCCAACAACATGTACACAACTATTTTTCAAAGTGCAATGAAAAACATAAAAGCATTGAAAAGAGAGATGGTGCTATGGGCCGAGCTGAGTCACTGAAGTCCTAACCCCCAGGACCAGAGAATGCGACTGTACTCGGAGACGCATTTAGAAGGAGGCTATCTCACTGTCACAGAGAGAATCATGGTAAAAAGAGGAAATTAGAATAGGTCCTAATGGGGGACGCCTGGTGTTCGTGGAAGAGGACCAGGGCTAGAGACACTCGCAGAGGGAGACCACATGAAGACACAGGATAAAGAGGGCACCTGGGGCCAGCGCTGTGGCACAGCAGGTTAACGCCCTGGCCTGAAGCACCAGCATCCCATATGGACGCTGGTTCGAGTCCCGGCTACTCCACTTCCAATCCAGCTCTCTGCTGTGGCCTAGGAAAGCAAAAGATGGCCCTGTGCCTGTGTGGGAGACCCAGAGGAAGCTCCTGGCTCCGGATCAACGCAGCTCCCAATTGGGAGGGTGAACCATCGGATGGAAGACCTCTCTCTCTCTCTCTCTGCCTCTCCTCTCTCTGTGTAACTCTGAATTTCAAATAAATAAGTAAATCTTTAAAAAAAGAAAAAGGGGGCACCTGTAAGCCACAAGGCCTAGGAAGCCACTTTCCTAAGACGGCAGCCTTGAGATCTGAAAGGATATAAATTCTTGTGGTTTACACCAGTCTATGGTACTCAGCTGGGGCAGCCCGAGCAGACCAACACCGACGGATTCGCCATTCTGAATTTATTTTTGAAGTGAATAAAATCACATTATTCATGGTCTTTAAAAAAGTAAGTCACAAAGTACAGCTTGGTGGGGAAGGGGGTGGGCATTGTGGCACAGCAGGCTAAGCTGCCATTTGGGACCCGCGCATCCTATATCAGAGTGCTGGTTTGAGTCCCAGCTGCTCCACTTTTGACTCACCTCCCCACTAATGCAGGAAGGCAGAAGATGGCCCACGTGCCTGGGGCAAACGCCACCCACATGGGAGACCTAGATGGAGCTCTGGGCTCCTGGCTTCCGCCTGGCCCAACCCTGGCTGTTGTGGGCATTTGGAGAGTGAACCAGTGTGTGTGGTAGTCTGTGCTTATTCACTCTGCCTTCCAAATAAACACTTAGAAACACAATCAGTTGGCCAGCGTCGCAGCTCAATAGGCTAATCCTCCACCTAGCGGCGCCGACACACCAGGTTCTAGTCCCGGTTGGGGCGCCGGATTCTGTCCCGGTTGCCCCTCTTCCAGGCCAGCTCTCTGCTGTGGCCCAGGAGTGCAGTGGAGGATGGCCCAAGTGCTTGGGCCCTGCACCTGCATGGGAGACCAGGAGAAGCACCTGGCTCCTGCCATCGGATCAGCGCGGTACACCGGCCGCGGCGGCCATTGGAGGGTGAACCAACGGCAAAGGAAGACCTTTCTCTCTGTCTCTCTTTCTCACTGTCCACTTTGCCTGTCAAAAAAAAAAAAAAACACAATCAGCAATCATTTGTCATTCCTTTAAAAGTCTTGAGCCCAACACCAGGAGCACAAGGTTATTCTGGACATAACAGGCAGACAAGTGTCACAATGGCGAAAGCACTGGCTGCCATGTGGAGTGGAAGCACAGGAGGGGAGGAGAATGTTCTAGAAGAGACCCCTGTGGCCCTATGTCACATGACTCCAATACCTTAGGGTCATCCTCCTACTGAGCATTCTAGGGTACTGCCTAATCACACCTTCCCCATCCCCTCACCAGCTCCAGGGATGTGATGGAGGTTCTTCTAAACAGATCCCCACCAAGGCGTTCACTGCACGCACTGGAGGGAAGATGCTGGCAGTCAGGTGCTCGCCCTGGGGGGAAGCTGCAACAGTGAGAAGGCAGGTGGGATGCAGACCTCAGGGTCCTGGGGACCACCTTTGCCATCCCAACGTGGAACAAGACAACCTCCAAGAGACAGAGCAACAGAGTCATGAAAGCACTGAGGGCCTAGATCCTGCACAGCTGATGCTTCTACTTCTGTTACTTGAGCAGAGTCGGATTGCACTGCTGAGCTCCAGGATGCATCTGCTATCACTCATGTCTGCAATCGCCCTCACTCAGGCCCTCTGCTACACACAACCACATGTCCAGCTACAGGTATAAAAGCTTCAAGACTTAAAGTGTATTTACATTTCCCTAAAGCCCCAATGCCAAGGGTGCTTAGTCAGGAGGGTAAAATGCAATAGGAGACACAGACACCCCTGAACTTCTATGGGTGAAAAAAGGCATCTAGGGGCTAACAGTCAATGGCAGAAACCACTGCAAACATCAATATCTCAGAGGAAAACTGTAGCACAACGATTGTACAATGATCTCCAAGCTTTCTTTTTTTTTTTTTTTTAACTCTGAAATATGAAAACCTTATAGCTGCATGCCCATGTTAAGGCTAACATCTGGGGCTGGTACTGTGGTGCAGCGGGTTAAAGCGCTGGCCTGAGACACCAGCATCCTATAAAGGCACCAATTCTGGTCCGGCTGCTCTGATCCAGCTCTCTGCTATGGCCTGGGAAAGCAGAAGATGTCCCAAGTCCTTGGGCCCCTGCCCTTGTGTGGGAGACCCAGAAGAAGCTCCTGGCTCCTGACTTCGGACTGACACAGCTCCGGCCGTTGTGGCCATCTGGGGAGTAAACCAGCGGATGGAAGCCCTCTCTCTCTGTCTCTACCTTTCTCTAACACTTTCAAATAAATAAAATAAATCTTTAAAAAAAAAAAAAAAGCTAACATCTAAGGTTTTCATCATACACTACAGTACTTCTAAGGATGTAATTTCCAGCATGTTGTAAACATTAACATTTTAAAATAAACCTTTCATAGCGCATATTTATACGCAATCTAGCAATGCAACATTCATTATTCATTTTTGGAAGTTCAAGCACAAGCTATTCTTTAACAATCAAAAATGCTGTATCATTTCTTAGCATGAGAAAGGGACCCAAAAGCCTTGCTTTTAGCACCACGTTAAACAGGTAAGGGGCCGGCATTGTGTCACAGCAGGTTAAGTCACTGCTTGAAACGCCAGCATCCCATATAGCAGTGCCTGTTCAAGTCCCAGCTGCACCGCTGACAACCAGGCTTCCTGCCAGTGCACCTGGTAAAGCAGCAAAAAATGGCCCAAGTGCTTGGGGCCATGCCACCCATGTGGGAGGCCTGACCGGAGTTCCTGGCTCTTCGGGCAATGAACCAGCAATGAGTCTTTCAGCAATGAACCTTCTCCCCTCTTCTCTCCCTCTGCCGTGTTGTCTTTCAAATAAGTAAAATAAATAACCTTAAAGAGGAAGAGGGCTAGAAGGTTGGGGAAAAGAAGGAGGTTTTCACGTGTAAATTTTAAATGGTCCCCTTGCTTGGTACCCCTTGTGGTTTTCATAACCAGAACAGCGCACCACTGTACGATTAGTTTTTCTTAAGTGATAAAACTTTAGGAGCATGCACCGTGGCACAGTAGGTTAAGCCGCTGCCTGAGGCACTGGCATCCCAAAAGGGCACTGGTTCAGGTCCCAGCTCCTGCACTTCTGATCCAACTCCCTGCTATTGTGCCTAGGAAAGCAGCAGAAGGTGGCCCAGGTGCTTGGGCCCCTGCAGCCATGTGGGAGACCTGGGGCAAGCTCCTGGCTCCTAGCTTCAGATCAGCCCAACTCTGGCCATTGCAGCCATGTGGCAAATGAACCAGCGGATGGAAGGCCTCTTTCTCTTTCTGTGTCTGTAACTCTACCTCTCAAATAAATAAATTCTTAAAAAAAAAAAAAAAAAAAGCACCCCATAGGAGACCAGGAAAAAGCACCTAGCACCTGGCTCCTGCCATCGGATGAGCACGGTGCGCCGGCCACAGCGCGCCAACCACGGCAGCCATTGGAGGGTGAACCAACGGCAAAGGAAGACCTTTCTCTCTGTCTCTCTCTCTCACTGTCCACTCTGCCTGTCAAAAAAAAAAAAAAAACTTTGTAAGATGGGGAAGGATAGCCATGAAAGGAAAGCTAAGAGAACAGGAACGGGCCAGGCTGATCCATTTCAGGGAAAGGCACAGATGTGTGCTTAAGGATCTGGAAGCTGAGATGCCTAACACGATCCACACCTGCATACCTACCAGCGGGTCTCGCCTATCCCCCAGGATACGGACATACCAACACCAAGACTGTGGCTTGGTGGATTACAGAATAGAGACTCAAAGCAAGTTCACTGGAGACAGAACTGGTTCTCAGCCTGAGACATAACCACACCATCAAATAACCACCTGTCTGAACTTCAGTTTTCTGTCTACTAAACCAAACTGCTCAGCTCAGGGGGTTATAGCAAGGACCAACAGGCTGTACGTATCTACAGCACATCTCCTGAGCACAGGAGGAGCACACAACCCAAGGTAGTTCTAGTAACCATCAGCACTGACACTAGTATTTATTTGAAAGGCAGGGTGATAGAGATGGACTTACAGAAAAGAGAGACCTTCCATCATCTGCTGGTTCAGTCCCTGTATGGCCACAACAGGCAGGGCTGGGCCAGGCAGAAGCCAGGAGCCCAGAACTCTATTCTGGTTTCCCACATGGGTGGCAGGGGTCCGAGCACTTGGGTCCTCTTCTGCTGCCTTCCGAAGGACATTAGCAGAAAGCTGGATGGAAAGCAGAGGAGCCAGGACTTGAACCAGCTCTCCAATATGGGAAGCCGGTGTCACAAGCAGTGGCTTAACTCACTGCACCATAGCACTGGCCCATGACTGCTATTTTAAAGGCTGTTTTCACCATAATGCGCTAAGGGCCATTTCTTAGGCCATGCAATGGCTCTCATCTGTCTTACCAAAGTCCCAATCTGTATGAGAGAAAAGAGCAAAGCAGACCACCCCCCCCAAAAATATAACTCCTGAGTAATGGCTTTAGGATTAGCAGGCAACGGGGTGCTATTTATTTCAAGGCTTCTGCAAATTTCCCAAGACCCGAAGAAGCAGACTAAAGACAAAATGCAGCTTCCACCCCGCCCCCCGGGAGCCTTCTGCGATCTTATTTTACCCAGCACAACCACCAGGAGGAGGCCAGGCAAGAAGCACGTTGGGGGGGGGGGGGGGGTGCGGGGAAGAGGAGCAGCTCTAAATAACAGCAATGATTACATTAGCAGATCCTTACTGAGTGCTTTGCATGTACGAGCCCAGTCCCAAACATTACACACACATTATCAGACTTAATGAGCTCAAAAATGCTCTGTCTCAGAAAGAGAGACAAAGCCGAGCAGAAGAGCAAAGAAACATGGCAAAAGCTACACCCCAGAGAAAGCATCCCTCAGGGTGGAGCAGATCAGACCACCACCAGAAAAGCAGTGGGGCTGCATGAACCCTAAAAACCAACACTCCATGCCAAGCACAAGTTCAAGTTCATAAACTTGCTCACGCCTGGATCACACAAGCCATCTGACAAGCCCGGGGCTCCTCTGTCACTCTTTGGCGATGTGCTAAGCAAACCTAATCGTGCAGCACCCATGCCTGGCTTACAAGGGCAGTGCACAAATACCCACAACAATACTAAGTATCCCACATCAACACCTGCTCCTGGGGAGGAGCGTCTGCAAGTGCTACTGCTGAGCTTCCGCAGGAGGCAAGCCAACATCCCCCTCTCCACTCCCACCGCTGACTGCTAAGTTCTCCATCAATGACAACTGCCATTCTTCAGCTGGTTCTTTAAAGAAAGCGGAATGGTACAGACACTAGAGAACAGGGCCACGGCCAATGTTTGCATGGGCACCCAGGGACCAAGAGCAGAGGCAGAAAGAATCAAACACTAAGGGACAGGCAGCAATAAAAGGCACAAAGGGTGGGGCCCGGCACTGCAGCTTAGCGGGTAAAGCCACCACCCACAACGCCAGAACCCAAGTAGACGCTGGTTTGTGTCCTCCACTTCTGATCCAGCTCCCTGCTGACGGCCTGGGAAAGCAGCGGAAGATGGCCCAAGTGCTTGGACCGCTGCACCCATGTGGGAGACCTGGATGAAGCTCCTGGCTCCTGGCTTCAGCCTGGCCCAGCTCTGGCCATTGTGGCCATCTGAGGAGTGAACCAGCAGATAGAAGGTTGATGGATCTCTCTCTCTCTCTCCAAGTCTGACTTTCAAAAATATAAATAGATCCTTAAAAAAAGAAGGGGGGGGGGTCTTCAAACCCCCCTGCCTCTCAGCTTTGAAGGACTTAAGCGAGATACTTGCAGGTGTGGAGAAAAGCCACAGACCCTTTCTCCGCCCCCACCTCCACCAGGATTCCCAGGAAGACTGAGGAGCCACGGAGGCATGCATTCCTTCACTCAGCATGGTGCAGGCACAGAGCAAAACCCCAGAGACCCCCATTCCAAAGATGTACTCCTTCCTGGAAGGCTCCTGCTGCTCCCTGGCGAGAGCGCCAGTTTACAGCACTGACGCCAGCAGACACGGCGGAGAATGGACCGCACCGAGAGCCGGCGTTAACATGCAAGTGGCCAGTATCTGGAGAGGTATGGAAGAAGGCTTGCCTGAGTTGAATTGTGAAGGAAAAGCAGAGAGAAAGAAGTGCTAACCAGGCAGAAGGAGAGGTCTGTGCACAGCTGGGCAGTGTGCGAGAAAAAAACCACAAGACAGGAAGAACAGGAAGGAGTTAGGGATTGAGGATGCAAGAAATGGGGAGGTGGGGGGGCCCACAGGGCTGCAGAGAAAAGCAGAGGTCAGTGCATCACACGGTTTGTGTGTCTGATATGAAAGGTGGGTATATTCCAGTGGCTGAGCATAAGCACACAGAACCTTCTAGAAGAACCTCTGTTCGTTGCAGATTAAAAATACTTTACCTAAAAGGAACTGGATATCCATTCTACTTGAAACATCCTGTTATCCAGAACAGCTTACTCCCGACTTCTCAAAAGCCAGAGCTGCAGCCTCCCAGCGGGCGCCTCTGCAGGCCCAGAGCCCGCGGCACGGGGAGGCCCAGGTTCGAGAGCTTCGAGCACTGTGCTCTCAGCTCTGCCTGCAGCTGCTTTAGGAGCCACTCGTGAGGAAAAGAATTTTCTCTATCACATCCTTTACTGGGTGCCGTCCAAGGCTAGTAACAAGGTGGCTCCTGGGCCCCTTTAAACAAACCCCGAGTGGTAAGAGAGGCATGTGACCCTCCCCAAAGCCCTGTCCCCAGCCAAGCACGGGAGAACGCCACTGGTATCACAAGTGGACAATGAGGCCTCTCCGCAGTGGCCAGTGAAGGCCACCTCAGACTTCGATACCAAGCAAACGTTCCTGAGTCAATGATTGACGTCAGAGATATTAGAAATTCCACATTCAGCTTCCACTCTCCTCTCTCGACCCCAGCTCTGTGGTGTTTAGGACATCACGTATGAACTGAGCAGAGGAGTGCCAGGCGCCTCCCAGCCCACTTCTTCCCGCTCCAATCCACACCCAGCAGCGCAGGTGCATCTTCCTAAAACTTCCTCCCCATCAGAAGTCGCCCCGTCTTCCAAGCCCCATGGCCAAAACCCAGCTCGCAACTTCATCCCTAACTCCCTGCTGACAGACACCCAAGCTGGCTTATTCTCTAACCCAGAAAAGCCTGTGTGCTTTCGCCAACCTAACCCCTTTTTGTCTCTCCAATCCTTCTATGCAGATGTCCTTTATGGTATGTCCAAAGACCCAAATCCAGTCCTCCCTCCACTGAGTTCAGGAGTATTCTTCCCCACTCTGATTCCCCGCCAACCTTCAGCCTCAACACTGCAGCACTCACTGTAGGGCCGCAGCCTTTCTATTGCTGCTGGGAACTTCTCATTTACATCTTCTGTTGTTGCTTTCATGTATCACTTTTTTCTTCCAACCTCTCCAGTTATGTGCCTGAGGACACAGACAGAGGCTCTCCGTTTAATTTAGTAAATGTTTACTGGAGCGCTCCTCAGTGCTCGGCAGGATGCTCTCATGGATACAATGGGTGTAACATAGTCACAGCCCGAGGGAGCTGATACCTAAGTGAGGGAATAAGAAAAGTATCTAGTGCCAAGCAGAGGACAAACCCAAAACATCCTCTGGTTTCCTTTGGTTCCTGGAAAGCCCTCCTCTCACCCCGTCTCTCCATCTCCTATTCGCTAAGACTCAGATCTAATATTCTTTTTGAGGGGTTTTTTGTTTTTGTTTTTTAATTCTTCAAACAAAATTCTACCAATACACGGTCCCCAGTGCCCTTTGCCTTCCATGCACGCCTTTATTAGCCTTTGCCTCCAAGACAAGGCTACTGGACGGACAGTAAGTGACTACCAGTCTCTGAGTCCCTGCTGTCAAACTGGGACCAGCCCACGACACAAGCCTGATGAACGCTGGCCAAGCTGAGTGAAGGACACCAACAGACGGAGGGCCACAGAGCCCAAGGCAGAGAGGGGAGACTCCATTCAGGCGGAGACAGGAGAGAACATGGGGATTTGACCCAGCAAAGGGGTCGGCAGCAGCAGTTCACCCAAGTGAGAAAACCAGGGGCATTTTAGTCAACAGCCAGAGGGGAAGACCTGGGGGAGTCCCAGCAAATCCTGCAAAGCTAGAGGGGCAGGGAGCTGGGGGAACAGGAAACCCGGCAAGGCTGGAAGGACAGCAGTGCCGGGGCAAGCTCACCCCTCAGACAACCCACCTGAGGAGTCTGAGCATCTCAGAGCCAAGTGCGGGCGCCACGCTTCTTGGCTGCATCAGGTGAGCAAGTCTGGGTGCCCACATCTGTAAGGTAAGACTCACACTCCGCAGGGCTTTTCTAGGGACAAAATGATGAAAAATGACCAAGTGGAGTTGTGCCTGGCCACAAAGGAAGCCCCTGAACAAAGCGCTTTAGGGTGTGAAACACACAGGAGTAGAACCTGCGGCTGAGAAGGGAGGGGCCGAGGACAGAAGTCTAGAAGGCACGGGCGTGAGAAGGCAGGGTCACAGGTGGCGCTGGGTGGCCAGGGAGCCCGGGCTCCTGTCCTGCCTCCTCCTCTCTGGATAACTCGCTTTTCGTCCCTAGCTTGTCTCCTGTTGCGGCTGTAGGAGGAAGAGTGGTCGAGTAGGGCTCAAAGGCGTCTTCCAGCCCTGGTGGTCTCTCAGACAGCAGCTCTGCCTCACACAGAGATGACATCAGTGACCTTGGAGAGGACCAGGGAGAACGAGCGACACGAACAGAGCAAGGGGTGAAGACACAGGGACTCCCTCCATTCTCCCAAGTCCACTCCATCCCCCACCACGGCAGCCACGGCCCCCTGTACATCTACAGCATCTCATACTCACGGCCAGCAGCCCCAGAAAAGTCACCAACAACCACCAGCCTAGGGTTTGTACTGAAAATGCTTCTCAAAGCACTTTCAAGGCAACTGGGCATGCCGGTTTCCACAAGCTTTGGAGCCTGCCAGGTCTTCTCGTTCCAGAGAAGCAAAAATCCCTGCAGATTGCGTGGAAAGAGGCCAACCACAGGACACATTTCGGCATTGTGCTTTCCTTCACTTTTGACAAAGCCATCAATGTCCGAGCCACAACAATGGTTTCTAAGAGAATTCATTTTGCTGATCTGAAACGTCCTTTAGATTTTTAAAGTAAAAGCTTCCGGGGGTGACCTCAAGGAGTCCCAGTTGATATCATCACCATGTAGGTCTACTGTCACTCACTCACCTCTCTCACCCACCCCAACCCCGAAACCACACCATTCATTCATTCACTAGATTAACCATCCAGTGTGGACACATAACTACTTACTCAGGGAGACCTACCAAGCACCAGGCAGGCACCACTTCTAGAGGCAGGAAAAGTCCTACCCACCTCATCACTCTGGCTGCTCATCCCTTAGCTCCTGGAGCAGCCACTACATGCCATTCCCGAGCTGACAGCAGTCACAAATAGCGATGGCATATTAAGAATCTACACAACCAATCTGGAAACAAAAAAGGGGAGGACAGCTTCCAGTTAGCCACAGCAATGCTAACCTCACTAGGTAATAACAAGCATGCTTTCCATGGATCCCAGGTAGCTGCCACATTCTCTGGCCACAAAGCAACACTCAAGAGCCCATGATTCCTTGGTCAGGTTTAAAAAAAAAAAAAGAAAGAAAACATAGCGGGAGAAAGCCATCCACACAAGCACCTGTTCTGCTACAAATCCTCCTGGAATGTGATGCAGCCATGCAGAGCTGAAAGATGGGTCAAGGCCTTCTTCCCCCTGGGCCTAAGGAGTTCAGAAAAGGACCTGCAGGAGAACAAAGCTCTCTTGGAGGTCAAGGCTCCATCCCCATCCTTGTCTGCACCTATCTGAAGCTCAGTGCCATCAAGTGACCACACAGAGGCTCCAAGGACGTCCGAGCCTGTGTTTTCAATGGCAGCCCCTGCCCGTGACTACCTACAGCTCCAGCCTGCCCAAAATCACTTCCCCCGCCTTCGACACCTCGCCTCAGGTTCCATTCCCATGACAAATCTCTTCTTGGAAATTTCCTTGAGAGAGAAAGGATCAAAAATACAACAAAAACAGCAAGAGGCCCTGGACAGATCCAGTGCTATGAAGGCAGAGCTGGGAGTCAAACATGACTTGGGATTTTTTGCCCCAGCATCTCACACACACCACCCCTATTGCACACGCAGACAGAACAAGACGAACACCGTCTCTGTAATCACAGGCACTCAGAACCCTGGAAACGCTTACCTAACTCATTGTACTTAAACCACTTTTGTTCTTGATCTGTTATTCTGAGAGGTAGGATGTGAGGGTGGTTAAGGAGCTCACGGAGGTGGGTGGAGTTAGGAGTGGTATCTCCAGAAGAACCATGCTTAAAGAAGCAATCTGTCAAGGATGAGTAAGTTAGGAGGTAGGTTAGTGGCGATGACAGCTTATGTAAGACTCATACTCCTTTCCGTAACAGACTTGGATATGGAGCTCCATGGAAGGCAAACCTAGTGGGTTACTGGCTAACATACTGAAGTTTCTGCTTGAAAAGTCCTTGGTTTCACCTAACAAGTGATGCTCCCCCAAGTGTCCATCATGATTATGCTGATCAAATACTTTCAAATGCAATAAAGAAAAGATTTCCCTTGAATTCCCTTCATAAAATAAACACCCCTCCATAGCCTAAGCAATTACTTATCTTAAATTAGTTGGTTTGAACGGAAGGCCAGATTTTATATACCAATTTCTCTTAAAATACGAAGCACTGTGCTCTCGTCAGTGTTGAAGTAACAATGTCACCAAACGCCTATTCACACGCGGGCAGGGGCTTCAGAGCTCCTTCCCATAAGCGATGCGACGGCGAGTGCGGAACCTTCTTCCCAGCAACCCACAAACTGGAAGGCATGCAAACAAGTCGGTTTGCATTTTTCCTGATTTCTCCACTGCATTTCTCTTCAAAAGAGCTCTCCGTTCACATTCACGGGGCAGCTCCCTTACAAGGTACAGCCCAGGCTTGGCCAAGTCGTGAAGGGTCAACTCAGCTTTCACCCATTAAAACTTTAAAAAAATTGACATTTTCAGTATATTTTTCTTTATCTTTAATCACAAAGCACTTGGTTCTAAAACAGCAGGCAAGCAGGCGTGCAACATTCCAGGTTCAACAGGTCTGCACAATGCCTGGGAAGCAAGGAGACAAGTTCAGCTGCCTACGTGAGAACAGCCTGATAGAGGAGGGCAAGGCAAAAGCTTCATGCAAGTGGAATTAAAGGGCAACCTTATTTTGCGTCCTCCCCAAAGCCATCCGTAGTTATTCTCAGAAGATGCATCCTCCATGAACTTTCTGAAGACCCCTTGTATCAAGAGGAGCCCACATGCAGTCTGCATCATGCAGAAGCTGTGACCATAGCAAAGACGTTGTGAGTTTTGTCTTCTGTGTTGAACACTCGCAGTATTTTCCATTTTGAGTATACCTTTGATCTGGCCAGGGCTCTTTCTAGCTCACAGCAAGAAGGCTTAAAAATAAATAAATAAATCCTAGAGCAGTATAAGCTTTGCCATTGACTAGCTCACGCAAGCCCCCTTTCCTCCCTGGGCCTCTAAATCCCAACTTACAAGACAAACAATGCACTTTTGTAAAGGAGACAGTGCCTGAAGCTCAGAAATGTCAAGCATTATAATTTCACAGGCAAGTTAGCACAGGAAGACACAAGGGGGGACCCAGGATCTCCTGGTTGTACTTAAGCCACCAGGTCTTCCACTCAATAGGAGGCTGGATGGTACAAAGGGGACATGCCCACAGCAAGCACAAACACAAACATAGGCTGCTGACTCCACCTGCCCTGCGCTTTTTTTTTTTTTTTTTTTTTTGGACAGGTAGACTTATAGACAGCGAGAGAGAGACAGAAAGAAAGGTCTTCCTTCCATTGGTTCACTCCCCAAACTCCCCAAACAGCCTCTACGGCCGGGCCGGAACTATGCCAATCAGAAGCCAAGAGCCAGGTGCTTCCTCCTGGTCTCCCCATGCGGGTACAGGGGCCCAAGCACTTGGGCCATCCTCCACTGCCCTCCTGGGCACAGCAGAGAGCTGGACTGGAAGAGAAGCAACCGGGACTAGAATCCGGCGCCCATATGGGATGCCAGCGCTGCAAGGGGAGGACTAACCTCGTGAGCCACAGCGACGGCCCCCTGCCCTGCACTTGTACAAACCACGTATTCTGGGTCCTGGAGATCACTGTGGAAATTGATTTTTTTTCCAGTCTCTCCAATATCCTCCATGATGTTACACTGTTGCTCTGCTTCCTTCCCCTATAGTTTTCTCATTCTTACACACACACACAGGTATTTCAGAAGTTCATGGAAAATGCACTTTAATATGGCAGCATCCCGTATCACAGAACCTAGGCTAGAGTATCTGCTGCTCCCAACCCCAGCTTCCTGAAAAGGTACAAGCTTGGAGGCAGCAGCTGATGGCTCAAGTACTTGGGTTCCTGTCACCCATCTGGGACATCACACTGAGTTCCTAGCTTCCAGCCTCCATCTGGCTTAGCCCCAATGTTGTGAGCATTTGGCGAGTGGACTGGTAGATGGGCAATCTCTCATTGCTGCCTATGCCTTTCAAAGAAAGAATGAATTTTTTTTTAAATAAAATACATATCTTTAAAAAATAAAAGCAAGCTTACTGGGGTACAAAAAGATTATTGAGAGGTGGGCTTTTAACAGAGCAGCTAAGAAGTCACCTGAGACGCCCGAATCTCACATTAGAATGCCTAGTTGAAGTCCTGGCTCTGCTTCCAATCCAGCTTCCTGCTAATGTGCACCCTCGGAAGGCAGCAGATGATGGCTCAAGTAACTGGGTCCCTGTCTCCCACATGGGAGACCTGGAAGGACTTCCTGGCTTCTGGTTTTGACCCGGCAAGCCCTGGATGTCACAGGTATTTGGGGGAGTGAACCAGTGAATAGAAGCTCTCTATCTGTATGCTTGTGTGTGTGTCTATACCTTTCAAATTAAATGAAAACAAAAGTTCTAAAAAATGTTTTGTAATTCATGCATTTAAGATCTATTTATTTGAAAGGCAAAGTGAGGCAGAAAGGGAGAGAGCGCGATATGCCATCCACTGGTTCACTCCCTAAATGGCCACAACAGCCAGGGCTGGGTCAGGCAGAAGCCAGGAGCCAGGAGCTTCTTCTGGGTCTCTCATGCAGGTGCGCTTGGATCACCTTCCAGTGCTTTGCCAGGTACATTAGCAGCGAACTGGATTTAAAGTGGAACAGCCGGGACTCAAACCAGTGCTCCTGCATGGATTGCTGGAATTGCAAATGGAGGTGTAAACACTGGCTGTGACACAACGCAGTCCTGAAACTTTTTGAAGACCTCTTACATGCGTGGATTTCAAAAATTTTCTGTGCCAAAATAGCTATCTTTAACAAAAAAATATTTATTCGAAAGGCCGAGTGAGAGAGAGAGAGAGAGAGAGAGAGAATCTTCCATCCAACAGGTGGGGTGGGCCAGGCTGAAGGCAGGAGCCAGGCCCTCCATCCAGGTCTCCCTCGTGGGTAGCCAGGAACTCAGAGCCATCATCTGCTGCTCCCCAGGTACCTTAGTGAGAAGATGGATTGGAAGCTCAATAGCCAGGACTTGAACCAGAACCTGACATGGGATACAGGCATCCCAAGCAGCAGCTTAACCCACTGTATCGCGATGCCTGCCCTAATATACTAATCTTTTAATGTCACCTCCTGCTTACTTTTTGAAATGCCCTCAGTATGCACACACATGTGCACACACTCCCGTTCTCAGTATTACAAAACTCTTCTTTTTCCAACAGCAAGGAAAAGTTTTGGCCAGAAATGAAATGATTATAATAGAAGAACCTCGTTTAAGTGTTAAATATGACCATAACTCTACCCAGAAGCAAATCTGACAAAATGGAATTGGTTCTTACAGAGAAGGGTTTTTTTTTTCCATACTATATCATTTGTCAAGTAACATTGTCATTTTTCCCACTGCTGCATAATCACATAATGAAAGCCCCAGATGTAATTCATGTACACAAGAGGGCAGGCTTAGGGTTGATAAGGGACCCTTTCTTTATTTGCATTGCTAATAGGTTTTTAAAGAACAGGCAAAATGCTGTATGTGGAAGGATAATGGACAAAACAGAAAATTTCTTTTTCTGTTTTTAATAACGACATGGGATAATCAACTCTTCTTGGGTTTTATCCAGCAACCATTCTTGCCACCACGTGAATCCACAGAGCAGGCAGCTGGGACACAATCCTTAGCACAGAATCCTATGAAATGATTTCCCCTCTGATCCCACACTTCTGCCAGCATGGCTCACCCTCCAGCCACACTAAGTACCATGATCCCGCCAGACACAACACATACCTTCAGATGCCCATGCAGTTCTGTCTGCCTGGGACTCCCCTTGCTATTTTCCTGACAAGCCCAAACCCATCGTCGGAACAATCAGAAGGGCAGTAAACAGCTGCTGGGAACAGCTGGGCGTTCACCTCTGCACCAGCCAGTAAACTAAACGCAGAGGCTCCATAACCTTAGCACAGGTCGGGTACCTGCCATAGATGGCCAACTACTATTTGTCCCACTAGAAGAAAAGTCATTCAATTGAAATTTTACTCCACTGGCCACTGTCTCCAGACATCATGAGGACAGGGAAAAGCAAAGAACTTCTCCATGCCCAATGAACCCAGTGTGGAACAGCCAAGTCTGATCAATAGCAGCAGATTCTGAGAAGTGGCTGCATCCCCAAAGGGTGTCAATGGTAGGTGCTTGATGTCTTAGACCCTCTGCCCAGTACATTCCCTCTTCTCTGACACTCTCTGGCCACAACTTCACATTGTTCATGAACCCTAAGGAGAACCTGCCTCCTGCCTCAACATACCCCTCTGCCTCTGCCATCTGACTTTCTTCAAAATGGCAAGACTTCATCCATGACCACAGGATCAGCTCGTAGGAGTGCGGGCTCATAGATGTTGATATCCGGCTGTAATTTATAGATAGATATATCTACAGTGGGGGGATGCTCTGACAACTCCTGCTGCTGGCATACACAGTCAGAAGAGCTTGGAGTGGCAAAAGTGATGGTATTTTCATGTTTCAATCTCTTACCCCTTGGCTGAGCCATGAGAACCAATCTATAAAACTAAGAGAAGAAATAAAACTTTATGCTGACCATTCTTGCCATGGACCTCAATAATAACTCCCCTTATAATACCAAAATACACACTACACATATGGGCAAAGGGTCACAAATGTGGTCTACCAGACTCTGTTCAACGACGCATAAACATGCATGTAAAAAGACAGGTGTGTAGGTGCAGAGAGCATAGTCTAATTCCACAGGCTGAACTGGGCCTTTCAGAACCCAGGTAAGACCTAAATCTCGGTGGCATTTGCCTTTTGTATGTGGGGGGGTGCACCACAGTATTCTGAAACGGGCTGTCTCTTCTCCCTCTCAGACTTCCTGTCTTCCCATCATCACGGTCAGCTCTGACAAGACTTGGCTATTGTGGGTATCATGGGCCTGGACAACCAGGCTTTGCTCTGTAGGAAACAGAATCATCTTCTAATTCTGCAGGAAGAATTCCAGATACTAATGATGTAATACTTGACCACGCAGAGGGTATCTGAGATGCAAGTGTGACCATCGTCAAGTGCCACGTTCACATCCGTGTGAGGTACATGCTGTCGAGGGGATAGGAGGTCATCTAGAGAGGTTACGATGTGGTGTGAGTTTACCAGGACAGCGTGGGGTGTGCAATCCAAAAACCAAAAGGGGAAGTTTCAGTTACAAACTGCTAGAGAATTGCAAGCTGGCATGGTCTCATGTCCAAAGGGTACAGTTGACGGGAGAGTCTGCTCATTCCAAATGTAGACTCCTTATACTCCTAGAGACTTTAACTGGATCTCTTCAGCATCACTTGCCTGTCAACAGGGTCAGCACTGTCGAAAGAACACTTCAGAGGTGAGCAGGCCGATCACTTGGGCACGCGGAATCCACATTACCACAAGCACGCCCTGGGTACCAAAAGGTAGTTTCACAATTCCCGAAGATACACCACAGTGCTTGTGTTGTGGGCATCGCTGGTGGAACAGAAAACCAGTCCCCCTGGTGCCCTGCCGCTGTAGGTGGCTGCACCATGAAGGCACCATAGGACGCATGCACTGGAAAGCACAGCTCGGGAATCCAGCAGCAGAGCAAACCCCCACAACCTTCCGGAGCGGCGGAAGCGCTGGGAGACACGAGCTCTCCTTCCATTCCTAAGGCCCTTGCAGTTACGGTGCAAACGCCAGGAGAGCCTGCAACAGCTCACATCACGAAGGCGAGCCACAACCCAGCACGCTTGGCTGAGCGGCACGCTTCCGCCACAGCCCCGGTCTGGGGCAGAGCGATGCCATCTTTCTAACAGCTCCCAATCCTACCGGCCGACTCTGCATCTGGTCCTGACCTCTCTCGAAAACCCGCTTAGATCTCCATCCGGATGACTTTTTCCTTTCTGTTCCACTCCGTTTTCTTCCTGGCTTGGTATTAACAGGGCCAGGCTCAGACAACGTTGTGTTCTCCTCAAACAATTTTCACCGGAGTAAAAGCACTCTTGAAAAAGAAAGGCCGGCTAAGAGATGTGTGAAACCTTAAAGTGCTTGGGATGTTTTAATTTTTTTTCTTGCAGTGAGGACCCAACACGCAGCTGAGTAATTCATTCACGTCACCCACGTGTGGGGAAGGGGACGATAAACCACCACTTGTTCCCCCTCCCCCAATTCAGAAGCTTCCTTATCTCAAGTCTATCAGAGCCGACTTCTGGAAGACGGGAGAGGGAGAGAGAAATCCACGAGGTGACCGCTCCACGGAGTGATACTGGGGGCCTCCAGCTGTGTCCGAACGAGAAGCCCCCCCCCCCCCCCCGCCGCCACCCCTCCCACTCCCCTCCAGGAAACAGAAGGCTCCATGCTCACTCAGGGCACTTACATAAGACCCTGGAAAACTTCCTGTGACATTCACGGAAAATGTAACCAGCTATTCTGCTCCCTCAGGAGATCATGTTAATGGACTGAGTGGCAAAATTCACGGATTCGAAATTCAGCAGAAACCTGCTCAGGCGAGGTACATCAGCACAGGGACGAGAAAAATCCATCCCCATTAAACAGGGTCACCCGGGGGGGACCGATTCAGCGTGCGGGAGACAACCTGCTCCCTCCGAGGTGACCCATTTAAAATGGGACTGTTCCGGGGGAAGCTGCTGGCTCTAATACATCTCAGACAGGCAAGAACTGGGGCTCCTGGGGAGGAACGTTTAAAAGCAGACAATATGGCAACCCACAACACACCTCCAGGGTGCACAAACTTCCGAGTCGTGGCTCCAACCCTCTGAAACCTGGATCCGGACACGGAGGTTGGACTCCAGCAGCCTTGTCTAAGGGGAGGGACTTGCTGGTGGGGCTGGTTCCCTCCCCGCCACCCTCAAACACACACAGCCGCTGAGCACCCACTCTATCCTGAAGAGGGACTTGCAAACAGTGGCTGCTCACCCCCAAACCGGCCACTGCGCAACAAGGAGCAAAGAAAAGTTCTCCAGAGCACCACGCCAGGAGAGGCAGCTGACACCCGCCCAGACGGGCCCCCAAAAGCACAGGTGCTCCCAGCTAGCGGGGCGAGGGACCGGCCGGGAGCGCGTCAAGGTGCGCGCCCTTCTCCTCCCAGGGCTAACGGGAAACTCTGCCTGGCAGCAGCCGGTGCGCCTAGGAGCCGGGCGGGCTCGGTCCCGGGGACGTAGGAGACTCGGGGACGCACCCGCCAGCCCCCACTGGACTCTCCGCGCGGGCAGCTACGGATGTGCCCGCGCACCCGCCCCCTCGGCCGGCATCCTGAGCACAGGAGTCCCAGCCAACAGGTTCGGAGAACTTGTCCGGCGCTGCTCCCACGGCACCCCAGGCTCTTACCTCGGCCGTGATCGCCGCCGAGCAGACGGAGACCGCGCACGAGCTGGGCGGCGCGGCCGCGGCGGCGGCGCCTACGAGGAGCTGCGGCTCCGGGTCCGGGTCCGGGCGGGCGCTGACCCAGGCAGCGCGCGGGCGCCACGCGCAGACTTCGGGGCGGACCCCAGCTCCAGACGCCGCAGGGAGGGCCCGGGTGGCCCCGGATGACCACTGTCCCTTCTTCCTCTTCCTCTAGCTCGGCTGCCTGCAGCTGCTCCCCGACCTACGGGCTCCCCCGGGCCAGGGGCGCCCCGCATGGGCAGGGGCCGGGGTCCGCCTCGGGGTGGCTCCGGCGAGCGGCCCCCCGGGAGCAGCTCCACCTCGCGCGCTCCTCGCCGCTTCGCCCCTTCAGGGCAGGGCCTGCCCGCAGCCGGCCCGGCGAGGCGAGCGCCGCCGCGCCCCCAGCTTCAGGCGCCCGGGCTCCGGCGCGGCGGCGGGGCAGGGGCAGCCCGGCCGGGCCAGGCGCCGAGCGCGGCCGCGGTTGCGGCCGGGTTCCTGAGGGGGGGCAGCTGCAGCGTTCGCGGCGCCCCCTCCCCCCGGGCCTGCGCCGCCCGCCCGCCTGCCCGCGGCTCCGCGGGAAGGAGGCGCTGGAGTGGGCCTCGCCCCGGCCTGGGGCGCGGGGCCGGGGGCGCGGGGGCCGGGGGAGGCGCCCCGGGAAGGTCACCGGAGCCGAGGCGCGGCGAGCCGAGCGCAGCGCGGTGGGTGCGGGGAGCCGAGGCGGGCGGCCCCAGGCGCCGCGAGCGCTCGCCGGCCTCGGCAGCCGCCGCCTCCGAGACGCGCCGAGCCGGCTTTCCGGAGCGCCAGGCGCTCGGTGCCGGGCGGCCGCTGCAGCCGCCTCCGGCCGCCGGGCGCCGCTGGCCGGAGCCGGCGCGAGATCCCCGCCTCCCGCGCCCCGCCGGGCGGGGGCCGCGGCGCTGGGCTGGCGGGAGGGGCGGGCGGGTGGTGCCGGGGTCCGGGCTCCGGGCTGGCCCCGCCGCCGCGTGCCCCGCGCGCCGGGCTCTCTCAGCAGCTGCAGTGACTGTGTGTCTGTGTCATGTCTGTGCGGCCGGGGGGGACCGCGAGCCGGGGCCGGGCTGCGAGCGGGGGCGGGGCCGGCGCCCGCCTGGGTGCCCGCCCCCGGCCCCGTGACCGCGCGGCCGGCCAATGGCGAGCGCCGCAGCCGCGCGGCCGAGGGCCCGCCCCGCCTCGGCCCCGCCCCTCGCCGGGCCCCGCCCCCACGCCGCCCAGCTCGCCCGCTCGCAGGCGGCTGCAACACCCGGAACGCGGAGCCCGGGCCGGGTCGCGAGGACAGGGGAGCCGGCCCGGCGCTGCCCGCCTCCTCCCGCCCCCGGCCGCTCCCGGGCGCCTCGGGCTGGGCGTGCGGCGCTCGGAGAGGGGGGGAAGGGAAGCGGGCTGGGCCCGCAGCTGCCGCCGAGGGGACGCCTGCTCACCCGCTCCTAGCAAAGCGGCCGTCGCGGGGAGTGGGAAGTTTCCCTGCCTCCACCTCCGGCTCGCGGCGCCGCTCCTCTCGGAGGTGGGCAGGGTTCGGGGCAGTCCGAGGCTGCCGGGAGCCCGGCTGAAGGGCTCGGAGAGAGTCCTCCCGGTTCCCAGAATCCTGTCCCGGGATGTCAAACTGAATTTCTGCGCCCCCCGCACCACACCACGCGCCCTCCCCGCCCGGGTCGCGGTCCCGTGCCTTCCTCCCTGGCCGGAGGACCCCCGCGCGCAGCACCCCCCACACCCATACGGAACGGACCTCCAGCCACGGGCCCGGGAGCTTGGGCTGAGACGCGCGCCCGGGCTCCAGAGCCTGGGGAGAAACCCGCGGGAGGCGGCGGCGGCGGGGAAAGGGCGAGCGGGGACCCCAGCTCGCTTTGGGCTCGGGGACGGGCTCCGGCGCGCAATCCAGCTCCCGGGTTTTCCGCAGCGCGGTCCCAGGGTTTCTGGGGTCCCCTTTCCCACCCCCACCAAGGTCCCCACCTGCCCCCAGCCAGGCGGGCCGCGGGGCTCTCCGAGCTGCGGGACTCGGCCGCCCGAGTTCCCGGGCAGCGGAGACAAGGCCTCCGAGCTGGGGCGGCGCGCCGACCGCGCTCCCGGGGGTCGGGCTGGGCGCCGGGGGCTTGGGGCGCACCCACCGCCGCCAACCCCGGCTCCCGAGCGCTGTTTACCTAGTCCCGAGCCGGCCGCGGCGAGGCGAGCGCGCCGAGAAGGCGGGCGGCCGGGAGCTGCGCGCGGGACGGCTCAGCTGCGGCGCTGGGGTCCCGCCGTCTGGGCGCGCACGCTGCGGGCAGAGCAGGTCCTATCTGGCCTGGATGCCATCGCCGCGCCAAGGGAGAACGCGGGATGACAGACTCGGACCTGACACCCGGGCCATCATGCCAGAGCCAAAGTTGAGCGCCAAGCCGCTTAGCCCGAAGACCGCTCGGCTCCGCCTGGGGCGCGCGGCTCTGCTCCGGAGCGCGCTGAGAACAAGGGGATCGTTTTTATTTTTTTTATTTTTTTGCTGCCCCAACCTCCTTCCTCCCGACTCCCTGCCTCCTCCCGCACCCCTCCCCACCCCCTCCCCGGAACCGGGTAAAGTTAAAGCGAGAATGTGCGCTTTCTGTTTCGCGTAGGGCTTTGCTTCGCTTCATTCGCGGTAGCAACTGCTTTAGTGCTATACATTAGCATGGTAATTCGAGTAACAGGAAGGGAAGAGGGACCCGAGATTGACAGGCACAGGAAAAAGAATCCAACAGCATCAGAAACTAAAAGGTAAGTATGTGGGAAACCTTGTTGTGACCCGAGCGCGGTCCACTCCCTCGCTTGGATTTTAGGAAGATGGGACCGTGGCGGGGGAGCCAGCAGTGGCCACGCTGGGGTGTAGCATAGGTTGAAGATAGAATTCATTATTAGGGGATTTTGCGAATTTTATTTGCATTAGTCAGTAAGCACCTGAACGGTGGAAAAGCTTTGCTGCATCAGTTCGGGGCTGCATTTTTAATTTAGCTCTCAAAGATAGGGAGGTTGTCAGACTGAACCCTTGGCCAGCTAGCATCATGTCAGGCCCCACACTTAGGAATTTCTGTGAAAAGTTGGGAAGCTCCAGAGCACCCCAGTTCAATCCGCTTAGGTTTATGGAAACACCTAAGGTTGGAAGCACTTCCCTAGGAGTTATAGCCCTTTGACACAAACCAAGATATAAATGTCTTGAAGGGATTTCAGGGATGACATAATATAGTATGAGGAATGCAGGGTGAAATATGTAAGGTAATATATCTGTTATTTCTAAAGCCGCAGCACAGCTCTCGCTAAGCACCAAGAAATGAAAAAATATTGAGCCCTCTAAACCAACTATTATCTATTTATCTCCACCCAGCTATTGCACCTGTCAGTGAGGAGATTCAGAAAGGGCTCTCCTGTTTTATTAGGGTCAAGGAGACCTAATCCTAGGAAACCCGAGGTCTTAAAACAGCCACTAGGGGGCCCTAAAAGCATCTCAGAGAGGGAGAAGGAAAACAGGCTCTCCCCTCCTGTTTCTCTGGATCTCTTGGTCTCCGTGGCTGGTGGAACTAGAAGCTAAAATCAAGAACGTGGCTTCGAGACGGATCGGACTTATATGTTTTAAAAGACCTGCGTTCAGTTTTGAATGAGTCAAGAATTCGGCTTCCCAATTCTTTTCTCTCCTACCCCCACCCCAAATACAAACCCCAAAAAAGCAACATTGTATCCATCAAGACAATGGCAATGATAGATGGCTTAAAGTCAATCCAGTTAATTTTCCTGTACCCAAGGAGGCACACTCCCTGACATTTGGTGGGTGTTCTCTGGATATTTCGCGTGTTCTTCAAGAGCTAAGGAGCAAGATGATTGAGTCCTCTCGCAGGGAGAATATTTAAAATATAAGTAAGGGATAGGCATTAAAGGGACATTGGAACACCTGGGTTTGAGTCCCAGCTCCAGCTCTTGAGTCCACCTTCCTGATCATGCAGACCCTGGGAGGCAGTAGATGATGGTTCACTATTTCAGTTTGGGTCCCACCTGGTAGACTGTCTAGCTCCCAGCTCCCACTTGGCTCAGCCCCAGCCATTGCAGGCACCTGGGGAGTGAACCAGCAGATGAGAGCACTCTCTGGGAACACTAGCATTAGAGCAGAGTCTAGGCCAGGGGTTAAGTCTTCACTGGGCTCCAGTGAAACAGTAAAGGGGTGGCCCCTGGAGGCAGGGCAGTGGCAGCTGGGCTGGTGATAAAGGATAGAGTGGGAGTAAGTACTGCAGGGGCTCCTTACCAGCCAGCATGGAAACATGGCAGTATCATAACAAGAGATGGTTTTTTGTCAAAACCATATCAGATCTGATCCTACAGAAATCCGCCCTCAATTTTTGTTTGGGGGGGGGGTAAGCTTCAATATCTGACAATCATGTTTTTAGGGTCTCCACATTCTTAGCAGTCATGTAGTATGCTTCCCACATCTTCCCAGTAGGTAAGGTTAAGATGTCCTTTATGAGGGTCAGGAATCAAACGGCACTCAGATGGCACAGGTGTAGAGAAGTCTCATTGTCCCCTCAGCCAGTGCTGAGGGATTATCTGCAGAAGATGTTCCATGCAGATACTTCTCAAGTGGAGATTTAAGCACCAGACATGAAACATTTCTCTGTCATTTAGGCCAATAAAATGCCTCCATGTAGGCAGAGGAAGAAGCCACTCGCCAGCTGAAGAATTAAAGCACATTGCAAAAGCCACCAAATGAACACTAATGGGAGTGTGATGGGAACATAATTTAACTAAAAACAGCAAGTCCAGAATTGAGACGTGAGACAGGGAATGGGAATAAAGTCTTTCTTTGTAGGATGAAAAATATTTTATGTTCCCTCGTCATGTTCATTAAGCAGACAAGATGCAGGTATTCTCAAAATAGCATTATTAACTTCCGGGAGATTTGCCTCTGCAAACCTCAGAGCCAGCTAATTAGAACAACCTTGGCTCTAAATGGAGAATCCATTGTCTTTGCACTCACTGGCTGTGCAAGTCCATCAGAGTAAAGCCTCCTCAGGTGTAGAGCTCGCTCCCTGATCACCTGATGATAAAATGCTGAATCAGGGAGCCACAGCGCCTCTGGAGACAGGAAGGAAACATCAGAGCCTAGGGGGCCAACAGGGTAAGAGTTTCTCCTCTGTGAAGGGGGGAGGGGGGACTCAGTCTAGGAAGACCTTCGAGACAAAAATGAAAAAAGAAAATCACATATTGGTAAAGGCATCAAAGACCTATGGTATGGTATATATATATATATATATATATATATATATATTTCTGGAGATCTTAAACAAGAAGCCCTAAGGGCAGTTGTAGTTCTATAGGTATATTTTACCAATTTCTGTTCCACCCTCCACCCCCACCCCATTTAAGAGAACTGTAGAGCAAGACATCTCAAACTCACGTGCAAACACATCACCAGGGAATCTTGTTAATATGCAGATACTGATTCAGTAGGTAGTTCTGGACTGGGGACCTGGATTCTGCTTCAAGGATGTGAAAGACATTTGTTGGTTCTGGACAACATCCTTTCATGCTTCTGAGAGTATGGTGTCAGGATTCCTAAGAAGGCCAGCCCTGAGACAAGGATTTGAGACTAGAAGGTGATCTGGGAACTGATTCCAGAAAGTGGAGTGGTATGATTTGTTTGTCCCCCAAAATTCACATGTTGAAACAATCTCCAGTAGGACAGCAAGTCAAGAGGACAGAGACCCCCTAGATGAGATTAAGGCTTTTATCAAAGGTTGAGGGAGGGGGTTCATGTCCACCACGCGAGGGCATAGCACTCACCCCTTTTGCCTTAGGATGATACATCAGGAAGGCCCTCACCAGACCCTGAACATGCTGGTACCTTGACCTTGGACTTCCCCACCCCAGAACTTTCTGTTGCTTATAAATACGCACGCACAGACTGAGACTACAAGGAAATGACATGGGGAAGGAAGGAAGGCTACTAATGGGTGAGCTAACTAGTGGTCAGTGGGTTCTCTAAGAGACGGCAGCAGAGAGCTGTTCAGAAGAACTTTCCATGCAATAGAAACGCTCCTGTCTGCAACGTCCAGTATGCTAGCCACTGGTCCCATGTGACCTGTGACAAGCCTGGGAACTGAAGTTTTTAACTGTACTTGTTAATTACATCACAATGGTTACCAGCTACTGTGCTGAAGTTGTAGAACATCAGAACTGTCCCACTAGGTCAGGAAGCCTGGAGGAGTATTTGTCCATCAGATCCCTTCATTTGGTGAGGGTTGCTTCTGGAAACTGACCAACTCCTAGTAACCTTAGCATAGGGTTGCAGGTGTTTAAGTCATGAAGTGTGAATGGGAGTGGCCTGTCAATGGGGGAGGTAATCCAGGGAGATTTCAGCAACACACTGAGAGTATTGGCTAAAAGAATTCAAATTTTATCTGCAACCTGATCTCTTCTCAGTTCCAGGAGCCATTTAATCTATTAGCATAAGCTAATCAATGCATTCCATATTCCTGACTGCTATCATGGACACAACCATGTGTAGACAACTGAAGCTGGTTCTGCAAGGCGAATCTCAGGTCTCTGAACTTTGGGATGCTGGTTGCTAAATGTAATCTTTCACCCTCTGAACAATGTGGTGCCCAGATACACACAGCTTAGCACCGCTGCAGCTCTTTTGCCACCCACAAAAGATAAAACGAACTCTGAGGATGACAGAGCTCCTAGAGACAGAAAACCCAATCTATCACTTAGATATCCTTTCAGCTGCAAAGAACAGATTACCCAGCTCCCCTCAAATATTCATTATCTCCTAGAATGGGATGTCACAAGGTAGTTAAGTCCAGGTTTGGTGCAGCAGCTCAGCATTGTCATGAAGGACTCAAGGTCTTTCCGGTCTGCTGCTCTGCCATCCTTAGCTCATGGACTTGCATATTTCCTCATGGCTGTGGTATGGCTCTGATAGCTCCAGACATCATGTTCTCAAAGCAGAAAGAGAAATGCCCACAGAAGGAGCCTTCTCTTTCACTAGTGTATGTTGCTTTGTGATTGTCTTAGGCTAGTCAGGCACAACCTTCTGGAGATGAAACATTTTGGTGTTTCTTTGATGGCAAAGAAGTGGCTCTTGGGTTCCAACTGATAGTGTTTGCCCTAGGACATTAGTCATGGAAAGAAACCAACCCAGAAATTTGCCCTCATTTATATGAGTCAATAAACCTGCCTTTGTGTAAGTTTTAGTTGGGTTATCGCTTATTCGGATTCAGATTCTGCAGTTCTCCTCCTCGCTCGTCATCGCTCATCATTGCTCCACACTAAGGAGCTCCCTGTCCTCCAGGGAGTGAAATGGAGCTTGGAAATCCTGTGCTACGTTAGCTTTGGTGTAGTAGAGACCTTGGTGTGAGCAGGGGCTCCATGAGTATCAAACTGCAGCTCCCACCCTGCACCCAATGCCCCTCACCAGCACTTTAGTCGTGTTCCCTGCAGAGTCTGGAGTCAAATCCTGAGACCTTGCTGGCTTGCTTGGTTCTTCATCCACCCTCACCCCGGCCCCATGACTTCTGCCAGTATTTCTGTCATGGCAGCTGGGGCCTGACTTCTAATGCCTTGCTTAAACCTTGGTAAATCTACGTTGTGGCAAGACCCTGATCTGAGAACAGTTCATGACCTCAAGTTCCTGTAACAGCTCCTTCTTCACCATTTGGCAATTGGAACTTTGATTTCTGTATGTGTAGACTCGAGTGCACTGAACTAGGGGGTTCGGATTACCACCTCTATGTGGACGGGACAAGTCATTGTGTCCAAGGAAAGTTCCCAAACTCAAGCCTTAAATTGATCTCTATCATGGGAGGCAAGACCATGCTTGGAAACCAGGGAGGGGCTGTTTCTGAGTTTTTCACCCAATCTTGTTTGAAAGTCACAGATTTCCCATATTAAGTGATTTTTTTTAAAAAAACAGATCACTTAAAAATATTTTTAGAGCATAACCTGTGTGTCTAGAATCACATGGTCCCTGGTTTGCTGTGCAGCCACAATTCACATGCTAATGCGCTAGAGCTTGTTAAGGTGTGAGTCGAACGGAGGGTGGGCTGAAAGAAATGGCATGTGGTTCCTACACTTGAGAGGGTCCAAATCCAGTTCAGAAAACAAAGCATTGATTTTGATGAGTGAAATGACTTTGCAAGAATTAGATAAATGTAAAGAGTTATCATGAGAGTCCTTGAGAGGTGCAGCCACCATGCCTTGAACCTGGGAGAGAGATCGCTGTGGTTCCCCTTGCCTCTGGAAGATATGGAGAAAGAGGAAGTTCTTGTTGGACTTTGAAGATGTGTTAAGATTCGGCCATGTGTTAAGAGAGGGAGTTCAAGCTTGGAGAAACTGTGAAAATGTTAAACAGACAATGTGATTGGCTAAGGTAAAGCATTTATTGAAGGGATCATAGATCGGAAGGCTTAGTCACATCTTGAGTTATTTGACAGATTCTATCTGAACCCCTACTGTGTGTCAGTTAATATACTGTTACTAAGAATTTTAATAAAACCAAAGTCAATTTCTCTTTCCTTTAGCAGCTCACAGTCAAGTAGGTAGAGCAAAAAGAAAAAAAACATAAAAAAGTAATGAGTTAAATTATCAACGATTCATGGACTTCATCCTTTGTTTTTCCTTAGTAACCAATCCCTGTCCATTTTATCCTCAAAACATCTTTCAAATTCATTCCCTCTGCTTCACCCAAACTGTTAGCACCTTAGTAAACATCTGTATCTGTCATCTCTAATATTGCAAGCCCACCTGCCGATCTTCAGCCACCTACTACTAAGTCCCAACCAAACTGCCTCCACGAAGTGAATCTGAGCGTATGTCTTACCATCCTCTGTTTGCTTCTTTCCTCCTTATTCTACTTCTTTACAAAAATATTGATCATTCTAGTTTGAATTCTCTATGTCTGGATCTAGGGCCCTGGACCCAGACTGGGGTTTGGGGTATGTCTAAGAGCAAGGGATAGAATTTCTCCCTGGAATCCAGGAAGTAGAGCCATGGAAGAACAGAGTCTAGAGCTGCACAGACACGCCTTAAGTGAACTGTCAACCCTGAAATGCTAAATGAGGTTGAGTAGACAGGAAGAAGCCAAGGACAATGCCAAACACCTAAGAAATGGTTTGCCATGAAGTTGTAAACTGCTAGGCACAATGCAAGCCACATTCCTGCTCAGCTCATTTAACCATGCTAAGCCCTGTGCAGTAGTTACTGTTGTTATCATCATCACCATTTTCTATAGATTAGCAAACCAGTACCTGAAGCAGTCAGATAACTTTACAAAAAGTGACACAGTTAGAAATACAACCGTTTCTTTGCAGAGTTTCTTAACCACCATGCCAAACTGCCTCTGTAAAGTCTGAGAGATGGATTTGAAGAATTAGCTCGGAGCCGCCTGACCAAAGCTTGAGGGGCCTTATCACGGCTGTTCCAAACGTTGACAACGTGTTCAGGGGAGAATGGATGAAGATGCAGCCTAGCTCTAGCTCTTTATGTTGTTTTTGTCTGTATGTCTGATACAAATAGCATTCAAATTTAACCCCCAGTCACTGATACACACACACACACACACACACACACACACAACTTCTGTGAGGGCTGCCTCAGTTCATCCTCCTCCTCACTGATCCAAGGCTCCACATCTTCAATTATTCTCTTTACTGCTTCGTTATAGACTTTACTTTTTCTATTTCTATGACATCTTTCTTTCTGCTTATTCCAACCTTATATGTGTCACGTGTCTCCCTTTTAACTTCATTTTCTTTGTCTTGACAGCTCACCCTTTATCCTCCAGTTCTATCAATGTCAAACATTCTAAAGCCTTACTTTAGTTTTTATAGTAAATCATTTTGAGAGAATTTCTTTAAGTCTTTAGGATATTCTTTTCTTTCTCTTATTCTGCAGTGTTTTCCCTTGGCTTCTATGGTTGTTGTTTCCTACTCATTTATCCTCACAGAAGAACAAATCCATCTATACCCAGTGTTTACCTACTCACTGGGTTGGTGGATTTCCCTTATCCCAACTATCAGAATGGTAGTTTTGAACTATTTTTCAGATTTATAGCTAGACAGAAGTTTGGTATGCACAAATAGTTCCTGCTCTAAAATCCCATCCCTAGCCAAGTTCATCTGGTGTGTCTTTGCTGAATTGAGAATGAAACTTCTGTCTCCCTGCCACCTGGCTCACTGATTCCCAGAGCAAGTAGAATGTGTAGAACTACAGTTCCCAGTCCTTCCTCTCACTGTGCTTTCCTGGTTCGCTTTTCCTGTCAGGACTCCAGGATTCAGAAGGTGGTGAGTCAAGACCAAGGGTTTCTCCAATGGAAGACAGGTGGTCAGAGTTGTGTTGAGGTCTCTATCTCTGGGTGATAGGCTCCTGCTGCTTCCCATGGCCCACTAGGTGACCTGTGACTGTGAACTTCTCCATTCCACCAGTAGCCTGGTGGCTGGTGGAAGTAATGACTCCACTGACAAGCCCATTTGGATGTGTTGTGTTGTGCAGGCTCTTCCCTTTCTGTGATTGCATGGATATTTTACATTACATTGGGAAATGCAATGTGTGATTGGCCAAAGCTACCTAACACTCATGAGGGGAAGCCATGGTTTCTGGAACTTTGTCTCTGAGCATAAGTTTCTGAAGGATATGCCTGATGCCATAATTTTGGTAAAGAAGAAAATCCTTCAACTTCTCAGCAGAAGCCGCTTGGATTGGACGTGGGATGGGAACTCAGGTGCCACTTCTTCTCTTGAGGACAACTGTCAGCTCCAACAGAGCCTCCGAAGACATACCTGGGATAGGGAGACCACCTAAGTCCACCAGATTAGTCTAACCAAAGTGTTACTCCCATTGAGACAAATATGGCAATGGGTTAGCATTTTCCTGCTCGCTGTAAGTCAAGTCCATACCAAAAGGTAGTGGAACATGTCTGAAATGGAAAAAATTAGAGTTTAAGAGATCCTGTTATTCTAGACTGGCATCAATAATGAGCAGAACAGACATGGGCTTTCTCCATGAAAAAATATTCTCTAGTAGGAAAGAGAAACATTAAGAAAAGAAACACAAATACATCCTTAGTTGTTTCCTAGGACCAAATGCTACAAGGCCAACGATGGAAGCGCTACAGTAAAGCAGCAAAGGTAAAGTTCAGTATTCTAAAGAAGGGATGTTGAGGCTGAACCATCAAGTAGGAGTTATTCAGGCAATTTGTGAAAACAAAGTGTGTTCCAGCTGGAAGGAACAGCATGTGCAAAGCAATGAGGCAGTGGGACTTGGCATGACTGAGCAACTAAATGAAGACCAGTGTAGCTGGAGCTTAGTGAGTAGGAGGGAAAGTCTTGAAGAGAATAGGACGTGAACATCTGTTGAGGGTATTTAGGGGAATCAACAAGAGATGAATAAATAGCCAAGTAGCAGTGTGGTCCCATTGAACTTCGCACAAATTAATACTGAGCCAAGACAGCACAGTTCTGGGACTCCTTCCAGCGATAGTCTATCACTCCATCTTTCAGTTTTGCCTTGGTTAAGAAGAGACAAGAAACTCAGCTTAACCTTTTATGATGGCCTGTAAGGTACTCTTACCCCTGCATTTCTCTAATCCTCACTGAGCGACCTACTTAACCTCTTAATGCAGCCTGATCTTAAACCATATCCTGGGAACACCCTGTTCTAAACAGCAGGGCTATTTGAAAACTTCCAGTGCTTCTTTGACTCCAGATTAAGTTGGTTCATGATAGTCTTCACACCATCCCCTTCCATCTCCTTCCTGGTGGGAATGTGATGTCCTTTCAGTAATTGTGGACTTGCTGCTGGGACCACTCCAATCAGCTGCCTGGCTCTGAGCTTCAATTCTGGAAAACACATGGCCCATCCTAGTTTGCTTTCAGAATAAAAACCATGATTCTGTTTTATAAGCCACTAGCCTCTTTTTCCATCCAAAGCATCCACCTGGACTCCCTATTCCGGAAGGCTCCAACTGTTAACACGGACAGCATCTACATATGACATCATTAATCCTTCCAATAGAGTATGTGGAGGTGTATTTTAGGGTTAACCTAATCTCTTCCAGCTGCACTTGGAACTAATTTCCTATTGTTCAGACCTTGGTAGAAAACAGACAATGTGTTCACAATCCTCTCTATCAAGGCATTATTCCAGTTACAAAAAATAATTAAATCATCCTGTGCAGCCTTCCTTTTGCCAGACTCATTTAAATACCTTGCACCTTTATTTTCTTTAGGTCACATATTTAGACCTTATATACTTAAAGAGTTTTCAAGGGCAACTCTTATTATTTATCAGGCTAAGAGCTTTCCAAAAACAATAACGGCCGCAAGGACAACAATACCTTGCAACTTTATGGCACTGAACATCTTTCCCAAGTGCTTTATTTTACACATACATTATCTCATTTTGTCCACTTAATGACTCTGTGCATTAGGGAGGGTGGATGTTATTTTCTCCCCGGGGAAAAAATAAAATGAAACTCAGCCTTGATTTACTCTGGTGGGAGTTTCAGATCCAGTGGGAGCAGCACGAGGCTTCGGCCACAGCGCTGCAAGTCTCCCTCGGAGCCCACAGCTGACTTGCTCCTCTCTGGAATGCCTTTGCCTGTTTTTCAAAGGTCACTCAAGGATAATAATAGCCAACCTTCCTTGAACATTTAATATATTTCAGACACTGTGCTCCCTAAGTGCTTTGTATGCATTTCATCTTTCAACCCACATGACAAAGGAGATGGTTCTATTATTATCCTCGCTGTTCGGATGAGCTGAAACCCAGAGAGGTTAAGGGACTGCCCTGGACCCCACAGCTTGAGTGGTAGAAGCTTCAGACCCTGTGTTCTTCAATACGGTGCTCTGCTGCCCACCAACCAGCGAAATGAATCTCACCTCTGTTCGTTGTGAAACTCTTGGTGAAGGTATTGTCTGTCACCCTGCAAAATGTTCTAACTCCTCTTTTCAGAAAAACGCTCTCAAGTTTTCCCACCGAGAGTCATGTGCTTTCTTGGAATAAAGGGTGTGTTGTTGCTATTGTTGTGTTTTGCGTGTTGTGTTGTGTTTCTCTTTCCAGTTCCGGAAAAGGTGGGCCACAGCGGAAGGCAACAAAAGCAGAATTAGGTCTGTTCTGCAGTGTTTGCTGGCAACCAGAAATTGAGGGTTTCGGTTGCAGCTCTGCTGCGTGCTTGTGTGACTCCACGAAGTTGCTTAACTCTCTGAGCCTTTATTTATTTGCGTTTACAATGGGCATAGCAAGTTTAGGAGTCATTGTGAGTGTTAGAGACAATGTATGAGAGTGTTAACATGCTGCTGCAGTAATGATGTATTAGTAGTATTTGGCCACCCAGAGTCTGAATCGCACTCCTGTTCAGGGGGAACTTCTCATTATTTTGGTCCTAGTGGAAGGCAGGGCCCCGACTTGTGACGTGCAAAGTGAAGTACAATGTACATTATCAGGGCTACTGACTGTGATCAACACAGACTTGCTCTGGGTGAGCTGGCAGAAGAGGGCCGTGCACAGAATCCTTGAGAGGGCTGAAGACAGAGAGATGGGGAGCCACGTGCAGAACCACGCTGGGGCCCAGGCTCAACAGATTGCTTGCTGCAATAGGGTGCTGGAGCCTGGATTTGCACCCCTCTTAGGAACTTGACCTTTAGTCTTGGTGCAGTTGCCTCTTGCTACATGAGAAACTTGACCTTGCCTAGAAACCTCACAAAATAGGTGCTTCACACAGAGCCTGTCAGGGCCACGGCTGCAAAGGAAGCTGGAGAAATACGGCTTCAGATCTCTGTTTTGGGACATGAACTGATTTATCTGGACACTACAATGTGTTCAAAAGGCACAAAGCATCCAGAAAACTTGACGCAAATCCTGGCATCTCTTCCAGGGCAGCCATCCCATCTCTGCACACTCGGGCAGCTAAAGCGTGAGCGTGCGACCCAGGCTGACCTTGTCAAGTATCTCCATCAAGGACCTGGACATTTGAGGGAGCAAAGCAAACATACAAGGTCAATTAGCAATTGTTTCTGGTGGCCATGGTGCCATTAAGAATCTGGGTCAGCAGCAGTGGCTTTCCAAGGGTGGCAGTATCCGTGGTGGCATCCTAGCCAGTCTCTTCTTAGCTTCCTTTCATTTCCACATTTGTCTTGAGCCTGATTTTTTTTTATCCTTTTGTTATATTCCATGAGCAATGCAATAACCTTCTGATAAAACAATTTTCTGTCTGATGTTTGCAATCAAGAACATTCATTGGTACAGAAATTGGTACTGGTGAGTAAGTTGCAGGCAATGGTAGACTCTGAGGGAAAAAGGAACAACCTGTAATTGTTTCTGGCCTATTCAAGACTGTGAGAATTGGCAGACTAAAGTATGAAGTAGTCATATAGCTAATTAAATCAATGTGTTTGATCACCATGAATGCAGCGCTCATTTTAGGCGCGGTGATTATTCACTGCGATAGAACAGGCTGAAAGGCATGATTGAAATAGTGCAAGATTTGATTTGAATAAAAAACCCAGCAGTCAAAATTGTATTTATTTATTTATTACTTCGACATATGTATGATAAAGAGAGGACTACCAATAAAACCCTCCTGGTTTATCAAAGCAACTTCACAAGTGTTTGTAGCCTTAATAAAGGCAGGGACATTGGGGCCGGCACTGTGGGTGCTGGTTCTAGTCCTGGCTGCTCCTCTTCCAATCCAGCTCTCTGCTATGGCCTGGGAAAGCAGTAGAAGATAGCTCAAGTCCTTGGGCCCCTGCACCCACATGGGAGACGAGGAAGAAGCTCCTGGCTCCTGGCTTCAGACTGGCACATCTCCGGCCATTGTGGCCACTTGGGGAGTGAAACAATGGACGGAAGACCTTTCTCTCTGTCTCTCCCTCTCACTGTCTGTAACTCTACCTCGCAAATAAATAAAATATTTAAAATAAAATAAAGGCAAGGACACCACTCTATACACAGTTTGACATTCAGGCAGCAAGCGCTTAAAATAGCACAGAAAATTTCACCTTTCTTCGTGGCTAAAGGTAACTTTTTCAGGCCACTGAAACATCTCAAATCTGAATGATGTGTAGGACTCTTGTTAAGAAAATACACGTGCCCATGCAGCATCATTGCCTAAAATCACAACTGCTTTCCTACAGCTGAAGGGAAAGAGTAAACATTTATTTCTGTATAATTTTTTGAGATATCTTTTGTCACATTTTAGAAGGGGCTGCAACTTCCAGCTACAGAGTGAATCCCAACCATCAGCAATGAAGAAGAACAGGCTGTGTGGCTTAAAACTTACAATATGGAAAAGAGAAGAGCAGAAAGAAAATGTTAACAATTGTCAGAATATGTCTTATTTTATAACAAGAACATGAAGAATTCAAGGACTGAGGGTGAAAACTTAAACAGAATGACATCTTCAAATCTCTAAAATGTTGGCCCCAAACTCAGAAACCAGGGTCTGTCAGTGACTATAGTCAAGTAATCTGTTATCTATTACAGCGGAAAACCAAAAGCAAAATTTGATCCTGTGGATTGTCAAAGCAATTCCTGTTGAATTTATAGCATCACTAAATGTCTTTTGTATAAACTAGGTTACTCAGGGGAAGAGCGTGGGCCCTCCAGAGTTGGAATGAGGACATACAAGGGATTTAGAGCACTGGGAACTCCCAACCCTTTGTCATTGTCCCACACTGACAATTACATGAAGCGGCCCTTCCTCCACATGTTTGCTGGGGATGTTTTTCTCTTGTTGGAAGGTGATTCCCTCGCCTTAGGATGTTATCTTTGAAGAAGAAGTGACTTCTATTTATGAGCTCCATACCTATAAATAGACTTCTATCCCAGCATGTCTGAGCTGGGAGTCCAATTACAAACTCAAGACTTAATGGGAAAGGAATGGTCACAAGATAATTTCGATGCAAGTATACCTACTGAATTCGGTGAGTTTACTCAAATAAACGTGAGCAGCTCTAATGGATAACCTTGACTGGTTGAACAAGAGGCATCCATACAAACATACCCACCAAAAAATGGCCCAAATAAATTTCATCCGTGCTATGCTCCAACTCCAAGTACATTTATTCCTTCCAACTTGTAGCCCATCTCTCCTTCCACAATGATGACTTGTTGGGATTTTGCAGTGACAGAGGAAGAAATGATCTGAGTTAGGTGTCACTGAGTCTGCACTGTGTCTGGAAACTGAGATGATGGTCCTACTCATGGGTGGTCTTGCAGGAGAGCAATCCCACCATGGACAGTGTTCTGAGAACACATTCTTTCCTGGGATTTCAAGCGCAAGGTGCACATTTTCAGTTGTGTTCCTCTTGAAAACTCTCTTCAATCTCTCCCTGCATCTCGAGAATGCCTTGACTACAGTAACACTTTAGAATGTTTGTGGAAAAATGGATTTAAAAGACGTTTATTTTGGTGCACTTTTTTTTAAATCCATGCATAGTTGCTTCGTAATATACACTTTCCACAGATTTCTTGAAGACCCTTTCCATCTCTCCCCCTCCTTGTCCCTGTAACCCCCTCCTCTTTAGTCTCCCCAAGGTATCAGTTAGAGAGAAGGAAGTCAGGGGTCTCCTTGTCATGGCTGTTTCGGTTGTTTGGGTTCATTTTCACGCAGGACAAATGTCTTACCGCCCATTCTTACTAGATTTGCAGCATAACTGACTCCTCCAGCCATGTGGTGGAATGAGGAGGTGAAAAGCTCATGCCAAGATGGCCACTGAGGTGAACAGGTCATGCCAAGATGGACGCTGAGGTGAAAAGGTCATGCCAAGATGGATGCTGAGGTGAAAAGGTCATGCCAAGATGGCTGCCAACAACAGAAACTGCCTGGCAACAAGCCGTGATTGGATGGTTTCAGAAACTGCCTGGCAACAAGAGCCTGACTGGCAACAGGCTGTGATTGGTTAGAGCATAGAACGCCCCTTGACTGAATTGGCTGCCTTGGCTGTATAAGCAGCTGTAGCAACTGAAATAAACGAGTCTGTGGGATGCTCGCCTCAGGCCTGCTTTCACCTGACTCCCAGGGTTTGTGTGGCAACTCCGCGCCTCATGCCCCCACCATGCTCCTCCTCTCAGAACGAATCCTCTCAGAAGAAATCCACCTCAACACAGCCAGGGAGGTCTTACGGGGAAATGTGGAGTGCCCTCTGTCCATGGAATTTTGCTCAGTTGCCATAAATGCACATCTAGCAGGAAGTAGCGGAGGCAATGTTCCCCAAAACCTTTCTCTTACCACCTGTGGTCCAGAACACCAGGTCTCTGTTAAATACACATACATGCACATGGATTTTAATAAAACAATCCTAGCCTTTGCACACCCTTGCACTGAAAGAGGTCCCAGGAGCCTGATTATTCTCTACTCTCTAAAACGAAGCAACCAGTCTGCAAAACTACTGGCCATGCAGTAATCCCAGCATATACACGGTGTGCATTGCCTACTGCCAAAGCCCTCGCCCTTCATCCTAGCTGCCAAAGTCTCCAGCTCCACGGGGAATTCTAAGGAGTTTAAGTCTATCGTTAGGGCATGTCCCCCTTGCCAGGATTCAGGTTAGAAATGTCACTTCATGTAGTTCTGGCTGATGAGGTATGAGAGAGATGCAGAAGCCTTGAGGAATAGATTACAATAGTGACAAAGAAAACAAAACAAAACAAAACAAAAACAGTGTAATAGATAGCCCCATCCCCCCCTTGGACATTGTGATGTGTGCATGCAGTGCTCGGAATGGCAGCAAAGCCTACGAAGCTAGTGCTATAGTGTAATGGCAAATCAGAAGAAGTGTGGATCCTCGATGATGTTTCTGGATCCTGAATGAACCAGGATGCCACCTGGCTTCACAATGCTTACAACCTGAAATTCTAACATTGAATTTGAATTTTAACATTGAACTGTGTAGATTAGGTGAGTCAGTGTTTTCTGTTAACTTGTAGCTGAATGCATCCAAACATGTGTTTCTCAAGAGCCATTCATCCAGCTTCCCAATTCCCTGATATTTGGGTTGTAGCGATCAATTTCATGTTTTTTTCATATTCTACTTTTTGAAGCATGTATGAAAGAGTTCCTTCTTGGTAGCTCTCTGTGATCATCAGCCCAGCTCTCAAGCATTTCTGGTAATACCAGAAACACTATCATCAAGGTCTTAACAGAAGATACAGGGGGATTCATTCCTAGAAATAATAATAGTAACAACAGTAAGAGTAATGAACACTTAGATGTGTTTGCTGTGCTCCAAGTATGATCCTAGGTGCTTTGCATCATGTGTTTTGAGGAGTTTTGCTCTTCGGAGATAAACACAACAGTAGGTCAAGATCAAGGGAGGGTTTTTTTTTTTAATCAATGGGACTCATATCTTTTTTTAATATACTTTTTTTAAAAGATTTATTTAATTATTTATTTGAAAGTCAGAGTTACACAGAGGAGAGGCAGAAGGAGAGAGGTCTTCCACCTGCTGGTTCACTCCCCAGTTGGCCACAACGGCCAGAGATGAGCTGATCGGAAGCCAGGAGGCAGGAGCTTCTTCTGGGTCTTCCACGCAGAGGGGCCCAAGGACTTGGGCCATCTTCTACTGCTTTCCCAGGCCATAGCAGAGAGCTGGATCAGAAGCAGAGCAGCCGGGAGTTGAACCAGCACCCATATGGGGTGCCGACACTGCAGGTGGCAGCTTTACCTGCTACGCCACAATGCCAACCCCTCGACTCATATCTTAATAGCAGCCCAACAACCACAAAGTGTAAGGATACATCAGTTGTCAGTTCTCAGATTGTGTACTCCAAGCAAAATTGTATTCTAAAAGCCCAGCCCTTAGTCTAAACTCATTTATGATTGTCAAAAGCTAGAGCAGAAAATCAGTAGTATCCGAGGGCAATGTGTAGACAGAGAATGATCTTCCTCGGTTAAGCCGAGCCAAGAGGCTGTGGTTTGGACATGAGTTGAGTGTGTTCTCAAGAGGTTTGCATTCTGGAAGCTTGGTCCTCATTGTGGTGGTGTTGTGGTAGTGGAGCCTTTAGAGGTGGAGTTTTGTGGAAAGTGGTAAGGTCATGGAGGCCCCACCCTGAGAAGGGATTAGCACTGATCTTGCAGAATGAGTTGGTTTCTGTGAGAGCAGGTTGTTACAAAAAGGGTGAGCTTGGCCTCTCTCTACCCTCTTGCTTTCCATGGGCCTCTCTATCTCTCTTCCACACATGCTGCTCATCCTCTGTCACCTGCTGTCACCAAGATGCCATCCATCATGTTGTCACCCAGTCAAGGGGCCCTCACCAGGGGTCACCTGATGCGGCTGCCAAATTTGGACTTTCAGTCCCCAAAACCAAGAGCTAAATAACCCTCTTTTCTTTATGCATTAATCAGTTTTTTTTAATAGTGATAGAAAACAGACCATGACACAGGATGACAGTCATTCTGAGCAGGAGAACCGAATACAAATAACTCTGAACTTAAAGTCCATTGAGGGACCAGCGCCGTGGCAATACAGGTTAAGCTGCTACCTGCAGTGCCTGGCTGCTCTACTTCCAATTCAACTCCCTGCTGATGTGCCTGGGAAGACAACAGAGGATGGCAGCAAAAGATGATACACGTTTTGGGGCCCCTGCACCCACATAGGTGACCCAGAGGAGACCCCTGGCTTCTAGCTTGGATCTGGCCCAGCTCTAGCCATTGTAGCTATTTGGGGAGTGAACCAGAAGGTGATCTCTCTCTCTGTCTCTCTCTCTCTCTCTCTCTCTCTCTCTCTCTTTCTCTTTCTCTTTCTCCAACTCTGACTTTCAAATACAATTAATGAATCTTAAAAGAAAAACAAAACTCTGTTGAGAGAAATCTCCCATTAATTTGGGCGTTATCCATGTAGTCTACCTGGGAAGGAGGACTTGACTTATGTATTCATTTACTACTTAGGCAGGAAATCAAATCTCTTTGCTAAGTGTTGTCACTTCAGATGTGTTTGCCATCTTAAGATGCTGAGAAATATTTGTTCGCCCTATTTCCAAGTTTTCTCCCCCCGTCACTCCTCAAACCACTCCAGTTAATCTTCTGATGCTACTACTTCATTGGAAATGGCTCTTGCTATCCTCCATCTTGGTGGATCCAATTCTCATTTTACAAGACCTCGTAAACAGTAGGAATGCTATCTACTTAAGTATTCTTGGTGCCAATTCGTGTCTCTCACACGTAAGAGGTACTCAGTAAACATTTATGAATGAACAAATAAAGTTTTGTGCTCTCTCTCACACATTGTACTGGAGACACATTCTGATGTAGAATCCAGAGCTCAGAGTTCTTGCTTATGAAGCATAGCTTAACAGAGCTTCACAGAGTAACACTGTGTTGTATAATTTTTACATTTTTCTAAACAGCAGAAACAAAAGCTATGCTTTTGCTTCCTCACTTTTATGAACAGCTAAATTTAGGAATACATTGAGACTAGGAGTCACTTCCCTTTTCAACCATCCTTCTCCAAACAACTCCGTTGCCCACCAAGCAGGTGCATGATGGAATGTTCTCAGAAAATTTATCACACAGACTTCAATTTCACTCTGTTTCCACCCCACCCCTAACTCTCCCAAGGATGCTCTGAAATACTCATTAAGCTTTGAATTTTGGACTAGAAGGCAGGAAAAAAAACCCTTGTGAAAACTGTTATCTATCATATAAACTGCCATCTAATCATAGCAGTGTACCAAATAGCCAGAAGTGATAAGTATCCTTTGTAGATATGGCTTCAATGGACAAGAAGAACTGCTCAAATGCAAGCCACAATATGTACATGAATTCCAAATTTACCATTTGGCAGATCGTGGTTTTACACAAAACCTCATAAAATTCTAGATGGAGACAAAGGTAAGAGATAGCGCAGCTTATTTTGTAGGGCAGGCATTGCTTCTCTTGATGGGAAAGAAATGTTAGATGATTCCTAAGAATAATTTTGCATTGCCCTTTTAAAAATGGAGGTGCCTGGCTAGTGACCTGTCTCAAAGGAGAACTGGGGAAAGCATTTATCCCGAGTGGCCAGAGAGGGCTTCTGAACACCAGGAAGGCTCACAGGTGCAAAAGAGGGGCTGAGCATTCTGGGGTCTTCCACATGGACCAACATCATTAACTGGAAAAGAAGTCATGGGCTTGGAGGCCTGGGGAACTGTGATCTAGCTGGGATGCAGCATGGTGAGTAGTGGGTCTGGGAGAGGGGACCAGACAGGTGACAGGTGATATTCAAGGTCTAGGTTGATGAATGACAGATGGGTTTTTGCAGAGCTCTATGGGCTTTTGCACTCAGCAATGTTTCTTTTTCGTATCCCAAGGCATTGGCAGGGCACTTTTATGCAGTCCACCGCACCGGGCCCACTCACCTTGGCAGACTTCGATTGACTTCAAAACCAACAGAGGAAGGCAACCTTGTGCCAGCTCAGGTATCACCAGCCACGAGTCCTGGTTGCCTGAGAATACAGCAAAACTGTGTCTGATACTTGCAGCTGACATTTGGCCTTTGTGGGGGGTCATTTATTTCTGATGTACCCTAAAACAGATTTCTTTAAATCTGCTACATTCTGTAAACACTAGGACAGTTATGTAATAGCCAAAATGGATATTACAAAGTTGAAATTTAGGTATGGGCATCTCAAAATCAGAGCTCTTCCAAATTAATAACCTACTTTCGGTAATGATTTTTTATGGTGACCTCTCTAAGGCATTTTATGTTTTATATTAAAGCAGAGACTTTGGGTCAACCTGAACACCCACATTTAATACAGAATAATCCAGTTCATGGCTTTGAAATTCACAAGGAACAGAAAATCCCAGGAGTTCCCATGATGATGGTGGAGCAGGAACTCAGAAGGAGCTGCCGATGGTGCTGTGGCTGAATGCATGGTGTCACTTAGTAGGACCAGGAGAGATTCAAGAGAGGTGAAAGGGTTAAAGTGATCCCATCTGGGAGGAAGGACAACTCCTAATCTCCAGTGTTCTGGTTTCCAGTGACCATGCCAGCACTCAGGATTCACAACAGGTGGGTGGAGGCCAGCCTCCAGAGTTCCACACACGGCCATGGCTGGACAGCCACGCAGACTACTGCTTTCAGCAAGGTCCCTGGCAGACAGTCAGCCCCAGGCACAAGGAGGGGCTCAAGAGCAGGCTGGTCTTTCCATCCGTTTTGGGATCCCCAGAGGATGTTTGTGATTGGACCGTGACGGTTGGCAGGAAAAAAAATGCAGAGCAGGCTATGTCCTGTCAAAGGCTGGGAAGGAGATAGTAGGCAGATTATTGGAACAAAAGGCAGTCACGGGGGACAAAGGGTGGCCTTAGTGTCTCTATAGCAGGTCAATTGGTAGGGAATAAAGCTCTGGAAGAGGGCTGAAGCCCAGTTATACAACCCGTGCCATCCATCAAGTCAGACGTGCAGCAAATGGGCTCAATGCCAACCTCCCGTCTGCAGCCCCAGTATGCTCCTGGAAACGCGCTATCAAGAGGCTGCAGCCATGAGACGGTTCTGAGCCCAAAAGCCCCTGGTTTGTGCAGGGATATATCTGCCTCTCCCTCTTTCACATTTCTCTCTCTCTCTCTCTCTCTCTCTCTCTCTCTCTCTCTCTCTCTCTCTTTTTAATGTCCATCTAATTCTCTCTCCTCAGTCAAAGCTTCCAATCACTAAGACTGCTCTTAGACAGAGTTTTATCTTTTTAAAGAGCTCAAAGATCCACAGGCTTAAGTCTCCCAGGGGCTAATATTCTGAAACACACCAGTCAGCTATACAGTTTCAGTCTTAAAGTATCCGTACTGGTTGGTACAGAGCTGCTGGGCTGAGACCCCCGTGTGCCTGTGGCAACATCCTGACCACCCCAGCTTCTCCGCTGGAGCCCTTGGAGTGCTCTATGAGCCAGCAAACGCAGGAGTGGTGATTTCTGGCACAGATGTATGGGGCTGGAGCTGTTCTGCAGGGAAGGGGAGGCTGTACCAGGCAGGTTGTTAAAGTTTTGTTTTTTTTTTTTATAAGATTTTTGTTTATTTCTTTCAAAGTCAGAGTTACAGAGAGAGAAAGGGAGAGCGAGGGTGAGAGCGTGAGAGACCATCCATGCACTGGCTTACCCGCCCAGATGGCTGCAACAGCCAGGACTGGGCCAGGCTGAAGCCAGGAACCAGGAGCTTCTTCCAGGTCCCCCGTGTGGGTAGCAAGGGCTCAAGTACTTGGGCCATCTTCCGCTGCCTTTCCAGGCACATTAGCAGGAAGCTGGATTGGGAGCGGAGCAACAGGGACATGAACCAGTGCCCATATCAGGTGCCAGGGTTGCAGGCAACAGCTCTACCCACCATGTCCCAATGCTGACTCCCTGTTAAAGCTTCTAATATCAACTATGTGTGCATTCATCTCTAAGTTAAAACTAACCACAGGATCACCGATGGTTTGAGGGTGTGTGTGTGCAGGAAAATGTTACGTTGGAAGGCTTATGGGGATGCTGGGTAAATGGCTGCCAGTTTCCTTTTCCCTGCATGAATCCAGACCAGCGCAGTAAGGAACATGTCTGCTGTTCATGCACCCATGACTCCTCGCCCCTTTCTCAAAGCTGCTTGTCAAAGAAGCACATCTGTGTCTTGGGCCAAAGAGGGTTGAAGCCGGCACTCAATTCTGGAAGGCTGAGCTTGTATGGACTAACCAAGCCAACAGAGGGTGGTGGCTGCGTTTTTGTCTTTATTTTCCTCCTGTCTGGCTCTAGACTCACTTTTTCACAGGATCCTGCTCATCCACCCTTGCAGATGGACATGTGACTCTCTCAAGGTCAACCTCTAAGAGGAATGTGGGATGCAAAATTGCATCCCATTGGGCCCCCCAGGAGGTATGATGTCCTTATTCCTGACGTGTTCAGAGTTGCCCGGGTTTCTGTCTGATTATTTGGCTCATTCTGTGACTTGTGAGTGACCTCATTGTCCCCCTAATAAAGCCCCTTCCCCTTGTTCTTGCTGCTTACGCCCTTAGAATTCTGATGATGCATCCAGATAGTAAGAAGATAAGTTTGCGGGAAGAAGACATCAAGGATGCTGTCATTAAAAACCACACACACACACACACACTCACAAACACACTCACACACACTCATACACACACACTCACGTGTACACACACACACAATCACCCTCACACACACTCACTCTCACACACACACATGCACACACTCACACACACACATGCACACACTCACACACACACGCGTGCGCACACACAATTATTTTATTCTGGTGCAGACATAGAGACATAGAACCAGTCAATAGTTTTGTTCATTGGATTTCAACTTCAGAAACTGTGGAAATGAGTATTCCTGCATCCAAAACACTGTCATCTGAATATGCCTTAAATACAGTCACGCTGGAAATTAGCTTGACTTCTGTGCTGTGCTGCCATTGTCTCTTTGTCACTTGGCAGAACCCTAGGAAAGGAACAAGAAGGGGGGTTATTGAAAGACCGAATGCTGATGGACTGGGCCACAATGAGCCAGCCCATGCCTGACATCTTTCAGGGAATGCTGATTATTTAGTAATTCATTTCCTGCGGGAGCAATTTGCTTCTAGCTTTTCTCTCATCCTCAGAAGAATTTAGAGGTGACAAGCACCTTCTGAGATAACTCTAGGAGCTCAGATCAGGAAAATAAAATCTCTGGAACAGCAGTGGGAGAAATTAGCAAGGGTGAATAACTCAAGTTTACAAAACAGTAAATGGAGAAACCAGCGATTTGGGATGCTGATCATTTATTTTGACAGGTGTAGTTTATCTCTGCTCATTTATAATAATTATACATTGTGGAGACTCATTATCCTGCCCCCTCCTGTCTCAGTGCTGTGAGCAGTTAAAAGTAAATTTGGCAAGTCTGTAGGGGGAGTGAGATAATGGGTGTTAATGACCAAACGGGAAATCTATACTTGAGCCACCTACCAGGAGGGTGGCACACGGTTCATTGAAGGCTTTGAAATAACATTTCTAAACTCTTGGAGCTGTTTTCGCTCCCTCAATGGAGTTGAACACATTCATAGATTCCCTCTCTTGGTTCTTACTCTCTCACTCCTAAGAACATAGAATTCAGCATAATATTGGGTTTTGGATACATTTAATACAGATGATTTGGAAGATCTTGATATATTGATTATTTTGTCCAAAGAACTTAGGGAAGCAGAAGTTACTGGTTAACCACATGGAAGCTGGAGTCATAAAGGTTACAAGCTCTGTTCCTTACACAACATATTTCTTGGGAGTATGCATGGATTTCTTTCTCTTTTTTTCTTTTTTTTTTTTTTTTGGCAAGTTATCTTCTAATTCCATTTTCCATGATTTTTGGAGTATCCTTTAACAACTCAATTTTACTATTGGCTTCATGGGGATAATAATAGTAGCTACCTCTAAGGGTGATTAGGAGGGGTAATATAGTTAATATAAATAAAAAGAAAAGTGGCATGTATTAAGCATTATGTACATATATTAATTGTTATTTGTAAAAGGGGATAATAACTATCTATCTTACAGAATATATTGTGAGAATTACATAATTTAAAGACAGTTTTTTTTTGACAGGCAGAGTAGACAGTGAGAGAGATAAAGAGAGACAAAGGTCTTCCATTGCCATTGGTTCACCCTCCAATGGCCGCCACAGCTGGCGCGCTGCAGCCGGCGCACTGCGCTGATCCCAAGGCAAGAGCCAGGTGCTTCTCCTGGTCTCCCATGGGGTGCAGGGCCCAAGCACCTGGGCCATCCTCCACTGCACTCCCTGGCCACAGCAGAGGGCTGGCCTGGAAGAGGGGCAACCGGGACAGAATCCAGCGCCCCAACCGGGACTAGAACACAGTGTGCCGGCGCTGCAAGGCGGAGGAATAGCCTATTGAGCCACGGTACTGGCCAAGACAGTTTATTTTTAAAAACATTTCTGTGAAATACATACATAGTTTTTCTTTCATAATAGACATTGTCCATGAGGTATTTTAGATGCCCCTCATATCCACACCTTTCAACATTTTTGGCACTCACATAAGCTCACCTTTGAATTCCACGTTCTACAACCTCTCTGAAGCACCTTTGAATAGAACTCTCAATAAAGGTTGGTTATGCTTAGTATCTATTCTGGTGTTGCTGTATTAAAATTCTGAGCTCAAAATTATCTGAGAACTCAAACTTCACATTGTTCCGTGTAGCATTTTAGACAGTGTTAGTCAACAAGTATGTCCTGAGTGTCCACCCTTGCTAAGCCCTGGAATAGAAAGATGACTAAGACTGTGGGCCTACCCCTCAGAGTGGGGAGGGAAACGTGAGAGCAGACACACAACTCAGGCTGGAAGATCCCTGGGGCGATCCTCCACTCCACCCCACTAGAACTGAAGACGGAACAGCATGAGATGTCTTCTGTGGGAAGACTTCCTGGAAAAGGTGCTCCCAGGACATTCGGATAACTGGGACTTGTTCCCTACTTTCCATCTGAATCTCTCTTTCCAAGAGTGGGACTCAGGTCCTCTGTTTTGTTGTGGATGAAGAGGAAGTACTGTGGTGCCTCTTGAACTCCGACTCTGATTTTGCTTTCAAGTGTATTTACTCGGGACTGCAGCTGCCCACGCGGTATCTTTGTTTGCCAGTTCGAGATCCGGCTGCTCCACTTTCCATCCAGCTCTCTGCTATGGCCTGGGAAAGCAGTAGAAGATGGTCCAAGTCCTTGGGCCCCTGGACCCACGTGAGAGACCCAGAAGAAGCTCCTGGCTCCTGGCTTTGGATCAGCGCAGCTCCAGCCATTGCGGCTAATTGGGGCGTGAACCATCGGATGGAAGACCTCTCTCTCTCTCTCTCTGCCTCTTCTCTCTGTGTAACTCTGACTTTAAATAAATAAATCTTTAAAAAAAATAAGTAATTTAGTGATTTTAAGTGTAGGGGAGGATGTGCATGGTTATAGTCAAACACTGTGCCGTTATATGTAACAGAGTTGAACATCTATGAGTTGTCTGGAACCAATTCCTGCAGATACCAGGGGACAATAGAACCTTGTTTTCTTTACTTCTTAGTTCTTCTCCACCAGAAAAAGCATACTAGACCCCCATGTACTTTGTTTGCCACATATTCTGATTCTAAACCTAAGTAGCAGATCACACACCCTCACTTTAAATTATAATAAATACCTATGGATAGACTTTAGCACTGCCTGAAATCCCTATTGGATTCCCTCAACCATCCACCCTCCTACTTTTTTTTTTGACAGGTAGAGTTATAGACAGTAAGAGAGAGACAGAGAGAAAGATCTTCCTTCCGTTGGTTCACTCCCCAAATGGCCGCTACGGCCGGTGCTGCGCCGATCTGAAGCCAGGAGCCAGGTGCTTCATCCTGGTCTCCCATGTGGGTGCAGGGCCCAAGCACTTGGACCATCCTCCACCGCCCTCCCTGGCCACAGCAGAGAGCTGGACTGGAAGAGGAGCAACAGGGGTTAGAACCGGTGCCATATGGGATGCCAGCACCACAGGCGGAAGATTCACCTAGTGCTCCACGACACCGGCCCTAACACCCTCCTACTCTTAAAACAACTGTCTCATGACTCTTCTCTCCTCACACATCCAACACTGCTCCAGCGGATGACCTCATATCTTACTTCACTGAGAGAGTGGAATCAACCAGAAGAGAATTACCTCAGTCTATCTCTTCCTAACCTACCTCCTCACTCCCCACCTCCACCTCTTCCCCTACACTGCTGAGACTGTGGGTCAGGCCAGCCCATCCCTGGTGTGACAGTCAGGCCAGTCCATCCCTGTGTGCAATGAATCTCATCCTGCACCTCGAATTTCGGATTTTGCAGCTCCTTTGCTTTTCAAGCATCAATTTCTTGCATGATCTATGTCTCCTTTTCTACTGACTCATTTCCACTGGTATAAACACAAGTGAGAAAAATCTGCATCTTTATACAAAATTAAACCAACTATCCTTAGACTTTCTTTTCCTTTCCAGGTCTGAGTAAGGTCTTTTCCTCTTTAAATGAAAAATTGTAAAGAATTCTTTCTGTATTGGTTGTTTGCAGTCTACTCGATCCAGCAACTCTAAATCTCTTTCTTTCTCAACTTATCCATTGAGCATCCCCCTCCCGCACCCCCACTAACAAGTGTCTGCACTGGAATTGCTCTTTTCAAGGTTACCAATGACTTCCAGCTGAACTTCATCACCGATTTTTGACATTTGTCTCACTTAGCTGCTCAGGAATACTGAACACAGGGGACAACTCACTAGTCCAAATACTTTCTTCCTCTGGCTCCTGGGCCACCCTTCTAGGCATTTTCTTCTTGATCCGATGACTGCTCCTTCTCAACATCCTTAACTGTTCTTTCCCTCTCTCCCGGACTCTACATACATTGGGATTTCCAAGTATATGGTTATATTTATCAATATTCTCTCTGTGCACTCACCTCGCCCCATGGAATTAAAGTCATGACTCCAGTTTTTTTCTCCTCTCTCACCTTATTACTCCTGAGCTCCAGAATTGTATATCCAGCCATCTGTTTGGGATAACTATCTATTGTGGTTTATCCTAGAGGCGAATGTCTAAATTTCAAAAGCAGATCCTTTGGTGCTCTCTCCCAATCTACTTCTTTCTCATCAGTAAATGGTACCACCATCTACCCTCATAGATTTCGTTATCCTTAATACCAAATGAAATACAACAGCAGGTTCTATTGACCCCCAAATAGGTAACTTTTACCACTTCATCCATTTCCATTTGGATCCAGAACTCTGTAATCCCTTGTGGAATAATAAAAGAACCTCGATTCGTGTCTCCATTCCACCTTTGCCACCTAAGTTTAATTCTCCAGACAACAGCTGGGATGATCTTTTAAAAATTATTAATTGGTTGATGGTACTCTTTTGCTTAAAATCTACTAATGATTTCTGATGCATAAAATGAAATCCCCAACTCCTTACCTTGGGCCTCATGTGGTCAGTCTCTGGTTAGCTCTTCAAACCCACCTGCTACTCTATAGTATCTGGAGTGCTATTTCCTTTACGTTCTAGCATAGCCTGCTCTCATGATTCATTTCTGTCTCTACTCAAATGTTTTCTCTCCAGAGACGCCTTCCTTGTCCACTCTTTTTGAAAATAGCACACCCCATTATTTTTCCCCCTATAACTTGTCTTCATTTATAGCATTTATTCTGCAACTTCTTTATAACTTTGCTTAAATATTCATTGTAATTCCTAATATTGAGACTAAAGAATAAGTCACACGCTATGCTGTGAATGATTGTATCTTCTGCAAAGTGCATGTTGAAACTTCAAAGGCAACAGTATGAAGAGATGAGGTCTTTGAGTGGTGATTGAGTCGGGGGGGCCCTGTGGGGATTAACACTCTCATAAAAGGCTCAGGGTTGAAAGCCATGGCCTGCTGTCTCCCCACCCCGTCCACCAGGTGTGGACACAGCATTCTACACATCCACAGGATGTCACAGTGAAGCACCATCTGAAACACAGAAAGCAACCCTCACCCAACCCCGGTCCTGCCAGCACCTTGATCTTGGACCTGCCAGCCTCCAGAGCTGCGAGTAAGGTTTTTCTTTTGTTTATAAATTACTCACTCTATAATGTTGAGTTGTACCGGCACAAAAGGACTGAGCTACCGTATGATCATTTCAATAGATGCAAAAATACATTTGGCAAAATTCAGTGCCTCATCATGGTAAAATCTCTCAGCAAGGCCGGTGCCGCAGCTCAACAGGCTAATCCTCTGCCTAGCGGTGCCGCACTCTGGGTTCTAGTCCCGGTTGGGGCGCTAGATTCTGTCCCGGTTGCCCCTCTTCCAGGCCAGCTCTCTGCTGTGGCCCAGGAATGCAGTGGAGGATGGCCCAAGTGCTTGGGCCCTGCACCCCATGGGAGACCAGGAGAAGCACCTGGCTCCTGCCTTCAGATCAGCGTGGTGTGCCAGCCACAGCGGTCATTGGAGGGTGAACCAACAGCAAAAGGAAGACCTTTCTCTCTGTCTCTCTCTCTCCCTGTCCACTCTGCCTGTCAAAAAAAAGAAAGAAAAAAAAATCTCTCAGCAATCTGGTAACAGAATGGCACTTCCTCAACCTGCTAAAGAATATCTATAAAGAACTTACATATACACCACAATTAATAGTAAAATATTGAGTATTTTCTCCAAAGATCAGGAATAAGACAAGGATACCCACTGTCACCACTCTATTTAATATTGTACTGATGCCTTAATAAGGCAAGATAAAGAAATTAAAGGCATGAAGATCATAAAGGAAGAAGTAAAATTGTATTTGTAGATATAATTATTTACACAGAAATCCCAAGAAACCCACCAAATGACTATTTTAACTAGTAAGTGAATTTAACAGGTTTTATGGTACAAAGTTAATACAAAAAATCCAACTTCTTTCATTAGCAGTAAGCTATTGGAAGATGAAATTTAAAAATTCTATTTCCAACAGCTTTAAGAAACAAAACTCTCAAAACTAAATTTGGTGACCGGCACTGTGGCGTAGTGGGCTAAGCCTCTGCCTGTAGCGCCGGCATCCCATATGGGCACTGATTCATGTCCCAGCTGCTCCTCTTCCTATCCAGCTCTCTGCTATGGCCTGAAAAAGCAGTAGAAGATGGCCCAAGTGCTTGGGCCCCTGCACCCCGTGGGAGACCCGGAGGAGGCTCCTGACTCCTGGCTTCAGATCGGTCTAGCTCTGGCTATTGTGGCCATTTAGGGAGTGAACTAGCAGATGGAAGACCTCTCTCTCTCTCTCTCTCTCTTTCTCTTTCTGTAGTTCTACCTCTCAAATAAATATATAAGTCTTTAAAATATAAAAAGCTAAATTTAACAAAAGTCAACATACACACTAAAAATTATAAAACGCTGCTAAGAGAGATAAAATAAATACATAGAAACATATACCGCAGGATTAAAACACTCAAACTTTTGTATTTTTCTGTGTATGCTTGCTGTCTACATCTGCCACTCGACTGTAAGGTCTTTGAGGGCAGGGATTTTTTTGTTTCATTTCCATATACAGCCTCAGTGACAATTAATGGTGTCTGGCACACAGTCATTGCTCATTAAATGTTTGCTCACTGTAGTAGGCCCCAAAGCCCCAAAGCAGTTTTGATTTTGCTCAATTTCATGGCATTTCCCATGGAAAAAAAAATCTGTCTTGTTCCTTTAGTCTTCTAGTCGAAGGACCAAAGCCAGATTACACAGTCAGTCAGATAGAAAACATCGCTTCCAAAATCGTTACTGCTTCTTCTGTCTCCAGTTCCCTGCATGAATTCAATTCTCTGCCACTAGTTGCTAAACAGAAGCAACCAGAGTAAATAAAACTCACAGGTGATTTGCCAGACAAAAATACATCATTAGAGTAGGCACTGCCTGACAAGGCCAGAGAGAAATAGATTCAGGTCTAGGAGCAGAGTTTGGTATGGCTAATTACCCTGATCCAACCCGGAGCCCCAAATCTGGTCATAAAGTATGAAGTTAAAGTCCGTAACAGTTCCCAAGAGAAGGGCACAGATTACAGATGGGATATTAAAAAAAAAGAAAGAAAGAAAAAGTGGAAGTTGAGTAGATTTTTAATGGGGTAGGGACAGAGAACATAGGAAGAATATTGGAATCTCATTCTGGTCTTTCTTCTGGGGAGCAAATATGACAATGACTAAAGATAAACCATTGAAGTCCCAAAGGACATGAAGTCAAATACAAGCTTAAAACCCAGTCGCCTACATGGGAAAACTGCTTGCTTTCCTTGAGGCTTAGCTTCTTTCTCAATTAAATATAAACATCTGCCATGCCCATCTTATTGTATCATTGTGATGAACAATGAGATAAGAAGGTTCGTGGAGAAATTACTATTATCTATTAGCCTGCCTTCTCATGGTTAAGATTCTGAAGAATACCCAGAGTTAAGTTTTGCTGGTTCATTATTCAATTTGAAGTAAATTTCCCTGATATGAGATCTTACCGTATTCACAAATATAAAATCCATAGTTTGCTACAGAACATACGATTGTAAGGAAGATAATTCATGTCTTTGCTTTCCTGCAATAATGCACAGAACTGCTAATGATGACATCATCTTCTTATATAATTGAAAACTATTTCTTCCAACTCCTCCCTTTCTTTAATTCCGCACCTGAGCTTGTTTTCCAGCTACATAATCCCTGTCAGGGCTCTTTCTTTTTTTTTAATAAACTATCCATATTCTTAACAAGACATAAACACAAAATGAATACAAGATTCCAACAAAGAAGCACCAATACCTGGAATGGAGACAGAATTAAATCAGACTGAACGCAGACATCTCCTGTTTAAAATCTCAACATCAGTTTACCTCCAACCACAACGTTGGTTAAGTAGTCAGAGCACGTTCAGTTTGGGCTTGTGATGAAGTGTCCCTGGTAAACTCAATTATTAAGCAAAAAAAGGTCTCCTGGCTCATTTGATAACGAGCACAAAATAACTAGAAAGCATCATTAAAACTAACCATACAGTGCGCAGAAATAGCCTATTTAACAGGATTGAGTTCCCTGCCATTTATCGCATACAAGTAGGTCTAACCAATGACAGGAAGTCACATCACTCCAGAGCCTCCCAGATGGGAATGTGTGTTTCATAACTCTCATCTTCCGCCTTGAACATTTGCTTCTCGTTGTTGTTTTCTTAGCAGATTTACCTGACTTTAGATTGCTCCACACCTTCGCCTACAACTGTAAAAAGCGATTCTCACCATACAGTTTTCCAGGAACTGTTAACCCTAAGCCATAGTTTCTGTGGAGCTGAAGGGTAGAAATGGGAGGCGTAGACGTGTGCGTGAGAGGAAGGACTGTTTCTACCTCATCCGGGTTCTAAATGCTGCTAAATGCCACGGCCTCAAAACTCGGAAACAGCCGAGCTGGGATTTCAACTCAAGTCTGATTCTAACCATTGTTCTTTTTTATAGGAACAGCAGTCTCTTGTGGGAAAAAAAGCACATAATGGTTATAAAGGGCTTGGGTAGAAAGTAGTGACAACCAGAAGTGATAGAAAAAAGCCATTTTGTACAATGGTTTGAAATATTCCATCCCCATTTGATACAAATGTGATGCCCTTTGTGACCCTTCACGTCAGTGACAAAAATAACCATTGGCCCAATTGCTTAGAGCTTGAAATAAATCAGAGAAATGCAATCAATCAGTCAAATATTTTTTGAGTGCCTTCTGTTTGTTCAACACTATACTAGACTCTGTGGGAAATGATAGCTCACACATCAAAGTTCTTTGGAAGCAGGAATTGAATGTAAAATGTATTATTAGAGGAAAAACTACACAAAGTGATCCAGCCTCACAAGACTTAAACTCTTGATGTGGATAAGGAGGGTTGTGCATAACAATAGACCCTCATTATCATAAACATCCTTAGAAAGGTACTTAATTGGTGATCAGAACAAGGGCCAACAAACTTTTATTATAAAAGGGCCAGATAGTAGATGTTTTAGGTTTTATGAACCATATTCTTTCTCTCAATTCTGATTATAGCCACTGGCAAAGAACTAAAGGAAGAAGAATGACTTGTGTCTTAATAAAACTGTATTTACAAAAGCAGGTGGCCAACTGGATTTGATCCACATGCTGTCATTTGCTCTGTCTAAACTCTGCCCTCTATTCTCTCATCACCTTTGGTAGATCATCCGATGTTCCCCAGCCATCACATATCTTAGAGAACATGGAAGCTGAGTTGTATGGACAACCCCATTGCACAATCCAAGGCTCAGAACTCACACAAAACACGATGGCTCCTTGGAGCATTGGTTCTCATACTGCTGCATTTTATAATCTTCTGGGAATTTTCTAAAATCCTGATGCCCACACTGTACCCCATACCAATTTAATCAGAATCACCAGGAGCAAGATGTAGGCACTATAATTTTTTAAATGTTCCCATTTTAAAGTTCAGCTAAGTTTGAAAGCCACTTCCCCAAAACAGGATGTGTGTCATGTAGGAGGGCACTTTAAAAAGTTCATGGAAAATGGAATTAAAAGATAATTTTGGTGGAAAATGTTTTAAAATATAAGCACAGTTTTTTCATGATAAGCATTTCCAAAGAATTTTTTGAGAGGCTGGCATAGCAGGTAAAGCCAACGCCTGCAATGCCAGCATCTCATATGGGTGCCAGTTCGAGTCCCAGCTCCTCCACTTCCTATCCAGCTTCTTGCTAAAGCACCTGGGAAAGCAGTGGAGAATTGCCCAAGTGCTTGGGCCCATGTACCCACATGGGAGACCAGGAAGAAGCTCCTGGCACCTGGCTTCGCACTGGCCCAGCTCCACCATTGTGGCCATTTAGGGAGTGAACCACTGATGAAAGATTCTCTCTCTCTCTCTCTCTCTCTCTCTCTCTCTCTCTTTTATTTATTTATTTGAAAGTCAGAGTTATACAGAGAAGGAGAGGCAGAGAGAGGGAGAGGCCTTCAATCCAATGGTTCACTCCCCAATTGGCCACAATGGCTGATCCGAAGCCAGGAGCCAGGAGCTTTTTCTGGGTCTCCCACGTGGGTGCAGGGGCCCAAGGACTTGGGCCATCTTCTACTGCTTTCCTAGGCCACAGCGGAGAGCTGGATTGGAAGAGGAGCAGCTGGGACTAGAACTGGAGCCTATATCGGATGCTGGCATCTCAGGCCAGGGCATTAACCTGCTGTGCCACAGCGCCAGCCCCTAAATAAATCTTTTAAAAAAAGAGAGAAAAAAGGCAAAAAAATGTAATGTGAATTTTCATATAATAAAATTAAAATATTAAAAACAGATTCCTTATATATAAGATTCAAGATTTTTTGACCAAAATAAGCTTTTTAAAGTACATTTGTATATGTATCATTTGTAAGTGGTGTCTCCTGGAGTTGTACAAGGTGATGGTCCTGGGATAACCCTCACTGGTCAATCAACAAGGCCTACTAAGTAAGTAGTGCACAAAATATTTATTTTAAAATATTTAATTTATTTATTTGAAAGACAAAGAGAGAGGTAGAGACAGAGTGAGTGAGAGGTCTTCCATCCTCTGGTTCACTCCCCAAATGGCCACAACTGCCGAAGCTGAGCTGATTGGAAGCCAGGAGCCAGGAGCTTCTTCCGGGTCTCCCACATGGGTGCAGGGGCCCAAGCACTTGGGCCATCTTCTACTGTTTCCCGGGCCATTAGCAGGGAGCTGGATCGGAAGTGGACTTGAACTGGTGCCCCTATGAGATTTCAGCGCTGCAGGCCGGGGCTTTACCCTGCTGAACCACACTGCCAGCCCCACACAAAATAGTTGTAAAATGCCTTCTTGAGGTCAGATACTGCCGTAGGAACCAGCTAACTATAGAAGAGTCTAAAACACACCCTTGATTATGGCAAATTATGTTGTATTTCTTGAATTTTCTTTATTTTCTTCTGCTCTGTGCTAGGATTTAACAGCAGCTTTTGAAAATTCCAATGTGTCTTCTCTGTGCTAATGGAAAACACTTTCCCCCACATGCCACTTATAGTAATAGCATAGCTGACATTTAATGAATACCTATCATCCTGCCAAGGTGTATATGTGTGATGTCGCACAGGTCTGTGGCTGTGTTTACTATATTCATTCCTGGTTTATACATGGCTAAGCTGCCCCAGTGGGTTGCCCAGGTTGCTTGGAGGGTTGGGACAAAGATAAAAACTATATTGGGATCTCCTTGATAAAGCTTGACCCTCTATTGAAATAATGAATGAGTAAATGAGAGAAGAACTTTTCTTGGGAGCCAGACTACTAATTATGGAGGAAAATGTGTCCCCTTGGGCATGATGTAGGGGTGACATTGGAAAATAATGGAGAAAAAAATTAGAGAATTCTTTTGATTTGCAACCTCTTGCTCATCTGGAGGACTTTCCAGAATTTTTCTCCATTCAAATCCTGAAATCTACATTTGGATTAAAAAACAAAGCTGTTTCATTAAAAGCCATCCTTGAATGATGTGCAGAACCTGAGTGGATGGAGAGGGTGTCTCCAGATTAAAATGCTGCTGTATCTGAGAATTCCTTTTCCTTACCACTTCCTCACCCACATGAGACAAAATGAATATATCCCTCCTCTCGAAGTTCAGAACACTTTACTCCTACCCAGAGCATAAAGTTCTCAGCACAGCTATTTCAGATTATGACAATGATTCGTCACTTCTCTGCTTTTCCTTACATTTCCATCTCACTACGGGCTGATACTGTATTAACCTGTGTTATCACTAGTGTGTATTCAGCCTGCCATAAAATCAGGCAAATGGCAGATGATCAATCAGAGGTTTTTGTCTGTCAGGGGTTATACTTTGAACATCTAATAATAACGCCTTCTAGTTTCTAAGTGCCAACTATGTTCTAGGCATTGCGATGTATTTTTCAAAGACTTAATTCTTTCATTCTCACAACAACATTGCTATATTTTGTGTCACTCTTCCTATTGGAATGAACATGTGCTGTTTTTGCCCACTTGTGCTTTCCTGGAACAGGTCCGTGTGCACCGTCATGGTGGAGGTAATACCTGCACCCAGTGATCAAGGTTGAGGAGGCTTCCTTCATTCTGAAAGAGCTAGCGCAGCGGGTGAGTGACAAGTGACCTATCACACAATGCAGAGCTTAATGCAGCAACCAAGAGGCACTGCCAGTCATCAATTGGAGGCTGTATTCACGCCAGCAGCATGGATGACCTCTCACCAGATTACTGCTGCTGTGTGATCTTCCTGTGGTTTTCTCTGCCTAGCACACTGGCGTCTTCCCCAGCCTATGCAACTTTCCCAAACCAGCCTTCCTCCAGTCTCTCAGTGATTTTGTGAGTACCCCAGTACTTACAATGCTTTCCTTCATTAGGATTGCCCAGTCTGTATATGTGAATTACAGCCATGAGTCTTGCTGGACCTACCTGTTGTGGAGATGAGAGGGTAGGTTGTTGGAGCAGCCTTCTCTCTTCTTTTAAAGCTCATGCTCTCTCTGTCCACCACACTGCTCTGCACACAGAGGGGCTCAATGGGTTTGCTGTTTATGATGCTGCTGGTGATATTCCACAGTAAGTAGTCTTCTGTTTCCTCAGTTCAGGAGCCACTTAATTCTACATTGCTTTAGTATGAGGGGCATTCAAAAAAGGTCATGAAAATGCAGAATATGAACAAAGTATACATGAGTTTCAAGTTTTGTACCAACCTAAACGTACTTTCCAACTTCCTTTTGCTGCAAACATGTTGAAGAATCCCTAGAGTTTCCATGAGTAGGTGCCTTAGTCTAATGTCTGATGCTCAATAAGTCCTTACATATAGCAGTGTGATTATTATTTTGTTCTAATTATTCTATTAGTAGAATATTATTGTTCTATTATTTTGCTGATTTCTAAGCTTTGTTAAGTGCTCAGTATGTGAGCATCATGGTGCTAAGTACGCTTTATCTGCAGTACCTGATTTATCTCTTCAACAATCTTGTGGAATACGACTACTTGTAATTAACTCCATTTTCCAGATGAATAAATAGGGACACAGAAATGTATGGATCCTTTCCAAAAGTCGTGCCATTGAAGTGTGCTGGGCCCAGGATTCCACCCAAGCACGGGCTCCCAAATGGGTGTTTTAACTTCTAGACTTTTCGGAATTACTACATTTGATCTAGAAAACAGTCAGTCATGATATTTCTGGATTAAAAGGAAACCTAGGATTTTCACCAATGCCAATATTCAGCTCACGCCTCTCTGTCACTCACTCAACAAGGTCTGGGTTGATAACTGTAACTCCAGGTCAAGAGCTGGAAGAATTTCCTTTTGGACAAGTAAAGCTGTGAGTAAATGGATGTTTCTCCTCTGGAACAGAATCAATGAGGAGAGAAAAGCACTGTGCAATCATATTTTATATATCATTTTATCTATGGATTAGCTTCTTGATGGTGTTTTTAATTATTTAAACATATTGAGAAAAAAGAGTACAAAATGACAGGTTTTTCTTTTCTCCTGCTGGTTTCTGTCTGTTGCAGGCTGTCCACTAAGGTCACTCAGGTCTGGTTACCTAGGAAATGGCTGGCAGACTGGGGCTCAGATTGATCACCGGAGTCAGGGCAGGAAGCCGAGTCATGTGATGTGAATTTAGCTGCTTCTAAGTGGGAGAGTAGAAATTGCTGAGCATTACAAAGAGCTGCTGGAAGTCCCCTCCCCCTGCTCACTCCTTGATTTTAAAGATGAAACGAACGATTTTCTTTCAGGAAGTCACGTGCATCTAGGTTTCTCTCCAGGGAAGGGAAATTGTGGAGTTCATGACCATCTCAGTCTTCATGGCTATAAGGAGACCTGGTATGCAAGCTGTGTGTGTATACACGCATGCACGTATACACGTATGCACACGCGTGTGTGGGAGAAGCAAACTCAGCTACCTCTTAAGTTAATGAACGGTCATGTGTTTCCTGCTTTCTTCACAGAGCTGGGGATTAAATTCTGTGCATCGTGTTGAGCTCCTGTGAAAAGCACCGTGGCTCCATTCACACAGCATGTCATTGTTAGAGAATCTTTAAAACAGAAGAGGATATTTAGTAAGACCAGCTCAGGAGCTAACCCACTGTTATCCATAGGATAAACAGAGGCATTACAATTCATCAGAATGAAAAGAACTGATCAAATTTCGAGTTTCTTAATGAAAAAAATAAAAAGGCCAGGTTCTTTTAAAAATGTGTGTGGATAAAAAAAAAAAACTAACATTTGCCAACTAGTAACATGAGCTAGGTACTTTTATTTTATATCTCATTTAATCCTAGAAAGAAAAAGATTAATATTAGTCTAATAACTTGTAGAATTCTGTTCCACAAATGTTTATTGAGCGCTTTATAAGTGTCTGCACCATGGAGAAGATGAATAACTTGCCCAGGATTACCATCCGTTTCTATTCTGCCTCAAAAGCTGGGCTTTCCCTGCTCAGTGTGTTTCTTTTCTCTGGGATATTTCTGTTTCAGAACAGAAACACAGAAAGTCAAACAGCTAATCTGGAAATACCGTGATAAGAAGTGACTTCATTTGCAAAGTTCAGATATTCATGCACACACACACCTGACTTCTTTGTTTCAAGAATTCCTAAGACAGGCCTTGAACATCGCCTTCTGTCTTGGATTTGCTTAGAAGGCCATGGGAATGATGATTTGTAATTGTAGCAAGCTTTTATTAACCATTTAAGTGTGTTAGGCACCGGGTCGCCTTTAGTCCTAACGCAATCCCATGAGGGCGGTAACCCCCACATCACAGGCAGCTAAGTGGCTTGTCCAGAGTCACACAGCAGTAAGTGACAGTCTCATTTTGTTCATTTTTGAATCCAGGTGTGTATCTTCATAGTGCTTGTTCATAAATGCTCCCATATCTGCCTCCTCTTTGAGCCAGAACTGATTTCCTTACCCAGCAAAAAGCAATGGATGTCAAAGGTGTTAAACCAAGATTATGGGAGGCAAATGGAAAATCCTCTGTGTTAACATGTTTCCCCCTGCACACTAGAAATTAGCGTTATGCAGTTGATTGGGAGAGCGCCTCCACGCGGAGGATACAAAGTGCTGGAAATCAACTTCAGAGTAGAATTTTGGGGTTATATTTAAGCCCCCGGGAGGTGCCAGGGCAGGTACCACTCACAGAGCAGGGGGAGTGCCTACTGTGAGGACTAACCAGGGCAAGACTCAGGCGAAGGTGAACCTCTGACATGGTAATTCTCCGTGATGTGACAAGCATGGCCATTTCATGTATTATAATTCACTTATGTAATCATGGTATGCACAGACTTATTCATTTTAAGACTAATTATGAGCCTGTCTCCCCTAGGAAAAAACCAACCCACTGGCTCTGCACCCTCAAAGCTTTATCCTTCTTGCTTTCGGCTTGGATGCTGTCTAAAGCGCACCTGGTCCTGAGGTTGTCAGTGATGGATGTACCCCAGAGCAAAGAAGGACTCCAGGCTTTCCCTGAGACGGAGTCACTGGAGGATGTCAGAGCTGGACGACAGAACAGGGTTTCCCCTCCCCATCACCTGATGCAGGGAGGAACGGGGTATTGAGGATATGTGCCTGATCTTTCCTCTTAACATGTTCCCCTCTCCCCTCCATGGGCAGGGGAGAACACCAGCTACTTGGGGAGTGTCCCAGTCACTAATCCTCCACAGTACCCACCTGGTACTGAGTGATATAAAACAAGGACCCCTTCGTTAACCTCACGGATTATATGTGGGCCAGGAATTCCAGCAGGGAACCAAGGGACAGGCTTGTTTCTGCCCTAAAGCATCTAGGGCATCTCTCGGAGGGGGAGGGGAGGCACTCAGATTGCTGATGATGGCTCAGACACCTTGGGGGCTGAGACATCTGGAGGCTTCTTCCCTCACAGGGCATCTAAGCATGGGTGGTCTTTCTGGGTGGCATGGCCTTCCCACAGCAGGTGGCTCACTTCTGAAAGGGCCCATGCAAACTAGGTGGGGCCTGCCTGGCCTGTTTGGATCTAGTCTTAGAAGCCAAAGTCATTTCTGCGTCAAGTAAGTCTGGAGATCCCCTTGGGATTCAAGGGAGAGGAACCAGTTCCTACTTCTAGAGGGAAGAGTGTCAGGCAAGAGAAGGCATGTGGGGTGGGAGACGTTGGTGCCAGCATATCTGAAAAATACAATCTGCAATTCCTTACTTTTCCAGTAAGCCTCAAAAACATGTGTTTCTACTCTCTTTAGGCATCTTCACTTCTGGCTCCCGGAGGAGCAAAGTAAGCTCGTAAACCCCCCAAACTTCCCATTTAAGCCTGGCTTCTAAGAGAGACACATTCCTTCCTGCAGCAGGTTCCCAGGGAGGACCAGGTGGTTCTGCAGAGCCCCCAACAAGCCCATAGACCCTGGGGGGGAGCCTTGACCCAGCACAGACAGGATGTGAAAATTTGTGGCAATGGGCAGGATCCTGAGGCTGAAATAGAGTGAAGGCTTAACATTGTTGTCAGCTGGAAGAAAGTAAAATTGTTTGCATAAGCCTGAGTGTGTGTGTGTGTGTGTGTGTGGTGGGGGAGGGTATGTGTTGCGGAGGCTGGGAGTTGGGGAGGAGAAACCGCCAGAGAAATGAAAGGTACAGGAATCAGGAAAGCAGCAACAGAGAATCCTAGAAGACACTTGGCCCAGACTGAACCCTCCCAGGTAAGCATGCCTTCCACACAGGAACAAAACTAGAATGGGTTGATGGCCTACTAGCTGTTGGATGCTCTACTTCTTACTTTCCCACATTTTCTTATTTAATTCTCTCAACACATTGGCAAAGTTGGAAGTGTTAGTAGCCTCCATTTCCATCAGGGCAAACTTGAACTAGGTCACACAGACCTAAGTGTCAGATTCTGGTTATGAGATGTTTCTTGGGAGTTGAGGGCCTGTGATCTTGTCACTAAAACAAATTCTTTAAAAATCAATGAAGTGTTCTCTTTATAGAAAACTGTACATGAAAACAATAACAGAGACAGAAAGGAATAGTTATGTTTGAAGCAGAGGTGGGTGACTAGAGATCCACACAGCTGATCTTGCTTTGGAGAGGAAAATCCAAGTGGTAGCCCCCGAAAGTTCTTGGGAACACTGGGCCTCGTGGGGCAACTGTTTGAAATTGCCAGGAATTGCCAGGAATTCCTCTAGCCGAAACCAGACATCAAGGTTGACTTTACAGGGTCAATATTCCTATGCTGAATCTACCTGGAGGGGTTCCTCTCTCTCCAACTCCCAAATCTTGTTGCTCCTTCTCTGCCATCTCTCCGGGGATGCCTTCAGCTTTATTTGCTGTCTCTATACTTACTCTGTCTGGCAAGCTACAGTAATTCTACGAGCTTACTAACCCTCGTGTAATACTGACTCTCTGATTTATAAAAGCAGTTCATCATTTGGGACATCTCCATTGGGCTCCTGACTGTGTACTCCAGTTCTACTGGACATCTTCACACCAGCGTGGAGTACACATGTAAAGTGTTCTATGACCTAAACAGAACACTTGCTTCCCCCTCTTCCCATCCTGCCCACAAGAGGAAATCTTGTCCTCGTGAAGAGTACCATTCTCCTTCCTGACCATCTCCAGATGGATTCCAAGCCCCATGCCTCATGGATGTAGCCAAATGTTATTCTGGGCATTCTCTAAGATCAAATAGTAATGATGGGGGGAGGGTGTGGATAATTTTTCAGCTTGCGGTGGATTGTGGAGATGATAGGGTTATCAATAATTAAAGCAAGACCAAGACAGTCCTTCCTCTTCCGGCAGGTTAGCTTCCTAGTGCTATAGGGAAATCCCAGGAACCACAAGACTCTGACACCATGTTCTCTGTGACATAGTGGGGAGGATTCCTGAGAACCCTTTGGCCTATGCTCCCTGTAACATAGGAAACATGAGTTGCATATGTCACATCCTGCTTTATTATTATTTTTTAAATTACAGTACAATTTTTTAACCTAGAAACCTTTTATTTAAGGTATTCAGTTTATTCTTGGATTGAATATGGACTTCCCAACTTGATTTAAGCTTCTGGTGGTTGGAGGTCATATCATAGTCACCCTATCATCCACTCTGAGGCCTTGCATATTCTTTCTATAAATGAGACTGACATGATCACATAGGGACTATAAACAATTTACTAACAAAGCTAGTATGTTAAGATGACTTCATATTTATGTATAAAATAATTGTCTTAAAAGAAACAACATCTAAAAAGACTGAACAATTTGTATCAACAGAGCTCAAAGTTCTATACCCTGGTGTGTTGCTTATTTTTGTCCATACAACGTTATCATAAGGAAGAGGAAGAGAAAAGAAGCCATAGTTTATTAGGCACATCCTCCTTGATGATGTGATTTATACGTGTCATTTCATTTCACTCTCACTAAAGTCCATTGATGAAAGCAAAGCCAGTGAATGTCTAATAACCTGTTAAAGTTCACCTCGCAAGTTAGGGGGAGGGCAAGGACTAGAATCTAGATCTAGTTGGCTCTAATTTATAGGTGAAGAAGCTAAAGTTCAGACAGTTAGCAATGTCTTCTAGTTCAAGGCTCAGATGTGTGTTCAGATCTGCTTCCTAAGTCTATGCCCATTCCACTGGGGAACACCTCCCTTCAATGCCAACCCTCTCTGCAATAATGTCGAACCTGGTTGGATGAACAGTATAAGAAGAATTGGATCCAGCTCTCCTGAACCAATGGAGGAACCTGAGGACAAATGTCCTGTGACATCTCCCAGGAAGACTGACATCTCCTAGGCGAATGCTAAACATAGAATATTGATGAAAGACTTGGTAAGCACCTACTATAATGTGCCTAACGTTTACACCTCCTCTTAGTTACCTTCTTGCTGGAAATAAACAGTGTTGTTCTGAGTTACTGAAGGAAATGTTTTTACAGTAGAAATATCAATTTATTTTCATAATAGAAAATTGACTATGTTATTGATCGATAGTCCCATCTGCCAAGTCCTCCTAATTATAAAATTGAAAGGTGTATCTGGTAGCATAGTAACTGTCAAACAATTATTGATGGAAAGCTGTTGTTATAAGACTTGATATGAATTCTTGTAATGACAAACTGACATGGAGTGAGATACCAAATTAAATGTTTCATTCGCTAAGTAAAATGTTTTGTCCAAATCCCTCTCCTAAGAGTTGATTAACAAAATAATCCTGTGAACTATTCACTCCTCAAGAGATGTTGCCAGTCTTAAACCATGCTTGCAAATTGATATCTCCTATCTCAGATTAATGTTGTTTTAATTTAATAAATGGACCACTTCATGTGGCTCTTTATTTGTGTTATCTGGTCAGAGATTCTTAAAATCCTCATTTCGCTTGACTTTATGAATAATAATTTTCTTACTTAAATGCCAACATCTCCAATAATGTTATCTAAACAGATTGCTACGTGAGTTTTTTTTTTTTTTAGCATTTTTCACGTTTTATATGCAATTAAAAAAATCTCAAGATGGTTCCTTATCTTGATTTCCCTTCTAATTTGGCAGGAATTAAAGCCTCAGCCTGTCACAGGCCAAGACTGTGTCAAACTGGATGGACTTCTAATGAACACACACTGTTGAGACTAATAAACTCCAATTGCACCACAGGCCTCCTCTGAAATGGGCATTTCCAATTCCATACACCACAAATCCTGGCCCAGAATCAAAGATGAATTTAAACTGATTATTTTATTGAATTCAGATAACAGATAAGTTCCATCAAAGACAAAAGAAACAAGACGCTAGATCCACGGTAATGGGTGTAGCATCTGTGTTAGGGGTGAGGTTAGGAGCCCAATTACCTCTGAGTACTTCACTTGCTAGGAGCCCAAATTCAGAGGGTCAAAATGCTGGCTCAGTCATTCTTAAGCCCTTTAAAGATGAAGTCTTGTGTCTTTAATTCTAGGAAAGGTCTCTACATTCGGTTTATTATTATTTGCCCTGTATTTTCTCCATTCTCTCTTCTAGAATTTTGATTTTAAGATGATTTGGTGGGGTTGACACTTTGGCATAGTGGGTAAAGCCATGGCCTACAGTGCTGGCATCCCATATGGGTGCTGGTTCAAGTCCTGGCTGCTCCACTTCTGATCCAGCTCTCTGTTATGGCCTGGGAAAGTGGTGGAGGATGGCCCAAGTGCTTGGGCTTCTTCAACCACGTGGGAGACCTGGAAGAAGCACCTGGCTCCTGGCTTCGGAGTGGCTCAGCTTCGGCCACTGCAGGCATCTGGGGAATGAACTAGTGAATGGAATCTTTCTCTTTCTCTCTCTACAACTTTGTCTTTCAAATAAAAAAAAACAGAAGGAAAGAAAGATGCTTTGGCCTTTCCAGATATTTCTTTATACGGATCCTTCTTACTTTCTATCTTCTTACACTTTGAAAAGCATTTTGGGAAAATTTCTAGGCTCCCTCCATCAATTTCTTACAGTGTTCTCCATCTTGCTGTTCAAATTATCAGTTGTTTTGAATTTAGGATTAAAGTGTCTATTTTGCTAATGTATCTATTTCTTTATTTTTAAGATTTGTTCATTTATTTGAAAGGCAGAGTTACAGGGAGACAGGGAGAGACAGAGGGAGAAAGATACCTTCCATCTGCTGGTTCACGCCCTAATGGCCACAACCGCTGGGGTTGGGCTGGGGTTGGGCTGGGGTTGGGCTGGGATTGGGCAGGGGTTGGGCCAGGGGTGGGCTGGGGTTCGGCCGGGGTTGGGCTGGGGCTGTGCTACTACTCTGGGCCCCAGATCTTGTTTCCTTAGAGCCTGTTCTTACTTTGTCATTATCTTTCCTTGAACCTGTGGAACATTTACTTTTCTTTCTTTTGAAGTCTTTTCACTCTCTTTTTCTCTGTTTTAACTTCTATATTCCAGGGGAAAGGCCTTCCCTCTGTCGAGCTTGGTGTTTCCCTCTTCAGTTGGTTTTCTAGGGAGGCTGTAACAAATGAACGCCAAACTTGTGGCTTAAAATAACAGGAACGCATTCTCCCTCAGTCCTGGAGTCCAGATGTCCAAACTCAAGAAGTCAGCAGGGTTTTTGCTCTCCCTTAAGGCACAGTGGAAGCACCCATTTTATTTTTCTATTGTATTAAAAACCATATGACACAAAATCTACCTTCTTCCCAACTTGTATGTGTACAGCACAATATTCCAGTAGAGCAGAGCTCTAGAAGGGATTGATTTTGCAAAGCTGAGACCACCCATTGGAATGAACTCCCCATAACCTCTTCTCCCCAGCCCCTGAAAATCACCACTGCACGTTCTGTTTCTAGAAAGTTAGACTACTTTAGATATCTCACATGTCTAAATGGAATCCTGTAATATTTGTCCTTGTGTGGACGGCTGACGACATGGAGCATGATATTCTCAAGTTTCTTCCATATTGTGGCCTGCGACAGGTGCTCCTACTTTTAAAAGACTAAAATGTGCACGTTGTCCTGTTTTGTTTTTGATGATGGTCGTCATGATAGATGGGATGAGTTATCTCATTGTGTTTTTGGTTTGCATTTCCATCATGATTAGTGATGTTGAGCATCGTTGTGTATACGTGTTGACCATTTGTATGTCTTTTTTGGAGAAAGATCTGTTTAAATCTTTTGTCCACTTTAAAGTCTAGGTCTTCCTCTTCATCATCATCTTTTCTAGCTTTTGAAGTAGGAGTTCTTTATAAATTTTGGATCTTAAACTCCTACCAGATATATGGTTTGCAGCTGTTTTCCCCAATTTTATTCATCATCTGTTGAGTCAGTTGATTATTTCCTCTGTTATGCAAAAGCCTTTTAATTTGATGTTGTCGTAGTTGTCTACTTTTACCTTAGTTGCCTGCTTTGGGTGTAAATCTACACATATCATTGCCAAGACTGATGTTCTCAAGATTGTGAAATGGACACTATAAGAAACAGAGACTTGATCAGCCCTTGTCCTGACTGTTGATGTACAACTTAATACTTTATCCCTTTTAGTATTTTTTTTTGTTCTACTTAATACTATTGGTTAAACTCTGTAATTAACACGCAATTATTCTTAGGTATTTAAATTTAACTGAAAAGTGATCTCTGTTAAATATAAGAGTGGGAATAAGAGAGGGAGGAGATGTACAATTTCAGACATGCTCAATCTGACTTGCCCTAAATGGTAGAGTTAGAAACGTGCCAGGGGATTCCAATTCAATCCCATCAAGGTGGCATGTACCAATGTCATCTTACTAGTCCAAGTGATCAATTTCAGTTCACAATTGATCATAATGATAGGTCTAAGAGTCAAAGGGGGCCAGCGGTGGCTCAACAGGCTAATCCTCCACCTTGCAGCGCCGGCACACCGGGTTCTAGTCCCGGTCGGGGCGCTGGATTCTGTCTCTGTTGCCCCTCTTCCAGGCCAGCTCTCTGCTATGGCCCGGGAAGGCAGTGGAGGATGGCCCTGCATCCCATGGGAGGCCAGGAGAAGCACCTGGCTCCTGCCATTGGATCAGTGCGGTGCACCGGCTGCAGCGCGCCAGCCACAGTGGCCATTGGAGGGTGAACCAACGGTAAAAGGAAGACCTTTCTCTCTGTCTCTCTCTCTCTGTCACTGTCCACTCTGCATGTCCAAAAAAAAAAAAAAAAGAGTCAAAGGGATCACATAAACAAGACTAGCGTCTGCTACTACTAACTGATAGAATTAAAAAGGGAGAGAACAATCCAACATGGGAAGCGGGATACACAGCAGACTCATAGAATGGCAGATGTCCTAAATAGCACTCTGGCCTCGGAATCAGCCCTTAAGGCATTTGGATTTGGCTGAAGAGCCCATGAGAGTATTTTAGGCATGGAAAGCCAAGACACTCTGGCAAAAAAAAAAAAAAGAAAGAAAGAAAGAAAGAACGAACGAACGGACCTAAATGAAAGATCTCTGCAAGTGAGATCCCAGTGGAAAGAATGGGCCATCAAAGAAGGAGGTACTTTCTCTGAAGAGAGGAGAGAACTTCCACTTTGACTATGACCTTGTCTAAATATGATCAGAGTCAGCGAACTCAAAAGGCCTCCACAGCCTTGGCAACTCATGACAAGAGCCTAGGGAGATTACTGACACCTTAAACAAGAGTGTCAATTTGTTAAGTCAATAACAGGAGTCACTGTGCACTTCCTCCTCATGTAGGATTTCTGTCCTTAATGTGTTGTTCAATGTGAATTAATGCTATAACTAGTACTGAAACAGTATTTTACACTTTGTATTTCTGTGTGGGTGCAAACTGTTGAAAGCTTTACTTAATATATGCTAAATCGATCTTCTGTATATAAAGAGAATTGAAAATGAATCTTGATGTGAATGGAATGGGAAAGGGAGCATGAGATGGGAGAGTTGCAGGTGGGAGGGAAGTTATGGGAGGGAAAAAGCCATTGTAATCCATAAGCTGTGCTTTGGAAATTTATATTTATTAAATAAACGTTAAAAAAGGTTGTTTTTATGTTTTACTCTAAGAGTCTTATACTTTCAGTGTAAAACATTTTGAATTGATTATTGTATATAGTGTGAGATAAGACTATATGTGTACCTACATATTTTCACTCATTGCACATGTGGATGTTCACTTCCGCCATCATTTGTTAAATACATTATGCTTTTCCTATTATGTAGTCTTAGCACTCTTGTGGAAGGTAATTGAGCCACATGTTTGTGATTGTATTTTTGGCTCTCTATTTTCTATTAGTCTACACCTATATCTGGCTTTGTGCCAGTATGATACATACTGCTTTGATTACTGTAGTTTTGTGATATATATTTTTAAAAGATTTATTTTACTTACTTAAAAGACAGTAACACAGAGAGGGAGAGAGACAGAGATCTTCCATCTGCTGGTTCACTCTCCTAATGGCTGCAATGACCAGAGCTGGGCCAGGCCAAAGCCAGGAGCCAGGATTTGGACCATCTTCTGTTGCTTTTCCAAGCACATTAGCAGGGAGCTAGATTGGGAGTGGAGCAGCTGAGACTCAAACCAGTGTCTATATGTGATGCCAGTGTTGCAGGCAGTGACTTAACCCGTCAGGACACAGCACCAGCTCATTGTAGTAAATTTTGAAGTCAGGAAGTATAGTTCAATTTTGTCTTTCCGAAGATGGTTTTAACTATTTAGGGTCCTTTTGGCTCTGTATGAATTTTAGAATTTTTTTCTTTGTCAAAAATGCAACCATTGAAAGGGATGGCATTGCCTATGTATTGTTTGGGGTCATATGGACACTTTAACGATATTAAGTCTTCTATATTAGTTCATTTTGTGTCGCTGTACCAAAATACCTGAAGTTGGGTGATTTGGAAAATTAAAAGAGGCTTGCTCATCTCACAGTTCTGGAGGTCCAAGAGCATGGTGCCAGCACCGGCTCAGCTGCAGGGATGGCCTTCTGGCTGCAACACAGCATGGCAGATGAATGACAGCAGGAGCACAAGAGAGAGGCAGACAGCTCGCAGTGAGACGGGAGCCGAGAATCCGGGGGAGGCCTGGCTCCCTGTTTTTATAACAGCGATTCTTCCCCGAGTTAATTCTCTCCTATGAGACCCTTCCCATCCAACCCATTCTGTGAAAACAGCATCAGCCTGCACAAGTGGGTGGAGCTCCCCCCGACCTAATTATGTTTCTCTGAGTTCCACCTCCTGTAGGGTCTACCATTCTGGCACTGCCACACCCAGGCTTCCGCTTCCAGTACGTGAATCTTTCACACTTAAGTCATAGCATCTTCTTTTTAAAATAAGACTTGTTTTTTTTTTATTTATTTGAAAGCCAAACTCACAGAGAGATAGAGAGAGAGGGAGAAAAAGAGAGAGACAGAGAGAAATCTTTCATCTGCTGGTTCACTCCCCGAATGGCCATAATGGCCAGGGCTGGACCAAGCCAAAGCCAGGAACCAGCAATTTCTTCCATGTCTCCCACGCAGGTGCAGGGGTCCAAGCACTTAGGCCATCTTCCCCTGCCTTCCCAGGTGCATTAGCAGGAAGCTGGATGAGAAGTGGAACAGCCGGGTCTCGGATTGGTGCCCATATGAGATGCCAGCATCGCAGGCAGTGGCTTACCGACTACACCACAATGCTGGCCCTACCTATCAACTTTTAATCCATGAGCATGAGATGTCTGTCCACGTATCTGTGTCTGTTTTAAAATCTTTCAGTAGAGTTTTGGAGCTTTCAATATGTAAGTTGTTGAGCATCCTTGGTGATGTTTATTCCTTAGTATTTTGTTCCGTTGGATGCAATTGTAGGAAGAATACTCTCTCACCTCTGCCCACATTCCAGGCACTGCTGGTGATCTCTGGCATTCCTTAACCGGGAGCTGCGTTGCTCTGACCTCTCCTTCCACCTTCCTGTGGCCTGTTCGCTCATGGGTGAGAGTGTTGCCTGTGTCCGAATCTCCTCTTATTGCCAGGACCTCGTGTTCACAGCGTCTTCACCAGGAATAGATTCCATCGCAGACACCACTTTCTTTGCTCAACCCTAAGAACCAACTCCTCATCCACTCAAGCTTTATCATGGAATTGCAGCAGCTCAGGCACACCTTCAGGCTCCACTTCCATTTTTCTTGCTATTTCCCCCACATCTCCACTTATTTCCTCCACTGAAGTCTCGAATGCCTCAAAGTCACCCATGAGGGGTGGAGTCAACTTCCAGACTTCTATGAATGGTTAATTTGTTCTTCCAAGTCACAAATGGAGAATCCTTTCCAAAAGGATTTGAATTTACCTTCCCAAGATCCATCAGAGGAATCACTAGCTATGGCAGCTATGACCTGACAAAATGCATTTCTTATGTGATTTGACTTGAAAGTCAAAATCACTCTTGAACCTTGGGCCAAAAAGTGGATGTCGTGTTGGCGGGCATGAAAATAAAACGAATCTCCAACAGTGCTCCTGAGTGACCCGGTGCATCGCCCATGAGCAGTAATAATTTGAAAGGAATCTTTTTTTTGCCCTTTGAGCTATAGGTCTCAACAGTGGCCTCAAAATATTTAGCAAGTCATGTGGGAAACACATATGCTGTTGTCCAGGCTTTGTTAAATCATTCAAAGAATAACCAGAGAGGATTTAGTTTAATTCTCAAGGACCCTAGGATTGCCAGGATGGTCAATGAACACCAGCTTCAACTGGAAGTCACCAGTCTCATTGTGCCCAACAACGAGTCATTCTACTATCCTGGGAAGCTTTGAAGCCAGGCATTGAAGTCTCCCCTATGAGATTCCAGATAGTATGTTTTTTCAACACATGGCTATTTTGTCCACTTTGAAAATCAGTCGTTTTAGTGCAGCACCCCCTCCCCATTTATCTTAGCTCCATTTTCTGGGTACCTGGGTGTGGCTTCCCCTTGCAGTTTTAGGTTACAGAGATGGCTTCTCTCCTTGAACCCCATGCACCAGCCTCTGCTAGCTTCAGACTTTTCTTCTGCAGCTTCCTCACTCTGTCTTCAAGGAGTTGCAGAGACGTAGGGCCTTGACCTGAATGATGAATGAGGCTTTGCTGCCCTGACGGAATGCTGCGCCTGGTTTGATCACCTACCACATTACAGCTTTATACCACCAATAAGGCTGTTTTGTTTTCTTATCACTCACGTGTTAGCTAGAGTAGCACATTCAATTTTTCTCAAGAACTTTCCTTTTGCATTCACAAGCTGAGGTCTGGCTTTGCGATTGTCTCGGCTTTTGACATGACTTCCCTAGTAAGCGTAATCATTTCTGGCTTTTGATTTAAAGTAAGAGTGTGGGGCGCTTTGTTTCACTTGAACACTTGGAGGCCTCTATAGGGTCATTAGCTGGCCTAATTTCTTTCTTTTTTTTTTTTTTAAGATTTATATTTATTTATTTATTTGAAAGAGTCATGATGAAGGAGAGGCAGACAGAGAGAAAGATCTTCCACCTGCTGGTTCACTCCCCAAGTGGCCGTAATGGTTGGAAGCTGGCCTAATTTCAACTTTGTTCTGTTTCAGGGTATAGAGGGACCCCAGGAACGAGGAGGGGACCGCAGGCTAGCGGAGCAGTCAGGACATACACATTTACTGACCAAGTTCACTGTCACGTGGGCGTGGTTCACAGCACCCCAAAGTGATTACAACAGAAACATCAAAGATTGCTGACCACTTATCACAATGAAAAATATAATGAAAAGATTTGAAATATTAGGAGAATTATCAGGACGAGGCACCGAGACATAAAGGGGGCGGTTGCTGTTGGAAAAACGTCACCCAGAGAACTTGTTCTATGCAGGGTTGCCAAAAACCTCCCATGTATGAAACAAAGCAAAACCCCACACTATCTGTGAAGTGCAATGAGAGGAGGCAGGCCTGTGTTTGAAGGTCGTTTTGCCTGTCAGTGACATCCGTGTGTTCCTTCTCAGTAATCCCTAACGGCTGCAGGCAAACTATGAACGTGACTCTAAGAAGGCCTTTTGCTGACTTTTTTCCTTCAATGTGTTGGGACTCACTGCTCTTCCTTTGTGGTATTTTGATGTTGGTTCTTTAGGCGAAACAGCCACACTCCTAACGCTCCCTGGCTGAGCAGAGGGAGAGAAAACGCCACACACAGTGCCTGCTTGGCATAGGACGATAGAGTGCTTGAATGAAATGCCTGGTAGCTTACAACATGGGCTCCCCAAACGCTCACCTTGGGTCTGCTCTGGAGCCCTTTGCTGCTTCCTGTACACGCTTCCTCTAATCTTGGAGCATCCCGGACCTGGGAGACTCAGGAGGTGTGTTAGGCTGTGTTTTCCTCCATCAGCCTGGTCTTACTTGTCTTCTGTCTTTCAGATAGTCCTCTGACCCACTTGTCTTCCATTGACTTTTTTTTTGTTAAGATTTATTTTATTTATTTGAAAGAGTTACAGCAAGAGAGGTAGAGCCAGAGAGAGAGAGAGAAAGATCTTCCATCCGCTGGTTCACTCCCCAAGTGACTGCAATGGCCAAAATTGAGCTGATCCAAAGCCAGGAGGCCGGAGCTTCTTCCGGGTCTCCCACGTGGATGCAGGAGCCCAAGGACTTGGACCATCTTCTACTGCTTTCCCGGGCTGTAGCAGAGAGCTGGATTGGAAGTGGAGCAGCCAGGACCTGGCCCCCTTCCATTGCCTTTTAAAAATGTTTTTATCCATTTATTTATTTTCATCCAATTTGAAAGGGAGAGAGGGGGAGAGAGAGAGAGAGAGAGAGTTAAAAGCAGAGACAGGCTGGGCCCATCCTGTGCAGGTGTCTTAAGCTGCTGGGCCAAATGCATGTCCTTGGGAAATTTTCACTGTGAAGGGAAAATAGCAAATGTTTGAGCAAACGATTTAGGCTTTTTGTGTCCTATGGTTTGGTTGTCACTACTCACCCCTGCTGTAGTACAAAAGCAGCCACAGACAACATGTACCTAAGTGTGCATGGCTGTGTTCTAATAAAACTTTATTTGGTAAATAGCTGTGGGCCAGAATTTGCCAACCTCTGATTCAGAGAAGGGCAGAGACACCAGCCCTGACATTGTGGAGATTTCCTGTTACGTGGTTTAAGGCACTGGGAATGGATTTTCCTGTGAGTCGTGGCTGAAAGTAACCTAATGGATCCTTGAAAGATGGAATCAGTAGGCCAGTTAGAATTAATATCCTTCTCTCCTCAAAACACTGTGGCTGTTACAGATACTAACACAGAGATCTTACAATGATCACCAGAAGGTGAGTCCCATCCGATGAGAAACAATTGCTTTATAAATATGAGTACTAACAACCACCATCTTGTGTTTGATCCATTGAGGAGGAAATTGGAGGCCAAAATAAATAAATAAATAAAAGGACAACAAATAAATTGTTCTAGGTCACATAGCTAACAGGCAATGCAAGGAGGATTAGAATCCAGAACTCCCGAACCTCAAATCATTCAGAAATCCTTGTGAGTCACCTCCTATACATCAGGAATCACTTGGCGTGCTTGGTGAGAGCAGTGAGCAGAAACAGAGATCCCCAGCATCGAGGAGTTTGCTCTCTGGGGAGTGGGGAGTGGATCATAAGCAACTGGCAGGAGTTAGGAGAAGGCTTACAAGATAAAGGACAAAGTCAGGCCGGAATCTTCCCACTGAGCTGCTGCCTCTCTCTACCTCCCTGAGTTCGGCCTACAAGGGAAAGACAAGAGTGTGAGTGCGTTTCCCCTGGACATGAGCCTCTGGATGAGGACGGCCTGTAAGGCGCTGATCTTAACACAGCTGCAGCCGGAGAAGTCTTCAGCGCTTGTTGGGAGAAACACAATCAAATTCACTTTGGCATCAGCTGTTACGTTGGAGGCTGCCCAAGAAACATATGGCTCTCCGAAAGGGTAAGTTCGGTTCAAAGGTTCGGTAAATATTTTGGGGAGTGACCCAGTCATTGCCAGCCACCACGCTGGGCTCAGGGCTCCCAGGAGAGGCTGCTCTGTGCACGGAGACATACGTCTGGGCAAGCACCCAGCTTGCCGGCAGCAGGAGAAACGGGCCAGGACTCTGTAGCTTGAGCAAAGACTGCTGGGACAGACCCTTCGAGGGGGGAGACCTCGCCAGGCACTGCCAGGTAGGAACAGCTGGGGCTGCCCTCCTAACTGGCATGTTCATTCTCCTCTCCGTGATGCTGTTTCCTGCGCTGGGGCTGGGAGCCCGGGTGTGTGTGTGGGGGGAGTGTGTGTGTGTTTAAGATAACACCTCTGCTTGCAAAGCCCATGTGTTTGCTGCTGGTGAGTGGCTGCTGGGCTCTAAGGAGGTCGCCTGAAAGACCCTGGCCAGCCCCAGCCGTGAGCAGAGCGGGGGTGACGAGAGACGAGGGAGGAGCTATCCCGGGGTCCTGAGACTTGACGCAGCACTACTTCTGCTCAGTCCCCTGCTCAAAGACCAGTGCCGGAGCAGAAAGGATTCTTAGGGGGCATTCCTGTACTCCCTTCCTGTTGCAGATGAGAATCACTTCACGGAGGCCTGTGGGGTGAGGGTACCCATTCTTACAGCTTAGAGGAGCGCTTTATTGGCTAGAAGGACGCGAAGGAGAAACCTGGCTCTGCCTTTTAGGCATTCAAAACGGTTAATACTCAAGTGAATCTCTGTGATACAGCTGGATCCTGAATTCGGCTCTGGGGCCGTCACTGCAGGTTAACCGGACCACACAGGTGACTGGTCCCCGGGCCTGGTGCTTGGGCGTTCACATCTGCCGAGACTCAGTTTTCTCTTTTGTAAAAAAAAAAAAGGGGGGGGGGCTGGACTAAATTCTCTGCAAGCACCTGCCAGCTTGGTCGTTTTGGGATTTACACGGATTCGGGTTGACAAGCGCTCGAGGGTTCCTACCTCCTGACATGCTTCAGAAGAGTGTGTTCCAGAAGACTCTTGAACCCGAGCCTGGAGGTTCTGTTGCAGGTGGTTTAGATTAGGGCCTAGAAGAAGCAGTAGTAGTATTTTCTAACCAGGTTTGGGTGATTCTGCACGACCTGTGCTCAGCCTGGCTGGCATTCGAGAACCACAGAGGCACTGAAAGCCCTTTGCAGCCAGTGCACATCGGAGTCACTGTTCTTATTTCAAAAGGTCTCATTGGATAAAAACATTGGCCTCTTCCCAGCGGCCCCAGCTCCCGTCGTGGATTCCGGGCCTTGAAACCAACCTGTATTTGTAAACAGCTCCCGGCTGCATTGTTCAGACTCATCTAGGGGCAGGCAGAGGCTTTTGCATGTTTTGGGGTTCCTTTTGTGGGAATCCAGTCCCACCGAGGCAGCGGGTTTTAGAGAAGGGGCAAGCCCCCCTCCCCAAGTCGGACTTGACTGCCCACGTGACTCTGGGCCAGGGGCTTAGCCGAGCACCAGGTCCGGAAAATGAGAGGAAGGCGCAGCCCGTCACATGTGTCACATGCATCAGACGCCTCACAAGCCACTGGCACAATTTCTTTAGAGCTCACAGATGCTCCGAGGATTAATAAGGTGCTCGGGAAAAGGGCAGTTTCTAAAAACGTGGTGTTTGGATTCAACATTGACGGGGAGCCAGCAAGGCCGGGTGTGCTGGAGAGAGTGCAAAATGAGAGCTGATTGGATTTGATGCCAGCGGATTCTGGTGCCTAGATGCAGAAGCCCAGAGAGAGGGGCATCGGCGGAGGGACAGACGTCTTTTCAACCCTGGGAGCGTGGGGAAGGGGTAGACCTGGGAGGCGTGAGGGATGCAGGAGAGGCATCCAGCACTGCAGGAGAAGGACTGGAGTAGGCGAATCAGGCAGGAAGGCCAGGGAGGGCGAGGGTCCCTGGGCTTTGGACCGATGTGAATTTAAGGAGAATGTGGTCGGCTTGCCAGGGTCTGTGTTCCCAGCCACCTTCAACTTCCTGGGGGCAGGCACTGAGCAGGCTGTGTTGGAGCTGGCCAGGGTTTGGGTTTTGCCAGATTGATTGGAGGAAGGGCAGGCAAGGAAGCTTCTGGACTAAGCGAGGAAGTGCCTCCAGATGGGAGAGGGGGAGGTTTGTTCTTGCCAAGGAGACGGAGGAGAAAGGGGCTGGGCCACCATGTTACCATGTGATGAAATCGCTTGGCCCCTCACGTGGAGGACAGAGGCAGGAGAGTCCTGCCCTCACGGCACGGGCACTGCAGGTGCAGGCAACGGCCGCCCCTTTCCCCGTCCAACGGAGCTCCCGGAAGTGAGAGCTGGGTACACCGCAGGGCAGGGAGCCTCATCCGAGTGGCAAAACCCTGAGAGTCGTCTCCGTTCAGAACCACATGAACATATAAGCTGCCCATGTGCACGAGTGGAACCTCAAAAGGTTGGGCAAGAATGGAATGAAAAGATCAGCTTATTTCAGTTCAAAATGTTTGAAATGCATGCATATTTTCCCTTAACACACAATTTCCATGAACCTTGTGTGTGTAGAGCCTTCCTGTACAAGTTCAAATTTTTAAAAACGTAGATTTATTTATGTATTTGAAAGGCAGGGTTAAAGAGAGAGAGAGAGAGAGAGAGACCTAGAGAGATCTTCCCTCTTCTGATTCACTCCCCAAGTGACTACGACGGCCCCAGGGCTGAGCCAGGCTGAAGCCGGGAACCTAGAACTCCATCTGGGTCTCCCATGTGGTGCAGGGGCCCAAGCACTGCTGATTTCCCAGGCACATCTGCAGGGAGCTGGATCAGAAGTGGAGCAGCCAGGACTCCAACCGGCGCCCATGTGGGAGGCCAGTGTTGTAGGGCAGCTTAACTGCTGCGCAACAAGCAGCCCCTCAACTTTTTTTTTTTTTCTTTTTCATCAGAAAATGCTCTAGCCTCCACTTCTATGAGAATCACCTGTGGGTCTGAACGTGCGTCGTCTGATTCTGCCTCAGGTGGGGGTACTAGATTCTGTTTTTCTAACCACTCCCTGGGGAAGCCAGTGCTGCTGCTCCAGGGCCATGCATGGGGCAGAAAAGCTGCATTCAGGCTGCAGAGAACAGTAGCAGAAAAGAAGTGTGGAAAGGGAGCCAACCTGTTTGGGCCCCAGTTTTATAACTGTGTTACCTGGTTAATAAGAAGAAATCTCTTTAGTGCAATCTTCCGGAGTGTCCATTTCACAGATGACAATCCTGAGGCTCAATGAGATTAAAATGTACCTGAGTTTGTACAGAAAATAAGTACAGAATAACAACCATGAACTCAGATCTGCTTTCATAACAAAATGAAACACATGTGTAGGGGCCGGCACTGTGGTGCAGCGGGTTAATGCCCTGGCCTGAAGCACTGGCATCCCATATGGGCTCCAGGTCGAGACCTGGCTGCTCCACTTCCATTCCTGGTCTCTGCTGTGGCCTGGGAAAGCAGTGGAGAATGGCCCAAGTCCTTGGGACCCTGCACCCGCATTGGAGACCTGGAAGAAGCTCCTGGCTCCTGGCTTCTGATTGGTGCAGCTCCAGCTGTTGTGGCCAATTGGGGGTGAACCATTAGATAGAAGACGTCTCTCTCTCTCTCTCTCTCTCTCTCTCTCTCTCCGTCTCCTCTCTCTGTGTAACTCTGACTTTCAAGTAAAATAAATAAATAAAAAATACGTGTGTAGTATAGAAAATTCATAAAGGCACACAGGATAGAAGTAAACTCCATATTCTCAACACCAGAAATCTGCTAACACCTTGCATTTAATTTGCTTTTTTTTTTTTTTTTTGACAAAAAGACTGTATCTTTTTGTGTGTCACTTAGAGATCTGACCTTGACTCTTGGCTACATCCCATATGAATAAGACTTTAGACAGGTCTGTCCCTCCTGTTTTTTCCATTCGTAAAATGGGGATAACAATAGCAATACAATAGAGTTATTATGGCAGTAAAGGAAGTTTTTTGCAAAGTGCCTGAACCACTCCCAGGCAGATCAAAAGGGTTAATGGATATGGTGAATTTTCTTACTATGCCTATCAAAAAGGGAGGGGAAGTGCCTCCTGTGAAACCTTTACAGGTCAGATGGAGCAGGTGCCAGCAATCCTTAGGCCGGACGCTGCTGGCTCACCAGTCGGCGAGGAGCTTGTCCTGTATGTGGCTTCTCCACCCTTCCCTCTGCAGGTTCTGATTCCCTAGGTAGGGGTCAGGGAGCAGGAATCTGGAATCTGCATTTGAACTAAGCTCCCCCAGGTTGCTGGGTGGCTGGTGCCCTGGGGACCAGATCTGGAGGGGAGCTGGTTGCCAGTGAAGGCTGTGTGGGTGGCCCTTCCATTGGTGTGGCCCTTCTCTCTACAGAGCCGGTGCAGCTGACACAAAGTCTGGGCTCTGGAGTCTAAATATCGCGTTACCATTGTGTTGCTGTTTATCTTGGCCAGGTGGTTTGAATTCACCAAGCTCAGACTGAGCTCCGCTTAGCTCCCAGAGCAGTGGGCTCCCTGCCTTGACCAACCAAGGCTGAGTGTGGCTGTGGCTGTGGCAGGGCTGTGGCTGGGCTGTGGCTGTGGCTGTGGTGGTGGATGCTCAGGGTGTGCCTCGCTGGGCAGGGCAGACTGTGCCTGTATGCAGGGAGAGACCCGCCTCTTGCACAGCAAACATGCAACAGATGCCTGCAGGACAAACGCACTGAGTTGCGTTAAATCACTTGCACAAAGTGACCTTCTCTGTACAAAGAGCACCACGTGTGGTAAACAAAACTGATCCACCCTGCACACCTTCTGTGCGAATGTGGGTCAGAAACTACAGCCCTGAAGACAGTTTTCAGAAGCCCAAACCCATTTGTATATACCCTTTGATTCTGGAAAGAGAGGTCTCGGCTAGGAGAGAGCCTGGTACACTACAGGGGTGCGGTCAAGGCCAATGACTCCCCTTCACTCCTAGTCAAAAAGATGCACTGTGTTGGGGCTCCACTTTGGGACAGCTCTGGAGACCGAGGTCTGCTTACAGAAGAGGAAACTGATTTGGGGCAGGGAGTTAGGTAAGAAGAAATGAAGCTGAAAGAACTGTTTTATTATTATTATTATTATTATTATTATTAATATCTGGACAGCTCTGCATTGTAACTCCACCCCTCACCTGTCCAACCAGTATGTCCATGTTCCCATGGTGCACCTGTAGCTCATCTGGGACTGTTATGCCTGCAGTCCGTGGTCCCCCGAAATCAACCACCAGAGACCGAAGTTGAAGCCAATTAGCAGGGTCGTTTTTATTATGAGTTCGAACCCGGGCCTCTCAGTGCCTCCAGAAGAGGAAGGCCCCCCCCCCCCAGAAGCCCCAGCCCAATTTTAACAGAGCTTTTATTATCATGTACAAGCAGGCTTTAGGGGAATGCTATAGATCAAGTTGACACTTCTGATAAGACACCTGCTGCCGACTCCAGGGTAGGGGCTGGTTGTTATCTTAAGCTTTAAACCTCTCTTTTACATTCCTGGACCTGAGTCAGGGTATGGTCACGTCTGGCCAGATGGAGGAAAGGGGGAGAGTAGGATAGCAAGGGCCAGGAACAGGCAGTGGTGCGGTTTGTACAACAATCAACTTATTGTAGTTACTGGATTACTTAGCTCAACATCCAACATAATACATATATAAAGTCAAGGACACTTAGCATTGCTTATTATTACTACTAGTTGCCTAATAAGCTAATGTGATTACACTTTAGGTTACATTAAAATAATGATGATATTTTCTAGCAATATTATAATGGATAATAAGGGCATAGTAAAAGCTGTTTGTGCAGGTGTCTTCTCAGGACCAGGAAGGAGGAGACGTGGTGATGGCCATGTGGAAGTTAAACTCCATGTGGAGGCGCTGTGCAGTGTCCAGACAGCCTTGTGCTGTCTCCACCCTGTCTGAATACTAGGCTAGGGACTGCTCTCTGTCCCTAACAATGTGGGAGGGGCCCTGCTTTTGCTCTTTGCTTCTGGATCAGGCTGATGGATCCTCCCTCTGACCTCACTCCCCGCCCCCACCCTCCTCTCAGGCATCTCTCCAGCCCACGCATGAGCCCTGTCTGTCCCTGTAGGGTGGCCCACACCCAGACACCAATGTAGATTTATCTCTCTCCTTATAAGTTCTGTTTATGCCTTGGCTTTAAATCCTTATCTCTGTGCGGCCAAGAACTTGGAAAAAAATCAAATACTAGGGCTAAGGCTGTGGTGTAGCAGGTAAAGCCACCGCCTGAAGCGCCAGCATCCCATATGGGCACTGGTTCGAGTCCCGGCTGCTCCACTTCTGATCCAGCTCTCTACTATGGCCTGGGAAAGCAGTGGAAGATGGCCCAAGACCTTGGGCCCCTGCACCCACGTGGGAGACCCGAAAGAAGCTTCTGGCACTGCAAGCAACGGCTTTACCAGCTATGTCACAGCGCCAGCCTCTCCTTCTTGTTTCAATCAGTTCTCAGAAGTTGACTACTTAGCCGCTTGTATCATACCTACAGCTTGCTAAATGTAGAGGCGTGAATTCCCCTCTGAAATCAGGCCTTTGTGGGATAGAGACTTGGGAATCTGTTTCTAGTAAATCAAGCAGGTGAATGGGATACGCAGTCACACACTAACATCGCTAGTTAACAAAGGAGATCTTGTGTTTTTTTTTTTTAAAGATTTATTTATTTATTTGAAAGAGTTATGCAGACAGAGGAGAGAGAGAGAGAGAGAGAGAGAGAGAGAGAGAGAGGGAGGTCCTCCATCTGCTGGTTCACTCCCCAACCGGCCGCAGCAGCTAGAGCTGTACCAATCCAAAGCCAGGAGCCAGGAGCTTCCTCCAGGTCTCCCACGTGGGTGCAGGGGCCCAAGGACTTGAGCCGTCTTCTACTGCTTCCCCAGGCCATAGCAGAGAGCTGGATCAGAAGTGGAACAGCTGGGACTAGAACCGCTGCCCATGTGGGATGCTGGCACTTCAGGCCAGGGCGTTAACTTGCTGCACCACAGCGCTGGCTGCACAAAGGAGATCTTTAAATTAATCTCAGGAAGGATCAGATTCTGAACTCCACCCAATCTGTTTTTTTTTTTTTTTTTCTTAAGTTGATTTATTTTGAAAGTCAGAGAAACAGAGATAGATAGAGATAGAGAGAGATCTTCCATCCACTGGTTCATTTCCCTGAGGTCCACAACAGCCAGTCCTGGGCCAGGCTGAAGCCAGGAGCCAGGAGCTCCATTTGGGTCTCCCACATGGGCCGGATTCTTGTAAGAGCCCTGCCACATTGCTTAAATTCAGACCCTGGCATTGTTGACTATCAGGATGGATTCTTGGAGGAGGCCGGGGGGCATGGATTAAATCATGCATTTTTAATAGGGTGAACTGGAAGCTGGCATCCCCGGTGAGCTATCCCTGGGAGAGAACAGGCATTCCAGGGATACAGTGGACAGCCAGCCCGTGCTGGGGCTAACAGGCAAGGACATAGCACTCCCCATCCTCGCAATACACCTGCCCCTGCAGTTTAGCTAACGGTGTCTCTGGGGCTTCTGTTGCTATCAAATTCATGCCTTATGAAATGTCAAAAGGGGAGTGCTGCTTCCCTAATACAGCAAGAAATTTCTTTCTTTTTCCTTCTTTAAAATTTCCTTTCATGTAATGCCTTCCTGGAGGATTTTTGCAACCCTGGATAAATATTTCTCTGTCAATGCAAACAGAAAAGAGCTTAGAACGTCTCAAGGAGAGACACCCTTGCCTCTTTCTGAGACTGGTTTGAAAAGCAGATGAGGCGGGGCGTCCCAGTGTGTGCCGGGAACTGGACATTTGCATGGGGTGCACGTTCCTTCACCGGATGGAGTTACCTGGAGAAGAAAGAGCATGCGTCGCTGTTGTTAAGTGGGCAGGGGTTCTGGATTTTGCGTGCAGCTCAGCAGCCTGACAACACAGAAGAATCAAGGGACCTCTAAAAGCTTGCTCTCAACCCGTCTCTGAGCCCAATCCATGCTCCCTAGGCCCCACTCCTCCAGGAAGTCTGCTGGGATTCCTTTAGCTGAATGACCACTTTCACAGGGACGCTTATTCATCTTGAGCTCCTACCTTGCATCAGAGACATTATTTCCTTTACTCCTCTAGGAAGCCCAGGGAGGTGGGTTTATAAAACCACTTTATAAAGGAGCAAGTTGAAGCCCTAAGTTTTGGTTGAGAGGTTAAACAGATACAACATGCAATTCACCTCCCCCACTGTTTATTACCTGGGTGATATTAGGTTTAGCTAGCATTGTTTCCTCATCTATACAGTGAATCTCACACTGCCTTTTCAGGTTCGTGGGAATTAGATGTTGCCATGATGTATACATAGGGCTTAGCACTGTGCCTGGCTCAGGGACACACTTGCTAGCGTTGGTGCTACTCCGGGAAGGTATGAAAGCAGAGAGGGCCAGGGCGGGAATTGGGTCCCAGGTCTGTGAGGCTCCGGAGCGCAGGACTTCCTGGTTGTGCCATTGATGTCTGCATCTAGGAAGCCTTATGCTGCCAGACATGATGCTCTTCTGTTCTCTGTTCTGCCTGTCTGAAGACGTGGGCATGGAACAGACTTCTGTGGCTTCTGGCTCCAGGGTCGGAGTCAGCTTCCCAGGCACTGGCATCAAAGCAGCGAACCTTTGGAGATCTATGTTACCTTGAACATTTAAAGCAAAGATTAAAATTGGACCAGGAAAGAAGGAAAACATGCATAGATAAAGCACATTAAATAAGATTAAATTTATGGTGAAGTCCTTGGGGCAGACCCCCCCTGCCATGGCCATGCCGACCGTCCGAGGTCTATGTTGAAAAGCCCTCCCCATCACACTCACTGAGGCCCAGAAGGAAGCCAAACCAACGTGGACTGTATAGAATTTCCCTGTGTTTGGATCCCACTCTGGCTTGTTTTTCCCATTTTCTTATTTGGGAAAAACTCACCCTCTCCTGAAAAGTGACAGACAAGGAACCCAAATTGCTACTTGGTGATGCCACACTCGGTCTTAAAAACCCTCTAATGTACAAAGAGACAGCAGCCCCGAAAGCAAGAGCTTTGGAGCCTCAGGATGAAGTCCAGGGCAGAAATCAAGGTATTGGCTGGGTGTGAGGTCCTCTTCCAAGCTTGTGGGTTGTTGGGAGAATTGATTTCCTTGTAACTGTAGAAGGGAGGCCCCGTTTTCCAGAGGGCTGCTGGCTGTGGATTACTTTCAGCTCCTGGAGCCTGCCTGGGGCTGTGTGCTGGGTCACCACCACAGGCAGCTCACTACTCCACTCTGCTGTCCTGTAGACCCACGCGATCCTCTGTCTCCTTTTCCTTGTGACTGCTTGACCCCTCGTGAAGAGCACGTGTCATTAGGGTGGGCCAACTCAGGGAATCTCCCTTTTGGTGAACTCAACCGATTAGGCACATTCATCGCGTTGGTCAATTTCGATTTCACCATAGAATGTAACATAATCACAGGTATTGGTATCCCATCCTCCCCATAGGGCTTGCCTGTGCTCTGGGGCAGAACCTGAGACCCGGACAGTCCTGCAAGAATTCTGCCCAACACAGCTCCTTGTAGAAGGAAAATAGTAATGGTGCATTCCTTGGCAAATTGCTGTGCGGATTGCAGAGCATGCCATAAAGACCCGTCACAGAATAAGTGCCAGGTAAATGTTAGCCATGGGATTCTCAGAGGAGTCTCATGTGAGTCTCTGGAATGCATAGCCAGAGTAGGACCCGCCCTCTGGACTTAAGGACTACAGAGCCTCTTCCGAAAGCATCATGTCCTGATAAACCCATCACAAGTTCAAATACCATAAGTCAGAAATGCACCTGATACCCCCAACTTACCCCATACCCTGCTCAGCCCCCCAGCCCACTGTGGAGCTGCAGGCATGTCTCAATGATCAGGGGCTGACTGGGAGCTGTGGCTCTTGGCCACTTCCTAGCGCTGCTGAAGGGGGATGATAGCGTGTCTTTTTAAATTTTTTTTATTTTATTTTTGACAGAGTGGACAGTGAGAGACAGAAAGACAGGTCTTTCTTTGCCGTTGGTTCACCCTCCATTGGCTGCTGCAGCCAGTGCACCGCGCTGATCCGATGGCAGGAGCCAGGTGTTTCTCCTGGTCTCCCATGCGGGTGCAGGGCCCAAGCACTTGGGCCATCCTCCACTGCACTCCCGGGCCACAGCAGAGAGCTGCCCTGGAAGAGGGGCAACTGGGACAGAATCCGGCGCCCCGACCGGGACTAGAACCCGGTGTGCTGGCGCTGCAAGGCAGAGGATTAGCCTATTAAGCCATGGCGCCGGCCTGATAGTGTGTCTTGTTAGCCCAGGAAAAGATCAAAATTCAAACGTGACCTATGATTTCCAGCCAGTGCATACTGCTTTTGCATCCCAGCAAAGTAAAAAAATCAGAAGCTGAAGCACCGGAGGCCCTGCACCATGCACAGTTGGATCCAGTGATGCAACGGCAACCCCGTTTCAGTTTTGGTTTCTTTGTTTAGCAGTTGTACTGTTCCTCAAACTTTCTCCAATTTTTCAGACCCAAGAGTGTGCAGACTCACTCTGCTGAGTCTGAGGTGCAGCCAAAGGAGCCAGCACTACTTGAAAGTCTTACGTTGAGCTTTAAACTTAAAATATATCACATTGCATTTAACTCCTGTATGTATTTTATTGATAATAACTAGTCTTCCTCCATCTGGAAAAATCTTTAAACAAAATGTGTCAAATTCTTCTTTGGGGTGGCGCTGTGGTGTAGTGGGTAAAGCCGCTGCCTGCAGTGCCAGCATCCCATATGGGCACCGGTTCTAGTCTTGGCTGCTCTACTTCTGATCCAGCTTTCTGTTGTGGCCTGGGGAAGCAGTAGAAGATGGCCCAAGTCCTTGGGCCCCTGCATCTGTGTGGGAGCGCAGCTCCGGCCATTGAGGCCAGTTGGGAAGTGAACCAGTGGTTGGAAGGCCTCTCTCTCTCTCTTTCTATATATATATGTGTGTATATATATTATATATATATATAAAACTTTGACTTTCAAATAAATAAATAAATCTCAAGAAAATTCTTCTTGTTCACTATCCATTTGTTTATTTAAAACGCAGTTCTTCCCATCCAGTTGTTCCCTCCTCAAATGCCCATCCTATCTAGGACTGGTTTAGGCCATAGCCAGGAGTCAGGAATTCTATCCAGGTCTCCCATGTGGGTGGCAGGGAGCCAAGTACTTGGGCCGTCACTGCTGCCTCCTGGTGTGCACATTAGCAGGAAGCTGGATTCGGGTGCAGAGCTGGGACTTGAACCCCAGCACTCTGGTAGGGGATACAGGTGTCCCAAGCGTCTCAGCTGCTGTGCCAAATGCCCATCTGTCTGTGCTTCTTAAGTGCCCAGGGCCATCGGTGTGCTCAAGTGTCCCCGTTGAGAAACACAGCTCTGAAGCAGACTTCACAGTCTTTATCCACCTTATTGATACAACCAAGAAAATTTCTGCGCATATACATCAATACAAGGGTACTTCATAAAATGTGTGGGGAAAATGGAATTAAAAGATGTTTCTTTGATATAAAAAATTTTGGAATCCATGGATAGATTTTTAATAATACACATTTCCATGAACTTTTTGAAGTTCATTTGTGCATATATAGTTATGATAAACTATATTCATGTACTACAATTTATATACTAAATATATGATGTATCAAAAATAGAAATTATTAAAGATTTATTTATTATTTATTGTTTTATTTGAAAGAGTTAGAGAGGGAGGGAGAAAGAGAGAGAGAAAGAGCAGGAGCCCAGACTCTGGTCATTTCTGTTGCTTTTCCTAGGCCATTAGCAGGGAACTGGATGGGAAGTGGAGCAGCTGGGACTCGAACTTGTGCCCATATGAGATGCTATTGTGGCAGGCAATGGCTTTACCCACTGTGCTGCACCACCAGCCCCCCAAAATAGAAACTTTAAAAGGAAGCAGTGAAAGGCAAGGGTGAATGGCTGTTTCAAAGTTTCACCCCGGACTCCAGGGGTCGTTGGGTAAAACCCTTGGTGCAGACACGGTGCTGTGAAGGCCACTAACCTAAAGGGAATGTCATAGTTGGCACTGGCCATCGCCTAGCTTCCCACCCTATCCGCTCCTTAGGAAGGCACCCTGGAGTCGGACAAGGGCACGAAGAGCTGTAAGGGAACCTCCTCTCTTTAGTCCCTTCTCAGCACAGGAAGCAAAGCCTTTGAGGAGAGGGAGCCCAGGAATCACTGCCTCAGTCTCTCTTTCTCAGTCACTCCCTCCACCTTTTTGTCTCTCACTTTCTCCTTGTCTCTCTCTGTCTCCCTCTCAATCTTCCTCTTTCGTCCTCTCTTCCTTTCCCTCTCCCTCTTGCTTTGTTGAAGGGAGGAACTCAGCACTGGCTGAGCACTCCGAGCTGGCGGAGTCCCTGAGTCCCTATGTGACGGGCGGAGCAGAGTCCACCTCTGCACGCGGATTTACCAGTTCTCCTTTTCATCCCAGTCCTGATGTTGGACGAGGGTTTGTGTGTGTATTTGGGTCCTGTTAAGGACGCAGACTCTGTGTGGGAGAAGGAGGGGATTATGTGGGGTGAACTCTGGGAGTCCTTTTACAGACAGGTAGGGATGTTAAAGATACTCCATGTCCTGCTATAGTTTGTGGATTGAGATGGGGTCCCCAGATGCTGCTGTCCAGAGGTCATCAGAAACCTGGGTCTGTGGGTGACGATCGATGGCTTGCAGGCCCAGTGCAGGCTCGCTCGTGTGCATTCCGTCCATGCGGCTTTCCTGCTGCAAGAGCCGAGCTGGGTCGCGTGGACAGAGGCTGTGTGACTCCAAACCTAACGTGTTTACGCCGTGACTTCTTACAGGTCAAGCTTGCTGACTCTGATCTGGTCCAGAGGCCACATTTTGATGTGTACTCCTATTAGTTAAAAAGTTAACCATGCATCCTCTAACCGATATATTTGTTTTATTTATAAAGCATTTAATAGCACTACTATCCTAATATATCTTTTCCATCATCAAACATTTACCCCGAATTGAAATTTAAAAATGATTTGAAAATAAGTTCAATGTTGAGTATTTTCTCTCAGTGCCCCTAAGGGTTATTCTCCTCCTTCTGTGGTCTGGAGATACAGAGACCGATGTAGACAATGATTTCCCCATTGATGCCTCTACAGGAGTCACAGGTGTTCTATAATTAATGAAAGAATGGCTCTCCACCAACGTGGGATTCAATTCAGTGAAACTCCAAGTTTCTCACTTCCACCCCTCTGCTGTATCATGTTTATGTGACAGATTTCACCCCAAAGGAGAATTTTGTTGCTAAACAGTGTTTCAAAACGGGCCAGAATCCTGCTTCCAGTCATGATGGAGTGAGAGGGCCTGGGCTGTTCCTCTCACGGTGAACTCCTAGGAAACAAGACAACGTACATGGACCTTCTATGAAACTGTTTGCAGACTTTGGACAACAGGAAGCCCGAGACATGAGCTCTGTCATGATCCTGGCTTCCAGCCCGCGGCAGTAGCCTGTTTGAGTAGCAGGGTGCCCTTGCCGAGAGGAAGAGACAGGGGTTGGAGTTCAGGAAGGCTGTGGGGATGCAGCCAGCAAGGAGGGGGAGATGCAGAGAGCTCCAGAAATCTACATAGGAATCCCTGTAAGTCAGTTGCTGAGTACTGAGCTGGGTGCCTTGGGTGCAACCCCATGAGAATGACTTGTGAATTACAGGCTGAAGGATTCTCAGAGCTCCCAGGGAGCTGGAGACAGTGGGGGTGCAATCACACAGAGGGAGAGAGCCCATGGACACTCAGTGCGTTCTGTTGTGACCCAGAGGGTCACGCTCAGTACTGGTGCTGGAGTAACCCTGGAGCAGATGTTACTGAATGTCTTCCATGTTGTTGGTTCAATTCATAGTCATGGAAACCCTGGATACAGGGGGCAGGCGGTGCAAACAAAACACATGGAAGAGCATTGTTGGCTCATAGGAGTGTGATATAAACATTAGTTTGTATTACTGTGCAGTTTTCCACTAAGTCTTTGCTGAACAAAGACAATGGTTCATTTCTCTGCTGTATTGATCAGCAATCTTGGAGGCAATTGACAGAAACTGAACTCAGGTTGGCTTAGGCCAACTTGGAATTCAAGGGTGGATCAAGCTTCAAGCATATTTTGTTCAGAGTAATATCTAGAGGCCGGCGCTGTGGCGTATCGGGTAAAGCTGCTGTCTGCGGTGCCGGCATCATATACGGGCGCCAGTTTGAGTCCCGGCTGCTCCACTTCCGATCCAGCTCTCTGCTAATGTACCTGGGAAAACAGTGGGAGATGGCCCAAGTCCTTGGGCTTCTGCACCCATGTGGGAAACCTAGAAGAAGCTCCAGGCTCCTGGCTTTGGATTGGCCCAGCTCTACCCATTACAGCCATTTAGGGAGTAAACCAGCAGATGGGAGACCCCTCTCTCTCTCTCTGCCTCTGTAACTCCTCCTTTCAAATAAATAAATAATCTTTTTTTTTTAAGACTAACATCTAACAAGTACAGATGTGAAGCAAAATCCAAGGAGAGGGGCCGGTGCCGTGGTTCATTTGGTTAATCCTCTGCCTGCGGCACTGGCATCCCATATGGGCACCGGGTTCTAGTCCCGGTTGCTTCTCTTCTAGTCCAGCTCTCTGTTGTAGTGCCCAAGTGCTTGGGCCCCTGCACCCGCATGGGAGACCAGGAAGAGGCTCCTGGCTCCTGGCTTCAGATCGGTGCAGCACTGGCCGTAGCAGCCATTTGTGGAGTGAACCAATGGAAGGAAGACCTTTCTCTATGTCTTTCCCTCTCACTGTCTATACTCTACCTGTCAAATAAATAAATAAATAAATAAATAAAAGATTAAAAAAATCCAAGGAGAACTGAATGAAAAGCCTCATCAGAGACTTTTAAGAACTTAAATATTAGATGATTCTACTTTCTGCGGCATAGTCTTTTGGGGAATAATATTTCCAAACGCTCAGATATATTTGGAAACCTAACAAGAAACAAATAAACTTCTATTCATTTGTTCACTCAACAAATATTGACTGAGCATCCGATAAGTGTGAGTCTGTTTGGGATCCAGGGAATCCAGCACTGAGACAGAGAGCCAGACAGAGAGCCGTGGCTTTATGGGGCTTATCTGTGCATGGTAGGAGGTAGGGAGTTTAAGAAGATGAAAGAATGCTTAACAGAATCTGTTACGAGGAGAACTATAAGGGATGATATGGCAGGTGGCATTTGGTGAGTGTTGGGATGTACTCATGGACACAGATCCTTTAAGAATTACTCATGGCTGGCGCTGCGGCTCACTAGGCTAATCCTCCACCTGCAGTGCTGGCACCCCAGGTTCTAGTCCCAGTTGGGGCACCAGATTCTGTCCCAGTTGCTCCTCTTCCAGTCCAGCTCTCTGCTGTGGCCCGGGAGGGCTGTGAAGGATGGCCCAAGTGCTTGGGCCCTGTACCCGCATGGGAGATCGGGAGAAGCACCTGGCTCCTAGCTTCAGATCAGCGCAGTGCGCCAGCCGCAGTGGCCAATGTGGGGTGAACCAATGGAAGGAAGACCTTTCTCTCTGTCTCTCTCTCTCACTGTCTAACTCTGCCTGTCAAAAAGAAAAAGAATTACTCATGGCATGGGATGGGTAAGAGAGGGTACTTCCTAGGCTGGAAACCAGCTTCATGCTCAGGAGTGGACGGAAGTCACACACACAGTGCAGGGTTGTGAGAGGTCTAGGACTTGTGAGTACTTCCACAATTGCTCTTCATGGTGGCACCGCTAAGGGTGCAAGTGACCCTAATGATGTGGCAAGGCAAAGGTGCACCTGCAGGGAGGTGAGGAGGGGTGAGTGACAGGAGTGAGCATGACACTCTCATGTCACTGTGCCCAGTATGACAGGCAGAACCGAGAGGGAAGCCACCTGCACGACAGGCATGAGTGGGAGGGGAGGTTCCTCACTGCCAGGCGACCCAGGTGCAGCAGCCTGAATTCCCTGAGAACTGGTGCATGAAGACGTCAGCTGGATGCGCTGCTGAAGACAGAGGGGCCATGCAGGGACTGTGCTCACTGAGGCTGGTGTTGGAAAGCAAGGTAGAAAGCATCATTTGGCTCTGGGATAAGCACGCTCCTTCTCCCAGCGGCACGTGTCTGGTCCTGTAAGTTACGAGAATGGAAAAACCAATATGGAGTTACTCATCCCGGCGTTCGAGGTCCAGCACACCCACCGGGCTATGCTTTTCTCACTAACGCAATGTTACTGCAGTGACAATGACAGGGACCCCAATGTCCCCACTGCCACAGTTCATTTTCTGCTTTGCTCTAGCAAAACAACTGAGGCTGGGCACTTTATAATGAAAAGAAACTTAACTCACAGTTTCGGAAGCTCCAAGTCCAAGATTGGGTGACCTGTCTGGTTTCTGGGGAGGACCCCTGTGCCTATCACATTACAAACAGCATCATGGCGGGAGCGAGCAAGAGGAGAGACCACTGGACAACACAGGAAGCCAGAGAAATTCAGGGGCCAGCCTCATTCTGTAATAGAGTGAACTCACTCTTCGAGACCAGCATTAATCCCTTCCAAAGACAATGCCCCATGACAGGATTATCTTGTGTCAAGTCCCACCTCTTATGGGTTCCGTCACCTCCCAACTGAGTTACACCAAGAACCAAGATTGCAAGCACACAAACCAGTGTAGTGGGCACACCAGATCACACCCAGACCATAGCACCCAGCCCCCTATCTACATGGCTGTGTGGCTAGGTGGACTTTGGGACAGTCCTCCCTCTCCCTCCACTCCTCCTCCTCTTCCCTCTCCCCCTCCCCTTCCCTCTCCCCCTCGCTCTCTCCCCTCCCCCTCCACTCCCTCTCCCCTCCTCCTCCTCTTCCCTTCTCCATGCCTACCTGCCTCCATGAGCATGTTCATCAAGAGTCAGAATGCGGTGGGATCCTGGGGCCTCGTGTCTCAGCCACACACTCGCAGCTTCCCTGAACTCCACTCCACGGTGATGTACCAGCTCATGGGAGGCTCCAGATGAACCGCAGCCTTGACAACCGGCCTGCTATCCTTCTTCCTATGGGAGCTGGAGAGATGGCTGCTGGGTCAGGGTTGGAGCGGTCTTGCCTGCCCCACTCCCCACTGCTAAGAGACACGATTTAGAGGTGGAGGGAGGGGCTCTACCGTACTAGAAGAGACCAGTGGATGGATGATGTTTTGCAGTCAGGCAGGAATGGGTGCAGTTCCACCTAGCGTGTGAGTTACTTGATCTGAATCTCCTTCTCTGTGTAACAAGAACAACAGAACTTCTCACGCACAGCAGTTGTGGTACAATTGGGTGATTTAAAAAAATGCTTAATTTACTTTACTTGAGATCTGTGTGTGTGTGTGTGTGTGTGTGTGTGTGTGTGGAGAGAGAGAGAGAGAGAGAGAGAGAGAGAGAGAGAGAGAGAAATTTCACATCTGCTGGTTCACTCCCCAAATGCTTGCAACAGCCAGTACTAGGCCAGGCCAAGCTAGGATCTGGGAACTCCATCTGGGTCTCCTACATAGATGACAGAGACCCAAGTACTTGAGCCATCATCAAGTGCATCCTGGGATATTACCAAGAAGCTGGGATTGGGAATGGCTCTGAGGCCCAGGTGCTCCAATGGGGGATGTGGGTATCCTGAGAGGTGTCTTAACCTTCACGTCAAATTCCCACACCATGGCTTTATTTACATACATAAAATATACTTTATATATATATATATATAATATACTATTCATGCATATAAAATCAAACACAACATATGCAGTCCATGGGTTGCAAAAGCTATTGTAAGAGTAATAATAACAAGACCAATATTGTTACTAAGCTTTGAGTTATGAATCAGGGAAGGCGCTCACACCTCCTGCCTGGAGCCCTGTCAGTTACAGGCCTTGCTGTGGATGCTCCATGACAGAAATCCTGGTGGCGTTTGCTATGCAGCAAGGCAGTGTTGAGCAGTGGGAGGGCCACTGGATTTAGAATCCCAGTCTGAACTGAAGCTCCAGCCAGCTCTGCCACAGAGCAATTTTGTATCCCTGAGCACATAAGCTGCATCTTAAAAATTTGACATAACAGATTCACACATGAAAATAAACACCTAGAATAGAGCTGTAATGTATCAGGAAGAAGAAATTGGGCACTGCCACCAGGCCATCACCACAGCACCGCCGAAGACCCCTGCAGCTCTTCTTCCAGCTCATGTCCCTCCCCCTCTGCTCACTTCCTCTTCCTCTCCTCCTCCCCCTCTCCTCCCGTGTCTTAAATTCATTTCTTCTTAATTTCTCATGCATTTGTTAAGAAGTTTGAGCGAACCTTGTAGGTGGACAGTGCAATGCAGTTGGCTGTCTTGTTTAGAATCTACTATCATTATGTTGCTACAGACTGGAGATCTGATGCCCAATCATGCTTTTTTTTCAGCAAGATACCCCCATTTCAATGGTCAGGTGCATTTTATCTTCCTGCTCTGTGCCTCATTGTTAGGGTAGCAACTCCTGTGAATTCCACTTATTCGTTCTGGCTTGAGAAACTGGATCGGTCAAACTCGCTGAAATTGTGTATGGAGTGAGCGAGTTTTCGTTCAGCCCCACGTGTCCTGCCTACAAGTAAAGAACACAAACTTCATCACCTGCATGTCTAGGTCTTTATTTCAGGGCTGACAGGGCTTCTATTCATTTCTCAGGTTAGGGCTGTGGGCTCGGGGCAGGGCTTTCTGATGTCGAATCTTAGACCATCACCCCTTTCGCTCATGCAGCAAACCCTTATGTGAGCTGAATCTGTTGAGAATAGAGTGGCTCCTCAAGGAGCTTCTATTTTTGTGTGGGGGTGAGGTGGGGCAGGGTGGGTACAAGGCCAAGTACACCACGCAGACTCTGTGCTTTGAGAAAGGATGCCCAGAGGCTTGGGGACAGGAGGGGAAGTAAAGCCCAGTGGTCAGGGAATGCTTCCCAGAACAAGTGACACTGGATCTGGGTTCCAAGGGTAGAGTCGGATCGGCTGGGACGGGCACGGGAGGCTGAGTGAACACGACACACAAAGGTGTACCCCTGCAGTGGGACAGCGAGAGCCTCCTCTATCCCCTTAGCTCGGCAAGGGTGTTTTTATCCAGGGAGGCCCCCTTAGCCTTGTGGCTTCCTTCATGCGCCTCAACAACCCATCTCACACCCAGTCATGCTGTCTCCCACGGAGCTCTCAGAATTTGCCCTTCTTTGCACATCAGTGTGCACCTGTTCTTGCCCAGCTACTCTCCTGCCTGGACTTCTGGAATCTCCCTCTAATTGCTCTGCTCAAACCCACTCCTGCTCCTGCTGGACCTATTTCCCCATCACCTGGAGCGAACATTTCTTCCACACTCTCCTGCTTTAGCCCTCGAAGGTCTCAACACAAGCTCCTAGCACCTGTGCCTTGGTCTTTGGCACCTCGCCTGGACGTCCTATGCTCTGTCTTCCTGCCCACTTCCTGCCTCCCTGTGCTCACTCCCAGCAGCCATGCTGGCCCTCGTCTCTGGCTTCTCTCCAGATTTTCCCTTTGTCTTTGGTTCTCATATCATGCTGGCAGTTTCCAAAGCCATTGAGCCACGTTCCTTTCTCAGGATCTTAGCACACGCTACCTGCTCCGCTCCCACTTGCTGTCTGGCCAGGTCACACTTATCTTTTGAATCTCAGCTTAATTATAAGTTCCTCAGCCAATTCTTCTGGGATCTTCCAGGACTTAAAACTTTCTCTTCTTCCAACACACCTTTTTGCCCCTGTAGGGAACTTAATCACAGTTTGCAAGTTAAGCAACTACATATTTGTTAGTGGGTTTTTCAACACATTCCAAGTTCCAAGAAGGCAAGGACTATGTGTCATTTACTTCTCAAAGCTTCATTTCTATCATACTGTGTAGCATACAGTAGGTCTTACTACAAGGGTCCTTCAAAAATTTGCTGAAAAATCAGATTAAAACATAAATTTGCTTTTCTACAAAAAAAGTTTGCAATCCATGTGTATGAAGGATCTTCACTAGGTTCTCCAAAAATGAGTATATGAGTATTATGAAAAACTAGGCATGAATTTCAAATTTTTTGCACCAAAATGGACATGGACTTACTTTTAAATTCCATTTGCCATAAACTTTTTGAATCCTTGCATATTTATAAGTAGGATGAATGTATAAAAAAAAAGAAGAATCCCTAAGGAAAACACAAACATTGGGTTAGAATAGTCAGGGGAGGGTTGTGCATCGGTGTTCTATTCATGCATAACTAATTACCAAAAACGTCGCAGCAGAAAACAGCCTACATTTGTCACCTTTGGAATCTTGGCATAGCGTGGCTGAATCCTCTGTGCAGACCTCAAAGAACTACAGTCAAGATGTTGGTTGCACAGAGGCTCACATCGGGAGCTGGGGTTTGCTGCGGTTTGAAGGTGTTTAGCCAGTTTGTGTGTTGGAAACTTTATCCCCACCTTCCAGTGTTTGTGGTGTTTGGAGGTGGGGCTTCTCAGGACGAGGGGTAATGAGGATTAGATGAGGTTATGACAGTAGGCCCCCATGATGGCGTGAGGGGCTTTGCAAGACCCCAGCTCGCAAACTTGCTCTGTGTTACCCTCCATCATGCTTAGATGACAAGATCCAAGAACTGAACCACCACTTGTCACTCCCCACGTGTGACTGCATCCCTTCCAGGAAGCCCATTTGAAAGCTGAGTCTGGACGGTGCCGTGGCTCTCTAGGCTAATCCTCTGCCTGCGGCGCCAGCACCCCGGTTCTAGTCCCGGTCGGGGCGCCGGATTCTGTCTCGGTTGCCCCTCTTCCAGGCCAGCTCTCTGCTGTGCCCCGGGAGTGCAGTGGAGGATGGCCCAAGTGCTTGGGCCCTGCACCCCATGGGAGACCAGGAGAAGCCCCTGGTTCCTGGCTTTGGATTAGCGCAGCGTGCTGGCTGCAGCGGCCATTGGAGGGTGAACCAACGGAAAAGGAAGACCTTTCTCTCTGTCTCTCTCTCTCTCTCACTGTCCACTCTGCCTGTCAAAAAAAAAAAGAAGAAGAAGAAGAAGAAGAAGAAGAGGAAAGCTGAGTCTGGACTCACACCAGGAGATATGGGATGTGGGTGTCCCAAGTGGCTCCCCCCATCACAGTTATTGTAAAGTCTCTGACAACTGCATCGTATCTGAGTCCAGCTCTGGTGACTGCCTTGTCTCTGCTGACTGGTCCCTCGCCCCGGCTTGTCATTGTTTTGTTGAAGGCCACACAAGTCAGGTAACAGGTGCAGGAAAAAAGCCCTTAGTGTAAGCGTTTCTGTGAACCTGGCTGGGAGCTGGGCTGTGTTTGATGTTTGCTGTCACTCTTGGTGCCAGGGAGGCCTCTGGTGTCTCTGATGTCTTGATTTGTGTCTCCCTTCTTGACTGTTGACGAAGTGTTCCTCCCCAGAGGGGGTCTTCCTCTTGCAGCCCTTTCACTTGTGAATTATCTTACTGAAGCCCTAGTGAGGTGGTGGCAAGATATGAGGGAAGGGAAACAGTCTACAGCCTTTCAGCTCAGCCTCAATCTTTTAGAGGGCTTGTGTCCTGTGTAGACGAGCGTAGCTTGCTCCCCCTGCATCCACAGGTCCCACAGCCATGGATTCAACCAACCACAGGTCAGAAAGATTTGGGGAATAAAACTGCATCTTCACGTGAACATCCTTTCCCCCCTCTTCCTTGTTGTTATTCCCTGAGCCATGTAACAACTATTTATATAACAGTTACATTTGATTAGGTATTAAAAGAAGTCTGAAGATTATTTGAAGTATGTGGGAGAGTATGCATATGGTCTATGTAAATACCAGCCCATTTCATACCACGGATTCTGGTATTGGCAGGGATGCCGGAAGCAATCCCCTGGAGATATCAAGGTATTTCTTCAGCGAGAGAGCTTCCTGTGTGTAGTGTCGCCCGCTTCCTTGACACCCTCACCCTCACCGACAGTGTCTTCCCGCCCCTTTGGTGAGACAGGTGTGCTGAAGAGGACCCTGGGAAAGCTCTCGTGACGAGTAGGTATTTGTTATGGGAAAGGACCTGGGCTTGTTTCCAAGTAATTGCTCTTCCTCTCCTGCTACCAGAGCCATAAAGGGATCTTTCTGGAATCTTTACCACGTGAACTTGTCAGGGCTCCCGGAAGACAGTCCACAAAAAGACAGAGGTCCTCCTAGGACTTTGGCCCCCAGAGACGTCCCACCTACATGATGGTCCATACCTAGACTCGAGGGCTTTGTCAACACTTCCTCCTGAGCCTTCCTGGGACTCCTAGGTTCTCCCTTCCAGGTGAGGGGCTCTCAGCTTACCCTTCAGGTAAGACTGTCTCTGTAGATTTCAGAGCAGTATGTTCCTGCATGTTCAATTCTCTCCTGGGTCCAAAAAAAGTATTAATTTTCAGGTTGTCCATTTTCTTAGTGTTAGGATGGGAATGACAATTTCCAGCCCTTTTATGTGTCTGAGCTGAGACTAATGCCCTGTATTAACTCCTTTTACAATCTCACCTGATTAGGTCAAGCACACTGAGAATAAATGCTCTTTGTATAAACCTAGGCCCAGGAGGGATATTTCACTGCACTTGTGAGTCCTTTGCAGACTTGCAGGGAGCGGATTACATAAAATGAGTGCACCCTAGGGAATGAGCCTTGGGGGCTGAGAATTCTGTCTATAGCAGCTTGCTGCAGGAGGTGATCCTTGAACTTTGTTGCAAAGGACGAGTGGAGGGAGTCGAACTAGAGGATGGGAAGAGAATGCAAGGCAGAAGGATCAGCAGGTGCAAAGAAGAGAGAACACAGTCAGAATGTTCTAAGACCTGGAGGCTATGTGCAAGCTCATCAAATTGTGTACATCAGATAGATGGTTTTTTTTTTTTTTTTAACCTTATTTCAAGCTAGAAGCTCCCTTTGCAGGGTCAGTAGACAAAGTAAAGCATGAAGAAGTGTCTTCGTTGACCAAGAGCATCTTGGATTATTGGTTTTTGAGTGCCCAATGTTGAGGTCACCTGAGCGGTGTTCTGGATGAGCACTCGCCTTGTCCTGGGGGTGCTGTGTTGATGGATGTGGTTGTTCCCCTCCGAAATGTTCTCCCCTTAACTCAAACGAACTACGGCTTTAATGAACAAGGTCTTTGCACACAAGTGTTGTGTCTTCAATTATGCCTTGTTAAGCAAATCTTTTCCTTCTTTCTTTCCTCTGGACAAAAACGGTTACAATTCAACACCTCAAACTCTCCCTACACCTTCCCTTTTTTACATCTGGAGAAAGGAGACTTGGGCTAATTACAGTTTCCCCTTTTAATTACACAAATGTCATTTGTCACTTGCATTGTCCTTTTACTGGACATTTGTATCGGAGATGTTTACATTTCTGCAACACATCCGGAACAAACCAAGCAGACATTCTGCAGGGAAATGGCATTGACGGTTGCCATGGGAACCGTGTGCCGTCACAGCAAGCAGATTATCTCATAAGGCATTACCTGGTGTCAGAAACAGGCAGGCCTATAGAGAACAAACAGCCAATTAATGAGCGACGATCCAGGGCTTGCGGACAGCAGCAGATACAAGGCTGCCGCTGAAAGGTCATGTTCGAGCTAATTTATCAGTTATTTTACTCTCCCCAAACCAATTTTTCTGATTGTTCTCCCCCTCCCCATCTACACCTATTTTAACCAGTTCAGACTTCTGTAGGAGGAAAATCCAGAAAAGTAGAATTTCACATTTTAGAGAAAACATTCAGGATTAGTTTCGAAAAAAATTCTTTCGTTCAATGAGATTTTAAAAATTAAATTGATTTTTGGCTGCTGAGCTTCTGTGGGAGGTGGTGAGCGCCATGATTAAGGGTATGAGTTCTGTATCAAACTGCTCAGGTAGGAATTTCAGCTTTGCCTCTTCTTAGTTTTTTGGTTTTGCACCTAAAGCTTTCATTCTCCAAGCCTTAACTTGCTCATCTGTAAAATGGGACTAATAATAGCATCTGTGTCTGCAATGAGAGTTTCTACGTCATGGGCTTGGGGTGTGGAGTAAATGAAAGACTCAGAGCAAAGTGCTCAGCGGAATGCGTCCCCACTTCGGTGTCCACTGTATTTAACGGTGTTTGTCTAGACAAAGTGTCCCAATGTTTTTACTAAAAATCAGGCCTGTTCTTGCAAAGACGTCAGGAATTCAAAGAAAGCCCATCTTGTTGCAGAGAGAGAGAACTAAATGCCAAACCTGTGTTGATCAAAAATTCTGATTTGGACCATCATCATCAAAATCCCCTAAAGTGCTTTCCTAAATCATAGATTTTTCGAGCCTGTTTAGAATCTTCTATGGGGCTCAGCTACATACATTCTAAATCGCCTCCTTGAGTGAGTCTAATTCATTTCATCAGCCCAAGCATCATGAGTGCTCAGGAGAGCCATTTTTGTGTGTGCGTGGGGATGCAGTTTCCTAAATCTCCTTTGCTGAGTTTGCCAGCATGGGTGGGTTGGTGCTGGGGTGATGAGTGCTTCTAGAAACTTCTCAGGGGAGTCTGCTGTGGGCTGGGCAAGCGCACACTCAGGGTCTCTCCAGGCCCTTCCTGCACTCAACCCAACCCCCTGACATGGGAGAGGGGGTTCCCTACTGTCCACAGCTGCTTGTGAGGATGGATGGAGCTTTTAATGGCAGTAACAAAGAGGCTAAAACCCCTTTTTCCCATGGGCAAGCTGCTCTCCCCTCTGTCTCTCCCATGTCCCAGACTGTTTCCTGATTGGCAGCTTCTCCTTGCCTTTTCCCTGTCTCCCTGGCACAGCAACTAGAAACCAGGCTGGGGCCTGGGGCACAAGCCTTTGAGGAGTGGCTTAGTCCATTCCCTCTGGACTTGATTTTCCAGGTTTCCTGCAGGTACTGGAATTTAGGGGGTCAAGGAGGAGGTATTCTGGGATAACCACTGGCTCTCAGGGAAAGAACGTACCGATTTGTAGGACTTGCGGATTCCTGTGGTGCCAACACGTCCCCCCATGGCCGGCTTTCAGCTCCCTGCACAAGGCTGTTGAATGAGGTCCGTGCACAGTCTGTTCTCAGAAGCCAGTGCAGGCCAGCTCCCGTACGGGTGACAGGATCGCGGGGTGCGTGGTCACGGTGGAGATCAGACACAAAGGAGTAGGCCACTTGGCTGCAGTCTAGCCTTGGCATTGAGCCAGAGGGACACACAGTGGTGCTTGTGCCTGATATGGGGCCCAGCTCAGTACATGGGGGCAGAAGACCACGTGGCCATGGCAGGGTGAGTGACTGGCTGTGCAAGTGTGGACTTCAGGAGGTTGGTAGCTGCTGCCTGAGGTGCTGTGTGGAGAGGACTTTGAGGTGGCTGTCTCTTGGCTTCGCAGGATGATTACTGTGATTTGTCAGTGAGGTCTGAAATGGACATGAGAGAGGAGTGAAGGCTCATTTATGTGTGATTAATGATGTGGAGATTCCATTCATTCACTCGGAAAGTATGGAATTTCCATTGATGATAGAACTTTGAGAAAAATAAAAACCTCCCATCCTTTAGATGAGAGAGATAGAGATAGATGATAGATAGATAGATAGATAAACAAATTCATCTCAGTTATGTCAGATGGTGTTGATGCAAAGAAGTCGTGTGGGTTAAGGGCACAGAGTGTTAAGGTGAGAAATGCTGTTTGAGATCATGTGGTCTGGAATAGCATCTTGCTAAGGTGACATTCGAGCTATGACTTGAAGGATGTGAGACAAGTTATTTTTATGGAAGAGAGACCCAGGCAGATGCAAAGGCCCTGTGGTAGGAATATTACAGGTTTGTCCAAGGAGCAGCAAGGAATTGTCACTGGACTGAAAGAGAGGGAGAGGAAATTAGGTCGGAGTGGTACCTTGGATCAAGATCATGTAGATACTTGAAATTTGGACCCAAAGGCCTAATTAGCAATAACACGAGAATATGGTTCCCAAACCTAAATAGGCAGTTTTCCCAGAATGCAAGGGACTTATTCAAATGTCTGAGCAATGAATACATCTGAGACTTGCAGTAGCTCAGGAGCCCTCTCTGGAAGTGGGCAAAGGCAATGGGTTCCAAGCGTCTGGGAGGGATGAGGTCACCCTACTGCTGAAGAAGCCATGGTCCAGGATGCTTCCTTCTCAGCACGGAGTGGATGGGCAAGCAGCGTAGTGGGTATTCAGCTTGGGGCATTCCCACGTCTGCATCTTCACACCCAGGGGTTGCTTCTATAAAAAGAGACACGGCTTTTGGAGACCGGCAGGAATGGAGTTCGGTTCCCTTTCCCATGTCCGTTGTTTTCCTTCAGCAAATGTGGGCGGAAGGCCTGTTTCCTGCCGGGTCCTCTGTGTGCCACTGGGAAGCTTGCAGGTGAGGAAGACCCTGCCCTTCCTCGGCGAGCTCCCAGCCCGTTTGAGTGCTGTGTGAGTACCTGAAGGCGAGATGGGCAGCCTCCCTGACGTAATAAGGGGGTGCTAGATAAACCCACTTCTGTATTCTGCTAACAACACTCTTGAAGGGCGTGGAGGATTCAGTGAGATGCGGCTGAACAGTAAGATCAGTGCCCAGAGCCACGCAGCACACACACACCAGTTTGCTTGTTCATTCTCTGTCTCGTGTTTCTTCTAAAGTCTGTGGAGGTTAGGGTCCCCCACGCCACGTCTTTCACCCCCTCCTCTAACCTGCTGACAATGAAAAGCCAGAGCAGCTCTGAGGGAGATGGTTTGGAAAAGGGCACCACGAGGTTGTGGGGGCAGACTCGATGCTGGAGGATTTTCTCATTTACTTCATCTACGTACAGATTCACATTACCTTGACGGCTACAAGCCCTACCCTAAAAACACCTGCATGTATCCATTGCTTAGGACTTAACATGCTTCCTTCAATGTGAAGAGATTTTAAATGGGCACCCCACAAAGACACTTTAAGTCAACTTGTAATTCCAGCTAAGTCACGGGCTCCGGAGTGCCCTTGAACTCCAGGCTTCCACAAATGCTGAGTCCTCAGGGGATACCGAGCTGACATTCAGGGAGCAGGGTGGAGGCACCGTCTGCAGAAGCTCAGATCAGCCGACTACCATGGAAAAAGAGAGCAGCCACCAAGAGGTTGCCCCCTAGAAGGGTCCCACTTCCTGCTGTCTTGTGACTGTTTCAAAGCCCATTCTCTTCCTTCACATTCTTGCTGGGTCACTTGTCAGCTGATTGGATCCCACGGAAGTAGAATAGTGTTGGGAAGCTGGAGGGAGCGGGGAGAGAAGGCGATGGAAAAGATGTGTGTTTGGGATGGGGTAGGGGCTTGGGTTACCAAACATCAGGGAAGGCATTTGTATGGAATTTCATCTCCACCACACACTGACAGCGAACGTGGGGGGTGATGAAATTTTGAATTGTTCCTCTGCCTTCTACCACCACACGCAAAAAGAGCAAATTGTAGGGTTGCTCTGTGCCTGTCTCATGGGCTCTGAGGATTTTCAGCTGGCTGTGTGCACGCATGCATTTAGGTGCTCTGAGCCTGTATTCAGAGAAGACCAATGTCTCTGTACTCCAAAGCCTTGATTTATTTATTTGCACATGACATATTTAATTCCAAGGTGCTTAAGGCATTTTGCAAACATTAAATTAACTGTTAATCCTCTCCATGACTCTATAAAGCACTGGGAAAAAAAGGCTTTTATGCTAAAACATTATGAACTAAATCTGAAAAATAGACTTACCAGGAATAAGGATAATCAGGAGGGATGAAAAGGGAAAATATGGAACAAGGACGAGAAGAAAGGGCAAAAGATGAAAAGAAACGTCTCGCGGCTCCCAGCCAAGTGGGGAAACCTCCGGCAGATTCTCTCTCCAGCTGGGTCCCAGACCAGCTGTCCAGCGTTCCAGGCGGTAACTCTAGATGTTGCCACTTCTCTCTCCGCCTTATTAGCTAGAAAACGTTGAGTAAGGAGTATCGCCACCAGCAGGCCAGCTTGGCCAGTTGTGAAAGGGGGGTTACAGGGTAGTTACCGCAGACATGTATTGTGGAGGACACATAGTAGGTTTGTGCTAAGGTCATCATCATTGTCATCGTAGGTTTGTGCTAAGGTCATCATCATCGTCATCATGGCCGCCACCATCTCTACCTGTCAAGCGGTTCTCTATGTTGGTCTCTGTTGGGAAGGGGATTATTTTGCCCAGCCTAACCCGTGTCTGCCAGTTCCCCAGGATAGATTACAGAAATGCTGCCAGCTCTCACACCTTCCTACACCGATTCCTTAACAGTGTGGCTGCTTTTCAGGTCCTCCCATTATGTGGATTCTACTTACCCATCTGTTGAATCTGGGCTGGTTTTCTACCTTGCCTTGACCCGTAGAATACAGAGGTGACATTGCTGCAGCTCTGAGTCTAGGCCTCAAGCACCTGTGTATGCTTCTACCTGCTCACGTGGAAACCTGTCATGGCACCGTGAGAACAAGTTCAGGCTAGCCTGCTGGGTGATGGGAGACGCGTGATCCAGGGCTTCTCGTGGGCTCAGCTGGCACTCATCCTCACGGGCCAGACACCTGAGTGAGGCCAGCTGATACAGGCCGGCCTGGCCTGCATCAGCAGAACCACCCAGCTTACCTGTGGGTTCATGGACAGTGAAGCATCCTTGTTTTAAGCTCCTACGTTTCAACAGTGCTTGTTATGCAGCAATAACTAACTGCTAAAGCCTTCTTTGCAGGTTTACTTTTCATTAAATTCAACAGACTATCTCCTTGTTTCTTCTTTTTTTAAATAAGGGCAGTCATTTTTTCTTTCTCTCTTTTTTAGAGGACAATTTTGTAATATTTTATTTTTTAAATAGAAAACTTTTATTTAATAAATATAAATTTAGAAAGTACACCTTTTGGATTATAGCAGTTCTTGCCCCATAACCACCCTCCTACCCACAAGCCATCCCATCTCCTACTTCCTCCCCTATCCCATTCTTAATTAAGATTCATTTTTAATCTTTTTTATATTTTTATAAAAATTTTTATATTTTTTATATTTTATATTTTTATCTTTATATACAGAAGATCAACTCTTATACTAAGTAAAGATTTCAACAGTTTGCACCCACACAGACACACAAAGTATAACGTACTGTTTGAAGACTAGTTTTACCATTAATTCTCATAGTACAACACGTTAAGGACAGAGGTCCTAAATAGGGAGCAAGTGCACAGTGACTCCTGTTGTTTATTTAACAATTGACACTCTTATTTATGATGTCAGTGATCACCGGAGGCTCTTGTCAGGGGAGGCATTTTTTTCAAGATTTATTTTATTTATTTGAAAGAGAGAGAGAGAGAGAATCAATCTTCCATTCACTGACTCACTTCCTACATAGCTGCAACAGCCAGGGCTGGGCCAGGCTGAAGCCAAGAACCAGGGGCTCCATCTGGGTCTCTAATGTGAGTTCAGGGGCCCTAGCACTTGGGCTGTCTTCCACTGCTTTCCCAGGTGCATTAGCAGGGAGCTGGATCAGAAGAGGCGCAGCCGGGACTCGAACCGGTGCCCATATGGAATGCCAGCATTTCAGGTTGCAGCTTTACCTGCGGTGCCACAACGCTGGCCCCCAAGAATATTTCTTAACTTATGAAGATCAATGCATGCTATGAATGTATTTACGTAAGGCTAACTCTGAGCAGCATCAGCCAGAATCCCAGCAATCCAGAATCAACAATCTGGTTGAGTTGGTCCAGCGTGGCAGATAGGTAAATGTAGTGGATGGTGAAAGTCATGAAGTCCAGGAAAGTAAGGGATAAAGAAAAAATGGCATTCTGAGAGGAAAGGAAGTTATTTTTGGCCTGGAGTTCGGGTGGGATGTGAAGGTTGGTGGAAATCGCATAGTGAACTCTCTCCAGCATCTCCAGAATCTGTTCCGCTATGGGACATGTTCCTCCAAATTCAGATGCTGGAACTTAGTCGTCCCTGTGGAAGTGTGAAGAAGTTGGGTGGAGCTCTCATGGAGGGAGTTAGCACCTTATAAAGGGTTTAAAGTGGGGGGAGGTCGTTTGCTTTTGGCTTTTCCCCTTCGCTCATGAGGGGACACGGCATTCACCCTTCTGCCATGTAAGGTTGTGTTCAGATAAAAGACCCCATCTTGGGTGTTTTGTCACGGCAGCCCACAGGGCCTGAGACACATGGTACCTGTTTCTCTTGGTGCATTCGGGTGGCCACAACAAAGGACTGCAGCCTGGGAGCCTTCTAAGCAACAGAAATTTGATTTTCACAGTTCTTGTGGTGGGGAGTCTTAAGATCAAGGCACTGGAACAAGGAGAGGCGGGAGGTGGAAAGGATGGAAGGGTGTGGGTGTGTGTTTGGGGTGGGAGGACTTGGATTATCACACACCGAAAAAGCCAATTGAATTGACTTTTATCTTCTCTACATGCAGATAGCTACTGTGGTGAACAATGCAATTTTGACTTGCGGCTCCGCCTCCGAATACCACATGTGAAAGAGCAAATTGTAGGGCCTCTCTAAGCCCATCTAGTGGCATCTGGAGGTTTCAGCTGACTGTGTGCATGCATTTAGGTGCTCTGAGTGTTTGATTCAGGGAAGGCTGTTGGCCCTATGCCCTAAAGCCTTTATCTATTTATTTGTTCTGGTGAGGATTCACTTTGTGGGTCACAGACGGCCATTTCTCATGGCGTCTTCACATGATGGAATAGGGAGCCCTCTGTAGTCTTTATTAAAAGAAGGGCACTAATCCTATTCATTAGGACTCCAGCCTCATACCTCATAATGGTATTAGGCCTTACCTTCTAATACCATCCCACTGGGTTTGGGGAGACGCAGTTAACATCTGAGTTTGGGGAGATGCAGTTCATGCGTAGCACTCTCTCCATCTCCACTTCTTTAATCTGACTTCTCACCAGGTTGCATCAGCCTTCTAATTTGTCTCCCTATTCTGGTATTGCCCTCCTTCCACGATAGTCCCTCCCCAACTCCAATCCATTCTACTGTCAGAAATACACATTTTTAAAAAGATTTATATATTTATTTGAAAGTCAGAGTTACCAAGAAAGACAGGCAGAGAGAGAGAGAGAGAGAGAGAGAGAGAGAGAGAGAGAGAGAGATTGATCTTCCATTTGCTGGTTTGCTTCCCAAATGGCTGGGCCAAGCTGAAGCCAGGAGCCAGAAACTTCATCTGGGTCCCCCATGTGGGTGCAGGAGCCCAAACATTTGAGCCATCTTCCAATGCTTTCCTAGATGCATTAACAGGAAGCTGGATTGGAAGTGGAGCAGCTGAATCTCAAACTGGGGCCCATAAGGGATCCTGGCGCTGCAGGTGGGTGCTTTACCCACAATGCAACAGCACCAGCCCCAGGAATACTCTTTCTGAAATGCAAGACTTCTTATGATGCCTCCATATTTTAAATCCCTTGCCGTTATGATAAAGCCAAAACTCCATGACATGGGACACAGCATTCCCCCTGGTCAATTTTTCCCTGTTTCCCAGCCTAGTTTTATGTTTTATATGTGCCTAGGCTTCCAACTTGCCCATTTGTTACCCAAGATCTAGGTGTTGTTTCTGGAGTCTCCAAAGAGCCAGAACAGTATTATCCTTCCTTTTCTGGGTTTTGAACAAGTTGGGGAAAAACAACTCAAAGGAGTCGGAGTTCCAAAATATCATTCTTTACACTGCTTAAGAATAAGGAAGCTGACATAATTTGTATACATGACATGATTATATTTGCTGAATCCCTTGAATGAGGGGAGTTATCTACCCAGTCACATGGGGTGTAGACCTAGGGAGGCTTAAACTAGTAGCAAGAACTCCTGCTCCGTGCATGTAAGTTGCTCCCAACAAAATAAAGAGAGATCTATTCTATTCTTTCCAAATATACCAATCACATAGGTCAGTCCCTCTCTCCTGGAATGGATGGAGTGGGTAAAGGAGTAGAGAAAGGCCATCTAGAAGACATTAGAAGGGAAGACATATTCCCCTAACTTCTGAATGGCTCATATGGACCTCTACATCTGTGTGCATGTTCTGCTTCTTCTGGAACACTTCTGTCTCACCTTCCTTGTGTAGTCCCATTTGTCTGACCTACTGCAACTTGATCTTCAAAACAGTCTCAAGGAAATTAAATGAGATATCAGACATGAACCTTCTAGAGAGAGTCTGGACATTAGGAGTGTTTGTAGAACAAACAGAAGTCATATTTGGTCTTAGCCTTGACAAAAGAGTGGGCTCTGAAGAGGGTAGCTTAGAGAGTAGAGGATTGAAGGATGACTCAGACAGAGGGTTTCTCTGGCACACATGCTTTTTGTGGTATGTAGGGTGGTTTTGCTAAAACTCAGACTATACAAAGAAATGTGTTGAGATGTCTACTTAGAAACGTTGATTGAGGCTAGATTGTAAGGGGCCTTGGATATCGGTGTAAACATTTTGGTAGACAGTAAGGAGCCATTGTGGGATTGAGCTATTAGTGCAATCAATACTACATTCCTGACACCTGGGCCAACAGCCCTTTGCTTTGCCAATTGGATTCTAGTGCCTAACATGTTGAAATCAGTTTTAGTTACTTCCCTATATAATTTTTCTCAGCACAGAAACTTGACTTGCTAATAATTGATTTCAAATAATTTTCACATAAAAAGAGGAAGAATAGTAGAGAAACAGATGCATGAGAAATCTCTGTAATTCAAAATAGACAACTTTTTTTGCTTTCTCTGTGGGTGTCCTGGGAAAAGCACCAGGCTTATCTTTTATTTGGTGCTGAATAAATGTAAGTCTTCAACCTTGGTGAAGAAAAATAAATAGCAGTTTGTTTGAACTCTCCAGGTTTAAACTGTAAGCTTCCAAGGAAAAAGTCAGGATGGAAAATTTTTCCAGTTGACTGAGAGCTTGGAAATGAACTTCCTTGACCCATAGCCCCACTTCAGGATGTTGTGAAAAGATCTCAAGCTGAAATTGTGATGGTCTCTGAAGACCACAGCTGCCCTTTCGAGCTAGTAGATTAGTGATGAGGATAACCCTATAGAAGTCAAGGGGAAGAATACAAAGCGACATACCAGAAGACCAGTGTGGTACAGTAATTTTATTAATGCCCAATTCTTGATCTGTCCCATATCCATGCAGTAGCCCCCTAACTTAGCAGTACCTTCCCTCTCTGCCCTGATATTGGGTTTAGCCACTAGATTTGTTTTGGTCAATCGAATGTTAGGTAATATCACTCAGGTCAAGACTTTAATGTTTATACCTTGGCTATCATCTTGACAACTTTAGCTTGTGGGAGCATAAGAAAAATATGATTACCTATTGTTTCCAACTAGGACCATCCTAGATTAGCTGACAAGCAGGCAGCGTTCACCTTTGTTTGTAAGTCCAGCTGGGACCAGAAGAGCCACACAGCTGAGCCTAGTCAGAATCAGAATAGCCTGGCTGAATACTCCAGAGGTGTGAAATGATAAATACTATTATTGTAGATACTGAGGCTTTGTGGTTGTGTGTTACAAGCCATTATTGTGATAGCTGATAATTGGTAACACTCAACAAATGTACATCATATGGGAAAACAATACTTGCTGAGTTGGGAATAGCCACTGTTCTTGTGCCTCTCTGCTTTGGCATTCATTCCTTAATAGGTCTCTCCACTTCCCTTCTTGACTTATTATAATGGATAACTATTGTCCTTTTCCCTTAAGTTTCAATTTTTAAAATTAAAGCTATAATTTTACTAAAGTTGAGAAGTTATGTAGCATAGTATATATTTTGGGATTCATAAATAGAATTTGTGGGATGTATACCTTAGAGTATATCCAATACTCTATTTTTGTTTTTACTAATCTCTCCCCAAATCTACATTTACCCATGAATGTAGGCAGCAAACTACAGTTGTATTGGCAGTATCTGGGAGGCCTTGTTACAATAGAAATCGATATTTTTATACTGCATCAGAGTGATTGCTCATGGAGCCTTTGGAATTATGGTAGATTTAATGTCCATCACCGAATGTTGCTGTGTAATGTGATAACAAACACATGTATTGTCATAGCACATTGTGCAGTATTTTTTAAAAAAGATTTATTTATTTATTTGAAAGTCAGAGTTACACAGGGAGAGGAGAGGCAGAGAAAGAGGACTTCCATCCAATGGTTCACTCCCCAATTGGCTGCAACGGCCAGAGCTGCGCTGATCTGAAGATCCGAAGCCAGGAGCCTCCTCTGGGTCTCCCACATGGGTGGGATTTATTTAAAGATTTATTTATTTACTTGAAAGTCAGAGTTACAGAGAGAGAGAAGGAGAGGCAGAGAGAGAGAGGTCTTCCATCTGATGGGTCACTCCCCAATTGGCCACAACGGCCAGAACTGCGCTGATCTGAAGCCAGGAGCCAGGAGCTTCTTCCAGGCTTCCCACGTGGGTACAGGGGCCCAAGGACTTGGGCCATCTTCCACTGCTTTCCTGGGCCATGGCAGAGAGCTGGATCGGAAGTGGAGCAGCCGGGATCAGAACCGGTGCCCATATAGGATGCTGGCGCTTCAGGCCAGGGTGTTAACCCACTGTGCCACAACGCTGGTCCCAACAAGTTAATTTTTAAGATATGCAAGGTATTTTTTTGTTTCTATGACTTCTTTCTCAGTAAGCTACTTGAGAATATTACCAAGAAGAAGTAATGACCAATCAATCAAGAATAAATGGGTTATTAGAAATAGGAAATAGTTCCCAGGAAAGAGGCCAAAAAAATCCCCAGAAAGACTGTTAAGGAAGATTACAAGATGAGATCTGGCCTCTAGTCATAAAAGAACTAGTAATCTAAGATAGATCAGACATATTAATCACAAACATTAAATAGAAACAGAAACTGAAAAACTTATCTCTATATCTTGGTGATGGTGTTGTGGCACACTGGATTAAGCTGCCAGCTGAAATGCCAGCATCCCATATGGGCACCAGTTTGAATTCCACCTGCTCCACTTCCAATCCTTCTCCCTGCTAACGAGTCTGGAAAAGCAGCAGAAGATGGCCCAAGTGCTTGGACCCCTCAACCATGTGGGAGATCCAGAAGAAACTCCTGGCTCCTGGTTTCAACCTGGTCCAGCCCTGAGTGTTTCAGCTCTCTCTGGAATGAACCATGGATGGAAGATCTCTTTCCTTCTCTCTCTGTAACACTGCCTTTCAAATAAGTAAACAAACCTTAAAAAAAAACTCAACATCTTAAGAGATTTAGAAAAATGAAAAATGCTCTGGGTTGAACATAAAAATCTAGGTGGAAAGAAAAACAACTAATAGCTCTAGGGAAACAAAATCGTGCATAAAAGGAAAATAATCATAATTTACTACATTATTTTGCTATGGATAGCATTTATGTAGTCACTGTAACTGGCCTAAATAAAATTTGATGTTTAGGAAGATGAGGAGGATGAGAGTGTGATGAGAATGTGCATCCAATTCTTGGGTAAAATCTAAAACTGAAAAATCAACAAGGAGTAAGAAAAGCTGGTGCTTTAGATATATAGAAGCAAACATCAAAATTATCATTTAACCCATTTTAAAGAAATTAAATCTATTGTTTTGGGGGAAGGGAAAACTGAACAAAAGGAGTAGAAAGATGATGTTTTATGTAACAAACCTGGTGTAATTATCTTGCCCATTGAACAATATGCACAAATAATATTTTACTAGAGCTAAAAGTATAGTATACTCACAATAAGCCATTTACTATCCTAAGCTATCTACATGCATTAGGCAAAAGCTATTCAAAGAGTTTAATTTTTTTCTACGTCATTGACCCCTTTGGCATCCTGGTGAAGCCTGGGGACCCTTTAATTTTAAACACTTAAAAATACAAAGAATTACAGTAGGAACAAATTTTAGCTAAACAATTATTAAAATACTGCACAATGGAGGCTGGCGCTATGGCACAGTGGGTTAACACCCTGGCCTGAAGCGCCAGCATCCTATATGGGCACCGGTTTGGACCTGACTGTTCCACTTCCAATCCAGCTCTCTGCTATGGCCCAGGAAAGCAGTGTAAGGTGGCCCAAGTCCTAGGGCCCCTGCACCCACATGGGAAGCCTGGAAGAAGCTCCTGGCTCCTGGCTTCAGATCAGCGCAGTTCTGGCCGTTGTGGCCAATTGGGGAGTGACCCATCAGATGGAAGACCTCTCTCTCTGCCTCTCCTTCTCTCTCTCTGTAACTCTGACTTTCAAGTAAATAAATAAATCTTTAAAAAAAAAAAATTATTAACTTGCTTTGGACCTTGACTGATAGTTTAGCTAAGTATAAAATTCTAGCTTGGTTATAAATTTCCTTCTGAGTTCCAAAAGCATTTCCTCAATGCCTTTTAGTTTCTGGTACTTCCATTAAGATATCTGAAACATTTTTGATTGCTTATCCTTTACATCTACTTTCTAGAGAGTTTAAATTATCTCTTAATTCCTAGTTTCTTGAAATGTCATGATATTAGTTGATCTGGGTTTATTTTCATCCACTGTACTTGAAATTCAGCACATTTTCATGTCAAGAAAGTCATGCTGTTTCTGTGTATTCTTGGATTATTTATGATTTCTCCATTTAACTTTCTTTGTTGTCTTTCCCAGAAATTGTAAAAAATTAAATGTCGTTACCATATAGTATGTGCCTAATGTTATAATCATGACTTTGTGACATGGTTTTGATAACCTTGGTAATTGAAAACAGTTATGTATTTTTATTGTGTGCATTTAATGTGTACAACATGCTATTTTATTTTACATTTATATGATGAAATGATTACTAGAGGTAAGCAATTTGACATATCCTTAATCTCATTTGGTTATTCTTTTTTGTGGTAAGAGCATTCAAATTCTAATCTGTTAGTATAATTATCATGTAATCCCTTGAATATTTATGTTTATTCATTAAACATGATTACATTATTTAACCCTTTCACCTACATCTCCATTCCCTCTTCATACCTCTTAACCATCATTCTTCTCTCTCTTTCTGTATTTTAATTTCTATATTTTAATTTCATATAGAAGAGATTTTATGCAATATTTTTCTTGCTCTGTTTGGTTCATTTCACTTAATTTAATGTCCACCATGTTCTTGCATGCTGTCCCACACAGTGGGCTTTCTTCTTTTAAAGCTGAATAATCTTTCATTGTATAGACAGTAGACCTCTCTATCTATGGGAGTACTCCCCAGTGAATTCCCAAAACTCAACATAGTACTGAATCCTAAATTTGTTATATTTTGCATATACAAATGTGTGTATGATTACGTTTAATTATAAATTTGTTTTTTAAACTCAATTCTTAATTTTGTTGAATTTTCTATAGTTTTTTTTTCTATTTTACAGTTGATTTACTGTGACTTCACTGTTTATTTCCAACCCCTATGCCCCATTACCTTTGGGCCTATTTGTTTGCTCTTTCCTGATTGACATGTAGTGCTAGGCTGTTTACTTGAAGTGTTTCTTCTTTCCTAATGTGGCAGTTATTGCTATAAATTTTCCTCCTAGAACTGCTTTTGCTCCATCATATAGGTTTTGGTGTATTGTGCTTCCATTTTAGTTTGTCTTAAGATACTTTAACGTTTCCCTTTTTTTTTTCTTTGACCCATTGGTCATTTGGGAGCATGTTGTTTAACAATAAAAAGTTCTATGACCTGGATGTGAAAGCTTCAGAAATGATACTTAATATGTTAAAGAATTTTAAACTTTTCTTTCCTTTTTTACTCTGAAAGCCTCTTCTAGAAAATACTAATGCCACCATTCTGAAATTGGAGAAGGGAAGTAGATTTAAGATTTTCATCCCTAACATACCTGTGTTCATTTCCTCTTCCAGTACTTAGTCTGAAAGTCCAGACCAGAGTTTCTAAGACCAGAGTCCCTGTGCTTTACTCCTTTTAGAGAAACGAAATTGGAGGGAGATCACTCAGTGTGTGGCGTGAGGAAGTGGTCTGCATCTCTGAAAACTTCAGTTTAAAAAATATTTCCTGCTTTGATTTTCTTTTCTCCTACTTACACATTGTCTAACTTCTCCAATTTCTGATTTAAGTCGGTCTCAGATTTCCCTGCTTCAAACAGATGAATTTGCTCAGTGATTTGTCACTTGTTCACTTGACTTCCAACTTTCAGAATTTTGTTATTCCATTGTAGTTCCCATTGTCTCATCTTATGCCTTAAAACAAAACATATTTCTGATAATTTCAGTTGAGTTTCAAGAAGGAAAGAAAACAGATTGTGTGTGTGTGTGTGTGTGTGTGTGTGTAAAACTCATTGAATTTGCTCAAAATCCTTATAATATAGATGTCACATAGGAGTCAGAATGATCTTTCAGAAAAGTAAACCAGAAAAAAAAACCACAACATGGCTTTTAATTCTTATAATTAATGAAAATTGTTTACTGTGGCATGGCATGACCTGGTGTTTTTGTATCTAACCTCATGTTCACATATGCTTGTGTATCTGCCTTCCATAGTGGGTTTCTCTTTGGCATTGTCCACCTCTGCTGTTTTCCTGTGGTGGCCCAGCCCTAGTGGTCATTTGGGGGAGTGAACCAGCAGATGGAAGATCTCTCTTTTATCTCTCTTTCTCTCTCTCTCTCTCTCTTTTCTGTAACTCTGCCTTTCAAATAAATAAACCTTTACAAAAAAACTCAGATTTTAAAAAATTATTTAAAAGTTTTGCACCTCCAGTTTTTTCTTCTTACATCTCTTCCTTGGCTTACCAGTAGTCTCAAATGGTTTTGCTTTTTCTATTTGCAGGTAAGTTTGAAAAATAACTTGCCCTTTAATAGTTTTTGAAATAACATCTAAAATTTTCATCTTAAGTTGAAATAACTTCCAAGGATGCAAGTTTCAGTGAATTATCAATACTGACATTTTAAAATAAAGCTGCCACATTGTAGTTAAAGGTAGCTGTTAAAATCTGATAATTAAAAACTCACCATCATATATTAAAACATATCAAAATAATTTGTTTTTCAATAACTGGAGATTTTAAGTTCTAAATATTGCTAGGGATAAAATGTTGCATTTTCTAACACTAGGATTTGTCCTTATCAAAAATATTTATAGGAAAGTAAGCTCTCTGATTTGACTTAGCTTTCTAGAGTTCTGTGTTTCAACTAGACCCTTTGGTGTTTCACATCCCTAGGTAAGACATGGTAAGATTTGAGACAAGTGAGATGTATAAAGTCAAAGGAGGTGATTACTGCGGAGAAGGTGGGAAGAGCGAACCTCTGCAGGTACCTTTTCAGGCACATGATTTTGGGAAAGAATACACCTAGGTGGTAAATATTGGGATGTTGATTCCTTTACAGCTGTGCATGCTCAATGTTCCTCGCAAAGACTTCATCCCTAGGGGCACAAGCCCTCAACCTCAGAGGCTGTGTTCTTCATGGAAGGGCTCTCTCCTGGGAGCACTCCTATGTCTGGCTATGCCTCTTCATTCTCATCCTGGCATCCTTGTCTCTTACTTTGTCCTTAAATGCTTTTATGACCCAGGGCTCCATTCATGGTAGGAATTAATTCCTTCTTGGTGTCTAATTTCCTTTTAGAAGCTCATCCATACCTCGCATTTGCTGATAAACTTCAAGTCTGTATTTTCAGACCTGATCTCACGTCTGAGCTCCGGGTCTGTTTAGACAAATTGTTCAAGAAAAACCTGCCTTCCCACGTTCTCAGGACCACTGCCACTCTGATCGGTGTGATCCCTTACTCTTTCCTATGCATTTGCTCCACTATCAACATCCAGGTACTTAAAGTTGCCTCTGGAAACCGTACTTGTCCATACACCTCTCTATTTGTGCATGCTTTTGTGTAACTTCATCTGTGCACCTCACCCTGTGTCAGCCTAGACGTGACTTTCCCAGTGACACATGCTCTACTGTCCCAAGCAGACTCATTCCTGCATATTCTGCTCATACTCTGTCTTAACCACCTGTTCAAGGCTGTCATCTTTTTGTTTTATAGTTACTTATTTGTTTTTTTTTTGACAGGCAGAGTTAGACAGTGAGAGAGAGAGACAGAAAGGTCTTCCTTCCGTTGGTTCAATCCCAAAATGACCACTGTGGCCAGCATGCTGCGGCTGGCACGCTGCGCTGATTCAAAGCCAGGAGCCAGGTGCTTCTTCCTGGTCTCCCATGCGGGTGCAGGGCCCAAGCACTTGGGCCATCCTCCACTGCCTTCCCAGGCCACAGCAGAGAGCTGGACTGGAAGAGGGGCAACCGGGACAGAATCCGGCGCCTCAACTGGGACTAGAACCAGGGGTGCCGGTGCCACAGGCGGAGGATTAGCCAAGTGAGCTGCGGCGCCGGCCTCTAATTTAGTTTTATTCATCCATTTGGTATAGATATACTGAATATTCAACTTATATTCAGTAATCTTTTAGGTCTTAGAAGAAGAAAGACAAAAAGAGCACCCATCTCAAGGGGCTTATGCTTGTATACAGACAAGCTCTCAAGAGTAAATCAATGGACCTAAGCTATGGGCTGTGCAATTTTGGGGGTGTGTTGATACTGAAGCTAGAGGTATGGGGAGGGACTTTGACAGTGCTGACTGACCACAAAGGATTCCTGTCCTCACTCAGAGTAGTGAGAAGGGTGGTTCATTTTCATGTGTGCATGTGTGTTTATAAACTATTTGATTTTTATTCCCCCCAGCTCAGGGAATTGAGAGTACTTCTTAAACATGAAGTTATTTTTAAATGATGTCAGAAGTCTGTGTTTTCTCTCTGACAATTTGTGTTCTTCAACTACAGCCTGTTTCTTTCATACCGCCTAGCACCCCCTGACTTTGTGTCTCCCCTCACCTCCTGATCTATTTATGTGTTCCCCTGCTTGGTCTTGCATTTCTCACAGAGGTTGGACAGGAGGTACTGCATTAAAAACAAAGAAAGGGCCGGTGCTGTGGCTCACTTGGTTGATCCTCTGCCTGCGGCACTGGCATCCCATATGGGCACCGGGTTCTAGTCCTGGTTGCTCCTCTTCCAGTCCAGCTCTCTGCTGTGGCCCAGGAAGGCAGTGGAGAATGGCCCAGGTGCCTGGGCCCTGCACCTGCATGGGAGACCAGGAGGAAGCACCTGGCTCCTGGCTTTGGATCAGTGTAGCTCCGTCCATAGCAGCCATTTCTGGGTTGAACCAATGGAAGGAAGACCTTTCTCTCTGTCTCTCTCTCTCTCACTGTCTAACTCTACCTATCAAATAGAAAAAAAAGAAAGAAAAAAGGAAAAGAAAGAGAATGTTCAAGGCATTGATTTTTCAGAACCATGGATAGAGGTGTGCCACAAATGTTTTAGTGATCATGTTTGTAGGTTCTGGGTTTGAGTCCGATCAGGGGGAGACATGAGGAAGGATGATAAAGTGGACTAAAGTCATTGATGGAAGAATGAAGAGTATGTGAAGGTGAGATACAAATTCTGAGGGAGCTGAAACGTGCCACGGATTCTTCAGTGTCAGTTCCATGGCAGGTTATCTAAATGCTGATGAGTACCCTCATTCCAGATTTTATGCTGATGCCAGGCCTCTGGTAATGGTAAAAACAGAAGAGAAGAACACAGCACAGCATTTTCCTAATTAAGATTTCCTAGGGCTAGGATTTAAGCAAAATGGACAATGGATAGAGAGGCAACAGTGGCCAAGAGCATAGCGTTTGGTGAATAAGAAGCATTTGAAATAGATTTGCATAGGACAAGCCACACCCAGTGAATCAAAAGAGGGCATAGAGTTTAGCGCAAAAGAGTTTTAGATCCTGTGTAAGCTGTATTTGTAGGGTTGCTAATGGAATTTGGGTACTGCCTGAGATCAAATGAACAGAGATGAAATGGAGACATATTGAAGCAATCTTTACAACCAGTTTTTCCCTCTCCACCCATCTGAATGCTAAGCTGATTTTTCAACCAACTTATTTGGGGTAACATAAAAATAAGTACTCATGATACTTAAGTGCATAGAGGTCAAAAGCACGGAGTTAGATGTCAGTGCCTGGATTTAAGGAATTGATCTCCTGTTTGCTTTCCAGATAACCTTGGGCAAATTATTAAAGTTCCATAGAGTCCCAGTCCTATCAAATCTTGTGAGCTGAAACCCAAGGGTTGGGCAATATGTGGCTCCCCTCCCCTGCATATGGCTCTCTGAAGCCTCATCCTCTCTCCTGAAAATGGGGACAACGTCTTCCTCATGGCCATGTTTAGAGAGTTAAGTTGGTTAATGCAACAAATTGCTTATCTTGATAGCTGATATGGAGTCAGTGTGCAGTAACCATTGGTTATTAATATAACCACATTCCAGGGATTTTATAGGATTATTGAATTTAATCTCCACAACAGTTCTATGAAATAGATCTTGCCCAAGGCTCCCAAACTAGCAACTGAAACATCTTGGATACAATTTAGGCTTTCTAAGTCCAGAGCCTGTGCTCTTAACCAGAGTGTGTATAACCTGCATTTCCATCTTCCTCTCCTCACTCTCTTCCTCCCTCCCTGTTCTGTCTCACCCTCTACTCTATCTATCATCTATCTATACATTTTTTATCTATCTTAATCTTCATCATCATCATCTTTGTATTCTTCATTTGTCTATTTACAAATTGCTATCAGTCATGTAACTTTCCATCATCTATCAATTTACACAAGTATTTGTGTCCATGTAGTTAGCTTAAAAAGAGAAGTGAGGCTCAGAGAACTTAGCAGACCCCAGATAACAAAGCTGATTTTCTAGTCTAGAACTGTCTGACTTCAAAACTTATGCTATTTTTTTTTTACTATGTCAAAGCTGTGATTAATTGTAATCTGAAATTCTTTTTCAGTACAATTACTTTAAATTTTCCTGTTAGGAAAAATATGAAAGTATCAAATCCATTCCTTACCCACTTGTACTCGTAGCAAATAAGGAAGCAGATTTTAATAAGAGGGATCAGAGCTGACATTTGGGGATGGAGAGTGTACGTTTTCAGGAATTAGGCTGGCATATTCCTCACTCACACACTGTCAAAGCTCTCGTGGCTTCATGTCTGGCAGTGCTGCCCTTCTTTATCACAAATACTACTACTGTTTAAAAAGCAATGAGCTGGCCTGAAGACAAGTGGTCCCCAGGAAAAGTGTGACACGCCCTGTACATTTATAAATAGAGACACTCCATGGAGCCAACACAGTTGTAGAGGAGAGTTGGTTGGCAGCATGCTAATCCACAGCAGCAGGCAGTCCTCAGATGTGTGCGTTTTGCTTTGGGATGCACAGAATTCGTCGGGATAATTTTGCATCTGATTAACTTTCCTGATAATCTTTGCACAAGCCAGCGTGACCTCATCTGCATCTCTCCCGGAATATATAAATCCTGTTGCAGTAGCTCTCCGTAATTTGGGAGCTGGCTCCTAGCTGGTGCCCTTTCCTGTCTTTGTGTCCGTTGCTCTAGGTCATCGTCTCTCTTCCCAACGCTCTGACTTCCTCCTACACTGCTGCTCCCCAAAGGAGACTTCGCTCAAACCTCCCATGAAAACGGAGACCTGCAGTTGTTACTTAACTCTCCTCCTCTCACATCCTTCTCAAAAAGATATCTAAGCAAGCACATGTCATCGTTTTCCTGGAAATCTCCGATCTTATTTATTCTGTCCTGTTTTCCCAGTGGAAATCTATGGAATTTCCCCTAGAAATCCTTGGAGATGCCAATATTTTTGAATCCAACATAAACTTTTCTGGATTGTTTCTCTTGGACTCCAAATGGTACAAACTGCTCTGTGTGGTTAAAAAAACATAGGCGCTATGTTAAGATACTTGGTGAAAAAATGTAGGCATGCTCCCAAATGTATTATTTTTCTTTCCTCCCTCGAAAGAAGAAGTGCTCCCTACTCCTTTCCCAAATAAACCATTTTTTCAAGTTCTGGATCCTCTTTCCTTTCAGCAGACAACACGAATCCTTGTTTTCTTCTCTCATCAAGTTCTTTTGTCTGCTGGCCTCTTCCATTAGCTTTCAAAGTTACTTTAGTGGTCCCTGTACAAAAATAAAAACAAAAACAGAAAGAAAGAAAATTTCTGGAACTCTTTGTTTGCCTTAAGCTGTTTCCTGAATTTTCTCCTTCTCTTTGATTCCTGTTTCTTTCGCTCATTACCCAGCCTGCCGCCATCTTTCTTTTGCTTTCTCTTTCCACTGCCAGCACATGTTGTAAAAACAACAAGCTCCATCAGAGGGTTTTACTTTTTGATCTCTCTCTCTCTCTCTCTAGAATTCTCTCTCACTAGGTTTTCTGCTCTTTGAGGCCAAGGAGCCTTATTAACTCTGCATTTCAGAATTCAACAGAGAGCCTGACGTGTTATTTCTCAACTACCATCTGTAGAAGGAGTGAAGTCTGGAGCCTTCTCATGTCGTTCCAATGGTTTCCTGAGATGCACTGATTGCTTTCTGACCATCCGTCCTCCTTGAAACTCTCACACATTTGGATTCCAGAACATAGCTTCTCTTTCCTTTTCACCCCAGTCCGCAAGGAATGAACAAGCTCTTAGTCATCTTTGCATTCCTAGCAACTTACACATGATCAAAATAAATGGAAGGGGTGACTGACTCACTGTGGCTATGTAGGAATTTCCTCTACTCTGCTTTTATCCAAAGGCAGGTATTTCCTAACTAAGGTTTCAATTTCCAGAAACTTCTGGTTTTTCCAGTCTGCATTAGTTTGAAATCTATCTGATTTATATCCATGGATTGTAAAATCCTTGCTGATAATAAATATGGAATACTCTCTATATTTAACCTCAAATTATTTTTTTTCAGATAAGTAGACTAAAGAAGATTTAAATCTAGTTTCAACTAAAAAATTTGTTTGAAGGTCAAGTGTGCCTTATCTCTTTTTCAAGAAGAAGTAATAAATGTGCCTACAGCTACCTACTAGATGAGTGGTTAATATGAAATTAAAAGCTAGACTCATTGCCCCAAAGACTATGTGATATAGTGATTTAAAATTTTCAATTCTTTATACCTTTATGTATCCTTGCCCTTTGTAATTTTTTTTTCAGTGACTTCCCACCTCCTGCCATTGATTCTTGAATAAATTTGGCTTGCTTTGGCTTGTTGAATGAGGAAGAAGTGACTGTGTACCAATTTCCAGTTTCAGCCAAATCTCAGCCCCTCAGACCTTCATTGCTTCTTCTAGAATTCTGCCATCTCCAGACCAGCTCATTGGAGCAGGGAGGCACATGTGAGACAGGGTGAATCACCCCAGCCAAGACCATTCCAACCAGCCAGCTTGCAGTTTACTGTAGACACACAAGTATGAGCAGGCCCAGCCAAGATCGGCCAGTTTCAGCCCAGCCCAGCACAGCACAGCAGTACCAGCATGTGGGTCTATGGGTTTATGCTTGATCTTCTAAGACATTATGTTTTTGGATGTTTAGCATAACTAAAGGCTGGGTTTATCTGATTGGAGAATCTGACCATCTAATGATAAAATCTTAAGACTGAACCAGGCAATTATCTTGATTAATTGTAAAGGCAGTTTTGTTGAAGTATAATTCATATACTATCCAGTTCATCTATTTGAGGTATATAATTCAATGACTTTTAGCATATTAAGAGTTAGCAACCACCACTTTAGAATACTTTATAGTGTACCTAAGAACATCTACATCCAGTAGCACAAGGAAATCACTAATCTATTTTCTTTTTCTATGGCCTGTTGTGAAAATATACATATCGAATCTACAATCTGTGGTCATTTGTCACTGGCTTATTTCACTGAATATAATTCTTTTAAGGCTCATCCACATTGTAGCATCCATCGTTACTTGATTTCATTACTGGAAAACATTTCAGTATTTGATACCACATGTCATTTATTAATTCATCAGTTGAGGGACATTTGGGTTGTTTCCATGTTTTGGCTTTGTGATGAATGATGCTATGACTATTTGTGCACAAGATTTTGTGTGGACACACATTTACTTTCTTGCTGTATTTATGGGGGTACTTCAAAACGTTTGTGGGAAATGGAATTAAAAGATAAGTTTATTTTGATGCAGAATCATTTTGAAACCCATGCATGGTGTGTCTGAAATATACATTTTAATGAATTTTGATGACCTCTCATATGCATGGATTTAAAAAATGTTTTGCACCAAAATAAACTTATTGTAAATTCCTTTTCCATGAACTTTTGAAGTTATCTTTGCATGCCTAAGAGTGGAATTTTCTGGTCAGATATTAACTCTATTTAACATTTTGAAGAGCCACCAGACTATTTCCTATAGTGGCTGTACCATTTCCCATTCCCACAGCAGTATATTAGGGCTCAAATTTCTCTGCCTGCTTGCCAAAATTTGTTATCTTCTATATTCTCAATTATAACCATCTTGATGGGTATTAACTAACCTATTATTGTTTTAATTTACAATTCTCTGATCATTAATGATGTTGAGGTCTTTTCATTTTTTTTTTTTTTTTTTTTGCTATTTGTACATCTTCTTTGGAAATATGACCACTTGGACACTTTGTCCATTTTTAAAAAAATTTATTCGTGTTTTTGTTATTGAGACAAAGCTTAGTTGATATAAGCTGTGTGCAAAGCTAGGATTTCAATTGAAATACAGTTGCCTATGTCTTTGACTGCACCTTTAGGTGAATAACCATGAATGATCATCAGATATAAAAGGGAAGGCCTTTATCAACATAAAATGTTGAACCCTATCTTTAAAAATCCAATCCAATAAGGAAGGAGAAGTTTGGGAATTTATACTTAAATACCCAGGTGGTATTATCCATCAGCTAATTTTGGAATTACTGCCTTGGCCCACATATTCCTAAGTGAAGTTATTCTGAGATAAGGGAAGTGAGTTGGAATTAACAGGTCAAAATCAGGGATGGACAGCGCGCCGCTCACTAGGCTAATCCTCGGCCTGCGGCGCTGGCATACTGGGTTCTAGTCCCGGTCGGGGCTCCGATTCTGTTCCGGTTGCCCCTCTTCCAGGCCAGCCCTCTGCTGTGGCCCGGGAGTGCAGTGGAGGATGGCCCAAGTGCTTGGGCCCTGCACCCCATGGGAGACCAGGAGAAGCACCTGGCTCCTGGCTTCGGATCAGTGCGATGTGCTGGCCACAGTGGCCATTGGAGGGTGAACCAATGGCAAAAGGAAGACCTTTCTCTCTGTCTCTCTCTCTCACTGTCCACTCTGCCTGTCAAAAAAAATTAAAATCAGGGATGGAGTAAAGAAGAGTTCCATCTTTCCACCCTGGTCAATTCTTTGCACCAGGGAGGTGGCCGTGGTCAGTGCTGTCTTCAGACAGCAACAGTGATCAAGAGGATGCACAGGCTCAACCGAAACACTCTGTGAGCTGCTCTTGAAAAGCATGTTCCACTCCCCGTGGATTATAACACACAGGCCCCAGAGGAGTGAACTCACAAGGATTCAATGGAAAAAAACAAATCATTCCATCCCCAGGCTGCATAGCAGTTGTCTAAAGAGAGCACCTTCTGTGGGATGGGGTTGGAGGCCTTGTGCAGACAGTGAAGGTCACAGGCACGCCGAGGTGGGGTGCAGAGGAATGTTCTTGAACCTGTAAGATCAGGATAGTAAGTCCTAGTCAAGCCATGTCAGCTGCCACTTAGGGGTGGGAGTAGGGAATCTCTGTTAGTGTCCCCATCACTAAAGGGCCCAGATGAACTCCGGTTCAGGGATCAGGCACCATTACTAGCAAGTAATAAATGCACTTGACATCTCTGCTTTGCAAGAATTCTTTACAAAGAGAATTATAGCAGACTTAATTATATAACCAGTCTTCTTAAAAGCAGAATGTAAATTTGTATGTAAACTATGATCAGATTTGTTGAAATAAGCATGGAAGAAAGTCTGGAGAGAGCAAACTAAAAGATAACCATTTTGGAGCTTACAGTTTTTCCAAAATCAGATGAAATTGCTTGTAAAAAATAATGGAATCAGGACTCAGGCTGCCTGGGTTTGCAGCTCAGCTGAGTTCCATATTAGCCGTGTGATCATGGGGTGATTAATATCCCCTTATGTGTCTTAATCTCATCTTGGAGATAACAGTAGGTCATTCCTCATAAGCCTGATGTGAGGATAAGTTGGCTAATCTTTAAAGAGCTTACTATGTATTCCTAGCATCTGGTAATAACTGTACATGTACATGGCATTATTATTGTCATGGTTTTCACCTCATTTAGTTTTGGCTTATTCATTCATTTATTCATTTGAACATGTTTGAGCATTTCCCATGGGTCAAGTCCTAACGATGTTAATTCTAGAGAGAGAAGGTTGGGTTCTTGTTCTCAAACTCAAGGAGCTTGCAGCAGTTCACCACTCTTGTTCTGTCTCACTTTGGGTGGGGTAGCCACGGCCTGAGGCTGTGCCAACCTGGAAGACCCACAGGGCTGGTGTTGTGCCCATTTCTCCCTGCCTCTGTTTCCTCGACGTTCACTGACAGTAGTACCTTCCATGCACTGTGCACCATGCTGATTGCCATCCAGACATCCCAGCATCTGAGACTTAGTTTCCCTCCGAGGGAGAGTATCCAGATTTCTTCTAAGGATGAGGAAGTAACCAGTCTTTGAGAGATCAAGTCATCTGGCCAAGCATACAGAACTACTATGCTACCCAAAACAGGAACTATTAATGACTACATGTTTTTCCTTCTTAAAAAAAATGGGAGGCAGAGAGGATGAGAGTGGGAGAATGAGTGTGAGAGATTTTTCTTCTGCTGGTTCACCCACCAAATGCCCACAGCAGCTGCAGCTGGGTCAAGTGGAAGCCAGGAGCTGGAACTGAATCTGTGGTTCTCATGTGCATGGCAAGAATCCGAGAGCTTGAGCCATCACCTGCTTCCTTCCAAACTGCACATCAGCCAGAAGCTGGGGTCAGGAGCAGAGCTGGATCTCGAACGAGACAGTGTGTGTGCAGACGTCTCAAGCAAAGTCTCGCCCACTTTGCTAAACACCTGCTCCTGATTTTCCTTCCTAAGTCCCCGTTCATGCTTAATGGAAGAAGCATTTTCAACAACATGTCCAGATCGATCCTGGTGGATTTGCTGCTAAGTTTCACTCGGACTCAGGTTTGAGAGAATGTGGATGTCCAGGAGATATCTGAGCCTGAGAAAAGTGTTCCTCCGGTGACTCACAATTTGCAGCCCCAGAAATGTAGTCAGAATTCCTCACCAACTGAATCAAATTCTGATAAATCAGAGTCTTGCATTTTTCCAACGCTTTCTATTTCCCCAAACTCTAAAGTAATAAAGGTTTCAGATGAAATTCAGTATTCTTTCAAGCATGAGGCAGGACATGTGCTTTTGTACGAAGTACAGACTGAGATTTTTTTTTTGAAGAAACATGGGGCTGACAAAGCCATTGTAAATTTAATTTTCCTCACCCTGGGAGATAAATATCATTTCTTATGTTCAAGTTTAACCCTAGTCAAGCTAGTGTTTCTAGCCAAACCACTTTGAAAGACTGCTGACTGCTTTTAGCTTCTGAAACACAAAGGGTTAATGCTACAGCCTAAATTTTTTTTATGTAGAAAATTCATTTTTATTGTGTTTATTGAATGAAAAGTTGGAGAAGGTGAAGAGGAAGAGTTTCTTTCTGCTGTTTTATCTCAGTGTATTCGGGTCCAACGTTCAACACCTGTAGAAATATTTAACACTTGACACCTGTTGGTGTTATCATCTGGCTATTACATTGCCATGGAAATTGGAAACTGTAATGAAGGAAACAAAATAGTACCTTGACTCACATCACAGAGCCATGTACTCTTTGCATCTCTTTGTGCATTAATTACTGAATCCATTTGGCACTGCATTCCTGCAGTCCTGTAAGTTCCGAAGAGCAGAACTAGAGTCAAGTTCAAGTCCATACATACAATTCTCTGCACTTGTCAACCTAGCCTGAACCCCTGGGAAAATTGTGCTATAGCAGGAATTATCATTTATTGTTCCATCTCGCGTACTTGTTCTGTTGGCACCAGGGTTTCCTCTTGTGTCTGTCATTCTTGTGGACTTGGAAAGTGATGACATTCGCTGGTAAAAATTTAAGATTTAGCCTTTTAATAAAGCTTGTTTAAAATAAACATTTATAGAAGACTTTCTGATGGTGTGACAAGTCATGATGTTACTGCTACCTGGTTCATGCCATCTACGGTGATGGGAAGCAGTTTTAGTGATTCAGGTTTGTAATGTAAATATGATGTTTCTAAAAGAAGTAGTGATCATTGTTTCAGGTTAGAAAGTTTTAAGTTCTAAGGCTCTGGAGTCGAACTGTGGATGGAATGTTGGACAGGGATGTCTGCTGGGCTTTAAGCTTCTGCCAGTCCCCAGGGTTTCCAGATGGGATGTGAGAGTTAGGAAGGCGAGGACATTCTTTCTCTCTTGCTCCAAAATCTTCCTAGCTCTAAGAGCAGGAGAGAAGGCTGAAGAGAAAGAATCAAAAAGAACTGAAGCCTAACTTCGTAACTTGCCTGTCTTATTACCTTTAGTAGTACACATGCATTTATTCCCTCAAGTATCGCCTGAAAAATAATAGATTCATAGAGGGAGGCCATGTTATTGGTTCCAGGTTCCAAAGTTAGTAGTTGGCAGGCTGGACTCAAATCCAGGCCATCTAGTAATTTGAATGAGATACCAAGTTTAGAGGTAAAGTTATCCTAATTAGATAACATATCCACGTAAACAGTTGATGTATGCATTACCGTAAATAAATGTAATGAACTGCTCTTTCTGGTATTCCAGATAATGTCATGGAGAGATCTAGTTAAACATGAGAACTGCTAGAGTTGCATATAAACTTCCAGAACATGGGCCGGCACTGTGGCGTAGTAGGTAAAGCCATCACTGGCAGTGCCAGCATCCCATATGGGTGCCGGTTCAAGACCTGGCTGCTCCACTTCCGATCCAGCTCTCTGCTATGGCCTGAGAAAACAGTACAAGATGGCCCAGTCCTTGGGCCCCTGCACCAGCTGGGGGGACCCAGAGGAAGCTCCTGGCTCTTGCCTGTGGATCAGCACAGCTCTGGCCATTGTGGCCATTTGGGGAATGAACCAGTGGATGAAAGACACACACACTCTCTCTCTTTCTCTCTCTCTCTCTCTCTCTCTCTCTCTCTCTCTCTCTCTGCATCTCCTTCTCTCTGTGTGTAACTCTTTCAAATAAATAAATAAATCTTTTAAAAAACCCTCCCAGAACATCTCACTCAATTATTTCATTTCATAGACTTAGATAGACTTAAAATAATTGGGAGGCAGAGAACAGAAGTGATCCACCCTACCCAATTAATGAGATGCCAGAATAGAGGTTTTCCATCTCCAGTGTGGTGCAACTCACAGGAGTTTCCAGAGCCAACACATGAAATAACTTCAGTGTAATTCTGAAGCCCAAATTGTGTTAGAATATGCATGCTGCAAACAGCCTTGGATATAAAAATGGGGTCATTTGGGAGAATGTTGAGGAACTGACAAATGATTCTTCTTGGAATCTGAGTTAAAAATGAGTAACATTTTGCCTAAAATAGCACAGATGCTATTATCCACCCACCCATTCTACTTGTCTCTTCCTTCCCTCTTCCTTCTCTCCCTCTAGCCATTCATCCATCCATCCATCCATCCATCCTCTTACCTGTTTATCCATTGCCCATCCGTCCATCCATCCCCTCTTCCTTCCTTCCTTCCCTCCCACTGTCCATTCATTCATCCATTCATCCCCTGTATTCCTTCCTTTCCCTCTCCTTCCACATCCAATCACCAAATTCATTTGTATACTTTTCACCTCTTTAATACATGTTGCATCAACTCACTCACCTCCATGACCACTGTGTCCACCCACAGCCCTCAACCCTCCACCAGGTCAGGGCAGAATATCCCTTCTCCCATTCACCTGCTACATCTATCTTGTCTCTCTGCCTCCTGACTATCTATCCCATCAGTATGATGATATTACTCCCTTGATTAAAATCCATCTAGACTTTGTCAAAGTTTCAAGACATTTCCAAGTCCCTCTTTTTTTTTTAAGATTTATTTATTTGCTTGAAAGGCAGAGTTACAGAGAGGCAGAGGCAGAGAGAGAGAAAGAGAGAGAGGTCTTCCATCCATTGGTTCACTCCCCAAATGGCTTTGATGGCTGAAGCTGTGCCTATCCAAAGCCAGAAGCCAGGAGCTTCTTCTGGTTCTCCCACGTGGATGCAGGGGCCCAAGGACATGAGCCATTCTCTACTGCTTTCCCAGGCCATAGAAGAGAGCTGGATCAGAAGTGGAGCAGCCGGGACTCTAACTGGTGCCCACATGGGATGCTGGCACCCCAGGCAGCAGCTTTACCCACTATGCCACAGTGCTGGCCCTTCCAGATCCCTCTTTTTAGCACAAGAGGCTTTACATGATCTCCTCTGTGGGCCTGACATGATCTTTGCAGCCTGATTTCTTTATTTCCTCTACCGTCCCTGCCTCCCACTCCCACCTCTTCCTATCAGTGGGGAACACGTCTGATAGACACATGATCCATACATGTTTTCCCAAAGGTGAATGGATGACACAGCAATTCTTACACCTTTCTTGGAACATGTCATTTTCCCAAGAACGCGATAACAATAACAGAAGTGATAGCAAAGGCAGCTCACTGAGCGTTTCTATTAGGCCAGGAACTGTTTGGATCATCTCATTGAATCTTCTTATTCTGAATGAAGTAGAGTCTGTTATTTCTCTTTCTCTCCACACGAGGGAACTCAGGTAACTAGTGCACTAGGTAACACTCCACCTGGGAAGTGTGGAGCTGACTGACAGCTCCCTGTTCTGACACCAGAGCCCCTCGGTGCTCTTACTCATGATGCTCCTCCATTCCATCCCTTAGAATGTGCTTTCTCCAGTCCTTGAAACCTAATTCTCCGTTTCTACCTGGGTCCACCAAACTTGTATCTTTTAATTCCCAGGCCAAACATCACTTCCTGGGAACGCCCTATGTCTTCCCTCTGTTTCAACCTGTAGGAGGTTCCCTTCTTCTGGTTTCTGAATACCAACAATCTACAAGCAATACATCCCTATAAAATTACTCCAGTCTCCTCTCTATAGCAATGAGGGAACCAAGGCTCAGAGCAGGGAAGGAATTAGCCTGTGAACTCACATCAAGTGAGAAGCAGGTTCACGTGTCAACGTCCCCTCCTAAAGCCCATTCCACTTTACCTCTATGGAGAACTTCTTCATGTTCAGGGTACTTGACAAAATTCTTTTATGTAATGGTTGTGTGACTTTGGGCAAGATCTTAATCTCCCTGAGCCTCACTGTCTTTGTTGGAAATCATATATAATAAAATTGCTTATAGAAAGCTTTTTTTAATGGATATTGAGATAATCCATGTAAGTTGTTAGGTACAATTTTGGCACCTATGAGTCCACTATATTACATAACTACAGTGGCCCTATTTTCATTATATTCCTACATGATTGTCCTGTTTAGTAAATAGTCCTTGTTGGAGCATGCATTTACTCTAGGAAGTGCAAAAAACAAACAAACAAACAAAAAACCCAACAAACAAACAAAAAAACCTCACATCCCATAGCAGAATGCCTGGGTTCAATTCTCAGCTCTGACTCCTGAGTCCAACTCCAGCTTCCTGCTAATGTAGACCCTGGGAGGCAGCGGTTGTGGCTAAAGTGACTGGGTTCCTGCCACCCACGTATGAAACTAGGATTGTGCTCACGTGATCCAGGCTTTGATGTGGCCCAATCCCATTGCAGTCATTTGGAGAGTGAACCAGAGGATGGGAACTCCCTTGGGTACTCTCCCTCCTTCAAAAGTAAATAAATGAAAACTTAAAAACCATATGTGTTATCATTATTTTTCTCTTTTTAAGAGGGGCATCTGTCTCCCATTTACCTCCTTGCCCAGGTTTTTTCTCCTTGTGACTTCTCATTGCCTGTATGAAGCTGGAAGCCCCGTGAGCTGGGGGAGCTGTCCGAGTGTACTCTCCTGAGTTCTGACCAGCAACCTGGTGAAAACAACAATCAAACTGGTGTTTCTACCCTTGGGTCACCCGGCAAAACTGCCCAGGACTTTGTAGTCCATGTGTATTCCCTGTGCATCTACTGACTGAAAAAGGCAGTGGAAATTCAGCAACCCTGAACTGATGAGAGAAATACAATGTCAGATGACTTCCAAATTTAAAGGGCAAATGCTATGTAGAAGAGTCTCTTTAGGAGGTTGTTTTTTCATTCAGAACAGTTTGCTGACCCAGTCACCTGGAAAGTCATTGGAGAAGTGTTGAGGATGAGGATGACAGTCTCAGGTTTGGAGGACTTCTTAGTATTTGTGATTTAGGATTAGTCAATAGGAAGTACTTCAAACAGTTCTTGTACAATGGAATTAAAAGATAAATTCATTTTGGTGTGAGCAAATTGAGTAATCCATGCATAGTACGAATCTTCAAAAAGTTGACAGAAAATGTGTATTATGAAAACACTACACGTGGATTCTGAAAGTTTTTTGCACCAAAATAAACTCACCTTTTCATTCCGATTTCCTGCCAACTTTCTGAAGCATTTTTGTATTTTGAACCTGTATTCTGAGAGTTTTGGAGCTGGGATGGAGAGCTGTTGGTGACTGGCTGATACAGCTGGAAAGCGCATGGTCGAGACAAGATTTGGGCTCTATCTGGATTCCTTCCTGCAGGTGTCACGTTGTACAAATTAGCTGGCTCCTCTAAGGCTCCAGCTCGTCATCTGTAAAATTGGATTGTTGACCTATGTTGGAGGATCGATCATTCATTAATAGGTAAGTATTTATTGAGCACTTGCCCTAGCTGTGTGGTGTGCACATACTAGGTGTTTGGTTGCCATTACTGAACAAGACAACGAAGAATCAAGTGAGGTAGCATGAGGCAAACACTTCCCTCAGTGCCTGGCATGCATTAAAGTGTGCAGCAAATGCCAGCTGTTGGTATCACATTTTCTTTATGCTGAACAGAACCACGATGTACAGTCTGCTTGTTTTGAAGGCTGTTCCTTTCCCATAGGTGATTTGCAGAATTTTTCTAATTTAAATGTTTGCCATGATCCATTGAATTAGAATACAGTGGAAGGGAAGGAATCCAGGCACCAAAACGCGGAGCTGAGGGTCGCAAGATATGAAAAATTTTCAAGGGAATGACGGGAAGATTTCTGCTGAAGCACACTTATCTGAGTTAGGGATGAAGGTCTTGGTAGCAAGCCGATTCCTTCCATCTGTCAGTATCTTTTGTATTTCATTTTTATTTTGTATGTTGGAGAAGAGTTAAAATGGGAATGGAACGAGACAGTAAGGAGGAAGGGGTTTTTCTCATTTTTTAAGTCAACCTTTGTTAAAGAGTCCATTTTCTTTCTATTTTTAGTATCTATCATCTATCTATGTCCTCTATCTACCCATATCGTCAATCTATCCATGTATCTCTTCTATCTATCTTGATTTATCTTATTTTATCTTATCTTATCTATCTATCTATCTATCTATCTATCTATCATCTATCCATTTTGAAAGGTAGAGAGACAGAGGGAGAGACACATGCTGGTTCACTCCCCAAATGCCTATGACAACCAGGGCTAAGCCAGACTGAAGCCAGGAGCCCAGATCTCAGTCTGGGTCTCCCTCTTAAGTGGCAGGGCCCCAACTGTCAGAGTTGTCACCTGATGCCTCCCAGGTTGCACATTGTTAGGAAGCTGGAATTTTGAATGGAACCAGGACTCAAAACCAAGTTCTCGTATAAGGGATGTAGTAGAATCTTAACCACTACACAAAATATCACCTGACCCTCCCTCCAGACCACCACAAATGTAAATTCTACAATTTATCTATTTCTATGATACCCCAGCAGAGACAAGTTTCTCCAGGTCCCTAAAGGCTGGGCTCCTGCGTAAGAAATCCTGATGTCAGAGATAGAAAGCATTAAAGACACTGATTGCCTGAGTTGCATTGCAGAGTGATGAGGAGAAGAGAGAGCTCACATGGTGCATGTCCCTTGTAGTAGAGGCTGGGGATAGCAGGGTGATGATAAGACAGGCAAGGTCTCTGAGTGCATAGAACCCACAGTCAGGTGCAGGACACCATAAAGACATAAACATGGCAAATAGAGACTTCAAAAAGTTCAAATAAAATAGAATTGAGAAAACTTAATTCAGTGCAAAAATTTTTGAAACCCACACATGGTTTTCTCATAACATAGATTTCACATGAATTTTTTGCAAACCCCCTGTAATTATGAATTGTGTCTACCACATGAAGAGGAAACCACTGTAAATGGGGTAATCAAGGAGGCTTCTCTGAGTGCAGGCTTTGAAAGCTGAGCCCTAAAGCCCAAGGAGAAGCAATGTAAAAAACAACAGAGAGGGTCCCCAGAGGTGGGAAGGATTCTGCAGCTTGATGTCTCTGAGAAGTGGGAGGAAGCTGCAGTGGATGGAGTGTGGGGAGTAAGGAGAGGGTAACACAATGGGGTGTATGGGGGGCAGGCTCTGTAAGGGGTCAGAATCAACATCTGTGCCCAAAAGGTTGAAAAATATTTATAATTTTTTGAAATAATTTTAGATTTGGAGAGGCATTGTGGGGCTAGAACAGAGAATTCCCTTTACTTCACTTGCCCAGTTTCCACTAATGTTCGTATCTCACCTATCCACAACACATTTATCAGAATGTAGGCATGAACACTGGAACATTATTTTTTTTAATTTTTATTTTTCCCAAAGAAAGCTTTTATTTAAGGAATACAGACTTCATGCATTTCATAAGTACAACTTTAGGAATATAGTGATTCTTCCCACCATACCCACCCTCCCACCCACACTCCCACCCCTCCTCTTCCTCCCTCTCTTATTCCCAGTCCCATTCTCCATTAGATCCATTTTTGATGAACTTTATACACAGAAGACCAACTCTGTACTAAGTAAGGAGTTCAACAGTTTTCACACACACACACACACACACACACAAATACCTGTTCCTCAACAGTTGAGACAAGGGCTGTTCAAAGCCATTGTATCTTGAAGTTCATTTCACATTTTTTTTAGAAATTTAATTAACTTTAGAGAAGCACCCGAGAATGATACATCTTTTGTGAGCACTTAGACATAATTATAATACAACTCTTTGAGGACAGAGGTCCTGCATGGGGAGTTAGTGCACAGTGACCCCTGTTGTTAATTTATCAATTAACACTCTTATGTATGACATCAGTGATCACCCAAGGCTCTTGACATGAGCTGGCTAAGCTATGCAAGCCTTTTGAATCCACAAATTCCATCAATATTTAGACAAGGCCATAAGCAAAGTGGAAGTTCTCTCCTCCCTTCAATGAAGAGTACCTCCTTCTTTGATGACCACTTCTTTCTACTGGGGTCTCACCCACAGAGGTCTTCCAGGTAGGACTTTTTTTTGCCCAGTGTCTTTGATTTCCATATCTGAAGTGCTCTTGTAGGCTTTTCAGCCAGACCAGAATGCCTTAAAGGCTGATTCTGAGGTCAGAGTGGCACATTATTTTTAATTTAAATCCAGATCATTGGAGGATTCCAAGCAAGGAGGCAACTCACTTTATAATTTAAGTAGTAGCCTGGGCTGCTGTGAAGAAATGAATTAGAGTGGGGTACAACTGGAAATGGAAGACCAGTGAGAAAGCCATGGAAGTGAAGCAGGAGAGAGTTGCTAGAGTGTTGTGCTGGTGATGAGAATGAAGAAAACGAATGGGTTTGGGATTCAGGGTTGGACAGGAAGCAAGGAGAGGGTGAGAGAAAGGCTTGGGAGAGATGTCCCCTAAATTCCTGGCCTGAGCAATGGGGTGGGTAGAAGTGGTACTGGCTGAGATGGGGAAGACTGGCAAGAGTGGGAGAGCATCAAGGGGAAATTCGAGACTCACTTTGGAACACGCAGTTAACTGTGAGATGGCTTTAATTTTATAAATGATAATATTCTATATAAATATGAAATCAATTGTACTACTGGAAGAGAGCATCTGTTGTGGTGTATCTGGGTTTAGTACCCCTTTCCAACACTTTACTTTTACCCTTTTAACTAGGAGGAAGCAATAGCATCCAGCATTATTGAAAAGTCAAAAGCTAAGTAGATTCCTGTTAATTAGATTCCATTAATTGGACTCCCTCAATAAGATGGATGGTTTTGGCATTGGAAAAGATGTTTTAGTATGGACAATAGTTGAAAGGATGAGTGCTCTGGTTGCATCTTCAAAAGGTAAGTCAAACAATGACATACAAATCACAGTCCCAGAAGCAAGCAGCCAGCCAGACTATTCAGGGCCGTGTTTCATACTCACTGGAGGGTTTTGGGCTCAGTTTCCTTATCTGTAGAGTTAAGACATCTTTTGGGATTGTTGTACCTATTAAATGATGTGATGCACATAAATATTGGTTCTTTTATCCCCTTCTAGAAGCTTTCCTTTGTTAACAGCAGCAATTTCTTGCATCTTAAAAATACTTCATAATTTTTGAAGTGCTTATATGTACAGCCTAATTTTCTCAGAAATCGGAATAAAATAGACGAATTTTTTCCTCTTCAAAGGGAGAAAACTTCAGAACATAGCTAATTAAATGATCTGAATTGACTTAATTTAGCACAGAATTAAGGACTCTCAGCATGGGCTGATATCCCTGACCATCACATTAACCTGCACAGCCTCAGAATCTAATGATCCCAACACTTCAGTGCCCAGGCATCTTAATGTCCTCGGCGACCTTTCGCAGCGAACCCTTCCTGTTTATTTCACCATCAATTAGTGGCTTCTCATCTGCTGTGGGCAGAATGTGGTGCAGGCAGTGTCAGGTGCTCTCCGCTCAGCCTTTATTCCTGGGGGTGCTACCACTGCCCCAGGACGGGGCTGCTCCTTTCACTTCCCGCTGAGTCTTCTCTGCCCTTCTGGCTATCTCTTCCCTCCCCCGCCCAGACCATCCAAGAACAAAGCTGTGTAGGTCCGCTTTGTCACCTGTGCACACCTTGTATGATTGCCTGCCTTAGTTGACCCTCATTTAACTCTTCTTGTCTCTGGATACATTTCCAAATAGGCACTACCCTGCCTACTTCCTTCCATCCTATCTCTAGTCTTCAGAAGTACATTGAAAGTGATAGGCAGATGGCTCATGGCTGGTATTTCCTGGGTTGGGGACATAGCAACAAATCCCCAAAGGTTTGGGTTTATTTCTCTATTTCCTTCCCCTCCCTGCCTCCAGTGCAATCATTATCTAGAGGTCAATTGAATAGGCTGCAGTGAGGGCTTAGATATCATCTCTGTAGCCCATCCTATCTTAGAGATGAAGAAATGGAGTCCCAGAGGAGGAGGTCAGCTCCTTGATGCCGTGTTAGATACCCGTGCCATCGAGTCAGACAGGATCCACAGCCTCGCTCTACAAATCCCTAGCTCTGTGTCCTTGGCCAAGTGACAAACTCTGAACCCCCTTTCTCTTTAAAAATGAGATCATAGTACCTAACTTGCAGAATTGTTTTGGAGTTCTTGGGAGTACATGCAAACAGCCTCACTCGTTCTATTCTGGGCTCAATAAATGCCCTCTATCCTTAGTTGAGATCCAAACACAGAAAGCCAAGTTCTTAGTCCTGCACTCGTCTATCACCCTGAGCCGGTACATACTCACTCTATGAAGTTTAACTATAAGATCTTCTTTCTGCAGAACTTCCCATCATCTCCTTTCTTTGTGGCTGGTAGGACTGCCTTATTGCTCCCATTTTGGGCATTCATCTCCTTTTACTGTGTATTATGGGTACCTGTGTGTGCCCTGTCTCTTTTCCTAGATTTCATGCCTTGAGTACCTACAAAGTTTTCTCTCTCTTTAGTATAGTAATCCTCAAACTCTACAGGATTAAAATCACTAGGGAGGTTTGTTAAAAATGTAAATTAATCAACCCTAATCCCAAAGATTCCAACTTAATAGGACTAGTCCATGAATATGGATTTTAAACATGTAATCTGAGTGGTTCTGATGCATGTGGATGACAGCACTCTGGGAATTATAACTTATATACTTATGTTGGTAACCTGCACATAGTAGGTGCTCCATAAAGAGTCACAAGTGGACTATAATAAGGTGTGCGGTATCACGTATCTATTTCCATACAACAAACCATTCCCCCACATTCAACTGGAGGGTTTTCAGAGTGGGAATGGCATAATCTAATCGAAAGGTCACTCTGGCTGCTATAGGAAGCATAGCTAATGGTGGCAAGGAGAGAAAGCCAAGCATCAGTTAGGAGGCTGTTGCAGCAATATTGGCCAGAGGGTGTGTGAGAGGTGACGCAGGCTTCGCAGAGGTGGTGGCAGTGGATAAGGCGTCAGGCAACAGTGATTTATTGTTTTCATAATTCTGTGGGTTGTCAGTCTGAGTGGCTCTTCTGGGCTCACCAGGGCCCGTCATGTGGCTGCATTCAGCCAGAGGGCCAGCTGGACCAGCTGAGCTTCTCTCCAGGGTGCCTCCCATCCTTGAACAGGCTGCACCATGCAGCCTTCCGTGGCAGCAGAAGCATCCCAAGAGACTGCTGTTATGGTGTGGATAGTGGTTTGGGTGTTCCTCAAAGGCCAATGTGTTACAGACTGGATCCCCAGGTGTTACTGGATTAACTCAGTTATGGTGTCTGAAAGGGGCTCCTTGACAATGACCGGACGTGATGAGGTGCTGGGGTGGTCCTCCCATGATAGAACCAAGGGCGGTGTTATGAAGAGAGACACCCGGACGTGGAGGACGAAGGTGCTCCCTGCCCCTGTTCCTGACCCCATGATTCTCCTCCTCATGCCTTCCACCATCCACTTCCCTCATCAGATACCAGACCAATGGGTTGCCCAACACTGGATAGAGAACCCCTAAAGCTGTGAGCCCAAAAATATCTTTCCTAAACAGCTCTCTTCACATCTTTTTTTTTCTTTTTCTTTTTTTTTTTAAAGATTTATTTATTTATTTGAAAGTCAGAGTTACACAGAGAGAGGAGAGGTAGAGAGAGAGAGAGAGAGAGAGAGAGAGAGAGAGGTCTTCCATCCGATGGCTCACTCCTCAATTGGCTGCAATGGCCAGAGCCACAACAATCAGAAGCCAGGAGCCAGGAGCTGCCTCCGGGCCTCCCACATGGGTGCAGGGGCCCAAGGACTTGGGCCATCTTCCACTGCTTTCCCAGGCCGTAGCAGAGAGCTGTAGGGAAGTGGAGCAGCCGGGTCTTGAACCAGCGCCCATATGGGATGCTGGAGCTTCAGGCCAGGGCTTTAACCTGCTGTGCCGCAGCACCGACCCCATCTTCACATCTTTCTCATAGTTATTAAAAGAAAGGCTAATAACGAAAACTGGTGCCAGAGAAATGGGGTCATTGTTCTAATTATACCCTGAAGCTACGGAGGAGCCTCAGAATGGGTTTATGGGTAAAGTCTGTCAGCATTTGGAGGGTTTGTCAGCAGAGCATTGTGGGTGATCTCAATGATGGTATAGAGTCCCAGAATGCGGATGTCAATGAGGATGGTAACGACGGAGCTGATGAGGTTTCAGGTGGAAATGACGGCCACCCTTGGGACACTGTGATCAAAGACCTGGCTGTGTCACGTCCCTGTGCTAAGACTTTGTAAAAGATTGAACGTAAAGATTGGTGCTTGTTTATTTGGCAGAGGAGGTTTAAAGGCAGCAAACCATCAAGGCTGCAGGAGGGGTGCTGTCGCCGCTGATGGTAAGTTTCACAGTGAGAGGCAGGAGCCCATCAGGATCCCCCCAGAGGCCTAGAAGCACAAATTTGTTTCAAATTTCCTCCAGGTCTTCCAGGGCAGAATCCTTTCAGGAGAGAGCTGCAGGGCATCCTGCTTGTCCTGGGCAACCTCCGGGTTCTAGCTCGCCTGGGAAGTGCTCTGAGGCTGCTTCAACCCTGGTTCAAGCAGAGGCAGAGGCTGGGAGCTGACCCTGGCCCTTCTCGGTGATGCTGGTTTTACAGGTGCACAGCATGCAAGGGTTGTGGGGTCATGGGAGATTGCACGGGGACTACAAAGGAAAGTCCAGGCAGCCAGAGTCGTGTTGCAGGTTGGAATCCCTGCATGGAGCCCCTCTTGGGGTGATGCCTAGTTGAGTTGTGGGAGTACAAGTGCAGTGGAGACCCTAGAAAGGTAGGGTGCCAGCAGTGTGCAACACCTTCCAGGGGAAGCTGCAGGCAGAGTGCCAGCTAAGACTTGGAAAGCCGCTGACATCATGCAGTCTCAGAAGTAGCCATGTGGGTAGAGACCAACAGAGTAGAGTCATGGAGACCGCCATCTAGATCTTAAAGACAGAGAGAGAGAGACCTGGCACAGTGGCAGAGCCTCTGCAGAGAAAGTCTTACTAGGTCAATGCCAAGTGGAAATGTGAGGTTGAAGCTGCCACTGAGGATACCCAGCAGGGCAGTGCAAAGTGGAACTGCAGAGCCCAGACTCTAACCTGTGAGAACTGGGGCATTGGTTGCAGTCAGCAAAGCTGTAGGCATGTAACTGCCCGAGTCACTGGGAGCCCAGCTCCCATCACAGTGTTCCCAGGATGCCAAACGTGGAACTTTAGGATTTAATGTTTGCCCTGCTGGATTTTGTTTTTCCTTTGGTCTGGTTAATCCTTTCTATTGCTCTGAATCACCTTTTTTTGGAATGGAAATGTGTACCGTGCGCCCATTCTGCCATTGTATATTAGAAGAATGTTACTTGTTTTTGATTTACAGGGGCTCTTAACTTTAGGCATTTGTCTTGAGTTTCAGATGAAACCTTGGGCTTTTAAATAATGCTTATTAAAGATAATAATAAAGAGACAGAGATACAGAAAGAGAGAGACAGCTCCTATTTATTGGTTCTCTCTCCAAATGCCCATAATAGCCAGGGTTGGGCCAGACCAAAGCAGGGAGCCAGGAACTCAATCCAGGTCTCCCACTTGGGTAGAAGGAACTGAGTCATTTGACCACCACTGCTGTCTCCCAGGGAGACGGTCAGAAGTAGAGCTCCACGTGAAACCTAGGTGCCTTAATGTGGGACGCAGGCATCTTAACCTTGTCTTAACCACTAGGCCAAATTACAAAGTGCCCTGGAACTTTGGACTTTGGGGCAATGCTGGAGTGGTAAGATTTTGGGACTTTGGGGGACGGAATGAATGCATTTTGCATTGGGAGATAAGCATAAGCCTTTGGGGTCCAGGGCAGAGTGTTATGGTTTGGGTGATAACTTGGGTATCCTCCAAAGACCAAGTTCGTGGATAAGGATGGAGATTGATTAATTATGTTGTCTGAAGGTGGGGTCTCAGAAGCAGGCAGTTAGGTCGGCTTGGGCTGTTGGTGTGGAGCTCCTGTGACCAAATCATTGTGACTTGTAAAGAAAGTTGCAGAAGCGTGCATTAGTGTGTTCCCTGTCCACCTCTGCTCCCTGCTGCCTTGCACCCTACCCCCATGTGCGTTCTACCATCTAACACTCTCATCAGACACCAGATCAACGGAGTCCTCTGATCTTAGGCTGCAAACCTCCAACACTATGGTCGAAAGGAAACTGCTTTCTTATTAAGTGAATTGCTTTTGGGTATTTTAGTTGTGGTGAGGAAAACCAGCGAACACCACTGGCCTCCCTGAACAGGCATCTGCCAAGTCTTTGTGCCTGTGTTCCATTTGCTGACACCTCATTGGCCAAAGCATGTCCCATGTCAGAGGAAATATAACTACTGGAAGACTGGATATATTGGGAGGATTGCCGTATAAAACAGTACACCCAATTAAATTTGAATTTGAAAAAAGTGAAGAATATATATTGTAGTATATATATATGTCTGTGAAATATTTTAGATACACAAAAACTTATTTTTTGTTTATGTGAATTGAAAATTTAATTGTTCAGCCTATTTTTTTTTATTATTTATTTGACAGGTAGAGTTAGACAGTGAGAGAGAGAGGGACAGAGAGAAAGGTCTTCCTTCTGTTGGTTCACACCCTAAATGGCTGCTATGGACGGAGCTACACTGATCCGAAGCCAGGAGCCAGGTGCTTCCTCCTGGTCTCTCATGCGGGAGCAGGGCCCAAGCACTTGGGCCATCATCCACTGCCTTCCTGGGCCACAGCAGAGAGCTGGACTGAAAGAGGAGCAACTGGGACTAGAACCTGGTGCCCATATGGGATGTCGGCGCCGCTGTTGAAGGATTAGCCAAGTGAGCCACGGTGCCGGCCCCCCAGCCTATATTTTTTATTTGCTAAATCTAGCACTCCATTATAAGGATCACTAAGATAACAACCTATTTTCAGCATTGTTGTCTTTTTAACCTTTGGTATGAAATTGCTACTTCAGGCTTTTCTGCCTCGGTCTACTAAAAAAACAGAATAAAACAGAGGCGGACTTTGTGGCACAGTGAGTTAAGCTTCCTCTTGGAACACCTACCTCCTACATCGGAGTGCCTGCTTTGAGTCCTAGCTGCTCCACTTGTGTTCCAACTTCCTGCTGTGTTTCCTGGGAAGGCACTGGGATATGATCCAAGTGCTTGGGCCACTGCCTCCCATGGGGAAGATGCAGATGGAGTTCCTGGCTCCTGGCTTTGACTTGGCCCAACCCTGGCTGCTGTGGACATTTGAGGAGTGACCCAACAGCTGGAAGTGTTCTCTCTCTCTCTCTCTCTCATTGCCTTTCAAGTGTATGAAAATAAATAAATATTTTAAACAAATGGGTATTTGTTTCTTTCCTGCCAAGAAGTATAATACCAAGTATAGTACCAAGAAGTATAATATTTTCAGTTTAACAGTTGATTTTTTTTTTCACTTTCTGAGGCACAATTTCCATTTCATTCTGTTCTTCTCGTGTGTGGCATAACACTATGGACCCCTTCTCCAAATAATTCTTTTAAACTGACAAAATAGCACACAAAGGAGTGTCAAGAAGTACCCTGAAATTCAGGTATCAACATGTTTATAAAAGCAAAGCAAACCAAGAGTGATATATAATAATGTCATGTGCTTCTTTAATAATGCCTTAAATAATAAGCTCAGGAAGAAGATCTCCTTTGAGGGAAGTGAGTGCATGGAATGTTTCAGATTTCTGCAACAATTCTAATATGATACAAAACCATCTGTGATTTTTCCTGGTGACAGAGTCAAAGGCACAGAAGAAAATGCCAGATATCACATGTTAGAGAAGATATAAATGAAAAACATTTTCTTTCATCAGACTTCCTAGACCTCTGAATATATCCACAGCTGCCCTGTGAGGGGTCCAGTGAGGAATTCCTCACCCAGATCAGTCTGAATCAATCCTGCGATTCTCTTTTGCCACCTATAGTAGAAGCATCTCGTGTTACTTTGACATTAGAGCTGTGTACGTACAGCTAAAAGCATTGCAGAGCAATTATAAGTCATGCATTAAGTATTTTCTTTTTAAATTAATGGGTAATTCAGAGACCTTATTCAAAGAATGGAGTCTCCCACAATATTTCCTTTGCAGTTAGTCTAGTCAGGATGAGGCTTTCTAGATTAAGCTCTCAAAATTAATTCCAACTATGATCTGTGATTTTAGCTTCTAATTACTGCTTGAACCAACATTTTGTTCTGCCCGATAGGGTTATTGATTATTACATATTTATTTACCCCAAATCATTTCCTTTGAGAGCATTTCCTTTCTCTGTGGAGATCAAATCACTGATCAAATGTCCTTCCAGAGGGGGTAATTGATTCAGGCTTTGCTAGTTTCATCCATTCAAGTGCTGGACTTTTCTTGGCTCAGGATACGATAGTCTCTTGTGTCCACTGCCACCTCACTAGCTTTGTCATTGTCTTCTGCTGATATATTATGCTAGATCTGATTTCAAAATAATGGGATACCCTTGGGCTCAGTCCAGACTCCTTTTCTCATTTGCACCCTTTTCTCCCATGATTCTCGTGCACTCAAGCCTCTGTAAACTCTATTTGCTGCTGATGATACAATTATTATCTCTGATCTTGACCGTCATCTGGCCCAGACTCTCACATCCATCTGTCTGTTTTGTATCTCACGGGCATCTCACAGGCAAAGTTACCACGTTCATTCTCCAACCCTGATGCTCTTTCAGGAATTCCCATCTCAACAAGTGTCATCATAATCCACTCGGTAGCTCAAGCCCAAACAACTAGAAGTCATTCTCAGTTTTTTTATATTCTCAATGTAAGGAAACTTAGCTTCCTGCAGTGACAAATCCTGTAGACTAAGCCTTCTCCCTAAATGATAGCAGCTCACCGTCTCCACTGTCACTACCATGCTGAGGCTCCTTCGCGCCTCTCTTTCTCTTACCTGGACTGCTACATCAGCCTCCTGTTGACTGTTCTTTTCCTCTTACCTCTACTACCTACTCTATACAGCAGTCAGACAATCTGTCAATTAGATTACGTCCTGCCCATGCTTAAAACCCTCCAATCACTTCCCATGACTTTTAGAATAAAACCCAAACCCCTGGGGTCAGCACTGTGGCGTGGAGGGTGCTGCATCCCATATGAACTCCAGTTTAAGTCCTGCCTGCTCCACTTCCAATCCAGCTCTCCACTATGGCCTGGAAAAACAGTGGAAGATGGACCAAGTCCTTGGGCCCTGCACTCACGTGGGAGACCCAGAAGAAGCTCCAGGCTCCTGGCTTTGGATTGGTGCAACTCTGGCTGAAGCAGCCAATTGAGGAGTGAACCAGTGGATGGAAAACACTCTCTCTCTCTCTCTCTCTCTCTCTCTCTCTCTCTGCCTCTCTGTAACTCTGACTTACAAAAAAATAAATAGATCTTAAAAACAAAAACTCTTTTTTTTTTGACAGGCAGAGTGGATAGTGAGAGAGAGAGAGACAGACAGAAAGGTCTTCCTTTTCCGTTGGTTCACCTCCCAATGGCCACTGCAACTGGCATACCACGCTGATCCGAAGCCAGGAGCCAGGTGCTTCTCCTGGCCTCCCATGCAGGCGCAGGGCCCAAGCACTTAGGCCATCCTCCACTGCCCTCCCAGGCCATAGCAGAGAGCTGGCCTGGAAGAGGGGCAACCAGGACAGAATCCGGCGCCCAGACTGGGATTAGAACCCGGTGTGCTGGTGCCGCAAGTGGAGGATTAGCCTAGTGAGCCGCGGCGCCGGCTATAACATTTTGCTGGACTATAACATTCTACATCACTGATTCGTGAAGGCCTCTCTGGCTTCAGCAGCCGCCACTCCTCCCTGAGTTCCAGCCACACACTGGCCACCTTTCCGTCTTCGGATGCCTCAAACGCAGCGTCCACGTGGGGCTTTTGCATTTGCCGTCGCATCTTTCCGGAAGCTGAGGCTGTCATGGTTTTGCCTTGCCAGTTCTTCTCGCTATTCAGGACTCAGGCCGGATGTCGCTTCCTCAGTCGTGTCTTGATCTTGGGGTTGCCTTCTCAGTCACTCACCATTCTGTAATTTAGTATGGTATCCGCAGAGTGCTTAACACTACCTTGAATTCTGCTGTTGGTTCACTGCTCACTTGTCTTCCGATGGTCTCCGCTCCAGCATGCAATCTCAGTAGCACCAGGCTTTTGTGAGGCATCTTGGCCCTTGAATATCCACCTACAATGATGTTTGACACATAGTAATGCTTGATAAATAATTGTTGACCAATCTGGGGAAATTTTTGGACAACTATGTTTATGCTCTTTTCTCTGGATACCCTTAGTGATTGAACATCAGCATTAGTGTGGAGGCTAGGGATCTCATCGCTGGCCAAGGCATAGGACAGTGTGCTTGAGACCACTGATTAATGGGCTGCAAAGCCTTGTCTTGTAATTTTGTGCTCATTTGTGCCATAGTCTACCTATCAAAGAATCCAGGAAAAGACTGTATATTTAGAGGTCACTCATTCTCTGATTTGCTGATTCACTTTCCTTTTAAACTCAACCTTTATTCTTCTGTTCCAGCCACTGGGAGAAAATAGGGCAATGTTTAACCACATAGACTACCGCTCTGGGAAGAGGACAAGGAAAGCCAGATTGTTGGGTTTGGAATCCACTCTAAAGAAGGCTTAGGGGAAACAGTGGTAGGCAGAGTTGCACTGAAGTGTTGTATCTGATCTATCACAAGACATGTTATTTTACCCCCAAAACTGCATTGTTTCCAACTACTGCCTCAACCATCCTGGTCCAGATCATCCCATGCTTGCTTGGGAAGCAACGGCCTCTCTGCTAGTGTTCCCCTGCGTATCATTGTGCTACAAAGCAGCCGGATGGATATCTAACAAATGCAGAACTGATGGTGGTGCACAGCCCTCGCCAGGTATCTTCACCAGCGCCACAATGCCTACCCCCCTTTCCAAGCTGTAGACCTCCCATTCCTTTGATTTCTAGAACTCTTTTTAGACCTTCCCATCTCAAGGTTTTTGCATATGTCATTCCTTATACCTGCAATATTTCTTCTCCATCTCTATCTGGTTATTTCCTACCCAACCTTCAGAGCCCAGCATGAATGTCTCTTGGTCCACAAGGCCCATAGTAATCTATTCCCCCATTAACACACACACCCACACCCACCCATCCCCCATGCACAAATACAGACAACTCAAATACAGACAGTTGTGGTCAAATCCTCCCATTATATGTTCTAACAAAAACTTGGTACCACTGTAGATTAAAAAAAAAGTTTTTGTCATTATTTTTATACTTTCTTGTTGCTGTGCTAGGCCCCGTGAGGGCTGGGACCTTGGTTTCTCTTTGTTCTCAATAGTTAGCAAAGTACTATTTGTATGGGGGACTCAGGAAATTTTTAAATGAAAGGAGATATAGGTTTTCCTTCACGTTGATTGCTATTCAGTAGTGTAGACACTTTGATTCACATAACTGTCCTGTGTGCTGGCTCACCTGCAGATTCTTGTCCTTTGTCTCCATAGGTTCTGAGTCAGCAGTCCTGGGCTCATCTCTGGGCACCTAAAGTTTTAGCAGAATTCACGGGGAAATCTCCGAGGACTGCACTCGCATGAAAGGAGTAGACGGAGACTTCAAAGGTATGGAAACTGTGTCTGATCTCTTGGCACCTCCAGTGAATAGTTTTGATGCCCCTGCCATGCCTCTGGGTGTGTGAAAGATGGGCAGGTCATGAATCCAACCTTCAGGGGCCTTAATTGAACTTGGAAGCCAAGTTTTTCTTCCATGCAGTTTTTAAGCGGATGGTCTATGGTAAATCCGAAGAGCCTTCTTTTCTTAAAAGGAGCAGAGATACAAGGGAGTGGGAGAAAGCAAAGCTTTTAATAGGTTACATTTATTCTGGAGGCTTGGGAAGAATTGGGCCTACTACAAAGATTGGCACTGGCTTGGGAGTCTCCATGGTTGTGAATTCCACCTCCTGAACTAACTGCACAACCTTTTTTTTTTGAGCCTTCGTTTCTTCATTCATAAAATGGAAATGCTGACAAACAGAGAATCCCTATCTTATAATAATGTGTGACTATCAGAGATATGGGTAGCGTACTTAGCGAAGGACTTAGACTTATGGTGAGTGCTCAAATAGTAGATCCAATAGATTACCATTGCCCTGCCTAAGTTAATTCTAGATTTCAGTGGAAGAAGAGCTTATGTGAGCAAGGAAAGGGGAATGGGGGTTGAAGGTTCACACTCCATTTGATAGTTGTGTGACTTTCAGCATTTGGTTTACTTTCTGAGTCTCAGCTTGTTCGGCTAAGCTGGGGTTGAAACTATCTACCACACGTTCTCATAACCCCACTTAAGCTAAGTAAAACCAAGTGTTGTGCCTGAACATATTATGTGGTCCAAAAATACTTATCCATGTCCAGCAGTAGAATTAATGAAGGAGCACTCTAAAGAATACCTATCCACTGTCTACAAAGGGTGCATAGGAATCACAGGAATAAAGAAACCAATATCGACTAGCAACCATGTCTGAGAAATTTGTGTGAATCCGGGAACTTTGTCAATTAAAACACAGGTTTGTTTTGTTGCAAGAGATAGAAAACCACTGTTACTTGCTTCAGGGAAAAAAAAGCCTAAAAGAGGTAATATCATTTGTTCTGAAGTAGGGATGGTTTCAGGCATGGACGTACACAGAGACTCAAACCGTCTTCTGGAAGCGTCTGTGTTATTCCAACTGCTTTTCCCTGTTGAGTCCCGTGGCAGCCTCCCTCCCCAGCAGTCATGGCAAAATGCCTTTCATCTACTTTTTCCTCGTTCTGGGCACCAGAAGCATTCATTCCTTCTCCCTAAACACCTCAGCACCAGTCCTCATGGTAACTGGACTGCCCTGGGCCATCTGTCCATCACTGAGCCCCTTGGGTGGAATGCCATGACTGGTACTATCCTGGCTGTGTGTCTGTCCCTGAATCTGGTGTGGTTGAAGCCAGAATCCAGCGATTGGGAGTTAAGGGGTGGTGGATCCTCCCACTCCAACTGTGTGATAATCAGAAGGGAAAACGGATGTTAGATAATTGAAAACAGCACATTCCCCTGTATTCATCTCCCCTCATGTGCTATTTTCATCCACTCCTGTCTGTTTCCACATCCCCAAACCCTAGGAATAAAAAGACTATGTGCTTGTTTTCCACAATGAAAATTGGGAGCCAGAACTGCATCCTAATCTGAAACCAGCCTTTGGTGAGAGACGAAGTCTGAAAACAGAGGAAGTCCTGGTGGCTGGGTTGAGGAACAGGAAGCAGGATTAACCCCGGGGGGCTGTCAGAAGGCAAAAAGGACCCACAGGGAGTCTGCCTGGGAGAAATGGACCGACTTCAACCAGCATGGCTCCCGGATGCTGACAATACCATCCAATCTGTCCCCTCCAAATCTGATTCTCATCAGAAAACGTTGCCCGCTGGTCAGCACAGCACAGCCTGGCCCAAGTCGCTCCTTGTGGGTCATCTGCCAGAGGATAAGCATCCTTGTCTGAGACATGGCTGCACCCGTCGGGTGGCACATTGCGCTGTGCCCTCCAGGGGTCAGAGGTATGAAAATAGAATCCATTTTCAGGAATGTAGCAAAACACGTCACCCAGATTCTGCCTCCGAAGCAGTGGCAGAGCCAGGCTTCTACAGCGGCTCCCTGCACTCAGCATTTTCCACGTAGCGAGTGAGATCACTAAGTGACTTTCCACATCCGTCTTTCATCTGCCACCCTGAGATCCCGGGCTGCCTCTGCCAGCTGATGCAGTTACTTCGTCTCTGGTCTCTGTTCACATCCATTCTTTTTCTTGTCGTGGAAAGAGACTTAACAAAACACTCCCATGAATAATTCAGATCCCCTGTAAGTGGCCAGATTCCCCAGAGAGACCCTTTGCCCCTCTGTCCACGTTGTCTCCTCCCATCCCCCTCCCTCACGGTCACACAGCAACATCACTTCATGTTGCTATCAGTTCTGAGCGGGGCACTAACTGGTAGCTCCGTACGTTCTGGCTCTCCAGTTATTAATCACCCCCTTCTGAAGGTGCTGAAGAGGACCTAACTGGAGACTTTGTTTGCAAACAATGCTAATGATTTCTTAAAGAAGCAACTTTGCCAACTTATCAGGGAGCTAGTCACAAAGCAGAGGTCACCTACAATGACTTAGAAGTTTGGAATGATTGTGGCTCTGGGTGAAAGCTTACTGTTGTATTTTCAGATCCAAGGGGGAGAATTTTAAGCCGTCCAGTCCAGTGTTGTTCAACCAGGGCTAATTCTCTCTCTCTTCCCCCTTCGGGGACATCAGGCAGTGTCTTGGACGATTTGGGTTGGCACAGTTTGGTGAGTCCAGGTGCAGGCATGCTGCAGGTGTCAGGAGGTAGAAATCAGGATTTGGCTCAACACCCTGAAACACACAGGATAGCCATCCTTAACCAAGAATTTTCCAGCACCTGGCTTTGGCCTGGCTGTTGTGGGCATCTGGGGCGTGAACCACCAGATGGGAGATCTTTTTCTGTATCTGGCTGTCTGCCTCTCCTTGTGCCTCTCTGCCTTTTGAACAAACAATCTAATGTTTAAAAAGATGGAGCAGAAGAGTGGGTCTGACATGGGCAGGAGCTGTGTGAGTTGGGGTCACGGACGGCCTCCTAGAACCAGCATTTGATCTGAGGCCCGAGAGGAAGGCAGCATGTGGAGCCTCAAGGAAAAGGGTTTCGGGTGGCGAGTGCAAAGGCCCTGCGGGCAGGAAAAGCTGGGTGCACGTGAGGAAGAGATGGAAGATCGACGTGCCTGGAAGAAGGAGAGCAGGGGAGATTAGGAAGGAAAGTGGGCATGGCCTGTCCGTGAGAGCAGGGGCCAGCAAGCCGCTTCTGTGACGGGCCACATGGCACACACATTCTCAGAATCCTGAGCCTCTCTGTTTCTATGGCAGCTACTCAGCTTTCCCATTGTAGTACAAGCAGCCATCGATGATATACGTGTGCGTGGCTGTGTTCAAGAAAACTGCTGAGCTGTAGTTTGCTGACTGTTGGCCGTAGTTTGCTGACTCCTGGTCTAAGACCTTGTTGGCAGGCCAGCGCTGTGGCACAGCAGGTAAAGCCGCCCCCTGCAGTGCTGGTGGCATCTCATATGGGCGCTGGTTCACGTCCCGGCTGCTCACTTCTGATCCAGCTCTCTGCTATGGCTTGGGAAAGCACTGGAAGATGGCCCAGCTCTTCGGGCCCCTGCATTCTCATGGGAGACCCAGAAAAAGGTCCTGGCTCCTGGCTTTGGACCCCCTCAGCTCCAGCCATTGTGGCCATTTGGGGAGTAAACCACTGGATGGAAGATCTCTCTCTCTCTCTACCTTTCAAATAAATAAATAAATCTTAAAAAAACAAGACCTGTGAGGCATGGCATGGGGTCTGAATTTTAAGTCCCCAAGGACAGTTTTCAAGCAAGAGAATATCAATTCCAGTTTTATTTTATTTTTCTTATTTATTTATTTAATACAGAGGACACATTTAATTCAGAGATAAAATTCTAAATTATAATTGCCTTCCTTCCTCCCTCTCTCTTCCTTCTTTCCTTCTTTCTCTCTTTTTAATTTTTAAGATAATATTTTAAATTTACATGATAGTCAAAGGTTTAATCCTTCACTAAAAACGAGTTCTACAAGTAAAAAGTAAAATGACTGTAGTTCAACAGGAAGCGTGGAAAAGGCTACAAACAATAATCTAATGAAAATATGTGCATTTCACTCTTGTACAATGTATTTTTAAAATAATCACAGGTTGTGAAAATTTTAGTGGTATATCAGCCTTAACCATTTGTTAGACAAAAGATGTAAAACAAAGTTTGACTAAGCCGTATTTGCAGCAGTACTGATACACTCAGGCATTCCTCTCTCCTTTTTTTTTTTTTTTTTTTGTTTCTTTTTAAATTTGAGCTCCCACAAACGAGGGAAGACTTGTGGTATTCGTCTTTCAGCGTCTGACTTATTTCACAGTTCTGATTGTGGCTCACGAGAATAACTCTGCCACTGGCTCTGTGAGCTCAGGTATTATTTCACCTTTCTGGGCCATGTGTCTTCGTTTCGAAAACAAAATTGGTCATCCCTCTTCGAGACTGATGCCAGGATGGGGCAACACAGATGGAAGGAGAGAAGTGCAGTTTGCAAATGTGAGTTACCGTGGCTGTGGAAGTGTTTCCATGTGTGGGGGCCCCAACGCCCCTCCGCAGATGTCTGCAGCCTTCTTGGGTGAGGATGGCTCTGCTTCAGGGATGCAGGGGCTTCCAGAAACGCCAGGAGGCAAAGCTACTCACTTGTGATCCATAAGGCATGAGCGTTTGTGTTTGGGCTCCTGGCCCGCTGGGCTGAGTGTTTTCCAGCTTAAATATAGACTTGTGCTCACTGCCTCTTGGGTGCTACCTCTCCCCTGGAGAGCCTGAGTCTGCTTTGCAACAAAGTTGTTTTTCTATGCAGAAGCAACTTCCTTGGCTTCACTTATCCTTGGCAAATACACCCCTGTGGTCTGGCTGGTCAATGCCCAGAAGCAGCTCAGATCAAATGAACTGGGCAGGCAACAGCCAGGTAGGAGCTGGGTCCTAGAAGCTCACAGATCTGTAAGCAAAGAGCAGGCTGTTGGGAAATGATAGGAGAGGTCCCACCTGCCTTGGAGGCTAAGCAGTGTCAGAAACTCCCTATGTCCTGGAATTTAAAGAACTTGCAACATCCCTCTGGCTCCTGAGTATCTTCCCACCTCCCATCTCACCGCTGTTCCACACCTCGCTCACCATATTCCAGTCACAGTGCTCTCTCCAAGTGTGCCTAGCACATGCTCAGCTCTGGGCTTTTACACAGGTCACCTTTCCCCCCATCTCTCTCTTGGCTTGTGACTTCACCTTGTCTCTGCACTGACTTCACATCCTCAAGGTGGTCTTCCCAGAGCAGCTCATTTGAAATGCACCGCAATCTACCCATCACATTCTTCCCCTTTATTCTGCTTTGTTTCTTTATCTCATAGCACAGATTCCCATCTGGTATTGTATTCTATGCCTTTGTGTTTTTCTCTCCACTGTCTGTCCCATTCGTGTATAAGCTTTGTGAAGGCAGGGGTCCGTCGTGAATGCCCACTTCCCTGTCTACTGCCCAGTGCATCACATGTGTTATGACTACAAGAACTTGCGCCAGGGCAGGACGGGTGCAGGTGCGGAGGGCACCTGCTCGTTAGTTTGTACATCTGGCGGAAGGTGACCTCTTTGGCAAGAGGCAGGAATCCAGCCGTATGAGACCTGATAATACTAGCAGATAACACTAGCATAACACTAGCTGCTGAAACAAACAAACCCACATTTCCATGACTTAAGACCATCTTCCTTTCTCGTTCATCTAACAGTCTATTGTGGATTTTCCTATTAATGGGAGACTTTTTTTTTTTTTGGACAGGCAGAGTTAGACAGTGAGAGAGACAGAGAGACAGAGAGACAGAGAGAAAGGTCTTCCTTTTTCCGTTGGTTCACCCCCCAAGTGGCCACTACGGCCGGCACATTGCGCAGATCTGAAACCAGGAGCCAGGTGCTTCCTCCTGATCTCAATGGGAGACTTTTCTTCGGGATGTGATTGGGGAACCCAGGCTCGTCCAGTTTTGTGGAGCTGCTGTGTCTAAAGACTGTGAATTCCTCTGCCTCTGGTTAGTGGATGGGGAAAGCAAGTGTGGAGAAGGCAATCCCGCTTCTCACACGTGGTGGCTCAATGGAGATCCTTGCCAGTCCTGCTCTATTCTATTGGTGAGAGCTGTTCACACACCCCCATGTAGCTGCAAGGGAGGCTGGGTGTGAGTAGGGTTGATTTTTCAGAAGACTGAGGGAGAATCCTTTCCATGCATTTCTAGTGGCTCCTGGAATTCTTGGCATTCCATGGCTGGCAGATACATCACCCTAATGGCAACCTGCATCTTCACTGGGTAACTCCTTCCCGAGACAGTTTTATCCCCCGCCCCCAAATACTCTAGGGTCAGGCGTTTGACACAGCGATGTAGATGCCAGTGGGATGCCCACATACTATATCAGAGTTCTGGATTTGAGTCCTAACTGCTTCTGATCCAGCTTCCAGATAATGTATGCTGTGGGAAGCAGCAAGGCTCATTTACTTTGTTCCCTGGCCCAGCCCTAGCTGTTGTGGGCATTTGGGGAGTAAACTAGTAAGTGGAAGATCTCTGTCTCTCTCTATTTGCCTTCCAAATAAAAATGAAAATAAGTAACTATAAAGCAAGAAAGAGATATTATGTACTCTGTATACCACGGAGGCTAGTGAACATTTGGCTGTCTGTGACATGGTCTACCTTTTTGGTTTTCTTTGCTTTCTCCTACATTGACAACCTTATTCTAGCCCTAGTTCCTAGAAACAGTGCGTAGATGCACTTATGTTTCTCACGCTGCAAATTCTTTCTCAGAAATCGAAGCAATTCCTAGCTACTGTCATTGTCACCTTCTTTCTTCCACCGTTGCCACACTTCTTGAAAGAATCCTCTGCTCGTCTCATTTTCCCACGCACTGCTTAATCCTCAACTTACTGAAACTTCCAGCTCACAATCACCAGTGACCTTCTTGTTAAATCTGATATCCTCTCCTGGGTCTCTGAGACATTGCAAAATTGGACACCACAGAGCCCAGCTTCCTGCGTGGGCACACATCTTTCCAAGGCTACACTCTCAATTCTCATCTTACCTCATTGACTGCCCTTTCTGAGTCTCCGATCTGTTTTCTACCCAGTGTCGGTGTCACCTGACTTCTGTCCTTGGATCTCACGTCCCTCGACATATTGAGAAATGCATTCCATGGCTGAAGTTTTCTATAGTAGTTTCCTAGGGCTGCCGTAACAAATTATCACAATAACAGAAATTGATTCTCAAAGTTTTTGGAAGTCAGAAGCTAAAAATCACGGTGATGAGTAGGATTAATTGGCTTCAGGAGAGTCTGAGGGAGAATCCCTTATGAGCACTCCCTGTAGCTTCTGGGGGCTCCAGCTATTCTTGGCATTCCTTGGCATTTCACCACTCCAGTGGCCACTTCCATCGTCTTGCGGATTTCATTTTTTGTTGTCTCTATGACTCAAAAGAGCGCCTTTTCCTTAAAAGTATATCAGTGAATGAATGTAGGGCTTACTCTACATCAAGGATGACCTAATTTCAAGATCCTTAACTTAGTTGCATCTGCAAAGATTATTTCTAAATGAGGTCACATTCGCAGGTACCCAGGGGTAGGACTTGGACATAACTTTCTGAAGATCATTTTTCAACCCACTATGTCTCCCAAATATGTGCCTCTGTCACCGACTTCCCTACTGGGCTTCAGACCCACATTTCCCACCCCTGAGCACATGTGTCCAACCACAGGATGCAGAGCAACTTCCCATGGACCTGTCCAAACCGGCAGTGAGAAATTTTCTTCTTGATTCTAATCACTCTTGATTTTCTCCCACGGGGGATGCTCACCATCTGCCCACTCGTACAAGCTGGGAGCATAAGATGCATCCCGGCTGCTTCCTCTGCCTCCCACCTCCAGTCAGGCACTGCATCGTGCTATCTGTCTGGGAAGCATCCTCCAAACCCCTCCATTTCCAGCTTTTCCAGCTGGGTGGAGCTCTCAGTATTTTGCACCACTAGTTTGCTCCCAGCTTCCTAAGTAGTTTTCTTCTCTGGTTCCTCCATTTTACCATCAAAGATGCTAGGGGAGTTTTCCTCCTAAGGATCATGAATCTGAGCACGGTTATTGAAAAGTGTTCCAAAAATTCAGAATCTTTTGGATTTGAGGAAATCTAGACAGAGCATATTATGTGGGTCTAGCAGTGTTCTCTGGGACAACACCTGATTCTGAAACATGTGAGAGTGAAATGTAGAATGTTCCCACGAAGTTGGATAATGACCATAGCAGCTTTCTGGAAGTTCAGTTCCAGTTGGCTACCAAATGTGTTTGTGCCAAACTTAGGTAATAACATTCAGTTGTTGGTTTTTAAAATGTTGAGAGTACAGATAATGGATTTATGGACTTCTCTTTATTGCAACTTCTCTTGGAAGGTTTGAAAACTAACACCTTGCAATGGGTCTCTCATCCGCAGGAAGTCATATTTTTTAACACTCAGAGTGGAAAGCCTTTAGTAGGAACAGACATCCAACTCTTCATCAGGTTTCTCCCACCTCACATTACCTTCCTAACCTACCTCTTCACACATTCATATTTCTTCCCATTTCCCTCTAGGTAGCTGACCTTGAATAGCCTGGTCTATAAGCTAACAGCCACATGCAGTGTAGGGTACGAGGTTCCACAAGACAGAGCCCTGGGTTCCTTCTCCTGGGTCACCTCTTCTCCTTCCCTCTTGTCTCCCTCAACTTCCTGCCCACTCTGGCCAGATCATATTTTCCAGGTAAGTGGAAACTGGATTGTTAAAGCTGCGTGCCTCAGCATGTGCTTTTGTGTCTGCCTGACACACAAGAACTCTTCAAACAGTTTATGTAAAATGGAATTAAATGATGTTTCTTTTGGGTAAAATTTTTGAAATCCATGCATAGTTTTTCATAACAGGAATTTTGATGAATTTTTGAAGATCCCTTGTACTCTTCCCACTATATTTGTCAAAAACAAAGTTCATTCATTCTGCAAGTATCTATGAAACTCCTATTCTCCAGTAACTCATCTACATCTGGTGATACAGCAGAGAACAAGACAGACCAGTCTGCCTTCACAGAACCTACACAACCTACCAACCTGTCTGGACACTCTTCATTGTCTGGAATTCCTTCCTGCTAATCTTTATGTGGCTTATTCTTTCTTATCATTCAGACCTCAGTTTAGAAATCACCGTCTTTTCAGCCCCGTCTATTACAATTCCTTCCACATTCCCTTGGATCAGGAGGTTGGCAGACTACAGACCCTGGGCCTTCCACCACTTTCTGTAAACAGCATCGATTTCTCCTTCCTTCTGTACTGTCTATGTCTGTTTCCTTCTTACAGCAGGAGGGGTTGCTGAGTTCGGGGTCAGGATGGCCCACAAGGCAAAAAATACTTTCTGGTTCTTTACAGGGAAGTTTTCCAGGCCCTGCCCTGAGTCAATCTGAGCAATCAATTCATTATCTTTTCTTTACTACACTGCTTTATGACATTATCTTGCAACCATTATAGCCTGTCCTTTCTTTTGGAATAGAGATTCCACGTGAATAGGGACCTTGTCTGTCTTGCTCATGGCTTTACCAGCAGAATATTAGGAAGTTTCAATAATATATTTTGGGCTGGCATCATGGCTCACTAGGATAATCCTCTGCCTGCGGCACTCACACTCTGGGTTCTAGTCCCGCTTAGGGTACCGGATTCTGTCCTGGTTGCTCCTCTTCCAGTCCAGATCTCTGCTGTGGTCCGGGAAGGCAGTGGAGGATGGCCCAAGTCCTTGGGTCCTGTACCTGCATGGGAGATCAGGAGGAAGCACCTGGCTCCTGGCTTTGGATCTGCACAGCACGCTGGCCGTAGCGGCCATTTGGGGGAGTGAACCAACGGAAGGAAGACCTTTCTCTCTGTCTCTCTCTCTCTCTCACTGTCTAACTCTGCCTGTAAAAAAAAATAATAATCTATTTTTTTCTGAATGTCTGAACAATGGGTGCTAGGGATGCCTTGTGAGTAAAATCAATCCCATAACCTTGGGAGGGGCCCCACCTACCAAACGTGCAGCAGCAGGGGAGGGAAGGGGAGGCTCAGGGGGTGGGTGCATTTTCCATCTTCAGACTTCAGGGCTTAGAGTAAGCAGCCACTCAGCCTCCACCCCCATCCATCACTTGAACCACATCTTAGCCTGGTTTCTGCTGCTCTAACAGGATACCTAAACTGGGTGATGTATAAAGGACAGAGATTTAGTTTTTAGAGTCTTGTAGGCTGGGGAGTCCTTATGATCAAGGCACCGGCAGGTTTGGTGTCTTGTCTTTCAGGAAGCTGCACTGAACCTTCTAGAACAATGTCCATCACGTGGCAGAAGAACCAAGAAACAGCGTGTGTGGTTGAGAAAGGGAGAGAGGAGCCAGGGGTGGGAGAGGCATGCAAAATAGGAATAAATTCATTCTTTTATCAGGAGGCCACTCTTGGGATAATGAACCTGTTCATTGGTTCACTCAACTTTGCCCTCGTGGTCTAATGCCCCCTTATTAGGCCCAACATTTCAACAGTGTTGCCTTGGGGATCAAGTTTCTAACACATGCTTTTGGAGGCCACATTAAAATCATAACATTAACCATGAAGATACAGTGCAAGAAATCAACTTCATAGCTCATAGGATTTAATGATGTGTTGTTTGCAACCAGCTCAGCTAATGAGGCTCTCAACTTTCCCAAAGAGCTTCAGCAGCCATGAAGTAAAAAGCTGTGCAATTGGCTCAGGCCAACCCCCTCCCCCAAAGATACCAAATCCCTTCCAAAATCAGCACTTGATTAAAATGTTGCTGTACTGAACACTGCCCCAGCATTGCCGACTCGTGTAATACTTTAACACCTCTCAAATGGGATTGTTTTAGATGGACGTCATCATCCTGCAAGAAGTACTTTCCTGGGCGGAGATTATGCTTATTAAAAATAAAAAAAAAAAGCAAACTGAGGGCACACTTTAGAGACAGGTGGTTAAGATGGTGGGATGCCGGCATTACATTCAGGAGTGCCTGGGTTCACAGCCCAGCTCTGCTTCTCATCTGACTTCTTGCTAACGCGCACCTGTAAGGCAGCAGATGATGGCTCAAGTACTTAAAGTCCCTGTCACCCATGTGGGAGACCAGGATTGAGTCCCTTGTTCCTAGCTTCTGCCCAAAGTGGGTATGTAGGAAGTGAACATACAGATGGAAATTTCTCTCCGTCAGCTGCTTCCTCTCACTCAGGTCGCGGCTCACATATCACCTGCTCAGAGAGGCCACTGGATCCGTTGACTTCCAGTGACTTTCCTTCATATTCTTTTGTGTTCTTGTTGTCATTGCACTCACCACTCTTTCTGATTTATCTGTTTATTTCTGCACGTGCTGCTTGTTCATTGCATTCGCTCTAGAGCCTCAAATTATATGGTCATGGAGATAAACTCTTCAGAAATATCTATTGAAGGTCTAATACCTTCTGTTGAAAAACTGAGCACATGTTGATCATTCCTTTATTCAGTAAACTCCCTGAGGCCTGATCAGTGTTGGCCACTCTGTTAGATGCTGCAGACAGAGATAGGAAGACAGCCCTGAGGGAAGTGGATCAGATACTGGTGGCAGGCAGAGGATTCAGCCTGGCAAATGAAGAGCAGAGCTGTTGTTAACAACTGACGTCCTGCAGGACCGTGGGGCACAGGTGTTTTAATCCCTTGATGGTGTGGAGAAGATTTCAACGAGAGGGTAGCATTTCAGTTGCATTCCGAAGGACCATTAGGAGGTTGTTAGATGTAAAGGGGGAAGGAGGAGAGAGATACTTGGTCAAAAATCAATTTATCATAAGTGGATATAACATAGGAAGACTAAGGAGGAGTTGATGGGTTCTGTGAAGCTTTGATCCCATGATCTTCCCAGCAATGAGGCAGAAGGAGAGAGGGAGGGCCCAGGGTGGGAAAAGGGGGTGTGATAGTCATCCTGCACCCTCCATCATTCCCTTCCAGGATCCTGGTCTGTGAAGCTCTTTCTCTTTCACTTAGTTTACTCAACAAACATTAAGCACCTGACTGTGCGGTGCACCAGGTGCTAGGGACATAGCAGTGGACAAGACAGGTGGTTATCACTCTTCGGAGTCTCTACTGCATTGCAGGACAAATTTGTCTACAGGAAGCCCAGTGTGGATGTTGTCCATCTTGCCAATGTTCTATCTGAGGGACTGAGCCCTCTCTGTGCTAGCAGACACAACACAATGGTTAAGTGCACAGGGCCTGGAATCTGACCTCTGAGACTAATTAGATGTGTGATCCTGGAGTGCCGAATTTCCTCCTGGAGAAAGCTCATGTCTCCGTTTTCTCATATGAAGGCTCATAATCTGCTCCTGTTATGGGAAAATGGCGGTGGAGAAATCATTACTACTGTTATTACCTTGGTTCTTTGTCTCACATGGAAGAAGGATTTCCAAGCAGACAAGAGCAGAGATTTAAAAAGATTTATTAGAGTCAAAGACCTCCAGCCAGAGTGGGGTGGAGGGGGGCTTCCAAGAGAGAAAAAAAAAACTCAAAAGGCCCCATAGCACTGGGGTTGTTAAGTACAATTTCAGAGGAAAACAACTTGACAATCAGGTTGGCATTGTTACCAAGTGGGGACAAAACCCACCCTTCTTTGGCTCCTGGGGTGCATTGGCAGGAGCCTAGCTTGGAAGCAGAGGAGCCTGAACTGGTATTCTAACGTGAGATGTGGGTGTCCTAAGTAGCAGCCTCACAGCTGCACCACAATGCCTGTCTAACATGTAATATTAGTATATTAGTTAGAGCTTACAGGAGGAGACGCTAAGTGGGGAAGCTAGTCTTTCTCAAGGTTGTTTAACCAGGAGGTCATTCCAGAGGTGGGAGACTCCAGAGCACTCCAGCCAGTGCACCCTGGGTCCTGTCTGAACATCTAATTTGAACTCTTACTCAGTGTAGGGTTAACCTTAGGATCATTAAGTAAACTGAAAGTGAGTCTTTGTAAAAATCAAGAGTGGGAGTGGGAGAGGGAGGAGGAGGAATGGTTGGAGCAAGGGCGGGAAGGAGGGTAGGGTAGGAAGTGTCAGTGTTCCTAAATCTGTATATATGGACTACATGAAACTTGTGTAACAAATAAAATTTTTAAAAAAGGAGCTGATGTGACATCAGCCCAAGCAGCGCCTGAGATCTTGTACCTGCTGGCGGTTGCCTCAGGCCTCTGATTTACCTTAGTCTGAGCCTCCAGTTCCTTCTCTGTCAATGGACCAGAGCAGCCTTGCAATTCTGAGTCCTCTGTGTGTGACTGAAATGGGCAAGCGTGTGAAGCTCCCGGAGGCCACCCCTGAAAGCCTGAGCATTTTAGCAGGAGGCCCTTGCTAACACCTTTGCAATTCATCCCTTGCTTCAGGGGGAAAGCTCTCTGGGCTCTGCTCTCCACCCCAGGGCACACTGGTTTCAGAATTGCTCCTACTGACTGTGGGATTATCAGGCCCCAAAGGAGCCTCCAGGACAGAGAGGAAGCCTGGTTCTGTGTTTGCAGTGGGCAGCAGACACCTTCACAAGCTGGGGTATTGCGGGAAGACACGTTTTTCCCTCCCACTTGAACTGATTGCACTCAGCTGGGGTCCGCCTCAGTGAGCACAGTTGTCCTCCTGTGTGCATGGAAAGGACCAGAAAGAACACGCTGGGCTGCCTTTGACCACTGAGTTTGACCTCAGGTGGGAGGTCCGGAGTTCTAGTCGCAGCTCTTCCATTGCCGACTGGCTGGCCTTGGAGAAGGCGCCCGGTTTCGCTGAGGCTCCGCTGCCCATCTGTGAGATGGGGAGGAACGCTTTCCTTGCAGATACTTGTGAGAAATTTACAATGAGAGAAGGTGAAGGCGTCAACGGACGCTCCCTGGAGTCGCACAGGTGCTCACTCACGTGGGGGCAATGAGGCAGGGCTGCGTAGGGGATTTAGGCTCAATGGAGGGAAGAGCCTTGTAGGAGTCAGACGTCCCTGGTAAGACTCTTCTGGCTTCAAACTCACCAGAACACAGTTGCGCGTTGAGACCCAGGGAGGCCATCCCTTGGACCCGAGGGTAAGTTTCTCTACTTGGTTGCTCAGTGCTGCATTTCCAGTGTCCAAAAGACGGTAATAGGTGCTCAAAAAATGGTTGTTGAACGAGTCAATGATTTGGCAGAATGGACTGAGGCCCGGTATAGGGCAGAGGCTTGGACTAGGTGGTCATTAAATTTGCTTTCAGTTCTGAAACTTTATGAGACTTTAAACTTTATACGCACTTCAGGCATACTCTCTGCTTTAATGAATTAACAGCTGACCAGCCTCAGCCATCTCAGGCAAATGCTAGTCCAAGGGAGAAAGTCAAAGAACATCTTTCTTTGGGTTAATTAGAAAAGGTCTTTGGAGAAGTTAGTAAGGCTGGTTTTAGAAGAAATTCTCTGTTCCAACCCTCACTTCTGAGTAAGATGGCCCGGGACAGGAGGAGGAGAGAATAGTTTCTGTTCAGAACACCTGGCCCTCTGCTTTAATTGACTTAGCTTTCTGAGTCTATTGAACTGGCTTCAATCATTTTGCACAGCTGGCGCTCACATCCTCGTAGAGAGAATGTGGAAGGAGAGATTAGAGGGAGGAGATGCAGACAGGGACGCCTAGCAAGTCCCTGCTCACCTCTACATAGCAGAGTGACGTCCAGCCAGCTTCGACCTCCAGACGCCTCAGTGTCCCCAGGTTCTGTCCCCAGCTGCCCACTCTGCTTATCTTCATTTCTTCAGGCCTGGGGAGGAGCTGAGAAGAGAGAGCCGTAAATTATGCTGTCAAATTGGAGAGCGCCAGAAAGTGGCAAGGAGACGAGAGAGCCAGGGTCTCTGCCGATGGTTGAAAACAGGTTATAAATAAGGCACGGGGGCCAGCGTTTGAACACTCTGCCCTTGACATTTGTTCACAAGATCCATATTTTTGGCAGCCAGCCAATGGTCTATCTCTACAGATTTATTTCTTAACTCGGACTGGTCTTCTAAGCTTTTTTTTTTTTTTTTTTTTTTTTTTTTTTTTTTAGTGGTCAGAAAAGATGAACTGTATTTTGTATTGAGTATGAATCCCATCCTATAGCGTTCACACGTGAAGCCATGTCCCTAGTGGATGGTATTCAGACTTGGGGGATTTGGGAGACTGGATTTAGAGGAAGTCATGGGGTTGGGGTCCTCATGTGATGGGATTAATGTCCTAATGAGAAATCAAAGGGACCAGAGCTTGCTCTTTGCCTGCCATGTGAGGACACAGCAAGAAAGGGTCCCTAACCAGACAATGCACCTGCTGACACCCTGATCTTCAACTTCCCAGACTGCAGGCTAGGGAGAGATAAATGCCTGTTGTTGAAGCCACCTGGGCTATAGTACTTTTGCAGTAACAGCCTGAGTCAATGAAGACCACCTGCAAGCGCCCACTGGCTCGTGAGCTCCATTGGGTCTGACCGATCCTGGAAACCCGCTGTGTCTAGCCCAGTGCTTCGCACAGTGTGCTAACACAACGAATTCCTATAAAACAGAAGAGGGAGCAAACACCATTATTGAGGCAATTTCCTGTCCCTAGGACCATCTTGGTCTCCAGATTGTTCCTGGTCTTCCCTTGCTTTATGTAAGCTGAATATGTAAACATGCATATGGCTGCAAGTGCAGGAAAACCTGGCCAGTAGTGGATGCAAGCACATCAGACGTCGAATATTTTCACAGGAGAGCAGGAGTCTCAGGGTCAGTCTATTGTCTCATTCTCTTTGTGTTTTGCTACCCACTACACATCACCTTTGACTCCGGGTGACTTTTATATGAAATTTCTCTGCTGCCCATGCAGATTTTTTTGGAATGGAGACCAGCCTGCACTGTAAACTGATAGCTTCATGACATGTTTGTTTAGCTTGAAATACTTTTTTAATTTTAAATGAGTCTTCAACATTGAAATGGTGGAATATTTTACATAAAATTCCAGATTGTTGAGTTCTCCTTAAGAATCAGAAGATCTGGAAGCCCTGTGTGGCTGCACAAGCGAGAGCTGATGGTGTTTCTGCTCTTTAGATGGGGTGTGTGGCATCCAGGTCTCCAGTGTTCACACCTTTCCCGTTGGTTACATCCATCAGTTTCCCTCATTCAAGTTACTCGGAGAGCCCTGGCAGATAACTGAGTTAGGACCCTACTTTGAAGATGGCTCACCCTTGGCCTGTGGTTTCAGGCCATTTCAGATACTGTTCCCCTACACTGCTGGATTGAGTCACCCAGGATTCAACTGTTGGTTCTTTCTGGATCCCACCCATTGTCTATGAGAGTCTCCAACACGCTCCCACCCCTGTGAAGTGAAGCCTGCCCTTTAGAAAAACAAACCGCACAATAGCTGGTACTCTTTGAACCTTTTACAATGAATAAGTAAGACCCAGTATTATTCTGAAATTTCCAGACATGCAATCACACTGAGAGTTTGAGTTCATCCGACTCAGTGATATATACTCTTTCATAATCCTACCGAAATGGAAACTTGGGGCTGCCGGTGAGATTTAACTGAACTGAGGTCTGCTGCAAGTACTCTACAAGCTCAGTAGTAAACTTCATCCTTTTAAAGCAAGAACAACAACAAAATAAACAATCCTCTCATTCAAGTATTGAAACAGCATTAAGGATTTTTGTGTGTGAGAATATATAAGTTCTTATGCTAGCATTCAGATAGATTCAGAAGGTACAGGTAGTCTAAAGCAGTGAGAACGAATCGCCATCCCACCACTCAGTTAACCCTGTTAACACAGGGATGTGTATGATTTTGGGCGGGGCACTTACTGTATCATAGACTCTGTTCTAAGTGCTCCTTGTGTGTGATTGCATTCACCCCTCCCAACAACCTTGTTGGGGTAGGTATTAGTCTTATCTTCCATTGACAAATGAGAATTGAATCATAAATCTAAGTGTTTGAAGGACACCCAACTAGCACACATTGAAGTCTTGGTTTAAATCTAAGCAGTCTGGCTCTGGGATGAAAAAGGTTGCAAATGCTACCCGGCTGCTGAGAAGGTGCCTACCTGTGCGTTTTGTGTGTAGTTTGCTAGAGATGCGTGAACCTCTCCAGGAAACAGTGTTCTGAAAATTCCCCAAGAACACCCATTGATGGGGCTGGTCCCACTTACTGTTCTACTTCAATTGCTCTTCCTTTTAGCTTTCTCCTGGACAACCAGACTCCTTTCTCTAGTAGACTCAAGGGGTCCAGGCACTGGCAAAGCAAGTCTTTCCACCTTTGGTGTTTCTTACTAGTAGTAAAGAGCTGATCACTTTTTGTGAACACAGAGTTGGGGAAAAGGAGTAAAGGAAAAGAGCTTCTATATCAGAGGGACTGTGTGTTGGGTACTTGCTACACCTTAACTCACAATGCTCTATGCAAACGTGCATTCTCCTCCCCCTCCCCCTCCTCCTCTCCCCTCCTCTCCTCTGCTCCCTTTCCTCCTTTCCTTCATTCTTGGGAAGAAAAAACAGTGGAGGTGGATTACACAATCAGGAGCACACAAGAGCAGATTGGAATTTGAACCTTGGTGGAACCAACTCCAGTGTCTGTCTTCAGAATCCCATACCCTGGCTTTATTGGATAACGTTACTAATCAGAATTGAGAGCAGCCGGCACCTGATGTTGTCAGGAGACTTGGGAGTTCTCGGAGAATGCTGTGTGCCCTTTCTTCGGAGCATCACGGGGAACTATGTGTTGTAATATGCGTTGATTGATTCAAGCCTACACTCACTTTGTATCACTGAACTGCCCTTGAAAAAGCTGGTGTAAGTTAAAGTTTTGGAAATGGAATAGCTTTGAAGTGTATTTCAGGGGAATCGATACAGAAGAGGAACCCTAATGTGTTCTGAATCAATATAAGGGAGGAACCCTGTTGTATTCCTTAGCAATACTGGTAGTGTGGTTGCTCTGTCAGCCTCTCATGTGTGAACAATCAGACTTTCTTCAAGGGAGTGAGTACCTTGCTAGGAGGACGTGTGACTGACAGGTATACCAGTGTACACCTAATCCTCTTAAATCTCTCCCAAATTTCACAGCACCAGCATAGCACCATTATAAGTCTTAAATTATTATTTTTTGACAGAGTGGACAGTGAGAGAGCGTGCAAGGTCTTCCTTTTCCATTGGTTCACCCCCAAAATGGCTGCTACAGCCGGCGTGCTGCGGGCGGCACACTGTGCTGATCCGAAGCCAGGAGCCAGGTGCTTCTCCTGGTCTCCCATGTGGGTGCAGGGCCCAAGCACTTGGGCCATCCTCCACTGCATTCCCAGGCCACAGCAGAGAGCTGGACTGGAAGAGGAGCAACAGGGTCCGAACTGGTGCCCCAACCAGGACTAGAATCCGGGGTGCTGGCGCCGCAGGTGGAGGATTAGCCTAGTGAGCCGTGGTGCCGGCCAAGTCTTACCTTATTTAATACCTAGTTTTGAAGTATGTAAGGCCCTAAATAAGTGTATTTTAAATGGATGAATTTAGTGAGCAGATACTATGGGATAGGAGCGTGCTAGAATAAGGTTCTGAATGAGATGAATAAGAACTAGTTCTTGCTTTTAGGGGTGCACAGTCTGAAGGGAAGAAAAAAATGTGTGTCAGTAGGTATATGCAGTAGTGTGATTCATGCAACCAAAGAAATGTTCTTTTTTAAATTATTTGAACGGCAGAGTTAGAGGAGAAGGAGGGAGGACAGATTTTCCATTGTTGGTTCACTCCCTGAATGGCCACAGCAGCCAGGGCTATTGTGACAGGCTGAAGCCAGGAGCCTGGAACTCCATCCGGGTCTCCCGTGTGGGTGCAGCAGCCCCAGTACTTGAGTCGGCCTCTGCTGCTTTCCTAGGCACATCAGTAGGAAACTAGATTGGAAATGGAGCAGTCGGGACTCGAACCAGCACCTGTGTGGGATGCTGGCAGATTAACCCACTGTACCACAGCCCTAAGCTCAGTAATGTTTTATTTTCTATCTATTTTTTTCAAAAGTGGTTAATATTTGGCACAGATCATGTGCCATTCTGTGATCCAAGGACTGAATACATAGTGTAAGCAAAAGAAAGCTATGTGCCTAGTGTCCTTCAAGCTTATCATTTTCCCTCACATTATTATATAGGAGGGGGCATATTACAATGTCTAAGTGCACTGGGTCTAGCCCCACGCTGTTCAGATTAAAATTCTCCCACTTGCCAGCTTAGGACTTTGAGTTATTTAACATTTCTTTGCCTTTGTAACTTCTGTCTTATGGACCTAAAAATAGTATAGTCCCTTCCTCATAGAGTTGTGATAGGGATCAAATGAATTAATATTTGAAAACACTTAGATTAATGATCCTCTCATAGCAAAGACAGAATGGTATTCATCAATTAGGCATATAGAATGGTATGTAATGAACTGAATTCTAATTTTTGCCAAGTCTACCTTCCACCTGCACTAGTATGTTTAAATTCGCACATTTTTAACTTCGATGTTTATCAATGTGCTACCAAGCATCACAAACATACCCCGTGTTGCCACAGGGCTCATCATTGCAGAGGGCACTTGGTCTGTGGAACCCTCATTCTCCCCCTGGCCAGATCAGCAACCCCCTCCTCTGTGCTTCCACGCCGGATTCCAGTGGGTACTCCTCCACAGGCCTGGAGTCTGGTCTTCCCCTTTAGCTGTTGGGCCAACAGGGGGTTGATGACTTGGTTGGCCCTGGCCCTGTAAGCTCAGGCCTGTAAAAATGGAGAACTGGAAAAAATCCACCTGTTAAGACAGGGGAAGTACTTAGGAAAGGTTCTTTGCACAAAGCACCCAGTAACTGTCAGGCATCAGGTGTGCATTGGTGAACTTGGGCATCCATCAAGAACTGCTGAATTGACTTTTTTTTTTTTTTAAGAATTTTATTTCTTTGAAAGACAAAGTTACAGAGAGGTAGAGCCATAGAGAGAGAGGTATTACATTCCACTGGTTCATTCCCCACATGACTGCAATGGCTAGAGCTGAACTGATGCAGAGCCAGGAGCCAGGAGCTTATCCCGGGTCTGCCACATGGGACTACGGCCATTTTCTACTGCTTTCCCAGGCCACAGCAGAAAGCTGGATCAGAAGTGGAGCAGCTGGGACTAGAACTCATATGGGATGTCGTTGCTGCAGGCTGGCACTTGAACCTGCTATGCCACACACTGGCCCTGAATTATTTTTTTATGGTCTTATTTATTTACTTGAGAGGTATAATTAGAGGGGGAGGTGGGAGAGAGATGGGTGTCCCATCCACTGGTTTATACTTCAAATGGCTGCAACAGCCAGAGCTGGGCTGATCCGAAGCTAGGAGCCAGGATATTCTTCCTGGTCTCCCACGTGGATACAGGGGCCCAAGGACTTAGGCCACCTTCACCTGCTTCGTCAGGCCGTTAGCAGGGAGCTGGATCGCAAGAGGAGCAGCTGGGACACGAATTGTTGCCCATATGGGATTACGGTGCTGTGAGCAGAGGCTTAGCCCACTGCATCACAGCGCCAGCCCACAGTGAATTGACTCTTATCAGATAGGGAGCATGGCCGCCGGAGCTTGAGCAAGTACTGAACAATCTCAGGGTGCAGCTGGGGAAGGGAGTGTCCGGGGTGGCCGAGGAACAAGTCACGTTCTGAAGCTGTTTGATTCTCCCTCTTAATGAGAGAGGGAGGAGAGGAATGGGAGCTTGTGTATTCTGCCCAGATGGCCAAGAGTTGGGGCCAAACCCAAAGAGGTTGCCTCAGGGGAAGAAACCAATTTCATCTGGTGGGGGCCTGGAAGGGGTCATGTCTGTTTATTTGAAGGATACAGGAAGGCGTCCACCAGGCAGTGATGGCCATTCATTTTAGGGAGGCCAGCATGGAAACCAAGCCACCTGTGGCATGAAATAGTTGGTTAATCACCGACAGTTTGACCAGGCTTAAATGGGGCTGATCTCCTCAAGAGCTGTGAGCACGAAGGACAGAGAGGCATCGGGGAAGCCGTGACCTGGCATTCTTGCATATTTCCAGAAGGTTGAAAAAAAAATGAAAACTTGGCCACGTTGGACCACTATTGCTGACTACATTCTTTTTATCTTTAATTTTCCAAAAAATTTATTTGAAAGGCTGAGATACAGAGAGATCTTCCGCACACTGGTTCACTCCCCAAATGGCTACAACAGCCAGAGCTGGGCCAAAGCCAGGTGTCAGAAGCTTCTTCTGTGTCTTCGATGTAGGTACAAGTGCCCAGGCACTCGAACCATCCTCTGCTGCTTTCTCAGACATGTTGGCAGGCAGCTGGATCAGAAGTAGAGCAGCTGGGACTTGAATTGGTGCCCATCTGGGATGCCGGCACTGCAGGCGGAGGCTTAGCCTTCAACACCACAGTGCTGCCTTGAGTGTATTCTGATAGAGCTCAACTCCCACCCCCACCCCCCAAAAAAAAGACCCACACCAATTGTTTTTGATAGTGTTGTAATAACCAGTCTTAAGAATATGGCATTAAAAGCTGCAAATGTTTGACCTACCCCACTGCAGCAGAGTATCTGAAACTGTTTCTCAATTGTTAGAAAAAATACTCCTTTTACGTTGAGAATGAGTTTTTTAAACATTATCCTTTACACGGGTCATCTTTGTGGCCCCAAGTGGCTGTGGGTGGTGGTGTGAAGTGGTCTGATTAGAGAAGCCGCTGTCTCTCTCACAAGTCCCACCTCCGCTTGGATGCAGACTTTTTTTTGGCTGGGTAAGTGTCCTGCAAGCTTGCGACACGTGTACCCCCCAGCGTGTGGAAGGGCGACCCGTGATCTGCCAGGCTGCCTCTGTGTAACCAGCCTGGTGAAGGGTTTTGCAAATCCTTTCGCCACAATGTAGCGTAGCTCATCCAATCGGAAGGAGTTCTGTGCTCATCTGTGAAAGTCACGGCTTTTGCAATCTTCCTCTAGCAAATCCATGTCCCTAAACAGCTTCCTGGGGTAAGCACACTGCTCATGGGTTAAGAGGAGAGAGAAGAAGGCCACACTCAAGGGGGAGTGTCCCGGGTTCTGTTCTGGGCCCGGGACCACTGTGCCCCTTTGCTGCCACACCCTCTTCTGGAAGTACTCTCCGCCTCCTACACCCTGTCCTGGCCCTGGCTCTTGGTGCTCACCAAGCCTTCTCTCCCTTGAGTGCATGTAGTAATTTGATGTGATTGTTTGCACTTTAGCTGTTGAGTATCTGTTGCCTTGCTGTCTCTGTCACTGTCCTCAGACCTCCTTTGTAGGATTAGTACCATGAGGACCTAGCCATTCAAGCATCCAGAAGTGCTTCTGTCTCCCGGAATGTGCTGTGATCCCACCCTTGCAGGACTGCACTACACTCCGGCTCCTTGGACTGTCCATTCCTTTCCTTGGTTACTAGACTGAGCTAATCAGCTTGGGCTGCTGTGACACAGCACCGTCGACTGGGTGGCTTAGACAGCAAACATGCATTTCTCACACTTCTGGAGAATGCAGATCTCACAATCAAGCTGCCAAGAGAGTCGGTGCCTGATGAGGGACCTCTTCCTGGCTTGCAGACTGCTAGCTCTTTTTCACTGCATCCATATTGGGGGGGGGGGGGGAATGAAAAGGAGAGAGAAGAGATGGAGAGAAAGAGGGAAAGGGAGATAAGTAGAGGGAGAGGATGGGGAGAGGAGGAAGGGGAAAAGAGGAGAGAGAGTGAGGATGCACGAGCTTCCTCTTTGTCTAAAACCCCTAATCCCATCATGAGGTTCCCACCCGCATATCTGATGTAACTCTAATCACCCCCCTCCCCACCCCCCACCAAGGCCCCATCTTCAGTGCCGGCACTTTGGGGGACAGGGTAGGGCTTCAACATATGCGTTCTGGGAGGACACGATTCAGTCCATAGCATAGACCCACTCTTCCTTCAAAACTTGGTTCAGGGGTCGGTTCCACCAGAAAGTCTTTCCCAGTGTCGGTCAACAGGAGTCGAGGTCTGTCTCTGCAAATTCCTCTGATCACGGCACACAGGAAAGAGTCCCACTGTAGACCCTGTGCCCATCTTTCTCCCCCGCCCCCTGTCAGATTGTGAGCCTCCTAGGGAGGGGGTGCTCCTTGCCTATCCCCAGGGTACACTGTGTGTAGTAGCTGCTCACCAGATGAGTCAAAGGAAGTAGGGGACAAGCAGTTAATTTTAGAAGAAGGGAATAATAGGCGAACTCTTGTCCACCCCTTGAATGGGCACTACCCAAGCAGATCACACTTGTCTGTTGATAATGCAGACCTCATGGAGGCAGCTTCTGTTAGGGCCCGCCAATTAGTTAACCTCCTCTCTAGGGTAGGAGAAGGAAGACAGCTCTGACAGCTGTTCGCTGGGACCCTGGGTTTTCAGCTACTACGTTCATTTTCATCCTTGTTGGATCACTTTTTACAAGATTCTCCGAGTTTAAGTGCACTTCTGAATCCAGGGAAGTGGAGCCTGGGAGGAGAGTCTCCCTGAGCAAATGCCCAGAGGGTAGGATGGGAGCATCCTTTTATCCATCAGTCCCCTGCAGTGAGCAACTTTCTCTAATCATTGTAGACCTACAAGCAGTGTGGGTGCTTCCAACACACAGGGAAGAAAACTCAAACACACCGAGGGGGAGAGGAGAGAACAGAAAGTGTTCTACATACTGCTTTGTCCTGCGCATGGTGACTACTGGAGCACACTTGTTGAATGGATAAACGAGATAGTTCCTACATTTCTTTCCTTTAGATTTTGGTTCCTCTTCCCCGAGACTATTCCAGCTTCTGTAGGAGTCTCTATTGCTGCATAGCAAGTGGGCTGAGGCAGCTTACTGAACCACATGTTTTAGGCCTTGAACCATTTTTTTTTCCCCTTGGGAATGGCACATTCCATTATGTGTGGTTAATCCAGAAGCTTAGACACCTGGTGGATGTTCATCTCCTTTATCGGGAAGCCAAATCCTTGTTCACCTGATTGCCTGCTGGATCCCACAGTCCTAATGTTTTAGAATCCATAGACTTCTAGATTGTTCTGGTTGTGCCCTCTCTGCACCTTTACCACAGCTATGCCACTAGGGTCCATCCAAGAGCTGAATCCTGGAACTCCTCAGTGTCAGCCACCCCCTCCCCAGTCAACACACTGTGGCTCCCTAGGGCCTCTCATGCTCTCCTGAGGGAGGAAGAGGAAGCAATACTCAATTTCCCCTTGGACTCTTGCCTCGGGTTCTTGCCTGGTCAAACCTCATCAGGCTCTTGTGTCTCTTGTTTCATCACTGTGCATGTGCGTGTGTGTGCCCCTGTAAGTCCCACATGGGCTATAGCAGTGGTTCTCAACCCTGGTTATACATTAGAGTCACCATGGAACCCTTAAAAAATTCCATGATAGCTAGACTCCAACTGAAACCAATTAAATCAGAACTTCTGGTGAAGGAGATCAGGAGTGGGGGTGCTGCACAGTGTATGGCCCATGGCCCTGCACTGAGCTTCACTTGGAAGCTTTCAGAATGTACCCACATGGATCCCAGTCTGATCTACTAATTCAGAGTCAGGCACTAGGGGAGAAAATTGGGACCACTGGGCTCTGGGTTGGCTCTATGGAATATCCCAATCTATGGTGCTCTACTTTTTCTATGCACATGAAATTTAAGGCAGAGTGCCACGCCCACTGATTCTGAGCAGGGCAGTGGTTTGTCTGCCACTTGCTGTGTTTTCCTATGCAGCAGAGTGTTCTTTCAGATCCTGTCAGTGGAGTCTGCTATTATACACTTGCTTCTGCAGTCTGTTATACCTATGTGGCGCTAGTTAGTTTGAATCTGTGAGAACTTGTTCTACAATTAGTTGCATGTTAAGGCAGACCTTTGTCCTAGGAGTTAAGATGCCCATGACCCTCGCTGGAGAAACTGGGTTTGATGCTTGGCTCTGTGCCTGATTCCAGCTTCCTCCTAATACACACCCTGGGAGGCAGCAGCGTTGGCTCCAGTGATTGGGTGACCTGGATTGAGTTCTTGGCTTTGGCTGTGGCCAGGGGCTGTGGGAGTACAGGGGAGAATACAAATGAGTGGGATCTCTGTCCCTTCGTCTATCTCTTTAAATTTTTTATTCACTTGAAAGGCATAGTTACAGAGAGAGAAGTCTTCCATCTGCTAGTTTACTCCCCAAATGGCTGTGATGGCAGGAGCTTGGGCTAGCCAAAGAGAGGAGCCAGGAGCTTCTTCTGGGTCTCTCATGAGGATTCAGGAGCCCAAGGTCTTGGGCCATCTTCTACTGCTTTCCCAGGCCATTAGCAGGGAGCTGGATTGGAAGTAGAGCAGCCGGAACTTGAACCAGCACCCATATGGGATGCCAGCACTGAAGGCGGAGGCTTTATCCACTACGCCACAGTGCTGGCCCCTCTTTTTCTCTCTCTCAATAAATAAAATGAAACCTATGCACTAAGTAGTGCTTCCTGAGCACCTCCTTGCCCCCGTTTCCCAAAGCAAAATGGGTGGTCGAGAGTCCCATACAAATACGAAAACTTAGGGAAAGCCCAGTGGCATCAGTTACGATGGCACTGTGGGCATGCACTGGGAATGTATTCTTGTGCTACAGAGAAATGATTCAACATGAATTGGAATCCGTTGGTCTCCCCAGTTGAGAGGCTCCAGGGGGTGGTTTGAGGACAGGTATGAATCCCTTCCTTCCGGCTGGCTGGAGTACAGCATGTATTGGGTAGGGTGTATAATCTATCTCCAGAGCAGGACAAATCTTGAGCACAGCAGGGAAGGAGGATTTTCCTCCTCGTGCCCCACCAGCTGCCTTCCTCTGACGCCTCGCCCGCATAGCCTTTGCTCATCATTATCTCTTGGCACTGGGATAGCAACCTTCAGATGGCTTCGCTTTTTTCCCAGTTCAGTCGTTGGCATCCCATGACGGCAGGTACATGCTACACACAGATTCTTAGGAATCCTGGACCAGATCCCTGTGGATAAAGGAGTTGCACATTTACTCGTACTCTGTGTAGTGGTCAAAGTACATTCAGCTTTTTTATTTGTCCAGTACTGTTGTGATCATCTGTGTGAATCTCTGTCCCACCAAGGGGGCCCAGTCCAATACCTGAAGTTCAGTTCTTTAAACCCATTCCTTAGCTTTTAGAATGAATGAATGTTCGGAGTTCTGCCCTCCTGCTTCTCTGAATACTGGGATCTAAGAAAACAGTGCATGTCTCATGGAGTCTTTAAGGATGTAGTGAAGAGAAGGGAGACGGAGCCTCTGAATTCATCTCAAAATCTTGGGATCTTTATTGGTGATTACTGCAGCGTGGCTGGCCAGAGTATCTGGATGTGCAGACTCCTGAAACATTCTCATTCGATATCATCTGTTTTAACAACTTTCATATAAGAATAGTTTCTGATCTGCACAATTATTACAAAGATAGTACAGGGAGTTCCCATGTACTTTGTATATAGTCTGCATTAATATTAAAAGATTATTAATATCTCCCATTAGTATGGTACATTGATCAGAATTAATGACCCAGTATTGATGCATTATTATTGGTTACAGTCTATACTTTATTCGGACTCCCTAAGTTTTTCCCAATGTCTCTGTTCTAAAATCCCACCTGGCACATTCCAGTGCATTGAGTCATCGTGTCTCCTTAGGTAAATCTTGGCTGTGATGTTCTCCCGCTTCCCTTGCTCTGATGACCTTGAAAGATTGGAGGAGTACTAGACAGATGTTTTGTAGACTATTCCTCAGTTGGTATGTGTCTGATGTTTTTTCTCATAAGATTGCAGATATGGGGTCGCCGCCTGCATCCAATATGGGTGCTGGTTTGTGTCCTGGCTGCTCCACTTCTGATCCAGTTCTCTGCTGAGGCCTGGGAGGGCAGTGAAGGATGGCCCAGGTCCTTGGGCCTCTAGACCTATGTGAGGGCCCAGGATGAGGCTCTTGGCTTTGGATCCGCTCAGCTGAGGCCATTGTGGCCATCTGGGGAGTGAACCATCAGATGGCGGACACCTCTCTCTCTCTACCTCTGCATGGCTCTGCCTTTCAAATAAATAAATTTTAAAAAATCTAAAAAAGACTGCAGTTATGGGTTCAGGGGAAGAAGATCACAGTGGTAAAGTGCCATTTTTATACACACATCAAAGGTACATGGTATAAATGTGACTCCTCACTGTTGATACTGATCTTGGTGACCTGTAAAGTAATCCCCTGCTTTGATTCTGTAAGTTTTGGTCGCTTTCCTAGCCCATTGTTAAGAAGTGGGAAGCTATCCTTTGCCTTCTTGAGGGTGAAATATTTGCAAATATTATTTGGAATTTTGCATAGATTTGTGTCGTCTTGGCCCTTTATTCTTCCAGCCATTTATATCAATATGGACTTACAGATACTTAGTTTATACTGTGGGTTATAATCCAGTATTTTCTAAATAAATGGCTTAAATTGTCCAAGGTTGGCCATCAGGAATTCTTTGAGCTGGTTGCCGGATCCCTTGAACACTCCCTCTGGGTGTGGGATAGATTTTTTGTTGATATTGTCTATCTCTTATAGATAAGGGCGATGGAGCCTGTGGCCTTGGCTGTTTCTGTGGTCACTTTATCTTTAGACTTCTGCATTTCTGCCATTTCCCGTACTCTGTGTCCTCCCCCTGCAGTATGGAAGGTTCCGGGTCCTTTGGCCCTGGTGCAGCTCCTGGGATCCCAGGTTACTTCCTCCATCTCCTCCAACTACCACTCCTGTGATGACGTCGGCAGCTTTGTCCATGCTCCCTGAGTACGACACGGAGCTGAAGGCTGGCACGCGAGGCTGCTGTAGCATGTCCACCACATTTCTCCTCCACCCTTCATCAGCTAAGTCCTTAAAGGAGACACACGCGCTAATGTCCCCCTTCCCTCCCACTCTCTTACTGAACTAGCTCATGGAAAGGTCTCCAAAGATCTGCAGGCTGCGAAAGCCAGCGAACCATTCTGTGTTCAAGTTGCTCCATCCTGCAGCAGTTTTCAGTTTTGGCTGACAGAACTCTCTGCCTCCTTCTGTCTCTTGGGACACACCCACTTCTGCTCTTTCTCCCACCCTCCTGGAAGCCCCACCCTGGTGTTCCTTCCCACTGCACCCTTCTCCACGGAGGCCCGAGACGTCAGAGAGCCTCAAGGTGTGATCCTAGATCTTCTCCCATGGTGTTTCCCCTCTGCAACCTGCTCTCCACCTGTCTACTAACTCACCAAGACTTCAGTATGATTTTGTAGAAGTTAGCTGTGAGTGGATTTCTTTTGCTAACAAATGGAGCAGGTGACTTTCTTACCAAAGATTTGTGCTTGGAACACAGATACTCAGTGGGCATGGAAGATGCAAACCAAAAGGAACTAGAAGGAAATTTCATGGTATTTTGGGGCTTCTCTAGGCCATGATAATGGAAATTTTGAGGCAATCCCACCTAGATACCAAGAATTGGGATTCAGCTGTTGACGATGTAATGTTGGGTGAGGTATGGCAAGGCCAAAATCGGATCGGGAGAGAGAAACTGGCATTTTACATTTTTGTTAGGATTCCCTGCTAAGAAACAGCACCCACGCCAGGCCACTGCGGGAAGCCACAGAGCAGTGAAGGGGCAGAGGGAATGAGGTCAACTGAGCAGGAATGTTGCGGTTTCTACAGGAGGGACAGGTAAGGCAGAACCAACAGGCTGGGCTTGTGTCATTCAAATGACTTCAGTGATTTCTGGGGCCTGCAGGCTGTCCCTGGGGCATGCAGGCTGTCCCTGGTTGTCTGTTGCCTGTTGCCTGGTCCCAGAGCAATTAGGATGGGTGTATAGCAAGTGGCCCAGACCGTGAGCTCCACAGGGGAGGGGATTGGAGTGTGTTCTAGATTGGGTGCTCAGGAAGGGGAGCTGACCAGTGCCAGACCAGGGCCTCAAAACTGGATCTTGACAATACTTTAAACACTATGTAATAAACTGTCCCCATCATACCTACACAGTATCCCACCCTGGGGAAATATAGGCCTGTGGGGGTGGGGGGACATAATAACGATCTCTTTCCTGTTAAGTGGTCTAGTGTGAGAACCTGCAATAGTACGTTGTTCAGTGTTGTTGAGTATGCACGCACTGATGGTTGAAAGAATTAGAATTAAATTCAATTACAAATGGAATGAATTCAATGAGAAAATGTAGATACCTTAAGAAATTCACGGGCAGATCTCTGATGAGACAGTGGTCAAATTCAAACAGACAGCATCTGTATGTAAGAAAAGCTCACGCAATCAAGGGCTCCTTATATATCCCGAACAACACAAAAATGACTGTCTCGACATTATTTGAAGCAAGGGAAAGGAAAGCTAAGTACTTGAGAAAATTAGCGTCATGTTAAAATATTGGAAATGAGCTGGGGAGCCGTTCAGTGCCGAGCTGGCCCCACTGAGATCAGCATGGAAGATTTATTAGGGCCGTCTGATTCCCTCCCCCCCTCTATTTTTTAATCCATTTCACAAGGCATTGGATAAAGACTGGGCTTGCTCAGGCCCATTATGCCAGCATCACACACAAACCAGGTGAGACAGGGTCAGAGCTAAAAGATGGAGACTTGCATTTACATTAATCGATAAAGGCATTTTTTTCCTAATTTGGGTTTTGAGTCTGTTTTGCCTTTTAAAAGAAAGGGCTCGTGCCTAATTCGGGTATGAAGATACAATGGCAGCCATGCACAGGTGGTGTTAGGGGAGGGGGAGGTACTGCTTCTAACTGAGGCCAAGTTTTTTAATTAAAGTTTCTTTTTATTTAAAGTTTCTTTTCTTTAAAGTTTCTCTCTGCCTTTCAGATAAATATAAAGAAATAGAGAGAGGGAGAGAGAGAGAAATAGAGATCGTCCATCCTCTGATTAACTCCTTAATTGCCTCCCGACGCTGGGACTGAGCCAGCCTGAAGCCAGTCTGAAGGAGTAGGGACTCCATCCTTGTATGCCGTGTGGATGGCAGGGGCCCCGGTACTTGAGCCATCGGCTGTTGCATCTCGGGGTGTGCATTACCAGGAAGCAGAGGTGGACCTCGATCTTGGGCACCCAGACAGGGAGTGAGGGTGATCCAAGTTGCGCCTTCACCAGCTGTGCCACAGCTTCCTGGCAGATGGCGTCCCAGGGTGCCAGCGCCTGAGTCAATGATCCTAGAGAAAATTCCGAGAGTTGTAGAAGGGTGGAGGAACAGGCACTGCGTGTTCTATCCACATGTGCACTCAAGTGGACCCTTGATACTTGAGTGCTCAACTTCACTTACTTGTGCTACTCCCAGTAGAGATAACAGACAGATGGTTTACAGACATTTAGGAAAAACACATCACTTGGGGCTAATGTGGATTCACATTTGTTAAATTCATGGGGTTTATTTAAACAGTAGGGTTGTGTAACTGGCAGATAGTGAAATGCCTCAGGTACAACAGCAGATAATAGGGAAACTTCACAAGGACAAATCCCTTTCAGCTCTTGCTCAGACGCTGTCCCTGCACGTAGAACACTGTCTATGTGTAATAGGTGATCGCTACATATTTCTTAAGCAAATTAATAACAATTGCCTCTTTACTGAAGATTGTGTGTAGAAAAATATATGGAGATTAAATTTATTAAAATTACCAATAAAGGTTGTAACGACAGCACTGAGCAAACTGTGTGCTGGGTACCATTCTAAAATATTTTACATCTGTTAACCTCTTTAAATGGTGCAGGCTTAACTGTATCCCTTCCCACAGTTCACATGTTGAAGCCAGAACCCTCATCATGGCATCGTATTTGAAATAGGGCCTTTTAAAGAGGGAATTAGTTAAAATGAGGTCCTTAGGTAGACCCTAATCCAATATGGCTGATGTTCTTGTAGGCAGAGATGAGGCCAGAAACACAAGAGGAGACCCTGTGAGGAACAGTGAGAAGGCAGCTGTCTATAAGTCAATGAGGGAGATTGCAGAAGAAATCAATTCTTGACACATAGCTCTTGGACCTCTAACCTCTAGAACTGTAAGAAAATAAATTGTGTTGTCTAGGTCACCCAGTCTCCAGTATGAAGTTACGGTAACTCGAGCAAAATAATACATTAGGCAGAGCAGCCACCAGGGAGTCTAATCTGGGGTTTGTAATCCTGACCTCTGCATGATGCCGGACTGCATGCAAAAGTAGCCAATGTGGAGCAGTAGCTGCTCAGTGGCAAGGTGGCTGCCTAAAATCTCACAGAATCTGTTCACACGTCTTCTAAAATCGCCTTCGTCATTTTGTACCCACTTCTGTTACTCACCCAGCCTTCCATGTCTTGAACTCTCTTGAATTTGCTGCCAGGTACAAAGTGCTTGCCCTTGGTCTGCCATATTCGGTATTCCAGAAAAGACCCCTGGGTTGCTGCCTGGGATCTCATAGAATCCCATGGGGACTTATCCTCCTCTCAGGGTGATCATTTGGCTATAACACATCAGAGAGGGTAACATAGATTGTTTATTCGTTCAACAAACTGACTTGACAGGTTTTTACCATGTGCTAGACTGAGGTGGATGAAGTGAATGAGCTGGTGCAGCCGCACAGGTCGCTGTGGTGTGCGGCTCTGCCTCTCCTAGTGGGGTGAACGTGCTATTCCTGCCTTCTACACAGGACTGTTGTGAAGATGGTTAAGCAAGGTGGTAGGTGACAGTGGCAGTGACCAAGACGGCCGTATTTCCCTCCTCAGCTTGACCAGACTTCAGACTGACTGCTCTCTGCTCTGTGTCCCTCCCTGCTTTTTCAGAGCATTTTAAAAGAACTAATGGCCAGGTCTTACCTCTGCCTTTTTGAGATGTAAATCTTTTCTCTATTTATTTGACAGGCAGAGTTAGAGAGACAGAGAAAGGTCTTCCTTCCGTTGGTTCACCCCCAAAGTGGCCGCTACAGCCAGCACACTGTGTTGATCTGAAGCCAGGAGCCAGGTGCTTCTCCTGGTCTCCCATGTGAGTGCAGGGCCCAAGGACTTGGGCCATCCTCCACTGCCTTCCCGGGCCACAGCAGAGAGCTGGACTGGAAGAGGAGCAACCGGGACTAGAATCCAGAGCCCATATGGGATGCAGGCGCCAAAGGCGGAGGATTAACCAAGTGAGCCACAGCTATGTAAATCTTTTCAAAGGCTTCTGGCCAGTGAAGGACCCAACAAAGTCTTTCTCAAGAACCTGGGAGCTCGGCCTTTGAAATGCAGTCCTGGTGGAAGACAGTGCTCCTATCTCCAAGTCCCTTCGGGAGGAGGTAGGAGCCTAACTGCCAGTGAGCTCCTTGCTTCAAGTAGTAGAGCCACTTCAGCCTTGGAGATACAGAATTCACTTTGCCTTGGAGTAAAGCCAGTTGGTCTGCACTCCCCCCAGTCCTGGCTCCCAGAGGCCCCCCACCCTTTGTTTCAGGGTGCTTGAGTTCTGAACTCTCTGCCCTATGGCAATAGCTCTGAAAAATGCCTTCCTTGCCTATTCCACTTGACTCTTGCAATTTTGGCTTTGACACCAAGCATACATTAAGTGCTCAATGAATGCTGTGTATTAAGCCTATTGTTATGCTGTACTGTCTGATGTCAAGAACTGGTTGTAGACAGGTGAGTAGAGTGAGAAGTGACCCAGGCTCTTCAGTGATTGATCAACTGATTTCCCCTACATGGTACCCATGGGTATGTAAGATGGCACTTCAAAAAGTCTGTGGGAAATGGGCTTAAAAATGTTTATTTTGGTGCAATTTTGAGATTCCCTGCATTTTAGTTGTCTTCAGAAAGTGCAGGGAAAAAGTGTATGATGAAAAAATTTATCATAAATTTAAAGTTGTTGGCTACAGGAGTGAAATTAGCTTTTAATTCCAATTCCCACCAACTTTTTGAAGAATTCTCATAGTCACAGGAATACAGAGGTGTGTAAGACGTGATTAGCACCATCTGTGAGTTTAGAATCACAAAGGCTTGGACTTAAATGTGATCTATGATCATGTACTAAGATTCAGCTGAGGTTTATGATGAGCTACAGGAACACACAGGGAGTGGGAAACAGCCTGGAGGCTGGTGAAGCTCTCAGTTTACCCAAGAGGAACCGACAGGAAGAGGAGGAAGAAGGACAGAGAAACAGTAAGAAACATGCAGGCAGGAAAGCAGAGGAAGCAGAGAGCAGCTTTGGAAGGCGTGGGACAACAGGGGCAGGCCCACCCCCCCCCCCCATTCACTTCCAAAGGGGAGGGGAGTGGTTACATAGTCTGATTGGCAGGTAGGGCCATGAGATCTCGAAAGGGGACTTGGGGAAGGCGTTGTCTTCCAGCTCACAAAGCTAATTTAGTCCTATCTGCCTGCCTATAACAAGGAGACACATACAGTGCTTTTTAGAGATCAATGCTAATGGTGTGTAGGTTAGATGGGAGGGTGAGGGTGACATCAGGAGCAGGAGGTTAGCCAGGGGAGTATTGCAACTGTAGAGAAATGAGGGATTCATAGTAGCTGTGGAGGTGTTGATGGGTGTGAGAGAGATGTAAATGACAGGCTGGAAGAAGGTGGAGTTTAAGGTGAAAGGAGGGGATCAAAGAGGGGTGGGAACTTTAGTAGATCAGTGACATTAACCAGAACAGAGGAGGAGAGACTGCCGGAGGTAGGAGGGAGGGAGGGAGAGGGAGATAGAGATGGAGGGAGAGAGAGAGGATGAATTTGGTTGTGGACTCCGTGCACTTGAAGTGTTTGTCCTATATCAAGGTGAAGTTGACAGTTAATCCTTTGAGTCCCAGGAAAGTCTGAAGATAAAGGCCTGGGATTGGCTCCTGTTTGGCAGCTGAAGTCACAGATACGACTGAGATTGTCAAGAGGTAGCAGGAAGAGAGTGAAGAAGAAAAGACTGAGGGTGGGGCCCGGGTGGACACCAGGAATCTGTTTGATTCCCTGTCCTCGTGATTGGAAGTATTGCTAGTGATTATTCTTTGAAAAGAAAATGAATAATACTTTGTTATTTCTAAATTGCTTGAGTTGCAGGGAGAGAGAGAGCAGGAGAGAGAGGGGGAGAGAACAGGAGAGTAAGGGAGATCCTACCTGTGGGTTCACTTCCCAAATGCTTGTAAAACAAGGATCCAGAAACTCAATCCAGGTCTCACATGGGAGCGTCAAGGACCCAATTACTTGAGCCATTTTCTGCTGCCTCCCAGGGTGTGCACTGACAGGAAGCTGCAGTTGAGGGCAGAGCTGGGACTCAAACCCAAGTACTGTTAGATGGGCTGAAGTATTTAAGCCTCCAAGCCAAACATCTGCCAACCTCACCCCTTTAAGAAAGAATGTTTGGAAAGCAAAGGTGGGCAAAGGACACAGAGTCCTTTCAACTGGAAGCTCCATGAGGTCAGCCATCAGGTCTGCCCCCGGGCACAGCACAGAGCTTGACCACACAGAAATCCACCCCCCGTCCTGGCTGTGCTGTGAATGAATGAATTGTCATTGTTGTTTGAAGAGGAGGCAAAGGGAGACTTGATGGTTGACCTCAAAGTGTGAAGGGCTGAGTGGACATAGCAAGATGCTTACGGTTTGAAAGTTCATGGTCTTTGATACAAAGATGGTCTTTGATACAAAGATGCCAGACTCAGCTATAAAGAGGTAAATTACATCGAAGAAGAACTTCTTAGTATGAAAATCAAGGACTGACTAGTAAGTCATGAGCTTGATGTCTTCGGAGGGGATGAAGCCTGCGGCTGGGTGGCCTTCCTTCTGGGAAGCTTGGATGGAGGCTCTGTTGTCTGGGTCTTGGGGTAAGCCCCTCTGAAATCCCGTGTGCTCCGAGGTGAGAGGCAGCTTGCAGATGAATGAAAAGTTTTGCATATTGGGATTAAGTTCACTGGTGTTCCCTATGAGGTGGATGACCTTGGGGCTCTGTGAACTTGGGCGCGTTACTTACTCCTCCTTGGGTTCATTAACGCCAGGGTTAATTTCTATTCTAAAGGACTCGGCTTTGCTGCTAATCTCACAAAAGCCCGGAGACCACTACTTGGGTGAAATTGGGGTGAATTTGTTTCTCCCGTGCATCCCACCTGGCGTGGGCTGGTGTGGAAGCCACGTGGGTGCCTCAGGGTTCAGAGTGTCCCTGGGGGATCATGTTCACATTCTGGGCTGCAGGAACTGTGGGTGGAGGTAGGGGAAGGTTATAATACAGGTGTACAGCCCCACGGAGGCTTTTCCTTCTGCTTCTTTCTGATTGGCCACAGCTCAGTCCCATGGCCACAACCGACTGCTAGGGAGGCTAGGAGATGTTCTCTTTACATCCTTTCCTCCAGATTCTTGATTGACTAAAGGAAAGTAGAGTGGAATCTGTAGCAATGACTCTGTCTGCTCTTTCCCCCAGCAGAGTTCCATGAGGGCGAAAGACATGCTTTATGTCAAGTGCTGGAGCATAGAAGATGTTCTTCAGCCATTATTTTCTTATTTTACATTAATTTGTGAGGAGATGGAACTTCAATATGGCAACAGCCAAGGACTAGATCACCCTTGGGGACTCCGGATTCCGGATACTCAAGAGGATTCTTTATAAGGAAGATAGAAAGAATTTTAACGTCCATTAATGAGAGTGTTAGAGAACAGGGAGAAATAGGAAGGTAATTATTGTTGGGCCAGGCACCCTGCTCAGGGCTTGGCCTTTGTTATCCTAGAAAATGTTCACAGTCATCTTGTGAGATAAATGCTGCATTTTGTCCTACTTTCAAGGGAAGCAAATGGGGCCTTGAGCAGTTAATTGTCTTGCCTGTGGTCAGGTCATTACTAAATTTTCACTCGGGGATTCACAGATACATGAAGCTTTAAAGTCCGTGGTTCTAACCACTAAGCTGTATCACTCAGGCATTCATTCGCTCCTGCAAGTATTCCCCCAGACCAGGCATTGGTTTGGAGCCTGGGGGTACAGAGGTGAGCGATACCACCTGGGGGTTTGTGTCAGACTTACATGTAGGGGAAGAAATTAGAAACGGTGAGTGTGGCTGTAACGCATCACTCGGGAAAAATAGTCAAAGGAACTGCAGATGGTAACGATAGCCACGGAGGGAGTAGAAGAAACAGAAGATGGCTTGGCTCAGGGGGGAGTGGTTTGTTTTGACAGGGTGGGCCTGGAAGGCCTTTCTGAGCTGGCCACTCAGTGGTCAGAGCAAAGGAGCAACGATTTGAGGCAGAGGGAGCAGCACGATCCAAGGGAACCTGTAAGGGATGAGGGGTGGGGCTGAAGCCAAGCCTCAGTGCCTGAGGTCAGAGCTGTAGTCATTACAGAAGAAAGGACTCCAGATTTGGGTGAGACTCTGCCTGGGAGGGAGCAGTGAGCTGCAGGAATGGGGCAGGAGAGTTCATCAATCAAGCAAGGCACTTTTTATTTTTTGACGGTTTTTATTTACAAGTCTTGCATCTCTGTGTTGAGTCACGGTCACCCACATGATGAGGCCCCTTTTCGGTTGAGGAGTCTGTCTGATTGCATGTGGCCTTGTCTTGTTGGCTTCATCAGTGCCCCCCCCCCGGGGGGGGGGCTTTTCCTCTTCCCAGGGTGGAGATGAGCGAATGCAGGGGAGGGACGGGCAGTCAGCCGGGATGACTGAGCCAGCCTTGACCCTGGGATGACTGAGTCCGCCCTGACCCTGGGATGACACTGGGATGAAGGTGCAGGTGTGAGAAGCAGGTCAGAACCTCAGTGCCCGCAGAGTCAGTGCCTGTTGAAACCCACTGAGGCAGGCTGTCCAGGGCACAGCCACAGTTTACACGTGGCCGCTGCAGAGTGTAAACCTCCCGGGGTGACCTGGGAAGCCCAGGGAATAGGTGATGCCACTTTGGCTTAGCAGACAGGATTGAGGCAGTTAGGCACTTTAGGGTCCAGGACCCAGGATGAGAGCATGTGATGAGTGCGGGATGCAGCCCAGGATGTCTAGAGAGGCACAGCAGACATGCAATCTGGTGTCCAAGGTGATGATCTACTCCCCGGCACCCCAGGCTAGCCTTGAAAACCGGCTGGATGGGGATGGGCTGGAGTGGTGGGCGCTCCACACTGGGGCTGAGAGCTGGGGGCTGCAGAAGGAAGCCACGTGCTCCTCTCAGAGCCATCTCCTCTGCCGCTGACCCCTTGACCCCCTCGCAACCCATTCTTGAGTGCTAAATGATGGACGACAGACAATTAAGCCAGAGCCCCAAGTGCTTCATCTGCCGTTGGCTTGCTTAATTGTATTCCCTACACATTCTTTATAAATAGATTTAAGGAAGACGCTATGTTCTCTAAATTGTGTGTTTCTGTTGTTATGGAAACGGCTGCTTTTATTTCTGCCAGCCCTCCCTGCCCCCCTTCAGCTTAGCCATAGGAAGAAGTTAGCACCACCTGTTTCTCTCAGACAGGTGAATTATCTGCTAATCCTTGCTTTCTAAGGTCTCTGCGAGTGGGTCATAATAACCTGCAGATGGCCTCTCTTTGAAGAAAAGCACCAGACAAGCAGCTGTGGTTTTTCGGGAGGCCTGGTCCATCCTTGCTAACCTTTCAAATGATAAGTGACTCATTCCACAAATTGGTAGACGACTGGACCCAGAGAAGAATCTCTAAAGAGATAATCCCCATTGCAATAATTTCTAATCACCTTCCAGCGTGTGTTCAATGTGTTAATTAGTCTCTAAAGGAACTCTGAAATTAAATCATTTGTTCTGAAACATGTATTGAACACTAGTGCCGAGCTGGGGCAGACACAGGTAATAATCCCAAAGCGTTGCATGGTGCCTGTCACACGGAAGGCTCTCAGCAGATCGTTGTGAATGAATAAGGCAGCCCTTCCTCCAGGCTAGTGGGACAGCTGGACATTTAACTGGTCACAGTGCCCTGTGTCACATGCTTGGGTATGAGGGGCACAGTTTCCTGGGAGCGGAAATAGAAGGGAAGCTCCTTGCCAACACTGCAAGGCTTTTAGTGGAAGAACAGATCTGTGACCCAGGATTTCTGAGCCTTAGTCGATAGCCTTAGAGAGGTAGACTTACAGTGAGAGGGAAAGACAAAAAGGTCTTCCTTCTGTTCATTCCCCAAATGGCAGCAACAGCTGGAGCTGTGCTGATCCAAAGCCAGGAGCCAGGTGCTGCTTCCTGGTCTTCCACGTGAGTGCAGGGGCCCAAGGACTTGGGTCATCTTCTGCTTTTCCAGGCCATAGCAGAGACCTGGATTGGCAGAGGAGCATCTGGGACTAGAACTGGCACCCATATGGGATGCTGGCAGCGCAGGCGGAGGATTAACCTACTGCACCATGGCGCTGGCCCCAACAGTGCTTCTAAGACTTCATTGGGTGTAGGAACCACCTGGTGGTTCCCTTCTCCCCATAACTCATGATATTCAAACCCTGACTCCCAATGTGATGGTGCTAGGAGGCCTTTGGGAGGTGATGAGGTCACAAGTGTAGAGCCATCACGAATGGGATTCCTGCCTTCTAAGAGGTACCAGACTCCGTTGCTTCTTGTGCCACTAGGAACTGAGTCTGCCAGCACCTGCACCTTGGACCCCTCCCCCCTCATCCCCTATGTAGTTCAAGCCTGAAGCTATTGGAAAGGTTTGGACAGTTATGACATCTCAGCCCAAATGGATTAAGACACCTGGGAAGCTTGTTAAATGCAGATTGAGATCCCGTGGGTCTGGGGTGGGGGTGGAGGTCCTTCGTTCCTGACAAACGTCCAGGAGGTGAGGCTGTTGATTTAAGACCATATTCTGATGAGCAAGGCTGACGCATGATTTTGAGTCTTTGGAGGCACCAATACCAGGCTCCTTTGAGAGTCTACTATAGCCTCTGTATTGCTTTAGGTTATTTGGTGGATAACAACAGAAATTTTTACATATATATAATCATAGCCTCATAGCACACATAACAATATAATTCTTCTTAATATACCATGGTGCATCTGAATTTATATGCGCATGCATGTTTTTGGATGTATGTATGATAGTCCACGGAGGAAAAGCAGAACTGGACGTTATGGGAAAGGAAGGGACCAAAGCTGGGGCTGACTGGTAGAACTCCTAGGTAGCCCCCTGGGGACAGCTGTCAGGGAGAATAATGAATGACATCTGTCACTCTATTGAAGTGAGAGTTTTCCAGGGAAGAGAGCATCATTGACCTGGCTGGGATCCAGAGCTGACTCCTCCTCAGCCTGGAGCAGCTCGGGAACTCTGGAGGGCAGTGCTGTGCAGGCTGCATCCAGGGTGGTCAGGTGCCAGCTGGCGGCTGGGGAGTCCAAGGCCAAGGTGCTGGCACAGTCCGCATCCAGTGAGGGCTCTGTTTCACAGATGTTGCCTTCTCACCGTGTGCTCATGTGGCACATGGGGGGATGGAGTTCTCCAGTCCCAAATACAAAGTGGAAATGCTTTGTCCAGAGGAAGTGTGGAAGGGCTGCATGTCGAAGGTCAGGAGAAACAGTGACTAATAAAGATCGCCCAGAGACACACCCATGCACCCACACCCGGCCCACCAGCAACCACCCTTATCATCATTGCCACTGCCGCCTGCTCAGCCCAGGGCACCCTCCCTCACCTGGATCGCTGTGTTTCTCCCCATGTTGTCTCCTGCCCCACGTGTTCACTTCTGTCTGTTCTGCATGTGTCAATTGGAGAGAGCCTGGTAAAACCCGAGTCGGGCCATGGTTTACTGGGCTCTCGCTGTCACGTGCTATGTGACCATCCCTCTCCTGCCATTCACACTGATGCTCTTTGCACACCACCCATACTGGCCTCCCTCCTGTTTTCCTGTCCGTGCCTAGGTGGTCTCATTCCAGGATCTGCAGCCCCCTCCCTTCTGTGTCACCTGGCAAAGCTACCTGCCAGCCTGGTCATTCTCTCTTGCCTTGATTAGTCACAGAAACAGGAGTTTGTTGCTTGTCTCACTAAAATGGGAGCTGTGCAAGGGTTTCCTGTGTCAACTTGGGAGCCCTGGAAGGAGTTGGCGTTAGTAGGGGTTGTGAAAAGAAGGAATGAGCCTGTGTCTGTTTTGCACATGCAATTTTGCTTGTGGTTCCAGGGGATTTTCGGGCCCTCTGAAGCTTGGGGGTCTGCGTATCTGGGTTATTTACTTATGCTATGATCCGTGTATCTCTGACCCCGAATGAAGAGAGTCCCAGTGAGTCAGGAACTCTGATCTCTCTCCTCTTCCTCCTCCTTCCCAAGCTGGCTTGGATGAGTTGGGCAATGTTCTTCCATTTTGTATTCTTGGGTAACAAAATTGGAACTGTAAAAAGAGTCATGGTTTAATCCAGGGCACATCATGTAATCTGTTAAATATAAGGGACCCATAATATTAATACAATAGCTGAATAGAATTTCAATCCAATTAAACAATTATTGGCTGAGCACTCGCTATGTGCCAGCCTGCTTTGTGCTGGGGATGGCAGTGAAGAAAAATAGCACTGGGTGGGTGGGTGTGTGGTGCAGTAGGTTAAGTTGTCACTCGGGAGTCCCACATCCCATATATCAGGCTGCTTGGCTTGAGTCCTGGCTCCTCCATACTTCTGCCCCTGCTTCCTGTTAATGTGCTTGAGAGGGGGCAATGGTGGACCAAGTATCTGACTTGCTGGGGAGATCTGGACGGAGCTCTTGGCTTCAGGAACAAACTAGGCTGGGCCAGGCATTGGGGGAGTGAACCTAGAGGATGGAAGATTGCTCTTTCTCTCTCCCTCTGTCACTCTGCTTTAGAATAAATGTAAAAAATTTTTAGAGGACAATAGCACATACTCATGGAACTTAAGAACAGTTGAGCAGACAATATAATAAAACTGGTTATGATGACCAGAGATGCATGACAAGGAGAAAAGGGCTGCAGAGAGAAATAAGACTAAAGAAGCAGAATATGCAGTGTCATTGATGGGATGTCATAAATAGGATTTGTAGGAAAGGCATCCCTATTGGGATAAGAGGTTTGGGAGAGGACAGTGAAGGAAGTGTGGGAGGACAAGAAGATAGAAGGGGAATGGAGTTTGAGTACGAGGAAATCCAGAGGCTAAGGGCACAAGTCTTATTACCCACAGCTGGCAGGTGCACAAGGCTGAATGGAGGAGCAGTGAGAAAGGAGAAGGAAATGTGCTCATACCAGAGCGTGTAGCAATGTTAGCTTGGACCTGGAGCATGATTTCTTTGGAATTCCATGAATAGAACCGTGACAGGAGATGTCTCTCCTTCGAATACAATCATACTGGTTGCTGTTTCAAGAGTAAAGTGTAGGGGGAAGGCAAGGGAACAAGAATACCACTGGGAAGAACAAAGGTCATCCTCAGACAATGAAATGCAGCTGCCCCATGAATCGTCCCTACAGCCAATATCATGGAACATGGAAAGAAATGGATCTATTCTGACAATAGCATGCATACATTAAACATTCACTTGCTAGGTAAATGTGTTCTCTCCTCTCCTTCCCTCCCCCCTCCTCCCTCCTCCCTCCTCCCTGCCCCTTCCCTTCCCCTTTTGCTTTCTTTCTCTCTTTTGTTCTTTCTCTTCCTCTTTCTCTCTCTCTCTCTCTCTCTCTCTCTCTCTCTCTCTCTCTCTCTCTCTTTGTCTCTCTTCCCTTTTTTCATCAACCTGGGAATAAACTCTAAAGATAGAGACCTGCAGAGATCTTAAATGATAAGACCTCTTAAGTACCATACAATCAACTTATTCTTTAAAAGATTCATTTATTTATCAGAAAGGCAGAATCAGGGTGCAGGGGGCCGAAGTACTTGGGCCATCTCACACTGCTTCCCCAGGAACATTAGCAGGGAGCTGGATCAGAAGTGGAGCAGCTGGGACTTGCACTGGCACCACAGGCCACAGCCTTACTATGCCACAGCACTGGCTCCAATCACCTTATTTCACCAATCCATACATTAAGGCTCAAAGAGAAAACACCCCCAAATTTTAGTGGCTACTGCAGTCCAGTTTCACTTCTCCAACCCCACAAGAGCAGTGTGGGAGGACAGGGGTTCTGCTCTGGAGAATCACCCAGGAGCCCAGGTTCTCATCCTTTGGCTCCTCTCCTCTGTGGGTTCCCAGAAACACCCATCTCGCTGTAGAAAGTGTGAGGACCTTGGCCAAGGGATTTTGGTGGCTGGATCTCGAAGAGGAGTGCATTTCTAGCTCATATTCCACTGGCCAGAATTCAGCATCATGGCCCTAACTGGGAAATGCTGTCTAGCCATGTGCCCCTGAAGAAAACATAGACACCGGTTAGCACCAATCACAGTGCCAAAATCACACAGGTAGTGGGAAGCAGAGCCGGGCCAGAGAAAATAGGAGAAATGCCTAAAGCCTTTGGTACCTGTTTGATTCTGCTTTTCTCTTTCCTTTCCTTCCTCTTCTCTCCATCCCATGGCTGCTTCTTCCTCTCTCCCTCTTATTTACTCCTTTCTCTTTTTTCCTCTTTTAAAAGATTAATTTATTTGAAAGGTAAAAATAGAGAGCGAGCAAGCTTCCATCTGCTGGTTTACTTCCCAGATGGCCCTAATAGCTGGAGCTGGGCCAAGCCAAAGTCAGGAGCTTCTTCTGGGTCTCCCACATGAGTGCAAGGCCCAAGCACTTGGTCCATCTTCCACAGCTTTCCCAGGTACATTAGCAGGGAGCTGGATTGGAAGTGGAGCACCTGGGACTCAAACTGGCACCCATGTGGGATCCTGGCCCTGCAAGTGGTGGCTTAACCTACTACTCCACAGTGCCAGCCCTATCTCTCTTTCACAAGTATGGCAGCATCTGCTAGATGCTCAGAGTGAGGTTGAAGCAGGCATGAACCCCAAGACCTGCTGGAATAATTTAAAGGAGAGAAATGGACACGAATACTTAGAATTGAGGTAGAAGTGATGAAAGCCACATCCATGGCCAACTGCTATGTGGAGAGAACATGAGGTGAGGAGCAGAGGAGCATGGGTAGAATGCCAGTGGTATTGGGTGCTAGCTGTCTGATCTGGACCTACTTAACTTCCCCAAGTCCATTGTCTCACCTGTGAAGTGGAGACCATGAGATCCTTCAGGGTGGTGGTAGGATGGGAAGAGCTTTCTGAAGGGGATGCTGGCACGTGTTGGCACGCTCCAGACATGCTGGTCCTCTGATCTTTGGTCAAGAGGGAGCCAGAGCTGCCCAGTGGGGCGGGAGAGAAGGCTGATGATGCAGGGGCACCTGAGCTGGACCCTGAAGGCCAGCTCATCGCTGTATTTAGATGCCGAGGGTCAGCTCTGGGTTGATGGAAAAATTATGCCTGTGGGTTGGGCCACGGTGCATTGGCTTCTTATTTCTACTGTAACAGGTTACCACAAGCACACATAAACAACACACATTTCTGATTTTATTTTAAAAATTTATTTATTTGAAGACAGCGTTACACACAGAGGGAGGGAGAGACAGAGATAGAAAATGATCTTCCATCCACTGGTTCACTCCCCAAATGGCCACAATGGTTAGAGCTGGGCCAGGTCAAAGCCAGGAGCCCAGAGCGTCTTTCAGCTCTTCTCAGGGTGCAGGAGCCCAAGGACTTGGGTCCACTGCTTTCCCATGGGCATTAGCAGGGAGCTGGATTGGAAGTGGAGCAGCCAGGGCTCAAGATGGGTATACTATGGGATGCTGATGTTGCCAGAGGTGGTTTAACCCATTGTGCCACAGTGCCAGCCTTAAAATTGTTTATCTTTTAATGCTTTGCTCTGGATGTCTGAAATGGGTTTCACTGATATTAAAATCAAGGCATCAGCAGGACTGTGATCCTCTAGAGAATCCAGTCCCACACCTGTCCCAGGTCCTGGAATCTCCTTGGGTTTACCGTGCAGCTTAGGAGTCATCCACACAGTGCTGAAATTCTCTGACCTCTCTTTCTCCTCCTAGAACCCTTTGACTATGTTAGCTGCCTGCACCGGCCAGGATGATCTCATCTCTGCAAAGACCCATCTTGCCCTGTGAGGGTTCAGATCCATAGGTTCTGGGAATTAAGCTATGGACACCGTGGTTGTAGAAGGGCCCCTTATTCTTTGTCCTTCACAAGATGAAGTGGTTTACTGGGGAGTTCTCACCCTGTGCAGTACCTCACACTGACTTGGGACGAGGGGAGGAACTCATGCCTTGCCCGTTATCTGCAGACTACTGGGTACTGCATCCGTGCTGTGCAAGACAACACTATTTCCCTAACTTCCCAGGAGCAAGACGGGGAAGAGGCACACAGTCTTGCTCCCTGCCAATCATTCCTCCCCCAATTAATTAATCCTGGGACTTCCACCTAGCAACTCGGTATTCTTTTAATTTAAGGCTTTGGATCTTTCAAAAAGAATGTGTGGGAGAAAATAAGGAGTGGTGGAGGAGTCACGTTATTAGCTGTGACCAGTTATTCGACTTTCAGTATGAATTGGCTTTTTGATTGTTGAGGAAAAAAAAATCATAGAAGATAAGGAAGGGGGCGAAGGATGTTTCTTGTTTCTTTGCATAGAGGGAGTGGGATCCATGACAGTGTGAGGGGGTGGGCGGGGTAGGACTAGGAGCTGGGAAAAGAGCTTAAAATGGGATGCAGAGGCTGACGATGATGGATTGCCTTCCAGTAGTCGTGTGGTCTCCACCCAGCAGTCTGGCTCTGTGGCTTTTCTAGGCTGCTTTGGCCAGCATTTTCTTGGCGCTTACCTAAAATTAATGTTCCTTTCTCTGGAGTCTCAACACGTGTACGCTCGAGGTGGGGCTCTTCCTGACTGCTGTGCCCTTCCCCGCTGGGAGCCCTCTAGTGGTAGGACCTACACAACTCCAAAAACCACCCTGATGGGATGCCCAGGTCTCCGGATCTCTGCTCTGGTTGGAAGAGGATCCTTGGCGGGGGGTGGGGTGGGTTGGGGGGAGACCCTCTCCTTTGACTATGATGCTTCCGAGGGCCCCTGGCCTCCTCTACTGCACCTCAGGATTCTTACGTGTCTGCCACTACTGGTGGCACAGCTTCAGGGCTGCCTGGATGGCAACAGGACACAGAGATGAGTGAGCTGGTTCTGCAGGGCTAGGGGAATGGAGGGCTGCAGGCTGGAGAGGAAATTGGACTATGGGCAGTATTTTCTTTTATCAGCACGAAAAGGAGTTATAAGTCCGTATAGACTTGTTGCTTTTGTTGTGTTAGAGCTTAGTGTCCAGTGTGCAGAGCAGAGGATGTCTTTGGATAAACAGTGGGAAGTGACCCAAAGGAGAGAAGTGATCAGTGATTTTACCCCAGATAAACAGGAAGCACCGGGGACTGACTTGGTCTGCTCAGGCTGCTGCAAGGAGATGTCAGACTGCGTGGCGTAGGGGCAGGAGCCTATGTGCTCGAAGCTCTGGAGGCTGCAGGTCCGAGACGAGGGTGATGGAAGGGTTGGCTTCTCACAAGGCCCCTCTCTCTCCATGCCCTGCAGATGGCCACCCTCTCCTGCTGTCCTCAGGTGCTGCTGCTTCTGTGTGCAGGCCTTCTTGGCATCTCTCCCTCTCTCACAAGGCCGACAGTCATGTTGGGCCAGAGCACCCCCACTTACCATCTCGTTTAACCCTAATCCATGTGAAGGCCCTATCTCCAAATGTAATATTATGGGTGAGAACTTCAAGATGTGAATTTGGGGGAGACACAATTCAGTCCCTAACAGGAGCTGTGCCCCTTGGGGGAAATGCATGAGACGTGTAGGAAAAATGCCTGCTTGGAAAAACAGCCGTGGGAGACAAATCTCATTCTGGAAAACACGTCATGCAAGCATATACTGTCTAGCAAAAATACACGAGGTTGGACTGTGGCTAAAAATCCTCTCTAGGAAAAAAATATTCTCTGTTTCTTGTGAAAATGCTCTCTATGCAAATGTTTACTAGAGGTGTCCATTGGAAAAGTCATTGAAGAGAGATGTTGGGGTGGTGGCTCTCTGAAGTAATATTGGAAGAAAAATGAGAGGAAAAAGAAGCATTCGAACAGTATACAAAGGGGAAAATATATATTGGAAAAAAATCACATCTGTAGGGAGTCTCCACAAAGTTAATGGAAAATAGGTGTTATGGAAAACACTATGAATTTCAAAAATTGTTTGGCATCATAAGCTTCTTTTTTAAAGGATTTATTTATGAGAGGCAGAGTTACAGAGAGGAAGAGACACACAGAAATGTCTACGATCTGCTGGTTCATTCCCTGAATGGCTGCAACGGCCAGAGCTGGGCAGACCAGAAGCCAGGAACTTTTTCTGGGTTTCTCACATGGGTGCAGGGGACCCAGGGACTTGGGCCATCTTCTGCTGCTTTCCCAGGCCATAAGTATAGAGCTGGATCAGAATAGCCAGGACATGAACCGGCACCCATATGGATGCTGCACTGCAGGTGGAGACTTAGCCTACGATGCCACAGCACTGGTCCCCTCAAATAAACTTTTAATTCCACCTTTTCCGTGAACTTTTTGAAGTACCTTCATAGAATGAAAAATACCTACATAAAGTTACCTTGAGGGGGACAAATCCCCCCTGGGAAAATACGCAGAGAAAATCAAGAAAATGGTCTTTGACTTACATACACTGAGAGAATTGGGAAACTATCATTTGTTTTGTGTGCACTAGGTGTCATGTATTCTTCTAAGAGTTTCCTCCCTGTTAACTCAGTTACTCCTGCTGAGAGGAGTGTGAGGCAGATACCAGGGTGTGCTCTGTGCTTGTTTTACATGTGGGGAAACCGACACAGAGGAGTTGGGCGACTGGTACAAAGTTGCACAGGAGTAAATGACAGCTCCAACTTGGATCTCAAATAATGATTCATTCATCCACCACTTATTGAGTACCTACTAGCTGTGAAAGGCTATGCTGGGTCATGGGATCTAAGATGAATGAAGCATAGGCCCTCTTCAAAGAAATTAACATGGGAAACAGACGGATAAGCACACAATGAAACTATAGGGGAATGAGACTTTATACATTCGTTTCCATGTTGGGAAGAGAAGCAGTCCAGATTCCTCCGCATGTGTTTGAAGGAAGCTGACATCCTGAGCCTGTGGCTAACCACAGCTCCTTTGGGAATAACAACCACTGGGAAAACATAAATACTCAGGAGGACGCTCATCGTGTGTGGGCAAAGCACAATCCCAGGGGAAAGTCTTCATCAAAACGGGTCGCTGTGTGGGCTCTCGTTGGGAGCCGAATGCAGCAGGAGGTCTCTCTCCACAGCCCGGTTCACGTCTTCACCCTTGGCCACGTGAGCCCACCTGGAGATGGCCAGGGCGCGCAGTATCCCCATCAGAGAAGCGGGCTGCAGGAGCCTTGTTGCAGTAGGAGGTTGGATGGAATCTGATGCAAGTTCTGAATTCTCCTGATCTTTCAAAACCCTGAGATTGTTTCTGATCTAAGCCCACTCTGGTAGGAGTGCCGTGGGAGCTCCATGGGCCCTGCCTGGATCAGTTCTGCATCCCCGTGCTTAGACAAGCTGGCACTGCATACATGTTTCCAGGAGAACGTTGGCCATTGTTGTGGCTGCTAGGCTCCGGTGACCTAACTTGAACCCCAGCTCTGCCGTTTCCTGGCTGTGTAGCTCTGGCTGGAACACTGGTTAACCCACCTGTGCACAGGGACAGCAGTGCCTTTTCTCCCATGGTTCCTGGGAGGATTGGAGGAGGTAATGCCCATCAAGGACTCGCTGACCTGACATGTGATGTTTGGTCAAGACACTATAGGAACTAGTCCCTTCATGAGGCTGGTAGTTAGGAGCTTTATGTCAGATGTGCCATTCCCCAGCTGCCAACCTCCCTCTAGAAATCCAAATTAGAGGCCGAAAGGCTGATTATTTAGTCCAGAATCTGTAATTCTGGTTTCGCTTCTCCTCTGTTGTCTCTGGAGATCAAGGGTTCTGTAGGGTTCCATCTGCTTCTGTAATAAAACCATAAATTATTAAAAGCATGAAATATTGATGACCTGTTTTATAAAAGAGGGACTTTAATGTATTGATTATGAATGGAGAACACCTTAATGAGTTTCAGGAGGAGCAATAATTGGGCAATGACGCTGGTTTTATTCCTTCTGGGCCCCTGCAGCTACGAGAGGAAGTCCCTCTGGTCCTGTTGTGGGTCCTTGTCATGTTGCATGTGTGCTATGGTACATTTAAGCCCTGGGCTTAACATTCAATGGACATGAAAAGCCAACATGGGAGAGGGAGATGATTTGCTTGTTAAAGATCAACATAGTGTTTGGGTTGGAGACATCCTTGGTTGTATTTGATTCTCTGGGTGACTCCTGCAGATTCTGGAAAACCGGTGGTTCACATTGCAGCAAGTTCTCTTTCAGGCAATCCACACAGCAGATTCTGTCATTGGCGTTTAGGAGAAACGTCTCTATTAGGAGGAAGTTCCCAAGAGTCTGAAGGGAGTGAGTAATGAGGCCAGCGATACTCCCATTTTACAGACTGGGAAACTGAGGCCCACAGAGGGGGGTGTCTTGTCTAAGGTATCACGGTTGCTTGGAATTGAGACTTGGCCTGGGCTGGTGCTGTGGCTCACTAGGCTAATCCTCCTCCTGCGGCGCCGGCACACCAGGTTCTAGTCCCAGTCGGGGCGCTGGATCCTGTCCTGGTTGCCTCTCTTCCAGGCCAGCTCTCTGCTGTGGCCCTGGAGTGCAGTGGAGGATGGCCTAAGTGCTTGTGCCTGCACCCGCATGGGAGACCAGGAGAAGCACGTGGCTCCTGGCTTCAGATCAGCATGGTGCGCCGGCCACGGCAGCCACTGGGGGGGGGGTGAACCAATGGCAAAGGAAGACCTTTCTCTCTGTCTCTCTCTGTCGCTGTCCACTCTGCCTGTCAAAAATAAATAAAAGACTTGACCTGGCACCCAGGTGCCCCTGACTCTGGTCCTGGAGATCCTTCTACTTTGACACATTTAAGGGGGATTTTCAGATAGTGAGATGTGTTGCAAACTATTCCAATGTGAAACAGGATTTTGGGGTTAATTTTGGTGAAAGTGGGGAAGCAGAGGCCGGGTGACCTCTCAAACTCTCAGAAGGCACATGGCGGGGAGGTCTGAAATTCCACTGAGTGACGCAGTCGCTTGGTCAGTTAGCTACACCTGGCCCGTGCCTGCTGCTCTTCAAAATCCCCCGGGTAAGGTTCCGGCTGGCAGCCTTAGACCCGTGCTGTGATCCTCGGGGATATCCAGAGAGGGCACGTGCCCCCAGTTCCTGGTGAAGCCCTCACGGCCCCTGCACGGGACAGGAAGGATCAGTTGGGCATTGATGAGGCTTGAGGAGACGAATGAGTCGCCTGGGTTCCCCACAGCCCTGTGGCAGATTCGAGAGGTAGAAGCATTATCTTTGGAGAACTAGATCCCTGTTCCTGTACCAAGTCCCTACGGATTCCCTGCAAGAACAGGAGTGATGTGTTCGCAATCAACCTGCTGAGTGGAGGGCTTGGTTGCTTACTTCACTTTGCGTCCACATATGTTAGGTGGGATTCTGGCCAGGAAAGTCGGCAGGAAGGGCCCTGTGATAATTGCAGGAAATATTTATTGCAAGTTTTCCGTGAGCCAGGTAACTATGCCGAGCACTTGACTCGAGGAGTTCATTTCTCTTTGAGCACAGCCTTCGAGATAGGGAGCATTACCAGCCCACTTGACAGAAGGAGCAACTGAGGCCCTAAAGTTTTAATTGAGTTAGAAAGTGAGGCGAGCATTTGAGGCCCAAGAGACAGCAGTGGCTGTGAACACCATTTTCATCGTCTGGAATCCCTCCGCTTCACTGGATACCATTGGCCTCTTGTTTCTTCTTGGGGGTGTGGCTCTGTTGGTGCCAATGCTCACTTCCTGGTCTCTATCACTGACTCCCTACTGCCAGCCCTCTGACTTTCCAGCTGCTGGGGCCTGAACGTGTCTCCTGAAACCCAGGTGTTGGGTGGCGTTCAGGTCACATGGGTCAGGATCATGGGAGTGACTTTGATGTGGAAGGAGCTTTGGGCCACACGATGCTGTCTGCCGTGTTCTGAAGAAGCAACAAGGCCCTCACCATACCCAGGCCTTGGCCTGGGACTTCCCTGCCTCCAGGTCTGTGGGTTGAACAGACTCTGAATCATTATAAGAGATTTAGTTTGTGGTTTTCTGTTATAGCAGGATAAAAGGGACTAAGACACCAGTGCCATGGGACCCAGGTAGTTACTGTTTTATATTTATTTTCATGGTATTTGGAAGGGGAGGAGATGGGAGGGAGGGAGGGTGGGAGACAGAGAGATTCCATCTATTGGTTCACTCCTCAAATGCTCATGACAACCTGGGCTGGGCCAGGCTGAAGCCAAGAGCTGGAACTCCATCCCAGTCTCACATGGCTGGCAGGAATCCAAGTACTTGAGCCATGACCTGCTGTCTCCCCACAGTGTGCACTAGCAGGAGGCTGGACCAGAAGCAGAGTAGCTGGGACTCAAACCAGACACTGATGTCAGATGCTAGCATTGTGAGTAGTGGCCTAATCCACTGTGCCACAGTGCCAGCTTTGCTTTCTTTTTAGTTTTTTTTTTTTTTTATTTTTGACAGGCAGAATGGACAGTGAGAGAGAGACAGAGAAAGGTCTTCCTTTTGCTGTTGGTTCACCCTCCAATGGCCACCGCGGCCAGTGCACTGCGGCCGGCGCACCACACTGATCTGATGGCAGGAGCCAGGTGCTTCTCCTGGTCTCCCATGGGGTGCAGGGTCCAAGCACTTGGGCCATCCTCCACTGCACTCCTGGGCCAAAGCAGAGAGCTGGCCTGGAAGAAGGGCAACCGGGACAGAATCCGGCGCCCTGACCGGGACTAGAACCTGGTGTGCCGGTGCTGCAAGGTGGAAGATTAGCCTATTGAGCCATGGTGCCGGCCTCTTTTTAGTTTCTTAAGGTGAAAACTTAGATTACTGATGAGATAGTTCTTCTTTTCTAATAAAAATATTTGGTATCATAATGAACCCTCTAAGCACTGTTTTAGCAGTAACTCACACATTTTGTATATTTTTATTCAGTTCCCTATATCTTATAATTTCTTTTTCTTTTATCTATTGGTTATTTAGGAGTGTGTTAGTAACAAGTGTATTGGGACTTTTTTTAAGAGTTCTTGCTATTTGCTATTATTTAGTTCCATGATAGTTAAAAAAACACAATTCTTTTTATCTCTTACTATTGATCTTGTGGCTTAGAATGGGGTCTACCTCGGTGAATATTCCTTTGCACTGAAAAAATGTGCATTCTTTTGTTGTGTGGAATGTTCTATAATCATCCATTAGCTCTACTTGTTCATGCTGTTGTTCAGTTCTTTGATGTCCTTGCTGATTTTTCGTGTGTTGGTTCTGTTTATTACTGAAAGAGGAGTTTTCAAATGTCAGACTATAGCTGTAGATTGGTTGAAGCACTGTCAGCGTCACTATATGTGTTTTGAAACTTGTTAGTTGTAACACATTTTGGATTTGTTGCTTAATCAATCCTTTTATCATTCTACACTATTCCTGTTTATTTCTGGTAACTTTCTTTACTCTGAAGTCCCTGTAGTATAGCAAATCCCACTTTCTTTTTGTCAGTGTTTGGTATGTCATTTTAAAAAAATTATTTATTTGATTGAAAGAGTTAAACAGAGAGAGGAGGAGAGGCAGAGAGAACCTTCCATCCACTGGTTCACTCCCCCATTGGCCACAATAGGCAGAGCTGTGCTAATCTGAAGCCAGGAGTCAGAAGCTTCTTCCAGGTCTCCGATGCAAGTACAGGGGCCCAAGGACTTGGGCCATCTTCTACTGCTTTCGAAGGCCATAGCAGAGAGCTGGATCAGAAGTAGAGCAGCCAGGACTCAAACTGGTGCCCATATGGGATGCCGGCACTGCAGGCGGAGCTTTTCCTGCCACGCCACAGCGCCAGCCCCTGTATATAATTTTATTTTTTACTTTAAACCTGACTTTACCATTATCAAAACGAGTTTCTTATGCACAGCAAAGAGTTGTGTCATGTGTTTTTATTCCATTCCGAAAATCTCTATTTTGTGTACTTAGACCATTTACATCAAATGCAATTACTGATATGTTTTGGTTTAGGTTTATCATTTTATTTTTCATTTTCTGCAGCCTTTATTTTTATTCCCCTATTTCCCTTTCCCTGCCCTTTTTGGATTATTTAAACTTTTTAGTAGTATGTTACATCTGTTTAGTCTCTGACTGTATCTCTTTTTCTAATAATTTTAGTGGAAAACAAATGGATTACTATATATATGCAATTTTTATATAACATATTTATATATCTTTATTCAACCTAGCAAACTACTTAATCTATACTTCATCAACATTCAGCATAGCACCTGAGACATGACTTGGAATGCCCGCGTGTCCTGTTAGGGAGCCTGGGTTCAAGTTCTGATTCCAGCTTCCTGCTACTGCACTCTGATAGGCAGCAAGTGACTGGGTTCTTGCTGCCCGTAAGGGACTCTGATAATAAACACACCAGATGTTTTGTTACAGACCCACAGGTGTCTAAGGGTCTGCTTGTGGGGTTTTCCCCTGAACCCCTTTTTCTCTGCTTTTCAGGTTGATAACCCCTACGAGCACACCTTCAAGTTGATCAGGAGTACTTCCTCTGTTACCTGCAGGTGCTCTGAGTGCCTCATCTGCCATCTTCAATCTGCGTCTGAGACCACGCAGTGAGTTTTAAAGATTTTTTTGGCTTTGTATTTTTTGATTTCTGTTTGATTCTTAATATATAGCTTCTATTTCTTTAATGAGACGATTGATGTTCCATTGATTGCAAGATCGTTTATGGTTGTTAGTTGGAGCATTTGTGTAATGACTGCTTTAGAGTTTTTCCATTGTCTGGGTTGTCTGGATGTGGTCGTCTGTGCATGGTTTTTCCCAGGGGAGTTATGAGTTTACTGGGTCTTAGTACGCTAAGTGATGTTGGACTTGATCTTGGACATTTTGAATAGTGTATCATGCGACTCCAAGCCTTATTGTATGCATATAGGAAATGTTGACATCTTCCTTTGAGCAGGCAGTAAATCTGGTCAACTTCAGGTGGCAAACCCAACTCTACTTGTATAGACTCTCCTCCCAACCTCAGTTTAGCTTTCAAACTTTGAGGTATACCAGATGTCTGCACTACCCAGTGGTCCACCTGAGGACACAGAATTTCTTGTGCGTGTTACCTCTGGGAGTATGAAGCATTCTGATTAGGATCAGCTCCATGTATTTGCAGCTTGGTTGTGAACACAGGAATTCATAGACCACAGTGTGCTGTCACTTCCCCAAGCCCCTCTGCTCCCATTTGTTGCTGGAACTTTGTTCGGCCGGGCTCTCCTCTTTCTCCCTTTGACTGTAATATCGGGGCTGTAGTCACCTTGCTGTGCCATGCACTTGACTGTGCCTGTGTCCAGGACCCAGGTGCAGGAGCACAGAAAAGGGGGGACTAAGACGCTGACAGTCGCAGACACTGGGTGGTGCATGTGAATTCTGTGCGATCATCACAACTTTTTTTTAGCTCTGCACCTGTTTTACATGGAAAAAGGCTGTTTAAAAAGCCGCCAGTGTTTGTCCCACCCTCTTGGGATCACAGATGTAGGGACGGAGAGCCAGCTCCCCTTCCTTAGCGTTTTGGCTCCTGGGGTCTCCTGTGGGGGCCTCTGCCATCGAAATCACAGGGATTTCTCAGGAACCTAGTGGAAGAAGACAGAAGTGGAAAACGAGGGTTTCCACTCCTCTCCGAATGTTGGCGGTTCCCTTCTCTGTGTCGGGAACCAGGGCTAAGAGTTGCCTTCCAGGGTTCTTCCTGTTCTTATCGATGCTCTCTTCAACCTGCTTTGCTTTCAGGCTGCAGGAAAAGCAGTGGAAAACTCCCCTGGGTTCGGTGGCTCAAATCCCTGGATTCCCCCAATCCACCTGCTGTGATTTACTTCTTAGAATCCATAAGTAGCTGCTCCCTGCATTCTGCATTTGATGGGAGGGTAAAAGGGAAAAGGGGCATGCCTTTTTGAAACATCCTCTTATGAAATGTAATATACCTAAATGTGCATAAGGTGTAAGTGTATAGTTAAATGAGTAGAAACTAAAACCTGTAAAGCAACCACCCAGGTTCAAAAATCATTGCTAGCCCCAAAACCTCAACAAAACAGACTCACTTCCTGCCCTGCCAGGAGTAGCCATTATCGCCTGACTTGATGGTAGCTATTTCCTGACTGACTTTATTATTTATGATCTATGCTATACCATGATTTAGTTACATCTTTTTTTTTTTTTTTTGGAGCTGCTTAAAAATTGTTTCATACTTTTTGTGTTCTTTTATGTCTGGCCTCTTCTGTTTAATGTGGTGAGATATATAGATGTTGGGTGTAGCTGCCATTAATTAATTTTTATGTCTACATTCTTTTTTATAAATAACGTAGAGATTTGGTTCTGCATGTAAATGTTGATGGGCATTTGGGTTGCTTCCAGTTTGGGGTTATCACAAAGAACTTTTCTGTCCCATTTTTATACATTGCTCTGAGACCATAGGCACCTGGCACTCTGGAATCTATACCTACAACTGGAGCTGCTGGGTCATGGACTGTGCATTGTTAGCTTTGATAATAACTGCAAGCTGTTTTCTCGAGTCTTGTTCCAATTTACACTCTCACCAGCAGTCTATGAGAATCCCTATGGCTCCATGGGGCCGTGTCTTAGTCATGTTTGTAGCTATCATGCATGACACAAATGCTGCTCAGTCTACGTTTGTTAAGCCATTGAACTGACAGCTGGCTATGACTGTGTTACGTGTGACTGAGATGAAATCCTTTTGTTGGAATTCTGAAAAGCCTTGGGTTGCATTCCACTTTCATTAGAAAGGAATTGAGGAAATGTCACAACAATTATCTCCAGTGAAAAATGTGCTAAAAAAGCTAACGATGATTTGTGAAGGGGAGCAGAGAGACTTTTTCCTTTGAAGACTACACTGGTATTGCCTTTGGAGGGGGAGAGGGTCGGTGGGAGGCTCTGGGCAGGGGGCTGATGGTACTATAAAACTGGGGTTATTTCAAGAGCCACAGGACAGAAGGAAAGAATAACAGAGAAAAGAACTGAGGAATACCCCGTGAGTCATTTGTTGTTTGTCAAGAATTACAATCCACTCCGTCAGCACTACAAGGGGAGAACAGATGACCCTACCCTGGGTCTGGATACCCCAGTGCAGGGTCCTGATTTCATCCCATTTAAAGAGAACCGAGAACATTTCAACACCTCGCAGGCAGATAGTTTAGTTTGTAGAATGATCTCGTGATTGTACAAGGGTATGTTAGAAAACTCATAAAATCTTTCTCAATCTAGTACAGATGAAAAAGTTGCTATGCAAAGTAAGATACTCTGAATTGAGTGAAAATTATGGAATAAACTCCCAGAAAAGATTAGTTTTTGAACAGCAAAATAAAAACCATTCAGCACTACAACTGGACTGAACAATAAGAGTAAACATTTATTAGTGTTACATTTATTTTATACGCGAAGCCCTAGGCTTTCTCAGTTAATCCTCGCAAAAACTGCGAGGCAGAAAATATTATCCCTATTTAACAAAGTGGAAAAGTGAGGCAAAGAGATTTCAGTTACTTGCTCAAGGCCACACAGCCAATAAGAGCTCCAGCCGGGGACTGACTATTGGGCAGAGAACTCAGTCTCCAGGCTGCCTTTTGTACTGCTATCTGAGACTTCATAGAGTAAGTTCATTTCTTGGTGTGCGGTTCTGTGGGTTTTCATGCACGCATGGGTTTGTGGGACCCCAGGGGCAACGATGACACAGAACAGCCTACTCATTTCAAACTCAGGAGGTTCCCGGGCAGTTGCCCCCAGAGTTCGGCAGTCACAATCGTTTGGTCTTTTCCAGAATGTCCTAAAAATGGGATCATGCAGTGTGCAACCTCTCTAGACTGATTCTTTCACTCATGCCTTTGGGATTCATGCAAATTGTGACCATCGACCTTGGGTTCCTCTTCACTGATGCCTGGAGTTCGTGTATGGATGCGCCAATTTGCTTCTCCCTCCTCCTGCAGAACATTTTTCATTTCTCCAGTTTGGGGTGATTTTGAATAGAACAGCTATGAGTATGCATGTGCAGGTTTTTGGAACGTTTGCATTCCTCTAGGGTAAATACAGAGCATGCAATTTCTTGGTCATGTATGTTTGAAACCTTGTAACGAATTCCCCAAATGCTTTCCGGAGTGGCCGTGTCATTTTACATTCCCTCAACCCTGCATCCAGTCCTTTCATGTCCTCACCAGCACTTAGTAGTGTCACTGAAGAAAGCAATTTTATCCATTCTGATAAGCATGGAAGGAGTTCCTCCTAATTTTAAGTGGCATTTTTCTAATAAATAAATTGAGCATTTTTCAATTATTAATAATTAATAATTATTTCCCATAATTAATTGCTATCTAAATGGTTTCTTTGAAGTGTTGGTTCAAATATTTGGTCTAATTTTTCTTTTTCAGAATTTTGGATATATTTGCCAATATTTTCCTAGTCTCCACTCTGTCCTTTCATTTTTCTAAAATTTCCTTCAACAGAGCTCAAGTTTTTAATTTTAGTGAGATTTAATTCATAAATCTATTTTATGGATCATGCTGTGCTGTCATGTTTGAGAACTTTTTGCCAAGGTTCCAGTGTGGGGATGTGGTGGCGTAAGCCACTGCTTGCAATGCAATCATCCCATGTTGGATTTCTGGTTCATATCTTGGCTACTTGGCTTTTGATCCAGCTTCCTGATAGTGTACCTGTAAAGGCAGTGGATGATGGCCCAGTTATGTGGGAGACCTGGATGGAGTTCCTGGCTCCTGGCTTTGGTCTGGCCAGACTTTGCTGTCGTGGCCCTTTGGAGGGTGAGTCAGGAGGTAGAAGCTGGCTCTTGCTCTCTTTCAAATAGATAAATAAATACTTTAAAAACTAGAAGTTTTCGCCTAACCAAGGCAGCGATAGTTTTCTCCAGATTTTATATTATATTTTCAATTTATTTGCTTTGAGTTATTTTTGATCAAGTGTGAGATACAGGTCAATGTTTATATTCTTCCATGTGGCTACTCAACTGTTCCAACTCCATTTGCTGAAAACACCATCATTTGAATTGTTGTTGCAACTCTGTCGAAATCAATTCACCATGTTTATGTGGGTATATTTCTGAACAGAGGCTGGCAAAGTGATTATTTTTTTCTTAGCTCAGAAATATATTTACTTATAAATAAATGCATATACTACATAAAAATAGGACATTATACAGTATTTTTTTTTTTTTGAGAGGCAGAAGGACAGAAAGAGGAGGAAAGAGACAGAGAAGACACTCCCTTCTACTGGTTCACTCCTCAAATGCCTCCAATGGACTCGGATGAAACAGACCAAAGCTAGTAGCAAGGAATTCAATCCTGGTCTCCCACATGGGTAGTAGGAACCAATTACTAGGGCCATGACCACTGCCTCTCAGGGTGTGTATTAGCAGGACGCTGGAATTGGAGGTAGAACTTGAACCCAGGCATTCTGATATGGGATGCAGGTGTCTGAACTGGTGGCTTAACCACTAGGCCAAGTGCTCACCCCCTATAAATGTTTCTTTGATAATTAAATGTGTGGGTGTTGGTTGGACAGAGAGGATACCTTGACTCTTTTATATTTTTGTTGATGACATTTGTATGCATTTATAGAATACAGTATAACACTTTGATACAACTGTATAATGAGTAACGATCAGATGGGGCTAATTAATGTTTCCATTTCCTTAAACATTAATCACTGTTATGTTTCAGGAACCTTCAATCTCCCCTTGTTACATTGACATGTGTCATAGATTGTCTTAGAGTACAGTTATCTTACTAGGCTATGGAATACTGGAACAAATCCTCCTATCAAACTATGTTTTGCTGCCCCTTATCCAGCATCACTCCACTACCTTCCTCCTGTCCTCACCTTTGCCATCCCTGATGACCACTGTTCTACTCTGTTTTTCCTATGATGTCAGTGTTTTCATTTCTAGAAATGAGAAAACTTAGTATTTGTCTCTCTGTGCCTGGCTTATTTCACTTACCACAATGTCTTCCAGTTCCGTCTACTTTACTGCAAATGCCAGGATTTCACTCTTTTTTATGACTGGATAGTATTCCATTATGTATATATACCATATTTCCTTTATCCACTCATCCTTGATTAATCCCATGTCTTGGCCATTGTGAACAATGCTTTAATGAATGTAGGAGTGGAGGTATCTCTGATAGAATGGTTTCATTTCCTTCGGTTACTTGCCCAGTGGCGGGATTGCTGGACCACATGGTAGATTTACTTTTGGCTTTTTGAGGAATGTCCACACTGTACTTCTTCGTGTTCCCACCAACAGTGTGGAAGAGTTCCTGTGTCTCTGCACCCTCACCAGCGTCTGCGGTCTTGTGTCTTTTTGGTAATGTAATTCCTGCAAATGGGGATCAGATGACACCATATTGTGGCTTTGATTTGTAAGTCCCTGGTGATTAGTGACACTGGGCATCTTTTTTAAAAATAATTTCTGATGTATGTAAACTGAGCAGGTTTTACGTATTTCATATATACACGTTAGGAGCATAGGGTTACTTCCCACCCTCCCCCCCCCGCCCACACTCCCACCCTCCCTCCTCCTTCCTTTCTTAAGTTTTGCAATGACATGCTTTCAGTTTATTTTATAATCATAAGCTTAACTCTCCCCTAAGTAAAGAATTCAACAAATAGTAAGAAAAGCAAAATGAACCGCTATTCCTCAACAGTACAGAGAAGGGTTGTAAATGGTAATCAAATCTGAAAATGTCAATTTTGCTCATATGCATTAAAATTTTTGTACTCTATTAGTTACCACATTAGGGAAAACATATACTATTTGTCTTTTGGGGACTGTATTATTTGATTAAGTATAATGGTTTCCCGTCACATCCATTTTGTTGCGAAAGACAAATTTCATTCTTTGCTTCCTTTCTTCCCCTCTGCTTCCTCTCTCTCCCCTCCATCCCTTTCTTCTTCTTGTTCTTTTTTTTTTTTTAGCAGCTGAGTGATATTCCATAGTGTATATATGTACCAAGAAACACAACTGCTGGACTCCATGGGTAAGGACTGTGTGTTAGTGATGTTTTGTGCCCACAGCACATAACAGTGACTGGCATACACGTGTTCAGAAAATGAATGAGACAGTGCAAGTAATTTCACCTTTTTTAATGCGAGTGAGTATAAGGGACTGAGAAGGAGGAAGTACAGGTGCTGGTGTCCATGTTGGAGAAAGACATAGAACACATATGACACTGGAACCCAGAGCAAGACGGGGGTAATCAAACGCTTGTTTCAGGTTGAGGCTATGGAGGTTGACGCTGGAATCTGAACAAGCAGCAGTTCCTAGCTGTGTGCCTGGGAGGCCAGCTTCTCTCTACCTCTGCCTTCTCCCATCTATAGAATGGAGGAATAATTTCTACCCCACTGAATGGTATGAGACAAAATCGTGCTGATGCACCAAGCACCCATCACTTGTCCTGTCCCAGAGTGCGTGTTTGAGAAATGGCAGTTCTCTCCGCGGTTGGAAAGCCAGCCAGCACGGATGCAACGGCAGGAAGCTGGCATGTGGCACTGTCTAAGGGTTGCTCTGCTTCTACCATTGCAGCAGACTCTGCAGTACCAGGTACACGCTGTTGACATTAATAATGAAAACAATAATGCTTCCTAATAGTATCTAATGTTAATATAGTGCTTGCTGTATATGCCCGGCACTGTTCCAAAAGCCTTATATATTGGCTCTCAAGCCCTCTAGGAGACAGATTGCCTTTTACTCCCAGTTTTACAAATGATAAAACCAAGGCACGGAGAGGGTAAGAGACTTCATCAAAATGGTATATGAGTAATAGGTGGAGCTGGGATTTTAACTTTTTTTAAAACATGTTTAGCCATGAGGGGGTCTGCATCTTGACGAGTGTGCCTCTCAGCGCTTAAGCTAATATAGTGCCATGTAGGCATGAGAGTTGGCATGTAGGCATGAGAGTTGACAAGTGTGCCTCTCAGCGCTTAAGCTAATATGTAGGCATGAGAGTTGGCATGGCAATTTTAGGTGTGCCTTTGATTTGAGCATTGTTAAGTGGGGAAGGGGAAGAATGTTACAAGTATCTCCATGGCTGGTGTGTTCTCTCCACTCTATCCTGTTCCTTGTTATTTCACCCCAGATTTTATTAGGCAGGGACTGAGCCCTGCAGAGGTGAGAAAGATATGGTCTTTACCCAGAGAGAGGGTGGAAGGGGTGGACACGTACACCAAGAACTGCCGTGGATGGGTTGCTGAGGCCATGGTGTGTGGGAGACGTCTAGGGAAGACGGTCACTCATATCGAGGATATCCAGATGTGTTCTTCAAGGAGGCTACCACTAGGCGGGCATCTCCAGTGCCACCCTCCTTCTCTGTCATTGAAATTGCCCTCTTGGCCTCTTCATCTTTTCCCAAAGGAGAACAGTTAGAATAAGAGATTACAGCTAGAACGTGTCAATATGTAAGAGGATAGCAGGGGACTTATTGGTGTTTGCACAAAGCATTTGCCTCCTGTCCATTCCTGGCTGTTTATTTGAAAAGTTGCTCTGAAGAATGTCAGGTTCCGTTAGGAACTGCAAGGAGTAAGATTGAGATGCTCAGGCTTCTCCTGGCGCCTCTTGGGTTATTTGTGGATGTGGGAAATGCAGGAATCCAATGAAAGGTCTTTTGTTTTAAATGGGTCTGTTTATGTGCCCGAATTGATGAATTATCCTGCTGCCTTACTACAGACACAATCTGTACACTTCACTCACACAGCCCTGGTGGCGTTTCCTTTACGATAGAAGACAGTAGGCAGGCAGACAAAAGGAAGGGGGCATTGAACCCTGTTAGGGGGATATCTTTTCTCTACTGATGTTTTCTTGACAGGGAGTTCGAGCAACCCTTCCCTGTCCTTGAAACTCCCACCTCTAGAATGCTGGAATGAACCACCCAATTGGTGCTGCACAGTTCTGTGTGTAACTGATGGAACTGGCCTCTCTCCTCCCTCCTCCATGTGAGCAACAGGAGGCACTGGCCTGGGTAAATGCATCCCAGAAGCAATGGGCTAGGTAGACCGGCTGGGAGACGGTGGATCCATGAACAATCCCACTGAAGCCCAGATATTCCCACACTGATCTTGTGCCCTGTGAGTTTCGTGTGCCCCTCCAGATCTGTTTTCGACCATTCTCTGTTCTATCACCTCACCCTCTGGTTCCAGATAGGGGTGGTCTGGAAGATCAAAAGGCAGGAGGGGATTCAGCTTGGTGCTATGATTTGGATGTGTCCCCAAGTTCATGTTTTGCAGTTCAATCCCCAATGATGTTGAGAAGTAGAACCTGTAAAAAGTGTTTGGGTCTTGAGGGGTCTGTCTGCATGAATGCATTAAAGATCTTATCAGCAAGGAGCATTAGTTACAGCGGGAGCGAGTTCAGCCCCGTCTTGTGCTCTCATCTTGCCTTGCCCTTCCATCTCCCACCCAGGCCCTCGTGTGGCACTGGCACCTTGAGAGTGAATTTCACAGCCTTCAGAACTGTGAGTCAAATACAAGTCCGTTGTTTCTATTCTGTGGGATTCCATTATAGCAATGCAAAGCAGGGTAAGACAGTTGGGGTATCCGTCTGCTCTTTCCTTGACCATCGTCATTTGTCAGCTGCACCCCTCAACTGGAGTCTGTGGCTCCACCCAGTAACCACTCGCTCTCCTTGTCCTTTTAGTCCTAGGTGTGACAGCTTCCACTGTAACTAGGTCCAGTTGCTTTTTGTTCAACTCTTCTCACATCCTTGGAACTGTTCACCTTGTAACTATACAGCTTAGCCTAACCCATTAGCCTGTCTGTGGGATGGGCTATATCTTCCAAAGATGGCCACACCAAGTTATATCTCATCCTATGTGAACCTTTCTTAAATGATATGTGGGGATCTGTCTTCCTGCCCATGACATCGAGGCCAGACTGTGAAAATGGCAGAAAAGAAGTTACAGGACTTGCGAGGCTAAGTCGCAGAGAGCAAGCTGGCTTGCCCTTGGTCCCCTGAGGATGCTTGGTCTTAAACCAGACAGTATATGGAGAGGAGGTACCAGCGAGACAGGTACCAGCGTCGTGGACACAGGGCCCAGCTGACAGCATCAGCTGTCGGGCATATGAGTGCCTGAACCTTCAGATAATTCTAGTCCTTGATCTTTGAGCTTTTCCAACTAATGCCTCATAAAGCATAGCCAAGCAGTCCCTATAGAGTCTGGTACAAATGACAGCTGTTTGAGCGAAAGAAATACTGTTTGTATTAAACCACTGGATTTTAAGATGACTTGCTGTGTACCACCAGATAATCAGATAATCCATAATAAATTTGACATGTGATTTCTTTCTTTTTTCAAATTGACACATAATAATTATACAAATTTATAGGGTACAAAACATGTAGGCATTATGCACTGATAAAATCAGGGTAGCTGGCATAGTCATCCCTTCAGACATTTATCATTTCTTGCTGGTGCGTCATTAAAAAATCCTCTTTTTAAAATTTTTAAAATTTATATAAAGTGAACAAATTTCACATATCTCACACATACAGGTTTAGGAACACAGTGATACTTCCCACCCTACCCTCCCTCCTACCCATGCTCCCACCCTCTCTCTTACCTCCTTTCTTATTCTTCCTTTTAATTTTTTTTTTTTTGACAGGCAGAGTGGACAGTGAGAGAGACAGAGAGAAAGGTCTTCCTTTGCCATTGGTTCACCCTCCAATGGCTGCCGCGGACTGCGCGCTGCGGCCGGCACACCACGCTCATCCGATGGCAGGAGCCAGGTGCTAGGTGCTTTTCCTGGTCTCCCATGGGGTACAGGGCCCAAGCACCTGGGCCATCCTCCACTGCACTCCTGGGCCACAGCAGAGGGCTGGCCTGGAAGAGGGGCAACCGGGACAGAATCCGGTGCCCCGACCGGGACTAGAACCCAGTGTGCCGGCACCGCAAGGCGGAGGATTAGCCTGTTGAGCCATGGCGCCGGCTCTTCCTTTTAATTTCTACAATGACATACTTTCAGTCTATTTTATAACCATAAGCTTAACCCTCCACTAAGTAAAGAATTCAACAAATAGAAGGAAAAAAAAAACACTGGTGCTTAATGTAGAGACAAGAGCTATAAAAAAATCAAATCTCAAAATGTCAGTTTTGTTCATATAGTTTTTTGTCTTTTATTGGTCACCTCAGATCAGGGAAAACATATGATGGTATTTATCTTTTGGGGACTGAAGGCTTATTTCACTAAGTATAATGGTTTCCAGTTGCATCCATTTGTTACAAAAGACAGAATTTCATTCTTTTTTTAGAGCTGAGTAGTATTCCACAGTGTGTATTGGATGTGAGGGCAATCTGGCTGTGACATCTGTCATCCCATTGATCGCCAGGGTTGATTCAGCTGATCTGGCTGGCTGGGCGGGTGTCCCCTTCTTCCCTCACCCCTCCATGTGCGTCCCTCCTGAAGCTGTGTGCTCGGTCAAAGAGGATGACCTTCCCTGTTAGAGGAGGACCGGTCTTCAGTCAAGGGCATACGAGTAGCTGCTCTCCCCTGCTAGAACCTCCAAACAAGCTCTCAAGGTCCATAGTGTATATCTACCATTTTCTTTATCCAGTCGTCTGTTGATAAGCATCTCGGTTGAAAAATCTTCTCTTATAGCTATTCTGCAATACCCAGACCATTGAGGTGTCTATCAACAGATGACTGGATAAAGAAAAAATGTATGCACACACAACATAATACCATTCAACTATTGAAAAAATGACATTCTGTCATTTGCAACAGCACAAATGCACCTAGAGGGCATCACAGTAAGTTAAGTGAGTTGGACACAGAAAGATACCATGTGACCTCACACGTATGTGAAATAATAAAAAATGGATCTAATGGAAGTAGAGGGTGGAATAGTGGTTAACAGGTTGGGAAGGACAGTGTGTCTGGAAGCAGAGAAGCAGGTTGGTCACTATGTACTAAGTTAAAGGTAGTAACTCCAGGAGAAGCGCTGGTGATCTGCTGCGTGGTAGGGTTGATGTTGTTCACCTCTGTCTCTAGTGTTTTATTTTTCTCCTTGTTTGAAATTCTAGGCAGGGAGGAGAGTTCCACCTGCTTTATTCCAATCCCTTAAATAGGTGTTCTTCAATGTCCACTCACGTATTCCTCACCACACTCCTAGCTGTGATTGTCCACATTTATCACACGAAGGGACTGTGGAGGCAGGAGGAAGGTGAGGTCTCAACCCAAGATCTCTGATTGTGAACAGGAGAACCTGGTGTGGGGAAACTCCAAATCGTGGTTCCTAAAATAGCACCAGGCTGTTCTATCTTATTATAATAGGAGGAAACTTCAAAAAATTTTATGGAAAGTATAATTGAAATATAAGCTTATTTTGATGCAAAATATTTTGGAATTCATGCAAGTTTTTTTCCATAATAATCACTTTCCATGAACATTTTGAAGACCCCTGAGGTTTGTGTAAAATACTATTCTTGTTTATTATTCATGTCACCAGTTTGGGCTATAGAATCTGAACTTTTTTTTAAAGATTTACTTATTTATTTGAAAGTCAGAGTTACACAGAGAGAGGAAGGGCAGAGAGAGAGAGAGAGAGAGAGAGAGAGAGAGAGAGGGGTCTTCCATTTGATGGTTCACTCCCCAATTGGCCGCAGTGGCCAGAGCTGCGCCAATCCCAACCTAGGAGCCAGGAGCTCCTTCTGGGTCTCCCATGCAGAGGCCCAAGGACTTGGGCCATCTTCTGCTTTCCCAGGCCATAGCAGAGAGCTGGATCAGAAGTGGAGCAGCCATGTCTTGAACTGGCGCCCATATGGGATGCTGGCACTGCAGGCTAGGGCATTAACCTGCTGTGCCACAGCGCCGAACCCTAGAATCTCTCCCGTGTGGTCCCCAGGAACCTGCTCTGTGCTCTCAGTGGTAATCCCTGCATTTTTATCCCGCCGGTGCCTACAGTTCAGCATGTAGTTAAGAATCTGGCTTGGCAGGTGCCGCAGCTCACTAGGCTAGTCCTCCGCCTGCGGCGCCGGCACATGGGGTTCTAGTCCCAGTTGGGGCGCCAGATTCTGTCCCGGTTGCCCCTCTTCCAGGCCAGCTCTCTGCTGTGGCCCGGTAGTGCAGTGGAGGATGGCCCAAGTGCTTGGGCCCTGCACCCGCATGAGGAGGAATCACCTGGCTTCAGATTGGTGCAGCATGCTGGCCATAGCAGCCATTTGGGGGGTGAACCAGTGGAAGAAAGATCTCTCTCTAACTCCACCTGTCAAAAAATAAATAAATAAATAAAGAATCTGGCTGTTCACTTTCCTTGGCCGTCTCTCCTCTCCTTATATGTCATTTGAAAGCCTCCTCCATCACTGTGTGTGACCTCTGGGCATTTGCGCTTCTCTGGGTTGGGGACATAGCCTTCCATCTTGCACTAGGAGCCATTCCTGTTTAGTTAGCCAGCAGCAGTGTGCTGACACTGTGGTCCTAATTTGTTTCCAGCACTTAATTTAATTTTCCTAAGGACCATCTCCAATATACCGACAGGCTGCCAGAGTTTTCCTTAAACAATTTGAAAAATGTACTGCCCTGCGTAGACAGCCTTTCACCCCTTGGCTTCTATGGGGCAGCCCCATCACTCGCTGTACATAACATCCGTCAAGGTCTGGCCCTCAAGAACACGTCCCTGTGAGCAGCACTGCATGCTCCCCCCACACGTGCTCCGTCCATTAAGGGCATCCTGGCTTTCCCTTGCGGCCCACACAAAACATGGGCTTTGATGATTTCCTGACTTTGTAGCTGCAGCTTCGCCCCTACCCATGCCCTTCTCCTCCGCTTGGTGAGCTCCTCTTCCCTCCTCTGTGATGCCTCTCTAACGCCCCCAGGCAGGGAAGCTGAGCTGGCCCGCTGTGTACTCCCAGCACTTGTCTGCGACTCTTCCAGCACACAGCTCATTGTTGAGTTGCCTCTCTGTTGCTCTGCCTGACTCCCTCCACTGCCTGCAAACTGCTGGGGGCCAGGGTTTCATGGCTTAGTTATCAGTGAACCCAGATGCTGACCACGGTGCCATTGTGATCAAGAATTGAGGTTTTGGGTTTGAATTTAAAGCCTGATTCTAGTTTACGCTTACTGGCTCTGAAACCAAAGTTACTTTTCTTATTTTAAAGAAAATATTCACAGTAGTACCTGTTTATATGATATTAGGTGAGATAGCCCATATTGGCACCCTATACACCCTTAATAAATATTACCTGTAATTATTATATTTCATAACAAACAGGACATACCAAGGAGCCATCCTGGGTTTATGTGGCTGGCATAGCGTGGAGCATCCAACGTGGGATACTTGTTAGGAAGCTCAGTACCAGCGTGTGGGGTCTGGTTAGCAGCTCGTTCAGCCTGTGTCCTCTCTGGTCACCAATCCACACGTCGGATCCCTTCGTCCCTGGAGTCGGAGTTCAGCCTCGAGAGGGCTTGCCCCATGTTCCTCCACTTCCAGGATGTTCGGGTTCTGAGCCAGGCTGCTCGGGGGCTGCTTGGCTTGTTTGTGACTCCGTTGTGAAGACGTTTGCAGACCCATTCTGAGGTCAGCACACACACTCCTTCCATCTGCCTTCCAATTACGATTCAAAAGCAGGCAGCAAGTAAATCCCTCCCTGTGCACTGATTCCAATCGGTGATTATGTTCTTAATGACCAGCTAATAATGAATTCACAAAAGCAAACCACGCTGTTAAATACAGAATTGTATTGATGCAGACCAGTTGGGAGCACTTTCTGTTCCATGTGTGAGAACACGGATATAATTCTCCTTCCCTGGACTTCTTTGTTTTCCATTTTAAGTAGAGGCATCTCTAAAATAAAGACTTGTCAGGAGGTATCCACGGCCCAGAAGCCATTAAAAGTCCACATCATGTTTCCTTTGGGTTGTTAGAATGTGATGAGACTCCCCGTTCTGCCCATCCACACATCAGCCCATCAGCAGACCTCGAACCCACAGATGAGTTCAGATGAGCTGAGGCTCATGTCTGTGCACTACAGGAAAATGGGTGAAGATCTTGAAAACTGAAGATTCTTATGCCATTGCTGAACACTTAGGAAGGGTCAGCCTCTCTTCTGTGATCTTTGTGCACATGATCTCCATGGGACCTGGGAGGATTCTTGGGTGGGAGTCACTGCTAGTGTTCCCGTTTTACAGATGAGCAGAGATCAGAGAGCTGGCTTACCTAAGGTCACCTAATGATGGCCTAGGGATGTGCACACAGGTGTGTCTGATTCCCAGATCTTGACTGCAAGCCACAGCCTCACAAAAGAAGAACCCATTGTCCCCAGGATGTGGCGATGGGGATGCTGTGTCCATACTCAGGCTGGGGATGTCCCAGGCATGGGTATGTAGTGCTCTTGAGAACATTAGACTCATTTAGCCTGGCCACCAGATGCTTGGGCAGGTGTCTTCCATATTTCTCGTTTTGGTGAACCAACTCCTAGGTAGAACAGCCTATCGCTTGTCACTCTAGACAACAGTGCCTCTCGTGGAAGGTGATGGAGGCCGGGCACAACACAGTTTCTGCTCCTTTGTGGGATAAAGGGGGTGGTGATTATCAGCTTCCTTTACTGAGGTGGAGTCTCCATTTGGAAAAGATCTATTGGAAATAAACTCACTCTCTACTCCTTCCTACTGGGCTTAGTGGCCTGGGGAACAACCGCCAAGAGACTACTCAAATTTGCTAGAGTTTCATTACACGTACCACAGACAGAGTGGCTTAACAATGAAGATTTATTTTCCCGTGATTCTCAAGGCTGGACATCTGAGGTCAAGCTAATGGCAGCGTTGGTTTCTCCCAAGGTCTCTCTCTCTCTGGCTGGTTTATTCTCCCTGTGCCTTTACATTGTCTTCCTTCGGTACATGTTTCTTCGTATAAAGATGCCAGTCACAATGGATTAGGGCCCACCTCGACAGGCTCCTTTTAATCTAATTACTCCTTTTAAAAACAAAAACACTGTCTTCAAAAATAGTTATGGCTGAGTTACTAGGGGCTAGGACTGCAACCTGAATTTTGAGATGAGATATAACCCAGGCTGTGAAATATCCAGGAGTTTCTGCCCATAGACTCATCAAACATGTATAGCTTGATTTTCAATAATCCCACATGGGGAAAACTTCCAAATCTGTTCACTCCTAAGGTTGCACATCTCAGAAGCTGGCAGGTGGTTGCAAGCACAACGTGGAACAATACATTTTAAACACACGGCTACGTAGGTGCTCAAAGCGTGGGTTCCTACAATCGCTCTGCAAACTCTCCCCACGACACCACAGCTGTGGGTAAGTCCTGACTCTATTCTCAAAAACGTTTCTGGCTGCTCTGTGGTTGCTTAAAAGCTAGGGTCAAAAGCCTTTCGTTTGGGAGAAAAATGCAGCTTAAATTCATGGCAGTGGGTTTTTTTTTGCCTACTGTCTCTGTACTGTATGTTTATAGTGGTAGAGAAAATATTAAGGTTTTATAAAACCTTGTTTTGTATTCCTCTTTCTGTGCATGCCATTGGATTACAGTTCTCAACCACTCTACAGGTAGGGTAGGGATATGTGATTGGGCTCTATCCAGTAATATATACCAGGAAGTGGTGTAATCTACTTCCAGGTCATGCCAATGTTAGAGTAATTTTTGACTTATAAAAAGTCACAAAGACAGGTCCCCAGCTTCCCCTGATGTCAGCATCTTACAGAGTCATGCACATGGGTCAAAACTGAGCCATTAGCATTGGTCTATTACACTGTACTATGTCACAGACTGGATCCAGATTGTACCTGTTGCTCTGTGATTCCCCGTTTTTCATACTGCAGAACCCAGCTCAGCATATCCCATTGCATTTGATGGGCATGTGTGCTTTGGGTTCTCCAGTGTATGACATTTGTTCATTCTTCCCTTGTATGCCATGGCTTTGATAGTTTCAGAGAGAACCAGTCATATTTTATAAGCCATCCCTCAATTGAGTTCTTCTGCTGTTTTCATTATTATTAAACTGGGATTATGAGATTTGAGGAGGAAACCACTCAGTGATAGTGTCCTCCTGATGGTGGTGTATCAGGGGTGCCTGAATAACATCCGTGTGACTTGGCCCTACCGTGTCCACCTGAGTAACTTGGGAGGGTGCTGTCAGTGCTCTCTGCTTTATGGGGGCCGTTTCCCCCTTCCCATAATCTGTTCTTTGGAAATGCACGCATAAGTCCAAACCACACTCAAGTGTTTCTTCTAGCTTTCTCCTTGCTTATTTTAAATTTCTTTCTCAGGTAGTAATCACAGTAAACTATGATTTATTTACTTACATGTTTAGCCTAGAATGGAGTCAAGTGCCATGTTTTCAAAGTAAAGTCTGTTCCCTTCTCTCCTCCTATTAGGAAGGCTATGTGATAGATTTGTTGTACAGCTAGGTTGATTTTCACAGCATATTATCTGTCTTGAGGTCCTACTTTTTTATGTCTATTTTTATTTATTTTTTAGAATTTTACTGCTGCTTTCCCAGGCACATTTGCAGGGAGCTGGATTGGAAGTGGAGCAGCCGGACACGAACTGGCGCCCATATTCTGGCATTGCAGGCAACTGCTTTACCTGCTGTGCCACAGTGTCCCCCTGCCACCACGCCACTGGCTTTGAGAAAGTTTGCATACTGGGCAGAGCTGTGGCGTAGCAAGTTAAGCCGTGGACTGCAGCACCAGTGTCCCCTACAGATGTGGTTTGAGTCTTGGCTGCTGCACTTCTGATCCAGCGCTGGCTAACGCACCTGGGAAAGCAGTGGAAGATGACCTGCACCCACTGGGAGACCTGGATCGAGCTCCTGGTTTCGGCCTGGCCCGGCACTGGCTGTTGCAGCCATTTATGGAATGAAGGAGCAGATGGAAGATATCCTCCCTGTCGCTCCCTCTCTGTACCTCTGCCTTTCAAATAAATAAATAAATCTGTAACAAAAGGATTGAGTTTTTACCTCTACCGCTTACTGTCATCTACTCTCCTGATCTTTCTCACTTGGATAGCAGAGATGATGCCTAGCCCTCGGCTGTGTCACGAGGGTGGAATAACAACAGGAGGCTGGTGCTGTGGTGTAGTGGGTAAAGCTGCTGTCTGCAGCATCGGCATCCCAGGCGGCCTGTGGTTCAATCCTGGATACTCCACTTCCCATCCAGCTCCCTGCTAATGCACCTGGGAAAGCAGTGGAAGACGACCCAAGTGCTCTGGCCCCTGTACCCATAAGGGAGACCTAGAAGAAGCTCCTGGCTTCAGTCCGGCCCAACCCTAGCTTTTGAGACCATTTGGGGAGTAAACCAGCAGATGGAGGACTTGCCTCTCTCTGTCTCTGCTTCTATCCCTCTCTGTAACTCTGCCTTTCTATAAATAAATATTCTTAAATAGTTTGCATACTGTAAATTTTACCCAGTGAGAATTATGACAAATGCAGAGACTCGCCTATCCACCACATCAGATCCACATGGAAAGTTCCGCCTCCCTACCAATTTCCAGATCGCTCTGGAGCCACCTTTCCTCTTCTCCCAACCTCTGGGAGCTATGGATCTGCTTTCTGTCCTGTTGCTTGGCCTTTTCTGCTATATAACATAACAGGAACAGAATCCTATACTGTGAAGCCTGTGGTGTCTGGGCCCTTCCCACTCAGCAAAGTGCATCTAAGATGTATCTGTGTTGCTGTTGAATCAATAACTTAATTTTTGTTGCTGAGTAGTCTTCCATTGTATGGATATACCACCCATTATGCGTTTACTAAAATTTTGGATTTTTTTTCTGCCCAGTTAAAGCATTGCTATAGTTGTTATTATAAAGAACACTTTAGCATCTTTGTTATTGCTTCCTGCTAACCTTGTAATAGGATTCGGTACCTCTTTCTAGCCTTCCCACCGCCCAAATCTTTTGAAAGAATTAATGACAGATGCTTGTGTTGCTGTAGATTTGTAGAGGGAATTTAGGAGAGTGTTGTGTGGAACACACTACAGTGAACTGGTCTTTTGGGTATTTACAGGTGTACCATCAATTGCACACGGGTTCATTCATGTGATATGAATGTGAACGTGTGTGCACATAAGCATGCGTGTGTGTGTGTATATACGTGTGTGTGTGTGTGTGTCTTCTCCAACTTGCAGGTTTTACTTTCCAGCTCCTACACCTCCATCTTCCTTTCATTCCATCACTCTCCTTCATTCCCTCTCCTCCAATGATAGAGAATAATTTAGTTCTGCCAAGGTCGCATCCTTGCTGCTGTCATTCCACTCAGCAAGCAGAAAATCCTGTAGTCTCCAGAATTTGTCTTTCTCCATGAGTAATGCTTGAGTTTTCAATCATAATTTATTTTTATTTATTTAAAAGAGCTACAGAGAGAGAGGGAGAGAGAGAGTCTTCCATTTGCTGGTTCATTATCGAGATGGCTGCAACAGGCTGGGCTGGTTCCCAGGCTGAAGCCAGAAGCCAGGAGCTTCTTCTGCTCATGTTGGTGCATGGGCCTAAACACTTGGGCCATCCTCCCCTGCTTTCCCAGGTGCACAAGTAGGGAGCTGGATCAGAAGTGGAGCAACTGGGACTTGAACTGGCACCCATATGGGATGCTGGTGCTGCAGGTGGTAGCTTAACTCACTAGGCTACAAGGCTGGCACCAATCACGTTATTTTCTTCTAATTTTATACCATTCATCTGAGGGCTATGTGAATAAATGAGATAATGTATATGAAACCCCCTGCCCAATACCTGGAATATAATGCAATGCTCAATAAATGATAATGCTTTTTTTATTACTACTACTCCTGGTACGAGATGGCTACTCTAGGAAGCTATCAAAGAATGTGTTGTCACTTAGAGCTTGCATGACTTGGTTTACTGTTGAAAAGGAGAAACTTCTGGAAGCAGATGTTCAAGGTTGAAGTTCAGAAAGACTCCAGAAACCCAGGACACCTACCTCCAAAGCCAGTTCTTGAAAGCCCTGATCAAAATGGTTATTGACTTGCTCTCTGCAGCGTACCCACCCCAGGGGTGGATGCTGCCTGCTTACTTAGGGCAAAACCTGCTGACCACCAGCCTTGTTAGACACTGCGACTTTCCTGGAGAGGTTTCCTGGCAAAGCTGGGGAAGCAGGCATGTTCCCATCTGTCAGGGAGTTTCCAGGCCCAGTGCAGCCTGAAGGCCGGAGCCAGGTATGTGACCTTGGAATGGGCCCTTCCTCTTGTCTCCACTTTTCTGATACTCACAGTCTGTTTCTAGACTCTGGTTTGCTTACCATGAAGCTGGGTGGTACAAACTGTATTGTTAGTATTTCCTGATCAAAGTTGTGGGCCGTTGTGGCACAGTGGGTGAGGGCGCCTCCTGCAGTGCCGGCATCCCATATGGGCACCTGTTCAAGTCTTGGCTGCTCCACTTCCAACACAGCTCCCTGCTAATGGCCAGATAAAGCAGTGGAAGATGGCCCAGGTGCCACCCACGGGAAAGATCCCAAAGAAGCTCCTGGCCGTGGCCTGGCCCAGTGTGCTCGCCATCAGGGCCAGTTCTCTGTCTCTCCTTCTCTGTCTGTAACTCTTTCAAAATAGACCAATACATTTAAAAACCCCAAAGTTGTTATCTTCCCCTTCAACAACCGCCTTCCCGTGTCCACACCCCCTTTCTCGGCACCACTCACACAGGCATCCCTCGAAGCCTCCTTGCACCTCCCCCTTCCTGGCTCCTGGATTCATTTTCCCCGTCCTGTGGATTCTGCTTCCCCCACAGCCTCTGCTCTGCTTATGCTTTTCATCAGCTGGTGTCTGGGTTGTTGTAAGCCCAGGCTTTACTTTTCTCTCAATCTGGCTAAAAGCAAAGCAAAATCTAAATGGCTCCCTCTGTCTGTCATATTGGGCCGTGCTTTTGAGAAACCAGAAACAGCACCCGAACTTCCATGGCACTGAACACATACAAGGTTTAATTCCGACATGCACACTCGTATTCGTCATTGTTGTCCGTGTCTCTGCTCCACGTTGATCCAGGAACTGCATCGTCAGTGCAATGGAGCAGTTATGAATCAATGATGGTCTTCCTGTCCAACCAAAGGAAGGGGATGTCCTAGAAGTAACACAAGTAACTTTTCATCATATTTAATTGACCAAAGCAGATTTGACAAACCTCATTCAATGGGGTTTGGAATTATTATCCTCCTCAAGGGTGGCAGGTCTGATGCTGGTGAGCAGTTATAGTCTGATGTACTTCCTGTTATTTGAGGGCCTTAGCTTGGCAGTAATTGATATGCATTGGACTTTTGCGTTGGATCTGGACTAAAATCTTTCACCAGTTGAATAATTTTTGTTGACTCATTCACAACTCCACTCATCTATTGATGAGTGTATCCACCCAGTATGTTTTCAGCCAATGCCTGTGCGAAGGGCTGGGTCTACAGGGACAACTAGGACACAAATGTTGCCTATGAGAAGTTCACATATGAGGAGATATAAAAAGTACATCTAACACCATTTTACAGAAAACTATGGCCATATACATGTGTGAATAAAATAGTGTGGTGAACTCCTTTGGATCCATCCTTCAGCCTCAACAGTCTTTTTCCAGCACCATCAATCTTCGTCTATACCTACACAGTACCCCATTATTGATTTCATTAGAATTTATGAGATAACTGTATCCATATGAGGTCGTAAGAAATGGTAGAGATATGTGTATCCTTTGTCGAGTTTATCCCAATACCAGCTTCTTGTAAATCCCTAGTACAGTATCAACCAGAATATTGAATTGATAGAATCTAACAATTATTTCAATGCAGAGTTCATCAGTTCTACCTGTATTCTTATACTCACATCTGGTGTATTTAATCTATATTATTTTGAAGTACACTGAAGCATTATATGATTGCCCCTAGATATGATAGAATAGAATTATAAATAATACTATTATTTTATCTTAAAAAGTTAGCAGTTCTTTAATACCTCAAACATTAAGTTATGCAAAATTTTTTCATAAATATTACTTTATAATAATTTATTTGAATAAGGTCCACACCTGGTGATTGGTTAACATGTATTTAAAGACTCTTGAAGGGGCTGGTGTTGTGTAATCCTGGGTTAAGCTGCTGCCTGCGATGCCAGCATCCCATGTAGGTGCAGGATTATGTTCAAGCTGCTCCACTTCCAATCCAGCTGCCTGCTATGGCCCGTGAAAGCAGCAGAATATGATCCAAGTGCTTGGACCCCTGCACCCACGTGGGAGACCTGAGTGAAGTTCCTGACTCCTGGCTTCAACCTGACCCAGACTGGCTATTGGAACCATTTAGGGAGTGAACCAGGGGATGAGAGATCTGTCTCTTCATCTATCTCTGGCCCTTATAGCGTCCCGTAGTCTGTATTTGGGTGATTGTACCCACATGCTGTATTTAAAACTGTTTCTCTGTCCTTTGTGTTTCCTGTAAATTGAAAGTTGAATGTCAAGGCATGAAAGACCCTGATTCAGCTTTATTTGGTGGGATTCTTCCAAAGAAGGCACATATTGTCTGGCTGTCTCTTTTTGTAATGTTGTTAACCGTGGTCAATGCCTGAATTTGTTAATTAATTAGAGGTTGCAAGATGGTAACATTCTAATCTGTTACTCCTTTTTAAATTACTGAGTTATTGATTTGATGCAAAACTATCAATTCTAGAAAAATCAACTTCTTGCCTCTAGTATTTGCTTCCCCAGCAGTAAGGGAAGGCAGGCATTTAAAATAGTAAATTAAATTCTCTGATATCTTCTAATAGTGGCCAGTTAGTTTGAAAGTTTTAAGCATTTTTATGCATTTGTGGGTACAATTGAACTTGATGTATTTTACTTCATTGAAATTATTTTTCAATTGATGTTCAAAATGCCTCGCTTTTGGTTAATGATTGTCTTTTCTAACTGGCTCCTGATTTTTTGACGTAACTCTAGTAGAGCTGGATCAGTTCCTAGGAAATTGGTATAGCAGTATGTTAGGCTCACCTTGTCTGTCTCCTGCTCCTGACATAGACTCCGTCATTTCTCCAGGGAGTCCTGGTATTTTTTAAAACTGAAAAATGTTATTTCAAGACTATAATCCATTCTCTAGGGATTCTCATTTCTATAGGGGTTTTCATTGTCTTAGATCTTTTCAGTGGACAGTACTAAGAAATATATTTTAAGAAATGCACTGCCTTGTGAATTTATACTGCTATTTCCAATCCAGTGCCAGTATTATGGGGTTTCTCCTTAATCTCTTCTATATTACATTGGATCTTCTTTTACTCTGAGCTGCTTGGTCTCATGAAAACTTTAAAAAGTAGAATTAAAGTATCACAGAAATTTGATTTATAAAGAGAAATCACACAAAATAATAATACCAACACCGTCCTCAATAATGTGATTACTGAAAATAGGTAAATTTTATTTTGCATTTAAAAATATCTTACATAACCCACCAGGGATTTACACTTAAAACTGCTGTGTTTTGAAGTTACTTGGGATAATTCTTCTCTGGGTTAATACTACCACCATTAGGATACACACTTAGGGTTTATTATTATTATTATTATTGACAGGCAGAGTGGACAGTGAGAGAGACAGAGAGAAAGGTCTTCCTTTGCTGTTGGTTCATCCTCCAATGGCCGCTGTGGCCGGCGCACTGCGGCTGGCACACTGTGCTGATCTGAAGCCAGGAGCCAGGTATTTCTCCTGGTCTCCCATGTGGGTGAGGGCCCAAGCACTTGGGCCATCCTCCACTGCACTCCCTGGCCACAGCAGAGAGCTGGCCTGGAAGAGGGGCAACCGGGACAGAATCCAGCGCCCCGACTGGGACTAGAACCTGGTGTGCTGGCGCCACATGAGGAGGATTAGCCTAGTGAGCCGTGGCGCCGGCCTAGATGGGTAATCTTAAACTGCTTTTCCAGGCCATTAGCAGGAAGCTGGATTGGAAGTGGAGCAACCACGATGCTGGCCCCAGAAAATATGCTTTTAAAATATCTTTCCAAATTTAAAATAACACTTTAGGATAGTCATTTTTGATTATCATTTTATGATATCTTCCTTCAATTTTCCTTCTCGCACATTAATTCTACATGTATTGGATCTTGGATTATCTTCTATGTTGGACACTTCCTCTTTTTAATATTTTTTCTTTAAAATTGCTTTTTATTTTGTGTTTTTGATGCTTTATCTGTTATTGATTGCCTGTTATATCTTATTTTTATTTTTATTTTTTTTAACAGGCAGAGTTAGACAGTGAGAGAGACAGTTATAGACAGAGAGAAAGGTCTTCTTTCCGCTGGTTCACTCCCCTAATGACTGCTACAGCTGGCGCTGGGCCAATCTGAAGCCAGGAGCCGGGTGCTTCCTCCTGGTCTCCCACGCAGGTGCAGGAACCCAAGCACTTGGGCCATCCTCCACTGCCCTCCTGGACCACAGCAGAGAGCTGGACTGGAAGAGGAGCAACCGGGACTAGTACCCGGTGCCCCAACCAGGATTAGAACCCGGGGTGCTGGCGCCACAGGTGGAGGATTAGCCAAGTGAGCCACAGAGCTGACTGTTATATTTCTTTTAATCTTTCTTTCTGAAGTGCTGTTTTTGTTTAGTTTCTAATTTTCTTGATTTTTATTATCCCATTTTTAGTATATTATTATTCTCAGAGTATCCATTGTTGCTCCTAATTCCTTCCAGTTCCTTCTAGTTAATTTTGAAGTATTAGGTTGTAAGTCTATTTCCTAAATAAATTTAAAAAACCCCTTGATAATGCTTTCAACATATGTCAAGATAACATGTTATCTTGGTCTTAAATCACTGTTTTCATAATAATTACGTATGTGAGATTTAAACATAATCCTTTTCTGATGCAGGTGTCCATGGAGAACATATTTTCCTATACTTTTTTTGGGAGGGGATGGTGAATCACGATGCATTTTGTAGCTTTAGCACTCTAGAGTTTTCTGTTTTTGCGAAGTGTTAAAGTCAACATCTGGGCAGGCATTGGTCCCAGCGGGTGGGGTGATGGTGGACGGCCACGTCTCATGTTGCGGTGCCTGGGTGTGATTCTTATCTCTGCCACACATGCACCACAGCACCTCCACCCCACCGCCTGTTGCAGTTGATTTCTCAACAATGTTGCAGTGGATTCGTTTCTGAGAGGAGGAGCGTGGTGGGGACAAGAGGCGCGGAGTCACCACACAGACCCCGGGAGTCGGGTGAAAGCAGGCCTGAGGCGAGTAGCCCACTTACTCGTTTATTTCAGTTAGTACAACAGCTTATATAGTCAAGACCAGCCAGTCCAGTCAAGGGGCGGTCTATGACCCAACCAATCACAGCCTGTTGCCAGGCAGTTTCTGTTGTCAGCGGCCATCTTGGCATGACCTCTTCACCTCAGTGGCCATCTTGGCATGACCTTTTCACCTCAGTGGCCATCTTGATATGACCTATTCACCTCATTCCACCACAACCGCCCACCCCCAACTCCAGCCTCTTGCTGATTGAGACCTGAGAGGCAGCAGTGATGGCTTAAGTGATTGGGTCCCTGCCACCCAATGGGAGACCTGGATTAAGTTTCTGTCTGCTGGTTTCAGCCCACGTTTGGCTGTAGTGGGCATCCGGGGGAGTTAAGAGCATTCTCTTTCTCTCTGCATATCAATATTAAAAAAAAAAAAATCTAGGACTTGGGAATTCTGAGATTTCCTGGCTGTTTTCTTCTACTTTTATCTGGATGTCTTTGCTTTTTGCCCCTATTGTTTCTGACCTCTCCATTTCGCCTCTGCACCGCATATTGTTCAGTATGAGACTTGATATTAAAGGGGTATCGCAAGGTAGTTTTCAGTTTTCCTAGAGCATAAACTCCCTCAGCCCCTCCAGGTCTTGAGTGAATTCTCGTACTCACTGGCAAATCATGCAGCCCGTTGCTATTGTCAACTTGACTTGCTGTGCCTCTTAGTGAATCTGTGATGCTATTTTAGGGGTTCTTATCCTAGTCTGCCTGCTACCCCTCTGATCCCCTCTCCTATCTTACACATGGGAGCCAGTGACCTGTAGGAGGGAGAGGAAGCAATAGTTAACCTTCACTGGATTTTATTCTAGTTCGTGTGGATCTCTTGTCACTTGTCGTAGATATTCTCTTGAGGAATTTGGGGTTTCCTATCCTGGTTGCTGTATGTGTTTCTATGAGTGGGGAGTCAAGACTACTGTAGCACAGGAGCCATCTCTCTCTGGCTGTGAAATGCGGTTTTAGAAATACTAAAAGAGCTTTAGGCACGAGTGGCCTGTGCAGTACAGAGAAACGGGAGAGGTATGTGGTGTGGAGGTCAGGGAAGGTTATCCAGAGGAAGTTAGGGGTTAGTTGGGTCCTGGTTGTAAGAGAGCCGGCTATCCAGGCAAAGGGTACAGTGAATCTCAGGTCCGTGCTGCGTGGTGGGCTGGGGGCCGTGAGAGGCCCTCGGACTTGCTGGGTACTGGAGAGCATCTGATAGGGGTGGAGGAGTTCCACCTCCACACCCTTGCCCTGGGTGTAAGCCTGGCAGCCTTGTTTGCCAGGATGGATTGTTTTTATATATTGCTAGTTCTCACCTTTCTGGTCCCTGTGTAATTCTCATCATTCATTGCTATTTACAATCCTCTCAATTGAGAGCCATCTGTGAAGTTAATTTCGGTGCTGTTTACTCTTTTCTCCCAAATCATTAATGAAGATAAAATGTTCAATGAAAGCGAGCTTTGCAGCCACTTCTGGGAAATGCCGCCGAGGCCACTCTTGTTCTGGGTAAATCATCTTTGAACCAAACACGTTGTCACCCCTTTGGTTAGTTGTTCCTGGCAATATTGGGTTTAAGTTCATGTTCATTTAAATTCAGTTTTTCAGACTCTTGTTAGGTAATCCAGCTCTAGTTCCCAACAAAACAACAAAAAAGGTTTACTCTCACTAGTAATCAAAGATATGCAAATTAATGCATTATTGAGTTTGTGGCTTTACTGATAGAATTTGTAACCATTTTAAAAGTTAGCTCTCATTGTTGGTGAAGTGTGTTGAAAGTAGTATTTCTAAATGCTTTGAGAAATCAGTATGATAATTAAGCATAAGACCCACAAGAGGGTTTATCTTTTTTTTTGCTTGTATACTAGTATTAAGAATTTATCTTGAGGAAATAATTCTAGGCAAAAGAAAACATTTGCATAACAATGGGTGTTGAGTATTGATCTTTGTTATAAAATGAGAACAGCAAAATTTCTCCATCAATATGAGAATTATTAAATAAATTAAGGTGCCTCAACCAAATTAATGGAATGTGATAAATACTTAGAACAATCCCAACAATTGCAGGCTGCTGTTAGTACCATCTTTGTTTCTCTGACCCTACAAATCAGTCGCTTTGTCCCCCATAGCGCTATCACTGCAACTCTGGTTTACTCATGAGAATAGATTTTCTACTGAAATCATTCTCAGGAAATAAAATACCATCATACCTTGCATCAGAACCCTTCAGCTGATGACGGTTGTGTATAGAGTTATGATGGTGGTCCCCTAACACTGAGGTGGAGCTGAAAAATTCTTATCACCCATGATGTTCTAACTGTTACAGTGTGACCTGTTTGTGGTGATGCTGGTATCAACAAACTTAGTGCGCTGTCATAGACCAGTACAACATATACCATCACGTACAATTAGGCATAATGCTTGGTAATGATAATAAAAGACTGTTATTGGTTTAAGTGATAGCTATGCTGTACTTCTAATCACTATTTTAAAGTTCACTCCTACTTACTTTTTAATAACACATGTGACGTGTTACACTGGCAACAGTTCATTCATCTCATGTCAACCGCATTGCTTCAGTGCTTCATCTGCCCTTCGATTTGACTCGACCTCATGGTGCTTGTTCATCACACCTATACATATAATACACACTCACACACACATATGTTCTTGCACTGCTGAATATGCAATGCCTGTGCACGCTCTATATCCTGCATGTACTGTAGACTGTACCACCCAGATTGGTGTAAACACATTCTATCATGTTTGCACAGTGACAAACTTACCTGTAGCATTTCTCAGAATACATCCTGTTGTTAAGCAATATGTGACTCTAAGGACTGATCGTGGCGATTTAGGAAGTGCTAGAACATGGTTTACTATGAGTTAAAAACTTTGTAAGGAAACACTTAAAAGTAGACTAAAGTGTGAATGCTTATAGCAGTATCATTTATCATACTCCCAACCTGGAGTCAGCTCAAATGTCTATCAATCGATGAGTGGAAAAATAAAAATGTGGTATATCCAAGCAATGGAATATTATTTGGTAATAGTACTTGGCACTAATTTCAGGCATGGAAAGACAAGACTCCATGACAAAAAAAAAAGAAATCCTACACGGAGGATCTCTGTGTGACCTCAGAGGGAAGAAAGGGTCATCAAAGAAGGAGACACTCTTCTCTGAAGGGAGAAGAGAACATCCACTTTGCTATGGCCGTGTCCAAATACCAATGGAGTCTAGGAACACAAAAGGCTTCCACAGCCTTGGCAGTCCATGGCAAGAGCCTCGGATGATCACTGATGTCATAAAAAGAGTTTTAATTGTTAAAGGAACAACAGTAGTCACTGTGCACTTGCTCCCCAGGTAGGACCTCTGTCCCTAATGAATTATAATGAGAATCGACTGCAAATTCTCTCCCCAAACTGTACTCTGTATGTTGTGTGTGGGTGTGGGGGAAAATTGTTGAAATCTATGATTAGCATAGAGTTGGTCCTCTGTATGTAAAGTCATACTAAAAATGATCCATAAGGAAGGAGATGGGAGAGGGAATGGGAAGTGGGATGGGAGCGGGGTGGGGGGTATGGGCAAAAGAATCACTATATTCCTAAAGTTTTATCTATGAAAATGCATTCATTAAATTAAAAAAGTACTTGCAACACAGATGAGCTTCAAAACCTTTATACTATGTGAGAAAAGTCACAGTGTGTGATTCCATTTATATTAAATGTCCAGGATGAACAAAATCATGGGGATGGGAAGTGGATTACTGATTTCTCAGAGCTGGGGTAGGGGCTGGGAGAATCGAGAGTGACTCCTAAAGGGTGTGGTAGTTCTTTTCTGGTGATATTTTATAAAAGTGAGGGTGATGGTGGTTGCCGTAACTCCGAGTACACTGAAAACCATTGAACTGCTCACTTGAATGTGGTGAATTGAATGGAGCTAAATTATACCCTCAATAAAGCTGTTAATAAAAAAAATGAAATAAACTACATAAAACCCAATTATTTAATTCCATAATAAGCAAGGATTCTACCTGTAGCTAAACTTGAGAGGTGGCATACCTCAATAGCAAGGTAAATAATTCTTTCATAACAAAATTCCAATCCTTAGCTATTCCATAGTTTAGCACAACTCTAATTTTTAACTTTCCCTCATTTTTATAATTGTAGGCAGTAAACTCAGATTTTAGGAATTTGTAAAGTGCTGATAAACCCTCTAAAGATTTAAAACTGATAGGTCTCTGTAAGTTTAGAAATGCTATCAGTTAAAATTAGATAGAAACCTTAAGCGATAATTAGAAACTAGATGGGTAGAAGTTCACGTTCCCATCAATGTAAATATTGATAATCTAAGGCAGACAGGTGTTTGCATGGTCTCTCCGGATCCAGGTCATTACATTTGAAAGCTCATTCCACGCTTTCAAAATAGCATTCACCAGTATCCTTGGTAGCTGCTCAGGTCTTGCCAACATATCAGCATTCCAGTGGGCAGTAGCACAGAGACGGGCACAGTTCCTTCATGGTGGTTTATTCTGGAAATTGGCTACAACATCTGCTTGTCTTTGCTATCACATTGTCGTATGCCATCATGAGCTGCCAGGGAAACTATGAAATGTTTTTATTTTGAGTGACCATGTGCCTAGCAAAAATTTGAAGGGAAGAATGCATCCTTGGTGAGGAGAATTTGCTGATACCAAAGTGTTTCTGTTCCTAATTTTTCATGTGCTTCTTTCAGCTGTAGTGGAAAATGTATTCATAATTCTTGGATTTGAATCCAAACTCTATCCTGGAAAACCAAGCTCTGTGAAATTGTTTCTTCTCCTACGAAGTGAGAAAGCGTTCTGATTTCATTAGATTCTGGGGACGGTTCAACACGTTAATGTATGTTCAAAGGGTTCTATCAACAAGAATACAACACATACAAGATGAATTTAACTTAATAAAGTATACCTAAGTAGGATATAATAGCTGTTTTAAAATGTCTGAAGCACTTACTAGGGAAGACAGTGAGCTTTTTAAAAATTCTATCATCCCAGAGAGCAAAACTGGGATCCATAGGGACAGTTACAGGGCAGCTGCACTGAATTTGCCTTCTCTAAGAGCTAAGGCTGTTCAAATACGGGAGTGGTTCCTGTGTGAAGGAGTGGACCCTGGTCTTCCTCATCCTTCAGTGGAGGGCTGTGGCCAGCTGTTGGAGAGGAAGGGTGCTGGTGTGATCCCATCCAGCTGTGCCCATCTCAGAACCACTCTCTCAATACCCCTTTCTTGTAGCTTGGCTTCCTCTTTCTCTTTTCTCTGCATCAAGGATCCTTAGTAGACAAGTTAGATGGTCTGCTGGGATGCACAATACCCATGTCGGAAAGCGGAGTGGGGATGGAATAACTGACAGGTGCATTAGTTGAACTTGGAAGCTTGGGCATATACTGTGGTCAGTACCTGTCTCATATTCACTTTTCCTTATTCCAATGAAAACACCATGATTTTTTAAAAGATTTATTTATTTATTTGAAAGTTAAAGAAGAGAACATGGACTTTGGCCCAAAACCAGACATCTCCTTCTCACTCCTGAAAGGTAGATCTCATATTTTACTTCAGTTTGGATCCCTAGCAGCCTCACCTGGGTCAGGAACAAAGAAGGTGATCAGGGATGCTCTGGTGAGGCTAACATTGACTTCCTACGAGACCCACATCACTTTACTTCTGTGTGGGTCAGAGATGACAATACTTGTGTTCAAGTGGAGAGGACTGCATGGGGTGGGACATTGTGAGGGCCTTTATTAATTTCCCTGAAGCTGCTGTGATGAATTAACACACATGTGGGGTCTTAGAGCAGAAATTTGTGTTCTTCCGGTTCCGGAGGTCAGAAGGGCTGCATCTCCTTTTGAGTTCCAGGGAGCACTCGCCTGTCTCTTCCAGCTCCTGGGGGCTCCCACGTGCCTTTGCTTGGGATCACAGCCCTTCAGTCTCTGTCTCTGCTTTGCCATCACCTCCTGCTTGTCTTTCTGTTTTAGGACACCATTACTGGAGGGGTTTTTGTTAGTTTGTTTTCATTATTGGATTTTAATCTCAATAGTAATCCAGGGATGTCTTAGGATCCTTAACATAATGACAAATGCAAAGAACCCCTTTCCAGGTGAGGGAACATCACAGATTGTATGGATTTGGATTGACCAGTCTTTTGGGGCAGGGGACCAACATACACCCCCCTAAAGTTGATTTCCTCAGCTTTCCCTTCTCAGCAGTTTGGCATCTTGGGGCAATCCAAGAAGCTTTCTATGGAGCCGTTCACTCTAACACTCACACAACTTAGAGTACTGATACTGCTCTCTCATGAACCAGTCCTTTAGTCATCTATGTCAAGAGCTGTGCTGGTTCATCCTGGGATAGAGATGAAGGAGACTCGGTCTACCTACACCCTCAATCCAGGGGAATGAGTTCATACATCTTCCGATTGTGTTCTAGAAAATCTGCAGGTGAATAACATATGTGTTGCTATGGAAACCTTAACAATTCACTGGTGAATTCTCCAAACAATTTTCCATTGCCTGTATGGATGAGGCTCTCTGTTAAGCCTTACATGAGATTCAAAGGTAGCCAGACATAGTTTCTTTCTTCAAGAAGCTTACAACAGAGGGAGGGATTTGAAATACATGAAAACAGTGCTTGCTCATAGTCAAAAGATGAAATGAGATGAGGCTTTAGATTCATATGCAATCAGAACACTCAAACACTGGAAATAAAGATCCCCTCAGTTTATAACTTCTTAAAAACACCACACAGCTTTAAAAACATTAATTGAAGCAAATACCCTTTGCTCAGATGCAATTCAGGGAGGGCTCATTCTTGAGAGTGTAGTTCTCAGGTTGTTTTGAGAAAGTGAATGGTTTTAAGGAGGAGGTTGAAGTTGAAGTGTAGTTGGGGACTGAAGAAAGGTGTAGAAATATACCAGCTGTATTATTAATAAAATTGATTCAGTCTAGGAGGAATTACATCAGTAAGACAGATGGTCTCTCCAGTAACCTTGAACTCAGTATTGGTAGAAGGGTGAATGAAGAGATTTTAAGAATCAATGAAACACTAAAATCTAAAGGTGATTGATTGGAGGAGAGTAAGGGAACAAACAAAAACACAGGGTTAGCCTTTCATCTTGCAAATGAGGCCACACTGTTGATCACCTGCTCTTAAAACCATCTTCAGGAGGAATAAAAGGGTCTCATGGAGTCTGAAAATAGGTTAGGCTGCTCTGTTGTATTTATAGGAAAAGAATGATCTAGTTCATGTATTCTAAGTAGTTCAACTTTTATGTATGAAATCCAGTCAGCCTCATTCAGGATGGTAGACACTTCACTTCTATCTTCTTAGTACCCATTCCATAGTTCCTCTCATGTAAAAAGGGAAAATGAAAATATTCCATCAGAACATTCTGGGGCTAAAATGAAACACACTATGGAGTGCGGTATAGCAGGACTTCACCTGCGGTAGCTCCTGTTTTTCCTCCAAAAGCTGCTCATTCACTTTTGAACTTTAAGCCAAGACTTGATGTAGCCCTAGACCTTAACCCCTGTCAACTTCAAGTCTTTCCTACACTTACATTATTTAACAGATCTAGTGTTTTGGATGAATTATCAAAATGTTGGACTTTGTTTCTGTGGTACATCTTATTTATTGGAATTCTCAGAAAATAGGTTGAATTATTAATATAGGGTATTTTCAAATGGTCATATACTGTGGTCAGAACCTCTCTCATATTCACTTTTCCTTGTTCCAATGAAAGCACCATGATTTTTTTTTTAAATATTTATTTATTTGAAAGTCAGAGTTACTCACACAGAGAGGAAAGGTGGTGGTGGGGGGGATCTTCCATCTGTTGCTTCACTCCCCAGTTGGCTTCAATAGCTGGAGCTGCACCGATCCGAAGTCAGGAGCCAGGAGCTTCTTCTGGATCTCCCACGCAGGTGCAGGGGCCCAAGGACTTGGGCCATCTTCTACTGCTTTCCCAGGCCACAGCAGAGAGCTGGATTGGAAGTGGAATAGTCAGGTCTTGAACCAGTGCCCATATAGGATGCCAGTGCTTCAGGCCAGGGCGTTAACCTGCTGTGCCACAGCGCCAGCCCCAGCACAATGATTTTTTTAAACAGCATCCATCCTGCACTACAAGTCATTTCCTTCAACAAATATTTACTGAGCTCCCACTCCATGCTTGGTACCATTTAGGCAGTGGGGACTTAGTGGTGGGCTAGACAGACAAGATTCCTATTCCTGTGGAGTCTGCATGCTAGTAAGAGAAATAGGAAATACTGAAATATATGTAAAATTCATGGAAGACATAAACACAATAGAGAAAGTATAGGATTTGACCAGGAAAGACTAGAAAAGAGAGAAGGTCTGTGTCGGAAAAGTTTTCCTAGGGAATCTCACTAGTGTAGAAAATGGATAAAGTGAGGTAGTAAGCCCTGCAGTAGCTCTGGGGGTGAGCGTTCCTGGCTGAGGGAGAAACAAGTGCAAGTGTCCCTGGGTTGCATCTTCAAGGAAGAGCAGGATGAGCAGTGTTGCTGAAGAAGACTGAGCAAGGTTGCATAGAATGAGATGGGGTCGGCCGGTGCCATGGCTCACTAGGCTAATCCTCCGTCTGCAGGGCTGGTACTCCAGGTTCTAGTCCCGGTTGGGGTGCTAGATTCTGTCCCAGTTGCTGCTCTTCCAGTCCAGCTCTCTGCTGTGGCCTGGGAGTGCAGTGGAGGATGGCCCAAGTGCTTGGGCCCTGCACCCACATGGGAGACCAGGAGGAAGCTCCTGGCTTCGGATCTGTGCAGCGCACCAACTCATGGTGGCCATTTGGGGAGTGAACCAATAGAAAGAAGACCTTTCTCTCTGTCTCTCTCTGTCTAACTCTGCCTGTCAAAAAAAATGAGATGAGGACAGATAGGTCAAGTTGGATTATAACATATAGAACCTGTGTGCTATACTGTGGACATTATTCTGAATGAACATATATTAGGGGAGATATTTGAGTGGAAGGCAGTTTTTAAAGATAACTTGAATTGCTATTTGGAAAATATATGATAAAACCGAAGAGAAAGATGAGGGTTCAGTCAGGAGGATGCGACACAGCGAAAAGTGGTTGGATATGGGGTATGTTTTGAAGGAGGAACTAAAAAGTCATGTGACAGGTGGGTCTTGGAGGAATCGAGGATGATCCTAAGATTCTGTCTTGAGTGATTTGATGGACGATGGTGATGTTTAATGAAATGGGGAAATAGGGAAGAGCAGACTTGGAGCAGAAAATCAAGAATTCTATATTTAAAAACTTGAATTTGACATAAATAAGAGATGGGTGTGTGGTTATCTAGAAGAGGTGGTTCAGTAATGAATCTGGAGTTCAGGAGAGAAGTCAGAGTTACAGATACCTAGTGGGACATGACCGGTGTTGGGAGCTAGGAGATCAGATGAAATCATCTACAGAGGAAATGAAGTCAGCAAAGACTACCAAGAATAAAGCCCAGAACTCCTCCGTGAAGTTCAAGGTTTGCTGACTTAACCTCCAGCTGCAGGTATATTTGTGTCTCCTCTGTTAGAGGAATCTCTTGACTTCTGGGGTTATTGAGAGGATGCACTCTCTTGGCTGATTTTTAGCTCACTTGTATTAAGTTTGGGTGTCTGGGGGCTGTCAGTTCAAGACGACCCATCTGAAAATGAAGTCAACACAAAGAGAGAGAGACAATAGATGGAAAGAAACATTTCCAATTCCATCACCCAAGGTCCTGAGTGTAGCCATATATGAAACTCAATTTACTCAGAGTTTCTTCTGTTGTTTGGGTCAATAGGGTTCCTTTTTATTGAAGCCAGTTGGAGATAGGCTTTGTGTCTCCTGAAACTCTGTACACTATCCCACCATGCAACCTAGCAGGTGAATCAACATGTCTACATGTGCAGTTACAGTGTCACAGCTGGGGTCAACCACAAGCCTCTCGATGAGAAGCCCAAACGTTCCCTTTCGTCCCATCTTCCTACCTGTATCATTCCCTGTCATGTGGGTCTTCCAGTTTCTGCATAAGCCTCATCTAAATGCCTTTTTGCTTGTGTGGCATGGTGTGTGTGTGTGTGTGTGTATGTGTGTGCGTGCATGTGTGCATGTATTATATGACTAGACACTTCTCCCAAACTTGTCTAAGCTTAGGACCACCAACCAAAGCCACTTTGCTATGGGCTGAATTGTGTCCTGCTAAAATCTAGTTGAAGTCTTAAGCCCCCTATCTAAGAAAGTAACCATGTTTGGAGATGAGGTCTTAAAATAAAATTAAAATGATACCTCTATCAGGAACCACAATACAGTATGAGTGGTAGCCTCTTATGATGAGAAAATTTGGAAACAGATATTTACACACACAGGAAAGACGTGTGAAGACACAGTGGGAAGGCAGCTACTTACCTACCAGCCAAGGAGAGAGACCTCTGAAGAAACTCACCTTGCCCTATGTTGGTCTTGGCTTTCTGGCTTCTGGAACTGAGAGAAATAAATGTTGCTTTAGCTACCCTTCCAGTGGCAGTTTGTTATCGCAGCTCTGGAAGACCAACACACACTCACAAAGGAACCCAGGAACAGGGAAAGGTCCCGATGGCCACCTCCAGCATGTTGGTCACCATCAGTTGTCCTAGCTACATTCACCGAGGCCAAATTCTGGACCTCTGCCCTAAGAAGCAGCATGTTTTAAGGCAAGAGAGCGATTTTCTGAGGCTCAAATTCTTAGTCTTGGACCCAATATGACACTGATGTAAAGGCTTCCATGCAGACAGCCAATGAGTTGCCAGCCCCACTGGCATGCTGTGCTGGGCCTCCCATTTTGCATGTGGAAGGCAAGTTCTGCAAGACTCTGATCTCTCGCATCTACCAACTGTTTATTAGGTGCCATCCAGGTTCCCCAGATGAAGCTGAGTCCTTGGGACGTCAACAAGGCTGGGAGCCCTTCCTGCAGAGGCTCACGCCCTAATATGGAAGCAAAACACAGAACTCAAGGAGCAACTTGATGGCAGCGTTGGGGACAAAGTGCTGGGGTGAGCAAGGGGAGGCAGGTGGTTCTTGACTAGCTGATCAGGGCACTTTCTTGGACATGGCTCTACTTGATACTGGGCCTACAAATTAGACGCAGGACAACAGGGACAGCAGAGGCATTGTTTGGCTGAAGTATGTTTCTCTAATCCAAAGCCATTCAGATTAAACCTTCTGATGAACATTGTGCTGGCAAAATAAGCCATCTGCAGAATGCTCTGTGTTGCATTTCCCATCTCTGTCTTTGTTTTTTATTTATTTGTTTTACTTTTTTGACAGAGTGGACAGTGAGAGAGAGACAAAGGTCTTCCTTTACCGTTGGTTCACCCTCCAACGGCCGCCGTGGCCAGCACGCTATGGCCGGTGCACCGCACTGATCCAAAGCCGGGAGCCAGGTGCCTCTCCTGGTCTCCCATGCAGGTACAGGGCCCAAGCACTTGGGCCATCCTCCACTGCCCTCCCGGGCCACAGCAGAGAGCTGGCCTGGAAGAGGGGCAACCGGGACAGAATCGGGTGCCCTGATCAGGACTAGAACTCAGTGTGCCGGTGCTGCAAGGCGGAGGATTAGCCTAGTGAGCCGCGGCGCAGGCCTCATCTCTGTCTTTGAACCAGGAAGAATTCTCCAGGCAGACAAGACAAACAAGCAGAGTCTTCTTAACCTTCCAGGCTGAGGCCCAGGGTGGCGTGGTAGGAAGATTTCTCTCTACCGCTGTCTCCTTGATTCTTCTTTTAAACAACTCTGCTTATCTGAAAGAGGTATCCAGCTAGCCGGTTACAGGCAAACTTCCTGTGCTCTAGTTCACTCTCCAAACGGCAGCAACAGCTGGGTTTGGCCAGGTGAAAATCAGGAGGCGGGAACACAGTCTGAGTCTCCCATTCCCAACTGCTTGAGCCATCACCTGGTGCTTCCCCAGGGTGTGCCTTAGCAGGAAGCTAGAATTGGGAGTAGAGCAAGGATTTGAGCCCAGGCACCCACCCCAGTGTGGGATGCGGGTGTACTCTTATGCACTGATTTTAAACATTTTTGAACCCAATCACTTTTATCTTTTAATCCCATTTTTGTGATTGTTTTGCAGCACTTGGTATACTTTATTCTGAGTCTGTTTATTAAATGAGTATAATACACCATATTTTGTCTAATTTATATAAAAGCACTTGGTGTGTTGTCTAGTCCATGCAAGAGGTCTTCAGAAAGTTCCTGGAAAATGTGTGTTACGGAAATGGCACGCATGGATTTCAAAATGTTCTCGCCTAAATGAACTGCTACTTTCATTTCGTCTACCACGAAGGTCTTGCAGTGTCTGCTGGCATGGCATTAGCTCACAGGAAGTACGTGGACACGGCAGTCTCATCTGCTTTGCCAATCAAGGTCTTGTCCAGATTCCTAACTTTGCCTGCAGATGATTCTGCAGCTGCTCTGGGTTTTCCTGTCCCCTGGGGCAGCTGCTTCCGACCCGCTCCTGTTCTAGGCCTCCAGACAGCCTTAGCAGCCGGGTGCCCCTTCCTTCCACACATGCACCCTGCCTGCTTCCACTCTGCCTGGTGCTGCCAGGGACAGCTGGTTGAGGATGAATAAGGGCCCTTTGATCGGCATCAGGACCTGGTCAGGTGTGCTCAGCTCTGAGAGGCATGAGCTCAGATCATCCTGTTCAGACAAAAGAACTCAGTGTTCCCCCTGTGGATCCTCTAGGTGTGTCCCCAGAGCTGTTGACACATTGACAAATAGGAGTCCTCACAGGCCACATGGCATCCCGGGCATCAGATTTCAGAGGGAACTGGTGAACTTCTCAAGTCACTCCCTGCTGCCTCCTCATGTACCGCACCCCCTCCAGGGCTCCCTAATGGCCCGGAAATGCACGGTGTCGCCTGTCAGGTTGCTTAATTAAAATTCAGCTCGGTTCCATACCATCACAATGAAGAGGCCTTTTGTGGTCTTTTCTCCTGCTGTCATTTTGGACCTCTGATTGTGATGCTTCCTTGCTAAATCTGGAAATTGAAAACATTTCCATGGGCAGTGTGTGAGGGCCTGGCTGTGGTCAAGTTCTTGAAGGAATCTGGGAGACTGAACCAGCAGATGTGAGATCTGCTATGGTGTCTATGTTCTATTCCGAGTACACTAAGTGGCATTTTCTGTGAGTGACCTCATTGGGTGTCTGCTTGGCAAGTCCTAGTATCTTCCTGCATCCTGAGAGCTGAGGTTCCGAGAGAAGGCAGGTTGCAGTGGGCTCCACAGCTTAACTCCGTGACAAGGAAGTGAAAATCTGGAGTCGGCTGTCTTCTGTCATGGGGAGAACCCCAAAGGAGAGTGAAGTAGCCTGATGCAGATCCCCTCACGGTGGCTGGCACTGTGGCCGCCACCTGTAACCCTGACATCCCAGGTGCGCCAGTTCAAGTCCCGGCTGCTCCACTTCCGATCCAGCTCCCTGCTAGTGCACCTGGGAAAGCAGTAGAAGACGGCCCAAGTGCTTGGTCCTCTGCCACCCATGTGGGAGACGTGGAAGGAGTTCATTCGGGCTTCCTGGCTTCAGGCTGGTCCAGCCCTGGCTGTTGCAGACACCTGGGGAGTGAACCAGTGGGTGGAAGAGCGCGCTCTATCTCCCCCTATCTGTAACTCTGCTTTTCAAAGAAATAAATCTAAAAATAAAGCAACGAACATCTCTTCATGGAGGGTCAGTGCTTAAAAGTCTGAAGGTTTTGGGGAGAAATTAACCAGTGATGACTGGACCATGACTCGCAACCTTTCACATTTTTGAGAAGTGGTGGGAGAACTGACTTCATCTGCTTCTCTCACCTCTGCATCCAGGGCGGGTCATCATGGTGTGGTCCAGAGCTCTGTGCCCCAGGCATTATAGAGGTCTCTGTTCAACACTTGTTCAATCAAAAAGAACATAATAATTTGCAGCAGTCCTGACTTGAGAGTCAGCATCTCAAAGGCGCCTGAGATGAGTGGCTGCCTGAGAAGCCCCATCTTCTGTCCTCAGCAGGAGCTCAGAAGCCCAGCTCTGACCACTCTGTCTTGGAGTTGGCATCCAGCAATTACAAAGATGATTTACTTGAACAGGCTGCTTCTCTGTCTGCAATTCCGATGCTAAGTGAGGGTTGATCTGGCTCCCTTCCCACCCCCTCCCAGCGCAATTACCTCCCCAATTAAAGAGCAACGGAGGGACAGAGGAACCCGGGGAGGTTCGGCTGAATTGCAAGGCATTGCGCTGCTGAGGACTCTCGCTCAGCTTTGATCTCTTATCGCTCTGCACACACAGCGGCTCTCCGTGAGGCTGGCTGTTCTCAGCATCACTGTGTCTAATCACACGTGTCGCACCTCCACTGAGGTAAATTGGGTTTATTGGAGAAGGGAAATTAAATTAAGTCTGTTTAGGAATTAATTGTGACTGTCTAGGCTTAATCTATCATATTATCCCATTGTGCTGCATCGGGATCAAAATCCGCTGACCCAGTTTAAAAAATAATACAGCCTTCATAGCTAGGAAATAGAGTGTTGGGGGAGCAAAACTAGCAGAATAATGAAGACTTGCCATTAAAAGGCATAGGATCCACAGGATATCAGCTGATTCAGCTTAGAAGAGAACGTAAAACAAACTTACGTACATGAAGACATGGTGACTGGTATATAGTAGACGCACAATAAATAATTAATGGAGAAATGAATTAATGAACAGGTGAATTGTCATCACTTTTACTGAGTCACCAGTAAGCCAGGTTACATGGCAGTTACTCTCCATTCAAATGTACAGCAAGTATTGGTCAGGGGCTTATTATATACTAAGAACCGAACTACCTGATGGGAATATAAGAAAACCCGAGTTCCTCCATCTCCTACCGTATAGTTAAGGGGACACAACGACACAAGTAGTCTGTGTTCCAAGGCTTTGGGGTTTTATAGAAGCAAATACGGATTGCGCATTCCTAATCCAAAAAAATATAAGATCTGAAATAATTCAAATTCCAAATCTTGTGAGCATGAATACGATACCACAAGTGGAAAATTCTGTATTTGGAACTGTGTTTCATGTATGAAATTGTTAATCTTATTGTACAGTATTACCTTCAGACCATGTGTGTAAGGTGTATATGAAATAGAAGGATTCAAGAGCACAGTGGGCGGGAGCCCCCAGCCAGGGATTTCACAAGGTGAAGTGTAAATGGTGGCTACGGGTCAGGGATGATCTGAGGAGGGAATCTCGGGCCAAATAAACTCTAGGCATTGAGAAGGGCAAATTCCAAAGTGCACCCTGGGCTTCACGTCTAGAACGTTGAAACCTGTGTTTGGTGGCAGCCTCATCCAGTATGGTGTGGGTCTTTGTTCTTTATTTCCAAATAGGGCAAGAGGAAGAATAAGCAGGTGGGAGGTGTTAGGTCACTGGTCAGTGGAGACCTACAATCTGGCTTGGGTGAGCTTTCATTGGCCATTTCATTTCATTGCAAGGCAAGGAAGGATGCCTACAAAATACAGGTAGTCAGGAACTCCTAGTAATGCATCCCCCAGCTGGAAGCCAATGAGAGATGGAGCTCCAGTAAACAAGACAGAGCACCGAATTAGACTAAGTGGTACTTCCTTCTGGAACAAGAAAATGTCCAGAATCAGGTAGACATTAATTTTTTTTCCAGCAGCATTTTAAGCGAGATGAATGCATTTATCCTCTTAGTACAATCATATAATTTCCATTACAAAATGAAACATCAATATTTCTTTCACAAAAAGGGAAACAAGAGAACAATCTCATCTCTGACACATGACTGCACAGAGGAGTTAAGCAATATTCATGGAGTAGAGAAAGAAGAAATCGAGACAGAGACCGAGATCTCTTAAGATGAATTTGCAGGTCGGATGCAGTATCCTCTCCTGATGAACCGGTCTGTGCTCCTCCCAGATTTTTTTTTCCTTCCACCCACTATAATCATCATTATCAATGGCTGCTGAAATTATTAGTCTTCCAATAGTTCAAAATGGGAAGATTTATTGAAAACAGACAATTAGTGTAACCCATTTGCAATTTCAAGTTGACCTCGATTTAATCCTTTGAAGATACACTGGAGTGGGGGCAGTGTTGTGGCATAGCAGGTTAAACCATGGCCTACAATGCTGGCATTCTGTATGGGCACCAGTTTGTGTTCTGGCTGCTCCACGTCCTGTCGAGGTCCCTGTTAATGTGCCCATCAGCAGTGGAGGATGGCCCAAGTGTTTAGGCCCCTACTACCCATGTGAGAGACAAGGATGAAGCTTCTGGCTCCTGGCTTTTGTCTGGCCCAGCCCTGGCTGTTGCCACCATTTGGAGAGTGAACCAGTGGATGGGAGCTTATTTGCTCTTTCAGAAAAAAAAAAAAAAAAAAACACCTCTGTCTAGAAGAGTAGAGGGACAATTAGATGATTCTAGACAACTGTGTTGAATATGTCACAACAAATATGCAGAACATGACCCAGTGGAGGCCTAACAAGGGAGGGTATCAGGCAGCAAGGGAGGAAGCAGTGGGGAGCAGAGCTGTAATGGCAAGAAACTGCATGGCGTGGAGGAAACGCATATTAGACCAGCATCTTAGATAGGCGTCTGAAGACATAAGGAGAGTCCAGTCTCAGGATGCTTTTAGGACCTGGGTTTTATCTAAAGTTAAACCCAAGTGACGGCGAGGATCTCATCCAGAACAGCAGTGGGAGGCACAGAAAGAAATGAAGAGATTTCTTGACTATGTCAGCCCCAAGCATCCCTGCTCAGAGCACCTCATTACAGAACTGCCTTTGCTTTACAGCCATAGGAGGGCTAACCTCCCAGGAACAACCTAGTTCCAAACCCCAGGCTCAAGAATTCTGTTCCCAAAGATCACCAGCCCCTGACACCACGGGTCTGAACTCCTTGCCAACTATCCATATTCCTTCCCGGGACTTGGCTCTTTCGGAGGACAGATGACCTGCGTTGTAAAAACCCAAATCACTAAACTCCAGCTTTCAGCGGTTGCTGACCACACGCTGTGGTTCTTTCATTTTCACAGGCTAAGCGTCCATATTTCTTATTGAATGAGCACGGTGCCTGTGGCTGAAACCTTGGTGCCTGTGTACTTTTGGAAAGTACAAATAAAGCAAAGGTGCTAAATAATTTACAGCTGTCCTAAATTTTTCCAGCTGTCTCTCTTCTTCCATCTCTCCCAGGGATGCAAACCACAGACTGTAGCACTCCAAAATGTTCCTATGTCTAGAAGCTTTGGGAGAAAAGGAGAAAAACTGTGAATGTTCCCTCATTAACTCCTCCTTGTGTCATACGTTGCTTCCTCATACCCAATGGTGGCAAGTAATAGCCACAATTTAGAGACAAACGGGGCCTATGAGAAGTCCTTGCATTTTTTTTTTTTGTCATAGTTTCATGGGACTCTAGACTGTCAGAGCTGAAACTTGGATTTAAAGGCAATCTACCTCAGAAATGGAGAACAGCTGGCATGCCTGCTGTAATTCTCCTCGCCCATGTCCATGGCAGACATTGCCAATCCATCACAGCAGTCCTTTTCTTTGAGCCCAGGTGTAGCCTCCAATCCTTGTCAGTAGCATGCTCAAGTGCTGCCTGATTGGAGCGGGCACACAGAAAGAAGCCCATGATCTAGTCCCAGCTGTACAGGTGCAGTGACCCCATACCGCCTCATCAGTAGGTGTTGATGCTCGCACCAGCACAGGTACAGCCTTTTACTCCTGGGTCTGACTCTGTCTGCCCTGTGTCTCTATGTCTATGCCTCTCTACCTCCTGCTCCCATCTCCATGTCTGTCTTTCAATCTCTGAGAGACTCGTTTCTTTCCTATTGCCTTTGAGCCACTGTCTGTTGGGCCACAGCTGTGTAGCTTTGAGACTATGCCCTCTTGACTGCCATATGCAAATTGGGAGGCATGGCACCTGCCACATACTGGAATATTTTGAGAGTCTCTTTACTTGCTGTGATGGAAAAGAGGGAGTTAAAAACACCTGGCCGTAGAGAAAGAGTTTACTGGAAGATAAAATAATTGATTTGTGATCATTGAGGAGAAAGGTTTTTCTGGGCCAGTGGAAATATTGAAGCATATTTGCACACAAATAGATTCCTTTTAATTAGCAGCAGGACAGAGTCCCCAGGGGAGGAGAATGGGGACGAAATGGGAGTGCACTGTGTTGAGAGGCAGGAGGCAATTCCTGCAGGTTTCTTGCCTTCTCTCTCTGGCTGGTTGGTGGGGGTGGAGAAGCACTTTCTCATCCACAGGTAGAGGACAAGAGTGCAGTGCTCACAGAGGAGGATCCCTGGGTCCTGCCCACCTTCAAGCTTGAATTTCATGGGCTCAAGAGATTTCTAATAAAATATGTAAGCTTTAGCTCCTAACTCTTACTTGGCTTCTTTCTTCTTAAAGATTTATTTATTTGAGAGGCAGAGTTACAGAGAGAGGGAGAGACAGAAAGGTCTTCCATCTGCTGGTTCACTTCCGAGATGGTCTCAATGGCTGGAGCTGAGCAGATCTGAAACCAGGAGCCAGGAGCTGCTTCCAGGTCTCCCACGTGGGTGCAGGGGCCCAAGGATTTGGGCCATTCTCCACAGCTTTCCAAGGCCATAGCAGAGAGCTTGATCCGAAGAGGAGCAGCAAGTATATGAATCGGTGCCCATATGGGATGCTGGTGCTGCGAGCAGAGCCTTAACCTACCATACCACAGTGTGGCCCCCTCTTACTTGGATTATAGTGGTGGACCCACCTTAGTATTTGACCCATGCACCTCTCTTCAGACAATGAGCTGATTTTCCCAGGTATAGTTTGCTCAAAGGCTGAGGGGACAATCTCAACATCTGTCGCCTAAACAGAGGAGTCACCTTATTTTGTAACGGATGTGTCTTTAGATTTGTTTTTTCCCAGCTTTATGCTGTATGATTGACAAAAATTACCTGCATTTTTATGGCTTTTATGTAATGAATACCAATTTCATATGTACAGCTTTTAGGAATATAGTGTTTCCTCCCCCCATTCCTGCCCTCCCACCTCCACTCTCATCCCACCTCCTTCTTCTCCCATCCCATTCTTCATTAAGATTCATTTTTAATTGACTTTATATACAGAAGACCAACTCTATACTAAGTAAAATTTTCAACAGTTTGCACCCAGACACACAAAGTATAAAGTACTATTTGAAGACAAGTTTTACCACTAATTCTCATGGTACAACTCATTACGGACAGAGATCCTATATGGGGAGTAAGTGCCCAGTGACTCCTGTTGTTGATTTAACAATTGACACTCTTCCTATTGAAGTCAGTGACCACCCAAGGCTCTTGACGTGAGCTGCCAAGACCATGGAAGCCTTTTGAGTCCACAAACTCTGTCGGTATTTAGACAGGGCCATATGCAAAGTGGAAGATCTCTCCTCCCTTCAGACGAAAGTACATCCTTCTTTGGTGGCCCCTCTTTCCACTCGGCCTCACTCACAGAGATCCTTCATGTAGACCATTTTTTGCCTCTATGTCTTGGCTTTCCATGCCTGAAATGCTCTCATGGGCTTTTCAGCCAGATTCGAATGTCTTAGGGACTGATTCTGAGGTCAGAGTGCTGTTTAGGGCATTTGTCATTCTATGAGTCTGCTGTGTGGACTGCTTCCTGTGTTGTAACTTTCTCTTATTTTTAATTCTTTTTTTTTTGAGAATTCATATTTCATACATTTTTCTTTAAATTTCTTTTTTTATATAAAGATTTTATTTAAAGAATATAAATTTCCAAAGTACAGCTTATGTATTACAATGGCTTCCCCCCCCATAACTTCCCTCCCACCCACAACCCTCCCCTTTCCCTCTTCCTCTCCCCTTCCATTCACATCAAGATTCATTTTCAATTCTCTTTATATACAGAAGATCAGTTTAGTATATATTAAGTAAAGACTTCAACCGTTGCCCTCACATAGCAACACAAAGTGAAAAATACTGTTGGAGTACTAGTTATAGCATTAAATCACAATGTACAGCACATTAAGGACAGAGATCCTACATGATATTTTTAAAAAATTGATTAATTTTCTATGCAATTTCCAATTTAACACCAAGTTTTTTAATCATTTTCAATTATCTTTATATACAGAAGATCGATTCAGTATATACTAAGTAAAGATTTCATCAGTTTGCATCCACACAGAAACACAAAGTGTAAAAATACTGTTTCAGTACTAGTTATAGCATTACTTCACATTGGACAACACATTAAGGACCGATCCCTCATGAGACATAATCTTACTTATATGATCCCTTGGATTCTTAATTCTATCTATATGATCAGTTCCACACTTAATATGATCACTTTATCATGTAAGATGAAAATTACCTACAATTAAAGTGTATAATATGATTTTTTTAAAGGATTAATGCTATAGCTAGTACTCAAACAGTATTTTACACTTTATGTTCTGTGTGGGTGCAAACTGTTGAAATCTTTACTTAATAGACACTAAATTGATCTTCTGTGTATAAAGATAACTGAAAATGAAAAAAGAGAAGAAGAGTCAGGGAGAGAGAGAGAGGTCTTCCCTCACTGGTTCACTCCCCAATTGGCCATAATGGCTGGAGCTGCACTGATCCAAAGCCAGGAGCCTCTTCTGGGTCTCCCATGTGGTTGCAGGGGCCCAAGGACTTGGGCCATCTTCTACTGCTTTCCCAGGCCATAAAGCAGAGAGCTGGATCAGAAGTGGAGTGGCTGGGACTCGAATTGGCACCCACATGGGATGCCGGCACTGTAGGCGGCAGCTTTACCTTCTATGCCATAGTGCTGGCCTCTAATATGATATTTTGATATATGTATACATTCTGAAATCATTGCCATACTCCAGCTAATTCATGTAGTTTTTTCATAATCTATACACTCCATGGACTTTTTGAAATGTCTCATATTTATGAATATGAATTTCAAATTTATGCCCATGTTCCTTCCATGAAGTTTCCTAACCTCTGCTCTGTTCCTAACTCTGGCACAGCCCACCAGTTTCCTCCTTTGGATTGCTTTTATAACTTCTACCAAAATGGGAGCTCAAAGTGTCCCATTACTGCTTGCATCATCTGTAAATTCAAGCTTGGGATGCAATTAGCTCTGCAATTGCTAACAAGTAAGAGGCAGATGGTACAGTTATTGGCCAACTTGCATGTTTTCGGAACATCTGGATTTACTACTACGGTACCACATGGGGGGCGTGCTGACAGTGGGCAAAAGGACACTCTCATGGAGTTAGGGATCTACGTATCATTGAAGACGAAGATGCATATGGAGTGGAAAAAATACGTCTAAAAGAAACTTCCTGCCTCTGATTCACATGGAGAAGCAGCTGATTCCCCTGATATAAAAGCTCACCTGCAAGAAAAAAGAGTCCAGGGGATGCGCGAGATCACTTAACATGGCAAATGCCAGGTGGATGCGTGTGTGTGTACCTGCACTCGAACTTGGAACACACTTGAGGAATGCTACAAAGTCATGTAAGCTCTGAGCCTTCATCTTAGCCTCTGGAAAATGGGTTTCATGAAGCCTACCTAACAAAACCACCTTGTGGATTAAATTATGAATTGAAAATATATTGTACCTATCAGGTTAGTCTTACTTCCAGAGTTCTACAAGTCTGTAGGGAAGTATAATTTAAAAAAGAACCATTCGTTAAAAATTTAGTAAGAACATGAATGAGCAATTTGTTGAAGAAAAATATATGGAGCCAGAAAGCAAAGGAAATTTAATACCACTGGTAATCAAAATATTTCAGCTGGTTCTTTCATACCACACTAATGGGTATATAAATTGATTTAGTATTTCTGGAGAGCTACTTGGCAAAATCACGAACCTTCAAAAAGCTTTTTTAAGCCACTAATTCTGTTTATCTGATGTATCTTAAAGACTAAACAGAGTTGTTTATATGAGTTGATCTCAATGTTATTTATAATAGTGAAAAATGGAAATAATTGAATTACTCAAAATATGTGACTAGTTAAGCAAACTGTAATATATTTTTAAAATCTAATAATGTACTTATTAAATTTATTAAGATTATCTACTGACATAGGAAATTTTTCTTGGTAAGCGAAAGAGCAAGATAACAAATTTTATATCATAAAATTATATCATAATCTTTAAAAAATATGTAATGGGTGGAGGTTTGGCCTAGTGGTTAAGAAACAATTTAGGACACTTGCATCCCATAAGGGAGTACCTAGGTTTGAGTCTTGGTTCCACTCCCAATTTTGGCTTCCTGTTAATGTTGATCCCTAGGGGCAGCAGGTGATGGTTCAACCAGTTTGTTCCCTGACACTCATGTGAGATACCTACATTGAGTTTCCAGCTCCTGGCTTCAGCCTGACCCAGCCATGGCTGATGGGGGTTTTTGGGGAGTGAGTCAGTAGGTGGGAGATGGTCTCTCTTTCTGTCTTGTGTGTGACTCTTTCTCCACCTCATATGTATGGTATGTTATCTATTGGACTGAGCCAATGGATGGAAGATCTTTCACATATATATGTGTGTGTGTATATGATATATATATGTGTGTGTATGGTATATATACGTGTGTATATAACATATACTATATATATGCACACACATATTTATCTGTTGAGATGCTTTTATTTTAGTAGTAACAGACAGTGGTTCAAGTGGTTTAAATACTAAGGAAAATGTATAAGCTTATATTGTAGAAAATATCCAAAACCATGGGATGTTGGTGATGTGTCCAGGATAACATTTTCTTCAAGGATCCAGGTTCCTTGTAAATCACTCTGCCATCATTGGTGTTGCCTTCATTCTTAGGCTAAAGAAGTCTTAGCTAAACCCAGTAATGTGCAGAGAAGTGAAATCAGTCTTCTGTCTCTGTCTGCCCCCCCCCCCAACTTTGCTTTTATGCATACTGGCGCTCCTATTCCCTCCCTGTTTCTCTCCTTTCCCTCTCCCCAATCTCTTTCTTTAATTAGGAGTAAAAAATTTTCTTAGAAGCACACTTGCAGAATTCCTCTTATATTTTAAGACATTGAATTTGATTGTGCCAGTACCTGAACCATCTCAGGGCAATAAGACTACATTTAGACCGTTGAGATCCATTTCTAAACACAGGGGGCTGGATTTCCTGAGCCTGAGCCCAGGGCTTGTAGAGCAGGGATGATGTCATTCAACAATTGGTGCAAGCAACCGATTGTGTACACTAGGGGTATGCATCAGTCCATCGTGGAAAAATACCCAAAAGACAGAGATTTTAGGTCCCATTCTTGGTGCCAAGGTTTTAAAGTCTGATCCATGTGGAACCCAGAGTTCATTACAAAGAAAAGTTAAGTACAAGGGTGTGAGCCCTGATGACAGGCACCTGTGGGGGGCAGCACTGTGTTATGGGTTCTTCTCTTCTTTCTGCATGGCCCACCCGTGCTTGTCATGGGATGTGGCTGAACCTGGCGACTGGAGTGGGAGTGAAACAGCAGGAGCCTGAGGTGACGGAGGAGGAGCAGGATGTGTTGTGACTTCGATGAGCTGCAGTTAACATTGGCTTGGTGAGGCAGGCTGTGGGTATTCATGGCCTTGTTCCCAGGAAGCCAGGACAACGGTCCCAGTGCAATCTCCCGATTTGCTGTGTGAATCCTCTTCGTTCCGCAGGCTCCCGAAGGGCCCCAGGAACTTCCATATGAAGAGCCTGCATTTCCTCCTGGATTCAACAGGCACCTTAACCACGTAATCACAGTGATAACTCACAGGATTCGTCTCCTACTGTTGCATAACCAAGTGCCATAAACTGGGTGCAGTTTGTAAAAACAACAGCAATTTATCGTCTCACTCTTCTGGAGGCTGCAAATCCGAATCAAGGTTCCAGGACCTTGCACTGCTTCTGCAGGATTTGGGCGGAGGATCCTGGTCTCGTCCTAGCTTCTGGTGTTAACGGCAGCACTTGCATCACTGTGTTCCCTTGCTCAGCCTTCCCAGCCTTCTGCCTCTGTCTGCAGCGCGTCTCTGCTCTGTTTCCTCTATGTCTAACCTCCCTTCTCTTCCTCGTAAGGCGTATGGTGCCCAAGCCCACTGTGGTGACATCATTCAACTTGCTGACATCACATTCGAAGTCACATTCGCAGATCCCAAGGATTAGGTTCGGAACACAATTCAACCTATAACCCTAATAATGCTATGGACAGATACTGGTCCCAGTGCCTTGTATATGTGTGCTGATATAAGGCTCACAAAAGCTCTAGGAGACAAGTTACTCTTACTCTCACTGTAGAGGTCAAGCACTTGAACCCTGAAGTTGTTGTCACCAGTGCAAGGTCACACAGTTAATAAATGATGGTTCTGGAATTAAAACCCAGCAGTCTTAGTTCAGAGCCTGCTATCCCTAACTATTCCACGTGGTCTTTGTCTGGTGAGATAGGGCGTGCACTTGCTTACTGTGTGAAGTGCGCTGTGTGTGCCATGGTCATGGAGCCAAATGAGACCTAGGTAGGTGTCAACCACAGATAAGTGGTCCATGTAGGTTCACAGAAAAGAGAAAGAGAAGAGGGCAGAAGAAAGATAGGACTTCACTGTCACTCAGTTATTTGATTATTTGTCTAGAAAATATGTGCTGGATAGACACGAGACACGAAGATGGAGAATGAATTAGAAAATCTTTCACTGGGGCAGACACATGGTGTGGCAGTTAAGGTGCTTTTTGGGGCATCTGCATCCCATATTTCTCTGGGAGTCCTAGCTCCTCTCCCAACTGTCACTGCTAATGCAGACCCTGGGAGGCAGTAGGTGATGGCTTCTTGTCAGATATATGGGAGACCTGCACTGAGTTTCTGGCTACTGGCTTTGGCCTGGCCCAGACCCAACTGTTGCCAGCATTTGTGAGTCCATCAGTAGATGGCAGGTCTCGCTTTGTCTCCTCTCTCTGTCTCACCACCTTTCAAATAAATTAAGTGAATTAATAAAAAAATTCAAATTTTCTACATAAGAGCCTGCAAATGAAATAAAATACATTGTAGAAGAAAACCTCCATTCAGCTATTTGATACAAATGAATATATTTGTGTTAGTGTTTGCCATCCCTCAAAATAATGATACATTGTGCCAATGAGGCTTTACTTTTAAGGGACTCCATCTTGTAGGAGAGGGAGAGAGATTTGCAGAATATATCTGCATGAATATGTTCTAAATAACAGCCATGTTTTATGGGTTTATACCAGAACCATCTCTGATGGCTCATGGTCCTCTGAGGTGGAACCCCGTTATTCCCATCTCACTAAAGGAAGCAGAGTCACACTGGGCAGGATATGCCCGAGGTCATGTGGCTGCTACTCAGCAGGCTTAGGACTACTTGGTTCCAAGTCTAACACCTTTTCCCTTAACTGTACAGCAATAAGGGATGGATGTGGTAAAGGAGATATAAAAAGAGCCTCTCAGATGATCTTTTTTTTGACAGAGTGGACAGCGAGAGAGAGACAGAGAGAAAGGTCTTCTTTTTTGCCGTTGGTTCACCCTCCAATGGCCGCCACGGCCGGCGCACTGCGCTGATTGGAAGGCAGGAGCCAGGTGCTTCTCCTGGTCTCCCATGGGGTGCAGGGCCCAAGGACTTGAGCCATCCTCCACTGCACTCCCGGGCCACAGCAGAGAGCTGGCCTGGAAGAGGGGCAACCAGAACAAAATCCGGTGCCCCGACCAGGACTAGAACCTGGTGTGCCGGCGCTGCAAGGCGGAGGATTAGCCTATTGAGCCGCAGCGCCGGCCTCAGATGATCTTATTGCTGCTTCAAGGGAACAAACAGGACTTTGGGTAAGACATGGTGATTAATACTATAACTAGTACTCCAACAGTATTTTCACTTTGTGTCTCTATGTGAGGGCAAACTGTTAATCTTTACGTAATATGTACTAAACTGATCTTCTGTGTATAAAGAGAATTGAAAATGAATCTTGATGTGAATGGAAGGGGAGAGGGAGCGGGAAAGGGAAGGGTAGCGGGAGGGAGGGAAGTTGTGTGTGGGGGAGCCATTGTAATCCATAAGCTGTACTTTGGAAATTTATATTCTTTAAATAAAAGCTTTATATAAAAAACAAAAAACAAAAAAAAGACATGGTGATGGTGGAGCAAGAAGAACATTTTGGACTAAAGATATTCATCAGTGGCCACCTCATGGAATGGGGCAAGGGACCCACAGCACAGAAGATAGATGTCATTGTATTTACAAGAAGAGGGATGAGAATAAAACGTGAATACTTAGCACCTACGATACCTGAAGCATTGTGCAGTTGCATTGCATCCACGATGACTTATCTTTATAATGACCTGGAAATTCGATTTTATTTCTTTCTGATGGAAGGAAACATGAAGGTTATGGAAGGCTCACAGCTACCACGTGTAAGAGTTGTGACCAAACTTAGCCTCTCCAGTTGGCACCATGAGCTGCATTCATGCCAGAAGTGCCCTCGCTCCTGTCCCATCGCCATGAACCATGAACCCTGAACCCATGAGCAGTATCGTCATGGTAACAGTCACCCTACATAAAAGGGCATGAAGTATCAGCATTTAATGGTGTGCAGAGTGGTTATAAATCCAGACCCTATGGCCTGCTTAGGGGATGATATAATCAAAGACAGAAAAGTGGCATGAATTATTTGGTAGGGCTTTGGTCCCAAATCCCAAGATTGGCATCTAGTAAGGTGAACTGGGTCGTGTAGGTCAGGAGTCAGCAAGCTTTTTCAGTAAGGGAAAGAGCAGTGGATTGTTAAGAATTACAGGCGTATGGTCTCTGTTGCAAATACTCATTCTGCCTCTGGAGCTGAAAAACATCCCAGACAATGTGCAAATGAGTGGCTTGGCAGGGTTCCGATAAAACTTTATTTGCAAAAACAAGCTTTGGGCTCAATTTGGCTCAAAGACTGACTCTTGAAGCAAACGCTTCTGTTTCTTTCCTAAAAAGCCAGCTTAGCAACCAAAACCATAACAACAAATTGCCGCATCTCTGAAGCTCAGACCAGAGCATCATTCGTGCCATTGCATTGAGATAAGGCTCCCCTCCAGCTTGGGAGAATAAGGTACCAGGGAGACCGAGGAGAAAGCTTTGGCCCCCAAACTTGGAATTTCCAGCTCTAATGTTCGTTCGTTCGTTCTTTGTTGTTGTTGTTGTTGTTGTTGTTGACGACAGACTGGACAGTGAGAGAAACAGAGAAAGGTCTTCCTTTGGCCATTGGTTCACCCTCCGATGGCCAGTGCACTGTGGCCGGCGCACCACGCTGATCCAAAGGCAGGAGCCAGGTGCTTCTCCTGGTCTTCTATGGGGTGCAGGGCCTAAGCACTTGGGCCCTCCTTCACTGCCCTCCCGGGCCACAGCAGAGAGCTGGCCTGGCATAGGGGCAACTGGGACAGAACCCGGCGCCGCTAGGCGGAGAATTAGCCTATTGAGCCATGGCGCCAGCCCCTAATGTTCTTTAACCTGGACCAGCAGACACTAGGAGAGAGAAAGAGAAGTAGAACCAGCACATCTATGCCTTAGAAGGCACAGTTCAGTTTGCATCTTGAACTCTGATTTACCAACTTGGCACTCATCCTTTCGAGGGAGGGTGGAGCATGGAAATATCTGTCTCAGAACCTGACTGATCCTCAAAGAGCAAAAAGAGGTGGCAGGGGCAAAAGTGCTTTGAGCACTCCCCGAAAGTCAACACCTGTGTTCTCTCACTTAGCGTTTGCAGCACTCCTGGCAGGTAGGTATTGTTTTACAGATTAGAATATGGAGACTGAGGAGAGGCTATGCACACTTCCCAGAGTCACCTGACTTCTAGCTGGCGGATCTGGTGTTAGAATCAATGCCTCCAAAGCATTCGGCCTTTTGAATAAGCAGGCAAGTATGAATGCTCCACTCAGTAGGAGACGGTGATTGACTTTCCCCCGCCGTGTTTAAAGCCACACTGGCTCTTAACAAACCTGAGTCCCCACTGTTCCTCCTTTAGAGGATCCCAGCTGCTGAGGGGTGAGGCCAGCGCTGGGGGCGGACAGTCTCTGACCCAGGAGGAATCAGATGCACTAAAGAAAAGAGAAGTAGGTCGCCCTCTTAGCTCAGTCTCCAGATCTGCTTCAAAGATCGCTGTGCTGATGGCTTATGGCATATCCATGTTTGGTGCTGGGAGTTGTACTCAGTGGCTGGAGCTCAGATATGGGTCTGGAGATCCCTTAGGAGTCTGCAGACACATTAAGAGTATTCAAGTCCTAAGAGGGAAATGCAGGCAGAGGAGGGGCAGAGCAGAACACGGAAGGATTGGAGGAAGAGATAGGAGGGCAAATGGGGTACCATTGGGGTCTTTGTGTAACACAAGAACTCAAAAGTAGAGCTCCCAATGCTGGCTGCGTTTGTCAGTACACACTCCCACGCTCTCTTCATCGGCTGTTAGCTCCACTTCCTAGAGTCTGTCCATACAACTAAGTAGGGGATGATCCTATCCCACCCTGGTCCAGCAATAGGCATGCGAGGCTGGCCTGGCCAAGCACTGCCATGCCCTGGCACAAATGATGGGTTCGAGTTTGAACACCAGATTTTAAACAGGCCCAGTCAGCATGAATTTCCTCTGTGTGCATGATGGGGAGCCATGGCTCTTATTCCACAGGAATATTACCTGTAAAGACGGCGGCAGCTTGGACACATAAGATCCTCCATGTGAGGAAGGTAAAGCCAAGAGACAGGAGAAAGGGGACTAGGAAGAGACAGAGGCAGAGACAGAGATGATAGAGAAACACAGAAGCCATCGCTTAAGCAGTTGGATCCAACACGATTTAATTCAGCCAACCACCGTGTAGTTACCCGAGTTGGCACATTTTCAGTGGATGGAGATTTCTTGTCCTTTACTCCTGAAAAAGCCCTGAGGTTTGTTGAACAAGTGAAGTGTTTTAGTCTGTCTATGCTGATATAATGAAGCGCTGTAGACTGGGTGGATTATCAACACAAAAATCTATGTCACAGCTCACAAGGCTGGGAAGTCCAAGTTCAACTTGCAGGCAGCCTCAGTGCCTGGTCAGGACCCACTTCCTAGCTTGTAGACAGTGTCTGCTCTCTGTGTTCTCACATGGAAGAAGGGGGAGGGAGCTCTCTGGGGTCTCTCTAGGGCGTCTAGTCCCATTCAGGGTGGTGCCAGCCTTGTGATCCAGTCATCTGAGGGCCTCATTTCCTGACGCCACTCCACTGGGGAGTAGGTTTCAACGTATGATTCTAGGGGGACACAGACCTTTAGTTTTTAGTACATAGTTTGTGAGAACAGTATGCCCAGGGGTCAGTTCTTTAGCTTTGTTGTTGTTTTTAAAGTTTATTTATTTGAAAGGTAGAGCAACAGAGAGCGGGAGGAGCAGAGAGAGTGATCTTCCATTCACTGGTTCACCTCCCAAATGTCTGCAAGAGCCAGGGCTGGGCCAGGTTGAAGCCAGGAGCCAAGAACCACATCCAAGTCTCCATTGTAGATGTCAGGAGCCCAAGTGCTTGGGCTATCTCTCACTGCATTGGCAGGGAGCCGAATCAAAAACAGTAACCGGGGCTTGAACCAGCACCCTGCTAAGAGGTACCCAAGCTGCAAGTGGAGGATTAACCCGCTGCACCCCAACACTGGCCCCAGGTCAGATCTTGGTCAATATGTGTGATGTGTGTCAGGTCTCTTTACCTGTGTACTTCATTTCCACATTGCTAAAATAAAGAATCATTGATATTCAAGAGTACCTCTTTTATGCATAAATTTTTAAAAAAGATTTATTTATTTGAAAGAATTACACAGAGAGGAAGAGAGGCAGAGAGAGAGAGAGGTCTTCCATCTGCTGGTTCACTCCCCAGATGACTGCAATTGCTAGAGCTGAGCCGATCTGAAGCCAGGAGCTTCTTCCAGGCCTCCTGTATGGGTGCAGGGGCCAAAGGACTTGGGCCATTCTCTTCTGCTATCTCAGGGCATAGCAGAGAGCTGGATCAGAAGTGGAGAAGCTAGGACTTGAACCAGAGCCCACGTGGAATGCCGGCACTGTAGGCAGTGGCTTTACCCACTATGCCACAGCACTGGCCCCTTATGCATAATTTCTAATATGCATTAAACACTGGCTATATTCCCAGTAGTATGTTAAAATCTTTATGGTGTTTGCTCCTTGTAACTATCTTATGGGGCTGGATACTGTCATTTTCCCCATTTCACAGATTAGTAACCTATGATGCAGCCAGGCAAGTACTTCCCTCAGCATCAGAGTTGGTAAGTGGCTTAGCTCAGATATGGACTCAGAGGTCTGTCCCCTACCCAATACTGCCGGCCGTAGTTTACGTGAGAGCAAAACATCCGGCAGATGGACAGGAGAGGTGGGCTGGAAAGTTCTGCATGAGGATAGGTGACCCATATTTTAGTCCTGACGCTATTGCTAAGTTGTTCAACACTGGACGTGGTACCTCCATTTTTAGGGCCTAGCTTATTTTCCTTTGTTCAAATGAGGGAACTAAAGCAGGTGGTCTTTGAGATTCTTTCTAGTTTTCTGTGATTTGGTGATTGAAAATACTACCTGCATCGCATTTACAGTCCCGCCCTGACAGCAGATGCATTCAGAACACAGGCTATGGGGCCCGGAGCCGTTCCCACGCAGACTACCGTTTGCAACAATGCAACTCACAAGCACTGTTGCGGTATGAACTTATGTCTTTCAAGACTTAGGTCATTCATGCTTTCTCATGGCTGTTTTCTTAAATTCAGGCCAGTGGCACTCACTATTCCATAGCTATAGGCACTGGTGTGGGAAAAAGAATGGAACCAATGAGGCTGTTGGTTGCAAACCACAGACATAATTACTGGATTTTTTCCCTACTCTTTTTGTTAAATTTTTTAAAACATTTTGCTATATTTCATATGTATTATATACATACATGCACATACTTTTTTTTGAAAGCAGGGATGGATGCTAATATCACACAACATGGATTTCTGATAAGGGTCAGAAAGTGAAGAAAGATGGGTAAAATTCAGTGAAGACAACACTTATATACCACATACTGTTCACACATTTCCAAATCTTATGTTTATATACTTCGACGTTTGAGAGAAAACATGGGCTTGTATTTTGCTGTCTGATTGGTTTCACTTAGCCTGGCAACCTCCAGTGAAATGGGGACTTGTTGCAAGAATGTGGTAGGCTGGGGAGGGGGCCGGGCAGGAAACTCTCGGAGGAGCTGGGAGAGCTCAGGAGCCTCATGGTAGGAGCTCCAGCCCTGGCTTCCAGCAGTGAGTCAGGCATGCACACCCTTCCCGTGACGAGTGAGGACACCTCCTTCCCTCCCTCCTGGGATCCGGGAGATAGCGGCCACGTGGTCATTTTGCTTCACTAGCCCACCTGTGGCCGTATTGCAGCAGGGGCTAGGGAATCCTGCAGTGAGAGGGTTCCTGTATTGCGAGGGTCTGGCCAGTCTTCCCCAAGACCCACAGGGAGCAGTGCTTTTAAAAACCCTAAAGCAAGTTAGAAGTAATATAAATATAGAACAAAAATCAGAGCTCTTCCTTATATCCCCTCTCCTTTTATCTTTCCTTTTCTTTTTCCTGTGCTTCATCCAATGTTTTCTTGATTCTACTCTACAGATGGATATATTGTGTCTAGTCTCTAGACACCCTGGATTTGAACCCTGGCCCCACCTCTACTCCGTTATGCAACTTTATATCATGTATTCGACCTTGCTGGGTCTCAGCTTCTCCCGGTGATACAGAGTAAGCATCCTGCAATATTCAGATGTGGTTATTGGCATCACAGAATCACACAAGGAGCAGAATGGAAAGCTAGCCTTCTAGGAAGGCATTCCCTAGGGAGGGAGACAGAACATTTCTTGCTCACATGTCTGTTGGATTGATTAGGTTTGGCTGGTGCAGATTAGACTGGGCTTGACTTCCAGCTGTAACTTAGGTGCAAACCTTCTTATCTTCTTTGGACCAACATCTACACTCAGAACATTCTCCTGGCAAAAGGCAGAAATACAAGATGGCGGGCTCAACCAGGCACATACATTTTACACTTCTATTGCACGCCCCAATAATCTCATTGGCCAAAGCAAGTCACACATCTAAGTTCAAAGCCATGTATTTTTGACCATGCCAAGAGTGTGAATACGTAATATTACCACAGGAGAGTAGAACATTTGGGCTGGTAATTCAACGTAGCTCACGTTCATTTAATACCAAGAAGAAAGATAGGGGTGTTGTAAGAGGGATATAAATAAATATCAATATGAGTAAAAATTAAAAACTCTCTTCTAGTCAGTTGGGAGTTTAAGGGAAATATTGTGGAAAAGCAATTGGGATTGAGTTGAATCTTGCAAATAGGCTAGAGTTGGATAGCCAGGCACTAGGAAAGAGAAGGAAAATATAGACAGGGGAAAAATGTATCAACAAAGGCATAAAAGTAGAAGTATATCCAGAAATAGTAAGAAATTTGGACCAAGTTCATGAATGAAAATCATGGTTATTTGGAAAGATTGGGACCAGAGAGAGAGCCAACTTGTGTTGCTAATTGAATAAGGCCCGAGGGTTCCTCTTAGACGTTCAGGAGTAAGTGGTCATCAATATCTTTTCCCAGTGAGGGAAAGCTTGATTGATGAGCCACACAGCTACCAGTAAGATGGCAGCTCCTTAGGAACAAAGTGGTGTTACGTGTAGCCCTCAGCAAGGCTGGAAAGTGCATTAACCATCTGGGCGGCCAGCAGTGGGGGCTGCAGGTTGAACAGCTCTTGGAAAGAAAGAATGATAAAGAAACCAGCAGAGGCGGGTGCCCTTCTCTGTTTAGAAGGACACATAGTCGATGAAGTTCGCTGATGTAACAGGCATAAGAAAGACAGTGAGATTTAGCGTCAGATCTTGGAGTGGATGTTTGGCACAGCAGATAAGGCATCATTTGGGGGACCTGCAGAGTGCCTGAGTGTATCTCAGCTCAACCCTGATTCCAGCTTCGCATTAATGTGCACCCTGGGAGGCAGTAGATGCTGGCCCAGCAGTTGGGTCCCTGCCACCAGTATGGGAGACTTGGATTGGATTCTCACCTTGCTGACTTTGGTTTGGGCCAGTCCTGGCTGCTGCAGGCATTTGGAGAGTGAACCAGCAGATGGGAGATCTCTGTCATTCTCTTTCTGTCTCTTTCAAATGAATAAAATAGATTTTAAAAATACAGTCGGATCTTAAGTCAGACTTAAGTCTCAATCTCACCATCTATTGGCTAGGAGACCGGAGACACATTATTTTGGCTTTTTTGGATCTCAGTGTCCTTGCCCTCAACATGAGGGTTAATAAAACCTAAAACCTGTGACTGTCATAACATGCAAACATGAAATACCTGACACAGGGTTACACAAATGCTTGTGGGAGGCCCACAGGTTGGAGAAAGGGAGTCGAGGGAATCAGTGTTTGCAGTAGATAAAGCATTGATGGAGTATGGCAGGAAGGAGAAGAAAGTTGGGCCATCTCTCCTCCGACTTCCATGCCATGTGCTTTTTTCCATACTCTACAGTGTGGAAATCTAAAAACTGCCTTCTCAGTTGGAGGTCTGGCTTTTGACGTGAGACCCTCCCCACCAGACACGTGTGAGACTTGGCTTCATAATCCGAGGTGAGTGGCAAGAAGCCACACTTTTTAACTGTTTATTTTGCTAGTGCCTGGACTTATCCTGTGATCGAGGCCAGCATTCTGATAGCGGCTTCCTGATCCCTAAACCCCCCTAGAGGTGAATCACTCCTGGATCCAGCAGCTCTGGCATTGGGCTCCTGAGGTCTGGAAAGTGGCTCACACGATGAACTCCCGGAAGTGGCAGTTAGAGCTCTGGGTTTCTGCTTGCCTAGCAGCTCAGTGCTTGCAGAGTCTCTGGGTTAGCCAGTCCTGGGGGCTCCTCCAGAGTCATTCCTGATGATTGCCTACCTAGAACTTACTGCTCCAGCCTTTATAATGATTTTATAAACCATCGATCCTCTGCCTCAGACACCCCTTTTGAGAAAACAAAAACGTTCAAAATTGCGCCCACGTTCTGTTTTTCTGCATTCTCACTGGATCCCTGGAGTGGCACCAAAGCTCCCATCTTGCTCAGTCATTCACTTACCTCAGGGCTCCAACTTCTAATCACTTCCTGGGTGCTTTGGATCTTCTGCTGTTACCAGTGGTTTGCCTGTGCAGTGCTTAGTTGTATGTGTTGACTTTACTGTCCCAAGGACTGCCCATGCAGCTGGTAAAGCATTGCTGTGGGAGCGTCTAGGAGGTTTGGGCGTTCGCCTTGGCAGACTGAGTAAAGATATTTGTCTCCCCAGTGGAGGGGGTTACAATCCAATCTACTGGGCAGAGCAAAGTCGAATTCTCACTGTGCTTGATCTTGGCACTCCTGGTTCTCAGGACTTCAGGCCCAGACTAGAATCTATACCACGGGCCGTCCAGCTTTCAGACCTCTGAGCTCTACCCCTGGATTCCTGAGGCTGTTTTTTGTGGATGGTAGATTGAGGAATGTAGCCTCTGAAACTGCAGAAGTCAATACCTTATGATAAATCCCCCCCTTCCCTCTATCTAGATGATCCCTAACTCTTGATGTGTCAACTTTATGATGGTACAAATGTGCTTTAACATGTGTGCATTCAGTAGGAACTGTACTTTGAATTTTGAACTTTTTTCCAGGAATATGTATATTGTGTGTGTGTGTGTGTGTATGTATGTGTATTTTTCACAATGCTGAACAGCTCTCAGGCAGCCACATAAGCGTGAAAGTATACAGCTGATACTCTATAGTGTATGGTGTTGCCAACGTTCTTTGTATACAGGTATTTAATACATTACATGAAATATTCAACCCCTTATTATAAAATAGGCATTGTGTAAAATGATGTCTAACTGTAGGCTAAAATTAAGTGTTCTGGACAAGTTGAAGGTAGTGTTGACAAAGCTGGATTTTGGTAGGTTAAGTGTATTCGATACTTTCAACTTAGAAGGAGTCACTTGGACACAGCCCCAGTGGTAGTCAGGGAGCATCTCTACATAGCCATGTGACTGCTTGTTCTCCTTCTCTGGAGAGCTCTATACCCTGCCTCTTGCTGCGTAGTGTGATCAGATAGTCTTCTTAAAAGGGAATTGCCAATTATATTCTTTTTAAAATTTTTTTAAATTTGACAGATAGAATTAGACAGAGAGACAGAGAGAAAGATCTTCCTTATGTTGGTTTACGCCCCAAATGGCCGCTATGGCTGGAGCTATGCCAATCCAAAGCCAGGAGCCAGGTGCTTCCTCCTGGTCTCCCATGCAGGTGCAGGACCCAAGCACTTGGGCCATCCTCCACTGCCTTCCTGGGCCACAGCAGAGAGCTAGACTGGAAGAGGGGCAACCGAGACAGAATCCGGCACCCCGACTGGGACTAGAACCCCGGGGGACCAGCGCTGCAGGCGGAGGATTAACCTAGTGAGCCGCAGCACTGGCCTGTAACATAGATTTTAAAGGACATACTTTCTTACCATTTTATAAAAACCCTCAAAAGATCACCTTCATAAAACGAGGCCTTAAGTAGATATACAATGGGTCATAGAACATGAGTTGGAAAAACAAAAGGAGTTTAGATATCAGCTGGGAAAGCTCAGGAAGAGAAGAGAATGATGAAAAAGCAGACTGTTTAGGCCGACGAGAGGCTAAGGTCAAGTTCGAAGAGAGGTACAAGACCGGTAAGAACAAATGGTTCTTCCAGAAGCTGCGGTTTTAGATGTTTTGGTTCCACTCATTAAAAATTAAAAAAAAAGAAAAAGAAAAAGAAAAAGTAAACTGTTACAGGGATGAAGGCTTTCTTTTTTTTTTTTTTTTTTTTTGACAGGCAGAGTGGACAGTGAGAGAGAGAGACAGAGAGAAAGGTCTTCCTTTGCCGTTGGTTCACCCTCCAATGGCTGCCGCGTCCGGCGCGCTGCGGCCGGCGCACTGCGCTCATCCGATGGCAGGAGCCAGGTGCTAGGTGCTTCTCCTGGTCTCCCATGGGGTGCAGGGCCCAAGCACTTGGGAAGGCTTTCTACTGGAAGACGCACACAAACACGGAAGGCATGACTGAAAGCAGTCGTTACGGAAGGCGGGAGAAAGAAGAGCTATCTAAATAAAATAGACAAGCATAGAGGATTAAAATGTATCAGAAAAAAATAGTAGCAATGACGGGTGGATAATGAGTACCAAGACACACATCATGGATGTTTCTACTTTAGGCATATTGGTAAAGACATCTTTTAGAATCATAGAAAAATAATCGAAATATAATTTACTAAGAACACACACACACACACACACACCCACACCTTAGAGGGATATGCATGCCATGCAGACTTTGGCCTACGATGATCAACCATGAGACAGATATTGGTGAGGGTTACTGGCAGTCAAAGCTAGGAATCAATGGTTTACATGAATAGGAAAGTATCAAATCACTTGAAAGAGCTCCAACTACTCCCTGGCAATTTTCAGAGACACAAAGTCATAGGACAATACTCATACAATATGCAAGAAAATGTGCTGGCAGAATCTTTTTTTGTCACAGCTGAGCTTTTGCTTGTAATGGCAGAGAGCTAATATTCTTGAGCATGCAATTACCCAGAGAACGTATCTCCCAGGAGACCCAAAGAAGCCTCTAGAGCTGCTGCTTGAGCTTCAGGATGGAAGGAAGGGGGCCCCTTATGAGCATCCATCTAACCACGGGCCTTTGAATAAAGCAAGTGTGGTCACTACCATGGCAGATCAAAACCCTGGAGCTCTCCCAAAGTGGGAATGAGCTAATTAACGCAAACTGCAAGGAGAAGAGAGAATAAAACGGTGGAAGATGCTGTTCCATACAGATGCTGTTCCACACACTGCCTCCCTAGCCTTTCATAATCAGAGGTTAAAAGATACCATTTAAAGCTGATAACCACATAACAGATATATTTACAAATATAATAATCAAAATTAGTGGCCATGCAAAAGCAGCAGATGTGTGGGGAAGGGAACATACACGCATTTCATCATGGTTTCTAGGAGGGAGTCGATGAACATGAACTAGAGAATGAGGAAGTAGCAGATACTTACAGTTAAACAGCCACAGAAAGTAATTACATCTTCCAAGACGCTGGAAAAAAACCACACCCAGGCAATTAAAAAAATGGAAATAAGACTTTGTAATATGGGATGTAAAAGCTTAAGTGAGAAGGACAGAATGGATTTTTGAAAGATGTATTTACTTATTTGAAATGCAGAGCACGTTGTGGGTGAGGGAGAGGCAGAGGGAGGTGTATCTGCTGGTTGCTGATTGACTCCCCAGGTGGCTGCAACAGCCAGGGCTGGGCCAGGCATGTCCAGGAGCCAGGAACTCCATCCAGGTCTCCCACACGGATGGCAGAGACAGAGCACTTGTGCCCTCATCCACTGCCTTCCCAGGCACCTTAGCTGCCAGCTGATTGGAAGTGGAACAGCTGGGACTCAAATGGGCCTGGGACTGGCACTCCTATATGGGATGCCAGGAAGAGCAGCAGCCTAAACTGCCGCACCATCGTGCTGGCTCCTAAAATAATACGAAATATCATTGTATGGGGCTGCTTTTCCAGTTTCCAACGTTTCCTTTTGTGTGGAAGGAGTTCTTTTCTTCCAGTTGGGGCCTCTCTGCCTCTCTAGGCACTTCGCCCTAGGGGAGGTGAAGTGATTTGCCTATTTGGTAAATTTAACAGAAGTAAGGACATTAACTCAACTCAGGTCTTCCTATTTCTCCTTGAAAATGGATTGCTCTTAGGGCAAATGACTTCTAAGCGGCTCCTGGAGGCAGTGAGTTTTATGTCTACACAACACATCCTGGCAGGGCTGCCTGTGTCTGAGAGGGGACGTCTCTTACATTCTGAAGTTCAGTATGAGAGGACTCCCATGTCTACAAATAGAACTCATGCATTCCAATCTAGTTTCTCTTAGTAATAAATGGTGATATTTCTGGTGATATTCTTGTCTGCAAAATGTTTAGTGTCCAGGTATGGGAGAGAGGTGTCATTTGTTGAGCCCTAAATCATGAATGAGTCCTATTGTGAGACCCTAGCAGTGATAAGTCAGGGCCTGATTCAATGAGCAGGTATTTGGACTGTCTTAGAACTGGCACATGGCAGATACTTCATAAGTGCAGTTAAAAGCCAGAGAGGCAGGATTTGAGTATTTCAGAGAAAAATGACACCTGGTTATTTCTTTTCTTTCTTTCTTTCTTTTTTCTTTTTTTTTTTTTTTTTTTTTGGACAGGCAGAGTGGGCAGTGAGAGAGAGAGAAAGGTCTTCCTTTTTCTGTTGGTTCACCCTCCAATAGCACGCTGCAGCCGGCGCACCATGCTGGTCCGAAGCCAGGAACCAGGTGCTTCTCCCGGTCTCCTATGGGGTGCAAGCACTTGGGCCATCCTCCACTGCACTCCCAGGCCACAGCAGAGAGCTGGCCTGGAAGAGGGGCAACTGGGACAGAATCCGGTGCCCTGACCAGGACTAGAACCCGGTGTGCTGGCGCCGCAGGCGGAGGATTAGCCTAGTGAGCTATGGCGTCAGCCACCTGGTCATTTCTGATGTGACTGAAAGTGAGGGAATGGACATGCCCAGGTGTAGAGCAGCCATCTCGCTTTGTGCACAGAGCAATGAGAACGCTGTTCTGCAGAGATAACAATGCAGAGTTCAGCAGAAATGAGAGGCCTTGGATCCAGAGACGACCGGGTTGCAGTAGTCTCATCTCCTGGGACTTCCCAGTGTCGAGTCCCAGACCCTAGTGGGGCTCTGCATACCCTGTTGCTTTGGGGTTCAGGGAGACACTCGTGCATCCTCCCCATAACTCACTCCTACTGTAAGCTGTTCCTGCTTAAGCTAATGGAAAGTGCATTGATTGTATCTGGATTGTATCTGCAGTCAGAGACTCTGGGCTAAGGACTGAGATGCTGAAGTCCGGAGCAGCTGGAGGTTGCTGTCTAAGTTTACAACTTTTTGAGAATTTTGAGTCTGGGCTAAGGGCACATTCTTAGCAAAGAAATAACCACTGGATTTTCTTCAGCTGAGCGCAGTGAGTGGGTCTGAAGCTAAACTATCATAGGGCCTATCAGACTTGGAGATAAGCCATGGGTAGCTAGGAGTATTTTTGGGAAAAAAAATGCAAAAGCTAATAGAAAGCAGCTAAAAATCCCCAGTTGCCCACCTATGAATCATCTGCCAAGTGTGGAGCTCCTGAATACTAACCAGCCGGGTACTACATTAATTCTGCTCTGTAATTCTCTGAATCCTACCAGCCTCTCACATGGAGTCCAACACAAAATAACAGCTTGCTCCTTTGTGATTTGAGTTCTTGTTTGCCTCTGCCTTGCTTTCCCAAGATCCCAGGGTGATTGATTGCAGACCCTGGATTTCCATGGGCTTAACCCAAAAGGTAGGCGAGCACGCATCTCGGACTGGGGATAAGTAGGAAGACAGCAGCTGAGTGGGAGGAGCATTCCCTGCGCCAGTTGGGACTCGTTGGGCTTCTGTATTCTAATTCATAAGCAGAACCAAACCTATTAGGAATAAAGTGATGCGTAGCCCCAGCACACACACCCATGTTGGGCACACAGCAAAGGTACAATCATTATTTGTTGATTATTGAATAGTCTGCTGAACCTGTCTTACTTGCTTTTACATTACAAAATTCTTTTTGGTGGCCTTTATTACAGAAATAATCTCCACTAAGTTATTTGACTAATGCCCATCTTTCTTTTTTTTTTTTAAGATTTTATTTTATTTGAGAGAGACAGTGAGAGGGAGAGACAGAGAGAAAGGTCTTCCTTCCGTTGATTCACTCCCCAAATGGCCGCAATGGCCAGAGCTGTGTCAATCCGAAGCCAGGAGCCAGGAACCTACTCCCAGTCTCCCACATGGGTGCAAGGGCCCAAGCACCTGGGCCATCCTCTACTGCCTTCCCAGGCCATAGCAGAGGGCTAGACTGCAAGTGGAGCAGCCGGGACTAGAACCAGTGCCCATATGGGATGCCTGTGCCATAGGTGGAGGATTAACCTACTGTGCCATAGCGCCAGCCCCAATGTCCATCTTTAGAACTAGAGCACCTACTCAGTCCATTGTTGCTGCTGGAACAAAACACCTGAGCCCAGGTGATTCCTAAGCAGTGGAGATTTGCTTCTTACAGTCCTGGAGGCTTGGAAGTCTGGTATCAAGGTGCCGGCAGGTTCAGCATCTGGTGAGGGCCTGGTCTCTGCTCCCACCATGATGCCTTGAAGCTGTATCCTTTAGAAGGAATGAACACTATCCACACAGGGTAAAGGTGGCTGAGCCAATGAGACTAGCTGTTTTCCTCGAGCTCTTTAATCAGGTCATCACTTCTATCCATGAGGACAGAGCGCTCATATCCTAATCACCTCCTAAAGGCTCTACTGCTTGGTTGCATTCAGAATTAGTTCTCAACATAGATTTTAGATGGAACACAAATACTCAAACCAAAACAGATCATGTTTATTTTTGCTAATGGTTTTTTCCCTAATGCTTAGCACAGAGTCCGTGTATTATCTGATCTTAATAGTCATTTGCTAGATGAATACATACTATTGGATTCAGAAGGCTAAGCCTTTAATATGGATGAAGGTCACTGTCTTTGTCTATGGCCGTTGGAATGAGCTCTTGGCAAGGCCATGTGTTTCCTCCCCTCTCTCCTGCCTGAATGCGAAGGCACTGTCTCCCTAGTGTTTGGCTTATTCCTTCTCACTGGAATGAAAAGGTTACTCTCTATCAAATCAGATCTGCTGCAGCTAAATGTTGCAACTCCAGCTGTCTGTCACTTCAAGCAGAGAAGTTGTATTATGTAAGACCGAAGGGTTGGGTTTGGTAGGAACAGAACACGAGTTGCTGTTCATCATGCTGTCTTGCATACGCTCTTGGCTCTAGGGGCATCCCCTCTTCCTGTCCCTCTTAGGGGCCACTGGTCTGCCCTTGAGCCTCTTCAGTGAAGCTGGCGAAGGAAATGAAAGGCTGTGATTCTGCTCAGGAAAACTGCAGCCCAGAACTAGCCACGGGATCCCTTTCTGGGCAGGCTCGGGTGAAGCTTCCACTGCAGCAAGAGGGGTTCGCTGCCACCTTCTTCGGCTTCTAGGTTGTTCCCATTCTTCACTCTCGTTTGAGAGGGGATGCCTTAGCATAAGCTGACATTGAATGTACGCTCTGAAAGCAATCACTATCCGCAAGAGCAAGGCCTTCTGACTTGCTGGTGTTTGCCCTGCGTCTTGATGAGACTTGAGGGTGCAGATCATAGGGTGAGACGTGGGATGGGCCTTTTTGGTCTGAACACAAAGGGCAGTATCGGAATCTAATGGGTATCATTGGGGAAAGTGGTAGAACCACTAGATGGGAGAGTGACAGGTCCTAGACTTTCAGTTGATCATGGAGACAAGGATCAGCCCTGACTGGCAGGTGGCTTAGGTTCATCAGGATTCTGATTTGCAAGCAGCAGAAAACTTCATTCAGAAAAGTTTAGAAAAAAGAGAAATAAGCAGGAATTCTGTGGCATTTTCTAGATTTTGTGGAAGTCCCGTGGTTAAGGAAGCGGTTAGGCATAACCGGATCCAGGTGCTCAGGAATTATCCTCAGGAACCAGTCTTGATCTCTTGGATCTGCTTTCTTCCACAGTGGCTGTGTTCTCAGGAAGGCTTTCTCTACAAGTAGAGAAGCAGGCTACTGGTGTTCAAAACTAATGCGATAGAACTGCCAGACTTAGCACATAAAAGTAAAGGGTGCTCAGTTAAATTGAATTTTAGGTACAACTGGCATCTTTGTTAGTTTAAGTATGTCCCATGTAATAGTTGTAGTATGTCTCAAATACTACTATAACAGCAGCTACTGCTATTACACCACAAACTGCTTTGAACATTCTGTGCATAGCTGGCAAAAACGTGACATCATCCTTGCTGCTGATAGCTTCAGAAAAAAAAGAGTGGCTCCCTCTCCCATGTGTCCTTCAAATGATCTGACAGGTCAGTTGGGTCACATACTCATGCCTGTGGTTGCTGACCCCAGTGGGGAGGGACAGTTCAGCCAGTCACTGAATCCTTCTTAAATACTTCTGTTCTAGGTGCTGGAGATCCAGCCATGGCTGAGACAGGAAGATGCCCTGGCTGTGAAGAGCACACTTTCTAGCTGTGGGTGGAGGTGGCAGACAATGCGTGTGTTCTCTTGTACACAAGTTGAGTGGGAGTGCATCCGAGTGGTTAGGATTCCCATTCCCTACTTAGAGTACCTGGGGGTGACAACCTGGCTGTGGCTCCCAGCTCCAGCTTCCTGCCACTTCAGACCCTGAGAGGCCTCGGTGATGGCTCAAGAAATTGGATTCTTTCCACCCACGTGGGAGACTTAAACTGTGCTCCTGGCTTCTGGTCCCAGCCCTTGCCCAGCCTTACCTGATACATGTGTTTGGGGAGTGAACTAGCAGATGTAAGCAAACACACACTCTTCCACTTGCCCCTCAAATTATAAAAAAGTAGGATGACTTTTTTTATAAAATATTTATAGGGGCTGGTGCTGTGGCATAGATGGTTAATCCACTGTCTGCAGTGCCAGCATCCCATATGCTCACTGGTTCACGTCTTGGCTGCTCCACTTCCAATCGAGCTCCCTGCTAATGTGCCTGAAAAGCAGTGGAAGATGCCCAAGTCCTTGGTCCCCTGCCTCCCATGTTGGAGACCCAGGAGAAGCTCCACGATCCTGGCCTTGGCCTGGCCCAGCCCCAGCTTTTGCAGCCATTTGAGAAGTGAACCAGAGGATGGAAGATAACTCACATTCTCTCTCTCCTCCCCCTACCCCTCCTCCTCTTCCTCTCTCTCTCTATCTCTGCCTGTCAAATACATGAATAAATATGAAAAAAATAGAGATCTTCCCTCCCCAAATGTCCTCAATGGTCATGACCGAAGCAGGCTGAAGCGAGGAGCTCCATTCTTGTCTCCCAATGGGTGCAGGGGCCCAAGCACTTGGGCCATCATCTGCTGCTTTCCTAGGCACATTGGTAGGAAACTGGATTTTAAGCAGAACAGCCAGGATGGCCCTCCAGTATGGGATAGCAGCTTAACCCATTGCACCAAAATGTTGTTCCATGGGTAACCTCTTATACTGGAAAACGCCATGAAGGAGATAAAGTAGGGTACCGTGGTGAGAAGTGTATGGCGCTATTGTGTGTGGCTTGACCTGTGTCCTCCACAAAAAGATGTCATCCAGCTTGTGGTCATTTATTTTAGCAGCTCCAGAAAAGCTAAATAGGGATGGAGGGATAAAGGCTGGTCGGGAGGAAGCATCATTTGAGATGAGTGAGCCCTGCGGGTTGAGGAGGGCACAGTTGTGACGACATCAAGAGGAAGGTTACTTGAGGGAGAAGGAAGAGCAAGTGCAGAGCCCTGGGAGTGGATGTAGCAGCGTGTGTGGACAGCATGGGAGAAGCGCAGAGGCACTGGAACGGCAGAGCAGCCATGCACAGGAGGGTTGGGTAGGTCCCCCAGAGATGGCACCCATTGTAAGAAGCTCTTGTTGCAGTAGCAAAAGCCACAGGTGCATCCCAGCTCCTCTGCTTCCTTGTGTAATCTTGTTTCTTAACCTCTTGGAATACAGACTTGAGTTTCTTTGAATGTAAGGTGTCCATGAAGATGCTCCTGAATGTATGGAGAGTTGGCTCCTGCGCCTTCTTAGTTTGTTATTCCTGGGTCCTTAGATTTCCTATGCAATTTGCCTCCATCCTAAACCCACTTGGAATTCCCGTGCCTTGAGTGATCCTTTGTGATCTATCTTGATTTTACCTCCTCAAATGGTTTCGCTTCATAGATGAGTGTTCTGTCTGGTTCTCTTGGCCTCTGACGATATCCCTGTCCATTCCTGGTTTTGCTTTTACTGGCCCCTTTGGGACTCTGTGACTCTGAGCCTGGCTCCAGTGTTGTAGAAATTTAGGGCTGTGAGTTAGCCTTGAGGAGGGAACATATTTGCATGGGGTCAGCCATGGTTTTCTCAGGACAGGTGCACACACGTTCAGCTGAGGGGATCCTGCATGTAGAGCAGAACACCACTGACCTTGATACATGAACTTGTTCCTGTGACCTCGTACCCCCACATCACATTGTATCCAACTGTCTGACTCATGGAGCAAACTGTTCTCTGATATTGAATGTGTTTTCTGTAACTCGGTGATTCTCTTGGTATAGAAAGGCTCCTATTGCTCACTCTCAGAATTTTGGATAGAGCAGGTCTGAGGAAGGGCCCGAACACTCGCATCTCGGTCAAGTTCCTATGTGGTGCTGAAACAGCTCATCTGGGGACCACACTTCGAGAACCACTGCCCTGAACTAAGAGAAGAGGATGAAAACCAGAAAACTCTCTAACCAACGATGGGGTGAAAACAGACTGGAGGAGGGTCTCCTGGAAGATGCTTCCTTCTTGTTGGGAAGCAAGTCCTGATTGGGAAATTGACACACACCAGTCTTGAGATGCTTATAACTTAGAAGACAGAGTGGAGAGAAGAATGGTGAAAGGCTTTGACAAGAAACAATGTTTCGATCAAAGAGATGTAGGTGGGAATGGATGGGGAAAGGCATCTGGTGTGCGGGGATCAGAGTAGGTGAAGATGTAGAGGCAAAGAAGCACAAGGGACTAATTGCAGGTCCTCTGGTTGGGCCAGAAGAGAGGGTTTTGTACATTCTGACCAGAAGCCAAGGAAAACATTGTGCCCTCGATGCTCAGCACTGTGTTTGTTTTTCTACGCTCACCTGTGTACATTTACATGTATCTGCAACCAACCTTCATGCAACAGTGCCTGCAGGGCACCTTGGATCTTCTGTTCCATCCAGTTCTAGAACAAAAAGACAGGATAGCAGAGTGGTTAGAGGCACAGCCTCTGACTCCTTGGCTGCCTGGGTTCAGGCTTGGTTTTAACCACTTTAGTTGGGCCCCACTGTCCTCATCCATGAAACAGAAATGGCAACAACAGTTATGTCTTAGGAGCAGCGTGAGAGGCAGGTGAGTCTATGTAATGTAGTTAGAACAGAGTCTGGTATGTGGGAAAAGCCCTGTCAGTGGTTGTTTTTTGTCTAGAAAATTCACTTAAAAATGGTGTCACCATGTGCTCAGTTGATTTTAGGACCGCCTTGATGAGCTACCGCTGTAGCCGGAAGACCTGGACCAGAGGTGCAGAAATGGGGTGATGGCATGGGGAGATGTGGTTTGGACCCACACTAGGGAGGCTCTGAGTCTCCGGGCAAGGACTCTGGGTTTCCTCACTCAGGGCTGGGTTTGGACACAGCGTTGAGATCCAGGCTGCCCTGAGGTTTGTTAACCTGCCTGCACACTGTATGGGAATGGGCAGCCCAGAGGTGTCCTGTTGTCCGGCCAGAGGTGAGGTTATCTCCCATGAAGGCAGAGCAGTGGGAGCGAAGGGGAATGAGCCCCACTCTGACAGCCTCCACCGCCGAAGCTCCGTGGTCTGCAGAGCTGGCAAGCGAGGAACCAAGGAGCCCTTGCTCTGCCGTGTCTCTTTCCACTTGAAGCCAGCGTCTGGAGAACCTTCCTAAGTCACCCCCAATGGCGAGAAGAGAGAAGCTCAAGTGGAGTTGGGGGGGGGGGGGCATTACCTTCCCGGAAAGTGCAAACAGCCTGGGAAGGCAGACTCACCGCGAAGGTGTTCTTAGTTAAAGGTGCATCTGTGGCCAAACCTTCACAGAAGATCCTCAGCATGAATTCAAGTTGCTAATTAGGTCCTTGTTTATGATGTTAGATTCTTTCAGAGGCTTCGTGGGGGATGGGGAACTGAGTGGGGGTGGGGACTGGTCCATAAAAAAGTAGGTAATTAATCTTTTTCAGGCTTAATCACATCCTGATGATTTAAATGCTCACATGAGTTTCCAGTTGGTCTTTTCAGAAACTGGTGACGTGCCATTATGGTGCAAAAGCTGAATTAGAGCAAATGTCAAGTATTTATTTGCCCAGGCCATCTGTGCCTTGGGGATTCTGCAGTGGTTTTATTTGATCTCTCTGGAACCTTTGAGGGGACTGTGGCAGGGGCCAGAGGGCGGGTACTGGCTGTCAAGAGCATCGCACCCCTGCAGCTCTCTGTCCAAGGAAGACAGCTCCCGTGTTGTCTCCTTGAAGTCATCTTATTTGTTCTCCTGTGGGTACCTGTTCATTCTTCACTCTGAATAGCCATTGAAGCAGCAAAGATTGGGGCCCGCACTGTGGCTTGGAGGGTTCATCCTCCACCTATAGTACCAGCAGCTTCGGGTCTGGTTCTCTGCTGGTGCACCTAAGAGGGCAGCTGAAGAGGACCCAAGTGCTTGGGTCTCTGCACACACATGGGAGACTTAGAGGAGGCTCCTGGCTCCTAGCCTTGGGGTAGCCCAGCTATGGCTGTTGTGGCCATTTGGGGAGTGAACCAGTAGATGGAAGATACATTCTCTCTCTTTTCTTTCTCTATATCTCTGCCTTTGAAAAAACAAAAGCAAAGATTGAGTGTTTACTATGGACCTAATTCTTTCCCAATTTCTCTACCATTGTCTTAACTCCATTTTCTGTTGCTGTAATAAAGCAGACTTTATTAAGATTAAATTTATGAATGGGTAATTTAGTAAAGGAGGTTAGTTTGGCTCATAGTTCTGGAAGTCAAGGAGCATGGCGCCAACATCTGCTTAGGTTCTGGCCAGGGTCTTATGGCAGAAGGCAGAGCACAAACCGGTATGATGGAAGAAAAGGAGAGGGCCAAGGAGATGATGTGTTTCATAGCAGCTGCTCTTTGGTTCACCCTCCAATGGTCACTGTGGATGGGCGCATCACGCTGATCCAAAGCCAGGAGCCAGGTGCTTCTCCTGGTCTCCCATGTGGGTGCAGGGCCCAAGCACTTGGGCCATGCTCCACTGTACTCCCTGGCCACAGCAGAGAGCTGACCTGGAAGAGGGGCAACCGGGACAGAATCTGGCGCCCCGACCGGGACTAGACCCCGGTGTGCTGGTGCCGCAAGGCAGAGGATTAGCCTATTGAGCCACAGCGCCGGCCAATAGCAACTGCTCTCAAGAGAGCTAATCCACTCCAGTGGAAACTAATCCAGTCTCATGAGAGAGACAATAGTCTCTCTTAAAGGCTCCTCCTTCCATCACTGTTACTTTGGCAACCAACGTTGGATGATGCTGGGGACAGATCACACTCAAGCCATAGCAACTGTGTGACCTCATTCCTGCTCAGAACAGCCCTGTGATTGCATTTGTTATCCTATTCCATCTCAATGAGGAGGGAGCTGCTAGGCATTGCATGGTCTATGGGCTTTTCCTAAGGTCTCAGAACATTCACCTGGTGCATCTGGGGCCCAGAGTCAAGTAGGCTGACTGTAGAGCCTACAGTTTTACCTGCTGGAAGCTGTCTCAATGAGGACACAGAAACTCTTTCTACTCTTCATCTTCTCTAGACTTAACATTGCACTGTCCCTGCTCAGGTTCCCTACTACTCGACCGCTTTACCCCACAGGTGAGAGGGTGATGATTGTGCACCTATAGGTGACAATATCACCTGAGGACGTAATTCCAGGTCTGATCCAATGAAACCTCATTCCCTTCTGAGAATCACAGGGTTTATCTTCCAACCTGGCTTCATCCTCAGAGTCCGCAGCAAATCCTCCCGGTGAACTGAAGTTGGGAATTATTGAAAAGTCTCCATGGATGATGTTTTTAAAGATTTATTTATTTTATTTGAAAGGCAGAGTTACAGAGAGGCAGAGAGAGAGATCTTTCATCCGCTGGTTCACTCCCCAAATGGCTGCAACAGCTGGAGCTGCGCCAATCTGAAGCCAGGAACCAGGAGCTTCTTCATGGTTTCTCATGCGGGTGCAGGGGTCCAATGACTTGGGCAGTCTTCCACTGTTTTCCCAGGCTATAGAGAGCTGGATTGGAAGTGGAGCAGCTGGGACTCCAATCTGCGCCCATATGGAATGCTGGCACTGCTATGCCACAGCCCTGGCCCCAGTGGTTTAAAATTGAATAGACAAGTAAAATTTATGTGGTTGTAATCCACACAAAAAACATAGGGTATTCCAAGCAAACTCTAAAGAGGACCTATAGACCTAGAAAATCTCATTCATTTACTTGTGTATTGAGCACACATTTATTTAGCATTTAAAATTTCTGCTCTTTATGGTGCTTCTTATCTAAAGGGGAGACAGTGTAAAAAATGAATACATGTAAAATTAAAAATTGTGCCAAGTACAATGCAGTAGCATTTTCCATTATTAATAATGGTAAATCATTTTTTGGCCTTATTAAGAAAGTAGAGGGTTCATATTGGCATATTTTCTGTTAAGTTCACTAAGGTTGCTGTCATTCAAATTGATTCAAAATATTTCCAAAATGTCTGATTAGTACATCAAATGGTAAGTTTCTAGGAGTAGCCCCAGTGGTTCATGATTCCAAACTCAAGGCGGCTGTGGTCACTCAGCGGCAGGTGGTAAAATGCGTGCCTTCCTCAGAGTCTCCCTCCACAGTCTCTCTGGGACATGTACGTGGCAGACGAGCTCTCAGAAGGCACTTCTGCACGCCACACTCTTCTCAGCACTATCAGATGTCTTGTGTTTCTTCACGGAAGCCCGAGACAGAGGCATATTTTCTCCATCTAATGGTTTAGGATTTTGAGATGTGAATTTTCCCAAGTTGCACAGCTAGAAAATAAAAGCAGGATAAAACAATTGAGATCTTCCTAACAGAAAAAGGTAATGTTTATGTTATGGATTTCGCTCTTCATTGAAGAAGAAAATACGGAAGAAGAGCATGGAACTAAGTCATCTGGCATTCTGAGCATGAGGAGCACCACACAGGTGCAAGGTTGTTTCATACTGTGGGTGTGAGGAGCTGTCATCTGTGTTCTGTTCTCTGCTTGACAGCTCATCTCCAGTTATATAATCCATCAGATCATATTGGGGTGTATTGTCTTGCATTAAAGCTCACTCTGTTCCATTCCTTTCCACATCATTCTAGCTCTGCCCCTACTGTTCCACTCCACCCCATCCCACCCCACCCCATCCCACCCCACTCTGCTCCAAATCCTTCCATCTCGTCTCCCTCTGTCCCACTCCCTTCCATTCTTTCCCATTCCGTTCTATTTCTCTTTCTGTTCTTTAGTGTTGCATTCTTCAATCCCATGCATTCTACTGCAAACAACATGATGGTATTAACAGTAGCATTATCATTGTACAGAACGTTTGTTGAACAGAATCAGAAAATGAATATTCTTGTCCTGCTGGCAACATTTAATTATGTGAAAACTTTGAGCAATTCATTTCTTTGTACCACACTCCTCAAGTCTACATATGGCTTTGGTTACATTTATGGTTCCATCATTGGCTGCATGTTAGAACCACGTGGAAAACTTGAACAGATACTTGTACAGAGCCTTGTCCCTCTCAAGACCTTGGACTTAATCTAAGACAGATAAGGTTTTTAAAAAACATCCAAGATTAATTTAGAGCCAAAGTTGAGAATCACTGGAATAGTGATGACCGTGTTTCATTACTTATATGTTCAACAAATACTTCTTGTGCACTAACTTCATAACTGGTGTTATGCTAGGGTTTGTGGGGATTCAGACTGAATCTATAATGATCTTGTCCATAAAGTCTTTTTGTCTAGTGGATAAGGACATTGAAAAGGAAATACAATGTGGAAAATCACAAGTTCAGAAAGAGGCTCAGCTACAGCATAGAATTCCATGATGCAGTGATATTCTTGGTCTCTATTTTGGAAACCATTTGATATCCCTGGGTCCCTCTTTCCTTATCTTCAAGGTGGAAATGATATTTGCTCTTCCAAATAGATCTTGGGTTAGCTGGAATAATAAGCAAGAACCCTCATGCTGAATTGCAGGATAAGAGGGTTAACTCACTAAAATAAAATGATCATTTGATTCCTGTTTCCACAAACTTTTGGAAGTACCCTTGTGTGCATGCATGTGTCTACCTATCTACCTATCTATGTATGAATTATTTGGGAGAAAATCACAGTTTGATATCCCTTTACACCACTTATTTCAGGGTGTATTTCCTTAAAACAAAAACATTCTCTTATCTAACCATGGTGCGATGATAAAGATCAGGGAATTACCATTGGTTTAATGATATCTAATCTATAGACCTTATTCAAATTTTAGAAATTATATTATACCAATAATGTGCTTTACCACAAAAAAGTTATCTGGAATCTTGTGATACATTAAGTTGCTGATATCCTTTTAGTGCCTTTTAATTTGCAATCCTGTCTGTGTCTTAATTTGCAATTCAGGTGTCCTCTTCGTCATTCATGACCTTGTTATCATTGAAGAGTACTGGCCAGTTTGTTGAGTATCTCAATTTAAGTTTGATGGTTTCTCATGATTACGCTGGGGTTAGGAATTTTTGTAGGACCACCACTGAAGTGATGTTGCTACCCTTGTTCCAGTAGTGGAGGGAGACATCTTTTTTTTTTTTTTTCATGACCCACATTTGTATCCGTTTAGAAGGATAGACTTTATACAGATGATTCTTCCTGGCCGAACTCCATTTTCTTTCTTAGCACAACAAGCAGCAATAGCAGCTGTGCACACAGTTTTGCAATCAGTCGATGCTAATAATTCGACTTTGGCTTCAGAGTTATACAGAGAGAAGGAGAGAGAGAGAGGTCTTCCATCCACTGGTTCACTCCCCAGTTGGCCACAGTGGCCAGAGCTGTGCAGATCTGAAGCCAGGACCTTCTTCTGGGTTTCCCACATGGGTGCAGGGGCCCAAGGCCTTGGGCCATCTCCTACTGCTTTCCCAGTCCATAGCAGAGGGCAGCTGGGTCTCGAACCGGCGCCCATGTGAGATGCCAGCACTGCAGGTGCCAGCTTTACCTGCTATGCCACAACACTAGCCCCCTGGCTTTCTTAAAATATTAATTCCAGTTCATAACCAAGACATAAACATCGTGTGTCCTTTGTCTTCTGATGTGGGATCATCACAAACAAACTTCTCTGAGATTGCTCCTCTTGCTGTGCCTACCTGATGCTAAGGTGAGACTCACAGGAGATGGTCAGTGAGATGGTGGATCTACACTGCAACAGGGACAGAAATCCCAGGGACTCTGATGGTGGTAAGAATTCATCGATCTCATTTCTCTGGGAAAAGGACTTTCAGGCAGATGAGAGTTAGTTTCCTAAGTCAAATAGGCTGCATCATGGAATGCCCAAGTCCATTCTCTCCCGGCGTGTCTATGAGGATGTTGATGGAAAGCTGAGCAATTAAGTCAGTAGATGGGGAAAGGGGATTGGGATGCCTTCCCTGATAAGGACGGACATCATCTAACCTGATGAGGGTATGAATAGAAGAAAAGGTAGAGGAAGGAAGTCTCTGTTCTCTCTCTCTCTGTCTCTCTCTCTCTCTTTCTGATATATCTATAAATACTGATTCTGTTTCTCTAGAAAGCTCTGACTAATGGAGAGAACTGAGAGCTTCCACTGAGACATATTTAGGGCTCTGTACCCCAGAGGAAAAAATCTATTTTATTTCCTCTCTTGAGATGCTTAGTTTATCTATCTTTCCGCCTAGGCTCCTGGAAGTTCCCAAACTTCCGGAGAGAATTCTCCGTCCATTCTTGCCTCATCTCCGCCCACCCTGGGAGCTTGGCTGAGTCAGCAAGGATCTCGGCTCGGTGCTCCGTACGCGTGTCCAGGTTGTTAATACAGCTGCAGGCACTGTGGGCTCTTGGCCTCTGAGTGCCGGAGGGCATGGAAATATTAACTTCTGTTCATGCAGAGAATTTGCTATGAACTCCAATGCTTCATTTAAAAAAAAAATCACTCACAAAAACCTGACAAGATTCTTCCAGCTTATCAACCAGATTCAAGTATCTTAAAGGTTATTTTAGCTTTCTCCATCCTGTACTTACAGGATTCTTTTCAAATAGATTTTTGTTTCCTGATTAAAAACAAATCATTCTCTGGTAAAATATTTGGAAAGATCAGAAAAGTTTAAAGAAGAAAATAGTTCCCCAGATCTTAAGCCCTTGATGCATTTACCCTTAACCTTTTTTAAATTTATTTTTAAAGTCAGAGTTACAGGGAGAGGGAGAGACAGAGAATGAAAGAGATCTTCCATATGCTGGTTCACTCCCCAGATGGCCACTATGGCCAACACTGGGCCAGGAGCTCCTTCAAGGTCTCTCATGTGGGTGACAGGGGGCGAAACACCTGGGCAATTCTCTGTTGTCTTTCCCAGGCCATTAACAGGGAGATAGGTGGGGAATCGGGCAGCTGGGACACAAACCAGTGCCCATGCTGGATGCCGGTAGTGTAGACAGTGGCTTAACCCACTGCATCACAGCATAGCCCAACTCAATCTTTTTGTATAGGTGATTCTAGTCTTCTCTTTACTGCATTTTTTAAAACAATTTAGACTATTTTCCATCTTGGTCTTTTTATCAGTTAATTTTCCCGCACTTCAAGCAGTCTGGCAATTCTGTGTTCATCTGCGTTACCTGCTGGCCACAGCCAAGCACCTGGAAGATGAGCAGTAACGTTACTGTTAGCCCACACTGAAAGGAACTTGGTTTCTGGGTTGGTGAGCTTATCAATGGCATATAGGAAGCAAATACGAGGGAGCAGGCCATTTGGAATGATACATTTTCGTGTTAGATCCCTGCCACTCTCCTTACTAGTTTTGTGAAGTTGGCTAGAAGTTGTGAAATGTTCCAAGTCTTTTTTCTGTGTTAAATGATAAAATAAGGATTACGATAGCTACCTCTGCGTTTGTTGTATAGATTAAAAAGAACTCACAATGCATGAGTAAGTTTGCAATTAATAGTAGTTCAAGAACTTCCCTTGTCTGAGGAAGACATCTGTTTTTCTTTCTTTCTTTCTTTCTTTTTTTTTTTTTTTGTGACAGGCAGAGTGGACAGTGAGAGAGACAGAGAGAAAGGTCTTCCTTTGCCGTTGGTTCACCCTCCAATGGCTGCCGCGGTCGGCGCGCTGCGGCCACCGCACCGCGCTCATCCAATGGCAGGAGCCAGGTGCTAGGTGCTTTTCCCTGGTCTCCCATGGGGTGCAGGGCCCAAGCACTTGGGCCATCCTCCACTGCCCTCCGGGGCCACAGCAGAGGGCTGGCCTGGAAGAGGAGCAACCGGGACAGAATCCAGCGCCCCGACCGGGACTAGAACCCAGTGTGCCGGCGCTCATTTTTTTTTCTTTAAGACAGAATTACAGGCAGGGAGAGACAGAGAGGTCTTTCATCCACTGGTTCACTCCCCCAATGGCCCAAATGGCTGCAATGGCTGGAGCTGCACCAATCTAAAGCCAGAAGCCAGGATCCTCCTCCAGGTCTCCCACAAGGGTGCAGGGGCCCAAGGACTTGGGCCATCCTCCACTGCCTTCCCCAGGCCACAGCGGAGAGCTGGATCAGAAGTGGAGCTATCAGGACTTGAATTGGTGCCCATATGGGATGCCAGCACTACAGGCCAGGGCTTTAACCCACTGTGCCACAGCGCCACACCCTGTCTGTCTTTCCAGGGACCTATAGCCTACCGTTTATAATAGTATTCAGATATTTGGGGAAGAACTCCTAGCACACCTAAGCATGTGGTTCAAGTAGAGATGACTTTAACCCCAGCTCGGGAGCTTGGCCATCCACAGTGTGATCTCCCTTTCATCAGAGTGATTGGTTCTGCATGGGCATGTGACCCACTCTGGGAGCCAATGAGACACAATCATAGAACTTCTGTTGTGACTTTCAGCAAAGAGACGCTCTCTTCCCACTTACCTTCAAATTGGGATCCCATAAGCATGGAGCTTGTGGGGGCGTCTGCCTTCCACCCCGGCTGCTCCTGAAGGGTTGGGGAAGACTTGGCTGAAAATGAAGCTCACACCATGGAAAGCACAGCTGAGGGACACAGAGTGACAGGTTTCTGTCAACACTCTTGGGCCCCCTGGATCCAGCCTTGCCTAACACTGGAGTACAGGACTTCTCCTTGGAGCCAGACACAGTCCTCCCCGCACCCTTTCAAATGATGCCATGGGTTGGATTCTCTCATTTGCATTCAAAAGAGATTTAATCAAGACACTTGTCTGGCCTCAGCTTTTAAAAAAGATGAAGGCACTGTGAATCCTTCCTCTGAGCACATTAACCTGTGTGCACACTGGCTCATTAGGAGGCCTCTCGGGTCGAGTGGCTGATACCCCCTAGGAGCACCTTGCAGCCTGCAGCTCCACATGCGTCTTTACCACACGGGGAGAAGCAGGCAGGGTGCTTGAAAACTCCCAGGGCAAGTTAGCATTGACTAGCCTTGTCTGAAGGCTTGAAGGAATGAAAGTTAATGATCAATGAGCACTTTGACTTTGCTTCTTACTGTGTGTTCCTAATTAGCATTTAAGGGATCTTTTGACTTGCTAAGAACATTCTTCCTGGTTTGGGCATTTGCTGAGGTGGATCAGACAGGGCTTGGGTAGCCTGCATCCCATTCTGAATGCCTGGGTTCGAGTCCTGGCTCTGCTCCCCACTCCTGCTTCCTACTGATGTGCACTCTAGAGGCAGCTAGTGATGGTTCATGTAGTTCTGTTGCTAATGGCCATCCTAACAGGTGGGGCATGCTATCTCATAGGTATTGCTTAGTATTTTCTGATTATTAGTAATCTTTTCATGCCTTTGGGACACATTTCTATGTGTTTGGAAAAATGTGTATTCAAGTTTTTTTTTTCATTGGGTTTTTAAAATTTGTTTGCTTGTATTTGCTTTTAAGTTATAGGATTTTCTTACATAGTTTGGAAATTAACTCCCTATTAGCTATATGGTTTGCAAGTATTTTCTACCATTTCACTCTGTTAATTTTTGCCTTTCACTCTGTTAATTGTTTTACAAACGCTTTTAGCTTGATGCAGCCCCATTTACCTGTTCTTGCTTTTGTTGCCTGCATATGTTGTCTGTAAGGAATCCTTGTCACCAGTTTCATGAAGCTTTCTCCCATATCTTCTTCTAGAAGTTTCAAAATTTCAGATCTTTTTAGGTCTTCAATGCATTTAAATTTGACTCTTTTGTGTGGTGTAGGGAACAAGTCAATTTCCTTGTCTTGTACGTGGATATCCATTTTTCCAATAGTGGAAAAGGCTACTTTTTCCCTATTGTGTGTTCTTAGCGCCTTGGTCATAGATGAGTTGATGGTGGTTATGTGAGTTTATTCCTGTTTGTTCCATGGGTCACATGGCTATTTTCAGGTTCACACATCATGACCACATGGGATTTATTTCTGGAATGCAAGTAGGGTTCAGCATATGAAAATCAATTAATGTGATATGTCCTATTAACAGAAGAGATGATAAATCACATGGTCATCCCAACAGGTACAGAAGAACATTGGGCTAAATTCAATGCTTTGAATCAACTAGGAATATAAGGCAATATCTCAACATGATAAATATATGAAAAGCTCACATTAACATCACACTCAATGGTGAAAAAGTTTTTCATCTAAGAGAACAAGACCAGGAAGCCCATTCTGATCATTTCTATTCGACCTAGTACTAGGATCCTGGTTGGAAGAATTAGGCCAGAAATAGAAATAACAAGGCATTCAAACTGGAAAGGAGCAAGTCAAAGTACATGTGTTTGCAGGTAACATAAACACACGTGTAGAAAATCCTGAAAGCTTCACATAGACGCAGAACCTGCTGGAACTGGGGAGTTCAGTAATACTGAAAGATACAAAAGCAACACACAAAAATAAGCCGTGGCACAGTGGACAAAGCTGCCGTTTGCGATGCCGGCATCCCTTTGTGTACTCGTTCATGTCCCAGCTGCGCCACTTCTGATCCAGCTCCCTGTTGGTGGCCTGGGAAAAGCAACAGAAGATGGCCTGAGAACTTCGGCCCCTGCGACACACACGGGAGACCTGGGAGAAGTTCCTGGTTCCTATGCTGTGGACATTTGGGGAGTGAATCAGCAGATGGACGCTGTCTCTCTGTCTCTCATCTCCCTTTGTAATTCTTTCAAATAAGATAAAGAAATCTTTAAAAAAGTTGTATCTCTGTATACTGATAATGAACTATCCAAATAGCAAATTAAAAAAAAAAAATTCCATTTAAGATATCACCAAAAGAATAAAATACTTAGGAATAAACTTCACTAAGGAGGCAAAAGATTTATTTATTTTTTATTTTTTTATTATTTTTTGACAGGCAGAGTGGACAGTGAGAGACAGAAAGGTTTTCCTTTTCCATTGGTTCACTCCCCAATGGCCACTGCGGCTGGCACGCTGATTCAAAGCCAAGAGCCAGGTGCTTCTCCTGGTCTCCCATGCGGGTGCAGGGCCCAAGCACCTGGGCCATCCTCCACTGCCCTCCTGGGCCACAGCAGAGAGCTGGCCTGGAAGAGGGGCAACCGGGACAGAATCTGGCGCCCCAACCAGGACTAGAACCCGGTATGCCGGAGCCACAGGTAGAGGATTAGCCTAGTGAGCCGTGGCACTGGCCAAGATTTATACACTAAACACCATAAAACACTGATGAAAAATAAAAAATGAAAATAAATGGAAATATATTTAATATTTATAAATTTAAAGAATGAATATTGTTAAGATGTCCATACTAGCCAAAATGATACACAGATTCAATGCAATACCTATCAAAGTTTACATGCTATTTTTTTTAAACTAGAAATAATTCCTAAAATGTATTTGGACCCTCAAAGGATTCCACATAGCCCAAATCATTTTGGAAAGAGAAACAAAGCTGGAGGCATCACTATCCCAGATTTCAAAATGCATTACAAAGGTGCTCTCATGAAAGCTGTTTAATTTTGTCTGTTCTAACAAGAAGAGACATGCTAAGGTGAGACACAACTTCACCTATTCTAGTAAACCTTTGTGGTATGTTATTTTTTCCAGTCAGAGCCAGATTTCTTTTTTGAAAATGTATTTTATTCTGAAAGCCAGGGTGATAGAGATCTAGAGATAAAGAGATGGAAAGAGAGAAAGGGGGAGAGAGAGATGGAGAACTCTAATCTTACATCCTCTCGATTACTCGCCAAATGGCGCAGGTTGAAGCCAGGAACCCGGAACTCCATCCTGGTCTCCCACTGCTTTTCCACGTACATGAGCTGGGAGCTGGATTGGAAGTGGAGCAATAGGGAGCACCACAGTCCCGACCCCTAGACCCACTTTTTCAAATGACTCGTTCTTTTCATTCAAGGTGGTCTCATTATATAGAAGCTAATTTTCACAATCAGATTATTGCATATATGTGTTCTTCCTAAGGATAAAAGTATTCCACTGAGACCTTGTTTTCCCATCTTAGTATAGAGTTGACAGCTTTATATCAGTTTCTATTGTGTCACTGATACAATACACTTAAATGGGCAACTGGACAAGGGAGAAGCCATTTCACTCTAAATATAGAGTAGTGCAGGTGGAAGTTACTAGGAGATGGACATTATTACTTAGAAATGTTTCCACTTGCAAGCAGCATTAAATTTAAGCTAGGATTAAATGACACCTACTGTCCCCCGATTAAGGAGTTTGCTGTTACTGGTTGGTTGCTGAGTAACACCAGGCAAGACTATGAATCTTCTAGTCTATTATCCTTCCTAGGTTGGTTTTGCATAATTAAACTTACTACCTAATAAATGCAAAGTGGCTGCTGCAGCTCCAGATACCTCATCCCTGTTCAGAGGAAGAGAAGAGGGAAGGAAGAGCTCTAGGAAAGCAAACCCCTTCTGAAAAGTTTTCACGTCTTTGGAAGAAAAAGATCATATGGCAAGAAAAAGAAACTAAACCATCGTGATTCCTACACTGGAGATGGACATGGTGCTGCCTAGAATAAAACTGGATTCCGTTAGGAAGACAAAGTGGGGAAGGGTGGCTGTGGAGTGACAGCCAGCGTCTGCCTCCAGGACTGATTTCTGAAACAAGTTCCACTTCCCAGCGCTAGCGGCGTATAGATGCCTTTGTGTACTCTTTTGCTCCAGTCAATATAAATATAAATATTTCCCAGGGAATGAGTGCAGGCTAAGTGTTAAGAACAGTGCCTATGACTTGGTGGGTGAAAGGTTTACACTCTGTTCTCATTACTTAGGTGTCTAGACGTTGATGTGTATAGACAGGCACAGCTTCTAAAAGCATCCCCTGTTCTCTCCACAAGTTTTCCAACCTCTCCTTTTGCTGACTGCCGGGATCCAGGCTGGCAATGGGGAGAAGCGGATCACGATGCAGGCCAGCCCACTGCTTCCAGAGCTGCCCTTGGTGTTGTAGGCTCTTTCAGGACCTCTCTCTCGTGCGGGTGACTGTCCTGTGTGAGTCCACAGCTGAGGGCCCCACTGCCAGCTGCCGCACACGGCACCTGCTCTCAGCACTGACCTCTATTCCAACTCCTGGACTGTTGCTAAGGAAACCTCCTCACCAGGGACCAACTCCAGGGTTCCAGATTGCAACAACACTCCGCAGCATCCGCAAACCCACGGGACTCTTCGTTCTTAGGGTGATGACGACAGGGCATCCTGTGTTACTGCTTCTCCTTTGCCTTGGCATTTCTCCCCATTCTCTTCTTCCTCTGCTCAAACAGGCATTGACCAAGGGCAGATCAGAAAGTGTGCTGTGCCAGTGTCACGGAACCAAAGAACGGAGTGCTAGACACCCATCTGGCCTGTACAACCAGCCTCTACTGGTGTTGCCCCGGAGTTCCTTGTCTTGGAGTGAAAAGTGACTCCTGTCTTTCCCCTGGGGAAGGAGAGGGAAACACAGTGTTGTGAGGCTATCCATCTGACAGCCTTGCCTCCCGACCCTCCCCAAGGCATTCATTGGCTGATGGAGAGTGGAGGCTTGGAGACGGGGCTCCCCTGGATACCTCAAGGGCGTCTGTACTTTACCCCGCGTTCTCAGTTGCCCCTAGATTGTGGGTTACTAGAGGCCACTTTGCCCTTTGCTTTAGCGAATTCTGGGTCAACCATAAAATCTCAGATGCAGGTAAAGTGATTGCTACTCTTGTTACTTTAACCTAATTAAATATTACATAAGTTGATAATGTGCATAGGAGAGGAAATAGAGCAGCTAAGCTAAATTAGTTGGAAATCTCAACAACCACATTATTTAAAAAATGCTCTACCGTCAGATGTTTGTGAGGCCATCCAGGGTGGCTGGAAAACAATCGTGAAAATGGAGCGTGAGTCACCACTCAGATTGCTTCGTGTGCATCTCTGCATCCTCATCCCATTTTGAAAGATTCCAGAGTAGAAATGAAATACCGGAAGGCTGGGATATCCAATTTGCAGGTTTGCACTCAAAGGATGCTGCGAGTCCTATTGCAAAAAGCAAGCAAATATGCAGTAGTAGATTTTAGATTGAAACAAAATCTTCAAGGTGCACACATTTTTTAAAATGAGTTCCCCTCTTAACATGTCTTTTCAGCTAGCCGGTTCTCACCGTTGTGGGTAATGGGGCTTTTACGACAGCTCCCGGTTCTCCCCACAGCCCCCATGTGCCCTTGGAGACAGTGGTCAGCAGGCCAGCAGTGCAGAGCAGACTCCTGTCTTCATCCAGAGCTCTCCAGCAGCTCTCACTTCCTGCCTCTGTCCGGCCCCCATTTCCCAGACTGCCACTCTTTCCTGGCTGTCATGAGGTCTCCAGCCCACCTGTGCACCTCAGGGTTCCTGTTTTGTGGCTGGAGAGGAGAGATGGAAAACCGGGAGGATGGAATGGAGTGAGGGAAAGGCAGGAACCATCTGCCCTGTGTGCGGTGTGCCTTCTTGACTTTTTATTCTCCTGTTTGTCTTTGATAGCCTGGAGTGGTTTTAAAAATCAAAAGTCAGATGAAAGATGTCTATTGTGCTGAGAGTCCTCACCAAGGCTGCCTGGAAGATTCTATCTTTCATACTAACGCACTTTTTAAATCTGAGAGTGCTGTGTATCCTCCCTGCCCTACAAAGACCTTTGTATTAACTTTGAAATCACCTTGCCCAATTATACTTTTGAAATCATTAGTTTTAATCTCCTTTCCTCAGGGCACAGGGAGATAGAATCCTCCTGTCTACTACTTACCAAGCTAGCTGCCCACATCTGCCCATCCATTATCCACCCGTCCATCCACCCACCAACTTGCCCATCTTCTATAAAATGTTATTCCCAGGGCCAGCATTGTGAAGTATCAGGTAAAGTCACTGTCTGCACTACTGGCATCCCATATGGGTGCTGGTTGGAGTCCTGGCTTCTCCACTTCCCATCCAGCTCCCTGCTAATGCTCTTGGGAAACCCAGAAGCAGCTCCTGGCTCCTGAGTTTGGCCTGGCCTAGCTCGGGCAGTTGCTGTCATTTGAGGAGTGATCCAGTGGACAGAAGCTTCTCTCTCCTCTTCTCTCTCTGCAACTCAATTTTTGAATAAAAAAAAAATCTTAAAGGTGTGCCTGGCACATTGGGAATGCCTGAAAAATGCCTGTTGTTATTATCAACAGTGAACAGTGTGATTTTCAATAGCTAATGTTTCCTAACCTCTTGCTGAAGTTTTGTTATTTGGCCAATTTCAACTATTTTTTTTTAAGGTTAACTCATTTCTAATCTGTCATGTCTTCAGGCACCCAAGTCAGCAAATTAAAAGGGCAGTTATGTCTGGTTTCTTCCTTGAAGAGAGAGGGGATGGGTGGAGGGGAGGGTGGGAGAGCTCCCACTTCAACTGCTATTTTCCTGCCCTTGGCTCTGTATTTCTCCTATCATAGACCCTAACTCCAGGCCTGCTCTGACCTTGACCTTGATGAGTTCCTTTTTTTGTTACTTTGGATTCACCGAGGCAACCATTCCTGGGCTTTGCTCTGAATCCGAACAAAAATGAACAAACTGACCTGTCCATTCTGCCTCCTTCTCCCATTCCTCTACTCTCTAGTTCAGCAAGAAAGATTTGGGGGTGCCGGTGCTGTGGCATAGTGGTTAAAGCTGCCACCTGCAGTGCAGGCATCCTGTAGGGGCACTAGTTTGAGACCCGGCTGCTTCACTTCTTTTTTTTTTTTCTTTAATTTTATGTTTGATAGATTGGAACTGACAGTAGTTTTTTTTTTTTTAATTAATTTATTTATTTGAAAGTCAGAGTTACACAGAAAAGAAAAGGCAGAGAGAGAGAGAGGTCTTCCATCAAATGGTTCACTCCACAATTGGCCACAACGTCCGGAGCTGGGCTGATCTGAAGCCAGGAGCCAGGAGCTTCCTCCAGGTCTCCTACGTGGGTGCAGGGGCCCAAAGACCTGGGCCATCTTCTACCGCTCTCCCAGGCCACAGCAAAGAGCGGGATGCCGGCGCTTCAGGCCAAGGCATTAACCCGTTGAGCCACAGCACCAGCCCCTGCTCCATTTCCAATCCAGCTCTCTGCTGTGGTCTGGGAAAGCAGTAGAAGATGGCCCAAGTCCTTGGGCCCTTCCACCCACATGGGAGACTAGCTGTTCCTAGCCATCTAGGGAGTGAACCAGTGGATGGAGACCTCTCTCTCTAACTCTGCCATTCAGATAAATAAATAAATCTTCCAAATACTTGCAACAAAGTATACATTTTTCAAAACTTTATAAAAATATAATTCATATGTGAGACTATGAGCTAAAAGTTCATGGAAAATACATGTTATAAAACTAGGCATGGATTTAAAAATATTTTACTAAAAAATAAGCTTTATCTTTAAATTCTGTTTTCCCATGCACTTTTTGAAGTACCCTTGTAGCTGTGAGAAGTGTTAACAATAGCATCTGCCTGGGACGGACAGTGAACCATGTTTGTATGCAGTGAGGATGTTAGTGACAATAGGAAGTTTAAAATTGCTTCTATCCAATCAATCTGGTTTCTTCTTCAATAGCCCTGAACACCCCACTTCTGGTTCACAAAGGCTGGTTTTCTGTCTACTTCTTGACTGAACTCATTTTGTGGTTTTTTTAGACTTCTACTATGGGTTCTTGTTTTTGTTTTTTTGATAGAAGGCTCTCAGGCTTCAAAGAGTAGTGATGGTGAATTGTTTAGGTTTGGTATCACCTGGTGCCAGGACCAGTCCTAACCATGGGATGAGTAAGGGTTTTCCCAATTCCTGGACACATGTGATTCTGGTGCTCAACTTTACACCACCAAAGATGCAAAGGCTACACGGCGTACTGGGCCCCTACCTGGCAGTACAAGTGAACTTGCATGTTGGCTGCCTGAAGACACGAGTTCTTGCATGCTCTGGTGTCCCCGCCTACCCTTCCATCTGTAACACTTAACCTTTCTCACTCCACCCCTCACAGCCCAATTCCTTGCCCACTGCATCACACCCCAGCAACAAAGAATTTTCTGCACGTCTCAGACAAATCTTGTTGTCTCTTGCGTCAGCACTGTCCTTCTGCCTGTCTCGCTCACCTTTCTCCCAATGCACCTTCTCATCCCATTCCAGATCACCTGGGCCTCAAAGGTCCAGCTTACTCTTCATGTCTCAATTTAGATGTTGCTTTTCCCGTAAATCCTTTCCTACTCCTGAAGGAATTAAATACCTGCCTAGACACCCTGTTTTGTTCAAAGCACCTTTCACATCATCCCCTGATAGTTGCTAATCTTTTCAACTGCTTCATTGGTTCCTCCCATGAGATACTAATTTCCATGAAATTGGGAACCGCATTTATCATTATAATGCCATTGCACATGTGAGGGACACAATAAAAGTTCATGCAATACTGACCATGAGTGAATGAGAAACCAAAACCGGAAGGAGGCTCATGCTGGTCACCCAGCTCGTTAGATCCAATCCAGTAGCAGGTGCACTGTACTGCCATGAGAGGACTTGCTAAGTCCATTCAGAGGGCACCTCTCAGCTCAGCAGAGCTGTTTAAGGAGAAGCTGTCCATCCAGGGCATTTACCTGCCCATGACAGGGTCCAAGGCAAGGACCAAGCCAATGCCTTCCTGGTGACCACTGCCTGGATTTCACACTCTAATGAGAAGAGTGGGGAGGAAACAGACGTCATCACTACAAGGGTATTAGGCTTCAAGACAGCAAGTTTTAGGGAATTAAGAAATCTAATCAGCCTGGTGCACGGAGAGGGAATCTGTAAACTCCCGGGTGTGGAAGAAAGCCCCAGGACCCGGAGGGAGATCCTAATTACAGTGCAGCCACTTACCACTCCTCTGAAAACGGAAAATGAAAGGACTAAGAAACATCTGCTGTGGAGTCGTGAAGGACTGCTCAAGGATGCAGAGGGCGAGAAAAAGGGATTCTCGACAGGATGGAAGAGGCACAGAGCTTATTTGTTCTCTGCAGGGCAAAGCTGGGAGAGGGGAAGGATCCTGCAACAGAAAGGCCACGGTTTAGGACTGGTTTAGCCAGTGGGGGCAAGCAGGAGAGCCCAAGGTTTGAAAGAGAAGAAAGGGAATGGGGCCAAGGCTCCCCGTCCAGACAGGACTCTATGATCCCCTTACCTGAGGTCTCTCTAGGTGGCCTGGCAACAAGTGAGATGGGACCAAGGGTCCACCCTCTGGTGGGAGGGGCTATATCTGACATCCACTCCCAAATCTCCAGGTTCCAGAGATTCCCATGTCATCAGCCTTGGTGAACCCCGGTTCCTTTAAATATCTGGTACTCAGGCTCAGCCTGCTTCATTCCTAAGTCTAAAATGTTTACTTCCCAGGTTGCTTTCTTTTTTTAAAGATTTATTTATTATTTATTTGATGGTCAGAGTTACACAGAGAGAAGGAGAGGCAGAGACAAGAGACAGAGACAGAGAAAGAGGTCTTTCATCACTGGATCACTTCTTAGTTGGCTACAACTGCCAGAGTTGCACTGATCCAAAGCCAGGAGCCAGCAGCTTCTTCCAGGTCTCCCTCACAGGTGCAGGGGCCCAAGGACTTGGGCCATCTTCTGCTGCTTTCCCAGGCCATAGCAGAGAGCTGGATCAGAAGTGGAGCAGCCGGGACTTGAACTGGCGCCCATATGGGATGCAAGCACTGCAGGGGGCAGCTTTACCTGCTACCCCACAGCGCCGGCCCCCCACCCCCCAGGTTGCTTTCACGCTCAGCGCATACAGAGGAAGAGCAGCAGGTGGGTTCCTTCCCCTTCCCTGGAGCCCAGAGGTTGAGCCGAGTGCTCTGAGCCAAGCACCCTGGCTGCAGGATGCGGATCACAGGAGATTCCTGATCCTGTTGCCCTTAGACCTGTGCATCAAATGAGTTCCTAGTGTTTACCATAGGTCTTATCTCTGATAAACCCATGCAGAGACGTTCAGGTCTGATTAGGGATAGTGTTCAGATATCCTACAGGTAATCTTGGACTCACTGGGTGGGAGGAGAACTCAGAGACCATATACCTCAACCTCCCACAAGCACAGGGAAAGTGTAATAAAGCTAAACCCAGAGAGAGTTAGGCAACTTTAGGCAACAGCCGTGTTGGAATTTCCAAGGTCGGTACAGGAGGTACGTGTTATTGGTATGCAGAGAAGGAACTGTTGGCTGTAGCGTTCAGAGCCTCGGGAAGCAGCAGAGATGGGTCCACATCCTAACGGCAGGGTTGCCGTGGTGACAGGGGCCGGACAGGCACTCTGAGAGAAGGGCAGGGCAGGAGAGCTCCAAGGGTCACCTGGAGACAGAAGCTCTTAGATGGTGGCAGAGCTCACTTGGATGCTGTGATGACGCCTCCAAGGATCCGATAACCTCATAGCTTCTAACAAGATACCTAAATGCAGTCACCAGAACAGGAATCCTGACGGGCCTCAGATGGGTGATTCGTTTGCTCCACGTTACAGCAAGGAGAGCTGTTCATGGTATTTGGTAGCTGGTTGGGCTGGGCTGCATCCTTGATGGGGTGATGGGAAGGCTGGTGTCAGCGAGGCCACTCGGGGCCTCTCCATACCTCTCGGGCAGAGCAGCGTGGCTTCCATTGCTTCTCAGGACTTGTGGTCTGTGTGTGCCAAGAGACCCGAGGAGAAACTCGGATTTTTCATGTCCTAGCTTCAGAAATACCCCGATGTCAATTCTGCCAAAGTCTGTAAGTCATTAAATCGCTAAGACCGGTATAGCTTCAGGTAGACTGTCCTCTCCGGCATTCATTTCTGTAAGAAATGTTCATAGAACATCTATCCTAGTCAAGCCGTTGCTAAGTACTACCAGAGTAGCAAAAGTGGATGATTTGAGAGGGCGCTGCTCTGCGGAAGCTGTGGGGGCAGATGCGTATACTGACACTATCCATATGGCATGAAAAGAATTGATAAGGTAGGAGCTAAATAGCAGAAGAGCCTAGAGAAAAGGCAGCCTGTTTTAGAGGTTGACCAGCTAAAGCGTGTAGGGCGAATGCAGCCTGCTCTGTTCTTTTTGTAAATAAATAAATATTTATTGGAACGCAATCATTTACCTACTTATTGCCTGTTGCTGACGTTGCTTTCCAATGGAAGATTTAAGTATTGGCAGCAGAGATCATATCACTGGCAAGACCTATAACATTTTCTCTCTGGTCCTCCATAGACATAGTTTGCTGACTGTGGAACTCCTTTAATAGATGTGATTGAAATTTAGGGCCTGTATGGCCGGCGCCGTGGCTCAACAGGCTAATCCTCCGCCTTGCGGCGCCGGCACACTGGGTTCTAGTCCCGGTTGGGGCGCCGGATTCTGTCCCGGTTGCCCCTCTTCCAGGCCAGCTCTCTGCTGTGGCCCGGGAGTGCAGTGGAGGATGGCCCAAGGGCTTGGGCCCTGCACCCCATGGGAGACCAGGAAAAAGCACCTGGCACCTGGCTCCTGGCTCCTGCCATCAGATGAGCGCGGTGCACTGGCCGCGGCGGCCATTGGAGGGTGAACCAATGGCAAAAGGAAGACCTTTCTCTCTGTCTCTCTCTCTCTCACTGTCCACTCTGCCTGTCAAAAAAAATAAATAAAATAAATTAAAAAAAGAAATTTAGGGCCTGTAAATCCAAATTTGTCAGTTGTTCAGAATTTTTTTGAGTATACTTATGTATTGACATTTTCCACAGATTTGCTTCATTTTCTGTTTTGATTTTTCTCTAATCTCAATACAACATTGTACATATTGTATATTATCTGTAATACCTAAGATCTTATTTGTCCAAAGCATTCTCTCTGCCAGCTTTGTATTAGGTCTTGATGTTCAGGATGTATATTTTGGTAGTCAAGGGTAGAACACCTATTCCACAAGACAAAATACTATGCATAAGGAAAAAGAACAAGATTCATACCAGCTGTGTGCCACGTGTATATTATTCATTTAAATCCCACAATAACCTTATAAAGTAGATATTAGTAAGTCATTCTACAAATACAGAAAACTAAGACTCAGAGAAATAAAGTTGTAGAAAAATAAAAGCTGATCAGTAAAATGAAATTTATTTACAGATCTGCCATTTAACCTCTCAGATGAGGTCTTTTTCCTATTATGGTATTTTCCATTTTTACAACTTCATTTTGGTTCTTCCTCACATCTGTTGATAGTTTTTTTCATACTGTTACAATGTTACTCTTTATTACTTTTTCTTTTTGAATATTTTGAAGACACTTAAGCTGGAAGCCCCATCTCCAATCTATCTTTGGCTTCGAACATGTCAGCCTACTGGTTAAAATGGCTAGAAAGAGAGATGCATTTCACTAAATCGGAATAACCATGTCCGAGGAATAGTGCTGTTGAATTTTTAGGCGTTCATGACTCGTGGTGTGTCTCTGACGTGTGCTATGTTGTGCAGCCCTCACTGATGTTCAATCAACACATACTGTGTGATTTTACTGAAGATCATTTGTGGTGTGTTTTCTTTTGTACTTTCTATATGTCCTGAAATATGAAGATGTTCTATTGAGTAATTTAGCATTTGCCTGTATGGAGGACTTAGAGAATTTGCCTATTCTGGACCAAAATTTTTGCATATTTTCCACCTTGGGTTTCCTTCACGGACAGTGTTAATTTGGATTCCAAACTTCATGGCACAGGTCCCTCAGGGACGACTTTCTGCTCAGATGATCGGCTTGCTTTACAGGCAGTAAAAGGGTGTAAAAATAATGTTTTAGTTTTTGTTTTTAATTTCTGTAATTTATATCATCTTGTGCCACCTCTGAACTGAGATTTTTCATTTTACATTTTGTGCTATCACTGTTAAAGTGATTAACTATTTCTATTCTTTAGTCTTTATTCTGAAAGTTCTAAGGTATGTATTTAAATAAATCTAAAGTTTATTTTTTGAATATAGATAAAATATTGTGCTGCTAATCTTCAAATAATAAGTGATGTCTATTTTCTAGTTACCTTTTAAAAAAGGTTTATTTATTTAATTGAAAGTCAGAGTTACACAGAGAGAGAAGGAAAGGCAGAGAGAGAGAGAGGTCTGCTGAATGCAGGTTCACTCCCCAGTTGGCCGCAATGGCTGGAGCTGTGCAGATCTGAATCCAGGAGCCAGGAGCTTCCTCCAGGATCCCCATGCAAGTGCAGAGGCCCAAGGACTTGGGCCATCTTTTACTGCTTTCCCAGGCCATAGCAGAGATCAGAAGTGCAGCTGCCAGGACTCGAACTGGTATCCATATGGGATGCTGGCACTGCAGGCAGTGGCTTTACCTGCTATGCCATAGCGCCAGCCCCTCCAGTTACTTTTAAGAAAGATTTTTAGTTTTTATCTGTTTGAAAGAGTGTCAAGGACAGAGACACACACACACACAGAGAGAGAGAGAGAGAGAGAGAGAGATCGTCCATCAGCTGGTTCACTCTCCCCAGGGCTGTTGCCAATCTGAAGGCGGGAGCCAGGAGTTTCTTCCTGGTTTCCCAAGTGGGTGCAGGAGCCCAAGCACGTGGGCCATCTTCTGCTGCTTCCCCAGGCTCTTTATCAGGGAGCTGGATCAGGAGAATTAGAGTGGAGCAGCCAGGTCTCAAAGCAGGGCAGATGGAGGATGCCGGCATTGCAAGTAGCAGCTTATCCTGCTATGCCACCGCACCAGCTCCTCTAGCTAGTTTTTTTCTGCCTTTTTAAATATAAGATGAACAAATTTCACATACTTCATATGTACGGATTTAGGAGCAAAATGATACTTCCCACCCTATCCTCTCTCCTGCCCACAATCCCACCTTTCTTCCTCCTTCCTTTCTTATTCTTTAATTTTTACAATGACATATTTTCACCATATTCTTTAATCAAAAGATGAACCCTCCACTAAGTAAATAGTAAATATGAAAAACCACTGTGCTTCAATAGTAGAGACAAGGGCTGTAAACAAGTAGTTTTCAAACTTGCCTCTTCACTTTGCTGAGTGTTTCCTTAGCAGTGTCTCAGCTTGATGTAATCCCATTTGTGAATTTTGGCTTCAATTTCCTGTGCTTCTGGAGTTTTTTCCAAGAACTATTTCCCTATGCCAATGTCTTTTGGGGTTATCCCAATGTTGTCTAGTAATTTGATGGTTTCAGGTTGTAGATTGAGATCTTTTGTCTATTGTGAGTGGATTTTTGCATAAGCTGTGAGATAGGGGTCTTGTTTCATACTTCTGCGTGCAGAGATCCAATTTTCTCAGCATCATTTGTTGAAGAGACTGTCCTAGCTCCACTTGTTCATTTTAGCTAATTTGGCAAATATAAGTTGGTTGTAGACGTGTGGAAACACTTGTTGGTTTTCTCCACTGATGGGTTTTATCTTTGAACTATGCCTCTGTGGCTTAGCAGAGTGTCTGCTCCTTGAGTGAATACCTAGATTTGTGTGCCAAGGAGCGCTGGCCAGTGCTCATGGGAGGGATGAGAATCCAGGTGACACCCAAGATGAGTGGGGTAGCTCTCTTCTATTGTCACCTCTGTTGGTGTAATCACACCCACACCTCCTCCCTTGCCTGGTGATCAGTGCCCTGGTTTAGCCCACAGTGGGTACAGCTCTCACTAATGCTGGCACACAGGAACCACACAAAGGATCTGTGTAGACCTCAATGGGAGCATAAATCCTTCTGCAGTGACCCACCCCAGGCAATCAGGAAGTTCTGAGTTTCTGACACCAGACACAGTGGCTGCCCAGAGACCCAGCTATACCCCACGCCCTATCATGCAGTCACAGAATTCCCACAGTCACAGCGTGCAAGGCTCCCACAGTCACGGATGCAGAGGATCCCCTCTGAGCCCAGTGAGCCTGCCCCATCCATGCAGAGCAGAGATGTTCCCAGGTCCAGCTCTCTATGGGTGATATACCGTGGCAGTCTGAGCCCCAGAGCCTGTGATAGGTTGAGAGGATGGGAGCACCTCACAAAACAAGTGGATGCCCAGCGCCCTGTCAACCCTTCCAGCCTGACTCAAAGTCAGTGAGAAACAGATGTTTCCCTCTGGTAAAATCCCCTGGCCGTGCCCGTGGGAGCCATTGCAGCCTCTACTGGTTTCAGGATGCCCCCGGCCCTTTGCTCAGCACCCTAGTGTGGGAATGTGGAGGAGTACATGAGCATTTCCTTCTATGGACTGGGAGGTGGGTACTCTGCCCCCTGTTGGGGCTTCAGGACAGACTCTGATTCAGGGTGGATGTCCCCCATGCAATATCAGCAGTGGCATAGGCTGCCACAACCTGCTCTCACCTCACCTGAGAAGCTGGGGTCTCCTCCAGCCCCTGGGTGTGGGAGTCGTGTGCGGTGTCCCCACTCACTGCTCCATGGCGTCTCTCTTCTTTCTGTAGAAGTTCTGCTGTAAACGTCCCTCCAGCTGTCCCCTGGGAATATACTTCTGCTTTTCTTCTACCATCTTCCCCTGGTCAAAGTCAGCACATCTTTTCCCTATGCGGCCATCTTGGCATCTTCTTCTAGTTAGATTTTTTTTTAAGATTTATTTGTTCATTTGGAAGTCAGAGTTATACAGAGAAAAATGGAGAGACAAGAGAGAGAAAGAGAGGTTTTCCATCCACTGGTTCACTCCCCAATTGGCCACAACGGCTGGAGCTGTGCCGATCTGAAGCCAGGAGCCAGGTCTCCCACGTGGGTGCAGGGGCCCAAGGACTTGGGCCATCTTCTACTGCTTTCCCAGGGCATAGCAGAGAGCTGGATTGGAAGTGGAGCAGCCAGGCCTCAAACCAGTGTATTACACCTAACACATAATTTTATTGCTTTGCACATCCAAGGTTGCTTAAATTAATCTACATCTGTATTTTTATTTTTTGAGTCACCATCTCTCCTTATGCCTTTTTAAGTTGATTTTTCTTTTTGAAGTATAAGTTTTATGAAAGTCTGTTGGTATTGACATGATGTTTCTTGTTTCAAAATGTTTTAAATTCACTTTTCTTCCTGAAAGTTGGTTTCTCCAAATACATGTGTTTTAGATTGATGATGATTTTCCTATTACTACTTTTGTTTTTAAAAGATTTACTTATGTATTTGAAAGGTGGGGTTACAGAGGCAGAAGTAGAGAGAGAGAGATGTCTTCCATCTGCTGGTTCACTCCCCAAATGGCTGCATTGGCCAGAACTGGGACAAACAAAAGCCAGGAACCTGGAGCTTATTCCAGGTTTCCAGCACGGTTATAGTGGCCCAAGGACTTGGGCCATCTTCCACTGCTTTCCTAGGCCATAGCAGAGAGCTGGATCAGAAGTAGAGCAGACAGGACCTAAACTGGTGTCCATGTGGGATGCCAGAACTGAAGGTGGCACCTTCACCCACTATGCCACAGCACTGGCCACTCTCTTACTACTTTAAAGATACTATTTCACCATCTTCCAGGTTACATTCTTGTGTATGAGAAGTCGACTGTGTCTATAGCCACTTTGATGGTAATGTACATTTTGTCTTCTGGGATTCATTAGATTTCTTGTATCTATAGAATAGTGCCTTTCTGTGGTTCCTTTTTTTTTTTTGACAGGCAGAGTTAGACAGTGAGAGAGAGAGAAAGGTCTTTTTTTTCCATTGGTTCACCCCCCAAGTAGCAGCCATGGCTGGCGCATTGCAACCGGCACGCTGTGCCAATCCGAAGCCAGGAGCCGGGTGCCTCTTCCTGGTCTCCCATGGGGTGCAGGGCCCAAGCACTTGGGCCGTCCTCCACTGCACTCCTGGGCCACAGCAGAGAGCTGGGCTGGAAGAGGAGCAACCGGGACAAATTCTGGTGCCCCGACCAGGACTGGAACCCGGGGTGCCAGCGCCGCAGGTGGAGGAGTAGCCTGGTGAGCCGCGGCGCCGGCCACTCTTATTTTTAATTTTAATCATCGTGACTTGGTTCAACATGTTATGTAATTTGCTGCTGTTGAGTGCATTTTGCTTGGACTGTTTTTCAAGTTACTCTTTAGAGAGCTAAGTCAGAAGTGAGTCCTTCAAAGGGCTTTTTTACTGAACTACCACAATGCTGGGCTACTTTCAACTACATTTCGGCTTGGACAGTTTTTCATGTGAACTCTGAGCACATGCTCATGTGCAGGTGGGTCTGCGGGTAGAGATTTTTGGGGAGAGCTCAAGCTGCAAAACCCAGAGATAAGCGAACATTCCATCCTTGCTTTCCGGAGAACACGTGGGTTTCACTTAACCTGCATCACTCATGACTATCTTATCTTTATTTGTGGGTTCCTGACTTACTCTCCCCGCCCCGCACTAAGTCCTGATTTTTGTCTGCATTGCCTACGTGTGTGGTTTGTTAAAACCGAAGTTCTAGGTCACCAGGAATTGGCAGGTATTCCTAGAGAAAATAATTATTTTCCTTTTAGACTGTATTTCCCATCTTTCCAGGTTTTTGTTGTTGTTCTTATTCTTTAGGATTTATTTCAAATAGTTAGAAGTAGAGGGAGAGGTGTAAAGAGAGACTGAGAAAGAGGTCTTCCATCCACTGGTTCACTCCCCAGATGGCTGCAGTGGCCGGGGATTGGCCAGGACAAAGCCTGGAGCCAGGAGTCTCACCTGGGTCCCCCATGTGGGTGGCAGGGGCCCGAGCACTTGGGCTGAATTCTGTTGCTTTCCCAGGTCATTATCAGGGAGCTGTATCAGAAGTGGAGCAGCCGGGACTTGAACCGGTGTCCATGCAGCATGTAGGGGTTGCAGGCAGCAGCTTTATACACTATGCCACAACACGGGCCCTGAGTTCCTTATTTTTTTATGTTTTATGAGGAGTTTTTATGAATTCTATGCCTGGAAAGTTTAATCTTGTCATCATGTTCCTGTGGAAATAGACATGGTGATTTGTCTTTATAATCCCTGGTGTAACAGACAGCCAGCAGTCTAGAGTGTTTTCTTAAGGCAGAGACAATACAGTTCCAGGGTCTGCCATAAGTCGGTCTGAGGTCTGAGTCCCTGTTCTTTGATGGGTATCAAATCCCAGTCCCCGTCCCTAATGCCAAATGGGATCTTTATCCCAGTCCCTATTCAGCTCTTTGTCTAACTTTACTCTTTGCGACACTTTAGAATTATCCCTTCTTGCCTGCAAATGCAACTGTGCTTTGGTGTTGTCACTGGCTTTATCTAACAGTGGAGCATAATTGTTACAGGCATAGTCCCTCAAGCTGGACTTCCAGGCTATCTTATTTTAAAGAAAAAAACCTTAATTTTTAATTAGTTTTTAACAGATTCAATGTGATGAATAGATATGACTCCTAAGAAGGTAATGGCATTCCTTTCCTCCGCCCCCTCTCCCTGCCTCCTTCCTCTTCCCTTTTATTTTTTTAGTTTTTGAGATACTACATTTTAAATTTACATTACAGTAAAAGGCTGAATAAGAAATTTAACAAGTAGAAAGCAAAAAGATCCTAGTTTAGTGGGAGTACAGACAATGGCTATAAACAATAATTGAGCGGAAAAATGACTATTTCACCCATATACAGTAAATTCTTAAGTGACCACAGATCATTAAAACTGTAGTAGTGTAACGTTCTTAACTCTTGGCTTAAGAAAAGTATAAAACAAAGTTTTTGCAAAACTGTATTTGCAGCAATAGTAATACATGTAGACATTTTCTTTTTTTGTTTATTTTAAAAATTTCAGCTCCCACATATAAGGGAGAACATGCAGTGTTGGCCTTTCTGGATCCAGCTTATTTCACTCAACACGATGTCCTCTAGCAGTGTCCATTTTGCTGCAAATGGTAGGGTTTCATTCTTTTATAGTGGGATAATAGTCCATTGTGTACATATACCACTTTTCTTTATCCATTCATCTGATGATGGACACCGGGTTGATCCCGAATTCTGTCTATTGTGAACAATACTGCTGTAAACGTGGTGGTACAGATATCTCCGACACATTGGGTTTAAGTCTTTTGGGTCTACACCAGGAGTGGGGCTGCTGGATCATACGGCAAGTCTATTGCTAGTTTTTTGAGAACCCTCCACACTGTTTTCCTCAGCGGCTGCACCAACAGTGTGTAAGTGTTCCCCTTCGTCCACACCCTCATCCAGGCTGTCTTGACTCCACTACTCTCTATCTGTGCCACATTGGACAGGTAATTTGAACTCTGTACCTTAGATATCCTTGTTAATAAAGCAGTCGTAGGCCGGCGCCGTGGCTCAAAGGCTAATCCTCTGCCTTGCGGCGCCGGCACACCGGGTTCTAGTCCCGGTTGGGGCGCCGGATTCTGTCCCGGTTGCCCCTCTTCCAGGCCAGCTCTCTGCTGTGGCCCGGGAGTGCAGTGAAGGATGGCCCAAGGGCTTGGGCCCTGCACCCCATGGGAGACCAGGAAAAAGCACCTGGCTCCTGCCATCTGATGAGCGCAGTGCGCCGGTTGCACCGCGGCGGCCATTGGAGGGTGAACCAACGGCAAAGGAAGACCTTTCTCTCTGTCTGTCTCTCTCACTGTCCACTCTGCCTGTCAAAAAAAAAGAAAAAAAGCAGTCGTAATAACCATCATAATAACCAGGACCACCTCTTGGAGTTTCTATGAGGATTCATTTAGTCAATCCAAGGAAGGCACTCGGATAGTCCCTGGCACAGGATCTGTACTATGTTAGAGTTAACTGGTATCCACAGAGTATCTTTAAACTAAGAGTCTTCCAGTTCTGCTCAGGTTTTCCCAAGCAGATCCAGCTCCTGCCAAGTCCATGTTCTTTCCATAATACCATTAAGACCTGCTCGGCATAGGAAAGGCTTAAGCCAGGAGCTATGGGAGAGTTGTGGGATAAGAGGTATTTACTTCATTAATTGGGATCTAAGCAGAGGCTGGATTGTTGATATAAGGCAAAATTCCATTTCATATAACCAGGGAATTACAAGCTAAAGCAAGGAGCTGCGTAAGTTTGGAGAGTAATAAAAATTGGTCTCTAAGCTTATGGCACGATAGACCAGTTGGTAGGTGTTGATTGGTCCCCAAGTTCAGGTCAGAAGAAGGCAGAATCTAAACAACTCAGCATATGTTTGTCTGTATCCTTAGGAAAGATTGGCAGTGTATCACATAGCGTGTTAGCTCAGTGAGTAATGTCAATCAAATATTAAATATGATTTGAATCTTTTCCAGAGGATATTTTTTTCTACACGCAGGTTCTTAACAAGAACACAGTCACACCTAGATAAACTTTCCTGTGAAATTCACTTGAGTGTGAAAAAGAACTCTGCTACTCAATTTCCTTGATACCTACTATGTGGGAAATCTAAACTTAGATGTGTTGAACAGCAAGGTATCTAGTGAGGAGATGATTTCTGGTTGAGTGACGCCAAGGAGGCACTGGGTAATAATCTATTTTAGAATTTAATTAATTATCTGGAAGTGGGATTCGAGAGTGTGGTAGAGACACCAGCAGGTGTTCCTCCAGGTGGTGTGCCAAATGCCACTGAGAAGCAGTGGGAGAAAAGGGATGGAGCCATCCCCACGGTGGGACTGACAGCCAATAGGAGAAGCGAGACCGCTGCCTTCTACAGCTGTGGTCAACACATGGCTGGCCCTTGATCAATTAGGACCCAGTGCCATGGAGTCTGGTTTCTATTATTATTATTAATTTTTTTCTTTATAAAACGGGGACAAATTTCATGTATTTCATATATATACAGTTTTAAGAGCATATAGTGATATCATCCACCCTCTGTTCTTAACTTCGAGTCTTATTTCTTAAAGACATCTTGTCTGCCATTTGTTCCAAGCATTTTGAACAGACTCGATGTGTCAGCCTCACCCAGTTAGCAGGGCACCTGCCTCTTCGTACGCGAAGTAGCATCACTCAGTGCTTAGGAACAAATTCTCGGAGTCTGCAGGCTGGGTTCAAATCACAGCTCTGTCAGGGTCATAACTGTGAAGAAGCTACACCCCCTGTGATCGTCTCATCTGCACACTGGTGATGATCAGGGCAGGATGAGGCTGTGGGGATTCAAGAGGCCAGGGTGGGAAGTTGGAGGAGGTGCCTGCTCTCTTGGTTGTGTCGGGGCAGCAGTCCCATTGGCATCACCCCGAGAGTGAGTGCTTCCTAGAGCGTTTAGGGGCAGGCGTTTGGCCTAGTGGGGATGCCGCTTGAGATGCCTACATCCTGATTCGCAGTACCAGGGTTCGAGTCCTGGCTCTGCTCGTGATTGTACACCTGCTAATGTACACCTTGAGAGGCGGCAGGTGCTGGCCCAAGGGCTTCGATCCCTGTCCCCAAGGTGGGAAACCTGAATTGGGTTCCCAGTTCAAGGCATTGGCCCGGCCCAGCCCCAGCCATGGCAGGCATTTGGAGATTGAACAGTGGATGGGAACTCTGTCTTTATCTCTAAACTAAAGTAAGATTTTTAGCCCTAAGCACCTCACTTGCCTCTGCAAAGCACTCCAGTCCTGCCTGATGGTGGGTCTCTCCAGGTATAGTAACTGCTCGCCTGACTGACGCACAGGGACCTGGCATAGCCAGGTACTCGCCTTTCTCATCCTCTCTCCTGTCCCAGAACATGGCTGTGTCACCAGCCTGCAACAAGGTGAATCAAGGAATTATGAAGATTAAAAAAAATAATTTAGAGATAACAGATCCTTGATCTTCTAAGCCAAAAAATGAAACTAGGCATGAAGTATGGGCCCTCTGGGTAGCTGATATTTTAAAACAGTGATATACATAGTTGCATATATAAATGGGATATTGTATTAAATATTTTATTAAATATTGTATTAAATATTAATAGTAACTCATTGCAGAACATACTGATTGCTCCTGGTGAGAAACCATTCTTCTCCCTCTCGTTCCTTTTGGAAGAGACCACCTTCCCCAACAGAAATGGAAAATGAGAAATTCTTAATTTCCCAGACTCCCTTGCAGCTATGATAAGAGAATATAAATTATCTGAGCCAACAGAGAGGAAGTTTTAGGGTGTTTCCGGGAAGAATTTTCTTCCTTAATAAATAGGTAGGAGGCCAGCACTGTGGTGTAGCGGGTAAAGCCTCTGCCTGCAGTATCAGCATCCCGTATGGGCACCAGTTCGAGTCCTGGCTGCTCTACTTCCGATCCAGCTTTCTGCTATGGCCTGGGAAAGCAGCAGCAGATGTCCCAAGTCGTTGGGCCCCTGCACCTGCGTAGGAGACTCAGAAGAAGTTCCTGGCTCCCGGCTTCAGGTTGGCTCAGCTCCAGGCATTGCAGCCATTTGGGGGGAGTGGACCAGTGGATGGAAGACCTCTCTGACTCTCTCGTTCTCTTTCTTGGTCTGTAACTCTGCCTCTGAAATAAATAAAAAAAAGCTTTAAAAAATAAAAAAAGTAATAGAATATTTCAGTGTAACTCAGTTTGGGAACGGTTCTGATATCTGTTTGGTAACCACCACACCTGTAAATATAAGACAGCTTTCTTCTGTGCTTGGCTGGAACATTTGAATTTCTGAGTTTAGTTAACTTAGAAGCTGAACATTATCCCACCTCAGAAGCAAAACTGAATCATAGCTTCTTTGAATTTATAATTTTTGCTTGCTTTATTCCTTCCATGGTTTCTGAATTCTTCCTAAAGGGGCATTTGTTTCACCAGACCTAGTCAAGATAGAGAGGAGGTTTGACAGCTGATGAAGGACATAGTTTTACCTACAAGAGACCAACCAGGTCTGGAATCAGCAGGAAGATACGGAGTAGAAACCAACAAGTGAGGGGTTGGTCCCTACCAAGTCTTTCCCTTTTCTGTCAGTGAATGTCAGGTTGGTGTTGTTTCTCTGATCTAGAGGCCAGCAGGTGGGCTGTCCCAACATTTCAGCAGCCAAGGCTTGGCAGCAGCATCCAGCGAATACTGAGGAGTCCATCTGCAGAAACTCACCCGGAAGCAACCGGGGGACACCTGCAAAGTGACAGCATGAGAGATGATGCAAATGAACAGCACGGTGCCTTTTTCTGGGGTGCCAGGAGAGCAATGAAAGAGAAAAATCCACAGGGCCTGGGCTGAGCGAGATCACTTAGGAAAGGTCAAGTGGAAAGAGGGCAGCTTGCAGCTGGGAACCCAGAAAAACAAGAATGTACTTGATGCAGGAAGGGCCAATACTTTGACTTTGTGGAACACCAGTCTCCTTATAACCACTCAGCTCTGCCCCTGGAATGTAAAAGAAGCCATGGATGATGCCGGAATGATTGGGCATGGCTGTGTTCTAATAAAACTTTATTGAAAAGTAGATGGTGGGCCAGACTTGTCTGCAGATGGGTTTACAACCCATGTTTAAAGTCTTGAGAAGACAGAAATATAGCATCTTCTCCATGCCAGATGCTGTCCAAACTCTGGGAAAATAAGGATGAAAAAAGTCACATTCTTTTCTTGGATTTTATGATTTCTGCCCTCTTTTTTTTTTTTTATTTGACAGGTAGAGTTATAGACAGACAGAAAGGTCTTCCTTCCATTGGTTCACTCCCCTAATAGCCGCTGTGGCCAGTGCTGCGCCTATCTGAAGCCAGGAGCTGGTGCTTCTCCTGGTCTCCCACATGGGTGCAGGGATCCAAGCACTTGGGCCATCCTCCGCTGCCCTCCCGGGCCACAGCAGAGAGCTGGACTGGAAGAGGGGCAACCGGGACTAGAACCCCGGGATGCCAGCACCACAGGCGGAGGATTAGCCAAGTGAGCCATGGTGCTGGCCCCGCCCTCTTTGTTTTCTTACTCTTTCTTTTCATCTCAGTTCCCATTGCCACCAGCCCTCTTCACTGAGCACCTTCCTTGGGTCAGATCCTCTTATTCTACAAGGTTACTGACCAAGGAAGTCAGGGCTTCAACTTATCCAAAAATCTGGATCTCCTAGGTGTTGGATGTAAGCCTACATTGTACCTGCTTATTCTAAGAATTGTAGATTCTGAAGAGGTAACCCAGAAAGATGGATGGAGCTGAATTCTGATGCTGTGGGTTTGGGCAACTCATTTAATTTTTCTGTGCCTTTTTTTCTTCATCTCTAAATGGGGACATAAAAGTAAATGATGATATAAGTGGCCACTATAAATAAAATTCCTAAGCATTCTACAATGTACAAGGTAGTGCCCTCACTACAACAAAGAATTCATCTGCCTTAAATGTTGGTAGCACCAAGGTTTAGGACATTGTGATATTTTGAACAGCGTGAAGGACCAGGTACAGTAGAAAGTGATGTGTCTGCTCTCAAGCTATTTAGGGGCAGAGTTAGTACAGGAATGCATATGTTTAGAGTCCATGTCCTGAGATTTCCCCCCAACTTTGCTTCAGGGTCAACTATAGAGTGAACGGTAGCAGTGATTCAGATGTGAGAAGGGTACATGCAAGGAGCCTGGAGTGGCAGAGGAGGGAAGGTGCAAACTTCTGTCTGGGAGGGTTGTTAAAGATCATTAAAAAAAAAACTGTTTTTGCAAATGCAATATTAGTTTTTAAGTAGAGAGGAGGGCCGAGCCCTTGCTGCTCAGTGCTAACCAAGACAAGTTATAAGCTGCCATTCAGGGAGCAGAGGGAGGCCAGGGTAACCCTCAGATCCATGGACAGTGGTGGGTGCCTCTGAGTCGATTCGACCCCATGTGTTTCCTTTGAGTCACAAAGTATTTGTGAATACTTCCTCTGTTTCTAGAACTATCCTAAAGAAAAACACTAATAGTGATAATAATAAGAATTGTAATACTAGAAATTTATTGAACACCTGCTCTATCTTAGGAAGTATGCTAAATATTTTATATTAACATTCTCTCTAACGCTGTAACTCAGGGGCAAAGTAAGCAGTAGGAACTCTATTTCCCACATGAGAATTTTGGGATGAAAAAGCCTTAAAACTCACTACATAATGGGCTAAATGCTTAAATGAATGTTATATCCAAAGGCTGGAAATACTAAGTAAATACCAACATTTATTAAAACGCTCTCAATGTGCCAGGTACTACTGTTGTAATTTCTTTCCTGGTAAGAGACTCATTTATTTTTCATGAAACACTATGGTGCGGTTACTGTAACCCCCATTATACAGGTAAGGGGAAGGAGACACAGGGGAGGTGGTTAGATAGAAGCATCTCATCTCCCAGCTGAGGAGGTGGAACCTGGGCTGGAAGGGTTCTGTGCTGAGAATAAAGGCTAGCTTTCCTCTGTAGCAGGTGCAGCTCCCTGTGATCCTAGGAGAAAGGCATCCAGGGAGACAGGAAGGACAAAAGGAGGGTGTCTCAGAAAAGGAGAGGTCATCTTAGACTGAAGCATTTCAAAAAAAACGGGTCCCCAACCATGTAAGACACTACAGAGTTCTGTTTTAGGATTCAGCTGCACAGGGACTATCTCACATAAATTGTGTTATATGGACTTGTCAAGGTCAACCTATGAGGGACAGGTCCAGGGCTTGGACTCCAGTGTTTCATTCCCAGAAGTCTGTTCTACCCACTGTGCATCCTCCTGTCACCTCTCAGCATTTTCCTTTGGTTCCCAAGCTTCACCTTGCACATCCCTTGAGCATCTGTGTGTCCATGCCCTTGATTCCCTGGGATCCTCACCCTCCGCTATGTATGTTTGGTCAAAGATTTTGTGGTTGTACATGGGATAGATCTTCCCTGATGAAGTTCCATCTGATTCTTCCCAGCTCTAAGTCATCACTTTTTTTCTCCATCTTTTTGTTTATAATTTTCTTGTAACACTCCTCTCATTCTGCTTTGTACTTCACAACTAGTTGGTGGTGTTTTGATCAACTTGGGGCCCTTTAGGGCAGGTTAGAGCTCTTCATCTTTATGCCCCATGATACTTAGCATGTGGCTTTCAAGCAAGCATGGGAACAGTAACACTTGCTAAGTTGAGATAAGACAAAAACAGCATGTATGCCCCTATCTGTTACTTCCAAACTGGTCTTCAGACATTCCTGTTGTTTATAGACCAAAAATTTGTGTAGAATTTAAAGAAGAATCTAAAAATACTTTTGGATAAAAAGTATCTGAAAGTGTGGGGAAAAAACTAAAAGTAGATCAATTGGACAGTAGTTAAATAAACGTTGGGATAGTCATAGCAAGGAGTATGTTTATAAACAGCTACATGGTGAGCTCCAGATCGGGGATATTCTGGACTAAAATAAGTAAATTAGGCAAAGTGGAGAAAACTGTGTATAATTTAAGAAAATGAGAGTGAAGGTCTAAATTATAGATGTGTGTATATGTGGGGGCCTCCAAGGAGTTTATGGACAAATGGAATTTCAATCCATCTACAGTTTTTTTAAAATAATAAGAGTTTCCATCAGGAACATTTATTTGAAGGCAGAGTGACAGAAAGAAAGGAAAAGACAGAGTTCTTCCATCCACTGGTTCAGTCCCCAAACAGCCTCAACAGCCAAGGTTGAACCGGAAGCCAGGAGCTAGGAACTCCATCTGGGTCTCTCATGTGGGTGGCAGGGGTCCAAAGACTCAAGCCATCTTTTACTGTTTTCCCAGTCAAATTAACAGAGACAGGGATCAGAAGTGGAGCAGGGAGAACTCAAAGCCGTGCTCCAGAATGGGATGCCTGTGTTGAAAGCAGGTGCTTAACCCTTTATGCCACAATGCCTGCCCCAACCACTACACACCTTATATACACACACTGTATGTGTGCACATGGTATATTTCCATTTATGATGAGACGATAAACCAAAAACAAAACAAGTTATACATCTTTATAAGATGAGTGTAGAAACAAAATGGGAGGGAAATAAGAGAAAAAGCTAAAACTCTCTGAATCTACCTTGCTCGATAGATTCAGCTCTGGAACCAGGAAGACGTTTCATGTAATTACAAAACAAAATCAAATTTACAAAAAAGCAATTTCTAAAAATTGGAATCACAGTAAAATAAATGAACATAAAATTGCATAGGGACTATGGCACAAGCAAAATAGAGAATCATTTGATCATATCTCTAGTGGAAGGTAACCTATGGATAAACATCTATAAAAGAAATTTCAACATCTGCAATAATTAGTGTTGCTGTATTGATATTCTGTTGATTATTCTGAGATGTCTTTGGGTAAATAGGTGGCTAAATTAAATTAGTACTTCTACTTTGGGAATTAGGGTTTTTAATGAGGGGGAAAGGATAGAAAGGTGTCACATGGAATAGATTAAGTCTAAGCACTATAGTCTTGAGTTGGAGTTGGCGATCATTGTAGGACTCATAATGCATTCTTTCTTTTCTTTTTTAAAGATTTTATTTATTTGACAGGTAGAGTTACAGTGAGAGAGAGAGACAGAGAAGACAGAGAGAAAGGTCTTCCCATTGGTTCACTCCCTAGATGGCTGCAACTGCTGCAGTTGTGCCGATCTGAAGCCAGGAACCAGGTGCTTCTTCCTGGTCTTCCATGCGGGTGCAGTGGCCCAAGGACTTGGGTCATCTTCTACTGCTTTCCCAGGACATAGCAGAGAGCTGGATTGGAAGAGGGGCAGCCAGGACTAGAACTGGTGCCCATGTGGGATGCTGGTGCCACAGGTGGAGGATTAACCTGTGCCACGGAGCCAGCCCCTGCATTCCTTCTTTTCAAACAATGAAACAACCCTTTCTGTCTGGTGCAGCCCATGTGACAATGGCCAATGCTGTAGCAGTGAGCTTCCCAAACAACCATTGTGTAGTCTCTAAATATCATTTCCATGAAAGAAACAGAAGATCTCTGGAGAAATGTATGTTTTCTTTGGGGCAGACAAAAATCATGAGGTGAACCCAGTGCCATCTCCCTGGAACCCAGAAAACTTTTACAACATGGGAATGTGTCAAAAAGACAGAGGTCAGCTGGATGTGACTTGTGTGGGTGAAAAGGGAATGACTGCAAAGCACGTTGACATCTGAGTTCACAATAATACTTGAACCCAACTATGGCTTATTTTTAACTATGATGGAAGAACTATGGATTAACCCTTCCTTTGTGAACAGTTGGAAAATTGAACAGAATATGTAGGGAAAAAAAACATGGTTTCCAGACAATGGGCCATAGGTAGTACAACTCCTAATTCCTGAAAGAGCGTGAGTTCCATTGCCCCAAGTTTCTGAGAGGAAGCATCTTTCTGAGTCTGGCTCAATAAAGGGGATTTCAGGCAAAGCATGGTGATTTTGCTGAGCTAATTCAAGTTGGAGGAGCTGCAGTGGCTGAATTTGTAGAGTAGGAAGCAGGAGGATGGGCTATGAGCCAGCAGATCCCCAGCAGTGTGCACACAGGCTTTCCCTCACCTGCTGCTGTGTGCATAGGATGTAACTACAAAGTTGAGCAAAGAATAAGTGAGGAGTCATACGTTAATTCCCAGATCCTGTACTGGGCTGGAGGTGCTAGTGTTCTGCCCAGCCCAATTGGAGAGTCCTTCTTGAACACTGGGCATTCAGTAGTGACTACAGAAGGGTCATACATTATTAGTAGGGGTCAACCAGCCCAGATTAAAGGCTATTATAAACTCAATAAAGCTTCGAGAGGATCAAGTCAGCATCCAGTAACCCCAAAACTCTTTGAAGGAAGATCATGAATGATGTCATAGGGATACATGGGAGAAAGTTATCAAACTGTATTCTTCTGCATGTACTATTGTATGAAATGAATACCTCAATAAAGTTGTAAAAAATGGGTCAACAATTTGTACAGACTCTTCTCAAGGGGATATGAATGAATGGCCAGGAGGCACTGAAAAAATGTTCAATATCCTTAGAGATGAGGAGAAGGAAAATTAGAACCAAGTGACATACCACTACAGACTAACAGAATGGATAAAATAGGAGAGACTGACCAACACCAGCTGTTGGCAAGGATGTGGACCAGCTAGAACTTGTACGGTGCTAGTAAGAACAGAATGTAGTATAATCACTTTGGAAATGGGTGATTTTTTTGAAACTTAAGCATCTGCCACCCTTGCATCCTTCTGCTAGATACCTTCCCAAGAGAAACAAAAACCAGGTCCACACAAAAACTTGCAAGTGAATGATCCTAGAAGCTTTGTTCATAATAGCTCAAAACTAGGACAAGGCCGGCGCCGCGGCTCAATCTAATCAGGCTAATCCTCCACCTATGGCGCCGGCACACTGGGTTCTAGTTCCGGTTGGGGTGCCGGATTCTGTCCCGGTTGCCCCTCTTCCAGGCCAGCTCTCTGCTGTGGCCCAGGAGGGCAGTAGAGGATGGTCCAAGTGCTTGGGCCCTGCACCCACATGGGAGACCAGGAGAAGCACCTGGCTCCTGACTTCGGATCAGCGCGATGCGCTGGCCGCAGTGCGGCAGCCATTGCGGGGTGAATCATTGGCAAAGGAAGACCTTTCTCTCTGTCTCTCTCTCACTGTCCACGCTGCCTGTCAAAAGAAAAAAAAAAACCTAGGGACAATCCCACTGCCCATGCACTGGTAACTATCTACATGAGTCAGCCTCTACCCATAGCATGGTACTAGGTAGCATTAAGGTGACCACTGATATATGTATTGAAAAGGATGAACCTCACAAACATTATGCTAAGGAAAAGACATCAGACAGAGGACTCCTACCAGGTAATTCCATTTCCACTAAACACCAGTCTTATCAACAGCGACAGAAAATAGGTCAGTGATGACCTGGGGGCAGGTGTGTGGGTCAATTGATTATTTTTTGAAAAGATTGATTTATTTATTTGAAAGTCAGAGTTATAGAGAGAGAGGAGAGGGAGAGAGAGAGAGAGAGGAAGAAAGGTCTTCCCTCCGCTGGCTCACTCCCCAGTTGGCCACAATGGCTGGAGCTTCACCGATCAGAAGCCAGGAATTTCTTCCGGGTCCCCCATGTGGGTGCAGGGGCCCAAGGACTTGGGCCATCTTCTAACTGCTTTCCTAGGCCATAGCAGAGAGCTGGATCAGAAATGGAGCAGCTGGGTCTCAAACTGGCGCCCATATGGGATGCCAGTGCTTCAGGCCAGGACGTTAACCCGCTACAGTATTCTCTTTTTTTAATTTTTTAATTTATTTTTTATTTTTGACAGGCAGAGTGGACAGTGAGAGAGAGAGAGAGAGAGAAAGGTCTTCCTGTTGCCGTTGGTTCACACTCCAATGGCCGGCGCGCTTATCCGATGGCAGGAGCTAGGTGCTTCTCCTGGTCTCCCATGGGGTACAGGGCCCAAGCACTTGGGCCATCCTCCACTGCACTCCCTGGCCACAGCAGAGAGCTGGGACTAGACCCCGGTGTGCTGGCACCACAAGGTGGAGGATTAGCCTGTTGAGCCACAGCGCCGGCCCACTGCAGTATTCTCTTATAACCTGACTTTCCTCACCACCTCTCCTACCACATTCTGAGCAAAGTCATAATTATTTCTCTTCTATATTTTTTTGCATAACTTACTAATTTGTTCTCTGTTTCTCCCAGTTTCCACCTTGACCCTACTTCAGTGTGTTTTCATAAAAAAGAGAACAATTTTATTAAAAGCAAGTCAAATCAAGTCACTCCTCTATTCAAAACTCTGCCTTCGGTCCCTCATTCACTCCAAGTAAAAGTAAGACTTTCTATAAAACTACACAGTTTGGGACTGGTATGGTGGGCTAAGTCATTGCTTATGATGCCAGCATCCCACATGAGCACCGGTTCAAGTCCCCGCTGCTCCACGTCCAGTCCAGCTCCCTGCTAATGTGTTCTGGAAGGCAGGAAAAGATAGCCCAAGTACTTGGGCTCCTGCCACCCACTTGGGAGACCTAGATGGAGTTCCAGGCTCCTGGCTTTGGCCTGGCCCAGCCCTGAGTGTTACAGCCATTTGGAGAGTGAACCAGTAGATGGAAGATCCTCTCTCTCTCTTTTTAAAAAATGCTCATAAAGTCACAGTGTCAGGGTCCCTGTTAATTCTCTGCAATCATCTCCTGCCATTCTCCTGTGCCTGGCCTTAGTCACCCTGGTCTCATTTCTTGTGACTGCACGTGCAGGGCCACTCTGACCTAGAGCCCTGGCATTGGCTGTTCCCTGTCCTGGAATGCGCGTCCCTGCAGCTATGCACACAGGCCGCCTGCTCTCTTCCTGCAGTCACAGGTGAGCACGTGGGCCGCCTGCTCTCTTCCTGCGGTCACAGGTGAGCACGTGGGCCACCTGCTCTCTTCCTGCGGTCACAGGTGAGCATGGTCATTTCCCAAATCTGCCATAACAAAGCACCACAAACCAGGTGGCCTAAAACAAAACCAACGTGTCTCTGAAGGCTCCGGGAAAGGATCCGCTTCTGGAGGGTGTGGCAGTTCTTGGTGCTCCTCCACCTGCAGCTGCTCTCCCGCCCCACCCCCCAGCCTCTGCCTGGCCCTTTCCTCTGTGTGTGTCTCTCTCTGTCTTCACATGACACCCTCTTCTCTACATTCTTGTCAAATCTCCCTCTTCTTCTGAGAACACTTGTGGTTGGATTAGAACTCGGTGCCCTCATCTTGGTTGCTACTGTAAGACTGTATTTTCAAACGTTATCATTCACAGGTAATGAGGTTCTGGACTTGAGCACATCTCCTGGGGCACACAATTCTGCCCGCTACAGTGACTTAAAATGGGGGGAGGAGGGACGCAGACAGAGCTCTCATCCTCTAGTTCATCCCCAAAATACCTGTAACAGTTGGGTCTCAGCCAAGCCAAAGGTGGGAGCTGGGGACCCAATCCAAGTCTCCATGTGAGTGCCCTACCACTTGAGCCAACACATGCTACCTCCCAGTGCACGTTAGTAGGAGCTGAATTGGGAATGGAGGTAGGACATGAACCTGGAGCCGGACTCAGGCCAGACCCTCCATTGTGTGATGTGGGCATCATACTTGGTGATTTAAGTCCTAGGACAAATTCCGGCCCCTTTAGTCACTTTCATGTAAGACTTTGGCCATTCACTCAAACTTGAAGCCACTCCCCTACCACCTCTGCCATTTCTGTCCTCATTTTCTTAACACTGACCATCAGCTAGCTTATTATATATTTTGTGTGTTAGGTTTTTTTGCCTTTTCCCACTGGAATATGAGCTCGGAGAAGGCAGGGGATTTTGTCTCTGATTTACTGAGCTCGTTCTAGCTCTACTAGGCACTCAGTAAGTATTGTTGAATGAATAATTATTGAATATGTGTTGAATAGTGGGAACAGCTAGGTAGTTTAGGTGTACAACTTAAGATCTGACGCTTGTGCGTTCATATTTTGACCTAAGCACAATTTCTCCCACATGAGAAACGACGTTGTTTGTTAAAACCTGAGAGCCCTCAGAAATAGCTGAATCGTCTCATTCTACTCTTCTCCCAGGTTGGTGGGTTTTGTTTCTGCCTGGATACCATTCCCGTTCTCGTTTCCTTTTCTCCATCTTTGAGGACTCGGGACTTCTGTCCCTTGAGAGGAACAGAATGATCACTCCGGAGGAGGAGGAGGGGGAGGGGATCTTGCCACGCCACTCCTCTGAGCTGGGGCTCTCGCTGCCTCTCGAGGCAAGAGAAAAGGCCCACAGTGCTGAGTCTGCTCTGCCTTTACTCCTGCCACCCTCTTCCAGTTCCTGGTCACCAGCTGACTTTGAAATCCATTAGTGGGTAGGAAAAACACTTCTGGAATGTGACCAGGATGCTTAAAACTATGATAGAAATAGTAGAAGTTATTCAAATTGTGGCATGTACTTTCAGTAAATGGTGCTTTCTGGAAAATTTGTTTAGGGTAAATGTGTATATTTATGGGTGTGTGTGTTGAGTCTTGATGTAGGAATGTTTGTATATAGACATTCCGCCCTCTGTTCTTCCCTCCCTCCCTTCCTCCTTTCCTCCCTACATACCTCCCTCCATTCCTCACTTCCTCCCTCCCTCTCCTCTCTCCCCTCCTCCCTTCTTCCCTCCCTCCATCCCTCTTCCTCTTCCCTTTTTTGTCTCTTCTTCTCCCCCTCCTTCTCCTTTCTGAATCCCCAGAAGCAGTTGTTAATGCACATTTGGGGCACTCTGATACCTCACTTCTTAAACCCCATAAGGGTGCTTTTGGCAGTTATAGCGCATGCCAGCACTGGACTTTATACACCCTGTGCCCAAGGCATGTCTGGGGAGGTTCCCAGGCCCCACCCACCAGAGGCACACTAGCTCAGCAGGGCTGTGTCCAGTCTCTCAGCTTTGCTGGCTGGCTCCCTGAAGAGTCAAATGTAGCAGCAACAACCATGATGAGCAAATAGCCAGGTTGCAGGAGGCAGCAGCAGCTGGGTTACCATAGGCATTGATGGACGCCTAGTAGCTATACCTGGCTTCTTCAGTGTTACCCACTCTCACTGGGGACCACATATAACTTGAGGTTGACAAACTGACTGTTGAGGCCATGAGGCTTTGCAAAAGGGCAGTAGCTTCTTTGTATTTACTGACTCATTATTTCTCTTCCTCTTTTATGGAAATCTCACTTGTGCAGGCTTAGAGAGGTCTCCTTTCCAGGTTTTCTTCCATGATAACACCAGCGTGGCTCTGCCTTCCAAGATTTTGTGTTGTCAGAATGGCCAGGGGTTTTTCAGGAATCTGATAAACATCTTGTGAAATGCAGAGCCCACGAACTATATAGCACATTCTATCAGGAGTATGAGCTGTGAACATCTGGGCGCTGCTCTGTCATCTTTGACCACCCACTAAGATGGCACAACAGACATGTCCTAAGTTGTTTTTTTTTTTTTCTGCACTGAGAAGTTGATTCTAATAATAAAGTGAGGCTCCAATGTTGCAACAATCATCTATGCAGGTTTACATTTAGAACTTTGCAGAACCTGGGGTAGGGCTGGCTGAGACAATAGCTAGGAATACGCCCAGGTCCTTAAAAGAAAATGCCACACAAATACCTTATATAGTAACTCTGAATATACGACCTCTGTTTCACTGCCTCATAGTCTAATTAATGTCCTGAAATCTCCCACATCTTTTATTAATGATTGCTTATTTATAGATATGCATTGCCGCTCACGGCATAGGCAGTGACAGGTGTCCAGCATTGACGAAGACTCATCTTAGACATCAAACAGTGGACACACATATGGCTCATTTTAATATATGCCAGACACCATCAAAAGCAAATCACACACATTGACTCATACCATTCCCCATAACCACAGGAGTGAGTATTGTTACCATTTTAAGGCCAAAGGGAATTGCGTTTAGTGAGGTTAGTCACTTAAAACCCCAGGCAGGACCTGAATTTGTGAGACTTAAACTTAGCTGGTCTGACTTCGAATACTGTGTGATTAGCCACTATGCTACATTTGCTCTCAAAGAAGTTTATACTCTAGTTAGAGCAGGGGGGAGACTTTCCTCTGGAGGAAATAAAGAATTGAACTTTTTTTTTATAATGGAGGAAGGAGAGGGATGACCCTGCCTGTAACCCATCAATCTTAGGTTTTCCAATTAGAATATGTCTAATTGCCTCCAATTATAGTACCTTATTGATAAGGTGGTTAATGGTAGATCCCAGCTACCTAGGGATGGGTCAGTTTTTGCTTGCGTTTCTGATGGGTGGAGCCTTTGGACTGACGGACTCAGTGAAGCTCAGTTGGGAAGCTGGGTGCAGGCTGGCTGGTTCTGAGTGACCTCACTCCGCAGGTCTGGTGTTGGCCAACTAGGAGCTACGGAGGTGAGTGCGACATGCCTATCACATTGCAGCAGACCAGCTCAGCCCTCCTCACGCGTCAGGCTTGTCTGGGTACGTTCAAATGATGGCAAACTCCAAAAGAAGCAAGAGAGGGTAAAACCCAGTGTTCAAGGCTTTTTAAGAAGAATCTACTATAGTCTACCCTCTGCAAAATTGTTTATGCTCTACACACATGCAAAATATGCTTCTTGTCCTATTGCGTGAGCCACCAAAACAGCACCAGGGTTGAAGTCTAGGATCCCCTGACCTACATCAGCTCCATGTGGGGCTCCTCAGTGGTGGTTCTTTGAATGTGGGCTTTCTTAACCTAGAGACTTGAAACTAAAAGGAGACATCTGACCCTCCCCCGCCAATACCCAATATGTCATAATAAGACAGGGAAGGAGAAAAAAGTGAAGAGAACAGGAGACACGTAAGAATCATGGTCCACGGCAACTCTGCAAAGCCCCAGGCCACTGTTGCCTTGCTATGAAAGTTTCCTTGATCAGGACCCAGGTTAACTTCTTGACTGGGACTCTGACTGCTCTCTGCTAGGGTCCATCACCTTGACTATTAATGCTACCTTTTGGACTGTCTTTCCTTTTTTCTTTTTGTAAGAAATCACATGTGTGTTGGTAGTTGTCAGTTTTTATGTCTGGTTGGTGCCTACATGAAGTTGGGGGTTCAGAGTTCCTTTTGCAGTTGGAGATTTTCAAACACGTCCAGTTGAAGCTGATGGCTTATATATATTTGACAGATCTAGACAGTGAGTGAGATGGAGAGAAAGGTCTTCCTTCCATTGGTTCACCTCCCACATGGCTGCCACGGCTGGAGCTACACCGATCCGAAGCCAGGAGCCAGGTGCTTCCTCCTCGTGTCCCATGCGGGTGCAGGGCCCAAGCACTTGAGCCATCCTCCACTGCCCTCCCGGAGCCACAGCAGAGAGCTGGACTGGAAGAGGAGCCACCGGGAGTAGAACCCGGCGCCCATATGGATAAAGCTGATGGCTTTTTAAAATAGTTGATACAAGTCTCTGACCACTTCATGGGGTTTCTATGTATCTAATTCTAAGTTGACTCCATTTCACCAAAGGCTCTGTATTCTAGGACAGAATCCAAAATTCTTGCCAAGTCCTTTTCTCTAGCTAAGAATGTCTGAGCAGCAGCTTATCAAACCTTTCAGGGGTCTTTACAAAGTATCTTAGAATCACATCCTTGATTCATATCTTCCTTGAGGTCATTACTTACTTTGAGAATCTTATATTGGTCCAAGAGCTTGGGGTTAAGAATTTTTTTTTTTTTAAGAAAAAATTTAAGTCGTGATCCACCACGTCCTGACTTGTCTATTCCTTCTAAAGTCTGCTTGTGAACTGAACTATTCCTGATTCCTTTACCCTTTCTTTGTCCGAATCGAATCCCCAGCACATAAATAAGACAACCGATTCCTTCAACACCAAGTCTGGAAAGAGCGAGTGAATTTGCTGCCCTTCCAGCTACCACAGATGGTAGTGTTGTACTTGCTCGACCCTGTGTATCACAGGTCAGCGTTTTTCATATTTCCACAACCATTTCATGCTTTCTAGTTCCCACTGGGAATTTGCTCACCACTTTTCAAGTGTTTACTAACACTTTCCTTGCCACTTCTCAAGGCACATGTTTTGTATTTTGATTATAGAAGCATTCTTCAGTTTCTGTACCAGTTCGACTTTATGGTGCAATATTCTACTCCAAAGCATACTGGCTTAAAACAGTATCCATTCGTTGCTCTGATTCTGTGGTCAGCTCGTATCTGTGGTTGGGGTCAGCTTGGCTGTTCTTGGCTGGGCTTGCGCATGAGTGCATTGTCAGCTGGCAGATCAGCCAGTGACAGGGTCACCTGGCAGGCATCTGAGATACCAGGAGCATGCCTTTCTTTATCCTGCATGTTAGACTGAGCTTCCTCACATGATAGCAGAGTTTTAAGGACACATAGAGCCAGCTCCAAAACATAAGCACATTTTGAGTCTGTATTGCATTTTCTGTCCTCCTACTGAGCAGTTAAATCATATGGCTGAATCCAGAGGCAGTGGAGGTGAGACCTACCTAAACACACAATTAGAAGGAAGTCAACCACAGTGGCCAGCTTTGCAGACCATCTACCGCAGATATTAAAATGAAAAGGAGTCGGCTCCGTGGCTCAATAGGCTAATCCTCTGTCTGCGGCTCTGGCACCCCGGGTTCTAGTCCTGGTTGGGGCGCTGGACTCTGTCCCCGTTGCCCCTCTTCCAGGCCAGCTCTCTGCTGTGGCCAGGGAGTGCAGTGGAGGATGGCCCAAGTGCTTGGGCCCTGCACCCCATAGGAGACCAGGAGGAAGCACTTGACTTCTGACTTCAGATCAGTGCGGTGCGCTGGCCGCGGTGGCCATTGTGGGGGGTGAACCAATGGTAAAGGAAGACTTTTCTCTCTGTCTCTCTCTCTCACTGTCCACTCTGCCTGTAAAAAAAAAAAAAAATGAAGAGGAGAGAAGATGGGAGCATTTACTTAAAATCCTATGTGAAGGACATTGTCATTGTCAGATAGTTATCTCAGTGCCTAACTGGAGGTAAACAGCTTGAAGAAGGTGAAAGCTTTGGAATTTTGTTCCATTAGCTGAGCAATGGCATCGCTTGCCTTTGGAGGATGAGCTATACAAAGCAGTGGAACTCTGAGATTCCACCTGAGATTCATCACTGACTTTGGAGTATGAAATACCGAGTTAATCCTCTGAAGGGCTGACCTGGAAAGGGGTACTTCTTAAGTCGATAGCTCTCTTACATACATAGTTAATTTTGGTTTGTACAGAAGGGTTGAAAGGTTAATTTTGGTTTGTACAGAAGGGTTGAAAGTTGTCATGATTAGCTAGCGTGTCTAAGCTATCCACTTGCAAAGGATGAAAGTTGATGGGGATAGTGGAGGCAGAGGTCATGTGTTCGAGGCCAAGGCTATAATGCGACCTCTTAGCATGCAGATCTGAGTGTGGGAATGCACTTCCTTACTGGGGGAGCATAAGAAATGTGTGCTTGGAGTAAGTGAAACTGAAATCGGCACTCTACTAAAATATGTTGAGAAGTTAACAGATATTGGGGCTGGGTAAAGGCGCTACTCTCTCCGATTCCTACAAATAATTATAAACGTTTCTCCAGGTAAATGCATTCTCTGTTCCAAATGAAAAACTAACTCTTAGGTTGAATAGGCTTCTAAATTCATGAAAGTCTGTCCTTAAGTGTTCTTCTCCTAAGGAATGGAATATTAAATTGTTCCTCTCCTAAACAATGGAATGCCTAATTATTTCTCTCCCAAATAGTTTCATGCTCAATTGTTCTTCTCTCAAGCAATGGAACACTCAATCAGTCCTCTCCCAAACAATGAAGTACACTGAATTGTTCCTCTCCCAACAGTTGAATGCTCAATTGTTCCTCTCCCAAGCAATGAACCATTCAATTATCCAGGTGAACACAGTTGAAAAGTTTCCATTTCGTGACATTTAAAGTCATGCTGTGGCTAGAACAATATTTTGGGTCCAGCTTGCTAAGTTTGGACGCACAACAGCATGATCATTATCATGATCCCTTGGGATAATATCGAATCTTCTTGAATATGAGGTTTTGTTGTCGCCTCTTCAAATAACCTATTGGGTCTTTGCATCCTCTTATCAGCCATGCACAGTAGAAAAGAATGCTCCCTCGACTTAACAGAGGAGCTTGTGTAGCTCATGTATACCATTAGGAAAGTGTCACTAAACAAAATGTTTTTTTTTTTTTTTTTTATCCAATGTGTATTAATTGGGCCCCTTGGCAGAGCTGGGGGAGCAGTACTATTCCTATGCTCAGGAAGCTCATATTCTGGCTGTACAGGAATTATACAAGACAGAGACAGCTGGGTGCTTGCCAACTTCTCTCCACCTGTAGAATTGGAAGGGCTGCCCAAAGATGGGTGAGTCACTGGGCCTTGAACTAACGGGAGGTATTTTGACAAAGGCAGGAGAAGAGGAAGGATATGTTGAGGTAGAAATAACAGCAAAAACACACCGAAAAGGTCCACTGCATGGGGTAGAGGGGAGCTGATAGCCTGCCGACCTTGTGGATATAGGACACCAGGACCCCAAGGCTGAGAGGACCTGAAGTGACATTTCCTGGAGTTTCACTTTTCTTTTTGGAGACCCTCCAATTCCACAGGAGGCAGGAGCTGAGATGATGGACAGCAGGCAGCTCAGAGGTTGGTACGGTCTCAGAGACATCTGACAAGGACCTACATGAATTCTCTCATGTCGCTGGAACTGACTGCTCCCCGACAGAGGTGCCAGGTCTCTCCACTCCTGACAGGTGTCAACTTTCCTGCTAAGTCCTGTCTCCTTGAAGTTCTAGCTCTTGTGTCTCCTTTGGTTCTCAAAATTCTTCTGAATGTGCAATGCAAAACAGATGTTCCAAGGACTGCACTGATGAGAGAGATCCCACATCTGTGCCAGGCGCGTGAATCAAATTCCTGGGGAATAGAAACCTTGTCTGGAAAGGGCATGCAGGTGGTCTTGTCTGGAAAGACAAAGGCACCGCCCATGAAAAGGGAAGTATAGGCAGGATACTGGGCTCCCCTGAAACACCTAAGATCATCGCGAGGAGTGAGGTTGACAAAAATAACACATACCTTTGTCAAAATCAAAAAGAATCAGAAAGGCATTAAGACAAATAAACATCACTCAGAACTCACCAGGTTACCGTGTTGTTGCTCTTGACTGTATTCTCCCTTCCCGATACAGAGCTATAGATGGATCTAATTTTAAGCAGAATCAGAATTTTGCTGGTAGTGCGTGGTTTTGTGCTCTGCATTTTAATTTAACCTTCTCACATGAGTATCTATATGTGTTAATATCCTTTGAAAATGTGTGAGATCGTTATTCCTGAAACACATATCACTTGCATCATGCAGACTCTGTAGTTTGGTGTTTTGCATACAGGCACTCACAGAAACTAGGAGGTAGGTGGGATTTTTTCATTTTTCATTATGGTGAAATGTAACATGAAATTGACAATTGATACCATTTTTTAGTGTACAGTTCAGTGGCTTTCGGTACATTTGTACTCTCGTTCAATCCTCACCACCTTCCACCTCTGGAACTTTCTCACTTTGCCCACCTGGAAGACTCCCCATGAGAAAAACAACTCCCGGTTTGCCTATCCCTCAGCCCCTGGCACCCACTCTTCTACTCGGTCTCTGTGAAGTTGGGTGCTCTCCGAGCCACGTGTAATTGGAATCACAACATTTGTCCTTTCGTGCCTGGCTTATTTCACTTAGCATAAATGTTCTCAAGGTTCGTTAAAGTTGGGCCAAAAGTCAGCGCTCTTGGCCATTGGACCATATAGAATGCATTAAAGTATATGTAGGCCCTTCCTGCACGATGTGAAGTGTTTAAGTTCAGTGTGCTTTTGAACATTAACAACAGCACTGCCTCAAACAGCATTGTATATGTATATGCATTTTTTTTTAAAGATTTTGTTTATGTGAGAGGTAGAGTTACAGACAGAGACAGGGAGGGATGGAGAGAAGTTCTCTGTCCAAATGGCCACTACACTGGCTGGAGCTGCGTCGATCCGAAACCAGGAGCCAGGAGCTTCTTCTGGGTCTCCCACATAAGGGCAGGGACCCAAACAGTTGGACCACTTTCTACTGCTTTCCCAGACCATAGCGGAGAGCTTGACCAGAAGAGGAGCAACTGGGATTAAAATCTGCATGCATATGGGGTGCCAGCACTGCAGGTGGAGGCTTAGCCTACTATGCCACAGTGCCAGCCCCACATATGTGCATTTCTACGGTTGCATTAATGTTAATTTTTAATCAGAATGGAGAAGGGGGCTTGTACATTTTAAGGGTCTTCATATGGATGATATTGCGATGTTATTCCCTACAACAGAGTTTTTTGAATTAATCTCCACCAGCTGTCCTTGGTGGCACAGACCTCACTATACCCTCATCAACCCTGAGTATTTGACATTTCCAAGTGTGATTAACAATTTGATAGGCTAATATGATTTTAATTTTCATCCTTTCAATTATTAGTTAAGTTAAACATTGTCTTCCATTACTGGACAGAGGCAAAGCTCTGGGGTTTGGATGAATTGACTCCCCTTTATTTTCCTAAATGACTTCTGAGCTTTCAGGAAGCCCCTGGGGGCAGTGACTTCCTTGTCAGTGAATTACAAAGGAAAATACAAGGCAGTTTCTGGCACTGAGCCCCTGTGTCCAGCTCAGCTCCATGATGACCTTCAATCACTGGTCAGAGGACAGGTGTGTTCAGTGCACTGTGGCTTGGACTTTTCTGGACTGGCACTACTCAAGGTGTGGTCTGCGGACCAGCAGCGACACATCAGAGAGCTGGTTACAAATGCAGATTGCACTGGAAAGAATCTTCGGGAGAGTGGGAAAAGGTGTGGAATCCAGGACTAGATCTGGGTTTTTAACAAACTCTCCAAATACTACGCTGAGGGGGAAAAAAGGAGTGAACTCATGACATATGCTATGTTAAAGATGAACCTGGAAAGTATTATGTTATGTGAAAGATGCCAGACGTAAGAGACAGCACATTGTATGATTCCATTTATGTGCAATGCTCCGAAAAGGCAAATTTATGGAGGCAGGGACTAGATTAGTGATTGCCTGGGACCAGAGATGGGAATGAGAATTAACTGTGAATGGATATGAGGGATCTTCCTGGGGGAAGAAAGTGCTCTAACATTGATTCATGGTGCTATTCAGTAAGTGTACACTTAAAATAGTCAAGCCTTGTGACATGTAAAATCTGCCTCAATAAAACTGTTTTAAAAAGGAGGCAGGGAGCACTTTAAATGGTTCTGATAGCCACTGATGGAGACGCCATGTTGTCCAACCCAGACCTCCTTGAATGTTTGAACAAACCAAAACAGATCCCTGGGCTCCAGCCTACACCTACTGTATTATAATTTCCACTGAGTATCATCCATTGAGTATTATTTGAGGAGCACTGGAGAGAACGTAAAACAGTTGTTCTCTATTTTTGCCATATGGTACAGCCCTGGAAGCTTTAAAAAATATATGAATGCACACCCAAGATATGTCTTCTGGGGTACTGGGAGGTTTCAGTGTTGCCCAGGTGATTCTAATGGTCATCTAAGTGGCGGTCAGGAGAGCTACTGGTCATTACTTCCAAACTTTCTGGCCCTCATATCTGCTGAGCCTGGCACGTGTATGGCTAATCAATCCTCAAGGACAAGGACATCCGCTTCAGTTCCAGCTGTCATGTCCATGCTTCAGGAAATAGAAGAGAGGAAGGAAAGACGAGAGTCAGATCCTTTTGCTTTCAGGGCCATTTTCTGGAAATCTCATTTTCTCTATTCCCTTTTACGTCTTCATAAGACAGAACTTAGACGCAGGGTCATTCTTTTCTCCAAGGGAGATTGGAAAGCTGATGTAGCCTTGTTAGATAAAGGATAGGCAGCAAGGCAAATTTGAATTTCCAGCGAACAATATATATTTCTCAGCATAATTACATCCCAGATAATGCAGGCTGAAGCCAGGAGCCAGGAACTCCATCTGGGTCTCCCATGTGAGCTGCAGGGGTCCAGGCACTTGATCCATCTTCTGCTGCCTCCCTAGATGCACTAGGGAGCTGGATTGGAAGCAGAGTATCCAGGCCTCAAACTGGCCCTCTGATAGGAAATGTTGGGTAAAGCATGGGGCAGACTTATTAAAAATTATTTATTGTTTACCTGAAATTCAAATTTAACTAAACTTCCTGAGTTTCTATTCACTAAATCTGTTCATCCTAAACTGGAGTCATTTTCTCAAGACCATTTCTCAATGGCAAAGATGGACTAGAACTTGAGTCTGTTTTACTCTGGAGGCCGGGCTCTCGGCCTTCATGTTGTAAGTAATGCTTGTTCTGCTTTATGATTTTAAACATGCATTCAGCCTCCTGACCTCTTTGTTTTGGGGTCCTTTTCCTCCTCCTCCCCATCCTCTTCTGAGAGAGATTATTAGCCACCTTTTATAAGTGGGAAACCAAGGTTTAAAGGATGTGGGGCAAGTCTGGCTCCATTACTTATCAGCTATTTGACCAGGGAAAAATTAGAAATTTATTAACTCCTATATGTTAACATTTCTCATCTGGAAGAAAAAAAGAGCAAAGTGCTAATGATGATAACAATAGTTCTTGGGGCTGGTGTTGTGGTGCATTTTGTTAAGCTGCCACCCATGATGCTAATATATCAAAGTGCCAGTTTGAGTCTTGGATACTCTTCTTCCAGTCTGGCTCCCTGCTAATGCACCTGGGAAGGCAACAGAGGATGGATCAAGTGCCTGGACTCCTGCCACTCGCATAGGAGACACAGGTGGAGTTCTTGGCTCCTGGCTTTAGCCTGTCCCAGCCCTGGCAGTTGTAGCCATTTGGGGAGCAAATCATTGGGTAAAAGATCTCTCTGTTCCTCTCTCCCTACCCCCTCTGTCATTCTGTCTTTCAAACAAATCTTGATAAAATAATTCTTACCTTATAGTGTTATTTTAAGGATTATGTGAATATAGTTCTAAGTTTTTAGATATGGGGCTAACCTTCATTACATTTTAGGGCAATTGATTTTGTTCCTGCTGGTCCTGCTTTTGTGATGTTATGTATACACACATATGATTATAGACACTCTGAAGGAGAGCGAGAGTTCAGTCATTGTGTAAATTGTTGCAGTAAGTGAAGTTTACTTCCCCTTCCAAGCTTCCATTTCTAGGATAATCCGCTATATCACTTGGCAGGTGTCTCTTCATTTCTGTGTGCTGGTATCAGTAGTTCCTCTTCCTTTTTCCTGGATCAAGTCTTGCCAAGGGTTTGTTAAATGCATTAATCCTTTTCTTAACGTTTATTTATGCATTTTAATTTCTTTTAAAGGCAGAGTAACAGAGAGAGAGAGAGAGAGAGAGAGATGGATGGGGGTATTCTATCAATGGGTCCACTGGATCACTTCCCAAATGCCCATGACTGTCAGGGCTGGGCCAGGCCAGAGTCAAGAGCCAGGAACTCCATCTAGGTCTCACATGTGGGTGGCAGGGAACTTAGTACTTGAGCCATTATATGCTGTCTCCAAGAGTGTGTTAGCAGGAAGCTGCATTAGAAGTGGAGGTAGAACTCAGTCTCAGGCAGTCTACTATGGGATGTAGGCAATTCAAGCTGTGGCTTAACCCATGGTGCTACAGTGCTGGCCCCAGTGTTAATCTTGTAAAATTACTAGATTTTAAAAAATTTGTGTAAAGAGGGCAGGTTTCACATATTTCATACATACAACTTTAAGCCCATGGTGATACTTTCCATCACCCCTCCCTCCTCCTGCCTTTCCTTGTACTTTTTATTCTGTTTAATGTTTGCAATCACATACTTTCAATTTAATTTTAATCACAGGCTTAAACCTCCACTAGATAAAGAATTTGATAAGTAGAAAGACCTCTGTTCTGCAGGAGTATTGACAACAACTGTAAACGATAATCAAATCTCAAGAGGTCAATTTCATGCATATACATTACATTTTTTGACTGTCTATACTAGTTACCACAAATCAAAGAAAACTCGATATTCATGTTTTGGGGTTGGCTTAATTCACTAACATAATAGTCTCTAGTTTGCATTGTTTTATTGCAAAATGAAGGATATCTATCTTTTATGGGTGAGTACTATTCCATTACATATATATACACCACATTTTTTAATCCTTTCATCAGATGATGGACATCTGGGCTGATTCCATATCTTAGCTATTGTGAGTTGAGCTGCTATAAACTTGGGGGAGGGGCAGATAACTCTTTAACATGCTGATTTAATGTCCTTTCGGTAAATTCCCAGGAGTGGAATGGCTGGGTCATATAGTAGGTCTGTTTTCAGATTTCTGAGGAATCCCCATGCTGTCTTCCATGATGTTTTTACAAGTTTGCATTCCCAGTGGTGCATGAGAGAACAATTTTCTTCACATCCTCACCAGCATTTGTTATTTGACTTTTGGATGAGAGCCCTTCTAACTGGGGAAAGTTGAAACATCCTGTGGTTTTTATTTGCATTTCCCTGATGGATAGTGATGTGAGCATTTGCACGTGTCTACTGACCATTTATATTTCATCCTTTGAAAAATGCCTGTTCATTGCCTTTGCCCATGTCTTATTGATTGTTTATTTTGCTGTTACTGAGTTTTTTGAGCTTTTTATATATTTGATGCTAATCCTTTATCAGATGAATAGTTAGCAAATATTTTGTACCATTCTGTTGGTCGCCTCTTCATTTTTTGAGTGTTTCTCTTGATGTACAGAAGCTTCTTAGCTTCATGTAATCCCATTTGTTTATTTTTGTTGTTATGGCCTGTATTCCTCAGGTCTTACCCAAGAAGTCTTTGCCTATGTCAGTGTCTTATAGTGTTTCCCCTATGTTTTCCTGTAGCAATTTGGTGATCTCAGGTCTTAGATTTAGATCCCTGATCCATTGTCAGTCACTTGTTGTGAAGGATGTAAAGTAGAGGTCTTGCTTATATTTCTGCATGCAGAGATCCAGTTTTCCCAATACCATTTCTTGAAAAGACTGTCCTTTCTCCAGGGAGTGATTTTAACTTGTTTGTCAAAGATTAGTTCATTCTAGATGTGCAGATTAATTACTGGGGTTTCTAATTTGTTTCATTAGTCTACCTGTCTGTTTTGGTGCCAGTACCAAGCTGTTTTGATTACAGTTACCCTGTAACATATCGTGAAACCTGATATTGTGATGCCTCTGGATTTGTTTCTGTTGTTTATGATTGCTTTAACTATTCAGGGGGTCCTTTGTAAAAAAAAAAAATAGCTTTTTTTAAATAAAGATTTTATTTATTTATTTGAATGGCAGAGAGAGAGATCTTCCATCTACGGGTTAAGTCCCCATATGACCACAATGGATGGGGCTGGGCCTGGCAGAAGCCAGGAGCCACGAGCTTCTTCCAGGTCTCACATGTGGGTGCAGGGACCATCATCCATTGCTTTTCCAGACACATAAGTGGGAGCTGGGGTGGATGCGGAACAGCCAGAACTTGAACCAGCACCCAAATGGGAGGCTGGAGTCACAGGTGGAGCATAACTTGCTGTGCCACAATGCCGGCCATGCTAGCTTTCACTTTGAATACTCATCTGACAAGGTCTTTTCCTGTCTTTGTAATTCCTATTATTTTCTGTGTTGTTTTATACTTTCTTTCTCAAATTTAATCATTAACTTCTTTTGCCTAACTTCAATTTACTAATTTTCAGCATATCTCCTTTTATGCCAAAATTGTTTTTAAAATTTTATACCAGTTCCATTACACATTTACACATACACAGCAGGTAGAAGACTTCTCTTCTCTTAACCCCCCTCCATAATTCTGCCTTTCAAACAAATAAATAAATCTTTTTTAAAAGAAGCTTCTTGCTGTTGTTTGATTTATACACATAGGATTATAATTTACAATCGTTCATATATCTTAATTTTCTCACTTGGTAATGACTTTTTGAAAATTCTTCCAGATCCTCACACAGCTCCATTTGTTTTCTGTGATGGACTACATACCGTTCCATGGTGTGAAGGCTTCATCGTGTACTCATCCATCTCTTGCTGATGGATCCTAAATTTTATATCTAATCCGTTGCCAGTTTGAACAGTTCTGAAACAAACATCGTATTTTTATGTTCTTATGTATTCTTTTCTTTCCATTGGACATACACCCTGATCTGAAATGGCTGGATTGAAAAATACATATTACTCATTTTACTCGGTATTGGACAAATCGTTTTCCATAAATACTGCAGCCTTTACATTTCCACCAGCAACTGTGAAAGTATGCTCTCGTTGTATCCTCATCAGCAAGGATGTACTGATTCATTTTTAGGAGTTTGCAGTGTAGCCTGATATTCAGTCTACACTTGCCTCCCCCAACTCTCCTTCACGACGGATACTCAAGGCATTTTTCTTTCACATGGTATTAAAATTGTGTATAGGGATGGCACAATTGTCAGTGCAGTACGATGGCGAATCTAAACATCAATCCCAAACCATTTGAGAAGTTTAATTTGTGGTATATATTTAAATGATATTTTAAAAGATGTATTTATTTATTTGAAAGAGTCACAGAGAAAGAAAGAGATCTTCCATCTACTGTTGCCATCCCTGACTGGGCACAATGGCCAGGGTTTAGCCAGGCTGAAGTCAGGAGCTTCATCCGAGTCTTCCACATGCTTGCAGGGGCCCATGCATTTGGGGCATCTTCCAAAGCTTTCCCAGGCACACGAGCAGAGACCTGGATTGGAAGTGGAGGGTCTCTGGCACCTGTATGGGATGCTGGCATCCTAGGCAAAGGCTTTTCTTGCTGAACCACAGTACCAGCCCCTAAAAGGTTATTTGAAGGAGATGCATCATGTACCTGGAATAAAATCAAATGACTTTCCACAGCACACTCTTAGTGTGCTCCACGGCCATAGCAAACCACTATATGCAAACTGAGTGTTTTCAACAACTGAGATTTACTTTCTTATTTTCCTGTAGGCCAGGAAGCCCAAAAGTCAAGGTGCTATCAGGGCTCTTCCTGGTGAGGGTTCTTTTCCTGGTCTGGAGAGGGCCATGTTCTCTCTGAATGTGTCCTGAACTGGTAGAGAAAGCAAGCTGTCTAATATGTCTGCCTTAAAGAACACAGATCCCCCAGTTTCAGTCTTGAGTTATTTCCTTGTAAATCCTATTTCCAAATAAAATGACATTAGGGATTAGGGCTTCAGCCCTAATTTTGGAGGGGACACAATTCAGTCCACAGCATATGATGCATACAAGAATAAGTACATTTAGATTACAGATTCAAGTATATTGAAATGATTGAATAAAATCTTACAAAATATTCAAAGAAACACATGTGCAGCCTGAGACCTTGAGATGTTGAGTGGTTAGACCTTGCTAACCATAACTAGAGAGCCAGAAACTGTAAAACAAAGGATTGACGTGTTTGTGTAAAAATTTAAGACTCTGTATGAGAAAAGATACCATAAAACAGAATCGCTGGATGAAATCAATAAGTAAAAGACTTGCAAAAAAGAGATGTTGTTAGTCGATCAAGAGATAATATCCACAGTGTCGAAATGTGCTTACAATTTGATGAGGGAGAGATAATAAAATAGGAAAGTGGATTTGAAAGGGCTGTTCAGTGTTTGGATTGAGATCTAACAGTGAAGAGGTGAGTGACTGGGTGTATACAACTGTTCACTACCATGCTGATCAAAATGTAGACAACCACCTATATCGCAAAGGTTCCCTCTGCCCTACTCTAGTCATGCCTCAGAGGTAACTTAAGTTCTGACATCTGTCACCATTACTTCTATTTTTCTGCTCCTATATTTCAGTGAATGGGATCATATAGTATGTACTTGAATCACTCAGGCTCTGGCCAAAAGATGGCATCTACCAACTTTGGTCACTCAACCTAGTATCAATCAGATTAATTCCTGTCATTGCACATGTTCATGGTTTGTGCAGTATGCCATATCAAATATACCAAATTTTATGTTTTTTGTTGGATATTTGTATCGTTTCTAGGACTTGGTTAAAATAAATTGTGATGAAAATTCTGTACCTACCTCTTGGTGGACACATCCACTTTTTTTATATGCACTACACATAGGAGTGGAATTGCTTGACTTTCCTCAAAATTGGAAGTGTCTATATAGTTTTACTATTCTGATAGGTATAAAGTACTATCCCATTGCAATTTTTATGTGTATTTTTCAATGTTGAGCAACTTTACAAATGCTTACTGGGACATGTATTGGGTGTCTTATGTGAAGTGCCTGTTCAAATCTCTTGCTTATTTTTAATAGGGTTCTTGAAGCTTTAAAAAATATGTTTCCTGGATATAGGTCCTTGTCAGGTACATATTTTGAGACTTTCTGCTAGTCTGGAGTTTGCCTGTGCACTTTTTTTTTTATCACTTTAGTTGATGAATAGTAGTTCTTAATTTTAATTTGCACTTAAAGAAATGCAAGGTCTCATTTTTTTTCATTTATAATGTTTTATGTGTCCTGTTTGGTAAATGTTCTCATTTCTCTCCAAGGTCATAAAGATACCCTGCTATGCTTGCTTCTTGAAATTTAATATTTTTGCTTTTTACATTTAATATATGTGTCCCATCATGAATTAATTTTTGATATGAGATAGAAGTCAAGGTAATGTTCTCTCCTATGAGCATCTACTTGCTTCAGAATCCTGCGTTGAAAACATGACTCAAGAATAATGCATTGAATATTTCAAAATGACCAAAAAGATTAGATTTTAAATGCTCTCACCACAAGGAAATGACGGATGAGAGTTGAGGGACATGTTAATCAGCACAATTGAATCATTCCACAGTTTATACATATGAAATAACATTGTATTCCACAAGCATATATATTGTTTGCCAATTAAAAATAAAAGTTAAGAAATGTAATACATTGAAAAAAGACCATTCTTCCCCTGCTGACTGGCACTGGAGTTCACATAATAAATCAAGTGACAAAGTGTGTGAATAGCTATTTCTGAATCACTGTTGTCTTTCATTTTTCTGTTTATCAATCATCGAACCAATACATCCTATTTATTGTTATTTAATAAGAAGTGTAAGAATCTGACAAAGTCTTCTGAATTTATTCTCTCAGACTTTATTAACCACTCCAGGTCCTTTCTGTTTTCTTATAAATGTTAAGATTCGTTTGTCAACTTACATACACACATATACCTCTCTGTTCTGGGCTTTTAAAGGGGATTAGATTAATACATACATTAATTTGGGGCTGGTGCTGTGGCACAGTAGGTTAATCCTCTGCCTGTGGTGCCGGCATCCCATATAAGTGCCGGTTCTAGTCCCGGTTGCTCCTCTGCAAGCAAGCTCTTGGAAGGAAAACCTTTCTCTCTGACTCTCCCTCTCACTATCTGTAACTCTACCTCTCAAAAAATAAATAAGATCTTTAAAAAAAGATAATGTTTATATATATATATACATTAATTTGGGAAAAATTGAAATCTTTTAGTATAGACTCTTCAAAAATTCATGGAAAATATAATTAAAAGATAAACTACTTCAGTGTAAAATTTTTGAAATCTGTAGTTTTAATTGAGAGAGAGACTCAGAGAAAGAAAACTCCCATCTACTGGTTCACTCCCCAGTGGTTGCAAGAACAAAGGCAGGACCAGGCCAAAACCAGGAGCCAAGACCTTCATCTAGGTCTCGTATGTGGCTGGCAGTGACTCAACACCTGGAGCCATCCATCACCTGTGCCTTCCAAGATACAGATGAATAGGAAGTGGGAATCGGGAGCAGAGCTGGGACTTGAACCCCCCAGGCGCACACTGTGGGTGTCCCAGCCAGTGTCTGAACACCCAGGTCAGATCTCCACCCTCTAGTTCAGTGTTACAGGTAGGAAACTCTGCTTGAATGGCATCCCTTGACTACAGGAGCTAATTGCAGGTTGGGTGGAGTCTACACAGCTCGGTAAGTAGTTTCAAGGGATTCTGTTTCTCTTCCCACTCACCTTGTTAGCTACCAGGGGCCTCTGCTTTTTCAAGCTCTCCCTGGTTAACACTAAAGTACGTTAGTGGGTTTTGTTTATTTGTCTCTGTCGGGCTTTCTCCTCTGCAGGTACTTCTCTCTCATCTTTATTTGTTAAGTTGGCTCCATTTTGCAAAATTGCGCTCTCATTCCTCAACTGATGTTAGCTCTTCTGCTCTTTTTACTTTCTGGGTTTATACTGTCTTAATTCTATAGCAAATATAATACTGGTAAAATCTAGGAAGGCAATAGAAATAGATGACGTTTAGACTGAAGACTACTTTAAATTTTTAATTCCTGCATTCTTAATTTCTGAAAGTCGTCATTCATTATTTTAAAAAGTTTTTCTTTGGGGCCGGCGCTGTGACGTAGTGGGTTAAGCTGCTACCTGCAATGCCAGCATCACATATGGACGTGGGTGCAAGTCCCAGCTGCTACGCTTTTGACCCAGTTCTCTGCTGTGGCCTGGGAAAGCAGTGGAAGATGGCCCAAGCACTTCGGCCCCTGCACCCATGTGGGAGACCTGGAAGAAGTTCCTGGCTTTGGATCAGCTCAGCTTCAGCCATTGCAGCCATGTGAGGAGTGAACAAGCAGATGAAAGACCTCTTTCTCTGCCTCTGCCTTTCAAATGAATAAATAAATCTTAAAAATTTTTTTTCTTTGTTTTTGCCCCATAGAGTTCTGTCTTTTCATGTGGTTCCTATCCTTTCATTTGATCTCTTTACTCCCTTTAAACCTTAATTATCATTTTACAGTCTCAAACATATGGTTCTCCCATTGCAAGTTCTTGTGGGTGCTAAATCTCTTGGTGGCTATGTCTTCTCAGTCACCCACAAGGTGGATCAGTGCAACAGTTAGCAGTTATCTGGGAGCTCATCATCGAAAGGTATTGATTTTTTTACTGGATAGTTCAATGACACCTTGGTTCTAGAAATTGCTCCTAAAAGAGGTTTTGCATGAGTTTTGACTATGTTCTCTAAAAATATTTATCACTGTCGGGTCAACTTGGAGATCAATTTCTTGAATTGAGGATTCTTATACCTTGGGGAGGCTAAATGAGGAAGCTTCAGAAAGTGTGTGGAAAATGCACATTTTCTTTTGATCCTACTTTCCCATGAATTTTTGACGCCCTCTTATATATTCAGGCTCTGTATTTACATATAGTTCACATATGGGATTTTTTTGGTTTCTCTCAGGGAATATTTTTCCCTCTCTGTCAGGCATCAGTGCAGAAATAATATTCTTTATTCTAGCTGGTGGAAATTTTAAATTCTTTCTCCGAGGGCCTATGTTCTTCAAGAAGTGTAGCTCTCTCAGTTCCAGATTAAAGCCTTGGGTGGACAAGACTGCCGTGGTATCTCCGGCCCTTCCATTTCAGGCTACTGTCATGCAGGGCACCTCAAAAAAAATTGTGGAAATGGCATTAAATGTTAAATGCATTCAGGTGCAATTTTTAAAAAAATATTTGAGAGGGAAGAGAAAGATCTGCCATCTACTGGTTTGTTCTCCAAATGCCGGCAACAGCTGGGGCTGGGACAGGAACCGGGAACTCAAACCAGGTCTCTCACGAGGATGTCAATGACCCAACTATGTAAGCTATCACCTGTGTCCTCCCAGGGCGCTCATTAGCCAGAAGCTGGAGTTGGGAGCAGAGCTGGGACTTGACCCCAGGCACAGTGTCCCAACCAGCATCTTAACCACTATGCCAAACGCCTACCCCTGGTGCAAACATTTTTGAAATATCTGCACAGATCTTTCAAAATACATGAATTTTCTGAAGATTCAAAATCTTTAAAACAAACCCTTTAAAATCTCATTTTCCATAAACATTTTGAAGCACCTTGTACAGTCTGTAACCTTGTAGGAGCTGGAGTACTCTGGCTGCTTGCTTGCCTGCTATGCTCCCCTAGAATTTATGACCTGCCCCCCACCAGCTTCCCTGGGGTTTATGGCTGATGCTTCCCGCCAGTGCTTCTTCGTGCCATCCCCTTTGTGTGGCCTTCCCACCACATAACCTAATGAACATGTTAGGTCCCAATACCTTGCCATATAGAGAGTAAGAAGGTAACCTACAGAGGACATGACCTGCACCCTTCTAAGTGTGAGGCTATAAAAACCTCTCTTATGCAAACGAGAGGGCCTTTTGCCTGTGTACTGCTAAATGGCTGTATGCCCGTAGAGGGTCCCAGCCAGCTGGTAACAATAAACCTCTGCTTTTGCATCCGGGACTGTGCCTTGTGCGTTGATTGGGAAATTCGGACACAACAACCTAACCCACCATCTTTAAATTATCTTTCTTTTAAAAGATAGCCCTTAGAGCGGTAGATGGGAAGGTTGCGGGTGGGAGGGAAGTTGGGGATGGGGGGAAGCCACTGTAATCCAAAAGCTATACTTTGGAAATTTATATTTATTGAATAAAAGTTAAAAAAAGGTAACCCTTAGTAGGGTGAATACACAGTAGCTGTGGATTTTGGATGGCCAGGGGCATAATTGGGGAAGGAGTAATATTTTATCCAAAGTAGCCCATTACACACATTAGATATACTATTGAGGATTTAGCCATTGCCCTACTTAGTTGTTCATGGCTTTTTGCTATTATAAACACTATTACAACAAAGGTTATTTCATGTATTTCATTGTTTAAAAGAGAGAATTGCTGAGTCAAATAATATGCGCCACTGTGTTTTGAGATTTTGTAAATACTTTGACAAAATAAATAGAGCTGTAACATCGTTTGTCCTCAGGGGAAAATATGACCTCTCTATTGTGGGTTCTTCCTGAGAATCATCCATTGGAATAGGTGTCTGGTGCCCTCAGGCAGGTGATTGAAATGAGGAGAAACAGAATGGTGGGCTCTTGGGAAGTAACTAATCTGTTTGGAGCAGAAAACAATGAGTTTTAAAACCAGAGGTTGTTTCTTCAAAATCTGAAATAAAACCAAGCCTCAGGAAGTACCCTAGATCTGTAAGGAGATGCCCTCCCTGGACTTCGGCAGAGCCCTGGGTGGACTTCAAGGACAAGCCTGTACCATGGCCTCCAGATAGCCTCTGTCCCCAGCTCAGACCCAGCCCTCAACCAGCGGTTCCCTATCTCTGGGCAGCATTTTCTGTCCCTGGAGAGTTGGGGGTCAAAGAGGGCTTCCCAGAGGGAGGCAGAGGATTTTCTGGTGCTCAGTGCTCAGGAGATCAGCAGGGTATTTGTTTACCTTTTTGAAATGCAGATAAGCCCTGTAGTAAAGGAGATGAGACTTCTCTGGGTGGTAGGTTTCCCTCCCCCAGTGGCTTCCAGGAAGGAGAGAAGAATGCGCTCCTGGGGCTATTGCGCAATCTGTGGTTATCCTTTGAATTGAGGTGTTTGAAAAATGCTGTTTCAGCTTGAAGTAGGGCGTCCCCTGAGGGGGAAGGGAGCCTCAGAGGTCAACTTTCTTTATGGTCTTTGGGTGTGGAGGTTGTGAAATGCAGCCAAAAGAGGTTACATGGTGTATTAGCTACAGCAGGGGTTGGGAGGCTGGCAGAAAGACCAGCTTCAGCTAGGAATCCCATTCTTGAAAACTGTATAAGTTTGGGGTTTGGAAGTCACTAACAAAAAAAAAAAAAAAAATGTGTTCCACAAGAGAGTCATTATTTGGATGACTGTTAACACAAGGAATCCTTAAGCTATCATTATTAGCATTCAGAGGTTATTAATAGAAAAGCATCCACCAGTTCGCCAGGACAGGTGCCTTCCTGTAATCACTCTTCTGCCAGCCAGGAAACTCATGGAGGAGGAGAGGCGAATAGAGCAGCACCCACCCTGTCCCACCTGTAATTTAGGCATCTCTGGAGTAGGAGGGGTTTTGGAATGGGATAAGACATTAAACATGAAAATAAAACAGTGAAACAGTGGTAGACTGGAGCCAAGAAGCTGTTAGGAGACCTATCGGAAAGGGGAAAGGGGGTTTAGAATGACTCAGTTGGGATGTCCACTTCTGGTAGATGATTTTGTCCGGATGAAGGTTCTCTCCAAGAACAAGCTAAAAGGCTGGGCAGAATGGAAACAAAGTCTGCAGAACTGGGGAGCTAAGAAAGCAGCTTAAGCCTGAGGGGTCAATGTTCCAGGACGGGTGAACCTGACTTTGGGTGCTAGTTCCTGCTTTAAAATATTTGCTGAAAAGACTAGAAAGATGAGCAGAATGTGATGGCTGAAAGACTAGGGAAACAGCAGATCGCCTCCAGAAACACAGGTTTGGAGGGGAAAATAATTGGACCTCAAGGTTCCATCAAGGAGGTGGCACAAGGGTAGGAATCTCAGGATTTCAACAGGAAACACTGAAGGGGTGACTACTAGTAGCAAGGGCAAAGTGGAAACAGATCAGATGTGAAAACCTCTATAGAGTCAACAGTGGAGGTGATTATCCCTACATTTATTTCCAGTTAAAAACAAAAGGAAAATAACGTTTTCCAGACCTTATTAAAGCAACTGTTGATGTAGGTGTTGGCTACAGTGGTAAGATGTGGCTTCTGCATCCCGTACTGGAAGGTCTGGTTGGATTCCTACCACCTACACAGAATGCTTTGAGTTCCTGACTCTGGGCTGTAGCCTGGCCCAGTCCTGGCTATTGAGAGAATTTTGGAGAATGAACCAGTAGAAAGAAGATCACACTCTTTCTGTCTCTCTTTCTTAGTGTTTACCTTTCAAATACAATGAAAATAAAAGAATAAAGATTTTTAAAAATTGTTTTGAAAAATAACTAACATTCAATAAAAAGATAACAAAGTCTACCAGGAGACAAGACCCCACTCATAGAAAATAAAATAGGAGGAAATCCAGCAATGAAAAGATACTAACGAGAGATATAGATACTAAAATGTTCATAAATGCACTTCAGAACATATTAATATGCTCAAAGAGTTAGATGAGTTAGGAATTTTCCCCATGGAACAAGAAACTAAAACAAATGAAAATTTTGGAATAGAAAAATAATAGTTTATTTCTTTTTTCTTCTTTTTTATTTTATTTTTTTCTTTTTGACAGGCAGAGTGGACACAGAGACAGAGAGAAAGGTCTTCCTTTGCCGTTGGTTCACCCTCCAATGGCCGCCATGCTGCGGCCGGTGCACCGCGCTGATCTGATGGCAGGAGCCAGGTGCTTCTCCTGGTCTCTCATGGGGTGCAGGGCCCAAGCACTTGGGCCATCCTCCACTGCACTTCTGGGCCACAGCAGAGAGCTGGCCTAGAAGAGGGGCAACCGGCACAGAATCCGGCGCCCTGACCGGAACTAGAACCCAGTGTGCCGGCGCTGCAAGGCGGAGGATTAGCCTGTTGAGCCATGGCGCTGGCCGAAAAATAATAAAGTTTATAATTTAATTACTTGATTGAGCTGCAAACTCAAGGAATGTAATGAACTGGGAGGTTGATTTGAACAATGTGTTCAGATGAGTATGAAGAGAAAAATCAACATATTCAGAAAAGTGCAAAATACACAACCCTGGAGTGAAAAAAGCTAGCGTGAGTGAGGCTAGTCACAGTAGAGAGGTGAGAAAGAACGAGGCAGAAGCAATGCTTGAAGAGACATTAGCCAGGAATTTCACCAAACTGAAAGGCAAACTCACATTATGTATTATAGATGTTTAATAAATATCTTCATGGATAGCGGAATGAACATTATCTATAAATACAGTAATTTAGTTGGAAGCAAAAGACAAGTAGAAAAAACTCAAGGCATTCTGAGTAAACAGGTTAGAAATAAGCAACACTAAAGATAAAAGGTACTTCAAAAATTTCATGGATAAATGGAATTAAAAGACAAATTTATGTTGATACAACACTGAAAGATTGGAAGCATTCTTCACAGCACACATTTCTCTGAACTTTTTAAAGACCTCTTGTGTGCATGGATTTCAAAATTGTACCAGAATATATTTATCTTTTAATTCCATTTTCCATGAACTTTCAGAAATCACCCCATAGCTATGTCTTAATAGAAAATGAGTGAGTTCAGAAGATAATATAAAGAAATTTTGAAATAGTAGCAGCCAACTTAGAATTCTGCTCAGGGGGCTGGCCTTGCTGTGCAGCAGGTAAAGCTACCACCTGTGATGCTGGCATCCCATATAGGTGCCAGTTTGAGTCCCAACCACTCCCCTTCTGATTCAGCTTCCTGATAATGCCTGGGAAAAACAGTGGAAGGTGGCCAAGTATTTGCATTCCTGCCACCCATATGAGAAATACAGAAGAAGCTCCTGGCTTTGGCCTAGCCCAGAGGTGGATGTTGTTGCCATCTGGGTAGTGAACCAGTGGATAGAGGATCCTCCCTCCCTCCCTCCCCGCCCCCCCCCCAGTTAGAGTTGATACCCAGGGTGCAGCTGTTGGGAGGTAGTGGGAACCTCCATGGGAGGTTCTCAGGTCTCTGGGAGGCATGCCTTATGAGCAAGTTCTCTTGTGACCTCTGGAATTGTCACAAGAGGGCTTTTATACAAACCTGAGTTTGGCCCCACCCACTCTCTCTGCTTCCTGGCTTGCCATGGGATCCTTCCTCTACATGGGCTCTGCCATTGCCATTTGTAACCCTCAGAAGACACCAACTCATGGGGTCATCCTTCCTTTAACTTTTTTTTTTCCGTTCTATTTATCTACTTGAAAGGCAGAGATATAGAGAGAAATAATAGAAATTTATCCTCCATCTGCCATTTCACTTCCCAAATGGCTGTGATGGCTAGGGCTGGGCCAGGCTAAAGCCAAGAACCAAGCGTTTCATCTATGTCTCCCACATGAGTGTGGGGGCCCAAGGAATTGGACCATCTTTTGCTACCTTCCCAGGTGCATAGCAGGGAGCTGGATAGGAAGTGGAGTAGCTGGAATCCAAACTGGCTCCCATATGGGATGCCAGCCCTGCTTAATCTTCTATACCATAGCACTGGCCCCTAGTCTTTAACTTTCGATTAGCTTCCATGCACCCATGATGGCTGAACTGATTTACATTCCTACCAACATTACTGTGTATAATGGTTTCCTTTTGTCCACATCCTCACCAACACTTTCATGCTTTTGATAATAGCTATTTCAGTGGGTATGAAGTTATGTCTCTTTCCATGCTTAACTTGAATTTACCTGCTGATTTGTGATACTAAGAATTTGTTTATGAACATGTTGGCTATCTGTATATCTTTTTTGGGGTTAGATTTATTTATTTATTTGAAAGTCAGAGTTATACAGAGAGAGAAGGAGAGGCAGAGGGAGAGAGAGAAAGGTTTTCCACCCACTGGTTCACTCCCCAGTTGGCTACAATGGCTAGAGCTGCACGGATTCAAAGCCAGGAGCTTCTTCCAGGTCTCCCATGTGGGTCAGGGGCCCAAGGAGTTTCCCAGGCTGTAGCAGAGAGCTGGATTGGAAGAGGAGCACCAGGAGTTGAACTGGCGCCCATATGGGATGGTGGCACTGCAGGCAGCAGCTTTACTTGCAACGCCACAGCAGCAGCCTCCTGCATATCTTTTTTTTTTTTAATTTATTAATTTATTTTGAAAGTCAGAGTTAGGGAGAAAGAGAGCTCTTCTATCCACTGGTTCATTCCCAAGATGGCTGCAACAGCCAGGGCTGGACAGGGCTGTAGCCAGGAGCTTCATCTAGGTCTCCCACATGGGTGGCAGGGACTTCCCCCACACTTGGGCCAACTTTTGCGGTGTTTCTGAGCCCATTAGCTCAGGAACGGGTGCCCATATGGCGTGCCAGTGTCTCAGGCAGCCAGCTTAAGCTGTTGTGTTAAAATACTGGCCCCTGCATTGTCTTCTTTTGAAAATGACCTTCGCTCATATTTCAGTGGGATTGTTTGTTTTCTTGCTGTTGCATTGTTTGATTGCATCCCTAGACATATTTTGCTTATGTATGGTTTGCAAATATTTTTTCTCATTCTGTAGGTTCTCTCACTCTGTCGATGGTTTCCTTTGCTGGCAGAAGCCTTTTAGAGTGAGGTCATCCCTTTTGGTGCCTATATTTGCTTTTGTTGCCTGTACTGATTCAATCTCCATACTCACTATTGATCTGTTCAGATTTCCTTTTGCTTCAACACTCAGCCTTGTTATACAGTGTCTGAGAATGTATCCATTTCTCCATATTATTCAATTTGCTGCTGCATAATTCTTCATAGTTTTTCAACACCCTTTGCATTCCTGGGATATCAGTTGTCATATATCCTTTTTCATTTCCGATTCCATTTTAGTCTCTATAAATTAGTCTATTTGAGATTTTGTCAGTTTTATCTTCTTATACATCTAGCTTTTCATTTTGGTTGATTTTTTTCCTAGTTTCTGTCTCATCTATTTGTGCTCTTATCTTTGGTTTTTCCTTTGTTATTTGGCATGCTGCATTTCCGTTTTATCTCATGATTTTTTTAAATTTCCCTTTTGATTTCTTTTTTTTTGTAAGTATCGGTTTTAAAAATTCCTCATTTTTGTTTTATTTCAAAGACAGAGATCTCCCATCTACGGATTCACTGTCCAAATGCCTGTAGCTCCTAGGGCTGGCTGAACCAGGATGAAGCAAGGAGACTGAGAGTCCACCTGGGTCTCCCCCGTGGGTAGCAAGGATCAAGTTCCTGAGCTATCACTGCTGCCTCCCAGGGTGCGCATTACCAGGAAGCTGCATTGGAAGCAGAGTTCTTGGGGCTTGAACCCAGGAATTCCAAGATGGAATGCTGATATCCCAAGCAGCAAACTTACCAAGGTGCCAAACACCTACGCCTCCCTTTTGACTCTTTGACCCACTAACTGTTCAGAAGCATGTGACTTAATTTCCATGTTGTAAATTTCTCAGTTTCCCCCTGCTATGGATTCCTAGTTTCATATCATTGTGATCAGAAAAGATACTTCATATGACTTCAGTCTCCTTAAATTTCTTACGAGTTGTTTTGTAACCTAAGATATGATCTACACTAGAGAATGCTCAATGAGCTCTTCAGGAGAATGTGTATTGCGTTGCTGTTGGGTGGAATGGTCTGTATTTGTCTGTTGGGTCCATTAGGTTGAAAGTGCATTTCAAGTCCAATGTTTTCTTATTGACTTTCTGTCTGAATGATCTATCCGTTATTGATAGTGGGATACAAAAGCTGCCTACTATTATTGTATTGCTATTTATCTCTCCTTTTAGTTCTATTAATATTTATTTTATATATTTAGGTTCTCCAATGTTTGTGTTTGCATTTATAATTGTCATATGTTCTTGATGAATTAACTTCTTTATCATTATATAATGATCTTTGTTGCTTTTTTAGCCATTTTGTCTGATATAAATATAGCTACCCTTCATCTCTTTTGGTTTCCATTTGAGTGGAATATCTTTTTCTATCAGTTCACTCAGTCTGTGTGTGTCCATAAAACTGAAGAGACTTTCTTGTAAGCAGCATAGTTAGGTCTTTAAAAATATCCATTCTGTCAAGATATGTCTTAGGGCAGTTTTATCCATTTGCATGCAAGGTAGTTATTGATAGCTAAGAACTTAAAATTGCTGCTTTGTTTATTGATTATCTTCTGGGTTATTTTGTAGTTTGTTTTTACCCACTCCTTTCCTGTATTCCTTGTGACTTGATGATTTTCTGTGGTAGGATACTTGGATTCTTCTCTTTTCATCCTTTTTCTGTCTACCATAAGTTTTTGCTCAGTGGTTAGCATGAAGTTTGCAAAAAAACATGTCATAGTTCCTAACAGGCTATTTTATTTTTATTTGTACTACTTTTGTTTTTTATAAGGCAAGAGTTGTATGGGATTACATTAGCCCCCAAAGGCCGGGAGGGGGGAGGGATGATGATCTGTCTTTAGAGCTCCTTCCTGCTGACACGGGGTGACGAGGTATCTCTGCTGGCACGGGGCGTTGTCTCAAGCCTCTGCCTCCTGGGTGGGAGCCCAGTATATCCCTGTAGCAGCATTTGGTTGACTGCCCTTACAGGCTATCTTAAACTGATAGCAACTTAACTTGGATTTCATAAACCAATTCTACACTTTTACTTTATCCCATACCCCACATTTCGCTTTGATGTCACAATTCACTTTTTTATATTGTGTATACCTTAAAAAATATTGTAGTCATCATTATTTTCATAGTTTTATCTTTTAACTTCTATAATTAAAATGCAATTTATATACCACTATTAATTACAGAATTGAAGTATTCTGATTTTGAATATGTACTCATTTTATCGGTTCATTTTTCAGTTTCTTTTTTTTTTTTGACAGGCAGAGTGGACAGTGAGAGAGAGAGACAGAGAGAAAGGTCTTCCTTTGCCGTTGGTTCACCCTCCAATGGCTGCCGCGGTCGGCGCGCTGCAGCCGGCGCACTGAGCTCATCCAATGGCAGGAGCCAGGTGCTAGGTGCTTTTTCCTGGTCTCCCATGGGGTGCAGGGCCCAAGCACTTGGGCCATCCTCCACTGCACTCCTGGGCCACAGCAGAGGGCTGGCCTGGAAGAGGGGCAACCGGGACAGAATCCGGCGCCCCAACCGGGACTAGAACCCGGTGTGCCGGCGCCGCAAGGCGGAGGATTAGCCTGTTGAGCCACGGCGCCGGCCTATTTTTCAGTTTCTTAGATTTTGGTGTTAGTATCCTTCCCCTTCTGGTTCAAGAAAGTCCCCTTAGCATTTATTATGATGCACATCTACTGGTGATGAACTCCTTTAATTTTTCTTTGCTTGGGGAAGTCTTTATCTCTCCTTCATTTATGAAGGACAACTTTGCTATCCAAAGTGTCCCTGGCTGCTAACACTTTTCTTTCAGCAGTTTAAATATATCCTTGCAGTATCCTGGTTTGTAAAATTTCTGCTAAGAAATCCACTGATAGTCTGTGGAGATTCTCATGTAGGTGAGACTGCTCTGTTGTCTTTGCTATTCTCAAAATTCTCTCTTTTTCTTTGACTTTTTGACAGTTTAATTATAGTATAATTTGTGATTTTCTTTGGATTGATTTCATGGAGACATTTGAGCTTTCTATACCTGAATGTTTATATCTTTCCCTGGATATGGGACATGTTTAGCCATTATTTCTTTAAATAATCTTTCTTAGTCTCTTGATGGTCTCCCACTAATTCTGGCCAACATTCCTTTCATTGTTTTGGTTCTTGTGACTGTATATATTTAAAAACCTTTCTTGGAATTCAGATTCTTTCTTCTCCTTGTTCAATTTTGCTGTTGATACAGTCTATTCCATTTTTCATTTCATTTGCTGTGCCCTTCAATTCCAGAATTTCTGTTTGGCTCTTTGTTGTAACTTCAATTTCTTTGTTAAACTTTAAGTTTTGGGGGGAGTATTGTTTCTTGATTTTGTTGAAATGAATCTTCGTTCTTTTTCAGCTTGCTGAGATTCCTTAAAACAACTGACATCTTTGTCAGGCAATTCATAGATATCTATTTTTTTTGGTGCTGTTTACTGGAAAATTATTGAGTTCCTTTGCTGTTACATTCCCTTGGTTTTTCGTGTTTCTTATTGCCTTGCACATATTGATATTTGTGTATTTGATATAGCATCTCTCTGTTCTAACTTTTATAGGCTGGCCTTAGTGAAGAAAGACCTTCCCTTATAGGACTGTTAAGGCACTAGTTTGGTGTAGTGCATTGGTTCTGGCTCCATGAGTGTGCAGAAATGTAGTATCGATGCAGCCGAGGTCCGTGCAGGCAAACATTGCAGGGATCTTCAGTGGTCAACACTGTTTTCAGCAGCTGCAATGCTCTTGGGGTCTCTGGTGGGAAAGTCTGATTAAGTCCTGCTGATCTGTTTTTCTCCCAACAGGGAAGATATGGCAAAAAAAAAAAAAAGTTTCAATGTTCAATGTCATGTACAACATGCAGATGCACTCATGGTGGTGTGGCGCTGGTGTCTGCTGTGTAGTCCTTCTGGAACGGAGCACAGGCGAGTTGGGGGGGGGGCTGTAGCACTGGGGTACATGTGTCCGCAGTCCCACGTGGGTAACTGCAAGAAAAAGGTGCCTATGGGGCGGGTAGGGAGTCTGACTCTGCAAACTCCAGTCTGCGGTCGCACAAAGAGCCATGACAGCTCTGGAGTGTGAGGGACATCCTAGCTTTGGTTTCCAGAGCATGGGCACAGGTTCAGAGATTGATTCTCTAGGCCTAGCGTCTGCCTACAGGCATATGGTGGTGGTAGCTCTAGTGTCTGAGATGTGGACATGATTGATGCAGCCACAGATCTGTGTCTGGAATGCGGACGTGTGTGGAACAGCTGTGGCTCCAGAGTCTGGGACACGTGTGGGGTGGAGAAGGTTGGTGACCGTGGTTCTGGGGTGACACACGAGTGGCTTCTTGTTGGTAGTGCTGGGGCACAGCATTGTCTCCCTTTCTGGAGGATCTATGGCAGGGATGACTGTGGGTTATCTCAGTGTTGAAAGGCAGTGGTGTCCCAGGCAGAACAGGCTCCTGAAGCTGTAGTCCCCCTTACATTTGCTAATATTGATAGCTCCTGCCCCTCCTCTTTGATTCTGGTGGTCTCTAGTCACGCCAGGTTTGCTGGTCTCTCCAGTAATCAATCAATTAATTCTCTCTCTCTTCTCTCTCTTCTCTCCTCTCCCTCTCTGTCCCCTTCGGCTCTGCTGCATTACTATAGACGTTTAACTGAACCTTGTGGTCGCTCAAGGCTATTTTACTCTTGGATTTTTGTCTATTTGTTGTGCTTTCTGTTTTTGTTTTGAGACAAAGAAGAAGGCTACTAGTTACTTCTCTGCCATCTTTCTGGTATCATAGTTCCTCCATTCTTATGTTCAGCCATATTTATTGTGCAAATACTGTGTGCCAGGAATGGTTCCAAACCCTAAGGTTACAGCATGAAACAAAACAACCCTTGCTTTAAATAACTTATATTCTAAAGGGGTTATTACTACTACTTACATTTTCTAGCTGTGTTTTTTGTTTTAAAAAGATGTATTTATTTACTTGATACTCAGACTTACAGAGAGAGAGGGTAAGACAGAGAGATCTCTTGCTTCTACAGGTTCATTCCCCAGAAGGCCAGAATGGCCATGGCTGAGCCAGACTGAAGCCAGGAGCCAAGAGCTTCATCCAGGTCTCCCATGTGGATGCCAGGGGCCCCAGCACTTGGGCCATTTTCTGTCAGTTTTCTCAGGCCATTAGTAGAGAGCTGGATCAGAAATGGAGAAGCCGGGACTTGAACTGGCACTCGTGTGGGATACTGGTACTGCAGGTGGCAGCTTAACCCACTACGCCACAGCACTGGCCCCAAGCTTTATCCTTTTAAAGCTGTCATTTGATCCACCTATATTTTGTCATGAAAAATAAACAATCCTGCAAGTAATGTGCCTAGCTCATAATAAGCACTCAATTAATATCAGCTGTTACTCATACTACTTTATGGCAAATTTCTCGTGTTAACCATTGTGAGGCTTCTGAGGAGGCTTGGAGGTATGTGATGAGGACTGTGGATAGGGGTGAAGAGGGCTGAGTCGTAGTTCAGTCCTTGGGGAACCACACCACGTCATTTCCTCCTCTGCATCATAGCCACCTCTCATCACATACAGTGAGGCGAGCTAGATGGTGTCTGGCAGTCCTTGGGGCTCTAAGATCTGGGAGTCTAGGAGGCTGCAGGATGGTGGAAGGAACACTGGGCCTAGAGCCCAGGAACTTAGGTGGAAATCTGTGCTCTTTCCCTAACTCTTCATAGGATTTCAGGTAAGTCAACCCCTTCTTTGCTCAGTTATCTTGTCTCCAGCGGCCCGGACTCTAAACTTTTTTGAGAACAGAGTCAAAATCATCAAATTGACAAGAGACTTCTGTGGCACGGGACCAGGAACTGTGGAATCTGGTCTTGAAACCAGGAGCTGACGATGGTGGTGCAAACTGTTCAATGAACACTTACTATGTCCTAGCATCTGTGCTATGAGCTTCACCTGCGATATCTGACTCAGCCTTCAAAGATAAGCCCCAAATAGCTTTGCTTACTATTGCACAAATAAAATAATGCTCCAGAAGGAACTTACGTGACTTTCCTTGGGCCCCCAGAGTGAGGAAAAGGCCGAGCAGAGACTGGACTACAGAGTCTGCCTCCAGGACACCTGCTGCTCTTTCTGTCTTCTTTGATGCTTTACTATTCCAGCATGAGCTGTGGTTTCATAATAGAATCGTTAAATGGATGGATATGTATAGTAGTTCAGAATTTATAATGCATTTAAAAAATTACGTTCATCTGATCGAGTCCCCTTCACGTCGGCTTTATTGCCTTGATTTTGGAGCTAAGGAAACTAAGAATTGGAAAACCTGACTTTTCACAGATTCATGCACTGGTTCGTAGCAGAATCATTATTTCAACTGATGCTCCCGAATCAGCGTTCGGGGATTTCTCTAAAACATGAAAACCAACTATGTGAAAGGAAATACTCTTGTCCCCATGGCTTGCTTCACACACGAGAATGTGAGACAGTGATCGAGAAGGTGTAAAACATCCTACACAGGTGCCCTAAAGGCTTCAAGTTCAAAAGCAGTACATGTCCATAGCACCTTGCGTCCCGCTCCTGAATCAGCTCCCGGTGCCGCTGCAGAGGGGAAATGGCGCGGGCGGGTGATCTTTCCCTCTGGTGTTTCTGACACGCCGCAGGTCCCCGTGGTGGGCAGACATGATTTAATTTCTGTAGCCGCCTTGGCAGTCCTGTGAGGGGAGAGGCTCTGGTTGCTGCAGCAGGAAGGAGAAAGTCAGATGCAACAACAGGAATATCGGAGATGGTTGTGTTACCAAGAGACGGAAGTGATAACTCTTGGTTTCCCTGAGGATCGTTCTGTCCACCTGGCTTAGCGTGGCCACAGAGCAAGGGGCTGTCTGGAGAGGTACCAAGCAGGCTGGTGACTACCTTGTTGTGTGGAAAGTTCAGGGTTGCATTTGAGGTTGACAGTAGCATAAATGACATGTTGCCCCTCGCTTTTGTAGGGTTACATAATTGCATTTCCCATAGAGCCTTTCTGACACTGAATCTTCCGTAGATTTTTTTCACTCCGATTCTAATCACTTAGGACGCCTGCTCCCCCTTGCCTGTGACCCACACAAGCAAGGTGGAGCTGAGGGCATGTCATTCCCATGGTAACAGTGTCATGTGGAGGAAGCAACTCGTCCATCAGAATTCACATGGCGGAGCAGCCACCGCCCTAGAGTCTTGTTTCCTCCTGCTCCTCATCTTCAGTCCTGGTGCTTGACTTGGGTTTGCCTGGGTTGGCGAACAATGTAGCTAACACCGTAGCAATATTTTGGCTTTGTTTGGACCTGCCTGCTCAGCTCCTTTTGCTGCCAGTTCCTCTGATAAGACAATTCAGAGTGGCTGTCCTCTCTTGTCACTCAGATCACATTACTGTCTTTTTGATTGATGTCTGGTTAGGTCTCCCCTCCAGGGCTCTCTTGGACCCTGTACTTGTGGGAGAACAAAGTTAGCCTATCTTATCCAGTGACTTTACCCAGGCTGCAGAGCAAGGAAAGGAATGAATCAGTAGAGGATGAAGATGGGGTGGGGCTTGGCTGTATGGTGGGAGGAGCAATGTGGATTTCAAAAAACCACCCCAGAATTAGAGATGGGGTAATAATACTTGACTAGACAGGATTCCCCAGAGAAATAGAACCAATAAGTATAGAATTTTCCCTCAGTATCCACTGGGGTTTGCTATAGGACCTCTTTGGGTGCCCAGATCATCTATATATGATCAAGTCCTTTATATAACAGGTGCAGTATTTGCAAGTAACTTACACAATCCTCCTGTGTACTTTAAATCATCTCTAGAGTACTGGCCACACTCAATGCAATGTACATGCTCTGTAGCTATCATGCTGTCTTTTTTAGGGGTTAATAACAAGGGAAAAAAAAGTCTGTATGTGTTCAATACACATCAGTGTTTTTCCTTGAATACTTTTATTTCTAGGTAGTTGAATTCATACATGCAGAACTCATGGGCATAGAAGATTGTGGACAGAACCCAGAGTCACCAGCAAGTAGGAAGGGCTCAGGTTGAGGTTGAACTGAGCTCTTTAGCACATCACTATAAGCAACAGAATCCCCACTTATGTTACAGCTCCCTGCTCCCTCTGGCTGTCAGATCAGCCTCATATTGCAGGGACATTGAGTCCAGAAGTAGATCTCTGTCTTAGTAAGAAAAATACAAGAAGCTACAAGCTGGGGCAAGACATGGCCTCAGGTTAGCATCTTCAAAAAAAAGAGGATTGAATATATGTATCTATTCATTATATATATTCAATATAATAAGTATATATTCTATATATATAAAATTGAATATATAATCAATATAGTAAATATTATATACAGATGCAGAGCATTGTATGCATATTCAATATAATGCATATTCTATATATGATCACTATATTGAATGTATATACTCAATGCTCTCTCTATAATATATACAATACACTTGCTATGTTGATGCATAGTCTATATTGAATATGTATTGATATTATGGAGAAAAGGGGTATGAAGTGTGTCATGTGATTATAGATGCTAGGAAGCTCCACAGTTTGCTGGCTGTCCTCTAGAGACCAGGAAAGTGCATCGTATAATTTAGTCTGGGTCCAGAGGTCTGGGTCTCAGGGGAGCTGAATGTGTACATCTCAGCCTGAGTGCTGCAGAACATGGGGTGAGGTGTGCCAGCTCAAGCAGTGTCAAAGAAAGAGGGGAGCTGCCCTTCCTTCCTCCTCCTCCTATTCTGTGTGTTCTTTCAATGGATTATATTGTGCCCATGCACACTGGGGAGCTTGTTTCTTCTCAGTCTATCAATTTAATTGCTGTTCTCATCCAGAGATGCCTCACAGACATGCCCAGAAATAATGCATACACTGAGCACCTCATCAAATCACCAGTGAAATTTTCTATCATAAATGCCAACACCAATACTCCCCTTCCTGCTACTACTTCTAATGACACCAGCCACCAATGGCCATCAAGCACTTGTGTGCTGGAACCAAGCAAGATATATGCAGTGTGTCTATTTTCATCTGGCTTTCCAGAACCTGAGGCACAAAGAGGTTAAATAATTTTCCCAAGATCAAAGTATACTCAGCATTCCAAATAGATTTTGGAAAGGAGTATGGCAATAAGGACTTTCTTGTTTGCACCATGCTGATACAAGTGGGAGGAGAAGACCAGAGATTTTTTAGTTCATCACGAAGAAGCTCTGATGGTTCAAGATATGGAAAGTCTGACTCATGCTGGTTTATTGGCGCACTAGCCAGAAAGTCTTGAAGTGTAGCAGATTGAAGAGTTTATTTCATTTGGGGGCTCACAATGGATTTGGGGCTGCAGCTGCCCCCACCCCGCTTGGTGCTACGCTTCTTTGTAGTCCACTTTGATCTGGAGCTGATGGTTATGTTAGTGGACGGCTCTTGTGACTGCTTGGATCCTTGCTGGGATGGAGGAGAAGGGAGAAGACTTTTCCCCTCTCTCTGTAGATGACACGTCTTGGATTTCATTCTCTCTTGACAGTACTGGGTCTTTGCTGGCTGGTGCAGTTCTCAGGGAATGTGTGGTTCTGACCCAGGAACAGAGGGTCGTGGATTGAGGTGATGGCAGCTGAGGGTGCACCCTTGTATTTTGCAGCTGCAATCAGCTCTGGCATTATAAATGGCTACAACAGAGGGCTAATCTATACCAGATATGCCTACCTCCTAGCCAAATTGTCATCTCTCTAGCTGTGATGCCTAGGAAGTGACTGTAACCCATCCACCTCCGCCTGTGGGAGGTGGGAAGAGGAACAGGCAACTGGCAAGGGGAAGAGACTGGGCTGGGGGCCACAAATTGCTCTCTGTGGTCACCCACCCAGACTCTGAAAGGTGCTTAGAGGGGGATGCGGCTGTAACTTATCTGCTGGATTTCTTAGGGAGTGAGGGGAAGCATAGATGGAAAATGCTGGTATAAATCTTGTGGACAGACCCAGAGTCACCAGCAAGTAGGAAGGGCTCAGGTTGAGGTTGAACTGAGGTATTTAGCACATCACTATAAGCAACAGAATCCCCACTTATGTTACAGCTCCCTGCTCTCTCTGGCCACTGGTTCAGCCTTATATTGCAGGGACATTGAGTCCAGAAGTAGATCTCTGTCTTAGTAAAAAAAAATACAAGAAGCCACAAGCTGGGGCAAGACATGGCCGCAGGTTAGCATCTTCAAAAGGCTGGGGACTCTAACTTACTCTTTGTTTCATCTTTCTGATTCCTGCAGCTCTCTGACCAATTGCTGGGTTGGATCCGGTTGCCTGGCTTCAATCCTGATGTCAAACCACATTTCAGTGCATTTGATTCTGCACCTTTGCACTCATTTTTAATCTCTGAATACCAATCCTCAGCCATATTCACTGCTGAAGGCTACCCAAGGGGACTCCTGGTAGCAATTCCTGAATGACTGCTCTGTGCCTTGAGTTTTATAGACATTCTCACAATGCTGCAAGGTTGCTTATCATTCTTTCCATTTGTGTGTGAGAAAATGGAGACTCTGAACAGGTGGGTAACTTGCCCAAGGTTTCTTAATCTGCTCTGTGGCAGCGTTATGTTTAAAATTCATAATTTCCTTTTTTAATTAAAAAAACTAGTTTTTCAAAGTTTTAGATACAATTCTAAGGATATAATGATATTCCATTCTTCCTTCTTCTCTCCCTTCCTCCCTTTCTCTCTCTTAAATTCTTTTCCAGCCAATTCCAATGCCCTTTTTCTTTCCAGAACACCCCATTATTCCTTAGTAAAGGAGAGCAGTGAGTGAGAAGAGAGAACCCAGTTGGAAGTCCACCTTCAGGTAGAAAGGGGCAGGCATTAAAGGGCCCCCAACTCCATCCCTAGGGTTTCATTATCCATTTGGGTCTCTTTCTGGCTGGTTCCTCTTGTGACACCATGCCAAGCCCCCAAGGCCATAGCAACAACTTTGCGCAGTTGGGCCCAAGGTTGACAAAGCTCCCTTCATCTCTATCCCTTTAATATAGTTGAGAGAGGTTGGCATTTTCAGAAAGGTTTTTACTAAACACTAGGGGAAACTGAAAGCAATAATTGCAGCAAATATAGGCAGTGTAAAAATAGCCAATTTTCCAAATACACGTTTCTGGCTCTGGGAATCACAATGAAAATAGCAGAGAGTTTTTCTGTTGCCCAAACTTGATGCTAAGGAAGCTTTTAGCTATTCCCCACCTCAAAAGCCACTGCAAGGTAGGTCCATTGGAGCGGAGCTTAGGCCCCTACAGAGTCTGATGTGAGTTGAAAGTCAAGAACCTGACCCTGAGGGAGGAGGAATGACCAGAACGTAGCTCTAGGGCCTGAGTCTCCTACACAACTTTATTGGAGCCCATGGCCTTCGTCACCCATATGCTGCTGGCTTCTAAGGACTCTAATCCAGACTTTTTCCTGAAACTACTGGACAGCTCCACTTTGTTCCTTAGATAATTCAACTGCTCCATATTTGAACTCGTTTCAGACTCCATCCTACTCCTTCTACTCCCATCCACCAAGTTAGACAACATAGACATCAGTCCTAAATCTTCTGCTATACCCAAGCAATCATTAAGTTCTTTCAGTTCTCTCCTCCCCCAAAACAATCGCTTCACCTGTTTCCATCACTTCCCACTGCTAGCCACATTCAAATCATCTTCATCTCCCATGTGGATGCCATCTCAGCCTCTCGCTAATCCTGCTGCCTTCAGTTTTAGCTCCTTTAATCTCTTCTTCATGCTGGGGGTGAACACAAATCTGATTGTTGCGTTTTTCCTGTCTAAAGCCCTCCAGCATTTCATCACCATCATCATCAGGACAAAATACCAATCACAATCTGATCCTGCTTACCCTCTAGGCTTATAGCTCTGAGCCCTGGACTTCCAGTATTTGGCGACTTGCACCTTGTTCTTACTGTTGTCTTTCTGAACCAACTGTCTTTCCTATGGTGTGCTACTCCGACACTTGGGGCTTTAATCATGCGCTTCCCTTTACATGGATGGAATACCCTTGGCCCAAGTCCTTTGCATCATCTGATAGATTATAATTTACTTTGTAAAATTTATTTATGTGTTTATATTTTTTGGCAGTGAGAGAGAGAGAGAGGGAGGGAAGGAGAGAAAGATCAATCTTATCTCTGCTGGTTCTTTCCCCAAATGCTCACAAAAACCAGGGTTGGGACAGGCTGAAGCTTGGAACCTGAAACTTCTTCTGGGTCTCCCATTCAGGCAACAAAGACCCGAGCACTTGAGCCAAGTAGGTCATAATTTAGATGTAACTTGCTCCAAAGTGTCTTCCATAACTCATAAAATTGGGGTTAAGTGCCTCTTATGTGGCTTCCAATTTGGTACTTATTTCTTTGAACACTTTTAGGCTTTATGAATTTCTGCCCAGGAAGCAGGGGTCTTTGAGGAAAGTGATCTGACACATTGCTAGGGCATCATTTGCTATCATAGTGATTGACCCAAAGTAGGTGACGTTCCATAAATATAAAAAAAATGAGTGAATAGATAGATACATGGATGAAAATGGGACAACCACAGCTTTGGAGGGCAATGACTTGATCAAATCGAGGCATAGAGCATTTGATCATCTGCAATACAGTGTTCCCAGAGTATCTGCTCTGTAACTTGCTGTGTGCTGGGCAGTATGGACTTGAGAGGCAAGGGGCGGACTTCAGCTTACTCAGCAGAACCCAGATGTTGGGTCATTGGCTCTTGCTGTCTTCTTCCCACCTCCAATCTCGTCACTTAGCATATCAAGTGAGCAGGTTGCCTGGGCCTTGTCTGGCCCAGTTTCCAGAAGTACATTTCAAAGAAAACTTAGTTCCTTTTTCTCACCTCTTTCCTCTCTGCCATTCATTTTTCTTTTGTTTCCTCTTTTCTCCTTTCCTCTTTAAGTGAAACCCCTGCTGTTTCTGTGTTTTCTTCCTCATTTAATGGATTTGTGATGCTGCAGATCTCAGATCTCATTTTTGTGTGTGTGTTTCACTTGAGAATGTGTTGATGGGACCAGGGCTCTGGCATGGTCAACGGTGGTGCCTTAGTATCATAATTGATTACCCGGGATCCTCTCTGTCTGCCATATCCTACATAGACGGTCCAGCACAGGAGGGGGTGGGAGAGCAGAGCCACCGAGGAGTTGGAAAGGGATTACTGTTCATTCCTCCCAGACGCTGCCTTGTGATGTTTCTCGGTCAATAGGAGATTAGCAGGGGAGAAGGTTTAACCACAGTCATGCCTCGTCTCATTGCCTGCTAATCCCCTCCTGTCCATTCCCACACTCGGCCCTGGAGCAGGGGCCCTGGATCTGTGTCTGATGCTGCCCTCGGAGCCCTGAGCAGCAATGACTTGTGGTTGCGGTTTCCCAGCCAGTGGATCCCTGAGAGATGGGGGCAGCTGCTGTGCGCTCTGCGGAGGTGGTGGTAGGGAGGTGAGAAAAGAGTGGGTGCAAAAATACAAGATAGGGAGCGAGAAAGTAAGGGAGAAGGAGTGTTTTTATCAGTTTCTTGTCGCAACTCCGTGGTTCCAGCAGACAGACGGGAGCGGGGCGTGGCCACTGTAATCCCCACCTGGGGTGCTCATGACCTTGATGGTCCCCTCTGTCACTTGCTTCCAACCAACAGCTATGGTGATGGCACATCACTCCCACGATCACTTCCCATTAAGTAAGACTGACTCTGCTAGTGTACACCCTTGAGAAACACACACACACAAACATACACACGCACATGCACACGCACACACGTGTGCCCTCTCCCTCTCTGGCTCTGGCTTGAAGAAGCAAGCCACTACAGATCCTGCCATTATGGTCACCTGAATGCTGGTGACATCACTTGAGGTTCAAGGAGGACCTTTAGCCTCAGGAGAGAGCCCAGCCCTGGCCAGCATCTTGATTAAAGCCTTCTGAGATCCTGCCTAGATGACTCTATGCTGTGCCTGGACTCCAGATGTGTGTGATAAGAAATAAGTGCAGTTTGAAGCCACTGGGTGTGCTGTGCCCAGGAGTGGCGGAAATTAGCAGTAACAGAAAGTGAATGCAGGGGCCCTTTGCCATCCTGCCTTGAGCCTGGGCCTGGGGCTTCAGACCTTCCTCCTTTATCAAAAGCATTTGTTAAGAAAGGACACAAGGTGGCCAGTGTTACGACACAGCAGATTAAACCACCGCCTGCAGTGCCAGCATCCCATATGGGCACCGGTTCGAGTCCCAGCTGCTCCACTTCCAATCGAGCTCCAAGCTAATGCACCTGGGAAAAGTGGTAGACGATGACCCAAGTCCTTGGGCCCCTGCACCCACATGGGAGACTTGGAGGAAAAACTCCTGGCTCCTGGCTGTGGCAAGAGTTGTGGGTTGTGGCACTATTTTTAATATTTCTTTTTTTTCTTGAAACTATTTTATGCTTGACAGGCTTTCAAGATATGCTATTTAGGCTCCATTGGGGGAGGGAAATTGCTTTCATTGTCAGCTTCAGGGCTTCTTTCTCAAAGCACATCCCTCAGGGCCAGAGTAGCTTGCCCTAAGCCAGGTGCTCCCGATTCTTTCAGAACATTCTTCATAAAAAGAGGGCACCCAGCTCCCAGGACACCCCCTGACCCCAGTAGCTGGGAGCGGCGTTCTGGCTCCCTGGGCAAAAGCAGATTTTGCTCTTTTCACTTACCTTGTGGAAGCAGAAGCTTTGGAGAGAGTCGGAGCTAAATTTTCCATCTGTGAGCTGCTCGCTGGCTGCTGATTTAACCTCTCTTGCCAGTTTCCCTGTTTAACGGGAGACTATTGAGAAAATTGAATAGGGAGATGTGGTCGAAATCTCTCAGCACAATGCCTAGCCCCAAGCTGTTATCTCAAATGCTTGTTACGTTCTCTTCCTCTTTTGTGCATGTAGTGAGTGTATGAGAGAGAGAGAGAGGGAGGGAAACACGAAGTTTCTCAGAGATGAAAAACTCAATCTCATGGCAGTGCGGCTTCTACCTTCATGTTCTTTCCCCCTGGTTTCTCTCTCCCCCTCCCTCCCTCTCTCTGTCTCTGTGTCTCTCCCTCTCTCCCTCTCTCCCTCTCTCTGTCTCTGTGTCTCTCCCTCCCTCCTTCCCTCCTTCTCTCCCTCTCTCTCTCATGCCAACTGCTTAAATAATTCCTAGCTACAAATCCTAGTTGGTGCTGTTACTGTTGCCTGTTCACCTTGATTTTTGTATTCTTTGTCATCTTCATCATCATCATCTACTCCCTCCCGGCTTGTTCTCCTTTCTCCTGTAGAAGTCAAACCCCTGTGACGTCAAAGCTGGGAGACCGTGTGCATTACATGTCCCAAACTTCCCTGCCATCTGGCTGCTTGTTGGGTTTTGCCAACAGTGAAGCACCATCAGAGAAACGCCTTGCGTTTGCCCCCCTTTCCTGCTTTTGGAAGTGTGTCTGAGAAGAGCTGCAGTCCTCCTCCCCCTTGGGGCTCCGCTGGGCAGCCCCTCTGCAGTGCCCTGCTCCCTGGTTCTGGCAGTGACCAGAACGGTCTCCCCAGTGGCATCCCAGCAGTGCTGGGCTCAGCAGATAACCACATCTCTCTCTTGCATCTCTGCCCTACCTGTGGCCGCTGGCTCCTGCAGTTCCTCATCTCCATCTCATCACACCGTCTCCAGCCTGGCAACAGTTTGGCAGTTAGTTCCTTGAATGTATCTCTTCTTGTTGAAGTGCTGAGTATGGTTTCTGTTTTCTGTGTGAACACCAGACTCCTGCAGCAGTGGCTTCTGTCTGCTCACCCCATGGGGAGAGGGATTACAAGTCATTCAGAGTCAGAGCCTTTAGGGTTAACTGCTTTGTCGTGGCTTCCTACCTGAGAACATCCGCACAGGGGAATCAAGCCGCTGCCAAACTCACTTTCTCAAGGCTACACAACAGAGCAGAGCATACGCATCTCTCTCTTGCTGTTGCCTCAATTACTCCTGGATATATGTGGAGACCCCTGAAGCTGGCCGCTTCATCCACATAGCTCGGTGTCAGTCTTAGAATGCCAAGAACTATTAAAACATTTTTGAATTCTACATGATCTTTTACACTTTTCCTCCTCCATCCCTATGTCAGCACTTACCTCCTCTTCTTCCATTATTATAAAAAATCCTTGAAGTGGGGGAGATACTATGCTACCCAATAAACTAACTCCTATAATGATCTATAATGATCTCTGGAGAACAAGCAATTAATGAATATTGTACTCCACGATGTAGGTAGTATTTACTGTTGTGTGGAGAAACTTTATCATTTGCTTGTGCTTATCAAGGTAGTAAGTCTTAGAGCTGGGATTCTAAACTCATTCTGCCTTATTCTAAAGCTCAAAAGTTTAAGAACTATATTATTCCTCTGTCCAACCATCCATCTATCCATCCATCAATTAAAGAGACAACCATAGACACTGAGAGTCAGACGTCCTATTCCCTAAAATGCCACAGAGGTAGTTGCATCCAGAGCTGACCCTAGGAGAATGGGGATCAGGATTGGGGAAGGTGATGAATAAGAGGTGGTAGAGGAATGAGAAGATGATGAATGCGGGGAGCAGACAGGCTGAGGAGAAGTTACACAGTAGAAGGGGTCAAAGCGGGATGCACTAAAGCATGGGTGACCCTGGTCTCCTGCCCTGCAGAGGTCTCGGCCAGCCACTCCCATGGATCTCCTAGAGGGCTGAAATGAGCAATGTGCTCTATCTGATGTGAGATGAAGGTTTTTTCACTCTCCAATTTGCCTATTTCCCTCAGGCCCTTTTGCCACTCTAACAAGGCACCAATCACAATCACAATCAAGTAAGTCCAAAATAAGCATAAACACAGGGACTGTGAGATGCTATGGGCATGGGTGAACTCTTCTAACTCCCCCCAAAACTAATGTCCCTTCTGTTTGTCTCATGAATTCTCTCTCTCCCTTTCTGTCTCTGTGTGTGTGTGTGTGTTTCTGAAGGAATGTAATGATTTTAAATAACTGATGCTCTGATTCACACAGTAAAAACAATAAGAATATTTATCTCAAAGCAAAATCCCAATGCAGGGAGCTTCGAGGTTTAGTTGGTTGTGCAACTGAGCCATATTCTCTAGGATCCAGGCTATTTCCATATTTCTGCTCCCTCATCTTTGGCATCTTTCGGCTGACCTTTGAGTTGATTATGATTCACTACTCATCCAAACACAGTAGGAGAAAAATAAGGCTGATGTCTTTTGTATCGCATTCTGGCAGCTCTGCCTTCCTCCTCCTCCTCTTGTTTTTCTTCCTCCTCCTCCTCTCCTCTTCCACGTCCTACTTAGAAAACAGAAAACTTTGTGATGCAGAAGCATCATATTATAAGCATCCTCTTTCATTTGATTGGCTAGAAAGAGACCTCAGGTCTCTCGCTGCGTGTGTTTCTGTCTGCTGTGTTAAATGTCAGGATTGGCTTAGATGCTGTGGTTTAAGAGAGGATGTGGAGTCAATTGTTGTAGCTTCAAGTTTGCTTCCCACAGGGGCAGCAGGGAGGGTCCCATGAGGGTTTGCATCACAGCTTGGGAACACGGAGCTTATGGGACTCTGATCTTTTATAACAGGCCGAAAGGACACATTGTCAGTCTCAGGAGTCAGTGTAAAACTCTCTAAATTATGTGGTGTTAGAATTTCAGAAGGAGGAAGGAAACAACAGAAAACATTTGAAGATATAATGGTTAATTCCATATTTTGATGAAAGCTATATATCCAGAGAACCAGAAATTTCGGTAAATTCTGAATAGAGAAAACATGGATAAAGTCATATAAAATTCTATGGTTAATTTTATGAAAACCAGAGACACAGAGAAAAGGAAAGTCATAAGAGCGTGAGAATTGGAATACATCACGAGAAGGACAGCAGACTTAACAATGGCAGCTGAGTTCTTGTGAAAATGCGTGCAAACCCGGAGACACGGGCGTGGTACATGTGAAGAGTGAACAGGAAGCATTGTTTAGAGGGTGAAAATATTTTTCAAAAACTAATACCATGCCCCAGAAACACTTTGTGGGGAATCAAAATCTAGAGCAATTCATCAAAACAATCATGCAATACAAGAATCTTTAAGTGTTTTAGACATAGGGACAATGTTATCAGAGAGAAATCTCAATTGATAGAAATAAATGCTACCAGATGTAGTAAATGTTATAATAAATATGAAATGCTTTTTCTCTCATTTATAATCATTTTAAAAGTTAATTGAGTATTTAAAGCAAAGATGTTAAAATGTCTTAGTAAATTTTAAAAACTTATTTATTTGAAACGTAGAGAAACAGGGAGAGCTAAAGAGAGAGAGATAGAGAGAGCATCCATCCTCTAGTTCACTCTTCAGATGCCCACAACAGCCCTGAGTTGGGCTGAAGCCAGGACTTGGGAACTCAATCCAGGTCCCCTACATGGGAGTTGGGGGTGGGGACCCAACTACTTTTATCTATCTACTTTTAATTTTATTTGTTATATAAATTCATGTACTTAATATATGCAAATTCAGGAACAAATTGATACTTCCCACCCAACCGTCCCTCCTGTCCACACTCCCACTCTTCTTCCTCCTCCCTCTCCTATTCCCACTTGTAATTTTTATGAAGATGTATTTTCAGTTTACTTTATACTTATAAGATTAACCCTACACTATGTAAGGAGTTTAACAAATAGTATGAAAAAAAAAAAAAACATGGTTCCTTAACAGTTGAGACAGGACCCAAGTACTTGATCCAACACTGCTACCTCCCAGGACGCACATTAGAACAAAGTCAGGATTGGGAGCAGAGCTGGGACTGGAGCCCATGCAGTGCCATGTGGCATGCAGGCATCCCAAACAACGTCTGAATTGCTGAGCCAAACACCCACCCCAGATAGTAGCAATTTATAATGGAGCTTATAACACATGCAGAAGAAAATTATAAGATAATCAACACCCAAAGAATGAGGAGGAGGAAAAAGAAGTACAGCACTACACAATTCTTATCCTGTTCACAGAGCGGTATGATTTTGTTTGAAAGGTATACAGCGATGAACTAGTTGTATGTTGTAAACCTGACAGCAAATACTAATAAAATGAACAAAAGCTTTTTTAAGTAAGCCAGTAGTGTAGAAAAATGAAATATTAAATATACTCAATTCAAAAGGAAGCAGGAAAGAGGAAACAAGAAAACAAGTGCACAATATGGTTTTTTAAATCCCACACATCTTGGTAACTAGATTAAATCACAATGGTACAACACTCCAGAAATAGTCACACTAGATAAAAATGCAAGACCTGAATATGTGTTATTTACAAGAAGCTACTTAGATACAAAGACACAAATAGGTTGAAAGTAAAAGGATGGGAAAATGTAACATACACGAGTACAATTGGCATCTTGAGATTTGATCATTGTTTCTGGATCTTGTCTGTACTCCTGCAGAACTGTGGTCTTTGTACTGTCTATTGTTGAATTCTTTATTTGGTGGAGGATTAAGCCTGTGATTATAAATAAATTGAAAGCATGTTCCCGTAAACATTAAAAGGGAAAAAAGAAGGGAGGGAAGTGGGGGTGAACATTACGTGCTTAAAGTTGTATATATGAATACCTGGGATCTGTTCTCTATGTAAATACATTTTAAAAATTCAAATTAACAGGCAGTGAAAGGGTGGGAAATATCTACCGTACAAATACTTATCACAATATTGGGCTGCTCTTAGTGTCTTATTTACATGCATTATCAATGACTATTTAAACAGTCTATAATAGACAAGTCATCATTTTGAAGACAATGAAAACTCAAAGTTCATGGTTTTTTTCTTTCCAAAGATTTTATTTATTTATTTGAAAGTCAGAGCTACATAGAGAAGGAGAGAGTGAGGTCTTCCATCCGTTGTTCACTCCCCAGATGACTGCAATGGCCAAAGCTGCACCGATCCAAAACCAGGAGCCAGGAGCTTCCTCTGGGTCTTCTATGCGGGTGCAGGAGTACAAGGACTTGGGCCATCTTCAACTGCTTTCCCAGGCCATAGCAGAGAGTTGGATCAGAGTGGAAAAGCCGAGACTTGAACCGGTGCCCATATGGGATGCAGCAACTGCAGGCGGCGGCTGCATCCACTAAGCCACGGAGCTGGCCCCAAAATTCATGTTCCTAACTACCACAGAGACTGATGTTTCTGAAAGGAGGAATCATATTTTATCTGTAAAATGTATGGTTTCTGTGTATTGACATCATGAAGTATTAAGACATGATGAGTGATTGCAATTCCATTTTAATTTAGTCAGTGTGTGGATGGATGGATGGACGGACAGACGGACGGGTAGATGAATAAGTGGGTGAATGCATGCATCCGGGGAACACTTACGCCCCATCTTCCTACTTGTAGTGTGTGCCTAGAGCAGTCTGAAACAAGAACACGCAGTTCCAGCAACTGGTAATGTCACATATCAGTGCTCAAGCTGAGGATTCACGTTCTTTGTTGCAAGAGGCAGGACCGGAGCTGGTTCCTGGAACTGAGCAGAGCGGGGCCTTCCGAGGCCTGCAGGTGGCCTTGGGCCCGAGGATGGACAAATCCTGGTAAAACCTCAACACAAAGCCTCTTTCTTTCCAGTGGTTCCCCTCCCCGGCTCGGAGTATAAACAAAACACCTCCTTTCCTGTAATTCCACATAGGGTATGTTGTATAAAAGCAGGGTCTGTTTGGTTGAGAATAATACCTTAGTGAGTTATTATATATTTAAAGGCTGCCAAAGAAACATGTAATTACATCTACCTTAGAATCTTAGCGCATCAGGACAATGTGCTTGTCAGAGTCGTTAGGATGAGCAAACCCATCAACATTATTCACAGTGCATTCAATAGACCAATATCATTGCTCTTAGCACAAAGGACCGCATTTGTTTGTTTAAAAACTCCATTCTTACACCTCTTTGCATGGAAATTACAGATGTCCATTGGAGATTGCTAAAGTAAAAAACAATACGAGAGAGGGCTTGGGAAACTTCGTTGTGAAAATATGTGACATCACGTATTATGTCTCCTGTCAGCCATCCAGGGAAAGAAAACAGCTGTGCCTTAGGAAATCTTAGAACCAGGATCTGGAAAGATACCAGCACAGTCTCTCTAGCCCACATGTTCCATTTTCTCTGAGCAGTTACTTTGTATTCTTCTTAAGCCTGTTTTCCTGCCCGGCATCACACATGCTAACCTGTCAATGTCTACCCAATAGAACCTTGGGTTGACATTTTCTGCACTTAGGGATCAGACTTTAGCTAGGAAAACTTTCACCAAGTTTTCTATCTCTGGAAGAAATACTAAATCAACTCATGCCGACTGAGAGTAAAGTCAGTTAGAGCAATCACGTTTTGCTTCATTGGGTGGCACTGGGAATTAGGGAGCTGTTTTGGAATCTTGGTAAACATTCCAAAGGTGGCAGCTTCCTGAGGGCGGAATCTCTCACTCATCTTCATGGCTCGTGGCACCTGCCTGACATGTGACAAGCAGTCAGGATTTTAACTTAAACCCATGTGCTTTGAGAACCCCGATGTTCCTTCTGTCTGACTTATTCTTTTCCTTTGTGCGTAACTGGCTCATTGTCCCTTAGGGAAGCTAAGTGATGCTACAGTAACAAATGAACATCCACCTCTTGGTGGCTCAGAACAAGGATTTTCAGAATCAAGTCCCTAGACCAGCACCAGGGGAACCTGTTAGAAATTCAGATTCTTGGCTGGCGCCTTGGCTCAATAGGCTAATCCTCCGCCTGCGGCGCCGGCACACCGGGTTCTAGTCCCTATCAGGGCGCCTGATTCTGTCCCGGTTGCCCCTCTTCCAGGCCAGCCCTCTGCTGTGGCCTGGGAGTGCAGTGGAGGATGGCCCAAGTGCTTGGGCCCTGCACCCTATGGGAGACCAGGAGAAGCACCTGGCTCCTGCCTTTGGATCAGCGCGGTGCGCTGGTCGCAGTAGCCATTGAAGGGTGAACCAACAGACAAAGGAAGACCTTTCTCTCTGTCTCTGTCTCTCTCTCTCTCTGTCCACTCTGCCTGTCAAAAAAAAAATAAAAAAATAAAAAAAAATTCAGATTCTTGGTCTCTACCCCAGACTTACTGAATGAGAACCTGTAGAGATGGAACCCATGCATATGCATCAATCACTAGGCCCTCTGGTGTTTCTGATACACACTGAAGTTTAAGACCCACTGGCTTAGAAAGGTAGATTTTTTTAAATATTTATTTATTTGAAAGAGCTGCACAGAGAAAGGAGGAGAGGCAGAGAGAAAGAGAGGTATTCCGTCTGCTGGTTCCCTCCCCAGTTGGATGCAATGGCCAGAGCTGTGCCAGTCCAAAGCCAGGAGCTTCCTCCAGGTCTTCCCATGCAGGTGCAGGGGCCTGAGGACTTGGACCATCTTCTACTTCTTTCCCAGGCCATGACAGTAGAAGGATGGAAAATATCCACCATAGCTGGATCTGAAGTGGAGCAGCCAGGACTTGAACCGGCATCCATATGGGATGCCGGCACTGCAGGCAGTGGCTTTACTCGCTATGCCACAGTGCCAGCCCAAGGTATGTTTCTGATTCACCGTAGAAGAGCACTATGCATTGTCTGTAGCTCTCACATCCTCATTACTTTGCCAGCGCATGAAACAGTCCCACTGGGACAGAAAGATGTGGTGAACCAAGGGCCAGCTCTTAAAACTAGCTCAGAAATTATGTTGTCACTCCTACTCATATTCTAACGTCCTCAGTGAATGTAATGCCAATGAGACGGGAACATAATCCCATTACAGAGAGGAGTATAGAGGAAAGCAACTAGGCCTATTGTATTAGTTTTATTATTTCTCCCTTTCACTATAGATCTGTAAATGACAGAGTGATGTTTTGGCAAGCATTGACAAAGGTCAAGGAATGGTCATAATTTTTCCCACTGTTAAGATTGCTTTGGTCACTTTTATGGCCCTGCCTTACTGTGCAAAATGGGGGGTTGCCTGCCTTTGAAAGAACAATCATACAGCCTATACCATATTGTTTCTCATCTCTGTTCAAACGTGCCTTCTTAGAAACCGCCTTCCTTAATGTTGTCCTGTCTCTGTCCCCTCTCTCATGGTACTCTATTTCATTTTCTTCAAATCACTTACACGTAGCTGAAGCTACTTCATTAGTTTAATTGTTGTAAAATGTATTGCCCTATAAGCTTCGTGAAAATACTGACTTTGTCTTATTCACGGCTATCTTCCCCAGAATTTAGAATGGTGCCTCACACAAAAATGTTCATTAAACATTTTGGGATATGAATTTGTTGATACTCCCTGGAATGAGCCAAGCAAACTCCCATTGCGATTTAAAACAGAGCTGGGGCTTGTGCTGAGTCTGTGCCAGGAGCTGAGGAAGGCAGATAAGGAGGCCTGCAGCCTGATGCCCACACACAGGGCCCAATATGGATCTGTGTCTGCTGGGTGAGGAATTCAGCTTATTTAGGGAAGCCGCAGGCTTTCAGCTCATGATTCTACCCTGGTGTCTGGTTTCTTCCTCTCCAACTTGGAGCACACCCAGAATCTGGAGGGAGGCTTCTCCTCCTCCTAATGAGAGGAATGAAATCGCCGGAAGGGATGCCACACAGCCCTGTTTCTATAAAGGGTGACATTTGCTCAGAGTTGATGCCTCACATACAACACGCAAGTGGGGAAGAAGAACTAGAGATTTGCCCGTCCTTTCTCTCCTCCAAAGGTTGTAACATCAAGGGCATTGGAGACTGATTTCAGTATCATCATTATTACTCTCTCCCTTTTTATGCCGTATTATATACATACACTTATTTCTTACTTGGCAATCAGAGCAACCTCATGAAATCAACAAATATAATCACATTATGGACAAGACCACTCAGGTTCAGGGAATTTAAGTGATTTTACCAAAGCCATCTAACTGGTGTTAGAATTCGATGTAAAACATCCAGCTACCAAGTCCAGGAATTCTGTATTTTTATATATTTCATCGACTTTCAAGAAAGACAAGTAGTTCAAGTGCAGGGGTAGGTTCTCCATGTGAAAAAACAAAGCATTGCCTGAGAAAACTCTACGTTCATACATCACAATCGTTGATTTACGAAGTATATCTAGTCCTTTCTGCTGTGCAGTCCTCATCTTGAATGGCTAAACACATCCTCTTTTATAAGATGAGGAAGTTGACATTCAAAGACACAAGCTGACTGACATGCAAAGCTTGTAAGGGCTGAAGCTGGACCCAGGTAACCTGAGATAGAGCTGCAGCTGCACGTCTTGTGGGGGATGCAGCTGTGAACGAGTCTCTTAGGCTTTCTTGGCTACCTTCCCTCTGTACTGTGTGCTGCTAAGGACATAGGTGTTGTGTCTCATGGCAGAGCATATGACTAACAGGTCTTGTGGCAGATTCTTTTACGTACTTAAGAACACCCATCTCGTTTGCCCCTGTAGCTCTTGGCTTGTAGAACTCAGCTTGGTCAGGCATCAAGTAAATAGATCCTCCATCATCCCACAGAAGGAATCCTGGTTGCTGTAAACCAGCTGTGGCAGCTGACTTCCTCTCTGACTGATGCTGCTCTGTAAGTGGTTACATAACCTGTTTCTGAACCGTGAGATGCTGGAGATGCCCCTGGTAGAAGACAATGTGCATGAGTAAGAGAACCTTTCCTACAGATACCCTCTTGCCTTCTAGCTTGAGTTGTGTAACTGATCCATTGGTAAATACTTACAGAGCTCTCACTATGTTCCAGGAACTCATCTAGGATCTCCAAGAAACAGTGGTGAACAGCATGTATGGACAAAATCTTCACCCTAATGGTGCTTACAAGAGAGGAGGGTGGACAATAAACTGTTTCCAAGAATGTCAAGTGAAGAGAGGCTAGATGAAGAAAATAAGCAGGGAGGAAGGGTGGGGAAGGGGTGCTATTTACTATAATCTGACTAGAGAGGACCTCTTTCATCAGGTGAACCAGGAGGAAAGACAGAAAAGAATGGAGGGAGCTGATATCTAGAGCATACGAGTTCTAGGCAAAGGAGTAATGAGGGCATAAATCCTCCAGGCAGTCGTATGATTGGCATGCTGGAGAAATTAAACAGTATCTGGATGACTAGGTGACTGGAGCCACTGCTCAAACTTTTGAACCACGACCTGGAGTGAGTGATTTTATGTTATGACCCAGTACACACCCAATTGTGTGCCTGCACATACACACATACTGATTCAAACTTTCAAATGAGAATGCTTATCTTTACTATGGGCAAGGTACTGTGATATTGTCTATTCTATTTCATTAAAAAATGCTGGATGTTCATGACTTTTTAAATCAACTACAATACTTATTAGTAGGTCAGAGGCCACAGTAACACTATGATAATGTGAGAATAATAGGGATTAAGGCCAGATGGGCTGTTGGGCTCTCTATGCTCTGGAAGGGGCAGAGTGAGCAGGGAGTGAATGGAGGGGTATATTAGTCCACTAGCTGTTAGTATAATGAAATACCTTGGGCTGGCTAATTTATAAAGACAAGTTTTACTTAGCTCACAGTTCTGTGCCTCCCAGCCCAAACACTGGGGCTCCCTTGGGTCAGCCTCTGGCGAGGGCCTAGCAGCTGGTCTCATCATAGTAGCTGGATGCATGTGAGATGCCGAGACCACAGCTTGAGACAGGAAACCAGAGAGCAGTTCCGGGGTCAGGCTTGCTCACGTAAGCACTCATTCTGGTGACCTCAGGGGTCTCGTGATGGCTGGCTTCATTCCTTTCCAGGTCGACTCCTCCAGTGACCTCAGGCCTCCCGCTAGGCTCCGCTGCCCCTCAGTGCTGCCCCGCTAAGGGCCAGTCCTGAACCTTTGAAGGACACTCGCAAACCAAACTCAAACCATAGCAGGATGCTATGGAGCATTTAGAGTTAATGAGTGACTTGGGTTTACAAAAACAAGACTCTGCTTGCTCTTTGGAGAGTGTAATATTGCAAGGCAAAGGCGGAAGCAAAGAGAACAGTAAGATGCTGTTGGGATAGCTCATACAAGAGAGACTCATGGCTTGGGCCAGAGGAAGGGGAAGAGAGGTGGTGACTACAGATTTATGCCAATGGTAAGGTCCGCAGGGTTTTCTGTTGAATTGGATGTAGGGTGATAAAGAAAGGTGAAGCTATGAATGAAACCACAAAGTTCTGCACCTGCACACCTGGAATAGAGCTGTTGTTTACTGGGAAGAGTCAGACTAAGGACACATTGGGGAAGGCAATGAGGTCACTTTGAAAATCAGTTTTATATTCAGACTTGGAAATTCATGTTAGAGACAATGTTTAAAATATTTATTTATTTATAAATCACCGTGACAGAGAAGGAGGCAGAAGGAGGGGAAGAGAGGAAAAGAGAGAGAGAGAGAGATCTGGATCTAAATCATGATCTAAATCTTGAATCCACTGGTTCACTTCCCAAATGCCTGCAACGGCTAGGACTAAGCCTAGGCGACAGAAACGCCATATGGGTCTCCCATATGGGTCCCAGGGACTGAAGCACTTGAGTCATTCTCTGCTGCTTCCCAGGCGCTTGAGCAGGGAGCTGGAACAGAAGTAGAACAGCCAGGACTCAAGCCAGACACTTTGATTTTAGAAAAGGCATCCCATGCAGCCGGTGAACCTGCTGAGCTACAGTGTCCACCCCAAAACATTTGAAGTTTGTCATAAGTTTATAACTGGTATTAAAGCCCTAATGGATAATGTTATGTAGGGATTGCAGAGCAAATTTAAAAATGGGGTCTAATTCATGTGTTCGGAGGCACACACAATGTAGAAGTTGGAGAGAGGAGGACAGACCAGCACAGGGGACTGAGACAGAGGGGAGAGAGGACCAAGCGTGAGTGGAGCCCTGGAAACGGTCAGAAGAGCGTCACCAAGGTGGGGATCCGTGTGCGCTCAGGCTGCTGGTGCTCAAGTGGAGACTGAGAGTTGGCTGCTGGATTAGATGATGTGGACGTCATGGGTGACCTTCAGAGAAGCGTTTCCACTGAGCTGATGCAGACAACCAAAAATCGCATTGAGTTTTGGAGAGAAGGGCAGGGGATGGACGAGAAAGAGGGTGTGGAAAATGATTTTGAAGAGTCTTGCAGAGAAGGTGTGGTAGCTGTTGGATAAGGTTATAATTCTCGCAGCCTTGAGAGTGTCTTTCAACAAGGAGTGAAAGACCAAGAAAGCCGCTCAGACCTTGGCTGGAGAGTTTACGTGGTTGGGTTGCTGACTGTATGAAGTTGGCAGTAACCATTCCTATACGTTAAGCCACTGTCAGTCAAGCAATCTATTTGCAGCTGAACAGATCTGGGTAAAATGGCACTACATATGCTTTTTTCCAAGTCTAGGTACCTGGCAGCGTGGCAGTGTAGTTTGGAGTGTGGGTATCACAGCGTGTTCCTGATGGGCTGTGTGTTCTTGGGAAGGTCAGTTGATGTTCTGGGGTCTCAGTTTCTTACTCTGAACAACGAGTATTATAATTATTCTCAATCCATAAGTGCTATCGTCTGAATGTTCCCCCTTAAGTGCATACATTAGGAACTTAACTGCCAAGGCAGCAGTATTGGGATGTAGGGCCTTTTGGGAGAGGTGCTCATGAATGGGTTAACGCCGATATAAAAAGCGTCCAAGGGAGTGAGTTCAGCGTCTCTCGCTTTTTGCCAGAAGAGGACGTAGCATGGAGATTTACACAAGGTGCCAGCACTCGATTGTGGAATCCCCAGCCTCCAACAGTGTGGAAGCATCCATTTCCGTTCTTTACAAATTACTGAGTTTCAGGCATTCTGTCACAGCAGGTCGAAACAGACTAAGAAAATAGAACTGTTGAGAGGAATGAGTGAGATAATCCACAGGAAGTACTTAACCTTGTGCCTTGAATGTTGTAAGTGTACAAAATTATAATTAACTACTATTACTTTCTGAACCCTGACTCTATACCTTTGCATCTTCATTCAGCTCCTCTGATTAAGGGGGAAAAAAAAATCTCTTTCCCTATTCTGATCCTTGGAAAACCTGCAAAACCCCACTTCCATCCTCCCTGGTAGGCAGAGACCTCTGAACAAAGATGACCTTGAATAAACTTCTCTGCCAGGGATCAGGGCCCAGTGGAGGAACTGCTGGGCTCTGAGTCCTGGCCATTCTTCTGCCAGAACAATAGGGCAGCACAGTTGCCCTCCCAGCTGTCTCCCTTCCTCCCCTGGACCGCCCCCTCTGATAGAGTTATTCTGTGGTTCATCACGTCGCTGTGGCCACCGGAATATCGCAGTTCTCTGCGAGCCGCCTAAGTGCTGCCTCAGAACAATTAAATCAAACGACAATTGTCAAGAGTGCTGGCAGTTCCTTGGCCTGTGACTGCAAGTTCCCACTCCCTTTGTAGGTTAGCACCTGGAATCCATAAAAACCTGCCTGGCTCTCTGCCCTATGTTCCTCCAGTCCACCTGCAGCACAGGCCACTTAGGCCCCAAGGCAGGCATGGCTTGCGGCAGGCCCTGGAATGGTCTAGAGTCTTCATCAGAGGGGGAAAGATAGAGCCCTCGGTGTACAGCCTGGCGGAGGATCTGCCTGTTACAGTCTGTGTTCCAGCCCCGCAGTGAGCCAGGCTCTCCCTCCCTTCTTCTGACTCAGGAGTTTCCATTCTGGTTCATCTCTATCTCGCCATCCTCCCTCTGTCATACTCTGCCGTCCTCCTGTCTCCCCCAGCGGCCCCTTCCCTCTGCTTTCAGTTCTGTGCTATGGGTTGACTATGGCTGGGATCCTGAAGATGTTGACCGCCAAGGTCTAGGTTAATTATGGCACTCAGAGGGTGTCCAATCGCGGGGCTGGGGAGGTAGAACCAAGTTGTGGCTTCGGTAGGTGATTCTCACTAGAGGTTTGTTTACAAAAGCCTGTGTTGGACTCAGCCCCTCTGCTTCCTGGCTCATCATGTGGTCCTTCTTCCACATGACCCCACCACCCAATGTGATGCCTTGGCCGGAGCCTGCAGTGTGCCATCTGGGCTCTGGACCACCAAAACTGTAAGCTCACTGACCCGTGCCTCTTTGCAGAGTTAGTGGTCTCAGTGTTTCACTGTGGTAAGGAGAAGTTGACTGAGCCCAGGCACTGCTGTGCAGATGTAATATATTTTGTCCCTTTTGTTTCCATCTAAGAGAGATCATGGCACATATGACTTTCCCAAGAGCAAAAATAAATAGTAAGAGGGGTGGTTGGGTGCAGAGTCCCAGAGTTTGTTTTAGGGTGTAAGTTGTTAGTAAATTACTCAACTCTCTGCCTCTGATTGCCCTCCCCCCTTCTCTCAAAAGCTCCTTATTTGACAGGTAAAATGCTGGAAATCTGATTAGGCCTGGCTTGCCAGTAGTGGGATGATGTATACAAGGGCTGCTCCAGGATGGCGATGCCTTCTCTCTCTCTCTCTGTCTCTCTGTCTCTCTCTCTCTGTCTCTCTCGCTTGCCCCTTTCTCCCTCTATTCTTTGTCACTCTGTCCTTTTAAAAATTGGGTGTTGTCATCTTTTTGGTCATGAACAACCACAGCGTTTGGGCCTGGAGTCCACCCCTCCCTCCCAGGCCTCAGGTAAGCCATTTTATTCTTGAGTCACATTCACCAGAGAGCCCTATATGTGGTTTTGGGCACAAGCCCAGCTCAAAACATTGGACTTCAGTTTCCCACTTGTCATTATCCCTTGCGCCTTTCCCTAGAAAGAAGCCAGAGTGGCTGGATCTGAGCATTCCATGGGTTCCAGAGATGAAATCCTTACAATGAATTCCTAAACATTGCATTTGTTAGATGTCTTCTAAGAATATTGATTGACTGATTTTGATTGACATGTAATTCTACAAATGTATTTACAGAGTATCCTGTGATATTTTGATAGCCAGTACTCTGAATGTACAAAACTAACTCTAACACAAGGCATTAAATGCAGTAATAAAGGTCTTTCCCACCACCTAACAAAGCCCCAGCTCTTATGGGATTGTCTATATTTAATAAAATGCCAAGCATTTGCTCAAACATGCCTTTAATCTCAGACAGAAAATTCCATCTGCAAACTTCCTCTGGATATTCCACAATGGCTTCAAATTTCTTATACTTGGGTGAATGAAATGCCATCACTTCAATAATGGGGACTACAAAGGCTTTTTAAGCAATGCACTATAGAAGAAACGTTGTCTGTTTTATTTTTGTAACTCCAACAGTTGACTTTTAATATCTGATGTTTGAATTTGTAGTTAGGGATTCTTTTTACATTAGACCCAGGCATTTTTGTAGCAGGGAAAAGAAGAGAGAGCTTGAGTTTATTAAAAGAAAAAATATCTTAGAAGTTGTTCTGTGTTGGGTTGGTTGCATAGAGAAAGAGGAAATAGAAAAATCTGAAAACTGTTACTCTGCCTCCAAGGGATCCCCTCCCACCACCCAACAGAGCCCAAGAAATTACCCAACCATGTGGCAAATTTCCTCCAAATTTGGCTCCGTGCTGACCCCCGGCAGTGTCCATGCTGACCCATCCAATCTGTCAATTATGTTTTACCCTTATTACTTGCTTTTCTGGGCCCAATTCATCAAAGTCAACTTTCCCAGAGATGCAGGGTAAGTTCTAGCCAGATGCTCATCTTGATTCTGGTGTGGAGGCTGAGCTGAATGCAGAGCCCGCTGCCTTCCATGGCCTGGAACAGGAAGAGAGAGTGGGAGGGAATGGGGCTTGGAGGAAAATTTGGGTTATACATCAGCTCTTCTGTTCCTTGACTCTTGGTGGTATTACTTAGAGTAATACTATATTTTACAACAGATAGAGCCCCCAGTCTACAAGACACAATCTTGTAGATGATTATTTCTCATGCACTGAACAGTTTAGCATTTGTGCTCAACATCACTGAATGGCTTCCTATGCGGCAACTCAGGGATTCGGGCTCAGTCTATCGTAGGGCTCCGTCCTCGTCTAGATCCGCAGGGTCTTCTACCTTCAGACTGCATGTGGAGAAATAGAGGGTGGAGCAGGTGTAACCACATCTGAGCCAACTCAGCCTGGAAGTGACACACATTCCATCAGCAAGATTTTGTCATAGGGTCACAGAGTTGAAATGTAATCTTTGATGGGTAAGCTACTTTGAAGAAATTTTATAACAGTATATATGCACACACACTATTGAAGGGCTAACAAAACAGCAATCTTTGGTGAATGGTTATCTATCTCTGGTCTTCTCTAAGCCTCCATTTTTTCATCTGGGAAATGAAGCTCCTAGCAATGTTAAATAATTATCCAGGGTCACCTGGCTGCTGAATGACAAGGGTAGCAGTGCAAGAACATGTCTCAGTTCATATTCCATCCTGTTAGCACCACACTCCACAGTATCATACTAATATAGACTGTTTTCTCTCACTTGTTCCTCATGCCATCATTGGAAGCTTAGGACAGGCAATTGTGGGTTGACATTCATCTGTCTTTGTCAAACAAAGAAATAGATAGGATAATTTAGTGGGTTGAATAGTACCTTCCAAAAGTTCACATCGACACAGCATTTCAGAATACAATCTTTTTGAAAAATAGGCCTTCACATGTGTATTTGGTTAAGGATTTCAAGGTGAGACAGTCCTAGAACTAGGGAGTGCCCTATATCTGATGACTGGTGTCCTTGTAAGAAGAGAGGCGGTTGCACAGGGGAACAGGCCATGTGAGGACAGAAGCAGACTGGCGTCATGCTGACACCAGTCAGAGGACTGCAGGAGCTGCCATAGGTTGCACAGGGTGAGGAAAGACCCTTCCCCAGAGCTTTCAGAGGGAGCGTAGCCTTCTGACACCTTCGCTTTGGACTTCTGGCCTGTAGAACTGAGAGACGATGCAGCTTGGTTGGTTTCAGCTGCTATGTTTCTGCTAATTTATGACAGCAGCAGCAGGAAACTTATGTGAGCCCCTCTCAGGAGCAAAAGGGGAAATCTTTTTCTCACTCTGGGGTAGCTGGGAACAGAACTTCTCCAAAGCAGGAGGCCTTGGTCTCAGGCAATGAAAGAACAGCACGGAAGTCGAGTGCGTGGTAAGATGCGTCCATTGTGGTGACGCTCGGTATCAGAGGAGGAGTTTGTTTCAGGAGGTGCCACAAACGAGTAGCCAGTCGATGTGTTGGGCCCTTAATCCAGCTCTTACATACTGCAGCATCTATACTACTATGGAAAGAACATACCTTGAAGCAGGGCCTAGGCTCAAATCCCAGTTATCAACAACTCCTTGTGTGGACATGGACCAGTTGATGTTCCCACAGAGAGGCACAGTAGCTACCCCTTCCTTGTAGAATTAAATAACCTGGGACATGCAAAGCCTTCCTAGAATTGCACATAATAGATGCGCAAGCAACCATCTTCTTCCCTATCCTTGCTACAAATTTGGTCACTGGAGTTTAGCTTTGGAGTTTGCTTTATTCCTTATTTCCAGTAGCTTAAAAAAAAAAGAGGACCTAAATGAAAGATCTCTGCGAGTGAGATCCCAGTGGAAAGAACCGGCCATCAAAGAAAGAGGTACCTTTCTCTGAAGGGAGGAGAGAACTTCCACTTTGACTATGACCTTGTCTAAATAAGATTGAAGTTAGTGAACTCAAAAGGTTCCCATAGCCTCGGCAACTCATGACAGGAGCCTAGGGAGATTACTGATGCCATAAACAAGAGTGTCAAATTGTTAAGTCAACAACAGAGTCACTGTGCACTTACTCCTCATGTAGGATCTCTGTCCTTAATGTGTTGTTCAATGTGAATTAATGCTGTAACTAGTACTGAAAGAGTATTTTGTACTTTATGTTCTGTTTGGGTGCAAACTGTTGAAATCTTTACTTAATATATACTAAATTGATCTTCTGTATATAAAGAGAAGTGAAAATGAATCTTGATGTGAATGGAATGGGAGAGGGAGCAGGAGATGGGAGGGTTGTGGGGGGGGGAAGGGAAGTTATGGGGGGGGAGCCATTGTAATCCATAAGCTTTCTAGATTGTAAACTCCATGATGAAGGTTAGCGTCTACCTGGTCACTGGTATATCTGGACAACTGCCAATATTAGTGGGATAGATGGCTATATTTGTCTTCTCTCCTATGCATGTTCTTTGAGAATAAGAGCCCCTAGTATGTTGTTATTTATTTTATATTCTCTACAGTGCTTTCTCTGAACTGAAGATGAAAATGCTCAGTGAGTATTGTTTTGCTGGAATGGTTATGAGAATGGGAGGGGGTGAGGTCTTTGGGCCTAAAAAGAGAAGAGCTTCAGATGAATGTGTTTGGTGCCTTTTAATTGTCGAAGAGCTGCTGGCTCTCAGAGGCAGAGTGCTTCGTTATCTTTTTAACTTGTGCATGTATAGATTCATGAGAGTCTGTGTCAAGGAATGTATTTGGGATCATTGACTACAAAGCGATTGTGATCTACAAACCATTTTCTCTTCGAAAGGATGGATGAAAAGGTCAGAGCTTTCAAAGCCAGGGAGACAGTGCTTCCCCCCTCTTTTGGAAAACTCTCAGGGAAGAAGATTCCAGAATTTACTGAGATACAATGAGCTTCACCGTGCCCAGAATCTATGGCTTCCATCATCCTTTCACTGGGCCACATGTCCCCATCCATCTGATACGCTTCCCTGGCTGCTGCGGGAAATGGTAGCAGTATAAGGCGGTTGCTGGCTGTTTGACAGCCATCCATAGGATGGGGAGCTTCCTTACTGACTGACAGAGGCAGATCTTAGGGTAGTGGAAGTCTCTGAGTTGTGCACATTGGGATTTGTCTCACAGTGCTTTCTCACCTTCAAAAGAGTACACTAGCAAACATCTTCTGCGCCGAACATGTTGCCCGTTATTCTATACCACCTCTTAGATTTATCCTCGTTAAGACCCAATGATGAAGCATCATTGTTAGCTGGGACCCAGAGAGGCTGGGTAACATGCTCAGTGTTTCACAGTGCAGAAGGTCAAAGGCAGACCTTGAACCAACTGCTGCTACACGGTGAGCAGTGAGAGGAGGAAGTAGGTATCTTGCTGTCCTCCCCAGCCCAGTATAAATGATTTCACATCCCATGCAGTGGTTAAGCTAGAAGTATAGACAAGTGCCCCATCAGTGCACCCTACTGCAGCAGGGTAAGAGGGTCAATCAGCACAGGTGGTCAATAACTCCACTTTTTGTTTACATATTTATTTTTATTTTATTTGAAAGGCAGAGAAGCAGACAGGGAGAGATCCTCCATTCACTGATTCACACATCCCTCTCTGCAAATGCCTGCTACAGCTGGGAGTCGGTAACTCGGTCCAAACTCCCATGTGGGTGGAAGGGACCCAACTCTGACTCATCCCCTCCTGCTCTCAGGGTCTATATTTGTAGGAAGCTGGACCAGAAGCAGAGGTGGGACTCAACCCAGGCACTCTGATGTGGAGTGTGGTGCCCCAGGTGGAGACTTCAGCACCACGGCCAACACCTGTCTCTTCAGTTTCCTTCGTTACCACCTTGCTGACCACAAGGTTGTTGGAAGGTGTTCCCCTTGGACATTAAGTCATTTTCTGAGCACTGTCTTAACATTCCCTTCTCATCTCTCTGGTCCCCACAACTGGGGCCTCTTTGACCTCCAGACTGTCTGCAGTAAGGGAGGATTCAGGACAGCCAACATCAAGGTTTTCTCTCCTATCAGCTTGGAGGCCAAGTTCCAGGTCTTTGGCTTCTAAGTCTTCTGACTGAGTCTTCCTGGAACAGCTGCCCCTGATGTGGTTGAATCGATTCTGGAATCCTGTCCTCAAAAACTAATTTCGATCTTCACTGATGTTTCATTGCTGGGTCCAGATTCCTTACTGGCCACGTTCAAATCCCTCTCCAAGCTGTCCATTGCTCCTTTCTGTAATCTGGAATTGCACACTGAGGACTTGACCCCCTGGGGGGCTGTTGTCAGCTCTGAGAAACAGCCATTGTGTTAAAGCAAGACAGACTTCTCCAGTCTCGTTGGATTTAGTGGTGTTTCAGCTTAGGGGAAAGGATGTTGCTCTCCCAGATGAGCCAGAAGTCTTTCTGGTGTCATTTCTCACCACCTGTGTCGCTAGCAAAATCAAGGATTAATTTGCTTTCAAGTTGCTGAGCATGGTCCTGTGTGTGTTTCTCTATAAAGGGCTTACAGTGATTGTTGATCATAAACAAAATTAGCATGATACGCAAGTTGGAATCTGGAAGTTGAAGTCTGGGACTAGACTACCTAGAGGTAAATCCTGCCACCATCACCCACTCCCTGTGACCAACTCTGTAAAGTGAGGGTAATCCCAGTATCTACCTTGAGGAGTACTAACGGTTGTACAGTATTAATACATTTTTTTTAAAGGATTAGGTGAATTATTTCACATACAATGCGCATAGAGCAGAGCCCAGCACAGGGTAAACAGTCTACCGGTGTTAACAGATTACTATCATGGGCGTGGCATAACTGCTAACTTGGACTTGGCATGCAAGCTGACCTTTCTCATGGCTTGTTCTGACAAAGCTGTGCAGCATTGGCTGAGCCACTACACCTCTCTGAGCTCCAGTTTCTCCACACTTAACAATGCTGCTGAGCACCACGCCCTGGCTGCCCTGGCTGCCTCTAGCCTTGCCCTTGCTTACTCTCTTCATCATCCTCCCTCCCAGTTAAACTTGGCTCTACCATTCAGAAATAAATAGCCGACAGCAGAATGGGAAGCTCCCAGCTGTGTCTCCCAGAATTCTTTGGCAGCGTGGCTCCCGCCTGCGTGCCCTGGTAAAGGCTCACAGATAGAAGTTCTGGGTTTATTTGGAGGTCTTCCCTAGCTAACACCAGGTCGTTGGTTGGTGGTGAAGATGGACAAGCTAGGGCAGGATCATGGGTGGGGAGTGCAGGCGGGATGTTCAGAAGCAGAAGCAGGAGAGAGGGTCTGGACCCCAAGGGAGGGTAGGGCTGTAGGAGGGAATATTTGCCTTTTATACATTTATCCTTCCAAGATTATGACAGCGTTCCATGCTATCCCCAACACTGGCCCCTGGTTTTACTGCTGTCTTTACTCCAGTTTGGAAGGCGGATGCTGCTGCCCAAGCAGAAATACCTGGATTCTTGTGTCCCCAAGGATGTTGAATGTGGCCACACATCTTCTCTTGGGATAGCAGGCATCAGCCAACAAAGGGCTGTTCCTAAAGGCTTTCAGGCCTTGCTTCTTCATGTCCTGGAAGCCGTCCCTCTCTTCTGCCAGTGCAATGCAGGCGCTGTTCCTCTGAGTTCTTGTGGTTAGCTCCTGATCACGTGTGTTTGCCTGGGATCTGGTACTTTGCTCAAAGGACGTGATAACATATTTACGTCTGTCCTGTGCATACTCCTTAAAAGAGGATCTTTTCTTTGCCATGTTTGATAAATGAAAAATATCAGACTTCATATGTGGCCTTGGTTCCTGCTCCAACACATGTTCAGTCGTTTGCTTTACTGTGTATTCCTTAGACTTCCATATAAATAGATCCTCGGAGTCTGGAAATGTCTGCATATGCCCTGGGGACATAGCTTTGGCTGTGATTCCAAGACTCCATCCCATAACCTTCATCCATCCCATCAGTTATTTTGGGATTCAGGTGGGGCCGGGGGAGACTCAGGGCCCAGTGCACCTGTAGATGGACATTCTAGACTTTGTCAGATCTGATGCTTGCACAGCTACCAGTGGGGAGTCCTAGTGCCTGGGCAGCAGAGAGATTCTATTCCTGGACTTACTCTGGCCCTGGGCTTCGATTTGGATAACTGGGCCCTTGAACTTGATATAACAAAAGCATTTTCTTGTATCGTAGTGCCTGCCTGTGGCCTGACACTTTATCTGTGGAAACAGTGTCTATAGTTTTACTAGACAAAATTCATCAAAAATGGAATTCTAATCATAAAACCTGTTCTTGTAAAGTGGGTCCTTATTTTGTTCTCTCAGGCTGTGTAGATGCTGACCATAGTCCACAGGCCTGGGTGTCTGCATGGCCCCCTCACACCCTCTCTAGGGTTGCTGAACTGCCATCAACTTGACCCAGAATCAATCTCTGGGCCCAGGTCCTCCCTGTCTGATATGTCTTGATCCGTTTGTATGGAGGTCTGTTCTGCCTGCCTCAGCTCAGTGGAGAAAAGCAGACAGGAACATTGCATTGATTGAGAGGGGGAGGGAACCGCTGCTCGCCCTCCATGCTCTTGATGTCAGCGTGGCCAGGTCGGAACATTCTGAATGGGAGGCCAACCAGCAGCCCCATCTTCTGCCTTGTCACTGGGATGAGATTCCTGATCGTCTACGGTTTTTCCTCAACGTTCTCTCAGATTTATTTTCTCATTTCATTCTCATAGCAGCCTTGAAGAAAAGGAACAGAAAAGTGGTTTTATTGCGGAACAATGGTCAAGTTGTCCTGTTCTGCTACTTTCTCCCTCCGATAATGCACACTGTTCTACCTGCACATGCCATTCTCCTTCCCACTCTTCACTGTCTCCTCTCCCCAGCCCATTTTATGCCACTCACAGCACTCGGTGCCATCGTGTGCCATTCCATCTGGCACCAAGGCTTCTTACAGAAGGAACAGTAGTACATTGAGAAACCACAGTTGTTGATGGCAGACCAGGTGCAAGCCCTGGCCCCTTCTCGTAAGAGCTCTGTGAAGTCACATCTCTTGGCTTCTGTTTCTTTATTGTGAGATATGAAGAGCAATATGTAATTCATGGAGGGTGACAGAAGCTGAATGACTTGATGGATGCAAGTTGTTGAAGGTTCTTGTGAACTGCAGGTTCACGTATGCAGTTAGGACTATGATTACTATGTGGAAGGCACTTGTTCTCGAGTTTTGCAATTTATAGAAGGGGATTATAAAATACTCATTAAATGTGTATGGCAAACTATGTTGAGTCTTATGAGAGAAAATACATTGAAAGAAATATTACATATAATCAGAGTGTATTTGGGGGGTAGAGGATGAGCGACGGAGGGAGGGAGGATGGGAAGGGGAAGAGAGAGAGAGAGAGAGAGTATGAGCGAGAGAGAGAGAGAGAGAGAGAGAGAGAGATTGCGCGAGAGAGAGCAAGAGAGAGAAGGGTGCACTGAAGCTGGTCCAGAAGTGGGTCTGAGATTTTGTCAGGCTAGACAGGTAGTAGTAGCAAGTACTTTAGGTATGGTACTTCTCTGACCCACAGACCCCTCAAATGTAATAACAGAGAAACAATCTCTATCCCATAAGTGAAAATGAACAACTACCAAATTTGTATAGTAGTTGCTCCTTATCTATGGAGAATACATTCCAAGAACCCTAATAGATGCCTCAAACCATGGTTAGTACCAGATTCTGCCTATACTGTATTTTCTCTACACATAGATAACAGACATTTGACACCGTTTCCCTCTTAAGCAAGCACTTGTCACACACGAGGCTGTAACTTTTGCAGCTTAAGGTCCAACAGCAAAACAAGCATGCATTTCCTTTTCCTCTTCACAACTCTGCAGAGAAGGTTTGTTCTCACCACAGCTCTTAGCAGCCTCAGCGTGTGGTTTCTTTCCTTATCAGGTACAAAGCGTTCACCTTTTCACTTACTGGAAGCACTCGCTGTGCGGCTTCTCTGGGCCTATCGGGATTGCCAGCATCGCTACTCTCGCACATTGGGGTCACTGTCAAATACAGTAAGGCTTACTTGAGCACAAGAACTCTGCTACAACTCCAGGCAAGCTGCTAACCAAGATGGCTGCCAAGAGACGAATGAGCAGGTGGTGTGCACAGAGTGGATGCACTTGACAGAAGGGTGATTCACGTCCCAGGCAGGACAGGGCTGGACAGCACAAGATTGCATCATACTATTCAGAATTAGGAATTGTTATTTCTGGAATTTTCCACCTCATACGTTTGGCCCACAGTTGAGTACAGCTACTGGGAGATGAAACTGCTGATACAGAGGTTGAGAAGGGATGGCTGCATAGCACCTCCTTTTGCGTGTAAGTGAAGTATGATTTCACTAAGTTCTTACAACGATTATATGAAATAGTTACATCCTACTTCTCCTGACTTCATAGTCAAGGCAGCGATGGAAATGAGTAGTTAAACGAATGTCCATGGTTGCACAGTACCAAGAGGACAGGTTGGAAGAAATACAGCAGACGTAACAGGCCTGGGGGCTCCAGGATGCCATGTTGCAAACCAGCAGGGAGGAAATGAAGTCGGGGCTGAATGTACCTTAGGACTCCCTGACTGCTCTGTCTTCCCTCTGGTCTCATGGGTTTCTGTTCTCCCTCAGGGTCCTGGGGGCTATCCAGAGCCTGGTGTGGTGGCAGGAGGAGTGCAGCTAATGAAATACTTTCACAAACCCTTTATAAATGTGCAAGGGCTCCCTCAGTGCTAATTTATAATTAGAAGGCACCTGAGGAAAAAAAAGACTCATCCTGCTCCTTAAATAAATGTGTGCTGTGAGCCATCCTGCTGCAAAGTAGGAAACGGAAGCGATGAAGTCAACAGCCCTAAACACATCCCAGTCACAGCTACCCCAGGGCACGAAAATGAAACTCGATGGGCAGGAGAAATAAAAATTAGCCCCCTGGTAGGGTTCTGCTTTGTGCTTGAATAGCCACGTTGGCTATTCCCTTCCCTCCTCTTCCCGAGACAAGAAGGAATAGGTAGGCGAGGTTCCTGGTTGATTCAATCAGGGATCCGTTGCAGGTAACAGAAGCTGCTTGAAACGTTTTCGGTAGGCAGGAAGTGTTTCCAGGAGACCGTTAGGATATTCTAAACCCTTTGGAAGCATTGGAGAAAGGCCTGTTGGTTTGGGGTTCAAGGAACACCCCAGAAAACAGCAGAAGCAACGCTCCCAAGAGCTGCTTTTTTTTTTTTTAATCTCCTTCAGGAAGGCAGGAGATGAAGAAGTTCAGCACTAGAACTGCTGGCTCTGGCGACAAAGCAGCTATGCTGCTGTCTGAGGACCAGGAAGCTGTGGCTGCAGCCGCCATGCCCCAGCCTGCTCCAAGGAGCTGTGGCTGGTGCTGGGCAGGCATTAGGATTTAAATAGGATTTGGCTTCCCAAACTCACCAAATGCTTAAACCCAGAAGTCCTGCTAATGGTTAATGGTTGATGGATGAAGAGTGTGGCTTGATTCATTCATGGTGGGACTGTTGGGAGGTGATTGGATTAGATTAGGCTCTGAGGGGAGAGCCTCTGGATCTAGTTGCGATGGCTTTATAAACGGATGCACATGGGCACAGAGGAAGAAAGTCCTCCCTGTCTGCCCCCTGGCTCACCACTTGATCATCCTCTGCCATCCATGGCCTCAGGAGATGCTCAACCAATGGGGTCCTCGGATCTCGGACTGTGAACCTCTGAACCATAAACTGAAATAAACCTTCCCCCCTAGAATGGCTCTTAGGTATTTTAGCACAAATAATGAAAAGCTGACTAATACTGAGGACCCGCCTTACACGTTCTATAATGCCTACCTTCAGATCTTGACTGTATGGGCCAGGCATTTGTCCAGCAGTGAGCGTGTCTGATTTCTCCACCAGACTGTCAGGGTCCAGTAGCTGGCTCTGGCTCTGACTCTAGCTCCCTGGTGATGGCTGAAGTACTTGGGTCCCTGCCACCCACCTGGGAGACCTGGATGGAGTTCCTGTTTCAAACTCATTTCATCTTGGATCATCATAGGCATTTGAGGAATGAACCAGTGAATAGGAGCTCTGCCTGTTTCTCTCTTATCCTTGTTGTCCCGTGAATCAATTAAAAGCAATTTAAAGAATCTTCACTGCATTGCTGTATTAGGGGCAATCTTGAGGAAATTACTCCACCTCTCCAAACCTCAGTTTACTTTGTCTGTAAAATGGGAATAAGAATTCTACCTCATGGATTTTTGTGAGGCTTCCATGAGAAGACTCATGGACCGGGCCCAGTTCAGCACTCACTTTACCTAGTCCTTTCTTTTGCTGGCCATGCAGCGTTGGTATCACACCCACAAGCCTTCACATACCTCATCTGCCTGTCTGGAGGCTTATGGCTTCCACACGATGCTCGTAGATTGTTAGACTACAACGGGAATGAGTCAGGACTCGACCATTTTGAACACACAGGCAGCCCTCTAGCTGTCCGCCTTCCCATCTAATGTTCTAGAAGACTGCTGCTAATAAAGCGTACCTGTTCAGCAATAATTGACTTGTATCCATGCTTTCCACAAAGAGAGCTTCAGCCAAGCACCAACTAATCACTTTTCTTGCACTGAATGAATGTAATTCAACTTTTAAACACTCAGCAAAGAGGCAACCGACAGAATGGGAGAAAATATTTGCAAACTATGAAATTGGTGAAGGATTAATATCCAGAATCTATTAAGAGCTCAAGAAACTCAACAGCAACAAAACAATCTAGCTAAATGAAAAAAATGAACACTGCCATTCGGCTGCATGGCCTCACTTTGGTACAACACGCGATTGCCATTGGCTTTGTAGCAGAATGCTTGCACCCACGGCAAACCTCAGCACTGCACCTGGATTAGCTGAGATTGGGACACAGTGGGGGAGGAGACGGTCCTCAGATGGAACTCCCGACTGTCCAGGTGTAGTCACGCAGGGAAGCTGGCAGGAGTGCTGGGAGGCCAAAGCCCTCAGAGACCCTCTCTTCCAGAACTTTCCATGTCGTCTTTCCTGCAAGCCTAGAGTATTGCCATTTTAGAAATGGGAAAACCCAGGCTGAGAGAGGCCCACGTTTGACTAGCAAATCAGAGGCTGAGCCGGTTCTCCTGGCCTGAAGCCCCTGTTACCTTCCCTACACCTACGGGCACCAGGGCTGTCAGCTTGGTCTGCTTCTCCTCTCTCTGTCCTGCCTCGAATCCCTCATTTGCCTTTCCCTTCCTTGCCAGGCTGAGCCAATCTTAGGAGAGATCCCTCCTGGGTCCACACTGCTTTACAACAGAAGCGCAGCCAAAATAGAGACCCTCAGAATCCCCAATCGCTATAAGCCTGACAGCTTCCCACTGTGGGCTGGAAAATAATTACTGTCAGTAATTAGAGCTAAATTACTCTTGTCAAAACACAGAGAACTACAGAGCCAGCACCAGGCATCTCACTTTGTCCCCATGGCTTCTCCCCCTCCTCCTGGACTAATTGAGACCCACATGGCCTCAGGAAATCCCCTCTCCAGGCAGGACCCAGGTGTGGGTTAAAGTCATTAGCCGCGATCCTATTTCAGAGACAAAAAATGAGGGGGTGGGTTTCTGAGTCTGTTTCTCTGGATGGCGAGGCAGGAAGAAGGCTGGTGATTACGGGGCCACTCCCAGCTGTTAGAGGGAAGGAGAGAAAAATACAGTAGAATTTCAGGAGCTTATACTCGGCAAAGATGCCATGCAATTATACAGCCTGGAATAAAGAGGAGACAGAGAAGAACCCTATTGTTTCTTTTATGGTTATTACAGTAATACAGTCAGTTTCAGAAAATTTAGAAAATAGAGAAAAGTATAAAGAAGGAAATAAAAATCCCAAATGCAGCATTGACTGGTTTTCATATTTGAAGTATTTTCTTCTAGTTTTGTTGTTGTTGTCTCTCTCTCTCTCTCTCTCTCTCTCTCTAACACACACACACACACTTGCATGATTCTCCCTGCAGCTCCTCAACAAAATCCTTTTTGTCCTCCTGCTGCCAGCACTGTTCTCTCTATTGATTCTCTTACTCTGAGACCCAGGGGGTGACCTAGGAACAGGAATGAAGCACCCACTCGGGTCCCAGAAGCCAGATTCAGTAGAACGACACCCCGAACTGTGTTTAACCTGGATTTTGTGGTGTGGCTCTGTGATGTCACTGGGGAGGTCACATTGAGTCTACAAGGCTCAGGTCTGGGCTGCCTTCTGCAGGTTGCAGTACACACATCCTCAGGGCGCTTCTGGGTTTTTCTGGTTTCCTTGGAGAGGTGTTGTGGATTCTCGGCTGTTAGAGCTGTGGGTTCGAGAAGGATGACCATGGACTATGGCATGTCTGTTGGCTTCACTGTTGCTGGGTGAGAACTCTCTGGGTTAGTAACAGGATACCAGAGGTGAGCCCAAGGCTAAGGATGGCTACTGTCTCTGCTGCATAACCTAGGAATCCTTTGACTCCTGGGCTCAGTGCTCACTCTAATGGGGACCTTGTGAAGTCTACTTAGCTGTCTGTGCCTCAGTCTCCACTTCTGTACAGTGGGGATACAAGATGGCTGACGTCAATGGATGAACTTTAAGGATTAAGTGAATAATGCCAGTTCATCATCTTTCATTATCTTCTTCAATGATGGTTTTATGTGCAGAGAGTTCAAAGTTCTCAGTGATCAAGGAGATCAGTCTTTCCTCTCAGCTGGTTCTTTCTTTGCCTGCTTCTGTTTTCTTCCCGAGAGAAGGCATTGGGCCTGAGCAGCAGAGTGGGTGAGGGGACGGGAGAAGCAGCGAGGGGTCAAATCATAGCAGCTTTTGGATTTGGGAATTCACCCTGAGCGCAGGAGAAAGTCAGCACGGGGAATGATGAGAGGGGATTTCTATATCCTGAAGGTCACTCCACATGGGAGATGGAGAACGGACCAGGGGGCAGCAGACCCAGAATTCCCAAGGAGACTACTGCAGGGATTCAGGGAAGAACTGAGAGGTGGCAGCGCAGACGAGATGGGGACATGCTGGTGACTCAGTGCCAGGCTCCATGAGACGAGAGGAGGGACAGCTATGAGGAGACCCAGGGGACTGCGGCTTGGTAGCAACATCCTGTGACCTCAACACAGTGGAGAACTCACCCAGTATGGTTGCCCCTAGACCTCTCTCTCTCTATTCTCTCTCTCTCTGTGTTTATCAGCACCCAATTTGTTTTTGGTTTTTCTGTTGACACTGTGATTGAATTCCCCTCACCCAATACTGAATTTCTCCCTGAAGTTATTCTGAATAATCTATCACTTCCTTGTCATGCTGTCAGCTCATACTGGTTGGTTGTGAGTCAGTCCTATTTTACAACAACCCTCCACAAATCTCTCTGATTTTGCTTTTATAGGATAGTTTTCGTAGTTGTACATTTTGATCCATTTATTTCTCTGTGGGAAAATTCACACCCAATGTTCTTAAAAAGTTCTTAGTGGCTTTCTCACGAATCTGTTCTATTTGAATTATTGCTCTTTCTGTCAGTGGATTTAAGAATCTGATAATGAAGCTTCAAATGAATTATCTTAGGAATTCTGTTGGGATTAATTCAGTAAATTCATTTCAGAAGAATTTAAAAAATACGCCATTTTTTCTCATACATGAATTTTTGTGTATAATTTTAAGAAGTTTATTGTTTTCCAGTAGATTTTGGAATGCATCACATACGTTCTCCTTATGCTGTAACATTTTCTTTCTGAATTCTATGTTTTTGTCATTCTCACGAGCACTATTATTTGTTCTTGAAATTTTTAAAAAATCTCATTCTTTTGTGAAGTTACTTCACAAAACTAGCCTAAAAGATGTGTTTTTTAAAACAGGCCCTGGAGTTTTATAAAGACATAATTGCATATTATACATAGTGATAATTTTGTCGCTTTTTAAATAATCTTGAGTCTTCATGCCGATTACATTGCTTAGAATTTTCAGAACAACGCTAAATGATGATGAAAAGGGACATCTTGTTTGCTTGCTTTTGCTTCTGGTTTTAGCAGGAATTCTCTTCAATCTTTCTGTTAAGATTAGGAAGTTTCAGATAGTCTCAGGGCCAGCGCTGTGGCATTGTAGGTTAAGCGTCTGCCTGGGGAGCTGGCATCCCATATGAGCACCAGTTCCAGGTCCCAACTGCTCCACTTCCCATCCAGCTCCCTGCTAGATGCCTGGGAAAGCAGCAGAGGCTGGCCCATGGGCTTGGGCCCCTGCACCCATGTAGGGGACCCAGAATAAACTCCCGGTTCCTGGCTTCAGATTGGCCCAGTTCCAGCCATTGTAGCCACTGGGAGATTGAACCAGTGGATGGAAGACCTCTCTCTCTCTCTCTCTCTCTCTCTCTCTAACTCTGCCTCTCAAATAAATAAATAAATCTTTAAAAAATAAAATAAAGTCTCATGTTAAAAAAAAAAAAACTTGTTGCCAATCCAACCCCCCCAGAAAACAAGTTTTGAGGTTATAGAATGTGCTTTGAATGTGTTATTGACTGCTTTTCCTCCCTATTAAAATGTTCATTCTACTGGTGTCTTAACTATATTCATCTAGAATATTGCATGAATAGATGTTTTTTTAAACTACATCTTTTCATGAAGTTCATTTTTTTTAAAGATTTTGAGAGGTTGAGTTATAGATAGTGAAGGGGAGAGACTGAGAGAGAGGTCTTGCATCTGCTGGTTCACTCCCCAAAGGGCCGCAATGGCTAGGGCTGGGCGAATCCAAAACCAGAAACCAGGAGTTTCTTCCAGGTATCCCATGTGGGTACAGGGGCCCAAGCACTTGGACTATCTTCCACTGTTTTGCCAGACCATAGCAGAGAGCTGGACCAGAAGAGCAGCACCCGGGACATGAACTGCTGCCCATATGGGATGCCAGTGCTGCAGGCAGAGGATTAGCCTTCTGTGCCACAGGGCCGACCCCCATGAATAAAACTCTTTATAATAAGTGATCTTAGCATTTCTTGGATAGGTCCTACTTGGTCATTGTAAGTAGTTCTTTTACATTTGCTGCTGGATTTAGTCTAGTAATATATTATTTAGGATTTTTGCATTTCCTTCCCATTTTTCTTCAAGTCAGGATTATGTTGGCTTTACCAAATGAAGTGCACATTCATATTTTTCTATGCTTGGAACCATTTTGGGAGCATGGGGATTTTGTTTCCTAGAAAATTTGAAAGAACTAAATTTCAAAACTGATGGCACAGGAGTTTTTGCAAAGTAATTCTTTGATAAATTTTTCAGAGTGTTTCACAGTAATTTATGTATGTAGATTTTCTACTTTAGTTGGGTGAATTTCTCAAAGTACCTATGTTCCCCGAATTTTCCCATTTTACTGAGATTCTGAAGTATAAGTGCATATAGTTGTTTATAGTCTTTAAATAAATTTTCTCCTCCATATCACATTAGTTCACTCCCCAAACGACTGCAACAACCAGACGTAGGCTCGGCCAAATCCTGGAGCGCAGGACTCCATCCTAGCCTGTGCACACGGTGACCCGAGTACTTGAAGCGGCACCTGCTGCCTCCCAGGGGGTGCAGTGGCAGGAAGCTGGATCCGAAGTGGAGTAGCCAGGACTGAATCAGACACTCCAGTATGGGTGTGGGCATCTCGAGTGGGACTTAACTGCTATACCAGATGCTTGTCCCAAAACTTTTTTTTGCATTACAAAAGATCAAAAAATATATCCTATGTACAAATGATTACATTTCTACATAGATATTTTTAAATGCTAAAACTAAAATCAAGGTTTTGTTTTAAGCTTGATGTGACTAGAACATTGCCAGCAACCCAGACGCAGGCACCCTCTCCAAATTGCCCCTGCCCTCCCCTGCATAGTGGACAAGATGTTGCCATATTTCTTTCTGACATACCCACTTTCCCCTAGGTAACATATTGCTTAGTTTTGCCAGTTTTGGACTTCTAGTGAGTTGACTCACGCTCCATAATTTTTCTGCTGAGCAGCCAGTTTTGAAGCTCATTGTGGCTTATCCATGTAGCAGAATTTATTCTTTATCAATGCAGTATGATATTCTCTGGCATGGATGCTATAGAGTTACTTTCTCCATTCAGCTCTTGTTAGAAATTCAGATTATTTTGAATTTTTTCTATTAATAAAACTTCCATGAATATTCTTGCATATTTTTAAAGATTTATTTGAAAGATAAAGTTTCACAGAGAGAGAAGGAAAGGCAGAGAGAGAAATTGGGTCTTCCATCCACAGGTTCACTCCCCAACTGGCCACATGGCCTGGAGCTGCACTCATCCGAAGCCAGGAGACAGGAGCATCTTCCAGGTCTCCCAAGTGGGTGCAGGGGCTTGAGGACTGGGTCATCTTCTACTGCTTTCCTAGGCCATAGCAGAGAGCTGAATGGGAAGATGAGCAGCTGGGACTTGTACTGGTGCCCATATGAGATGCCGGCACTGCACGTGGCAACTTGCCCTGCTATGTCACAGTGCCAGCCTCCTTGCGTATGTTTTCTATTACTCTTGGGCAAGCTTTATCATATATATGGGAAGGAGTGACACTGTTAGATCATTCAGTATTTGAAGCTTAATTTTACTCAGTTTTATTCTCTTCTGACAGTGACACTGGAAATATGAAGGCATTCTTGATGCCCTACATCCTCACCACATTTGATGCTACCAATTTTTCAATATTTTGCCAAATTTGTGTGTGCAAGATCATGTCTTAATGAATTTTTAATCCCACTTACATGTTAAAGATATGTTTAAGAAGTTACCAAAATAGGTCATTTATGCACATGTTTCAAAGTAAGTCTTGATTTCACTTCTGCTCTCAGTATATCCATTTCCAACCATTCCCAGCTGGAGTTAATCACTTGAATTAATTTCCATAACTTTCAGCACAGTTTTATCCAGATACAAATATAATTTTATATTTTACTTCAGTCTTTTTCTATACCAAGGATGGAATGTTATCCTCACTGTCCTCTACTTTGGTTTTTCACTTATCAGCATAATGTAGCAATTTTTGTGAATCAATACATAAATAAGTAGATGACTTCCTTTTTTAAAAGTTTACTCTCTCCCATTTATGACTTCACCATATTCTGTTTAATCAACCCGCAGCTGATGGATGCTGCACTCATCCATTCTTTAGCTACTGCAAACAACCATGCAATAACTCACTATATGTAGTGGTCACTTTAATGAGTTAGGGTTGCTGGACCAAACAATGCAGGCATTTGAAATGCTTCTATATAAACAATTTTTCCCAAAGGAACCTTTTATTTAATGAGTACAATTTTATAAGTACAACTTTAGGAATATAGTGATTCTTCCCATCATACCCACCCTCCCACCCCCACTCCCATCTCACCTCTTCTTCCCTCTCCCAGTCCCAGTCCCATTCTGAATTAAGATTCTTTTTCATTTAATTCTATACACAGAAGACCAACTCTATACTAAGTGAATATTTCAACAATTTGCATAAACATAAACACATAAAATATAAAAATGAGACAATTTTTACAGTTATTTCTCATAGTACAACTCATTTAGGACAGAGGCCCTGCATGAGGAGTAAATGCACAGTGACTCCTATTGTTAATTTAACAATTAACATTCTTATACACTCTTATGTATGATGTCAGTGATCACCTGGCTCTGGAATGAGCTGCCAAGGCTATGGAAGCCTTTTGAGGCCACAGGCTATAAGCAAAGTAAAAGTTCTTTCCTCCCTTCAGAGAAAAGTACTTCCTTCTTTAATGGCCCATTATTCCCACTGGGGTCTTACTCACAAAGATCCTTCATATAGGGTTTTTTTTTTTTTTTTTTTTTTTTTTTGCTGCTGTGTCTTGGCTTTCTATGCCTGAAATGCTCTCATGTGCTTTTCAGGCAGACCAGAATGCCTAAAGGGCTGATTCTGAGCTCAGAGTGCTATTTAGAGCGATTGTCATTCTATGAGTCTGCTGTGTGGAATGCTTTCCATGTGGGAACATTCTTAATTAACATTTTTAATTCCATCTATTGGTATCACCAGGCACTTGATATTATTTATATGACCCCTTTACACTTAATCCTATCTTTATGATCACTTTAACACTTAGTATGATCACTTTAACATTTAAGATATCCCATAATTGCTGTATCCAGTCTTCAGTTGAAGGGCGTTTAGGTTGATTCCATGTCTTAGTTATTGTGAACTGAGCTGCAATAAATATGAGAATGCTGATTTAATTTTTCTTGAGTAAATTCCCAGGAGCGAGATGGCTGGGTCATATGGTAGGACTATATTCAGATTTCTGTGATATCTCCAAACTGTCTTCCATAGTGGTTTTACCAGTTTACATTACCACCAACAGTGGATTAGGGTACCTTTTCCCCCACATACTCACCAGCATTTGTTGTTTGATGATTTCTGTATGAAAGCTGTTCTAACTGGGGTAAGGTGGAGCCTCCTTGTGGTTTTGACTTGCATTTCCCTAGCGGCTAGTGACCCTGAGCATATTTTTCAGGTGTCTGTTGGCCATTTGGATTTCCTCTTTTGAAAAATGTTTAAGTCCTTGACCCATTTATTAACTGGTTATTTGTTTTGTTTCTGTGGAGTTTCTTGATCTCTTTATATATTCTGGTTATTAATACTTTATCAGTTGCATAGTCTGCAAATAATTTCTCCCATTCTGTCAGTTTCCTTTTCACTCTCCTGATGTTTCTTTTTCAGTACAGAAGCTTATCAATTTGATGTTATCCATTTATTAATTTCAGCTTTTATAGCCTGTGCTTCTGGGGTCTTTTCCAGGAACCCTTTGCCTGTGCCAATGTCTTGCAAGATTTCCACAATGTGCTACAATAATTTTAAGGTATTGGGTCATAGATTTAGGTCTTTAGTCCATTTTGAATGGATTTTTGTTTAAGGTGTAAGGTATGGGTCCTGCTTCATACTTACGCATGTGGAAATCCAGTTTTACCAGCACCATTTGTTGAAAAGAGTGTACTTGCTCCAGGGACTGGTTTTAGCTTCTTAGTCAAATATAAGTTGATTATAGATGATTGGATTGATTTCTGGAATTTCTACTTTGTTCCATTTGTCTATCCATATGTTTTTGTACCAGTACCAGACTGTTTTGATTATAATTGCCTTGTAATATGTCTTGAAATCTGGTATTGTGATGCCTGCAGCTTTGTTTTTGTTGTATATGATGGCTTTAGCTATTTGAGGTCTCCTGTGGCTATGTATAAATTTCAACACCATTTTTGTAGACCTGAGAACAATGTCTTTGTAATTTTGAGTGGTATTGTATTGAATCTGTAAATTGCTTTGGGAAGAATGAATATTTTGATGATAATGATTCTTCTAATCCATGAACATAGAAGATTTTTTCATTTTTTTATCTTATTTCTTTAATGTTTTGTAATTCTCATCACATAGATCTTTGACATCCTTGGTTAAATGTATTCCAAGGTATCTGATTGTTTTTGTAACTATTATGAATGGGATTAATCTTGGAACTTCTTTCTCATTCATGGCATTGTCTGTGTAAACAAAGGCTATTGACTTTTCTGTATTAATTTTAATTTCCATGTGGGAACATACATAAGAGTGTATAAGAATGTTAATTTAACCACATGCTTCTATGAGTTCCAATAGTCTCTTGGTGGAAACTTTTGTATCCTTTATATATAGAATCATGTTATCTGCAAATAGGGATAGTTTGAATACTTATTTCCTAATTTGTTTCCCTTTGATCTCTTTTTCTTGCCTATGGCTTTGGCTAGAACTTCCAGGAATATATTGAATGGCAGTGGTGAGAGTGAGCATACTTGTCTGGTTCTAGATCTCAGTGGGAATGCTTTCAGCTTTTCCTCATTCAATAGGAGGCTGGCTGTGGGTTTGTCATAAATTGCCTTGAAGAATGTTCCTTCTAAACCCAGTTTTCTTAGAGTTTTCATCATGAAAGGGTATTTTATCAAATGCTTTCTCTGCATATATTGAGATAATCATATGGTTTTTTTTCTTCAGTTTGTTAATGTGATGTATCCCATTGATTGATTTACGAATGTTGAACCATTCCTACCTACCAGGGTTAAATCCCATTTGGTCTGGGTGAATGATCTTTCTGATGTGTTGTTGGAGTAGATTGGCCAGAATTTTCTTGAGGATTTTTGCGTCTATGTTCATCAGGGAAATTGGTCTGTAGTTATCTTTCTCTGTTGCATCTTGAATGGGCTTAGGAATTAATGTGATGCTGGCTTCATGAGAAGAATTTGGTAGGATTCCCTCCATTTCAATTGTTTTGAATAACTTGAGAAGAATTGGATTTAGTTCTTCAAATGTCTGGTAGAATACAGTGGTGAAGTCCTCTGGTCCTGGGCTTTTCTTTATTGGGAGGATCTTTATTACTGATTCAAATTCTTGTCTTGGTAATGGGTCTTTTTAGGTTTTCTATGTCTTCATGTCTCAATTTAGGTAGGTTGCATGTATCCAGGAATCTATCCATTTCTTGTAGGTTTCCCAGTTTGTTGGCATACAACTCTTTGTAGTAGTTTCTAATGATTCTTTTATTTTGTTGTGTCTGTTGTTAAATTTCCTTTTCCATCTGAAACTTTATTGATTTGAGTCTTCTCTCTCCTATTTTTTTGTTAGTTGGGTCAATGGTGGGTCAGTTTTGCTTATTTTTTTTTAAATCTTCATTTTGCTGATGTTTTGGTTTTTATTTGTTTTAAATTTTGTTGATTTCTTCTCTAAGTTTACTTATTTCTTTTCTCCTACTGGTTTTGGGTTTGGTTTGTGGTTGTTTTTCTAGGTACATTGATAACTCATTTATTGGTGTCTTTCCAGTTTCTTGATGTAGGCATCAATTGGTATAAGCTTTCCTCTTAATACTGCTTTTGCTGTACCCCTTAAGTTTTGATATGTGTATCAAATGTATCAAATTTGATGTATTGTCATCTTCATTTATTTCCAGAAATTTTTTGATTTCTCTTTTGATTTCTTCTATGGCCCACTGTTTATTCAGGAGTATGTTGTTCAGTATCCATATGTTTGTATATGCTCTAGACATTCTTGAGTTGCTGATTTCTAGCTTCATTGCATTGTGGTCTGAGAAGATGCATGGTATGATTTCATTTTTTTTTTAATTTGCTGGGACTTGCTTTATGGCCTGTTGCTTTGGATTCGTTTTGAGAGGAGACATGTGATGGGGGAAGGAGGCATGGGGTGACAACACAGATGCTGGGAGTCAGTGAAAGCAGGCTAGAGGTGCGCAGCTCACAGACTTGTTTATTTCAGTTGGTGCAGTAGCTTATATAGCCGAGGCAGCAAGTCCAGTCAAGGGGCACTTTATGCCGTATCCAATCACTGCCTGTTGCCAGGCAGGCCCCTTTGCCAGGTAGGTTATGAAGCCATTTCCTGAGTAACTGACGCTTACTTGCCAGCGCCATCTTGGCATGGCCATCTCATTACACCACAATGGCCTAGCATGTGGTCAATCCTAGAGAAAGTTCCATGCACTGGTAAGAAGAATGTGTGTGTTCTGTGGCTGTTGGGTGGAAGGCTCTGTAGATATCTGCTAGGTCTATTTGGTCTATAGTGTCAATTAACTCTGCTGTTTCCTTGTTGATTTTCTGTCTGGTTGATCTGTCCATTGCTGAAAGTGGGTTATTTAATTCTCCCATTACTATTGTATTTGAGTCTATATCTCCTTTTAAATCCACTAACATTTCTTTGAGATAGACAGGTGTTCTCTAATTAGGTGCATATACATTTGTAGTAGTTATATCTTCCTGTTGAATTAATCTTTTAATAATTATGTAGTGTCCTTTTGTGTGTCTCTTAGTAGTTTTTTTGCTAAATTCTATTTTGTCTGATATTAGGATGGCTTTTTTTGGTTTCTGTTAACATGGATTATTCTTTTTCCATCCTTTTACTTTCAGTCTGTGTGCATCTTTGTTGGTAAGACGCGTTTCTTACAGGCAGCAAATAGATGGCATTTCTTTTTTATTCCATTCAGCCAGTCTGTGTCTTTTAACTGGGGAATTAAGACCATTTACATTCAGGGTGACTATTTTTAAGTATTGACTTTTCCCTGTCATGTTTCCAAAAATGGTCATAATTTTGCATTTTTGGATTCCTTTGTACTTTGACTTGATCATTTTCTGCATTCATCATCTTTTGTAGAGATGTTCCTGTTTCTGTTTGTAGAACATCCTTGAGCATCTTCTGTAGGGCTGGGTGAGAATTTACAAATTCTTTCAATTTCTGTTTGTTGTGGAAAATCCTTATTTCTCCTTCATTCATAAATGAGAGTTTTGCAGGATACAGTATTCTGGGTTGATAGTTTTTTTTTTTTCTCTTAGGACTTGGTATATATCTCATCATTCTCCCTTGCCTGTAGGGTTTCTGATGAGAAGTCTGCTGTGAGACTAATTGGGTTTCCTCTCAATATGATTTGGCATTTCTCTCATGCACATCATAAGACCTTTTCTTTACATTTTACTGTGGAGAGTTTTACAACAATGTGTTGTGGTGAAGATCTTTTCTGGTCCTGCCTATTGGGAGTTCTGTGTACTTCCTGGACTTGGATGTCTTTTTCTTTCTCCAAATTGGGGAAATTCTTTATTATTCTTTTACTAAGAATAATCCTTTCTCTCTTTCCATGCCTTCTAGAACTTCTCAGATCCATATGTTGGGTCATTTGATAGTGTCTTGTGGATCTCCAGCCATGTTTTTCAGTTTTCTAATTTATTCTTTTATTTTTTGGACTGACTGCAATATTTCCAGAAATTTGTCTTCTAGTTCTGATATTCTTTTTTCTGTCTCACCTATTCTGTTGTTTAGGATGTCCACTGCATTTGTTATTTGAACTATTGAATTCTTCATTTCTAGTGTTTCATTCTGACTTCTCTTTAATATCTCAATTTCTTGGGAGCAGTTTTCATTTAGATCATGAATTTGCTTCTGATTGCTTCTAAGTAATCTGATGGTTAATTTTCTGAATTCTGTTTCTGTCATATCCTCGATCTCTTCCTCTTCACCTACTATTATTGAAGAGCTGCAGTGTTCCTTTGAGGGGGATCATAGTGTCTTCCTTGTTCTTTAGGGTTTTTCCTTTGTATTTTCAGCATGTGTGTATTTTTTCTTTTTTTGTCTGTGGTGATTCTCTTTGGGTGTGGTTTTCCTCTGTTGTCAGCTGTTGTGTCTGTGAATTCCAACTGGACGCACAGAGTCCCACCTACTGGAGCCCTGTTCACTTCTTAGTCATGGTGGATGCGGATATGACCTCTGGTGCATGGAGCCCCGCCTACTGGGGCCCAGCATGCTTCTCAATGGTGCATGGAATAGGCTTGAGTTTTTGATATTCAGGACTTCTCCTTGTTGGACAGCTTGTGTGGTTGGGAAGATAGTCTTCTGAAATGCTGTGGTCCTCATTCCTGGGTGGGGGTGTGGTGAAGTGGCCCCCACAATTGATGAGTGTGTGCATGGAAGGCAAAGGCAGGAGTCCCTGCTTATGTTCAAAAATGTAAACCAACAATATGTCTTGGGGGCGGCGCTGTGGCTCAGTGGGTTAATGCCCTGGCCTGAAGTGCCAGCATCCCATATGGACACCGGTTCTAGTCCCGGCTGATCCTCTTCTGATCCAGCTTTCTGCTATGGCCTGGGAAAGCAGTGGAAGATGGCCCAAGTTCTTGGGTCCCTGCACCCACATAGGGGACCTGGAGGAAGCTCCTGGTTTCGGATCGGTACAGCTCCAGCCGTTGCGGCCATCTGGGGAGTGAACCAGCGGATGGAAGACCTCTCTCTCTCTCTACCTTTCTCTGTAACACTGCCTATCAAATAAATAAAATAAACCTTAAAAAAAAAACCCAATATGCCTTCTCCCTGCCAGTTGCAGGTCTGGTTGTGGAGGTGGGGGGGCAGAGAAGGGCAGGGGGTGCCTGACATATCTTTTTGTTCCTCTATAGTTTCTCCTTTTTCCTGCATAGAACTTTAAAAACAGTTCATCAAGCTCCCCTTCCCACTGCAATTTGCAGCTCCATGGACCCACGATTTCCCATCCAACCTGGTTTTCTGGGAGTTGGCGCCAGCCTCCACACCTCTGCCACTTCCCTTTCTTATTTACTCTTTCATCATGGATCTGCCCAGTCTCTGTTGGTCTCCTGGGCTTGCCACCACGGATTTCCCATGGCTCTGTCTCCAGTGTGTACCTTCTTTCTTTTTTAACTATCTATTTTGTCCTGCATGAGTCAGATCATTCTGTTGCTATGCTGCAACCTTGGGAACCCCCTACTCCCATATAAACTTTAGAATCAAAAAAATCTACTACTTGAAAAAAAAAATCTGTCACTATTTCTACTAGGATTGTGTTAAAGTCCTGCAAGTCTTTCATATTGTACATTTGGAGTAATTTTTGTTCTATTTCTTGGATCTTTTATCTTTTTTTATTGTGGCTGTTAATGGGGTCTGTTCTTAATTGCCTCTGTCGAAATATACAAATAGGCCGGCGCCGTGGCTCAACAGGCTAATCCTCCGCCTTGCGGCACTGGCACACCGGGTTCTAGTCCCGGTCGGGGCGCCGGATTCTGTCCCGGTTGCCCCTCTTCCAGGCCAGCCCTCTGCTGTGGCCCAGGAGTGCAGTGGAGGATGGCCCAGGTGCTTGGGCCCTGCACCCCATGGGGAGACCAGGAAAAGCACCTGGCTCCTGGCTCCTGCCATAGGATGAGCGCGGTGCGCCGGCCGCAGCGCGCCGACCGCAGCGGCCATTGGAGGGTGAACCAACGGCAAAGGAAGACCTTTCTCTCTGTCTCTCTCTCTCACTGTCCACTCTGCCTGTAAAAAAAAAAAAAAAAAAAAAAAAAAAAAGAAATATACAAATAGTACATTGTATGAGTATGTGACAGATATATTAGTTTTCCATTAAGTCACCAAGAAGCAAATGCCATGACAAGCATTGGGCATGCAGGAGATTATTAGTGGGAATACTTATGAGGAAATGAAGAAGGAATTAAAGGAGGCTGGGAAATGCAGGTCTGAGAGTTAAGGAGGAAGGAAGATTTGAGTGCAGCCATCTTAGGCTGAGGTGCAGTTCAAGCAAGGCTACTGAGGAGTCCCTAAGACAGTGAGTTCCCTGTTGTCCCTGTCGTGCCCAGACCTTGGCATGGACTTGGCAGGAAGATGGTGACAGATTTCAGCCGTAACAGCCGGACTTGTTGACTAATCATGCTTCCTTAGTACCAGGTGCCGTAGCCATTCAGTGAGCATAGCCCACCTTGCACAGCACTGGACTTCTGAGAGCTGAGGACAGTTCCTCTGTGGTTCCTATGGGCTTTTCATGCTGATGGGAGACAGAAGACAGTTATGGAGCCACCGTCACTGCACTTGATCTCAGAGCTCTGAATGCGTTCACCTCCCCTCTTCTCCATCATCCACTCTAGATTCCTTTGCTTCTCACCTTGCCTGGTCTTGGTGGCTCAGTGTGACCCAAACCTTCACTGCAATGAATCAGAAAGCTGAGTAATCATATCCTCCTCAAACAGTTACAGTGAGCTAAGGAAGGCTCCTAGGAGATGCTCGTTGGATAAATTGGGTTCCATGTGTGTTAGTCTCTGTCCTCATTGTATAAATGCAGCCCTACCTCTTTACTCTGAACAAGGTCGATAGTGCCAGCTGCTATGCTGGCTCCTCTTCTCACCTACTGATCTTTGTCCACAAGGAGTCCAAAGTGACCTAGTTGTAGCTGCCCTGGCTGTGTTCCCTGGCAAGAGGGGTAGCTCCTTGGGAGGATAAGCCCTCGTGTGCTTCAGATTACAGGGTGGAGAGAATGAGAAGCACAAAACACCCTGGAGGGTCATTAGGTATGATGGTGAATGGAGTGACTCCTGCTGCTACCACCTGTTTCCCAGCCCATTCTTCTTGGAAAAACCGTCCCACGTAGAGTTCTTTGAACATACACACTGTACCCTGAAGAGTCGGGGCTGTTCTTTCAGTGTTCCTTCTAGCTGGCACATCAGCTCAGCTTTAGAAGCCATTACTGTATTCCATGAGACACCTGCCTTGGATGGTTCAGTACTGACACAATCAGTAGATCCCGTGGTCTTGGGCCTCCTTCACTTCAGACAGTGAGCTCTGGTCAGATGCTTCTCTGTGCCATTCTACTCCTGTGGATGAGGTATTCCATAAGCTCCCATCTCTCAGGAATGAACCTGCTTTAGTAACTGTTTCACACTTAGCTATTGTCTGTAAAGGGAACCTCAGTGCTTAGGAGGTGATGAACTTCAAGGCATAGCAGCCAGGACCATGTGGGTCAGTGGCATTCCCTGCAGTAGGGGTCTGATAGATACATTGTCATGATCATCATATCTTAAGTTCCTTATTGTGTTAGCATTTTTTTCTGAGTTAGGATCATTTATTTCTGAGCTTTTAATTTTTTCTGGATCAGAACTTTTCTGGATTGGAATAATATAAAAATAATACTTCTCTTTTTAGAATTTTTCTAGCCTATGTTTTTATTGAAAAAGATTTGTTTATTTGAAAACCAAAGTTAGAGAGAGGGAGAGATAGGGAGAAACAGAGATCTTCCATCTGCTGGTTCACTCCCTAGACAGCTGCGAACACCAGGGCCAGGCCAGGCTGAAGCCAAGAGCTTCTCCCGTGTCTCCCGTGTGGGTGGCAGGGACCCAAGTACTTGCACCATCTTCCACGGCTTTCCCAGGCCATCAGCCAGGAGCTGAATCAGAAGTGGATCAGCTGGGACTCAAACCGGCACCCATAGAGGATACTAGTGTCATAGGCGGCAGCTTTACCCACTATGCCACACAATACCTCTCCTTTTTAAAAAAATTTTTAAAGATTTATTTTCTTTTATTTGAAAGGCAGAGTTACAGAGAGGCAGAGGCAGAGAGAGGTCTTCCATCCACTGGTTACTCCCCAGGGGGGCCGCAATAGCTGGAGCTGTCCTGATAGGAAGACAGGAGCCAGAAGCTTCTTCCTGGTCTCCCACACAGGTGCAGGGGCCCAAGGACCTGGACCACTGCCTTCCCAGGCCACAGCAGAGAGCTGGGTCAGAAGCGGAGCAGCCGGGACTTGAACCGACATCCATATAGGGTGCTGGCACTGCAGATGGTGGCCTTATCTGCTATGCCACAATGTCAGCGCCTTTTTTTGATATTTGTTATGTTGCATCTATCAGCGTCAAAAATAATGATAATGATGATTACCCTGACTTGTTTCCAACTTTCAGCAGTCTGAACACTCTCTGTTTACTCTTCACTTTTATACCTGCAGTCCCCTCCTGGGGCAGACAGGCAGAATGGAATTTGGAGCAACTGCTCAGTCTTGCACGCCTAGCTCAGGTATCAGTCCTTTTTAAAAGAAATTCTTACATTTTACACTTACATTTTCTGGGCACTTTTAAACATTTTATTTATTGTGGTAAGAAACTGCCCTATTAATGAATTTTAAGTGTATAATGCAGTATCATTACATACAGGAACAATGTATATAGGCACTCTGTAGAACTTGTTTTGCTTAATTGAAACTTTTGATCATTGAGCACAGAAAATATGAAATGTACAACAGAATATTGTGTATTGAACATTGTGCATCAGAACATCACTGCATCTTAAAAAGAAGGAAATTCTGCAACTCAGAGGACAATTACTACAGGATTCCAGTTACATGGGGTATCTCATCCGGTCAAATTCATCAGCATTCCGCGGTGGCTGTCAGGGGCTGGGGAAGCGAGGACACGAGGCACAGATGCCAGGCCTCTAAAGCTCAGAATTTCACAGGACTCGCGTGCACACAGACAACTCAGCTGTCCCGCAGTTGATACACAGGAAATAGTTTTCTGCTCCCAAATGGCTCGGAGTTTGATCACAGTGTTCTTTCCTCCATCACAGACTGTTTGCCATGGCCTCGGATGCTAAGGGAGAGCTGTGCTGTGGCGTCAGCTGCAGGCGCCTGCATGCCGAGTCCACAAACGTCCCCTCTCCCCGAAAGCTTTCCTCGTCCTTGCTGAGTTGTGTGTCTCAGATTCCAGCGTGCATGGGAATTCCAGGGCTTGTTAATCCCAGATTGCCATACCTTCTCCCAGAGATCCTGATTCCATGAACCAGGGTGGAGGCCAAGAATCTACCTTGCTAACAGGTTTCCACTCTCTGCTGCTGCTGGGTTGGCATACGTACGTAGACAGATCCACCCTACAGACCATGCCCATGCTGGGATATAAGCGGGTGCTTTTGCTTGCCTGGGTGCCTGTGTTGCAGGAGTTATGGAAGTCGCTGCTCCATTATCCTTCATGAAGTCCACGTGGCCCCTCTGCCTTTGCACACGACCGACAGAAGTGGTGCTGTATCTCTAGGAACATTGTGAGCTTGATCCACCAGCCGACTCCCAAGGCCATGTGCTCTAGGGTTCAATGTCCCAGGCCTTAGAAGTTAGAAGCCGGCACGTTACAAGCCTCTACAAACTGCTAAGTCAAGATGCCATACACAGACAGCAAAGTTCAATGCCCCAGTGATATGTATTCTGATCACACCACAAGTCTCTGGGGAAGGAGTGTGTCTTTTTAATTCCTAATAACAACTCTTAATGTGGGGGCCTGGTCAATGTTTGTCCATGGGAATGACTCTGTTTGGGTCTATTTCTGTCATATTTCTCTGAGTGAGTGTTTTCCTGACCTTTCTAGTCATCCTTTAGATGAATTATGCTTTCAACACACTCCATTTTTTCCATCTAACAATTTGGAAATTCTGTACTTCGATTCTATTAGTTGCTCTTGAAGATTTAACACACTCATTTATAGAAAAATCAGGAAATAATCTCTATCATTGTCTCTTTCTGAACAATGCATTATAACCCTGCATTCATCTGACGTTTAGATGATCTCACGTAAAATAGAGACATATTTTTGTGTCACTGGCATTTGTTTGGATTTATACATAGATTGTAAGATATTTTACTTCTTCCTGAAGTTAATCCTCTAAAAATGCATCCTTTAAAAAATTTCCAGTAGTCTATGTGTTAAAAATATTTGTTTTTTAGTGAAAATGTCTTAATTTTGCTGTAGTTTTAAAGTGATATTTTTAGAGTATGTGCATTCTCAGTTGTCAGAAGTTTATGTCAGAAATTGGAAGATGTCCTTTCACAGTCTTCCACATCCAGGAAAAGGAAGCTGCTGTATTAATTGTTTTCTCTGCAGCTTATTTTTTCTTGTATGGGCTTTAAAGATACTTTGCTTGTCCCCTGTTGTACAGGTTCACCAAGATGAGTTTACATGTGAGCTTCATTTTATTTATCCTGTTCATGTTTCACTGGGACTCCTGAATCTGAGCCTTAGGAGTTTGGAATTGGGATATTCAGAATTATTTGCATTTATTGGAGAACTTGCAGTCCCTCTGTCCTCAACTATTGTATTATCACATTGTCTTTATTATCTGCCAGTGGAACTCTGATCACACACGTATTGGACTTTCTCACTTTCCCCTGTAGTGTCATAATTTATTTTTCACATTGTCTTTCCTTTGTCATTTTACATGATTTTAATCCTTTATTCATTGTCATTTGTATGATTTTAACCATTTCTTCAGTTCTTTCTACTTACTAATCCTGCATTCAGACATATGCTCTTTCATTTGTCTAAAGGGTTCTACTTGTTATTGTCATATGCATTTTTTTCTATAAGCTTATTTTGATTGTTTCTTAAATCTACTTGGTTATTTGTCACAGCCTTATTTTCCTATATTATCCTTTCAGCAACTTATTTTCTTGGCATTCATGAAATTTTTAGTTCCAAAACATATGAAGTATGTGCATACCTAATTACTATTTTTGTTATGAAAAAATACGCATATAATAAAGTTTACCACCTCACCATTTTTTAGTGTCCAGTTCAGAGGCATTAAGTGTATTCACTGTGTTGTGTGACAATCACGAGTATCTATTTCCAAAATGTTTTCATCTTCCCAAACTAAAACTATCCATTAGACAATAAGGAAGCATGCTCCCTTCACCCCAATTCTTGGCAAGCACCATTTCCTTTAAGTCTCTGTGGACTTGACTGCTCTAGACATGTAAACAGATCATTCAATGTTCACCATTTCATGTCTGACTTTAGCACTTATTTTAATATAATATCTTCAGAGCTCACCCATGTTGTGGTGTACACCAGGATTTCATTCCATTTTATGGCTTGATAATATTTCACAGTACGAGAGTACTACAGAAAGCTCATGGAAAACAAATTAAAAAGATAAGTGTACTTTGGTGCCCCCAAAATTGAAATCCATACAAAGGGTGTCAAGAAGTTCATGGACAATGAATATTATGAAAAACCTGCATGGATTTAAAATTGTGTGGCTTCAAAATAAACTTACCTCTTTTTAAAAGTCTATTTATGTGAAAGTCAGTTACAGAGAGAGGGGAAGAGGCAGAGACAGATCTATCTGCTGGTTCACTCCCCAAGTGGCTGTAACGGCAGGGGCTATGCCAGGTCAAAGCCAGGAGCTTTGTCCAGGTCTCTATGTGGGTGCAGGGGCAAAAAGCTCTTGGACCGTCCTCTGCTGCTTTCCCAGGTGCATTAGCAGGGAGCTGGCTCAGAGGTGGACAGTCAGGACGGCACCCATGTGGGATGCTGGTGTTGTAGGTGGTGGTTTAACCAGCTGTACTCCAATGCTGGCCCCCAAACTTAAGCTTTTAAATCCATTTTTCATGAACACTTTGAAGTAGTCTCATATGAAAATAGTGTGTGTTAGTTATCTGCTCATCCAGTGATGGGCATTTGTGTTGATTTTTGCCTTTTGGTTACTATGAATAGTGCTGATGAACCTTGGTATGCAAATACTGTTCAAGCCCCTGCTTTTACATCTTTTAGGTCTATACTCAGAAGCGAAATTCTAGATCAGATGATAATTCCGTGTTTATTTCTTTGAGGAAGGCTAAATTGTTTTTGATAACAACTGTACCACCTTACATCCCTGCCCACAATGTTCAGAGGTTCCAATTCCTTTACATTCTAACGGTGCTTGTTATTTTCTGTTTTTTTCTTCTTTTGGTGTCATTTCCAAGAAATCATTGCAAAATCCAATGTTAGAAAATTGTTCCCCTCTATTTTCTTCTAACAGTTTGAGAATGTTAGCTCTTCCATTTGGGTATGCAGTGTATGTTGAGTAATTTTCTGTGCAAATGTAAGGCAAGGACCCAACTTCATTGTTCTGGAAGTGAGTACCCTGATGTCCCAGTGGCATTTTTGAGAAGATTGTCCCTTCTCTGTTGAGTGGTCGTGTTGTGAATCCTGTGGCCCTACACACAAGCCTGACCGTCTGGGCTGCTTATCCACTGGGGTATGCGTGTATGTGTCTGCTTTATGCCAGTTCACACTATGTTGATGACCGCAGCTTTGAAACAAGTTTCCAAGTCAGGAAGTATTGAGTCCTCCAACTTTGTTGGAGATACTTAGGTACCTTATGATGCCATATGGATTTTTTCAGTATTTATGTATTTTAATTTCCTTTAAAGGCAGAGCAGCAGGCAGGAGAGGGTGAGAAAGGAGGGAGCAAGAAAGAGAGAGAGGGAGGGAGAGGGAGAGGAGAGGGAGAGGGAGGGGGAGAGGGAGAGAGGGTGAGAGAGGGAGAGGAAGGGAGGGAGGGAGAGAGACAGGAAGGGAGGGAGGGAGACAGGGAGGGAGGGAGAGAGATAGAGGGAGGGAGGGAGAGAGAGAGGGAGGGAGACAGGGAGGGAGAGAGAAACATTCCTATTTGCTAGTTTACTCCCTAAATGACCGCAATGGCTGCAGCCGGGCTGGAGCTGAAGATGAGAGGCGAGAACTCAATCTAGGTGTCTCCCAAGTGAGTAGCAGGAGCCCAGTTCCTTGAGCCATCATTACTGCATGGCAGGGCCTACGTTACACAAAGTAGAGCCATGAGGCCAAATTGGAAACTCAGTAGTCTACTATGGGGCATGGGCATTTTATCTGGCATCTTAACTCCTAGGCTAAACATTTGTCCCTAAAATATAAGCTTATTTGGTAGATGCAAAAACATTTGACACCCATGCATAATTTTTTCATAATATGTATATCCCATGAGTGTTTCAAGACCACTTGTATTAGCTGCTGCCTGTGGCTTGGGTAGGCATCAGTGCATACTTTGACTTTGCTTTGGAGACAATGGTTAAGGGAGTTAGAGCTCACGGAGGTATACGTTTGGAGTTAAAGACTCCCTGGGTGAAATCTTTTGTATTTCCCCCTTCCCCCCGCCCCAGAAACCTAAGACAAATGTTAGACAAGAATCATATTGTGCATCAGAGAGAGAGAGAGAGAGAGAGAGAGAGAGAGAGCGCATGTGTGTGTGTGTGTGTAATCTGACTTCTCCAGTGATGGTGTTGTCCCTTAGATGGGTCCAGCTTTCTGCCGAGGTCTCCCATCTGTTCGTATTCCAGGTTTTTGTCATCTGACTATCGGATCCCAACATACATGCATTCCTTCAACACTCACACTCTCAGTCCCTGGGACATCACACACGTCCCACAGGCAAATAGTGTAACAAGGTTCACGTCCCTCTCTGTGTTTGTTCTTAGATTCTTTTGGCCTCCTATGATTTATAATACTTCCCAGCCAACTGAAGTCTACATTTGAATACCTGAGGCTCGTATATCTATTTATACTTTTAAAATTTAGTTATTTATTTAAAAGTCAGAGTTACAGAGATGAGGGGGAGAGAAAAAGAGACGGGTAGCTTCCCATCTGCTGGTTCACTCCACAGATTGCCACAGTGGCTAGAGTAGGCGGAAGGAAGAGTCTGGAACCTCCATCTGGGTCTCCCAATTGGGAGAGGGGCCCAAGTATTTCGATCATCTTCTGCTGCTTTCCCATGTACATTATTAGTAGGGAACTGGATTGGAAGTGGAGCAGCCGGTACTGAACTGACGCTTATGTGGGATGCTGGCATCATGGCTGGCGACTTAAACCACTGTGCCACAACATCGGCCCTGACACCCAGCATTTTATCTTGTTCTCCGTTCACTCTGCTTATTTAGCCATGTCATAGTTCCATTATCACAAGCCTAGGAATCATTTCCCAAGTTGAATAAATCTATTTTATTTATTTGTAATTCATAAACATCTGCTTTTAACATTATCATTTTTCTCCTTTCCTGATGTTGGCTTGGTGTTATTTTAGTAAGTTTTAAAAATTGAATGCTTAGTAATTCTAATTACATATTTTCTATTGAATAATGAAAGCTTTTAAGCGATTTAACTTTAGGTAAAAGGTAACCTTTCCCCGTTGGTTCTGATAAATATTGTTCTCATTTTTGCTATTTTCTAAACAGCATGTAATTATAATTTTTATTTCTTCTCTGAACCAATCCTTATTTAATAGAATGTTGTTTAATTTCCAAGTGGTTTTCTCACATTGTTATGATTAAACTTTGCGATTAATTTCTAGCTTTAATGCAACGTTGCAAGAGAATATGGCCTTTACAGTTTCTACCACATAATTAAATTCTGTAAACATCACATGGGAGCTTACAAAGGTATATTTTCTATTTGATGTTAATATAATTGTATATGTATTTTTATTAATCTTATCCTACTGTTTGTTGAATCTTCTGCATTCTCCTTTTTTCACTTCCTATTCTGTAAAGGTTCAGCAGAGTGTATTAAAGTCTTTCACATATTTGTGTTTTTATACATTTCTCATTTAATACCCAAGAGTTCCTCCATATTTTGTCTTAATTTTAACTTTTTAAGATGTGTAATTATTTTTTAAAAATATTTTTATTTTTATTTATTTGAGGGGAAGAGTTACAGAGAGGCAGAGGCAGAGAGAGAGAGAGAGTGAGAGTGAGAGAGACGTCTTCCATCCCCTGGTTCACTTCCCAAATAGCTGCAATGGCCAGAGTACGCCAATCCTCAGCCAGGACCCAGGAGCTTCTTCCAGGTCTCCTATGTGGGTGCAGGGGTCCAAGCACTTAGACCATCTTTTACTGCTTTCCCAGGCCATAAGCACCGAGCTGGATCATAAGTGGAGCAGCCAGACTTGAACCAGTGCCCAGATGGGATGCTGGTGCTGCAAACAGAGGCTTAATCCACTACACCATAATGCCAGCCCCTAAAATTGTAATTTTTTCATCTTAATTCCAGAAATATTGTCTCAACTTAAAATGACCTTTGTGAAATGACTTGTGCCTGAAATTCTAATTTTTCTGACATTATTGTTATCAATCCTGAAGCTTTTTTTTTTAAAGATTGATTTTATTTATTTGAAAGACAGAGTTACAGAGACAGGTAGAAACACAGAGAGAGGTCTTCTATGTGCTGGTTTACTCCCCAAATGGCCATAATGCCTGGCGCTGAGCTGAACCAAAGCCAGGAGTCAGGAGCTTCTTTCAGGTCTCCCACGTTGTGCAGGGGCCCAAGGACTTGGGCCATCTTCTACTGCCTTCCCAGGCCATAGCAGAGAGCTGGATCCGAAGAGGAGCAGCCAGGACTTGAACTGGCGCCCATATGGGATATCAGCACTGTAGGCTGGGGCTTTAACCCACTGTGCCACAGCGCTGGGCCAATCTTGGAGCATTTTTACTTAAATCTTCCTCTTTTATAACTTTTCTTGAGCTATAATCTTTATACCATATAATTTACTTATTAAATGTACAATTAAATGTTTTAAACACATACACAGATTGTGCAACCATTACCACAGTCAATTTTAAAATATGCTCATTAACTCCCATAAAGAACCCGGCTGCATTAACAATAACCCCCCCCCAAGTCCCCCTTACCCTCATCCTGTAGTGTAACAAGCCTACTCTGTGTATCTATAGATTTGCTTATTTTGATCAATTCACATAAACAGAATCATGAAATTGGTGGTTTTGTTGTTCTGTTTGTTTTCAATCAGAATGATATTGTCAAGGTCCATCCATGTTGTAGAATGTATCAGCAGTTCCTCTCTTTGTTACTGGATAATATTCCGTTTTATATTGTATTTTGTATTGTACATTGTATTTTAGGATTTGAGTTGTTTCTACTTTTTGGCTACTATGAATAATGCTACCTTGGACATTCATGTTCAAATTCTGGTGTGAACATTTGATTGCATGTTCTTGAGTACATCTAGGGAGCATATTAACTTTTTGAGAAAATGCAGAATTATTTTTGCAAAGAGGCCGCAATGTTGTGTAATCCCATCAGCAGTGCATCCAGTGTCTCTGCATCCTCATCTGTACATGCTACGGCCTGGTGTTATTTTATTTTCAATTATTACAGCCAACCTGGTAGGTGTAGAGTGGCATCTCATTGTAATTTTGATTTATAATTCTCTGGTGACTAATTATTCTGAGCAGTTTTATATGTATTTAGTGCCTATTTATATAAATTCTTTGGATGACTGTCCATCAGATCCTTTGCCTGATTTTTAGCTGGGTTATTTCTCTGTTTGTTATTGAGCTGTGGGATTTCTTTATATATTCCAGTTATAAATCCATCATCAGATACATAATTTAAACACATTTTCTTCTATTTTGTGAGTTGTTGGTTCACTTTTTTTTTTTTTAAGTACTGTTTGGGTAGTAGTTTTACCGTTAATTCGCATAGTACAACACATGAAGGACACAGGTCCTACATGGGGAGCAGGTGCACAGTGACTCCCGTTGTTGATTTAATAATTGACTCCATTATTTATGACATCAATAATCACCCAAGGCTCCTGTCATGAGCTGCCAAGGCTATGGAAGCCTCCTGAGTTCATCGACTCTGATCTTGTTTAGACAAGGCCATATTCAAAGTGGAAGTTCTCTCCTCCCTTCAGAGAAAGGTACTGCCTTCTTTAATGGCCTGTTCTTCCTGCTGGGATCTCACAGAGATCTTTGATTTAGGACTTTTCTTTCTTTCTTTTTTTCTTTTTGCCACAGTGTCTTGGCATTCCATGCCTACAAAACCCTCATGGACTTTTTAGCCAGATCCAAATGCCTTAAGGGCTGATTCTGAGGCCAGAGTGCTGTTTAGGGCTTTTGCCATTTTATGAGTCTGCTGTGTATCCTGCTTCCCATGTAGGATCATTCTCTCCTTTTTAATTATATCAATTATTATTTGCAGACACTGGTCTTATTTATGTAATCCATTTGACACTTAATCCTATCTTTTTGATCAATTATGAACTTAAACTGTTCACTTTAACAAGTAAGATGGCATTGGTACATGCCACTTTGATGGGATTGAATTGGAATCCCCTAGCTCTACCATTAGGGGTAAGTCTGAGTGAGCATGTGCCAAACTGTACATCTCCTCCCTCTCTTATTCCCACTCTTATATTTAACAGGGATCACTTTCAGTTAATTCTTAATGCCTAAGAATAATTGTGTGTTAATTACAGAGTTCAACCAATGGTATTAAATAGAAAAATATACTAAAAGGGATAAAGTATTAAGTTGTTCATCGACAGGACAAGAGCTGATCAAGTCATTGTTTCTCAGAGCATCCATTTCACTTCAACAGGTTTCCTTTTAGGTGCTCAGTTAGTTGTCACTGATCAGGGAGAACATATGATATTTGTCCCTTTGGGACTGGTTTATTTCACTCAGCATGATGTTTTCCAGATTCTTCCATTTTGTTGCAAATGACCGAATTTCATTTTTTTTTTTTTACTGCTGTATAGTGTTCTATAGAGTACATATCCCATAATTGCTTTATCCAGTCTTCTGTTGATGGGCATTTAGGTTGATTCCAGGTCTTAGCTATTGTGAACTGAGCTGCAATAAACATTGAGGTGTAGACGCTCTTTTATTTGCTGATTTAATTTCCTTTGGGTAAATTCCAAGGAGTGGGATGCCTGGGTTGTATGATAGGGTTATATTCAGGTTTCTGAGGAATCTCCAAACTGACTTCCATTGTGGTTTTACCAGTTTGCATTCCCACCAACAGTGGGTTAGTGTCCCTTTTTCCCACATCTTCGCCAGCATCTGTTGTTAGTTGATTTCTGTAAATAAGCCATTCTAACTGGGGTGAGGTGAAACCTCATTGTGGTTTTGATTTGCATTTCCCTGGTGGCTAGTGATCCTGAACATTTTTTCATGTGTCTGTTAGCCATTTGGATTTCCTCTTTTGAAAAAGGTCTATTGAGGTCCTTGGCCATCTCTTAAGTGGGTTGTTTGTTTTGTTGTTGTGGAGTTTCTTGATTTCTTTGTGGATTCTGGTTATTAATCCTTTATCTGTTGCATAATTTACAAATATTTTTTCCCATTCTGTTGGTTGCCTCTTCACTTTCCTGACTGTTTCTTTTGCAGTACAGAAACTTCTCAATTTGATGTAATCCCAAATGTTAATTTTGGCTTTGACTGCCTGTCCCTCTGGGGTCTTTTCCAAGAAGTCTTTGCCTGTGCCTTTATCTTGCAGGGTTTCTCCAATGTTCTCTAATAATTTGATGGTGTCAGGTCATAGATTTAGATCTTTAATCCATGTTGAGTGGATTTTTGTGTAAGGTGAAAGGTAGGGATCTTGCTTCATGTTTCTGCATGTGGGAGTCCAGTTTTCCCAGCACCATTTGTTGAATAGACTGTTCTTGCTCCAGGGATTGGTTTTGGATCCTTGATCAAATATAAGTTGGCTGTAGATGTTTTGGTTGATATCTGGTGTTTCTGTTCTGTTCCATTGGTCTATCCATCCGTTTCTGTACCAGTGCCATGCTGTTTTGATTATAACTGCCCTGTAGTATGTCCTGAAATCTGGTATTGTGATGCCTCCAGCTTTGTTTTTGTTGTACAAGATTGCTTTAGCTATTCGAGGTCTCCTGTGTCTCCACACGAATTTCAGCATCATTTTTTCCAGGTCTGAGAAGACTGTCTGGTATTTTGATTGGTATCACATTGAATCTATAAATTGCTTTTGGAAGAATGAACGTTTTGGTGATATTGATTCTTCCAATCCATGAGCGTGGAAGATTTTTCCATTTTTTTGGTTTCCTCTTCTATTTCTTTCTTTAAGATTTTGAAATTCTCATTGTAGAGATCTTTAAAGTCCTTGGTTATGTTTATTCCAAGGTATTTCATTGTTTTTGTAGCTATTGGTTTCATTTAAAGAAAATGACATCATTTTTAGATATGTTTTCCATTTGAATGAAATTCCATTTATCTGTTCTCATTGTTTTTGCTTTTGGTGTCAGATCTGAGATAATTGCTAATCCTGGGACAAGAAACTGTATGCTTATGTTTTCTCTGATAGTTTTATACAATTAATTATAACATTTTAGATCTTTGGTCCATTTTAAGTTCATTTTGTATGTGGTGAGAGGTAAGGACCAACTTTGTAGCCTCCAATGTTAGTTGTAATTTTTTTGTTAGTTCACTATTGACGTCTTTTACCTGTAAAGAGACTGAAAATCATTTCACCCATAATAGAGATGGAATTCTTCATCTGATCTGCTTACCTTACCCCATCCGTTGTTATGCTTGATGTATGCTCTGTCAGTGCCACCTTGACACTTTCTCTGCATTTCTCCAATGCATGATTTCACCATATCCTGTGGGTTATTTTGTATTCATTTTCTAGATATATAAAATTATTTAGTAATATATCTTTTATTATTGATTTATAATATGATTATATTAATCTAAGAGAATATATGAGGAGCTCTTCAAAAAAGTTCATGTAAAATGTATATGATGGAAAAATGGATGGATTTCAAAATTTTTTGCACCAAAGAAAACTTATTTAATTCCATTTTCCCACATTTTTTTCAAGTATCTCTATATTGAATACAATACAATTTGATTCTTGGTGTGACTCTGTGTGCTCTAGAACATGGTTGACTTTTACAAATATCCTATGATGCTCAGAGACAATAGCTAATATATTTTTGTTTAGAGTATGCTTATATTAGTTTAAGCTTAGTAATAGCCTAATTCAATATTCTAAATTTTCCTTCCAGTAACTCTAAGATTTAAGATAGCTAATAGCAATTTCAATTTATCTATTTGACCTATGGTTCTGTCAGTTGTTGTTTCTAAATATATTGAGTCCATATATTTGGAGAATATTTATTATGATTATTAGCTTTCCATAAGCTATTATTGATTTCACTGATTTATAATGTTTCTCCTTTGTTTCTTGTGAGTTTTATTTTTTGAATATTAACATTGCTACCTTAGTTTTTAAATTCTCATGTTTGTTATCTCTGTGTTCAGATGTATCCTATTCTTAAGGGTGATACTTATATTCACTTTTAAATCTTTTTTTCCTGTTTATGCTCTGTAGCCCATGTCATTGACAATAACTGCTAAGTTTCTATAACCTAAATTTCATGCATGGCACTCTGTCTCCTGTAGGAGATATTTCTAGCCCTCCCCTTGTACAGTTCCAGCCAATCCACTGATTGTCTTACGATCTTACTCTTCCTGCAAAAACTGAACTACTTGCAGATATCTTCCTTGTGGTTTCTAGAAACTCCCATCCTTCCAATTACTCAGAACAAAAGTCTTTGAATCAGCCCTTAATTTCTTACTGTCTGAGATATCAGTGTCTTCCTCTCCCCAGCCTCTGAGACATCAGTTCTTGCTGGGTCTCAAGCCTGCTGATCTATAGACTACAACTGCACCATTAGCTCTCCTGGGTCTCCAACTTGCTGACTGCAGACCCGGTGACTTGTCAGCCTCTGTAATATACAAACTCTTTATAGATGTGAGGCTCCATCCTTTTAGTTCTGTTTCTCTGGAGACCCCTGACTAATACACTCCTAAGTTCTACTTTATTTCCACTCCTCTGCTTTTTTTCTAATCTCATCCTTGGACTTCTGCTATCCCTCTTGTACTAGTCAATGAGTATTGTATTAATGGTTTAGAATGGCCCACTCCCATACACAGTGATACTTAATTTGAAGCATGTTTCTCTCTCAAGTATCCCCAGATTGGCTGGATTGACTCTGCTTGGGGCTTCAGGTCCAGTATTTGTCAGATCAGCTCTGTCCCACATATCTCTTTTTGGAGCTCAAGTCAGAGCTGGGGGATGGCTTCCATGGACATGAGTCTTCTATGGTGATGTTGTACAGAAGCAAAGGAATGACAACCAATGGTCAGGCATATTTTAGACCTTGGTTAAGTACTACTAACTTCCTATTGGGAAAAATAAATTCAAGGCATAGGGAAACAACATCTAATCACTTTGATGCCCTGCTGAGGGTGTGGCTGCAAAACACTCCTGCCAGGGAACAGAGCATCAGGGCTGATGGTTCTTCTTACCACTGCCAGCTTGCTGGTTCATGCACACAAAATATACTCGCCTCACCTCCAGCAGTCTCATCCAATCTAGCACCAGGCTCAGAGTTCATAAAATCACGTTCTCTATTGTTAGAACTTGAAGAGTTCCTACAAATAACACTCTTGTCCTCTGGTGAGCACAGTATCAATTGAACAGTTGTAAAAGGAGTCAAAAATATCAGCTTTATTCCAAGCACAGTTGGGTTGGAAAATAGACCTTTGAGCTAAGCTTTCTCTGGGCTTTCCTTAAAAAATTGCATACCTCACTATAGAGGAGTCAGATCTTAGCCAGTAGAGTCTGCCACAGACTCAGAAGAAATACCCCGCAACTAGTGGGTCTGAAGAAGAGAGGCAGGGCTGAGCCTCACACGCTGTAGTTAAGTGATTCTCCAAGGGAGGGGAGGGCTCCTGGATCAACAGTATCAATTGGGGATGAGTGTTGTGGTGCAATGGGTTAGGCTATTGCTTGGAATACTGCATCCTTTATCTGAGGTGCCGATTCAGGTCCTGGTTACTCCACTTCCAATCCAGCTTCCTGCTAATGAGCCTGGGAAATGGTAGATGACTCAGAGGAGAGAATCAGAGTTTTGGGCTCTTGGCTTTAACCTGGCCCAGTTCTGGCTTTGGAGAGCATTTGGGGAAATCAACTGGTAAATGCAAAATCACCTCTCTCATGCACGCTTACTCTCTCTTTAAAAAATAAGAACCACCTATCTTTTCTTTAAAAATAAAAGTTACTGGATTGGATCCTGAAATTCAGAATGTGGGGCCTGTCCTTTAACAAGCTCTCCAGGCTATTCTGATGTACACCAAAGTTTGAGAAACACTAAATCCAGTGGATCTCTACTTCTCAATCCTGGCTGCTTATTAGAATCACCCGAGGAGCATTTAAAAGCATTTGTCATGCTCCCAGAAAGAAGTTTGGGTTCGTTCCAGTGTATGTCCCTTCATAGACACCCAGTTTCTTTTTTCTCCATATAGACGAGGCTCATCGTTACAAATCCCAGTGAAGGAGCCCAGAATATCCTCTGAGTGGGTCTTAGTGTCCTCTGTCTAGTGGGGCAGCCATGGCTCATGCACACGGGGATGGGTTTAGCATCAGATAACATGAATTCTAGCCCTACCTTTCCCCATCACTGCCAGTGTGGCCTTGTGTAGTTCAGCTAATATCTGTGTTCTGATTTTCTCTTCTGTTAAGTGTCATCTACCTACTTCCTAGTATATTTGAGAGAATCAAATGTAAGACAATATAAAGGAAGCGCTTTGCTAACTAGAAAGTGTTGAGGTCTGTATGACATCAGCTATATTCTTCTATGCGATGAATTTGGTTAGCAGAGGACATTCAGGCATGGAGGCCTGGCTCCCTAGATCTTTAAAGCCCCCTAAGGAGTTGTCTGCGTGTTCTAATCTACAAGTAGCCCCAGGACAGCTTCTGCCTACCATGCCACAATTCGCCTTTCCCCTTAATACAGAATCTCCACTGGGGCTTTTAGTTACCCCACCTCCTTTCTTTCCCACTAGCATCTTTAGCTTTGTCTCTGGCTGGTTATTTCTGCTGGTTTGGGCACCTGCTGTAAGCTCAAGTCCTCTCTGAACCTCTCTGTGTGGCTGTGCTTGCATGGCTTTTGTAGAACTTAACTATTGCATGGGTTGACAGCAGGAGAGAGGTGGAGGGTGTGTTGTTTTCCAGAGCCCATCCCTTGCGTGGCTGAAGGGACATCTGCTTGGGCACGGCTCAGTGTTTGTTGGCAAGAGAGGGTCTATGGCATATTCTCAGGGTACAAGTGAGGTTTCATGGAGAATGTGTTAGGTGACTACCGAGGCCTGCAGCTCATGAATGTGGTCCACCAGAGTCCAAGTCCACGTTCTCTGCTGCTTATTCTTCCTCCCAAAGTTGCTCTCCAGGCCTAGGGTTTGGTGTAGAGACTGGGACCCAGGTATCCTCGGTCAGGGTACCCCTAACAATGAGCACTCAGGGCAGCAGCCCTTCCTCTTGCAGAGGGGGCTCTGACCACTCCCAGATGGACTGTTCTGCAGACAAGCTGTGGTCTACCTTCTAGCTAGATGGACAGTGGTGATTGATAATCAGTGTCTGCTTAATGAGGTCACTGATGCACCATTTTTTTTACTTAACATTAATTTATCTACTTAATATCAAGAGCAAAGCAGGGGGCTGATGAGGAAAGAGGTCAAGAACATGTGAGAAATCCACACCCAGAGTAAGTGTGGCCTAGTAACTCCTGTATTCCATATCACAGTGCCAGAGTGGGAGTCCTAGCTCCACTTCACATTCTGATTTCCTGCTACTGTGGACCCTAAGCGATGGCAATACTGACTCAAGTAGTTGGGCCCCTGCCATCTAGACCTGGACTGAGTTCCCGGCTCTGCAGGCATCTGATTGGATTGTATATATGTATGTATACACATCCACATTACACATATATGAATACATATATACACATACATGTCTATATGTGCACTTATCATAGTTAGCCCCTGTGTATTTGCATATGTGTGAATATGTATGTTTCTGTACAAATAGAGGAAGTTTCACCACTGCAAATATGAGAATCGTACATGTGAGTGTGTGTATATTTATATATATGCACATAGCTGATTGTTCTTAACTGTAGTAGCTGTGCTTTTTCTCTATACACCCCACACTTATATAAGTGCAATGATTCTCATTATTTAGAGTATTATATTCTATAAAGTCATTGCAAACTCTTAATTAGCAACTAGTAAATCATTTTTCCCAAGACAAACATGATTTTTTACAAGTGCTGGTCAAAGTATTTTCATTAACGAAGCACTTCATAGCCTTGTTTTTTGTGTGCATTTCTGCTTAAAGGTGCCTGCTTTAATATACATTGTAGATTTATTAATATTGCACTTATGTCCAACAGCATTACAAGGCATGCCTGTTTGAAGGTTATCTAAACACTTATTCTCTCCATAAGGCACACTGTAGCCTTCCTGTACTTACAGCAGACAACACTTCACCTTAAACAGTGAAATCTCAAACAAAAGGTCCAAGAATGCGAAAAGTGTGGCAGCACATAAACTCTGAAAAGGCAAACACATTTGTATACAGTGTGAAAGCCGAAACAAGAAGGCAGAGTGTTGCCTTGTTCAGCCTCAACTGGGAATGTGCGTGTCTCTGGATTCAAATTTTTCACCCCACTACATATGTCTGAAAATGGCTGTGAGAGTGCACAGACCGTTATAGCAAGAGGAGGAAGCTTCATTTCTTTAAGAAAGCCTCTTTTCTAATTCGTTGAATGATGCCCATTAGAAACACGTTTTCAGAAGCTGTCTCGGCAACCTTTGGTCTCATTACGACTGTGCCACAACATAAAATCATGTGACGAAAACAAGAAGGGAAACTAGTAAGCAGGACAAGACTCCGTGTTTTCTCCAGGACTGGACCTCTGATGAGGCAGAACAGATTTTTCTTGCATCCAGGCACCTGCTACAACTACCGGCTCACTGCAAACGTGAGAGGAATAGCTGGACAATGCGGGTATACAAGTGTTGGTGCTTAAATTCTGGCATGAAAGTACCTCCAGTTATTTCATATCTTCCTGAAGAGGGATTGGAACATCACTCAGCATGGGTAAAATGATTGAACTGTTAGATGGAAGTGGGACAAGTTTCCAAGCATGGATTCCATGAGTAGTGACTATGGACCAGTATATCACAAGATGGATAGATACTACCTTGGGATAGTTTAGTGACCAGTAACTGAACGTACAAAGCCAATTTTTCAGCAAAGGTACTCTGGTGTCAAATGATCACCCACCTGGTCATGAAGGAGTTGCACACCACCGGGCTCCCTTTGCCTTGCCCTCTTGACAATCCCAGGCACATTGCTTTGTCCCATGGTGTGGGACAAGCACACAAATGGGTGCTGTGTTTTGCACGCCACTCCCATCTTCAGAATCTCCCTCTTTGGCTTGTTTCACCTCTGGATTAATCAACTGGGATGGGAGAAGGAGCTGGGAGACACAGCGCCACGATTGGATAGAGCTTGATACCATCAGAGAGGTGGAAGGTTTATAAGAAGACCCCAGCATCTGTTTGAATGCTGTGGTTGGAAGTGCAGAAGTTCCAGAAACAAGGGTGCTGCTGCTGGTCGAAGAATTAATAATTCAGGTGCATTTTAGGCACAAACTAAATGCTTTCAAAAGAGCTAGTATGTTTGGGGCAGAGTGGGTGACAAGACCCCTCTATCTGCCCATCATTTGTTGTAAACCCTGGCACACAAAAGGCGAGGATGCCCTGGGAGCATCAGGGCAGCCTCACAGAGGAGGTGGCGTCAGGCTTCTCGTGGTTTTTAAGTAGGAGGTGAGCAGACTACAGAGCAGGGGCAGCTCCTCATCTTGTACCACAGAATGATGATGTCCTGGAGACATCAGGACGCAGTGGAACAAGCCACTCTCCAGGGTGGGGTCCCATATTTGTGACGCACTAGCTGGGAGCACTCGAGGACTTTTGTTCACTAAATCTGGAGATTTATTTTCACTTCTTCTTAATTGGAGGGGGAATGTTTCTCTTTGGTTCTGTTAACAAGCTGAACTCGAGCCATGTGTTCAGGGATCTGCCACAACAAGCGTTCAGGAGTGCTGGCTCCCTTTGTTGTCGGGCTTCATGGTGGCAGATCGGTGACTTGAAACAGAATTCCTGATTTCGAGGCCCATCGCCTATCCACTCCAGTATGCCGGCTCTATGAATGATCGTTTTCTTAAAGCCATCTGCTTCCCGCTGTCCTGATTGGCCCTTGCTGCGCATCGTGGCTCCCACAGGGCTCCCAGGAGGGTGACCGCCTGGCAGGGCATGCTAGGCCCTCGCCTTTCTCCTTCCTCCCTTACTGTAGACCTGTTAGTGATGGAGCTGGAGATGATGGAAATGCTGACCCTTGAGGGTTGCATAGTTAATTACAACCTGGTGTCATTAACGCCTTTACCAACCACTGCAGGACTGAGCAAGAATTCTTAGTACGCAGAGGTCCTGACTCACTCGATTGAACGGGGTCATTTTGAAAAAAAAAATGATCAGGACTCCAAGAACATTCTCCTCTAAGGGAGGCATGTCCACTGAAGCTAATTCAGCATCACACCTAAAACTGACGAGAGACAGGCAAGACATGGGAGCAAACGGATGACATACTGAAATGAGTACCTAGATGCATGACCCCGTGGGCCTTCATTGTCATCACTAATGCCATTACAATGACAACACAAAGCAAAACAAAGGGAAAAACACAAAGACAAGAACAAAAGCAAAGATATAATGAATCTAAACAAAGCCTATTGAGATCAGGTATATGTCAGAAACTAAGTACTTTCCATTTCCTGCCTTATTTGATCCTCATGGTAACCTTGTGGGTTATAATTTGGTAATCAATAGATTACCTATGCTCACTGCATAGGTGAGCAGGTGCAGTCCATATAGAATCCTAATATGTAAAACTGGACGGGGATAATGTGATAATCATGGTTTCATGGCATAGCCCAGAAGGGAAGCTAGAATTCCCTGCTCTTCCCACCCCAACATTAAAAGGAAGGGCTTATGGGGAGTGAACCAGCGATTGGAAGACTTTCTCTCTCTTTCTCTTTCCCTCTGCTTCTGCCTCTGCTTCTGTGTAATCATGCCTTTCAAATAAATAATCTTAAAAAAAAAAAAAAAAGGCAGGGCTTTTTGTTAGCTGGGATGGAGGAGTGTTCGCTGTGTTCCATCACTGCACCCTTTGTTTGCACCCCTCCTTTAGGCAATGTCAGCTTTGAGGTCAGAGAATGGCAGTGGTCGTTGTTGTTGTGGGCTGCTGGTGTAGACTCATCATTCCTCTCTTCCCCATGCCTGGGTTCTGAGCCAGTTTTGAGAGAAAAATTAATCCACTGATTAGAGGGCAAAATATTATCTTGGGACAGCTGGAGCAGGTCGTGTGGCTTGGATGAGCTGTGACCATGGGCAGCGTCATGCCAAGTTCTAAAATGAGACGGCTGCTTACTTGCACATAGGCAAGGATGAGAGTGGTCTCCCTCCAGGGGAGGGGACTTTCAAGATAAGCTCATCACATGACTGAGAGCAGATCAGCTCCAGGAAACAGTGGGGCTGGGAGAGGCTTGAGCTCCATGCACTTAGTTCCTCTTCTCAAACTCATTATCACAACCAGCAGAGCCTTGCACCTGGAGAAGGAGGGGGTAAGACATGCTAAAGAGCCAAAAGCAGCGCACTAGGGGGATGTTAATTCACGTGCAAAGAAATACCAGCCTGAGAGAATGAGGCTTCCTCTTTGACAATTTTAAAGTGCAGAGAACGGAGAGCAGATTTACGTGTGTATTCTTCTAAATGGACACATGTGACCGCGCACCTACATAAGTACTAATTGACTAATAATGACATCACTCAAGTGGTAATTTTACTGATCTTTATCTTGATGATTTACAAAAATTGAAACCTCATCACAAACGTTGTCTTTAAAGAACAAAAGCTTCTAAAACCACAAGTGTCTGGGTCAGTCATTTGAAAGACCTAATAAGCCTTTGCAGTGAATCAACCTCCCCCCCTTTATTTCAGGCTTTTTTTATTTTCAAGATGTAGAACTAGTCCACATTCCATTTAGCTAATGGCTAGACAACCAGCCAAGGCTGACATCTCTAAGAGTCTGACTAAGGCCTTTGTATTTTTGGCAGAGGTCTCCTGGAAGGATCAGAGGGTCCCCTACGAGTCAAAAGGGTTAGAAAAAATCAGTTAAACTCAAATGGAACAAATTGTTTTACAGAGACAGTGATGGAGAAGGCAAAATGAAAATGCCACCCTCTTCCCTCTCCACCCTCCAACCTTGGATGCCTAGAAATAAGGCTGCTTGGACTCTGTTTTCTTTGGCAGGAAAGATAATATTCAAATATACCAGAGAGTTCTTCTAGCATCTTAAGGATTCGTAGGAGGATATAGTACAGCTGAAAAACTCATTAATTTTAATTAAGTAAAAAAATCCATAGTAATGCAATGTTAGCCTTGTAGTGAAGTCATCACTTCTGGAAATGGAAAAGGGATACTCCATTCCCTCTTGACTCAGCTTCCAAAAGGCACATATTGACCAGGCAAACAGGGGAGCAAAGTTCTACATTGTCCAACAAGAGAGAGCGCAGGAGGATGATAAGACATGAACCTCTTTGTCTTGATGTTTGCTCACGTGTCTACCTATCAACGTAGGGGGAGGTGAAAAAGGTACCAGGATGGACTTTCACTAGAAATGTATCTGAAGCCCAGGCTCACCCTCAGCTCTGTACTGTAAAATAGAACCTAGACTCTCAAACCTTAGCATCCACATCTATCAAATGAATGATGCTAGTTTGTAAGAAATTTATGAATTTCTAAAAGAAAAATAATATCCAAGGTAATGGAGACTCAAAGGGTAGGTGGCTGAGAAGGACACAAAAGAAGCAGCAACCTTCTAATATTTGGGCAAATATTGATAACAGTGTGAATTGGATTTTTTATGGAAAATATTGAGAAGAACATTACACTGTCCGTGTGTCCATCCCGCATTTGCTAGGCATTGATTGATTGGGTGCCTGTTGTTTCTTTGAAGACCGTTTGATAGTAACTTACCTTGACTCATAAGAGGAGCACAAGGTTTGTCCTGCCTCATTTTACTGCAAAGGACAACTCCATGTCAAAAATGTACTCTCGCGTCTCGGGCTTGACCTTTCAAGATAGGGCTGTGAGCAAATTGGGGAAGGGACCTATCAACTTCTTACTGCCTCCCGGCACCTTTGCCACTGGGGACTTCTCTCGGGTGTTTTATGGAGCTTGGTACCCAGCTCTACCTTGGGCTTGTCTCTCTTGACTGGACCTTTCTCTTTCTCTTCTCACGTGGCTGATTTGATAAGAGAGCCCAGCTTATGCCTCTGTGTAGGAGAAATCCTTGGGCAGGAACCAGTGTGTGATTCACAAAGAAATTGTGTCCAGGACACTTAGGCCTACTAGTCTGGGATAAAGGAACCAACAGACTAAACTTGTAACTATAATGGAGGTCTCAAGGCTACGTGAGTTCATTTCCTGGGGGCTCTCACCTTGTAAGGACCAGGATTCATTCATAAGTTCAAAAGGATGGCTTCAAAAGTCGTAAAGGGTGGGCAGAGGGTTGATTAAAACTTGATTAAACTAGTCCCAGTTGGGGTGCCAGAATCTGTCCTGGTTGCTCCTCTTCCAGGCCAGCTGTCTGCTATGGCCCAAGGGTACAGTGGAGGATGGCCCAAGTGCTTGGGCCCTGCACCCGCATGGGAGACCAGGAGAAGCACCTGGCTCCTGCCTTCGGATCAGCGCGGTACACTGGCTGCAGTGGCCATTGGAGGGTGAACCAATGGTAAAGGAAGACCTTTCTCCCTGTCTCTCTCTCTCACTGTCCACTCTGCCTGTAAAACAAACAAACAAAAAACCTTGATGCAACTCAAAAGATATCTCTTACAAATTCTTGGGCCTAGAAATGACTAGACAGAAAGCAAAGAGTTAGAGAATTAACTGGAAGAGAAATCAGAAGTAATTTAGTGTACCAACTTCTAAGGTTGGTTCCTTCTACCATTTTATAGATGACAACACTGGGGGCCAGGAAGCTGAGTTAATTTTGCAGCAGCTAGTGATTGGCAGATTGAAGAAACCAAGTTTCCAGCATTATTCCTCTGTGTGCTCTGTGCTGACCAATTTGGGGGATTGTGCATGGACGCTTCCTCTGAGCCTTTCCTGTGTATCCTCTAGGCCAATCCCTTCCCAACCCTTAAGTTGCATTTCATTTTCTGATGGGGAAGAAGGGACAGGCTAACAGTGGATTAGATATTGAAGGGAGTGAGAACCAGATCGGCTTCCATGTTGGGTGACTGGATGCATGGAGGGACCATCGGTTGAGGCAGAGCACCAACAAGGCAGTTTGAAGGGAGATGACGAATGTTATGAGCTCAGTGGAAGGCCATGGTGGAGAATCAATTAGGAAGCTGCAAACCTGATCTCAAAAGAAAAAAAAAATCCAGAATAAGAGTCTTCCTCTTATTTTGAACCCTTCCAGATCCTACCTTGTTCTCAAGATCCTTCCCAAACATAGCTTCTCTGTGGTGTGGTTGCTAACGTCCTACCCTGCTGTCCCTTGGTGTGATTGTTGTCCTACTCCAGCAGTCTCCCTGAAGAAGAGCTAGCACCCAGAGACTGGGACAGCCTCCAGCCCCTAATCAGTACAAGGCCCCATACAATCACTGGGTCTGGCCCCACCAAGGCAGTTGTGGGCAGGACTTGAAATTCAATTAATATATCATGCTACGTTTTTAAAAAATATTTATTTGAAAGAGAGACAGAGAGAAACAGAGAGGCAGGGAGAGAGGGAAGTGAGGTCCTCCATCATCTGCTGGCCCACTCCCCAGATGGCCACAATGGCTGGACTGAGTCAATCTGAAGCCAGGAGCTTCTTCTGGTCTCCCATGCCATTGCAGGGGCCCAAGGACTTGGGCCATCTTCTACTGCTTTCCCAGGCCATAGCAGAGAGCTTGATCAGAAGTGGAGCAGCTGGGACTTGAACCAGTGACCACCTGGGATGCCGGCACTGCAGGCAGTGGCTCCACCTGCCATGACACAGCTCCAGCCCCAGCATACTAAGTTTTAAGTTGATAATTTTGTATGCCCATGAATGATGTTATAAATATCCAAATGGCCTTTGGCAGAAGGACCTACTACAGTATTGTGTTTAATAGCACAGCTCTTAGTCCAAACTGCTTGTGTTCAACCAGAACTCTACCCAGTTTTTTAAAAAGATTTTATTTATTTGAAAGGTACAGTCAGATAGGGAGAGGAGGAGACAGACAGAGACGGAGCTTCCATTGACTGGTTCACTCCCAAAATGACTGAAACAGATGGAGCTGGGCTGGTCTGAAGCCAGGATCCAAGAGCTTCTTCCAGTCTCCTGCATTGGTGGCAGGGACCCAAGCACTCGGGCCATCTTCCATTGCTTTCTCAGACACGTTAACAGGGAGCTGGATTGGAAATGGAGCAGCCAGGTTCTGAACGGGTACCCATAAGGGATGCTGGTGCCACAGGCACTGGCTTTACCTGCTCTGCCACAACACCAGCCCCCTTATTCAATTTTTAATTTGGATGATTTATCTAACTTATCAGTGACCCATTCTCTTGTGTGATGTGGGGATGGTTATCAAGGTATGTACCCCATTGGGTGGTTGTATGTTTAAACGAGTTAGTATGTGCTCATCTTAGAATGGCATCTGATATGTAGCATGTGCAGGAGAGGCAGGGGCCTCTTCCTTTTCGGTTCCTTACAGTAAACCCCTGGTTCCTCTACTCCCTTCCATTCTGTAGGTCTCAACCAAACATCCCTCTAAGTTCTTAAATTCAAAATCACTGCTTTTTTCCTTTGGCTCAGCGAGGATCCTATGCCCTCAACCAGGATTCCCTGGTGGCTGTGTTTGATGTTTGAAATTTTAAATAATTCCAGGAAAAAAAAAAACTATTTGAAAATGCACCAGTTAAAGACAAAAGGGTGAGCGTAGGGCAAAATACTTCTTTCATTGACCTAGAGAAACCACTGGGGAAGTTTCTGACTCGTCTTCACATTGAGTCACAGTAACAAGTCCCACTATGAAGAATGATAGTTGAAAATAATTTTCACTCCCTTCCTTTCCCTTCCCTTTCTTTCTTCCTCCCAACCCTCCTCCATCTCCCCTCTCTCTCTCCCTCCCTCCTTCCTTCCCTCCCTCCCTCCCTCCCTCTCTGCCTCTCCCCTCTCCTTTCTTGCTTTCTTTTCCTTCCCTGGCAATTCTGACGGACTGAGATGGAGCTCAAACAGAAAGGGTTTTGAAACATCACTGGCATGTCCATAGCTGCAAATTCGACAATAATACACTTGTTAAACTGAGGGAGAGGTGTGAGTTGGCAGCTTAGAATAGATTTCATTTTCACTCCGGACTGCTGCCAGGAATGCAGCTCACCTGTCTTCTGTGCTTTATCTCCCGGTGGGATTCAAAGCAAACACTGGTCGGCTCTGTCTGCATCTGCTATTGTCAGCCCAGAAGCTGACTTTTTTAACCCTCTCTGGCATTGACATGAGTAACTGCATGGCATTGAACGGAGGAAATTTTGTGTCGTTTTGGAGATTGGAGCAGTTGAGAGGGAGGCCGGAGATATCACTGCTGTTGGGAGTCAGACCTAAATTTTTAAAGTTGTGCTTTTTTAGTTAAAATGGAGGGAGAGGAAGAGGGAAGAAGGGAAGGAGAGAGAGAGATAGGGAGATATGTTTTATCTGTTGGTTCATTCTTCACATGGCTACAATGGCCAGGGCTGGGCCAGGCCACAGCCGGGAGCCCGCAACTCAGTCTGAGTCTCCCACATTAGTGGCCATGACCTAACCACTTGGGACACCACCTGCTGCCCCCAGAGCATACATCAACAGGAAGCTGAAGCTGGATGCGGAGCTGGGACTTGGGCCCAAGCACTGCAGTGTGGGACGTAGGTATCCCGAGAAGTGACTTAGCTGCTGTGTCCAGTGCTCGCCCCCAGACTTGGAGTTATATGTGTTGGCACTGCTACTTTTAGTGAGTGCTGTGGCTGCGATTGCTGTAGTCCTTCCTATCTACAGTGGTGACTGACAGCCCACCGCACTGGGTCGCATACGGATTGGAGTGGTTGAAGCATTTCAATGGCCGGGTATAGGCTGGCTCTAAGGATGCCCTCAGTGGTGGCCTCCTGGTTTTCTTAACAGCAGCTGATGTTGCAGAGAAGTGGGTGGGTTATTGCTAGTAAATTAAGTGTTTTGTGCAAACTACTAAAAGATGCAAGCTCCAGGTGGATGCTAGCTGAGCAGGAGCCCCCGTCTGGAGAGAGGCACAGATGGCATTCCAGCCCTACTGGTCGCTGCAGCCGGGTGCCTGTGTGCCATGCACAGCTTCAACAGTTGTACTCGGTGATGCTGAAAACTGATGCCTGCATTGTGGCTCCATCACACTTTAGCTGCACTGACTTCAGGAAAATAGAATCACGCAGGCTTATGTAGCATTGAAGAGATTTTAGAAAATCACCCACAAGCTAGTTTTTCAGTCTTCTCCTATCTTCTGCAGGAACCTTTACTCCAAACACATGAGAACTTTTCTTTTTTAAAAAAGATTTCTTTATTATTATTTGAAAGACAAAGTTACAGAGAGGCAGAGAGAGAGGTATCTTCCATCTGCTGGTTCATTTCCCAACTGGTCACAATGGCCAGAGCTGGGCCGATCTGAACCCAGGAGCTTCTCCCAAGTCTCCTATGCGGGTGCAGGGGCCCCAGGACCTGGGCCATCTTCTGCATTCACATGGGAACTCTTCTTACCATGAAATCCTACGATGATCATGCCTTTCCATAGTGTGTTCTATAGCTGCATTGTCTGACAGACCACCAGGGGGCAGTATAGAGGCAGTAGCTAAAAGCAAAGCCAGACTCTGTATCTAAGATCTGATGTTATTAGCTTGGCATCTTGGCCATTATTTAATCTCTTTGTACCTCAATTCCTCATCTGTATAATAAGACATCAATAGTACCTCATAAGGTAATTGTAAGATTTACATGGTTATTGCATGCGAGACACTAAGAACAGCACTTGGCACATAGCGAGTGCTCAGTTAACACCAGTCACCGTTCCTGTCTCTATCCCTTGCTGTCTCCAATGCTACTACTTATATCTGTCTTCCATGAAGCCTTCCTATTTTATTCCATCCAAATGTGCATGTCTCTGCCCTTTCTGACATATGTGGTACTCACTATTGGTGACATTCACAGCGTGCTCATTTTAGTGTATGTCTTGTTTTTCTGACCCTCATTAAATAAGATTAAAAAGGACATTCTCCTTTGTATCTCCTTAACAATGAGTTTCATGCCTTTTCTCTGAGTCCAATAAAGATTTGTTGATTCACTTCTTAGATCAGAGCTCTATTGGTTGTATCTGGCAGAAATGTAACTGTGTTAGCTGAGGTTCAAGAAATTTCCCAGCCTGTGAAAGACTATAAATGGCTAAAATATAATAGACATGAATACTAGTAGTCAGTCCCTCTCCCTCTCCCTCTCCTTTCCCCTACCCCTCTCTCCTAACCCTCTTCCCCATCCCTCTCCCCCATCCTTCTCCCTCTCCCCCACCCCTCTCCCTCCCTCTCATTTTTCATCCGCCCATGTCTTCTTTATTTATAAGACTGATTTCATGATCTCTAATAACCACGGCCACATATCTTTTCGGTTGGGAAAGGCATGATGATTCAAGGTTTTCAGGGAAGTTCTCCTATTGGCCTTTCTTGAAACAAGATTTTTCCCATTAGCCAATCATTGTAGTTGCAGATATGAGGTGAGTGGATAGAAAATCACATTAGAACTATGTGGTATGGACATTATTTCTAGAAAGAGTCTGGATGACTAGAGAGATGGTGGTGCCACCACCTGAGGCAGCAAACATGGGAGGATTGAGCTGGAAGGACATATAAGTCAAGATGAGTTCAGTTTTGGATACTCTGAATTAGAACTCTAAGTAAGACATTCAGGTGGGTGAATCTCAGGGGAGTTTAATATAAGAATTCCAAGCTCAGAGGCAGGCTCAGAAATAGGGATACATTTGTGACTAGTAGGATATAGGAAATGGTTTTAAAATTTCCAAAGAGTGGCGTGGGGATTTGTTGAGGTGCTGTTTGGGATGCCTGCTCCCGTAATGCAGTGCCTTGATTTGAATCCCAGATCTGCTTCTGATTCCAGTTTCTGGCTGATACACACCCTTGGAGGCAATAGGTGATGACTCGAGTAGATGCGGCCCTTTGCCATGAACCTGCACTGAAATCATTTGCATGTTGCGCTCTTCAGGATTGAGTTCCTAGCTCCTGGCTCCACCCTGGCCCAGCCCTAGTTGTTCTAGACATTTGGATAGTGAGTTAGAAGGCAGAAGATCTCTGTGTCTCTCTGGCTTTAAATAAGTAAGAAATCGTTTAATTTTTTTTTTTCTGAAGAGGAATTCTACTTCTAAGTAGTACATAGTAGATCATAGCAGGTTATCATTCTCATTGCATCAATGGCAAAATAAATGTAGAAAGCTAAAATACTCCCATTTTTAAGGGCCTATGAGACATATGAAAGCAAAACAGGATAGATGAGTGAAAACTTCAGATAGAGAAGAGCCTTTTGTTAGGTGGGCTGACAATTGCCAGACATTTATTCCCCGAGGGTCCTGCAGTTTTGGATACAGTCTGGGGATCAGGCATAGCACAGGCGGACTGTCCTGAGGAAAGAGAGACAACAGAGCATGTGGCTGTCATGCAAGGCTGGAAGCTAGAGACGCCTCAATAGGTAGGCTAATTTCTCCCCTGGGATAAACTATTAGAAATCCAACACTAATAGAAATACAAGAGCCTGTCCTGGGAATTTCTAACCACAAACTTACACTTGTGAGAAAAGGAAAAAAAAAAAAACTAAAGTAGTACAATAGAGGAAAAGCACAGCTTTTAAGGCGTTAGTGTAAAATAAATGGAAATAAATGAAATAAGCACCCAGATGAAGAATTTACAAATAAGATAAAAGTAACATCAAGAGAAGTAGAAAGAAGGAAACAGCAGTGTATGGTGTAGGAAGAGATGATATAGAATACAAATGTGTAATAGCCGGAGGAGCCATTCTCTGTAAACAATAATGCAGCATGATTGCCAACCTCTGTCAAGGCTGACCCACCAAAAAAGAGGAGGCAAAAATAAATAATACTCTAATGAAGGAGAGCCATAACTACAAGTAAGATAATGATTAAAAAGAGAATAAGTATAAATTTTACTATAGATAAATTTGAAATACTGTTTAAAAGCAAAATAAAATTACAAGATTAGCCAACTAGTTTTTAAGTTATCCCATAGCCTAGACACAAAAACCATACCATGTGATTACAATAAGAGAAAAACATAGGGCATTCTCTCACCTGAATACACACACATATACAATCTACAAACAGCAATACATATGATAATGTAATGTGACCAAGTAAGGTTTCTTCCAAGGGTGCCTGGTTGGATTGAAATCAAACATTTTTATAACCACTACAAGTTAAAAAAGCATTATTAATAAATGAGCCCACCTCTGACACGTGGCAGTCAATATAGAATACAAAAAGTGCAGACCAACGAATGCTCAATTTGGGATATGATTTTTTTTTAGCTCTTGTTTAAATACTCTGGTGGAACTGTGGTCTTCCTAATTTTTACTTGTTGAATATTTTGATTAATGGTGGCGAGTTAAGCCTGTGGATATAGAGTGGATCACAATTATGTCTTTACAAAAACTGATGAAGTGAAGAAAAGGAGGTAGGAGGAATTGGGAGGGCAGAATTAGGGAAATGAGGTAGTCTTCTTGGAACTTTACCTATGGAATGCATAAAATCTATTCTCTATATTAATAAGAAATAAACATCAATAGAAGAAAAAATGAATTTGTCAAAATTCCACATGTACATGGTAAAAATCAAAATACTTATCAGACTTGGAAATGAAAATATAGCCCTATACATACACAAAAGCCCTGCAGCAAACATCATACTGAATCTTAAAATATTTAATGCATTCCCTTTACAATCAGAAAAGTGTGAAAATGACAGCTAGCACTGGTTATTTTCTGAATTTTTATTGCAAATTTCTAGTCAGCAAAATGAAAAAAAAAAGGAAAATGCACTGAAAATCAAGAATCAAAGTGTCATTATATTGAAGATGATAATTTTACATCAAAAACTTTGACGATTCTATAGAAAATATTAAAATACATGATAGAGTTTAAAAATTATGCCTGATTATAAAAGCAGCATATGAAAGTCAGGTGCGTTTACATACATTGTAGTCATCACCTGAAAAATGCAATAACAACATTTGTAAAACCTTAATATCAAAATACAGCTAGGAGAAATTATCTAAGACTTTTATGGTGAAAGGTATAAAATGTTATATGAGGCTGGTGCCGTGGCTTGCTTGGCTAATCCTCCGTCTGCAGCACTGGCACCCCGGGTTCTAGTCCCGGTTGGGGCGTCAGTTCTAGTCCCAGTTGTTCCCCTTCCAGTGCAGCTCTCTGCTGTGACCCGGGAGGCACTGGAGGATGGCCCAAGTGCTTAGGTCCCTGCACCCTCATGGGAGACTGGGAGGAAGCACCTGGCTCCTGGCTTCGGATCCGTGCAGCGCCATTAGGGGAGTGAACCAACGGAAGGAAGACCTTTCTCTCTGTTTCTCTCTCACTGTCTATAACTCTCTCTCTCTCTCTCTCTCACTCACTCACTCACTACGGTATTGGTGTAAACAAGACAAAATCTTCAAGAAAACATAATGAAGTGCCCATGAATTTACCATGGCCTATATGGCATCATGCTGTTTAGTGCATGTTAACCAGTGAAGAGCCATGTGGAAGAATGGTAATTAATCTTTCCCATACCTCATACATGAAATCATTTCTGAGTGAGTCTAAGACTTAAATGTGAAGGAATAGTTTTAACTTATTAGAAGGCAGCATAAGGCAATTTTTTCTGATATTAAGGGTAAGATTGAATTTTTCCCCCAGCAACCTTTTATTTAAGGTACACAAACTTCATGCATTTCATAAATACAAATTTAAGAACATAGTAGTAGTGATTCTTCTCACTGTATCCACCCTTTCACCCCCATTCCACCCTTCTTCCTTCTCCCTCTCCTATTTCCATTCTTATTTTTTATTAAGATCTATTTTCAATTAACTTTATACATAGATTAACTCTATCCTAAGTAAAAATTTCAACAACTAGTATTTTTAAAAAAAAAAAAACTGTTCCTCAATAGTTTTTTGATTTCTCTTTTGATTTCTTCTATGACCCACTGTTCATTCAGGAGCATGTTGTTCAGTCTCCATGTGTTTGCATATGTTCTAGAGACTCTCAAGTGATTGATCTCCAGCTTCAATCCATTGTGGTCAGAGAAGAGACATGGTACGATTTTGATTCCTTTGAGTTTGCTGAGTCTTGCTTTATGGCCTGGCTGTGGTCTATCCTAGAGAAAGTTCCATGCACTGGCGAGAAGAATGTGTATTCTGCAACTGTACAATGAAAAGTTCTGTAGATATCCATTAGGCCCATTTGGTCTATAGTGTCGATTAACTATTTACTTGCTGATTTTCTGTCTAGTTGATCTGCCTGTTGCTGAAAGTGGAGTATTGAAGTCCCCTTTACTATTGTATTGGAGTCTATGTCTCCCTTTAGACCCATCAGCATTTCTTTTAAATAGCCAGGTGCCTGTAATAGGTGCATATACATTTATTTTAGTCACATTTTCCTGTTGAATTGATCCCTTAATCATTACATAGTGCCTTTCTTTGTCTCTTTTGATAGTTTTTGTGTTCAAGTCTATTTTGTCTGATACTAGGATGGCTACACCAGCTCTTTTTTGGTTTCTGTTAGCATACAATATCTTTTTCCATCCTTTCACTTTCAGTCTGCATGTATCTTTATTTATGAGATGTGTTTCTTATAGGCAGCAAATAGATTTTTTTTCCATTCAGCCAATCTATATCTTTTAACTGAGAGTTGAGTCCATTTACATTCAAGGTGACTATTGATAAGTAATGACTTGGCCCTGCAATTTTTCCATAAATATTCCTATTTTTACTTTGTATTTCCTTTGTACCTTTAGTGAGAGATTTTCTGCCTTCACCTTCTTTCATAGTGATGACGATGTTTCTGTGTTTCTGTGTGTAGCACATCCATAAGCATCTTGTAAGGCTGGATGAGTGGTGACAAATTCTTTCAATTTCTGTCTTACAGAAGATCTTTATTTCACCACCTCCCATGCAGCCATGATGTTTTCACAGTCCCAGCACACAAGGCCCCCACAGTCACTAGCGCCCAGCCTCCTGACAATTCTCCCAGCCAGATTCAGATATCTCCTCTTGGCTGGTTGCTGGGCACATGGACATGAGCTGAGCACATGGATATGGTGCAGCTGTTACATATGTCCAAAACAGCTCTTGCCTGTTCTCAGCTAGTTATAAGACACCAGTGCCAAGTGGTTTGGAAGATGAGAAATGTGCGCCCCTTTTCCCCTCTAAGTGGGAGGTACACTGTCTCCCACAGGACTCCAAACCAGACTCACACCAGGCTCTCCCTGCAGCTTTATTGTCAGTGGCTTGGGCTGCTGCCATCTGGTCTCACTTCACTCTCCAAAGCTTTTGTTGAGGCTCTCGGCCTCTGGGGTCCTGAATTGTGCATGTCCACACCCTCCACGTAGGTCTGCTGTGTCCCTCTAATTTGTGTGGAGTTTCCTTTGCTGTCTTCTCCCTAACTCTTCCCTGAGATTGCAGTCTTCACGCTTTTTAAACTGTCTTCCCCTAGACTAGAGCAGTAAACTCCCTCTCTATTCTTTTCTGCCATTTTGGGATTTGTTTAAAAACAAGATATAAAAATGCTCAATCTATAATGGAAAATGTTGATCATTTTGACTGAACTGAATTTAGAATTTCTGCTTATGAAAAGGTACCACAAAAGCAAGTCACAAAGTTGGACAAGGTACTTGCCAAGTATATATATAAAACCAAAGAAGGATTAGCAATGCCTAAGAAAGAATGCAAAAAGGCAAACCACAAAATAGAAAAGGAACAAAAGACAAAATTAGGCATTTAGCAGAACAAGAAACATGCCTGGTTAATAAATGTGACAAAAAGTTCCCAATTAGAAAAAGGCAATAAATATTTTAAATGGGAAAGACTTCACATTACCGAAGATGTGAAACAACAGAAATTCTCGTTAAATTTATAGAGGAAGTGCAAATTGCAACAATTGCTTTGATAAATGGCTTGGCAATACTTAGTGAAGTTGAACAGGTGCATGCCCTCTTACCCAGCATGCTACGTGTAGGAGGCTAGTCTACATAAACACCTGTTTATGAGGACAAGCAATTGTGTCAAAAATGTTCATTTAAGCATTGTTTTTTAAAATTGCGAAAATAACAGCTCAAATGTCTGTCTACTAAGAAATGTATAAATTGTGCTTCACTCATACAACATAAATGAGCTCTGAAAATAACTACAGCTAGAGGCATCAACATGGATAAATCTCTAAACTAGCATTGAGTGGGAAAACAAGTTACAGAAGACTGTGTTCAGTTGATGTCGTTTATTCAACTTTTAAAAACAGGCAAAACTAAATAATACATAGTTCATGAATACATGAGGGGGCGTGCGTTTGGCACAGTGGTTGAAATGCTGCTTGGAACATCCTGTCTCACACTGACATGGATTGTGAATCCTAGCTCTCCTGCCAGTTCTGGCTTTTGCTGATGCAGACCCTAGGAACCAACAGGTGATGATTCAGGAACTTGGGTCCCTGCCACCCACAGAGGAGACCTGGATGGAGTTCCCAACTCCTGACTTTGACTTGGCCCAGTCCCAGCTGTTGTGGGATTTGGAGGAGTGAACCAGTGGATGGGAGATTCTCTCTCTCCCCCCTCCCCCTCCCTCCCTCCCTCCTCTTGCTCCTTCTCTTCTCCTCTCTCTCTCATCCTCTTTATCTGACTTTCAAATAAGATAATTAAAAACACCAACAACATTTATTATAAAATTATTTGAAAATAGAGAAAAAAACCACTATTCAGGACATTTGGAGTCTCTAGGAAGACAGCATAGAACAGTCAGGAAAACACTCATGTTCCCAGCAGTATTCTACTTTCCAGTCTGGGGAATGAGGGCCTAAGAGTCATTTTCTTCATCAATTCTGTATTCAACAAATGCTTATTTTTGTTTTATTTATTTTTAAAGACTTATTTATTGGAAAATCAGAGTTACAGAGTGGGAGGGAGAGACAGAGACAAAAAGACAGATCTTCTACCTGCTGGTTCACTCCCCAAGTGGCTAAAACAGCCAGGGCTGAGCAAGGCCAGACCAGGAGACAGGAACTTCATCCTGGTCTTCCATGTGGGTGGCTGAGGCCCAAGAATTTGGACCATCTGCTGCTGCTTTTCCCAGGCCATTAGCAGGGAGCCAGATAAGAAGTGGAGCAGCCAGGACAGGAACTGGTGCCCACAGGGGGGAAGCCTAGGTCGCAAGAAGCTTTACCACAACTGTACCACAACACCTGCTCCTTATTTTTATTTATTTGAAAGGGAGAGAGAGAGAGAGTGGGGTGGGGGGAAGGGAGAAGGAGAGGGAGAGAGAGTGGGAGAGAGAGTGGGAGAGAGGGTGGGGAGGGAGAGGGAGAGGGGGAGCGATCTTCCATCCATTAGTTTACTCTCCAAATGCCTGCAACAGTTGAGACTGGGTGGGCCAAAGCCAGGAGCTGGAAATCCATCTGAGCTCCCACATAGGTGACAGGTACCCGAGTACTTGAGCCATCGTCTGCTGCCCCTAAGGATGCTCATTAGCATGAAGCTGGACTGAAAGTCAATGTGGGATTTGATCCCAGGCATCCCAATATTGCATGTGGACACCTCAGGCAGCAACATAAAACACTGCACCCACAAAGCCCATCCCCTGAGAAGAATTTTAAGAAGAGCTAGCAAAGGGAGTGGGAGTGATGGCTAAAAGATGTGGTGAATGAAAATGTTACAGAATTCACTGTACTTATGTCTATACCTCTAACTCTATGAATATACCAAAACCTATTGGGCTAAAGTCTTTAAATGCATGATGTATGATATATAGATTATATCTCAAAAATGCTGTCAAAATAATTAATGTAATTGGAGAAACAGAAGTCTAGGTAACTTTTTGGGGGGGAATTTTGATTTCAGTAGTAGTTTGAAGGTAGTGTGAAAATGAGGGAAAGTTGATTCTCTAGTTTGGCTTTGACTGGATGCATGAACCAGCAAAGAAGAATTCTGGCCAAGCCACTCTTACACGTTGGTCAGGATTTGAACACTGATCATTCTGTTCAACGCCTAGGACTCTTTCTACCTTATGGGCCTTCCTCCCAAGTCACTGTTTCAAGATCAAAAGGCAAAGTTATCTCTAAGTTAGTGGTTTACCCACTATCGGTCATGGGCTTCATTCGCTCTTTGGGATAAACGTTCAGAAGTGTGGGGTCCTTGCCCTGCTCTCTTTCTTTCTGCTGCCTAGGTGATGGGCTGTACTCTGCCTGTGTGTGAACGCGATTCAGTGGGAAACACATATTTTCCCTGTTATGATACAGCGCCAGGTCTATCTCCTTCAAGTTGGCCTACTCTCAGATGCTATCAGATGACCAAAGAATTCTTCTTACCTTGGGACTCCCCCAAACACATTCTAATCCTTTGCAAAAATAATGACTTAGGCAAGATACATGATAGGTAGAGATGCAGTAACAAAAACTACCCTTTCTGTCAAATCACCCCTTCTTTGGTACCTACTGTTTATTTCCCCTGGAACACAAATATGGAATCAATAATAAACTGACTTGCCTCGCAGGGAAGTGAGCCACTAGCAGACACCACATAGTGGCATGGGGATCAGAAAATCCAAATTAATAAAGCTCTGACACATCCAGTTTCCCATTCAGACTGCTTTCTCATTGGGAGACCAGGGTGTAGTCCATCAGCTCTACTTTCTACTTCTTTCTCATTGTGCAATATCATCTGTTTGGGTTGATATCTTCTCTATGCACAGTTACAGGGGGAGGTTCATTACATCTTGTTTACCCCAGTGATTGACTAATAGTATCATAGAAGCCAATCAGCACATGGAAATCTCTGGTCATCAGGATTGCCTCCGAAGTGGCCCAAAGTTCAAGATACTGTTCTGTTCGTATGAGATGGGACTCTGTTTTCCATTGGATGTGATGTTGCCATTCATCATCATTCTGTGACTAGGCTGAGGGCTTGATATGGGAAGCAGCTAATGGAGCGGAGACACAAAAACAAGCAAGATCCTTAAGGTCCTATCACTGAGCTGCTGGATTGGTCCATGCAGACGCCTGAGAATTTGCATCTTCCCTGTAATGTGAGACAACAGTCCCTTCTGTTCTTTAGGTTGAGAACAATCCTTATTACTTCATGGAGATTTCATGGCATGGCTTCAAGGTAATACGGATAATGTCCATATTATGTGGAACTGGATATCCATTGGCATGCCCCCAACTACTTGAGTCATCACCTCTTGCTTCCTAGTGCATACACTAGCAGGAAGCTGGAATCAGGAGCCGGAGTCTGGAATTGAACCTACGTATTCTGATTTGGGAAGTGAGCATCCTTGGTGATAACTGCTGCCTCAAATGCCCACCCCCATATTTTTAATTTTCATAAGATTTCATCCAAAAATCCTGAAGCTCCAAAGTATGAAGTCACTGAGGAATGGATAGCAATTGTAGTGTCTATTTCTTTTCCACAAATATTGTGTGTGGGTGAGGGGTAAAGATAGGATCAGAAAAGAACTAGGATCAACAGAAAGACTAAAAATTAGATCACTCAATGGCCATGGTACTTATTAAACTGACTTTATGAATTATGCCTTGAGCAAATAACTATTTCTGAGATCTAGCCTCTCCATCTATAAAAAGATCACTTAACTCATGTGTATAGTTATGTAGATTAATCGATAGATTAAAGGTAAGAGGCATGTATGAATAGTATATTCATAATGATCACAATTACATTTATTGAGCCTGTTAATTACACCACACACAATGCTTTAATCCACATTATTTCAGTTAGTTGTCACAGCAACTGGTATTGCCACTTCAAATATTAGCAAACTGGGGCTGGTGAAAGAAAGCAATGTGACTAAGGTTATACCTATGTGGCAGAAGAGAGATTCAGACTTGCTTCTGTCTGGATCCAGAGTAAGTGCTGTTAACTGCTGACTGAGTAAGGAATAGTTTTATTAATTCATTCAACAGGATTTATGAAGACCTGTTCTATGCCAGGCCCTGACTTAGACCATGAAGATTTAACTTAAATGATTTCAAAATCTAGAGAGGGCGATAGCCTAGGAAAAAATATCTATACTAATATATATTCATGTCCTGTTGCCTCAACACAGCAGGCACTTAATATATATTTAATGAAAAAATGAATGAATAAGTGAAAGACTATAAAAATGGATATATGATAATGAAAAGTTTCTGAAAATATAATTAAATTTCTAAGACAAAACTCACTCTTGAAAGAGTAAAAGGATATTTAAGACCCAGGGGCTCTCACAAGGGTTTTTTTGTGACTTTTGTGGCTTCTCTGGCTTTCTGCCCAAGAGAACTGCAGCTCTGTTGTCAAAGAGGCACCCTTGGGGAAGCAGGGCTCTGGATGGAAAATCCAGTGGGTCCTAAGACACCCTGAAAACTCCACTTTTCCCTTCAAAAGGCCAAATGAGGGATGGAGAGGAAGCAAGTGGTCAGCAGAGGTTGTTCTGTTAAACACGTCTCACTGACACAGCTCCTGTGTGATAGGTGTCCGTGTAACACAGAAGTTGTGTGAGCTCATCTGCAATCTTCCCCAGCACATATTTGCTTTGATGTAACCATGAATGAGCTTTCCCACGAATAAAGTAGATCCATAATCTGCCTTTCTTTAACACATAGAATGGCTTGTTTGAAGGCTTCAAGAACTATTGTGCTTTCCACCTGTTAGGTTTCTAGAGAATCCGGAAAAAAACATTTTCTCCACATTGAATTGATGGATTTAGGAGGAAAGATAGACTCTGGGCCATATTTTACTTTAATAATAAAAATTATTTCATAATTTTTTGGAAACACTTTTATTTTGAAAGGGAGAGAGAGAGAGGGAGAGAGAGAGAGACTGAGACTGAGAGACTGAGAGACTTAAGTTTCCTTCTGCTGGCTCATTATCCAAATGCTCCCCAAGAGCTGGGACTAGGCCAGGCCAAAGGCAGGAGGTTGGGACTCAGTCTGGGCCTCCCACACAGGTGGCGTGGCCCCAACTACTTGAGTCATCACCTCTTGCTTCCCAGTGCATACACTAGCAGGAAGCTGGAATCAGGAGCCGGTGCCTGGAATTGAACTTACGTATTCTGACTTGGGAAGTGGCATCCTTGGTGATAACTGCTGCCTCAAATGCCCACCCCCAGATTTTTAATTTTCATAAAATGTCATCCAAAAATCCTGAAGCTCCAAGGTGTGAAGTCACTGAGGACTGACTGTGGTCCAGATGCATTTGCTGTCAAACGTTAGCTCTGCTGGGATTTGTGTTAGGACCGTTATTTCTTTTTGAGTGCTCTGGTTACAAACAGATTTGGGTGATCTTTCTTCTTCAACCCATTCTTTCTGCAGCCCTTTTTATTTTGAGCATGCAATTTGACAACTGCAAAGCTTTAGAGCGGAAATCATTGGGTTTGTAGGTGTCCCAGATGGCAGCCAGGGTCTTCCCACCTCTTGTCTGAATGTGACGTTTTGGTCTCCATCTTAGTCTCCAGCATTTGTGATGATTCTCAGAGGCCGACATTATTCATGGCTGCCTCTGGCACTGGTCTTGCCTCCTTTCTTTAGGGGGTGTCTTCCTCTCATGCACGGTGTCTCGATTCCATTCATGGCCAACCTAGATAGGAAAGTGAGACCCTTACACACATGAACTTAGATGCAGTTGGCTCAACTTAACACTGTATTTGTGTTGGTTGACTTAACTGAAGACATGTTGATAAGTGAGGAAAATTGGGGCACAGTGGATATCTCAGATACGTCACTTCACGTTGCCTGTCTGCTAGCTCTGTTCATAACTGTTTCAACCACAGTACCACCGGGGTCTCCTTTCACCTACTGGCTCCCTGCCTTTGCACATCTGCTTTGTGGCACATTGCTGGTTCGTTCTTTCCTCCTCCCATTTCTGCTCCTTCACTCTTTCCCATCTTTCCATTCCTAGGAACAAGAGTTTTCCTTTCCTTTATATTCACCTCTTTGATCTCATGCAGATTAGCTTGTACTTGGGTTTTTGATTTTTCCCTGTTGCCAGAGCTCCTTCTCATACCTGTGCTTTCAAAAGTCCCAACTGCAACCCCTAGAAATTTGCTAAGATATTTTCCTAAAACAAAACAAAAAGAGAATTCCTTCCTTAATACAACTCTGGTTCCGGACTATTATAAATATGCATTTTCAGTCTTGTTCTAAGCCTAAAGACTTCAGCCTTCTAGAAATTGTATGAAGGATTCAGACTGAGTGATGTCAGCTCAGACTGGAGGCCAGATGGTTCAGGGCTCCTTGTTTCTTTCCCTGAGCTGGGCAGTGGTCTCCATGCTCTTCCCCTGACTCTGCAAAGTCTTGTGTTGAGTTGGCAGCACCTTAAGATAGTAGAGCCTCTGTGCACCTGGTGGCTGCAGGATTCCGGTGGGGCACAGCCACCTGCAGATCTGAATGGCACGCAGAGCAGTAGTGGAAATGAGACTTCAGTGATCCCTGGGCTGTGGTGTGTGTTCTCTGCGTTCTCCCTCACATCTCCACCTGGCCTAACCTGTCTGGAAAATATCACCCGGCAACCACAGCGATGCTGCTTCTCTTGCTCTTGGGTTGCTACCTGTCAAGTCCCCTCATCATCGATCGTTTTCATTGGCTATTGAGTTTGAAAGAACACACAAAATATAGTTTAGCAACTATATTTCTTATTCCTATCGTTCTTTGTCTCCCTCCCCCTACATCATCATTTTCTCCTCCCAGAAGTATTTACTTCTTGTCTGTTAGAAGCCTGAGACTGTGCTAACCCTTGGGGACTAAAAGAGGTTGGTGGAAGGGTCTGGTGTCACCTCAGAGTGTGCTGGAGATTTTCAGTTCATTGATCGCCTCGCTCATTATTCAAACTCTCTTCAGGCTTTGATGCATCACGCTAAGCACTCATAGTTTAGCAGTAAACAAGACAGACACTCTGAACCTCTTGGATCTTGAAGTCTAGAGGCAAATGCAGAGATGGAACAAGTAACTCCAAGTGTCAAGGGCTCAAGAAAGGAAAATCATTAAAATAATAATAACTGACAAGTGTGGAATTCTTACGACACGTCAGGCACTGTTCTGTATGAGTTACGCGTCACAACTTATTTAATCTTCACGACCTCACTCTGCCAATTTAACAGTCAAAGAGGACATTGAAGCACAAAGAGGTGAAGTCATTTGCTTAAAATTCATAGCAAGCAGTAGCTATGAGTACAAACCCAGGCCTGGGGATGCCAGTGTCCACATCTTACACACCTGCACTGACCTCATGAAATCCGAGCATCAGGGAGGGCTTCCTAGAGGAAGTGACCTCTTGATTGGAACTGCAAGTCTGAGTTGGAATGGCTTAGATGCAAAGACCAAGAGATCCCATTCTGAGGATGTGGGGGATTCTGAGCCAGTGGGGGAGCTCCTGAGAGCAGAGAGCCCCTGAGGGAAGTCTTGAGCCGGCAGTGAGGGAAAATCTTCTTGTTGCTTAGCTGGCACTGTCTGGCTTCTTCCATGCCCCGCGCTGGTTAGTCTTGGGGGTGGACACTTAGTAAGAAGTCATCATACCACTTCTTGAGGGCCGTGGTAAAATCCACTTCAGGAAGAGGGTTTTGGGTCGTCACACACCTGAATCAGTAGTTTGAAGCTCTCCCAGGCTCAGCCTACCTGTTTCTGTAAGAGCTGGGTTTGATGGAGGCCCTGGGGAGTCTGCTGAAGACGGCACAATTACAGAGGTGACAGATCAAGGCTTCTCTTGGAAAGAGCCATCCCCAGAGGTCGCCCCAGCTTGTGACTTGAAGGACAGAGAACCTCTTGTTTTTTCCACTTCAGTGGATATTTGATGGTTTTCTGGGCCTGTGGGAAAGAGACTGAGAGTTAGGAACAGGGGAGGGAAACAAGAGAGGTCTCTGTTCTGTTTGTTTTTAAATTGGAGGAAAAACTGTTTTAAGCCAATGAAGGAATAAACAGAACAAAGCAAGGTTCTGTTGAGTTCCTCTCTCTCTCTACCCTGCTTCAATCCCCAACCAAATTCCATGGATTTGTTCATCAGCCAAGCAAAACTTTACATTTTTAATTATTTTTGTCTATTTGAGAGGCCAAGAAAGAGAGATGGAGATAGAGCTCTCGTTTGTTGGCTTGCTCCCTAAATGCCTGCAATGCAAGGGGCTAGACCAGGCTTACGTGGGGAGCTGGGAATTCAATCCAGGTCTCTGCTGTGAGCCCACTGCCTCCCAGAGTCTCCATTAGCAGGAAGCTGGAGTCAGGAACGGAGATGGGACTCCAAGCAACACTTCAGAGGCTCAAATGTGCCAGAGCCTCTTGCTTCTCAGAACCCAGGCACTTGGCCGGCGCCGTGGCTCAACAGGCTAATCCTCCACCTTACGGCGCTGGCACACCGGGTTCTAGTCCCGGTAGGGGCACCGGATTCTGTCCCGGTTGCCCCTCTTCCAGGCCAGCCCTCTGCTGTGGCCCAGGAGTGCAGTGGAGGATGGCCCAGGTGCTTGGGCCCTGCACCCCATGGGGAGACCAGGAAAAGCACCTGGCTCCTGGCTCCTGCCATCGGACGAGCGCGGTGCGCCGGCCGCAGCACGCCGACCGCGGCGGCCATTGGAGGGTGAACCAATGGCAAAAGGAAGACCTTTCTCTCTGTCTCTCTCTCTCACTGTCCACTCTGCCTGTAAAAAAAAAAAAAAAAAAAACCCAGGCACCTGCAGGTGTTAGGGTATACAGCTCTCTAGCATTTGTGGCATATGATCATACTCACTCTGAACATTCAGATTCCACATATCTGTTTATTTACCTCCACCTGCAAACATTCTTATACTAACTCTTCCACTCATTCTGTGGACATGTTGGAAGTCAAGTGTTCAATCAAATCTCACCTGGGTATGGATTTTAAAATGCATGACTTGGGAGCAAGTCTCATATCTTTTCTGAACCTCAATTTGGAAACCTGAAAAAATAAGTATGACCACCAAATATTTGGGAAGGAATTAAGTAATATAATTTATGTATACCAGAGACCACTGTATTTTAGGCATCATTAATATGACTGTTATTGCTACGATGAATGCCTAATTTTAAGATAGTCATTAATTGAATGAATACTTTTTTAAAAAAAGATTGATTTATTTTATTTGAAAGTCAGAGTTACACAGAGAGAGAAGGAGAGTCGGAGAGAGAGGTCTTCCATCTGCTGGTTCACTCCCCAGTTGGCCACATTGGTCGGAGCTATGCTGATCAAAAGCCAGGAGCTGGGGGCTTCTTCCATGTCTCCCATGTGGGTACAGGGGCCCGAGGACTTGGGCCATTTTCTACTGCTTTCCCAGACCATAGCAGAGAGCTGGATTGGAAGCGGAGCAGCGGGGACTCTAACCAGTGCCCATATAGGATGCCGGCATTGCAGGTGGTGGCTCTATTTAGCACGCCACAGCGCCAGCCCCTGAACAAATACTCATTGACTACTTTGGGCCAGTGCTGTGCTATGCTATGCTAGTTTCCTTAAAGATGAGAAAAGATGTTGCTACTCTGCAGAAGCCCCTGTCTAGTTAGGGAAATCAACCTCTATGTGGCAAAAGCACCCAGGAGAATCCCAAGAATGGAGTGGAGTCTGCTGAATGAGAAATTGCTGGAAATGAAGGGAGGCGGCAGAAAGTTGAGGGAGGACACAACAGCTGAGCTGTCTGCATGGATGAGTTCCCCTGGGGAAGGGCACTGGATTGCCTCCGTGGGATGAGGCAGAAACATTCAGAGAATGGCGCAGGAGTCTGAGCAGTTAGGGCTGGCTTGATGCTTGTGTTGAACCCTTTTTGGAGGGCTTGTTTTCACCATGAAGGGAGGAAAAGGCCAGGCAAGGAGGAAAAGAACATCTGTAGATCCAATAGAGAAGCGTGCACTGAAGAACCCTGCCAGAGGCTTAATGTCTTGTCTTAGTCCATTTCTTATTGCACAAAGGAATGCCTGACAATGGGCAACTTATCAAGAATAGGGGTTTATTTGAGTTCACGGTTCTGGAGGCTGGAAAGTACAAGATTTGGTGGCTGCATGGGGAGGAGAGGGGGTGGCTCATGTTGCTTCTCTACACGGCAGAAGGTGGAGAGCAAGTAGAGGCATATGGGAGAGAAAAGAGTGGAACAAATTCCTGAGAATAGCCAACCCATTCCCACAAGAAAGGCATTGATCCATTCATGAGAACTCTGATAACCCTAATAGCTCCAACCCTACTACCTAAAGGAATCAAGGTTCCAACACATGGGTTTCCCCAGGGACACTCTCAAACCATAGTGTGTGGTCCCTTGATTGAAGATTTTGTGACCCAGAGACATAGTATTTAGTCATATGGAGAAAAGGCAGCAGAATATTCAACAGCACTGGTTCTAGACTGGAAGAAAAAAGGTATATGGTTCCTTCAGGCCATGACCACGATATTGAAGTCCACATTTAGGATATGTGGGGACTCAGCTTCAGTGTGTGGGGTTGATAGATCCTGGTCATAGGGGAGGAGTCCTTCTGGGGATGCTGGAGTGCAATCGTTTTTCCATTTCTTGGCCATATATGTTTTCATGCATTCATTTACATGCTTATCCATTCAGCAGACAGCATAAAGAGGTTAAAATTCAGAGAGAAGTACCTGGATGAGGGCAGTGTTTCATTGGTAGGTGGGAGCTGAGCTATGGAAAAATAAATTTACCCTTAGGAAGATAAAGAGGTAACTACACCATTCAGCACAAATGGGTGCTGTAATTGAGACATGTACAAAGAAGATTGGATGACTCATTTGGCCTGTGGAATAGCAGAAATATGAAATTAATTCAAAGACAAGGAGTTAGTTAAATTGAGGCTTGGAGGAAAAAAATTAATTTGCTTGGTAAAGTTCAATATGACTGGAAACATCAAATATTTTGGCACGAGGGCATGTTTGGAGAACTGTGAACGTTTTGGTAACGATGGCATTTACAGTGCTTTGGAGGAAATAGAATTGAGAAGTAAGCAAATCTTAGGGTTCCTATGTCCTAACGTGGGAAACTTTGATTTAACTATGAAAGTGATAGAATGAAGAGTGCAGAGAAAAAAGCAGATGTCCATGGTCCTGAATGGCCCACAGTTGAGTAGGAAAGGACACAGATGTTACCTAAGAGAGTGAGGCCATCAGGATGACCCACAACCCACATGTGGCTGGACCAGCACCTCTAGCAGGCTTCGATCTTGAGCTGTACACTTCTTGGGCTGATTCTCAAAGTGCTGTTTCTAAAACTCTAAAACTACAAAAACAACAGGTAGTAGAGGTTCTACTGAAGAAGTTGGTTGGTTTCAAGCAATGCAAGATAACTCCTTGCAGCTTTCCTTCTGGCCATTCCCAGCACATTTCTCTGGGCTCTTCTTTCTCCACTCAGACTTTTCAGACCTCTCTAATTATTAGGAGCATTTCAACACTCCCCCTTGGGTTGCATATCTCATGTAGCACAGAAAGATTCAACTAGTTTTCCCAGTAATTATGAACGTATGTGCCTTTGAAGTTCAGGCAATTAAAATAGCTGAGTGGAGGGAAGTGGGCTTAAAGCATTAGGGAATGGTGGAGATTGGGATGAACTATAGGACACCCGCCTTGTGCACAAGAACAGTGGCTATTCAATGCTATTGGGTTTTCTCTTTTGGAAATGCTGGCTTGGTATTACCAGATGTTCCATTGTTTTTTCAAAGAAGAAGTTGGCTTTTGTGTTTTTAAAGATTTTATTTATTTGAGAGGTAGAGTTGCAATGAGAGGTAGAGAGAGAAAGGTCTTCTTCCTTCCATTGGTCACTACTCAAATGGCCACAATAGCCGGAGCTGCACCAACCCAAAACCAGGAGCCAGGTGCTACTTCCTGGTCTCTCATGTTGGGAGTACAGGTGCCCAAGCACTTGGGTCATCTTCTATTGCTTCCCCAAGCCATAGCAGAGAGCTGGATTGGAAGAGGAGCAGTCAGGACTAGAACCCACATGGGATGCTGGCGCTGCAGGCAGAGGATTAGCCTACTGCGCCATGGCACCATCCCTGAATTTGGCTTTTTAGAAATATTTTGTTTATTTGAAGGTGGAGTTATGGAGAGAAAAGGAGAGACAGAGAGAAATCTCCACTGGTTCACTCCCAAAATGGCCACAATGACTGGGGCTGAGCCAGGACAAAGCTGGGAGCCAGGAAGTTTTTCTGGGTCTTTCACATGGGTGCAGGAGTCTAAGCACTTGGGCCACCCTCTGCTGATTTCCCAGAGACATTATGAGGGAGCTGGATCGGAAGTGGAGCAGCCAGGACTCCAACCAGCATCCACATGGGATGCCAGCACTGCAGGTTGTGATTTAACCACTGACCCAGAGCACTGGCCCTGAAGTTTGGCTTTTTACCTAAGTCATTAGCTTGGCTTTCATTGTTAATGTTGCCAATTATTTGTGCTATTAAAAATAATATATGGGCCGAACATATCTGGGCTGCACTGGGCCACTAGCCCTTTAGTTTGTAAGCACTGAGTTAGCATCTCTCTCTTTGTGGAGAGCCTGCCCTCAGGCCTTCAATTTATCCTGTTGTGCATGATCAAGAAATGCTACACTGCTGCACTGCAGACAGTGGATTGCAGTAGGAAACCTTGCAAGCAGGAAGAGCTGTTTAGAGGCTTGTCTATGATCTAGATGAGAAAGGGCTTGTGTCAGGTTCTGGTCAGAGTAGTATGAGCCAATACACTGTGTGGCTGGAAGAAAGGGTCCTGGGGCAGAATTACAGGGTCTAGTTTGTACTCTGAATTTGGCTAAAGGTGATGTATGGTTTGATGTATGTTTGATGATTATTCAAACACCTGATAAAATGATAAGGAAGACTTTCTTCAGGACCATTGCAAAAGATGTCACACTAGAAAGGAGAGATTGAGTTTACCTCTGAACACAACAAAGACAACTGGAGATTTAGAGCCAATAAGCAAGGTGAAGGGGACCAATAAACAAAATCACTGAGAGAAGCCAGTCAGGATAAAAGGATTCTTGCTAAGCTGACTTACAGAATTCTTGTTGAAGTCGGGCCAAATACTTAGACATCAAAAGCGAGGAATGAAGACACTGACCAGATAATGAGTGGTCAGTATCAAGAATGGAGGATGATGGGGCAGGCATTTGGTGTAGTGGTGAAGATGCTCATATTCCATATGAGAGTTCCTGTGTTCAGGTCCTAACTCTGTCTCCTGATTCAGACTTCCTGATCATACAGCCCCTGGGAGGCAGCAGCTACCACCTCTAGTGGGTGAATCCCTGCCACCCGCGTGAGCGACCATGATTGAGTTCCTAGCTCTGTATTTCACCCAGTCCTGGCTGTAGTGAGCATTTGGGCAGGAAACAAGAAAATGGGAGATCTCCCAGTCTCTCTCTCTGTCTGCCTCTTAAATAAATAAAATTGTAAAAAAAAAAAAAAAAAGGAGGGGGGAGGATCGAGGGTGATTCAGTATCATGAAGATTCCAAGGCAGGTGATGCCCCATCAAGGAGCCTTTATTCCTTCCCTACTTTGCCTTTTTTAAAAAATTTATTTAACAGGTAGAGTTACAGACACACACACACACAGAGAGAGACAGACAGAAACTATTTTGCCTTTTCACATCCCTTCTGTGATATAAGGTGTGGCTTCATCTTCCCCTTAACTTGAATATACCACTCAACACACAAAGAAGTCAAATACTTTGTCTAATTATTACTAGGTTATAGGCCTTCAAAGATCAGGCTGTTAACAAACATGATCATAAGCAACTGGGAAAGAGGTGGAGGACAACCAAGTGGAACTTGCTTTAAGAAGCTGTGACATCTGGCTTGTCAGCACTCAGTCACTGGGTCCATGGAGGACTGATAGTGTCCTTCTGCCTGACGTTATGTCACTCACATTATCTGACCAATTGCAGGCACTCAATAAATACTTGTTAAACAAACAGCAATTGGAAATCACTCAAGGAACAGAAGGGCTAGGAGTATAGATTTCCATGAACTCTAGTTTGAAACATGGATTTGACTCTGATTAAATGGCAAGCTCTTGCAGTTGAGTTCTTTGTAGTAACGATAGTGCAGCTTGGGCTATGGAGCACAGTTTATTATATATTTTGTCTTTTACTACTTACCACAATCTTAGGCGTTATTGTAAGTATTTACAAATGAGGAGACAACCACCCCAAGAAGTAAAATAATTTGTCCAGTTCTTAGAGTTTATAATCTGGAGCGTCTGGAATTAAGCCCAGGTTGTTAGTCTGCGGCACAGTAGTCTGCTGCCTGCCACTTGCTGTCCACTCTACTCAACCTTAAGTCGAACCTGGGACTTCATCCAGTGGAAGAGGGACAGAGCCAAGTCGGCTTCTAATCAGGAACACTTTCCAGGCACCACAAGTGGGGGTATGTTTTTCTAACACTGGGGCTTCGAGGTGAGGGAGCAGTCGGCAAGATTCATCGTTGCCCAGAGATATTGATGCTGTTTCTCCATTGCTGCACATTGGATACTAAATTTGCATCAAAATATACCAGATTGACTCAAATCTGTTTTTCCAATCTACTACTATACAATATATTTGAAGTAGCCCTCTGATTTTTCCTTTTGTTGATATATGCAGTGGTTTCAAGGATAATTGATTTTGATTTGGGGTGAGGGAATGCCAGGTGGCAGAGGCTGACTGCTAGGAGTACTGACGTTGGAAATCATGGCCTTTCCAGAGACCTCAGCATCATTCATTCATTGAACAAATATTTGTTAAGCATGTTCTGCAAGACATTCCTCTTACTTGTAATTTTACATAATTGGACACAGACTTAAATATGGACTCCATCACTATTTGCTGGCCAACATCAGCCATTTATGGCATTGAGTGGTTGTTAAATAACTGATGTACAAGACAGTGTGCATACATTGTGAACAAAAAAATGACATCCAAATGTAATGGCCACTGGAAGGGAGGGGTTTTTAGATATCCTTTCTTAGAAGACTTTTTTTGGTGCTTTTGGGATGTAGCCACCATGTGAAAAAGTTCTAACTAGCTGGATGATGAGACAGGTGTGCTTCAGCTGCCCACCATCCTATTAAAAAATCAGCAATCAGCAGGGCTAGAGTCATTTGCTGATCCAGCAACTGAACACAAACACATCAATGAGCCCAGCTGACACCTCCTAGAGCAACCACTGACCCATCCCAGCTGAGTCCTGTTCAAACTGACAACTCTGAGAATTGTGAGCAAATAATTGGTTCTTTTAAGCCACTAAATTTTGGGGGTAGTTTTTTTATGCAGTAATAATGAATAATTCGACTTCCCTCTCCACTAAGTGTCTGAGGAAGTTAAGTGTGTAAAAATGCTATAGAAAAATGTGTCAAAGTTTCACCTGACCACCAGTGGACCCTATATCCACTAACCCCAACAAACAGATCTAAGATGCAAGTTGAGCTCAGCTATTGGGTTGAGCCTTGGAACTCCAAGTGAGACGGCTATGTTTCTCCAAATCAAAATCTAAGGATAAATGAGTTTTGATTGCTTTTGGGGAAAAGGAACTTGAATCAATACACAGCACAAGAGGACATGCAGAAGAGCTAACGTGTCCTGATGCCAACCCATCCGATGGACTGCTCTACCTCTTTGGGTGAACGTAGTACTGGTTAGGAAGGGGTTGATCAGCAGCAATAGCAAGAGGGCAGAGCTGTCTCCTCTGCAAGGGAAGCTTCAGAAAACATGGGTTTGTTGTGGGCTAGTTTGGGCCTGAATTACTCTTCCAGACTCTTGTTTTTTGCTTGGAGAGGAATTCTAAGCCAAGGCACAAACACGACGTGCAGTGTGATAAGGTTTATTTACAAAGTGAAAAAAATAAAAGATACATGAAGGCTTTATTTAGGGAGAGTGGGCCAGGAAAGGTAGAGGGGAATTTTCATATCCTGCTCTGCTTGTCCTGAGTGCACAAGGAGGAGAGAGCGGGCTGCTGCTTTACCCAAATTTTATGAGCTTAGGAAAATGGAAATGTTTATATGGTACCACCCACATGTCCTGGGTCAGAGAAAGTACTTCCTGGGCAGGGGTCACCTGATTGACAGGTAGGTGTATCTGGTAATACGGAGAGAGGGAGGTGTGGCATCCAGCTCATGAACTTGAACTATCTGAGTTTTTCCACATCAGGTTGAGTGTTTAATAATGACCTCTGCTCTTAAGGAGCATTGTCCAGTGAGAAAGACGTAAACAAACACCTTTCAGTCAGGAAAGCAAACAACACTAGATACTTCAGCCAAGAGAAGTTGATAAAAAGCATTTTTTTAAACAGATGTTGGACAAATTGATGGGAATGACATGTTTTAATGATTTTTCTGACTACTTTAAAATTTACTTTCTATGAGTGAAGTTGAACATTTTTTCCTTTGAGCACTGTGTACATCCCTTGCCTGTTCTCCTGCTGGATTGTGGCCTTTTCACTTTTTGTTTGTTGAACTTTTTATTGGGTGAAGCCTTTGACGATAAATTAAAAGTGTCTCAAAAAGTAATAAATAGGGCCGGTGCCGTGGCTCAACAGGCTAATCCTCCGCCTTGCGGCGCCGGCACACCGGGTTCTAGTCCCGGTCGGGGCGCCGGATTCTGTCCCGGTTGCCCCTCTTCCAGGCCAGCCCTCTGCTGTGGCCCGGGAGTGCAGTGGAGGATGGCCCAGGTGCTTGGGCCCTGCACCCCATGGGGAGACCAGGAAAAGCACCTGGCTCCTGGCTCCTGCCATCGGACGAGCGTGGTGCGCCGGCCACAGCGCGCTGGCCGCGGCGGCCATTGGAGGGTGAACCAACGGCAAAAGGAAGACCTTTCTCTCTGTCTCTCTCTCTCACTGTCCACTCTGCCTGTAAAAAAAAAAAAAAAAAAAAAAAAAAAAAAAAAAAAAAAAAAAAAAAATTAAAAAAAAAAAAAAGTAATAAATAAAACATTTGAAAAGTAAACAGATGTTGGAGAACTGAAAAAGCCACCAGGAAGCACTGCAGAGAGCAGTTGCAGGAAGCCATCCCCATCACCAAGGTGTGGGTAGCAAAGGGAGAAATTGGGGTTCCCAGAACCCCTGGAAAGGGGGCTCTGAGGAGCCAAGATGCAGAGGGGATGAGGGAGTGCTGCTCTGATGATGCGGGCATCTTGTGAGTTCAGAGCCTGTGTGGTGATGGGGTGCAGATGCACCCTCCCTCACAGGCAGGCTCTGGCCACAGCATGCATGAAGATTGTGATGAGGCTGATGCTGGATGAATGGAGACAATGCCTGCAGCAGGCAAGAGGAACTGCTGGGGCAAATCTCCAGAAGCCACAGGCCCAGGGAGAGGAGCAAGTCTCCTCTCACCTCCCGCTGCTGTGCAGCTTCCCCAGATGGCTCCACCTGGCAGCCTCTAACAAGCACCCCTCTGGCCAGGGAGCTGTGTGGTGTTCAGACAGCCTCAGCTCTGCTGTCAGAGATAGAGCAGGGAAGGTTGGCTTGTAGCTGAGACAGGGGTGGGGGGGCCTCCTCCCTGGCTCACAGGCTGGGTGATGTGTGGATGTGTATCCATGGGGCAGAGTGGGACAAGGGACGAGATCTGTCCCCTAGATCCAAGGCATCAAATAGCTTGATGGAAAAGTCTACCCCATGTGGAGCTCTCGGCTCAGGCTGAGCTGGAGGATGCAGCCACAGAATGAAAAAGCACTGAGCAGCACACTCAGACACGCAGCCCTTTATCAATGTCCATATTTCTGATTGAGGCCAGCAGAAGGTCCCAGTGTATTGTCAGTGTGTCTTTGTCAAAACTCTAACTCTTGCTCTGACACATTCTGACAAAGAGAAAGAAGGTGCTGGGCTCAGAACCTTGAGCGGACAGCACTTGCACGTTTCACAGGATCATTTGTGCGTGTGGTACTTTCTCTTCATGTTTACCTTCTGGTTTGTGGAAAGTGGTCCTGCTTGGTCATTTACTAGAGATTGCTAATTACGTAAATGTAAACCTATATAGTGAGAAAAAATAATGGAATATAGGGACATGGCAAAAAGAAAAAAAAAGTCTGGAAAATGGCATGGAAATGATCCACACAGAGGAAACATGGCCCAGTGTGAATCGTAGTCTGCCACTGGTTGCAGATGAAGCATCGGCACAGAGAGTGGAGGGTGATGAATCCTGGGTACCACACACAGGGAGCTTGAGCAGTGGTGGGGGGGCTCACTCCAGCCAGGGACGCACTCCTGGTCCAGCCCCTGACGCTCATCTTGCCACTCGACAACTCTATACTCAGAGCAAGCGTGTTTCTGGCCAAATAGGAAAGAGACATCAAGATTTGGTTTTCACACTTGGATTTCACATGTTCTCCAAGTGGTAACCAGACCTGTTTAGTTTTCTTACAGCCAAACTTCCAGTCAAATAATAACTGTTTTCTTCTATTAGCATTTTCCTATTAGAATGTATTTTTAAAATTTCTGTTAATAATTGTACATAATATTATTGAGCTGTATTTCAGCATGTGTATATGATACACACTGATCAAATCAGGGTGATCCACATTTCCCTTTCTTAGATATGTCTTAATGATTGCAGCCGTGGCTCCTTTCTTCTGTTTGTTCATAAAATACAAAGTAGGTTATTGTGGACTGTACTTACCCCTGCATGCTGTGTAACACTAGCAACTTACACCTTTGATCTGACTCTGATTTGGTACCTGTCATCCAACTTTCTATCCATTCCTCCCACTTTCCCAGCCTCCACTAATTACTGTTCTATGTTCAAATGAGGCCAGGAGTCTGTCTGCTTTGGTCACATGTGTATCTCAGGGGGCTGGGATGATAACTGGTATATATCAGGCAGAATAAACAGTTGTGAAAATATGAATGAATAAATGAATTAAAAAGTTTAGGTGTTTTAAAATATTTAATTTACTATTTTTGAGATAGCATTTAAAATTTATAGACAAAGACTAACTGGTTCCACTAAATGAAGACTTCAACAAATAAAGAGGAAAAAGACCACAGTCCAGTAGGACAGCAGGCGTGGGCTATAGTGGAAAAAGAAAATTTAGTATGTACAAGATAGAATAGTACTCAGCCATAGAAAGTAGGACATCCTCTCTTGCACTACAACATCGACACAACTGGAGACCATTATGCTTAGCGAAATAACTGTGTCCCCAAAACACAAGATCACGTGTTACCTCTCATTTGTGGTAGTTAATACATACAGTATAAAAACATGTAACGTGTATGAGTGAAACTGACTTCCTGAGATGTGATTGTGGTTTACAGCCCTTGTCTGTACTCCTGGTCTTTCTACTTCCTATTTGCTGAATTCTTTATTTAGTGGAGGATTAAGCTTTTTGATTATAAAGCAAATTGAAAGTGTGTTATTGCAAAAACTAAAAGAAAAAAAAGGAGGCAGGAGGGAAAGTGGGAAGTATCACATTCTTAAAACTGTATATATGAAATACATGAAATCTCTTCATTTTATATAAATAAATAAATTGAGACAAATTTTTAAAAATATGTTCAACTTCACTCATATAAATTTTAAAACAGTCACAAAACCATGCAAATTTTCCAAACTTTTAAAATCTTTTCTTGAAAAGAAGCCCAAAACCAATATAGACGTCTGTGGACTTGGAGGGGTAAGAGATCACAGATCTTCTCTGGTCTCTTTTCACCCCCTTCATTGGCAGAGCTATAGTGATTTAAGAAACAAACTTTGAAAACCAGATCCCCATTATTCTTACAACATCTCTGCATGGTGTTTGAAAAGTGCTTGATTTACTCCTATAGCAGGGAAAGAATTAAAATCCCAAAGTATTTAGTGATGAACCCAGAGACTTTGAGCTGTAAGGGGCGGGGAGGGGACTGAAGCCTAGAATTTGATCCTGAAACCCTGCTTCCTTTTCAATTGAGAGAGGCAGTTGCAACCCTGGGGACTCTCTGCACCTTTTCTCCATCCCCCTCATTAACACGACTGTTAGTTTATGTCGGTTCACAGAGAATAATTAGTAAACTGGATGTTTGAGGTCAAGCCAATGGACAAGCATTCAGCTGGATACTTCTTTCTGTGCACGTTCTCAGCTGACAGCTGTGACACTGTAACATCCATTTTTGCACACTCGAGTAATTAACATGACAGTATCTCAGGGAGGTGGGTGACTGTGAGGTTCAGTAATGTCAGTAGAACTTCTGTCCCAGGATCAAGCTCATATCCAAAAGTCAGCTTCTTTCTCTGGGTTGCAGGGACATCTGTGGATGAACTCCTGTGAATGAACTTGGTGTCTTCATAAGCATCTAGTTTATCCTCTTGGAGAATTTTAACATTTAGAAGTGGTTTTTAAAGAATCTTAAAATCTTTGAGTTTGAGTGGCATTTGGTCCAACATCCTATCTCCTGATCTTTAAATTGGCTTTAGGGGTAGGAGTATGGCCTGGCAGTTATGCCGGCATCCCATATCGCAGTGCCTGGTTTGTGTTCTGGCACTGGTTCCAATACCGCTTCTTTCTAATGCAATACCTTGAGAGGCAGCAGGTGATGGTTCAAAGAGTTAAGTTCCTGCTGCTGGAATATGTTATAGACTACAGGCTTTTACCTGGCCCAACTCTGACCATTTCAGGCACTTGAGGAGTGAAGCAGTAGAGAGAGGATCTGTCTCCATCTGTCTCTCTTTCCATATATCTCTGTCTTTTAATTAAATGTAAAATGATAAAGAAGAGGCCATAAGGGGGGTTACTGACTATGTCTGAACATTTCCAACAATGGTGGACATCGAGCGTAGGAGGGCTGAGAATATTATGAAGTCGTCTGTGCCACTGCTGAGACACCCTCACTAGTAGGAACACTTTTCTAACATGGAATCAAAATACGCATGCCTGTAACTTCTACTCATTGGGTGACAGATTTGGGATGTGAGAGATAAGATATCTAACATTTATGAGCACATAAGATTTCTAACTCATAACCATCAATTTATTTCCAATTTGTATTTATTAGAGAGAAAGAGAGAGAACAAACTAATCCATTGGTTCACTCCTCAAATGCCTTGCAATGACGGGGACTGAGCCAGGGACAGAGCTGGGAGCTGGGAACTCAATTCAGGTCTCCCCACTGGGTCTTAGGAACCCCACTACTCATGCTATCACCACTGTATTCCAGGATCTGCATTAGCAAAGAGCTGGAGTCACTATCTAGACCCAGGGATCAAACCAAAGTATTCAGTATGGGACATGGATGTATTAATGTTGTCTTTTAAATGCTAGGCCAAATGTTCACCCCTGGTTATCATTTTGAATTAAATATTACTCTATGAAAGAATTATTGTTCCTTTTACAGATAGATAGATCAAGGCTAAGGCAACTGGAACTTTTATTCTCACTAATAAAATATATAATTTTCATTCTCACTAATAAAAATAATTGGGATTTGAAGAATGCCTCTCCAGTTTTCCTTTTAAGGCTATGCTCCATTTTATTGCTTCACTGTAGTTGCCAAAGTTCTCAGAAATATTTGATCCAATAGTTTTATAAAAGATATTTATTTATTTATTTGAAAGGCAGAGCAATGGGGCAGTGATGGGGCTGGGAGAGACAAAGACACAGAGAATGTCTATCTACTGGATAACTTCCCAAATGGCCACAACGACCAGGGCTAGACCAGTCTGAAGCCAAGAGCCAGGAACCCCATCATGGTCTCCCACATGGGTGGCAAGGACCCATGTACTTGGGTTATCTTTTGCCTTCGCAGGCACATGAGCAGAAAGTTGTATCAGATGCAGGGTAGCTGGGACTTGAGCAGGCACTCTGCTATGGGATGCTACTGTAACGAGCAGCAGCTTAATCCACTTTACCTCAACACTAGCCCCAATCCACTAATGTGTGTGTGTGTGTACGTATGCTTTATACATGTCATTCATGTTTCTGTAAGAACAGAACACCTGCCGTTGCACCTCATTGTGCTCAGGAAAAGAGGGCTGGGAGAAGCAGCTCAGGAGCACCATTTTCCTCTTGCCTAGACCGGTAAATTACAAAAGAAGTGTTTGTCCATGGATGTTTGCTGAAGGGGAGTTTGCACCAGGGGAAAATCTGGGAGTATCTGAAGGGCAGCTAGATTCATTTAAAGTCAGCTTCGAACTGGAGACTTTTCAGGTCAGATAGACACACACTTTGGGACTCCAAAAGTAACTTGCACAGGAATCCAAAGTCTGTAGCGAGGTGAGCTATCACAGTTAGTGCAGCTTCAGCGCCACTTGTGTACATGCAAGGAATCTCCAATAGAGATGCCCACACCTGGAGTTCAGGGTCATTGTGGAGGAGACATTTTTCACAAATTTAAAATCAGATGAAGCAAATTAGAGCCTGGACAAATCAAGACTAACCTATTCACTGGGTTTTAAAGATAAATTTAAAGTCAGTTCTTTCTTTTTTTTTTCCCCAGCTTTTCATTTCTGTGACCTACTTGGCAAATAGTCCCTATGTGTTCTTTCTTGTTGGGCTTTTATTTTTTACACAAAGCATTGGGAAGAATTACTGCTGGCCGATTCCTGAAGGCAAGGACAGGAAACTATTGCCTCTCCTCTGTGTGCTAGGAATGTTTGCAAACACGATTGTGTTGGGCCCTTACAATAACGCTTTGAAATGCACATTATTGTTTTTCTTATGATATATGAAGAAACAGGTTTATAGAGTTTTGTCACTTGCCAAAAATTAGACAGTGAAGGCTAGAGCCAAGATTTGTATACAAGCTGTTTGATTCTCCTTGATTCACACTAGAGAGGATCTTCCCAGAGTCTACAGAAAACCTTCACCTCTAGACTAGAACTTTCTAGAGCTAAGATATAGCAACAGCAAATATTACATAGCTTTTCCCATGATCCTGGGCATATTGCAAGTCATATATTCATTTAATCCCACAAAACGAAGTAGGCAGTTATATTTTCTATTTTGCAGATCCAAAAAACTGTGACACAGAAGGATTCTACACACATTTTAGTTCTACAGCCCATCAACAAAGAAGTGAGGACTCACGTCCATGCAGTCTTGCTCCACGCTCTTAACTGCTAAGCAGTTTTGTTAATGTCCATTTTGTTAATGGAAATATATGAAGCCTAGAATATTGCCTTTATTCCTGTAAGAGGGGGCGTATTCTGCCAGATGATAGAAGAGGGCCAACTGGGTAATAAACTCAAAGAAGAGTCCAATGATCCTTTTATTATTATTATTTGACAAGTAGAGTTATAGACAGTGAGAGAGACAGAGAGAAAGGTCTTCCTTCCATTGGTTCACTCCCCTAATGGCCGCCAGGGCCGGAGCTACGCCCATCTGAAGCCAGGAGCCAGGTGCTTCTTCCTGGTCTCCCACGCGGGTGGGGGGAGGGCAAGCACCTGGGCCATCCTCCACTGCCCTCCCAGGCTACAGCAGAGAGCTGGACTGGAAGAGGAGCAATCAGGACTAGAACCTGGCACCTATATGGGATGCCAGCGCCACAGGCAGAGGATTAACCAAGTGAGCCACCGTACCAGCCCTCAACAATCTTAATGGCAAATGTCACCAGACTGTAGCTGTTCTGATATCAAGGTCAGTGGGAGACCAAAAGCAGAGATTGGCTCACTCCAGCTCTTTCCATCACTACCCTCGCTCTGCCCGTAGGCTGAGCCCAAGCTTATCATATGCATGGCCGCCTCTGATTGAGCTTCCCAGTTTCAGCTTCTGCTTCTGTCACTTGCATGCTACCCTCCATTCCCACTACACTTTTTCTCATACAGGCTGCTCCTTGAAAGGAAAGGCTGTTTTTGCTTCTACAGCTTTGCAAAGTGTGCTTCCCTCTGTCTGCAGTGCCGTTTCTCACCATCTCCATATGACAAACCCCTCCCTATGCTCCAAGATCCAGTTCAAGCAGCTTCGACTCCCAAAACCTTTAACCAGAGTTGATCACTCTCGAGTGTCACTGAGGCCCCCAACGGTGGGTTTTTGTTCTCACTTTTTCTTTGCAAGCGTTTGTTGACCTGCTGGTCTCTGTTAACAGATTGCTCGGTCCTAAAGGGAAGAGATAATTGTGTCCATGTTCATACTCATAGTATGGGAGCACATAATAGCGTAATGAACTATATCACTCAAGGAATTGAGATCCAATTGAGGATCCAAACATGCAAAAGGTGGTCTGACTCCTAGAGAAGAGTGATTCTGACAAGGTACTGTTATGCTCTGAGCAGTCAGCCAGACTCCCAGCCTGACACTGCTCTACAAACACAATCTCCCAAGAGAGGCAACAGAACGCCGCCTGTCGTGTCTAATCATTCCAAACTGTAGTTCTTAGATGCTTTTAGGGAAGAGTCTTGTTGCCAGTAAATAGATTTAGAATCAATAAGCATTTATCGAGCACCTTTGCTACGTGTTGAGTCTTTCTTATATGTATTCTCTGATTGAGATGAAACTAATATGATTTTATTTCATTTTTCCTAATTTCCCCAGTAGTTCTGTGAGATAGGGCCAATTATTTCCATTGATGAGCTGGTGAATCTGAGACAGAATAGTTAAGAGACTTATTTGAGGTGATACAGGAAACAAAGAGCTAGTGTTTGAGTCCAGGGCTCTTTCTACCAGTTTTGAATGGTATGTTTGAATCAAAGATGTGGATCTCACTCATTCCCTAAATCTTAGATTCTTGGCCTTCTCTGTTAACTCTTTTTATCTGTGATTTATCCTTGAGCAGTTACACATGCTTCTGTGGTTCTAGTCTGATAAGGATCACTTCTACATCTTCAGTGATCTGCAGATTTGTGGATGCGAGTGTATACCTGACATTTCCGTGGTGGTAGTTCATGGACACCACAATTTCAAACATGCCTTAAACCCACCTAACCACCTTTACCACTGAACCTACTTTTCCTGTTTCAACTACCTCATTTAGTGGCAAGGCAATCCCAGGAATCGGATTGTCTTCTCTCTCAGCCATGCGCTGAATTCAGTTGCCTATCTGGACACCTGTACCTTACAAATATATTTTAATTAATTCTCTTCTCTAATCCAAACTAGTGATCTGCCTAGATTCAAAACCTCATTATCTTTCACCTGAGTTATTGCTGTAGCTTTCTCTTTTCTATGCTGAGGTTCAGCTGTAATAGATCATCTCTGGAGGCATGACAAGGTGTTTCTGAAATACTCATAAGACTATGAGACCGCATTTGAGGCTCTTCAGTGGCTCTCTAGTGCATCTAGAATAAGGCCCACGCTCTTTTGCTCACACCACAACCAGACATGCTTCCCTCAAATACCTCACTTCCACCTTGCACTTTACCCTTGTGCAAAAAACAAATCCTGTTATTATTTCTACACATATTATGCCACTTATTTCCATACCTCAAAGTGGCCTTCCCATATGTTTTTTCCTGGATGATGCTAACGTTGCTTAGTAAGCACCCCCTTGGGTGCTTAATCCTACTGCTGCTGGATTTGACCTCCAACTAACCTTTGTTTCCCCCTGTCATAGCATCTACAATGCTGCACTGCTCTTACCTGCTGGGCTCCTTGATATGACAAGCACAACGTGCTGTGTGTTGTCACATCCCTAGACACTAGCACAGGGCCTAGCACACAGTAGGGATTCAGCAAATCTTAATAGAACAGCACTGAGTAACATGGTGTGTAATGAATACAAGCAAATTTTCTAAATTGATTCAAAGAATAATGAGGGATGGCCAAGTGCAGCCTGTACCCTCAGATCACAGGCTACCAGATACACTAAATCCGAGAGTCTAGTGTCTAAACCCATGCATTTTGGCCAAATCATTGGAGCCTACTCTTTCCAATTTCTCTCTGTATGTCCTTTCTAGTTGTTAGAGACACATCTTGGTAGACTAGGATTGTCCAGTATTCTTTAACTCTTGGGTAATAAGATACAAGGGCACTTTTTTAAAAAGTTTGTGGAAATTGTATCAAAAGATAAATTTATTTTGGTGCAAAAGATGAAAAGTACAGTTTTTCTTCATATTATATATTTTTCTTTTTAAAAGCTATTTATTTATTTGAGAGAGCTATAGAGTGTGAGGGAGAGACAAAGAGAAAGGTCTTCCTTCCATTGATTTACTCCCCAAATGGCCACAAGGGCTGGAGCTGTGTGGATCCAAAGCCAGGAGCCAGGTGCTTCTTCCTGGACTCCCACATGGGTGCAGGGGCCCAGGGATTTGAGCCATCTTCTGCTTTCCCAGGCCATAGTAGAGAGCTGGACTGGAAGAGGGGCAGCCAGGACTAGAATCAGTGCACATATGAGATGCCGGTACTGCAGGCAGAGGCTTAGCCTACTGCACCACAGCACCGGCTCCTATTATACATTCTTCATGAACATCTTGAAGACTCATCATATACATGGATTTTATTTTCTTGCACCAAAATAAATTTACCTTTTGATTCCATTTTTCCATTAATTTTTTGAAGTACCCTCATACTAACAATAAACGTTTGATTTGGAGTTCTTTTGTTCTCAAGTTGAGTGAAATGGAGGCTATAAGACAAGAGTGATACAGAATGATGAAGACAAGCTAATTGGGCTAAGGAGGCTGAACCTAGTCTTCTCTCTGCTTCAAATATCCACAAAAAGCTCTTGACATCAATGACCACCCAGGCTGCCCCTGCTTCTGTGGTTGACTTTTCCAGAGAGTTCTGCCTTGCTGATCTTTCTACATGAGGCCTTGGAGCTGCCCTGCAGCCTGGGGAGAGTCTCAGCTCCTAGCTGTTGGTATTTTGCCCATTTCTGCTTGCTGCGTAACCTGACTTCATAATTCTTATTGTTTTCTCTTATGCTTGCATACAGCTTTCAAAGGACTTCTATATATTTCATTTCTCTTAAACCTGCCAATAGTCCTGTGAGTTAATAGATCATATCATGTATCTGGTAATAGAAGGGAGTCCTGAATTGAACTCAGGTCTCATAATTCCAGAGACTGTCTCTTGCTAGTATTCACCGTGGGAAGGAAATTCCAGAAAGGATCCCATATTCATCTCTCAGCTATTTGTGGACACAGGTGAAAGAACACCAACATTGCTTCCCCTAAGTTAAATATTAGACATTTCTGTATTTTTGAAAGACTTTCGCTTTTCCACCCAGTTTCCAAGTAGTTACCTAATCTGGTCCTCACTACACAGAAAAGCAGCAAATTCTGTTCCTTCTCTCTGTACAGCAGCACCCACAATATCTTCTTTCTCTGCATCCCTCTTTCTCTTGCCAAAGTGACTTGTTTGGGGACAGAGACATATGTTCTAAGCTGGGCCAATGCATTTGGCAAAGTGTGTAGCTCAGTGGCTTGGGTTGGTCTTCACAGATTCTTACTGTCAAAAAAGAATTAAAATCCTCCATGGGGAATTCTGTTGCAATTTTTGGAAAGACATATTTCCACTGGAAATGAACTATGAGTCTGGAGTTGCTGTAGGATGGGGTTCCTGCCATCTTTCCTTCATGTGCATGGAAAGATCCTAGCTGAAGACCAGAGAGAGTGAGAGAAGCTTGACTATTGGATTGAAACCCAGAATCTTATATTCCCTAACTTTCACATTTCTTCTAGTCTTTCAAATGATGTGAGTGAATGAGTCACTAAATTTCTTTTTTTTTTATTTGACAGGTAGAGTTATAGACAGTGAGAGAGAAAGAGTAAGGTCTTCCTTCCGTTGGTTTACCCCCCAAATGGCTGCTACAGCCGGCACTGCACCAATCCAAAGCCAGGAGCCAGGTGCTTCCTCCTGGTCTCCCATGCAGGTGCAGGGACCCAAGCACCTGGGCCATCCTCCACTGCCCTCCTGGGCCACAGCAGAGAGCTGGACTGGAAGAGGAGCAGCTGGGACTAGTACTTGGCACCCCAACTGGGACTAGAACCCAGGGTGCCAGCGCCAGAGGCGGAGGATTAGCCAAGTGAGCTGTGGTGCCGGCCCGCTAAATTTCTTTTACCTTAAGCTTAAGTTGGGTTTCTCTCACTTGTACCCAATTACTTCAATTTCTATTTAATAAAATGTCACTACATATATGAATATATAAAGGTTTCATAGTGTTATAAGTAATGCTGAAAAAATAATTCTATGAAGACCAACCCAAGCCACTGAGGTATACATTTTGCCAAATGAACTAAATGTAACTTTTCTTAGTTCAAACAGATGACCTTGAAACTGAATAGCTCTCATCCTGGTCCACCAGCTGACTTGGCCCAGACTCAACATCGATCCCTTCCTCTAGTTTGCCTTTGTCACAGCTGTGCCTTTTCTGATTGGTTCAAGGTGGGATGGCTCCTGTGTCAAGGGCTCTACGCAGATCTCAGGAGCAAGGTTGGTGATGTTTATTTCTGGTCCTTCCTGGACACCAAAGAACCCACTGATCACAGTATCCTTGCAGGTGGGGCAGTCCATTCATACTTCACCTATGCTGTTGCTGGCCGTGGAGTTTCATTTCCCAGGGACCTTGCAGAGCCAGGGTCAGCTTTAGAGGCAATTTGTTTCCTTGTTTACTGTCCAAGAAGTATTCAGCTCAAGTCCATGGCCATTTCTGCGAAGGTTTCTAGAGAGAAATTCTTTTGGAAAGTGGATACTGAAGTTAAATCATATTTTAAAGTGAAGTTGGTGCTGTCCTTCAGAGTCTTTGGTTTGCCTGTTTAAAGAAATTACGACCCCTACTCCAGTATTATACCAAGCAGGGGCCACCACTTTTAGACAGTCCGCTGACATCTGGAGCTTCAGTATAGCTTTAGTGTCGACCACATGCCCAAACACACCCTTTATCCGTAGACCTATTGATGACTTTCCTGTGCACTAGAGATGTCCATCACTCTGCCACTCACCAGCTGTCTTACCTGCTCACCCCTCTTTCCATTCCTCTTGCCTCTTCGTGCCTCCTGACGTAATCTGAGCACAGCCTGAGGTGCTGCCATGAAAGGTGACACACTGCATCCTATATGCCATGCTGCAGGCCGTGTCTCATCGTGGTAGCTGATATGCCGGTAGCTGCTGCTGTCTGGATAGGGGGGAAGTTCTGAGGCTTCTTTCTCAATGGATTGTGGATTGGAATCTGGAACTTTTAAAGAATTATTTATGTATTTATTTTATTTGAAAGAGTTAAAAAGAGAAAAGAGAGAGAGTCTTCTATCCACTGCTTCACTCTCCAGTTGGCTGCAATGACGAGGGCCGGGCCAGGCTGAACCTGGGAACCAAGACCTTCATCCAGGTCTCCTAAGTGGGTGCAGGGGCCCATGGACTTGGGCCATCTTCCATTGCTTTCCCAGGCACATTAACAGATCAGAGGTGGAGCAGCCGGGACTGAAACCAGAGCCCATATAGGATGCCAGCACAGCCCCGGCCCCTGGAATCTGGAATTTAACATTTGAGTTGTACCTTGGCTGTACTGTTCTCCCCTGCCTAGATCCCATAGTCTTCATTAATTCTAGTCCACGCCTTGCATTTGTCCAGGTTTCCTAGAGTAGAATTTCTCCTTCTATCCCCCGCAGCCAGAATCTCACTCTTCCTAAAGGGAAGAATTCCCAAATGTTCATAGGAGTAACCATGGTGATAGGACAACAGCATGTCCTCCCATGTACAGTGCAAACTGAAAAATGCTTTTATCTGTACCCTCACATTTTATCCCCAAAACCATCCATGGAGATAGGGCTTTCCATATTCTCTTCATATAAGAGAAAAATTAAGCTCACAGTGGGTGGCACAGTGGTTAAAACACCTCTTAGGATGCCCATATCCCATTTTGAAGTGACTGGATTTGAGTTCTAGCTCTACTTATTTTTTATTTTTGAAGATTTATTTATTTTATTTGAAATGCAAAGTTACAGAGTGAGAGAGAGGCAAGAGAGAGACAAAGAGAGAGGAGAGACAGAGATCTTCCATCCACTGGTTCACTCTTCAGATGGCTGCAACGGCCAAAGCTGGGCCAATTCAGAGCAAAAAAACTTTCTCCAGGTCTCGCATATGGCTGCAGGGGCCCAAGCACTTGATCATCTTCCACAGCTTTTCCAGATGCATTAGCAGAGAATTAGATTAGAAGTGAAGCAGCCTTGGGGCTGGTGCTGTAGCTCAGCGGGTTAACGCCCTGGCCTGAAGCACTGGTTCAAAACCTGGCTGCTCCACTTCCAATCCAGCTCTCTGCTGTGGCCTGGGAAAGCAGCAGCAGATGGCCCAAGTTCTTGGGCCCCTGCACCCCCATGGGAGACCTGAAAGAAGCTCCTGGCTTCGGATCCATGCAGTTCTGGCCATTGCGGCCAGCTGGGGAGTGAACCATCAGGTGGTAGACCTCTTTCTCTCTCTGCCTCTCCTCTCTCTGTGTAACTCTTTCAGATAAATAAATAAGAAGTGGAGTAGCCAGTACTCGAACTGGTGCCCATATGGGATGATGGCACTGCAGGTGGTGTCTTTCCCCCACTATGCCACAGCCCGGCCCCCTCTAGCTCTACTTCTGATCCCAGCTTCTTGTTAATGCAGAACCTGGAGACAGCAGGTAAGGGCTCAAATAGATGAGTCCCTGTCTGGGGGATCCAGATTGAGTTCCAGGCTCTTGGCTTCAGCCCAGCCCTGTCTTAGCTGTTAGAGGCATCTGAGAAGTGAGCCAGTGATTGAGAGATCTCTTTATTGATGTCTCTTTGCCTTTCAAATAAATGAAAATAAATTTTAAAAATCCTTAACCGATAAAAACATAAATAAAATTTAGCTCACAAAGCTCCAGTATCAGGTTCATTGATTCATTTGCTTTCTACATGCCAGACACCATGCCGAGCCGTGGAGATGCAAATATGAAGTAGGTATCAGTTCGCCATCGCCATTACAAACAGTGCGGCAGGAGGAGTGGAGGAACTGGTGCTGTGTTGCACCGGAGCTGCCTGCACCAGGCCTGGCAGAGCAAGAGCCGCCATCTTGAAGGATGAGGGAGAGTTGGCTGAACAGCCTATGGTGACAGACAGCTTGGGAGGAAGCAGCTAGATCATCTCGGGTTGGTGGGGTAACGGACGAGGCCGAGCAGGCAGCAGGTGTCCTGCCGTTGGGGAAAGCTTCCAGAACTTCAGGATGAGATGAACTGCAGTTGTGGCTGGGAGGACAGCCGAAGGTCAGGAGGAGAGCTCCGAGCTGTCGTCCTGGCCCTGTGAGCTGCCCTGGTTGGCTACACTCTGAACTGTTCCTAACCTCTCACTTTCAGTTAATAAATCCTGCTCCGTCTGTCTCCAGAGTATCCTTCCAATATGTCTCCTCTCTGCCCTCACTCCCAGTGCAGATTCTTCTTACCAGTGCAATAAGACGATGCTTCTCCTTCTACCTCCTCCAGCCACTTCTTTGCCCCATCACCAGCAGTAACTCTAAAATGTAGTTAAAGGTGCAGATTTCGGTGGACAACAGCCTGGGTTTAGATTTTATTTCTATTGATTGCAAGATGTGCAGCCTGGGATAAGCTATGTGCCCTCTCTAATTTGAACTTTCTTGACTTGGAGCGGGCATCATCCTGGTGGTTAATACACCCAAGTCCCCCCTCAGAGTACCCGGGTTTGAGTCGCAGCTCTAACTCCTGACTCCACTCCAGGTCCCTGCTAATGCAGACCCTAGGATGCAGACGTGGTGGTTCAGGTAACAGTTTCTGCAGCCCGTGTGGGAGACCTGGACTGCGTTCCTGGCTCCTGGCTTTAACCTCTGCCCAGCTCAGTTCTGGGGAGTGAATGAGTGGGTGGGAGCATTCTCTCCCTCCCTCCTTCAATTCCTCTATTAAATGAGGTGATACACTGCCTGTCATTGTGTAAATGGGGATCAGGTGCACCTTGGCTCCTCTTTCCCATCCAGGTTGCCTGTGCCCATCCCCTTCTTCTACACTGGGGTAAATGTCAATAAAACCTCTGATAAAGGTGTTCTGATTGGTTATGTGTGAGTAGATACAGTTACTATTTCTCCAGAGGGCAGCCCCCTGCATGGCTGTCCTTTTGTACTTCTCACCTCAGATCTCCTGAATATTCTTCCCTGAAGATGTGAGAGAGTCCTTTTCGTATGCAAGGTTGGGGTAAGAGACTAGGGATGATGTGAGAGAGTGAAGTGGAGGTACAACCTCAGCCTTGAACCTGGCCTTGTGCTCCAACTCCCTAGAGCCCTTTTGGTAGTGAGTTGTATAACAATCTAGGACTGTGATTTCCATTTTACTATTAAATATCACATATAACATTATATCCTGCTGCAAAATTTTCCATTTAATCTAATGTCTCTTGGAAGCCCTAGAGTCCCATAGCTTTTCTTGTTTTTGGTTCAAACCTGTTCTTCTTCAGTCAACCCCACACTCCTTATGTTTCAGCCACACTGAAGAGTCTAATAGTTACTTGATGAGTTGTGATTTTTCAGAGCTCCACGTCTTTGTACATGCCATGGCTTCAAGTTAACCTTTCAATTGTCTCTCTCTTCCACCTTCTTTTCTTTTTTAAAGATTCATTTATTTATTTGAATTGCAGAGTTACAAAGAGAGAGGGAGACACAGAGACCGAGAGAAAGGCATCTTCCCTCTGCTGGTTCACTACCGTACTGGCCACTATGGCCAGGGCTTAGCTAGGCTATGGCCAGGGCTTAGCCAGGCTAAAACTAGGAGCCAGGAGCTCCTAGTGGTGGCAGGATCCCAAGTACTTGGGCCAACTTCTGCTGTTTTCCCAGGCCATTGGCAGGAAGATGGATTATACAAAGAGCAGCCAAGACTTGAACCCAGCACCCATATGGGATGCTGGTGTCACAGGCAGCAGCTTGACCTGCTGTGCCGCAATGCTGGGCTCACCTTCCTTTTGGAGGAACTTGAGGATATTTGGCACTCTCAGATGAAATCTTAAAGACAAAATTCAAATTCCACCTTCCCTGAACCTGTCCTGACACTCTAAGCAAAACTGACAACTTGCCACAATGTCACCCCTCACTTGTATGGACTGTGAAGATGTCACATTGTTTTATCTAGTGAAATATTCTGTATTTGATTTTATGCCTATCCATCCTCTTACGAGGTGAACCCTACTGAATAGGCAGTATTGATCACAAGAGAAACATTTTACATCAGATAAGGACAAAAATATTGACATCAGTTAATGGGAGGAGAATGTGAGGTATGGATACACGTAGAAAAAAGTATATAAGCAGATGGGGATATGAGGAGCTGAGAAGAGAAACTGCCATAGGTCTACACTATTCTGATGAAAAAAGTGAGATCTGCTGTGCCTGTGTATGGAATTTTCCCAAGTGAAACAGAAAGTATAGCTGCCATAAAGCCATTTCCTGGTAATGGAGTCCCATCCCATGACATTGATATTGAAATAAGGGAGCTATTCATGTGTTAATGAGATAAATCACATCCACAGACCAGCTCCTAGGTTCTTCTGCTGAGCTCCTTGTTGGAAGCAGGTCGAAGGAGGTTTTCTGTGAGCTTTTGTGCAGCAAAGAAGGAACTCGGGAAGACTAGGTGGGGCATGAAGAAAGAGGGTGACACTGGGTACACCTTCTTGGGTGAACCTCTGGCTTCAGTCGTGGTTGGAATGGGAATCCTCATGCCACCCATGAGTTAACCAGCAGTACCACTGCATGGGAGGGACACTGGGCTGTGGTGTGCCCTGTCCTCACAGCCTGTGTAAGTCATCCAATGGCAGCCGGGAATTGATTTTCTATCCCAGCCTCTTGCTTTTAGGGCAGTGTATCTGGGCTCCTCAGAAGACACAGAGGGAACTGCAGGAATAAGTAAAAAATTAGAATCTTCACATCTGTCAACTTAGCTAAAAGCCTGACTCAGAATAGATACTTATTAAAAACAAATAAAAACAATAAGCTTCAATGAACCGTGGATTTTGTCAGGAAGGCTAAAATGCTAAATGTCTTTAGATGTAAATTTAAAAGCATCTACTGCTTAAAGAACTGGTAATTGTCAAGGACAATAAGAAATACTTTACATCAATTGATGTGTTTATTTTGCTTTAAGATGAAAAGTAGTAATCTTGCAGGATAAAGTATTATTTTTCCTGTTTTGTAGAAATAATATTTTGTTTAGTAGGAAAATCAAGGGTCTCAGAGACATATTTAGGATGATAACAGCAAGTGGCAGTTAATATTCAAATCCAGTCTGTGTGCTCCCAAGCCTGTGCTACAATAGTCAGAAATATTATATCATCAAAGTAATTGATAAAGGAAAGTGATCATCAAAGTAATTGATAAACTGTGAACTTGGAGACTTGGAGATGGGATACACATTGATGGTAAAGACACCCATATATAGTTTCCATTCTATTTATTTCATTTGAAAGGGAGGAGGGCAGAGAGACTGACCATACACGTTGGTTCACTCCCCAAATGCCTTCCACAGCCCACACTGGGTCAGACTGAAACCAGGAGCCTAGAATTCAGTCTGGGTTTCCCAGGTAGGTGACAGGGACTCTAGTGTTGAACCATCACGTTCTGCCTCCCTGGATGTACATTAGCAGGAAATTGGATTGGACTTGAACCCAGGCACCCCAGCATAGCATGTGGGCATTCTGAGTGATATCTTACCCAAAGTGTCAAACGCCCACCTTCTTGTGTTTTATTTTGATTCTTCCTTATCTATCACATAGAGACTTAACTGGAAATCACTTACCAGGAAGAACAAGCCAGTCCTCGAAATCTGAGTAGATACTTGTGCTTTTCTCTCACATGTGCATAAATATGTATAAAGTCTTTAATGTGGGGAACAGTGTAAAGTGCCCTTAGGTTGCAGTATTCTTAGTAGTTCAGAGAACAGGTGCTGGTATCTGGAAAATCTGAACACAAGCAGTGCTTTTACTCTTCCGACATTCTGTGGGCATGAGTAGGTTATTCCACTGGTCTTACTCCATTTCTTTATTGTGTAAAGGGGTATAATTGTATCCATATATACCTCAAAATATTAATGTACAGATTCAAATTTGAAAAAATACATAGTAATATTTATTATAGACTCTAGTCAGTGTTCAATATGAGCTATTATTTTGTTATATTTAAGATGCAAGTTGATATCCATAGCAGATGAAAGAGAAAGGCTTAGAAAAGGTTAAAGAAAAATCAATCAAAATTGTATACACAGAACAATTACAACCATGTAAGCATTGAGATTGAAAATAACTACAGAAAGAGGCTAGAGGAATATGTATTCAAATTATATAAGACATTACCTGTAGAGTAGTACATCTTTTTTTTTTTTTTAGCTCTATTTTCTAAATCCTCTGTGATCTTCAAATAATGTTTTATTAATGGAAGAAGTTCATTTTGTGTAACTTTTGGAACTCTATACTTGTCTTACCTGATCCCTAAAGGAAACAAGTGGAAAAAGGTTGAAAATGCTTTTTCTAATCCAAGGCCAATTTGCCTGGTAAATAGTTTCTTGAATACTGCAGGCTCCTGAAGGCATCTCTGTATTAGGTGACTGGATCAGCGACCCCAGGACAGCACTTCCCAGGGGTCCTTAGAAGGCCTGCTGGTGCAAATTCGTCTTTGTGCTCAGTTCCCTGTGATTGAACTAAAAATTCCCTGGGCTCAGATGGAGGCTGGCTGGGTGCCACATCCTTCTCTTTAGGTGGTTCAATCTGGAGGAAGCTGAGCTCTTAGCACGGGAACAGTCCTGCTGTATCAGCACTGATGGCTAGTGCAGCCATTCATTAGGCAGAGATTAGCTTAAGTACAGTAGTTAGTTAATTGCAGGTTTGACACAGAACTCCCTGTGTCACAGCATGCAGCCTGGAAGCTGAGCCAGAGCGCTGGGAAGATTTCCAGGCACACTTACAATGCATCAAGTGGAAATTAATATCCAGTATGGGTTTGGGGGATCAGGGTGGTCTCCTATGGTTTTGGAAGCCTACCTTAGCTTGACCTGGATCCTCAATGGTTCTTTCAATGGGGTTTTGTTTGGTTGTACAGGAAGGGTTGCTGGGGGTGTTGATGCCAGACATGAATTCTTAGTAGTAGATAGGAGACAGCCACACAGATGGTTTAGAAGACTTTTGATGTTATAGGCATCAGAGACTCAGAAGCAGAAGAGGCATTTGGGAAATACCAGGTATCAAATATAGTGGGAGCAGGGTTGGGAGTGGTGAGAAAGGTGTAAGAATGTAAGAGAGAGACAAGAGACACAAGGATGAAAGATGAAGAGTGAGACAGACAGCGTTGTGATCCATGTTCCAGGGATGGTCAGATGAGAGAGAAGTCTCTGACGAATTGTAGGTCATGGAGAGTTTTCATGAAGACACAACACTTTGTAGGAACTGAGCATATCATTCACCCCACATTCATTCATTATTTTGTTCATTTTTCCACCAATAGAAATTAAGCATTCGCCTTGGAACAATCAATGTACTATTATAGTTCAGGTGGAAGAGAGGGAGACAGATTAAATCATAGATTATTAGAACACACAGTGATCTGAGCTACATTAAATGTCTATGCAAGATCATGTGAAAACAAGGAGCTGGCGAGTTAACCAAGACTTCACAGTGGATGGGGGATGTAAGTCTGTGTTGAAAGGATGAATTGGGGTTTAACAGACAAAAATAAGAACCTCTAAGCAGAGAGAAGAGAAGAGCAAGGAAACTTATGTGAGGGGAACGAGAAAGAATCAAAATTAGGTAGAAGGAGAATAGAGCAACAAGAATACAAGTAAGGAAAGAGAATTGAGATCGAGACAGGAATTGTTTGGATTTCTGAATTAGAAATTGAAAAAGAATTCTGTAGGTCAGTGTTGAGGTTGATTTCTTCTGAGAGGATTCATTCTGAGAGGAGGAGCGTGGTGGGGACAACAGGCACGGAGTCACCACACAGACACCGGGAGTCGGGTGAAAGCAGGCCAGAGGCGAGCAGCCCGTAGACTGGTTTATTTCAGTTGCTACAGCTGCTTATGTAGCCAAGGCAGCCAATCCAGTGAAGGGGTGGTCTATGCCCTAACCAATCACAGCCTGTTGCTGGGCAGTTTCTGAAACCATCCAATCACAGCCTGTTGTTAGTCAGGTTCTGTTGTCATGTGGTTTCTGAAGCCATCCAATCACAGCCTGTTGCCAGGTAGTTTCTGTTGTCAGTGGCCATCTTGGCATGACCTTTTCACCTTCTCATTCCACCACAGATCAGTGTTCCCCAGGTCTTTTGATCACCTACACTATCAGTGCATACTTTTGGGTATATACTGCCAATGTTGCACTCATCTGCCCATTCATTCCAAAAAACCCGAGTGAGCCTCTGTTATATACAACACTGCTTCCCATACCTGCAGGCCAACTTAGATAGTCCAAGTTGTGTTGTATAGCAAGGGCCTTATTTTCCACCACATTTTCATATTTTGTATATTAACAATATATATATGTTTGATTTCTAGACTTTTTATACTGCTCCATTGGTTGGTGTTTGTGTTTTTACCCCACTGCCACATTGCTTTGATGACATTAGCTTTATCATATATTTTGAAATCAAGGAGTGGGATGCTTCCAGATTTATTCTTTTTGCTAAAGAAAGCTTTGGTTATTCAAGGTCTTTTTTGCTTCCAAATGAATTTTAGACTTTTTCTCCAGTTTCTGTGAAGAAATGACATTGGCATGTCTTTAGGGATTGCATCGAATATGTAGATTTCTGTGAGCACTACTGACACTTTAATAATATTATTTTTCTTTTTTTGAGATTTTTTATTTATTTACAGAGTTACAGAGAGACAGAGACAGAGAGAAAGGTCTTCCTTCCTTTTGTTCATCCCCAAATGGCCACTATGGCTGGCACTGCGCCAATCCAAAGCCAGGAGCCAGGTGCTTCCTCCTGGTCTCCCACGTGGGTGCAGGGGTCCAAGCACTTGGGCCATCCTCCATTGCACTCCCGGGCCACAACAGAGAGCTGGACAGGAAGAGGAGCAACTGGGTCTGGAACCCGGCACCCACATGGGATGCTGGCATCACAGGCGGAGGATTAATCTAGTGCGCCATGGTGCCAGCCCCTAATAATATTAATTCTAATCCTTGAACATGGATATCTTTCTATTGTGTCTTCTGCAATTTCTTTCATTGTGCTTTACTGCGTTTTAATTACAAAAAAGTGTATTTTGGTTTAAAAAAATTTAAAATATACACATAGGTTTTTCATAATACATACTTCTGTGACCCTTTTTCCTTTAATTTTCCAATAAATAATTTCAATTTACTTTATAATCATAAGCTTAATGCACCACTAACCACAAATAAGAAATACATGAAGTTTGTGTACTTTAAATAAAATTCTTAAAAAATGCAAAAACAGATGGTAAAAAGTAGAAAGACCATTGTTCCACAGAGGTATAGACAAGGGCTAAAAATAATAATCAAACACTAACAAGTCAGCTTCATTCTTGTACAGTTTTTGTATCCTATATTAACTACCACATATCAGAGAAAACATGAGATCCTATATTTTACTGGTTTGAGTGTATGGATCTTTCACTTCCTTGTTTAAATTTACTTCTAGGTATTATTTTGATGCTATTGTAAATGTTATTGCCTTATTTTTTCTTCAGATAGTTCATTGTTGGTATATAAAAAGTTATTGATTTTTATATGTTGATTTGGTACCCTACAATTGAATTTGTTTATAAATTCTAACAGTTTCATAATATTTCACAATTGCCTAAAATCGATTTTTAACAATCTCAGTAAGTCAGTTAGTTGGTGAGGTGATGGATATTTTACCTAGCTTGGTTGACGACTCCGACAATAGACATACATCATAAATATACAGAATTAATATAAATATTACATAAATATACACAATTATTATCTGTCAAATAAATATAAATAAATAAAGTACAGGTATGTTATAGGTAAATATATAAAATCTTTATAAATTAATATTTATAATTTATATAATATAAAAAATCTGCACGGACCTCCTCTGGATTATAGATATAATTATTTACAGAATCTTCCTTTTCAGTGGAGTTTGGAAGTCCCCTCTAACTTCATTTCCAGTCAATCAATATCCCTGCCTGTTTTTTATCCCCCTTTTCTTAATCGTTTCATTGATGTTTGGGTCATTTCTGCTTTGTGTCCCTGAATGAATGAACTATGTGTTTATGCCCAGTGGCTTTGTAACCTGCTGAAATGCCCTTTCCCCCTTTTTAGACGTTAGAAAAACACCATGAATCCCTGTTTAAGTCATGCATTCTTCTGAGTGGTTTTTTATGTACCAACTCAGTTAATCCTCACAGAAACCTCCATGAGGAAGACTACATTGTTTTCACAGGTTCACAGGTGGGCAAGCTGAGACACAAGAAAACTGAGCTATTCCCAAGGTCGTTTAATCCACAATAGTAACTAGAGAATGCGGCTTTAAGTAACTGGTTTTCTGAAGGACATACAGCAGGTGAGTGGTTGGGTAGGACTTGGGATACAGGCAACTTACGCCAAGGACCTGCATATGATTCCTTGGCAATACTGCCTGTAACATTTGTGGGAAGTCCTTCCTTTTAATTGGATTTCCCGCAGAATGTTCTGCCATGGTATTTGGACTCTGATTAGAGGTGAACCACTTATTACCAGTATTGATCTCATTCCCATCCGTTAGGGACGTTTCCAGATGCAAGGCACTGAGTATTTTAATAAACATCATCTTACTGAATCTTTCTGACAACTTCCCTATAGAGAGATAATTACCGATCAATTTTCATGTGACAAATTCTTTATGTCAAAGGATCAATCAAGAGATATTAAATGACTTTCTAGGGTCACATAGCTGTTAAGAAGAGCCCACATTTTGTAGTAAGCTTCCCTGATTCCAAAGCCCATCATTTCCAGTATCTGCCGACAGCATTGTCTGGTCTGGTCCCCTTTCTTTCCCCCTGAGAACACAGGGGTACTCTAGTCACACGTAGACGTCTCTGTCCCTGAGCTTCCTGGGCTTGCAGAGAAGGCCCTATTCAGTCATGCTAACAGCACCCAGGGAGTGTTCTCCCCTTATTATCAGCTGCAGTATCCTAGGAAGATGGTTTGTTCTTGGAGGGAGATTTACGGCTTCAACTTCATCAATCTGGCTCCAAGATGCAGTGCCTTTGCCCAGCCACCTCCTTCTCATTCATCTTCCCCAGGGTGAGCAAGACTGTAAATTCATAAGACTTATGACTAGGCTGCAGGAACCAGTCATTCCCTCATCTGTGCCTGCACACACACCACTACTTGCATCTCTTAATTAAGGCTATGTAAAATACAAGTGTTTTATAAACAAATTGTAGCGGTCAAAGCTGTGGATGTCCCATCCTGACTGCCTGGGTTTAAATATGGTCTCTGTCATTTGCCAACTATGTAATCTGAGTCATCCTCCTGTACCTCAATTTACTTAACAGCATATGTATATGTATATATTGGTTTATCAATTAATCAATACATCATACACCATGTTAATCACAATCAGTAACGTGCATGAAATTTATCCATGTTTCTTCCTTCAGATTTTACCTTGTTTCTGCTTGGGGCTACATCTGTACCTTCATCTTCCCCCCCCCATATATATTATATAATATAATATAGATATATATAATATATAATATATATAATGTATATATAGATAGAAATATATATGTTCATATATATATTTCTATATATGCCATTGCCTCATTTCATTGTGCCATTGCCATCATTTCATTCTATATATATATATAGATAAATATATATATTTGTATATAAATATATATATAATGTCACTATCAACCTTATAGAGTTGCTGGAGTGGTAAAATTATCATAAAAAAATTTAATAGCATACCTGCAGCATATCATATATTCCATAAATGTTAGCTATTTTATCATCATCATTATTATCTTCACGAAGGGCATTGCTTCTCAGCAGATCCACTCAGGAGTACTCTTTCCCAACCAGAAGACAGGGACCTTGTCCTAGAAAGTGATCTGGAGCCCAATAGGAGGGCCTTACTACTTCCAGGATTTTTTTCCATAATAATAATAATTCCAATTTATTGAACAACCTGTTTTATGACAGAGGCTTTAGCACTGTAATAAGGTGTAACAGATGAGCTCTCATACATATCTCCCTTCTTCCTTACCCTAATCCACCCCTTGCTCTTTTCTTTGTCCTCTCTGTATCCTAAAGAGCCAGAATTTCCCAAGATCCTGTGTTACTGGCTTCTGGTAGGGTTTAGCCAGCAGGAGGCAGGGTTGGGAAGCTTAGGGGCATCATCCAGTTAATGCAATGCACCACATGACACTAAAACTCAGTGGTGTGCTGTGGTTAAGCATTTATTTCTGGCTCCTATGTTGATAGATCTGCTGGAGTAGTTCTGCTGCAAGCTGTGGGGGCTGGAGGAATATGCTCAGTGCTTCGATTCTGAAAATTCTTTGGGGCATCCCTATTCCATGTGTCTCTGGTCCTTCAGAGATTGGTTGTCCACCTAGAGCGTGTTCTCTATGAGGCAATGGCTTAAATGCACACAGGTAAGGCTAACTATACAAGCACATTTTGCTCGTGTCCTGTCTGCTAATACCTCCTGGACAAAGCAAGTTACAAAGCCAAGCCCAACGTCAATGGAGTGGGCCAGTGTACTCTTCCCATGGTGGCTGAAGCAGAAAGTAGCCACTCTTGACATTCATTAATCCATCACATCATGGTATTTCTTTCACTCTCTGCCTCGTTTCTGCTTGTGGGCACAACTCCTTAAGGACTTTAGCTTCCCTTGATAACATGTTTTGGTCTGCCTTCAGCTGCATGACACTGACTCTCGAATGTGATAACAACTTCAACTTTGCGGGAATAAATGGATCTTTCTGAATCTGAACATCGTCATAAATATGAAAATTATGATAGTAACAATGTTTAAAGTTAGTGTACAGAGGCAAGGCATGTGAAATACACATGGGAACAAAATATTTTAAATGTTCCTTAAGTAACAATAATAATAGAATTACCATAGTAGTGCTTATGATTGTTACTACTTCTCAAGATGATTCAGACATGTAGTGGACTATCTTGCCCCAGAACACAAATCTCTATTTTCATATGTACAGTAGCCATACTCACAGGGATGGATTGGGGCTCCTGAGAAAATTTTCTAAGGGTTCTTAATTCTTCCAGACTGTTGATGGAGGCATGAAGAGCTTTTGGCAATACTTTGGTTGTTGGGGTACATTGGGCTTGTCTTGGCTTGGTCAGATTCATTTTTAAAGAGTCCAATAATAACTTCTCCTCTAATAATCCTATCCTGATGATTCCACTCCACAAACTTCTTCCCTTTCCAGGGCTGCTTGTCAGGACAGTGTCAACCAGAATGCCTGGAGTTAGCACAAACAGACAAGAATCCTTGGATTTCTTGCAAGAATGCACATTCCTGGCATTGCTCCAACCTACAGAATCTTAGGACTTCCAAGGAAGGACTTGGGTTGACATTTTTAACAAGTGCATTGGGTGATTTTCTGAAGGGGCCCTAAGGACACAATTGAGACAAACATACCCCAACTTCACTCATGTTTTTTCAGTCATTCAAGAAACATTCATAGAGAACCCGCAGCACTCTGAGCACTAAGGTCATGGAGATAGAAGTTAAGTCATATTCTGAAGAGCCTGGAGTCTGGGCCAGAGAAGGGTCGGGAAAATAACAATAAAAGGATACTTCATAATAGAAGACAATAAATACTAGTCTGAAGGCAATGCAGAAGGTGTCTGTGGAAGAACAAACTTTGGAAAATGGTAATCAGAGAAGGTTTGGTTGTTGCGTATGTAATACTCTGACAATTGATTAATCCTAATGTCTATGGAATAGATGTGGACTTATGTCCGGAGAGTCAGAGTAGAAAGGAGGGTGGAGCCTTGGGTGAGATTTGTATTGTTTCCTCATCTGGTATAGTAACTGCTGTTCCACTGGCTTAATTTCAATTACACTTGGGAAATGGGGCTAGTAGAAACATAAGTCATGGAAGGTACTGTGTAAAACACATGTACTCAAAAACATACTACATTCATTAATGTCAAGCGCATTCTACATTTGGAAAGTACTATTTTATTTTTTAACAAAATTCTGTAAGGTTAAAGACAAAAAGGACTCTACAGATACTCTATTCTCATAGGATGTGCTTATAGTTCTGTTCCTACATGTGCACACTTGTTGAACAAACATTGAATAAATTGTAGATTATAGGAGTCAGGCTTCTCACTGTAAGAGAAAAAAGAAACAAGAACAGGGAGAAAAATGGAATGAATTTAGTGGCTTTGGATTGGAATTGGAGGTGTCATTATGAACTCATGTTCCTAAAATGTACACAGAGAGATATACTAATAAATTCAGATATTTATGTGTACATGCATGCATTTCCTAGCTGTGGCCACTGAGGGAATATTTCAATATCATCCAAGTGCCAATGAACATACAGAACACTCAGATCTTTGTTTCTAAATACCATTCTCCAAGAAGCAAAACACACTTGAGAAGAGATTTTTTTCTCAGGGATGCATTAAGGAAAATATAAAGGTAGCCTGAATATCTTTCTTGTAATGCCAGAAAACAACAACATACTCTAGAAATGATGAGACATTAAAGAGCAGAGTAGCTAACTGTAAGAACACTCCAATGGCCAAAGCCAGGGCAATTTAAATGACAAAATAAATGTTGATAGTCTTGGGTTATTATCTATAGAATAAAATAGTTGTCTCTGAGTTAATAGTGTTATAAATAAATAATTGAATAAATAAAGGTAGGAAATGTAATAGCTACTTCTTACAGAAGTCAATTAATAATGAAGAAGGAATGAGGAAAATACACGATCATTATTGCAGGCAAGATCTACCAACAAATGCAAAAATGCAGTGGGTGAAAGTTTGGGAAGAAATAATATATAGTCTCAAGTCCTAAGAAACGAATACATTCCAAATAAAAATATTAACCTTATAATTATAAAATCCAGCAGACACAATTTTAATTAAATGAGTGATCAAGGTGATTATCACCAGTAAGACATTTCTATATCAGATGAAGAAGAATATATCCCTTCTGAGGTTTTCATTTTTTGCCAAAAATATCTAATATCAAACTAATCATAAAAAGTCAGATAAATCTAAGTAGAGAGACATTCTACAAAGTATCTGAGCAGTAACTATTAAAAATATCAAAGTCAAAGTCATGATAAATCGCTGAGAAAGTAGATTTTAAGGGTCCTTATCACAAAATTATGATGAGGTAATATATATGTTAATGAGATTGATCTAATCCTTCTGCGATGACAACATGTTTCCAAAAAGCATCTTGCATATCATAAATATATCCAATTTTATCTGGCAATTACAAAAGAAATCCTTTTGTATATACTCATTGTCTTTATAAGAATATCTATGGTATCTAGAAATATAGAAAGAAATTTAATGGCACTTCAATCCAGTGTGTATGATACTTTTATGATAACTGCTAATCAAATACCATTCATATAAAAATAAAATAACATAATTTGAAAAATCAAAGTCACCAAAGAAAAAGAAAGAATGAAGAATTGTCACAAATTCAAGAAGGCTAAGGAAATGCAGCAAATAAATGCATCATAGGGTTGTGGACTAGACTCTACCATTGGAAAAGGACATTTAAGGGAAAAGATAGAACCAAATAGTTTATAATGCTAGTTTGCCAATTTATATAATTAACTTGTGGTTAAGTAAGTTAACATTTTGGAGTGCAAATATTTTGTAGTGTTTTTATAACTTTTGTAGATCTAAAATTAGTTACAAAGCATTAACAAATACTTAATCTGATTGTTCCTCTAGAATATCTGGCAGATAGTAGGAACGCAACATATATTTGTAGAATTATTTTGCCAGTGTGTCCTTGGTCAATCAGCTTTTTATACTCAAGGTGCTATTTCCTCATCCCCAATTTTAATTTAATAGCTCTAGGGCAGCTGTAGCATCTTATAGACACATGTGCTACTCTGCACTCCACAGACAGGGGGCAGCAGACAACTAAGAATGATGGTGACAAGGCTTTATGAGTTGCTCACCTGGCAGGTTTGTGGGAGCTGTCCATTGTCCTGAGATGGCGCCAGTTGCCATCCTGGCCAAGGCAGTGCAGTAGGTGACTTGAGACTCCACTGTGTGTCTGTCGGCTGTAATGGAGCATGATGTCTCAGGTACCAAGCATTGAGGAGGAGGGGAGGAAGGGAAGGGAGTGGGGAAGAGAGGGAGTTAGTTTCTATTTGGAAAGCCAGACTCCAAAGAACTGCATCATTGTGGCAGACAAAACAGGCTCACTTCAGAGGCTTGGACTGGTGGAGACTTAAGCCCCAGTAGTCAACATCTTCTCTACAATAGGTTTTGTAAGGTGTAGTCTGAGGTCTACCTGTACCACAGTTTTCCAGTGCTTGTTAAAAATACAGTGTTGAAGCCTTATGTAACTAGAGCTATTAAATTAGAATCTGAAGAGAAATTCTGGGGAGAGAGAGAGAGGGAAGGACTGAGTGAAAATATGCATCTTTAAAAAGCTTCTTAGGGCCGGCGCCGTGGCTCAACAGGCTAATCCTCCGCCTTGCGGCGTCGGCACACCGGGTTCTAGTCCCGGTCGGGGCACCGGATTCTGTCCCGGTTGCCCCTCTTCCAGGCCAGCCCTCTGCTGTGGCCCAGGAGTGCAGTGGAGGATGGCCCAGGTGCTTGGGCCCTGCACCCCATGGGGAGACCAGGAAAAGCACCTGGCTCCTGGCTCCTGCCATCGGACGAGCGCGGTGCGCCGGCCGCAGCGCGCCGTCTGCGGCGGCCATTGGAGGGTGAACCAACGGCAAAGGAAGACCTTTCTCTCTGTCTCTCTCTCTCTCACTGTCCACTCTGCCTGTAAAAAAAAAAAAAAAAAAAAAAAAAAAAAAGCTTCTTAGTGATTCATAGTCACTCGGAAGTTTTGAATTGTGTTATATCCAGTCCAAAGTGGAGTAAATAGTAATATTTTTAGTATGGGAAGAATCACTAGAACTACTACTCATATTTATTTGTATCTGTTTCTTTAAAGTTTTCCCTTTTACAGTATGCATTAAAATTTGCATAAAGTTTCATTCCATGAATATACATTAGTTTGAGTACATGCATATAATTCACAAATATATTCATGTATATTATTTAACTGAACAAATACTTATTGAGTACTATACCCCATGTACACCTCAGCTTCAGTGTTGAGTAAGACAAAGCGTCCTCATGGACCTTAGATTCTTCTCGTGGAAGGTGAGAGAGAGGAGTGGAGATATTGGTAACAAATGCTCAAAGAATTGTAAGTTAAGAGGTAATTTTAAGACGTGCAGAAACCATTCATCAAGAATTTTCTAAATATCACAAGCAAGTTCATTCCATTTGGTATAAGCTGGGCATTTTTCTCTGTAGTCAGATTGGCCATTCTTCTGTGTTTTCAGACGGCACAATCCCCTAGAACCTTCGTGGTGCTGAGAGGGAAGCCCCATTTCTGCATCCCGGTCCCTGCTTGCCATTAGCACACAGGAACTCTCCTGAGGCTCCACTTCCCTTCCTTAGAAAAACAGACAGGGGAGAGCCCTGCTGCTCTGCTGCTGTGACAATAAATGAGTGTGTGTTTTTCCAGTGCCTCCTACTTCTGTGGAAAGAGCTGAAAACATACAAAGTGATTTCCTCCCCCATCACACGCACTTTTTTTTTAATCAAAAGTGCTGCTTTGTACTCATCTGGTGCCCTATTCCCAAGAAGAATTTATTAGATTGGCAACTCCCTGAAACACTGAATCAAAGAATAAAGGGAAGATGCTTGTGCTGTGTCATGTGTCAGAGGCCTCTCAGCACAATGTGTGAGCTCCTGCGTGTCCTCATCTTTTACAGTAACACTGATGTTTCACTGCGCTTTTGAGTCAGGCAAACAGAACTCCTATTGCAACCCAAACTCCATTTGCAAAGCACAGCTGATAACATCTTTTAAAGCTGCCCTCCCTCTTGAGAGCCTCATTCAGTACAAATCCTCCTGTTCCCTCTACAGAAGATGGTTCTGTAATTAGTGTACACAGGTCCTAAAGCCCTCTGGAATTGTTGACTATTGTGGGCTCAGCAGGCAGAGTGGGTTAACATCCAATCTTGACAAAGCAGACTGGTCGCGTATTGTCACTTTCTTACCACCTGAGTGACAAGGGCATTCCCCAAGTAAAGGGAGCACAGATGGTTCACCAACTTGTCCTGGAGGCAGCATCCCACCACTGAGAGATGATGCTCAGGTAGTGATGCTGTAGTGCAGAGGTAAGAAGCTAAGAAGAGAGATGATGACATGCCAGGAAACAGATCATGAGAAGGAAATCACCTACTTATTCATGAAACCACTGTTCACTCAGCTTCTACTCTGTACCAAGCACTAAGCCTTAAGCAATGAGCAGCAAAGACCCAGTCCCCTTCCCCATGGGGTTCGTAGCCTGTAGGAAACACAGAAACCAGTGATGGTAGCAGAGCAAGTGGTAAGTGCTACAGGAGAAAAATGCGTGGTGAAACCAGGGGCCCTGCCACCCTCAGGCCTGGGTGGAGTTCCAGGCCCCTGGCTTTGCCCTGGTCCAGTCCTGGCCATTGCAGCCATTGGGGAAGTGAACCAGAGAATGGAAGCTTTCTCTTTCCCTCTCCCCCTCCCCCTCCCCCTCTCCCCTCTCCCCCTCCCTCCCTCTCCCTCCCCCTCCCTCCTTCTCCCCTTCCCCCTCCCTCCCCCTCTCCCTCCCTCCCTCTCCCCCTCTCCCCCTCTCTCCCTCTCTCTCCCTCTCTCTCCCTCTCTCTCCCCCTCTCTCTCTCCCTCTCCCTCCTTGTCTCTCTCCTTCCCTGTCTCTCCTTCCCTCCCTCCCTGTCACTCCCTCCCTCTCTGTAACTTTTAAATAAAATTTTAACAAAGAACAGAAGTTTCTTTACCGTTGTGGATCCTGAGAAGTCCAGCATCGAGGAGTCCACAGACTTGGTGTCAGGGAAGGCGCCTTCTCACTCTGTCCTCACACAGCGTGTCTTTTACGAGGGCGCTAATCCCATCCATGAGAGTTCTGATCTTGTCACCTCATCACTTGCCAACGGCCCACCTGCTAATAGGATCACTGTGGGGATTAGGTTTCAGCGTAGGAATGCTGTAGGGGGTAAAGATACTCAGCCCTTGGCCTACCTCATTTATGGAAACGGCTTCCTGACAGTAAGGAGCCTGAAAACCAGATAGTATGATGAGTAGCAGCAGCAGGGGTCTATAGAAACCTCGGTTTCCTTTCATTTCAATTACTTTAGCATTTTAAAAATGGTATCATGCTCCAAGGGCTGTTCTAGACTCTCAAAATATAGAGCTGAGGAAGCCCTGGCCACTGGCCTTTAGAAATATGCAGCCCAGGGTGAGAGGCGGACACACAGACAGGGAGGGGCAGCGGCCAACGAGGGGAAGAGAGGAGAAACCATTCCTGGAGAAGGCTTGATTGAGAGTGAATAAAAAGGAGTTTTACCAGTGAAGACAGCTAGCCAACAGTATTAGGATAAGCATGTGCAGAGGCAGGAGACTGTGAAAGCGCTAAGAATGCCCAGAGCATGGTGAGAAGTGCAGTCTGTGTGGGACCCAGGTGTTGGGTGATGGAGATGAGTATGAGGTGAAAGCCAGGAGCTAGATTAAATAGGTCAGAAATGAGTGTGCAGACGTGTATTCCTTCAGGCAAAGTGGAACTTGCAAAGGTTTTATGCAAAATAGTGCCACTATCAGATCTGCAGTTTGGAAATACCCTTGGAGGTCATTTTAAGGAGACTCACAGGAGACAAACCAAGCAGCTTGTTTTATCAGTTCAGGAGATGAGTGATGCAAGCCTGCATTAAAGCACTGGTGATCCTCACAGATAAGAGACAGATTTAAAAGTTCTCTGTAGGCAGGTTTCTAAGTGTTGGTATTCGATTCAATGCAAGATAAAAAAGGGCAGGCATTTAAACCACCAGTTCAGATGTCTGCTTCCTGTATCGGAGTTTCTGAGTTTGCTCCCGATTCTAGCTTCTTGCTGCTGTGTCCCCGGGAGGCAGTGCTTAGGTCTCTGATACCCACGTGGGAGACCTGGATTGAATTCCCAGCTCCTCCTCCATGGCCAGCACCACAGCTCACTGGGCTGATCCTCTGCCTGCGGTGCCAGCACCCTGGGTTCTAGTCCCAGTCCGGGTGCAGGATTCTGTCCTGGTTGCTCCTCTTCCAGTCCAGCTCTCTGCTGTGGCCCAGGAAGGCAATGGAGGATGGCCCAGGTGCTTGGGCACTGTGCCCGCATGGGAGACCAGGAGAAGCACCTGGCTCCTGGCTTCAGATTGGCACAGCACCGGCCATGGCAGCCATTTGGGGGGTGAACCAACGAAAAGAAAACCTTTCTCTCTGTCTCTAACAATGAAAAAAATATATAAAATAAATAAAAAAGAAAAAAAAAGAATTCCCAGCTCCTCACTTTGGCCTGACCCAGCCCAGCCCTGGCAAAGCCCTGGTCCTTGCAGAGATCTGGGGAATGAACCATTGGATCAGAATGCTGTCTCTTGTCTCTCTTCTCTCCTCTCTAATAAATAAATCATTTTAAATTTTAAGAGGAAAAAGACAAAAGCAATTGATAGTTTATGGTCAAATGACCAATCATTCCCTAACCATACTGTATACTATAATCCCCTGAGGAACTTGGAACAATTACATGTGCCTGGACCCCAATTCAAAAGAATTAATCAAAATCCATGGGGTTTTGCCCATCATCTCTATCTTTTTTTTAAATTTCCAGGTCATTTTAATGTGCTTCTATGTTTGAGAAATAATATTCTAGATCAAGATCTTCAAAGTATGGCTCTCAGGTCAAACAAGGCCTGCCATCTGCTTTGTTAAAAATGGAAATTGCTTGAAATAATTACAGATTCACATGCAGTTGTAAAGAGCAATGCAAAGAGATCATTTGTACAGTTTGCACTTTTTCTCAGTGGTGGTATTTTGCAAAACCATGGTCTAATGTCACACTCAGGAAATTCATCTCAATACAATACACTGGGCTTATTTAGAGTTTTCCCAGCTTCACTAGTACTCATTGTACATGTTTACTGAGTGCTATACAATTTTATTATGTATTTATTCACCTGTTCACCACTACAGTTGTCAATATAATAAAAGCTCCTACACAACAAGCACAATGTCCTTTCACAACCAAATCTACCTTTCATACCGCCTCATACATCCCTAACCACAGCAAAACATTCATTTTTCCTCCATTTCTATAATAGTGTCAATTCAAAGATGTTGGATAAAGGAAATCATAGTGGATGTCATTTATTAGCCTGACTTTTTTCTTTCATTCAGCATAATTTTTGGAAATCACCCTTTGTATAAATCACTGGCTCCTTTTCATTGCCAAGTAGTGTTCTGTCGTATGTATACACCACAGTGTGTTTAATCGTTTGGCTGTTGAAGGACATCTGGATGCGTTCAGCATTTTGCTGTTACAAATATGTTGCTGCACTGATTTTAAGATCATCCCTGCATCTCTAGAATAAATTCTCTCTTCTCTGTAGTGTATAATTCTTTTTAGAATTGTTGCATTCAGTTTACCAGTATTTTATTGAGGGTTTTGTGTTTCTATTTGAGAGATGCTGGTCTGTGGTTTTCTTTCTCTGGACCAGTCTTTGTGTGATATTGGTATAAGGGTAAAACTGGCCCCGTGAGATGGAAATCATTCCTTTCTTCTGTATTTTCTGGTTGAAGCTGTGTTAAGTTGGTGTTAATTCTATTTTATTTTTAAAGGTTTATTATTTATTTGAAAGGCAGAGTTGGAAGGAAGGAAGGGAGGGAAGGAGGGAGAAAGGGAAAGAGGAGGAGAAGGGGAGAAGGGGAGAAGGAGGGGGAGAGGGAGAGGGAGAGAGGGAGAGGGAGAGGGAGAGGGAGAGGGAGAGGGAGAGGGAGGGAGGGAGGGAGAGAGAGAGAGAGAGAGAGAGAGAGAGAGAGAAAATGAATTTTCTGTTAGTTCATTCCCCAAATGGCTGCAATGGCCTTAGCTGGGCTGGTCTGAAGCCAGGAGCCAGGAGCTTCTTTGAGTCTCCCACGTGGGTGCAGGGACCTAAGCACTTGGGCTATCCTTTGATTGCTCTACCAGGCACACCAGCAAGGAGCTGGATCAGAAGTAGAGTAAACATGACTCAAACCAGTGCCCATATGAGATGCTGGCATTGAAGGCGGTGGCATTACCTGCTATGCCACAGTGCCAGCCCTATAGATTGGTGTTAATTCTTACTTCTGTTCGTTACAATTCCCCAGTGAAACCATCTGTTCCTATATAACTTGTTTTTCAGGAGCTTTCAGATTACAAATTTAACTTCCTTAATGGTTATATGGCTATTCAGACTATTAATTTCATTTTAGGTGTGTTTTGGTAGTTTGTGGGATTTGATGAATTGATTCTTTTCTTCCAAGAGTCTGAGTTTATCAGTATAAAGTCTGAATTATTCCTTTATCAGCCTTTTAACAGATGCAGGACTTGTGGCAACATCGCATTTCATACGTGGTACTGATGCTGTGTCTCTCTTTTCATCTTCATTAACTTACTAGAGGTTTATAAATATTATTGATTTTTTCAAAGAGTTTATTTCTATGGACTTTATTCTCCTAGTTTTAATTACACTAAATTCTGCTTTTATCATTATTATATCCATCCATTGGCTTGCTCTGGTTTTATTTTGCTCTTCGTGTACTTGGTTTTGGAGGTAGGAGATTGGATTATTGATTTCTTCATTTCTAATGTAAGCATTTCATGCTATTAATTTCTCTTTCAGTCTGCTTTAGCTGTACCCCGCATATATTAATATGTTTAGTACTCATTTGCATTCAGCTCTATGCATTTTTGGGCCAAATTACTTTAAAACTTCATCTTGGCTCATGGATTATTTAGATGCATGTTGTTTAATTTCCATATGTTTAGGAATTTTCCACTTCTCTGCTTTTGACTTCTAGTAGAAGTGCTTATGGTCTTTGTGACTTAAATTCGTTTATGAGGTTTTTTTTTTATGGCCCAAGAATGACATCTTAATGACTATTCCATGACCACTTGAAACAAGGCTGCATCTTGCTGTTGTTGGGCAAACTGATCAATTGATTGGTAGATCGATTGATCAATTATCTACATCAATAAGATCCAGCTAGTTAATTGTATTGTTCAGGTCTTACACAGCCTTACTAATTTTCAGTCTGGTAGTTTTACTAGCTGCCGAGAAAAGGGTGGTGGACTTCCCAACCACAATTGTGGACTTGACTTTGTCTTTTCAATGCTATCAATTTTTGCTTCCTTCATTCTGGGGCATTGTTATTTGATACATATACATTTAAGATCACTATTCCATTCTAGCAGACTGATACTTCCATCCTTATATGATATTCTTTTGGTCTCTGGTAATTTTCTTTACTCTGAAATCTACCAGATTTAATATAATTATTCCTATGTTTTAAAAAGTAATGTATGCATGGTATATCTTTTTTTTTTACTTTCAAGCAGCATTGAATTGTTGAATTTCAACTGGGTTTCTTATAAATAGCATATAGCCAGCTGTTTTTAAAAATTATTAAGTCTTGGGTTATAAAACTTCTAGGAGAAAACAAAACTTTTTAAGATATTGGCATAGGTAACAATTTTTTGGATAAGAATCCCTCAAACACAGGCTTTGAAAGCAAAAATAAAGAAATGGGATTATATCAAACTACACGGCTTCTGCACAGCAACTAAAAGACTCAACAGAATGAAAACACACCTGGCAGAATGAGAGAAAATATTTGCAAACTATGTACTGAAGAAGGAGTTACATCTAGAACATATAAGAAACTAGAGAATTTCAAAAGCAGAGAAGCAAACAAGCCAGTTTAAAAATGGATCTAACTGGGGCCAGCACCGTGGCACAGTGGTTTAAGCCATGGCCTGCAGCGTTGGCATCCCACGTGGGCACTGATTCAAGTCCTGGCTGCTGCACTTCCGATCCAAGTCCCTGCTAATGAGCCTGGGAAAGCAGAAGAAGATGCCCCGAGTGCTTGGGCCCCTGCACCCACCTGGGAGACCTGGAGGAAGCTCCTGGCTCATGGCTTCAGCCTGGCCCAGCCCTGGTCATTGTGAGAATTCGGGGGAGTAAACCAGCTGATGGAAGACAACCCCCCCTCATTCTCTCTCCCTCTCGTTCTCTAAGTCTGCCTTTCAAATAAATAAATCTTTAAGTAAATAAATAAATAATGATCTAAGAGGGCATTTTTCAAAAGAAGAAATAAAAATGTTGTTTTTTAAAGATGTATTTTATTTATTTGAAAGAGCTAGAGAGAGGCGGTGTGGGGGGTGAGGGGGTGTCTTCCATCAGCTGGTTCATTCCCCAAATGGCTGCAACAGCTGGATCTGGGCCAGTCTGAAACCAGGAGCCAGGAGCTTCTTCTGGGTCTCCCACGTGGGTGCAGGGGCCCAAGGACTTGGGCCATCTTCCACTGCCTTCCCAGGCCATAGCAGAGAAGTGGGCCAAAAGTGAAGAAGCCAGAAATTGAACCAGTGACCATATGGGGTGCCGGCACAGCAGGTGGCGGCTTTACACGCTATGCCACAGCCCCAGCCCCCAACTGTTATTTTTTAAATCTAGTCTGCAAATCTTTGTCTTTTGACTGGTGGATTTAGATGGTTTATATTTAAGGTAATCATCAGTGGTTAGGTGCATCATTCTATGTGTTTTCAATTATTTCCTATTTTTCTCATTTGTTGACTACTTGTATATGTTTCATGATTTCATGTTTATTTATGGTCACTCTTTATACATAGGAAGGGAAGGAACGAGTGAACATTGTTTTTCTGTGCCAGTTACACCAAATTTTACATCTGTGGACAAATGAATCATTCGGATACCTTCCCAGATCAAACAACCACCAATATTTTCAGATTAATTTATAGAACACATTTACAGTAATTATTTCATTAAATTGTATTTATTATTGCAAGATAGGTGTTAACTGATCATGTCACAGAAGATAAATCTGGAGTTAGTGAAGTTAACTCTATGTTGCCCTATAAACAGCATAGCTACAATCTGAATCCAGGTCAGTCAGTTATTCATCATGGAATACAGTTAGCCCACATAGAACATTAAGCATGGAGGAGAGAAGAGATTGCTAATGTGAGTCCATTTCATTCCATTGCTGAGGATGCTGAGACTTGAGAATAAGGGGAAACACACATCTTAAGACTCGAATCTCAGCAGGTGGCATTGTAGAGCAGAGGGTTAATGCAACACCAGTGTTCCATGTGCCTGCTGGCTCAATTCTCAGCAGCTCCCTTCCATTGGGCTGGGGAGGGCAACAGAAGACCGGCCTAGGGCTTGGGCCACTGCACCCACGTGGGGGACCCCGAAGGAATTCCAGGCTCCTGACCCAGTTCCAGGGCCTGGCCAAACTCTGGCCATTGTGGTCATTTAAAGTGAACCAGCAGATGGTGGATTTTTCTCTCTCTCCCTCTCCCCCTCTCCCTCCCTCCCTCCCTCCCTCCCTCTCTCCTTGTCCCTCCCCCATCCTTCTCTCTCTAACTCTTGACTTTTCAATAAATAAAAAAGAAATCTTTTTAAAAAATCGAACTTGAATCTCTGTAGCTACAACTTTTTTTCTCCCCTTCGTGAATTTTTAGACTAGTTTACAATACCATTGGCACTTTGTGTAGAATGAAAAAAAAAAAGACTTTGTATTTAAGAAAGAAAAGAGATTAGTAGACTTCCATTTGCTTTTTATCTCCTGCTGAAAGGAGATTTAAGGAGGTTCATTATGTTCAAGGCAAAGAGGGAAGCCTTTTCATACGTTTCCAGCTGGCCAGGATCACCTGGTTTCCAATTTGGGAGATGTGAGTAATCGTTTATCTAGAGATTACCAACTCATGCTTCTATCTAATCCCCATCCCTGGGGGGCCAGGGAATGTGATGCACGTTTATTTATAGATGGTGTTGTGCAAAGGCAGAGAGTACATGGCTCTTACACGTGCAAGCGATTTTCCCATCTGCTCCCATGTGAAAGAATAGGAGAAGGACAAGGCTTTTCTAACTTTGATTAGGGGAGAACAGTCAAGCAGTCTCAGGACAGTTCTGAGCAGTGGTACTCAGTACATAGTAGGTGTGTGTAAATGTTTATACATATACTTGCATCATGTGTGTTCATGCATTTAATGCACTTGTGTGTGTGAATTAGTTTTGGGGTTTTTACATTTTTTTTTTAAAAAATTAATGGACATAAAAAGTATACACATTTACTATGTGATATTTCATTGCACGTGTACATTGTATAATGTCTAATGAAGGTAAATACATTACCTCGTTCAAGCATCCAACATTTCTTTATACTGAAAACATCCAAGACTCTATATTTTAGTTTTTTTTGAGGAATTTATAGTAAACTAACATAATCTCTCTTCACCCTACTGTGCAATAGAACCTCAGAAATTCTTATTCCAATATAGCTAGCTACAACATGTCAACCTTTCAAAATTCCTCCCTCCCCAGATTCTGGTAACCACATTTATATTTTTAACATCTATGAGAACACTTGTTTTTCTTTAGATTCCACATGAGTGATGTCATGTGACATTTATTTCTGTGTTTGGCTTAATTCACTTAACATAATGAGCTTTGTTCCATCCATGTTGCTGTAAATGGTAAGCTTTCATCCTTTCTATGGCTGAGTAATAGTCCACTGTGTATTTACCCTACATTTATTGTATCCATTTACCAACTGGCAGACATTTAGGTTGTTTGCATTTCCTGCTTATTGTGAAAAATGCTGCAATAAACATGGGAGTGCAGATGTCTCTTGACAAACGGGTTTCATGCCTCTTGCATATACACCTAGAGGTGGGATTTCTGGATCATCTGGTGATTTTTAGTTTTTTGAGGAACCTGAATACTGTTTTCCACAATGGCTGCAATAATTTACATCACCACCAACCATGTGCAAGGGTTCCTTTGTTTTCCTCATCTTCTCTAAAACGTGTTATCTTTTGTACTTTTGATGATAGGCATTCTTCGTGGAGCAAGGCAATATCTCATTGTGGTTTTCACTTGCATTTACCCGATGATGAGTGATGTTGGAATTTCTTCATGTGCCTGTTGGCCATGTGTAGGTCTTCCTTTGAGAAATGTCTGTTTAGATCAATTGCACATTCCTTAATTGGATTTTTTTTTTTGATACTGAGTTGTTTGAGTTCTTTATACACTCTGGATATTAATCCTTTGTCAGATCTATCGTTTGTAAATATTTTCTCCCATTCTGTAGATTGTCCCTTCAGTCTGTTGTTTCCATTGGTCTATGGATCTTCTTTATGAAAATATCATACATCTTTAATTACTATAGCTTTGTAATATATTTTAAGGTCAGATTTTTCAGTTCTGTGAAAAATGTCACTGGGATTTTGATATTGAATTTCTAAATTGCTTTGGGTAATATACACATTTCATAATATTGATGTATCTAATCCAAGAACACAGAACGGTTTTTCAATTATTTGTGTTCCCTTCAATTTCATTCATCAGATTTATATTTATTTATTTGAGGGGTAGAGTTATAGACAGTGAGAGGGGAGACAGAGAGAGAGGTCTTCCATCCACTGGTTCACTCCCCAGATGGCCTCAATGGCTGTAACTGTGCTGATCTGAAGCTAGAAGCCAGGTGCTTCTTCCTGGTCTTCCATGTGGGTGCAGGGGCCCAAGCAATTGGGCCATCTTATGCTTTTCCAGGCCACAGCAGAGAGCTGGATTGGAAGAGTGGCAGCCGGGACTAGAACCAGCGCCCATACAGGATGCCGGCACTGCAGGGAGAGTATTAACGTAGTGTGTCACGGCACCGGCCCCTATAATTTTCATTTTATAGATCTTTTACCTCTTTGATTAAATTCATCCCAAGGTATTTTACTTTCTTGTAGCTATTCCTTTCTTGATTTCTTTTTCAAATGATTCATTATTGGTATATGACAATACTATGACTTTGTCTTGTATCATACAGCTTTGCTGAATTACTTCTAACAGGTTTTAGGTAGAGTCCTGGGGATTTCTTATAAAATAATGTCATCTACAAACTGACAATTTGATTTCCTCCTTTCCAGTTTGGCTGCTTGCCCTTTATATCTTTATCCTGCCTAATTACTCCAGCTAAGACCCATCTTATTGAACTCAATATGATACCCTCCAATTGTGTCAATTGTGACAAGTGGTAGAATTTCTTTTTTTATATAGTTGAATAATATTCTGTTGTGTGTGTATATATATATACCACATTTTCTTTAACCATTCAACTGATGATGGACAACTTGCTTGAATCCAAATTTTGGCTATTGTGAGCAGTGCTTTTATAAACGTGGTGGTACAGGTATCCCGTTGATCCACTGTATTCATGATTTTTGGGAATAAGCTCAGGAGTGGGATTGCTGGATCATATGGCAATTCTATTTCTAGTGTTTAAAGAAATCTCCACACTGCTTTCCAAGATTGCTACACTAACTTCCATTCCAACCAACAGTGTATAATTGTTCCCCTTTGTCCCTATCCTTGACAGCATTTGTTACTCTCTGAGTTCTGGATTTAGCCATCCTGACAGGGGTGAAGTGATACCTCATTGTCGTGTTCAATTGCATTTCCCTGATGGCTAGTGATGTTCAGCATTTTTTCATGTATTTGTTGGCCATTGTATTTCTTCTTTTGAGAACTGTCTGTTGAGGTCCTTTGTCCATTCTCAACTGGATTGGCTGGGTTTTTTGGTATTGTTGAGTTTTTAAGTTGCTGATATATTTGAGATCCTTTTTAACATGAAAGGAAGTTGAATTTTTTTTACTTTTATTTAGTAAATATAAATTTCCAAAGTACAGTTTATGGATTACAATGGCTCCCCCCCATAACTTCCCTCCCACCTGCAACCCTCCCCTCTCCCACTCCCTTTCCCCTTCCATTCATATCAAGATTCATTTTAAATTCTCTTTATATACAGAAGATCAATTTAGTATATATTAAGATTTCATCAGTTTGCACCCACACAGAACATAAAGTATAAAATACTGTTTGAGTACTATTTATAGCATTACTTCACATTGTACAACACATTAAGGACAGAGATCCTATATGAGGAGTAAGTATACAGTGACTCCTGTAGTTGACTTAACAATTTGACACTCTTGTTTATGGCGTCAGTAATCTCTCTAGGCTCTAGTCATGAGTTGCCAAGGCTATGGAAGCCTTTTGAGTTCACCGACTTTGATCTTATTTAGACAAGGTCATAGTCAAAGTGGAAGTTCTCTCCTCCCTTCAGAGAAAGGTACCTCCTTCTTTGATGGCCCATTCTTTCCACTGGGATCTCACTCACAGAGATCTTTCATTTAGGTCCTATTTTTTTTTTTCCCCCAGAGTGTCTTGGCGTTCCATGCCTCAAATACTCTCATGGGCTCTTGAGCCAGATCCGAATGCCTTAAGGGCTGATTTTGAGGCCAGAGTGCTGTTTAGGACATATGCCATTCTATGAGTCTGCTGTGTATCCCACTTCCCATGTTGTATCATTCTCTCCCTTTTTTATTCTATCAGTTAGTATTAGCAGACACTAGTCTTGTTTATGAGAAACCGTTGACTCTTAGACCTATCAGTGTGATCAGTTGTGAACTGAAACTGATCACTTGGACTAGTGAGATGGCCTTGGTACATGCAACCCTGATGGGATTGTAAAGTTGAATTTCACCAAATTTTTTTTGGGCATTTATTGAGATGATCATATTATTTTTGTTCTTTATTTTGCTTTTGAGGTGTGTTCATTTATGGATTTGTGTGTTTTGAACCATCCTCGCATCCTTGGGATGACTACCCTCTGATCATGGTGAATGATTTTCTGAATGTGATGTTGGGATCCATTTGCTAGTATTTTGTAGAGAATTTTTACATCTGTGGTCCTGATCTTTAAGGATATTGGCCTAGAGTGCTCGCTTGCTCTCTCTCTCTCTCTGTGTATGCGTGTGTGTGTGTGTGTACCTCCTTGTCCAGTTTTGGTATCAAAGAACATGTTTGGAAAAATTCCTTCCTCTTTTATTTTTTGAAATAATTTTAGAAGTATCTGTGTTAATTCTTCTATAAATGTTTGATAGAATTCAGTAGTGGAACCATCAGGCCTTGGGGTTTTCTTGATTTCAGATTAGATTTTTATTTACCAATTCAATCTCACTATACATTATTGGTTTAGGTATTCTGTTTCCTCATGATTCAATCTGGGTAAGTTGTTTTTTATTCAAAGAATTTGTTCATTATTCTAGTTGTTATATAGTTGTTTATAGTTAGCCCTAAGAATCCTTTGTATATCTGTGGTGTCACTGGTAATTTTATGTATTTGAAATTTTCTGTTTTTCTTGGTTATTATATCTAAAGACTTGTCAATTTTATTTCTATTTTCAAGATCAGATTCTTTTTTAAAAATATTTTTATTTATTTACTTTAGTGGTAGAGCTACAGACTGAGAGGGGAGGATACAGAGAGAAAGGTCTCCCATCCACTGGTTCACTCCCCAAATGACCACAATAGCCAGAGCCAGGTCCATCCAAAGCCAGGAGCCATAAGCTTCTTCCAGGTCTCCCATGTGGGTGCAGGGGCACAAGCACTTGGGTCATCCTCCGCTGCTCTCCCTGAGTGTAGGCAGAGAGCTGGATCAGAAGAGGAGCAGCCAGGACAGGAACCAGTGCCCATATGGGATGCCAGTGTCTAGCTCTTTGAATGATCCTTTGTATTTTTTTGGCTTCTATGTTTTTTATTTATGCTGTGAGTTTGGCTATTTCTTTCCTTCTACCAATTTTGGGTTTGATTTGCTCTTGTATTTCTATTTCCTTGAGGTGTAAGTTGTTTATTAGATACCTTTCTTTTTGATGCAGGCATGGATTTCTACAAACTTCCTTCTTAGTACTTTTTTGATATATCCCTTAGATTTTGATATGTAGTGTTTCCATTTTATTCATTTTAAGACTTTAGAAAATATTTCCTCCTTGATTTCTTCCTTGATCTATTGGTTGTTTGTAAGTTGTTGAATTTCCATGTACTTGTTTAGTTCACAACATTTTTTGTTGTTGATTTCTATTTTTATTGCATTGTGGTCAGAAAAGGTACTTGATAGGATTTCTATTTTAAATTTGTTAAGATTTGTTTTATGACCTACTATATGGACCCACGGAGAATGTTCCATGTGCTGTTAAGAAGAAGATGTCTTTGGCAGCTGTTGGTTGGAAAGTTCTGTTAGGTCCAATGCTCTGAGGTGCAGTTTAATCTTATTGTTTTTTGATAATTTTCTGTCTAGATGGTCTGCCGATTTCTGAAAGTGGGGTGTGAAAGTCCCTTACTATAATGCATTGGAGTCTTTTTCTCTCTTGAAGTCTGTTAATATCTTTGCATATTTGGATGTTCTAATTTTGAGTGGAGATGAATATATATATATATATATATATACACATTCAAGTGTTATTTCCTCTTTTTATAATTATATAATTACTCTCATCTCTTTTTATTGCTTTTGACTTAAAATCTATTTTCTGTTATGAAAGTATAGCTTTTCCTGCTTTCTCTTCATTTCCATCTGCATAGGATGTCGTGTTTCATCCTTTTATAATCACTGTATGTGTGTCCGTGGAGATGAAGTGAGTTTCTTGTAAATAGTGTATAGTTGAGTCCTGTTTTTTATCCATTTGATCTCTTTTATTTGGACAATTTAATCCATCGACATCTAAGTTATCTTGATACTTGTTTTGCATTTTATTGTAGTTTCTGTCTTTAAATTTCCAAATTGCAATCTTCATTTGTGGCTGAATGATTTTCTCTAGTGGTGAATTTTGATTGCCAGACTTTTATTTTTGGTATGTCTATGTATAGATGCTGCTTTGTGGTTATCTTGGAGCTTATAAAAAATATTGTGGCTATCACAAACTAACTTGGAATAATAACAACATTATTTTTGTCTCTTTCTCTGTTTTTATAATTAAAGAGGTAATAAATCCTAATAAAGATTTCTGAATTGGGTATCTGTATTTGGAAGTTCATGAACATCAAATACCTGTCATCAAGCAAGAGATGAAGCATTTGCATATTGAAAGTTATGTATGTATATGAAATGAATGTGCCATGTGTTGTGGTTCCATGCATGTATTTGTTCTCATATAGGCTGTAAGTTACAGGATGCACTTGCTATGTTAAGAGTTACTATGAGCCTCAGTTAGTGCTCCTGCATGAAGTATGGTGATGCTTACATAAATCCATGTATAAAGCATGCTCTTTTAATTGTAAGTGATTAGCTCTTCAATTAGGGAGTAAAGTTCCACTCTTGACCTTTCTTTTCCTGTGGAATTTAAATCCAGAGTGAGATCAGTCTTCTGGACCATGTGGATCTACGAAATGGGTCTGAGTCTGGTCTGAAGGTTTGTGCAATATCACTAAGCCATTACCTTGAGACCAGACTCTTTGCCCAAGATAGGAGCATAGCTAGAGTCAAACCAAAATTTATGGACTTGTTCTACTTTGCATTAGACGACCTTTGGCAAAGCTGTGAGGGGTGAGGCAGTGGGAGGATCATCCTCTAGATCTGGTCATGGAGAAAGGCAAGTCCTATCAAATAGTCTCTGTCCTTGGAAGCTTTGTTAAAAGTTGATCAGCCATAGATGCATAGGTTTATTTCTGGATCCTCAATTCCATTTCATTGGTCCATATGCTTTCCCAAGTATTTTGAACGTACTAGTTCTGCACAGATGGAAACTGTTCCAGGGACACGATCAGAGAATCCTGCTAATGCTCAAAGTGCCTTCAGAGCCCAAGTCCACCTCCCCCTCACACGTGGGATCCCACAACAGTGTCTTCACAACATTTCTCTGGCTTCAGATCTCGTACCTTCTGGGATGAGACTGTAAAATTCCAATGTTATACAGACACAAGCATCCACAAAGTTCTCTCTTTTTTTTCTCTCTCTGGAGATTAGATCTCCTCTCTGTAACTTCTACTTCTCTTTGTCCTTGGAGTTCATGAGAAAACAACTTGCTTTCATTTGATGGGTTGAGTGATATAAGGATAGGTTTACCAGTTTAATCTGACAGTGAGCTTTCTTATGTGAAACATAAAAGTGGGGCTGAAGTTCTATGCTTCACAGGGCTGCTGGACAGATTCATTGAGCTAATGACCTAAGCTCCCAAATGATGCTGTTTCCCTCTGTGTGACAGCAGTTTGTTAGTCCAAGGCGATGGTCAGACCCCCAAGCTTTATCCTTCTGCAGTCTGACTGTCCCACTTTCCTCATTGCTTCTGCTCTTTGTCATTTACAAGAATTCTGTTTTCCAACTAGACGTGATTCAATTGAAAAGAATGGTGCTCTTTTCTGAGTACAGGCCTACAGCTGTGTCTGGAGTATCCCAGAAGGATGAGGAAGCTCACCTCCTTTATCAGGAATGATGTAGCTCTATCAGTACAGGGCCAGTCTGCCTTAGCTCCCCACAACCGCATCCTGCTGTTGCCACGCTGACTCATGGCACAATTAGATCATTAAGTCATTAAGGAAGCGCGTGGTGTCTCCCGATGCTCCCTCATCCACCATTTGAGCAGGTAATTTTTGAGGCTGAGGGGATTAGTGCACATTTAGTCACAAGAAATAAAACTCATTTCCTGTACCCAGGCTCCGGGCAATCTGGTCCCTGCTTATGTCCCTTCTGTCACTCTTCTTGTGTTTTCCAGTCTCATCCCTCAGTCTGCCAACTGCTGCAACTCACCAAGGTCATTCCTAGGTCAGGACCCTGGCATAAGGAAAACTCTTCCCACTCCCACAATTTATCACGTCAGCCTTCTTTTCAGACCCCAAGCTGTGACCTTCTAGACGATCCTTCCCTACCTAACTATCCTGCATCTAATCTCACTTCATAGCACTTGTCCCAGTTGTTAGGTATCTTTGTTTAAGGTTGGTTTTCTGAACTAAATTGTGAGCTCAACCCCTTATTGGTTGCTTGTACTCTTTGTTTCCCTTGTTCATCTCTAAATGCCCTGCACCTAGCACAATGCCTGGTGTGTGTTAGATACATGACAAATATCACTGGAGTGAAAAAATGCACATGTGCTTACCTTACTTTATTCCTGCTATATATAATTCATTGGATTTGGTCATTTTGATGGAAACACTGCATTAGATGGTTTGAAGCAAGCTTGTTTATCTGGCTATCTTGGCGTTGCCTAGTCTACACATTTGCTCAGTGTGCTGTCTTCACACAAATTATTGATGAAAATATTGATGAGGGTGGGACTCATGATGAGTACACAACACGCCACTGAAGACCACCCCTTATTTTTTAGTATGCTCCAGGGATGATAGCAAGCTTCTGTAGAATGATAATGGTGGCCCAAGACCAATTCATCTCCACTAAAGGAAGAAGAAATCAATGTATCTTTCTTTTTTTGCATTTTAGTTTTGATGGTATGAACACTGATAGTAGCAATACTAATAAAAACAACAACCAAAATTGTTTTCCCACCTATTAATTTTAGATGGGAAGAGTCATGTGTTAGAGGTTTCACATGGTTCAGTCTATTAATTGCACCTGCTTTGCCAGGGTCACTATATAGTGAGAATATACACACAGAGTGCCTAGTGTCATGTTTGCCCTATGTTGCACACATAGGAATGTCTATGATTATTGTTATATCACTTCTGCTATTATTGTTATTGAGTATCCCACATGGCCAAACACTACTGGGTATTTTATGTGGGTTATCTGCTTTCCATTGTGAAGGAGGGAGTTTCTCTTCCTCTCTAATGTTATGTCCTTCCATGTGGAGGGATACAAATAAATGTAACTATCCTGGCCTCTCATCTCCCAGCTCCACCTTTTCATCTGTGGACTTGAGTTTTGTCTTTGGTGAATTGCAAAGAAGGAACCATCCCCGAGTAGTTTAGTCCTTTAGTTCCCTTTCCTTGGACAGAGATGTCCATTTGAGTGCATGAGTATCTCTCTCGGGTCCTCCTGCATTATCCTTCCTTCAGCCCTCTTTTCCATCTACCTCTGACCACTAAGATTTCTCTTCTCACGCACCACATTCCCTTCTTAATGTTTCTACAAAGTGCTCTTTAAATAAGTTTATGTATTTTTAAATTCTCTGTTGAATCTGTGCATTAGTGCATGATTTTATTATTATATTTTAATTTGTTGTGGTAGTATATTTCTATAACTCCAGAATGGAGTCTGGTTATCAGTAGGGTTTCATAGACACTTGCAGAACAAGTGTGGCTTATATCATCTGTAATGTGCCTCAACTTAAGTATAGAAGCAAACAACAAAGCATATGAGCATTCTGAACTCAGGTTTGCAACCTGGCATGCTCACTCAGTGGCCATCTTACCCTGAGTGCCCTACCTGAGCCAGGCATGCCACCAGCTGTGCAGCTCCTGAACTCAACCCAGGAGCTGCTGCTGTAGTCACCCAAAGACTCTTGACACTACAGGAAACGACTTTTGGAACTTCAGGAAAATGGCATATGTAGACAAATTTTGTTCAAGAATGCATGTGACAAATATTGACATGTGTGCTAATGGAATAATTGTATCGTTTTTCATTACACACCCACACACAACCCTGTGTTTGACGATTAAGAAAGCTTTAATTATTCCTAATGCAGTCATATTTGTTGCATTTCCTTATATATTTTAAATTCCTCTTTGAAAAATGTAGGTGATATGTATTTTTACTTTTTTAACAAAGCTTTTCTGAATGCAAAACTTGTTCATCCCTGGTGCACAGCCTGGACAGCCAGAGCACCTTCTCCATGTTTCACCAATAGAGAGAACACTTTCAAGACCTGGACCCTGCGACAGCAGGTCCAGTGGCCCCAACTCTGTCCAACCACAGTCTGCATTGCTGCATATGCTGCACATATTGAGTAATTATGTGGGAAAAATGACTCTGGGAGTGGGTGTCTAAGTGGTTAAGACTCCCATGTCCCATATTTGAGTACTGGGAATTGGATCCTGGCTCCTTCCCCAATTTCAATGCAGATCCTGGGAGGCAGCAGGTAATGGCTCTAGTAAATGAATTCTTGCCATCACATGGGAGACCCATCTAGAGCTCTCAGCTCATAACTTTGATCTGGCCAACCTTGACTGTTTTGGACACTTTGGGAGTGAGTCCATAGATGGGAGTATTTCTTCCTCCCTCCCTCCCTCCCAAATAAGTAAACATTTTTTAAAATGGCTCTGGATAGACTCACTGATGCAAGGGGACATTTTAAGATGCATTCTCTCTTTTCCTTACAATTTCCAACTAAGAAGGTCTCTCTTATGTGAATCTATGCAAAAGGAGTGAGGACTTTTATAGCTCAGGGAACAAATTTTACCATTCATTGTGCATCTCGCCTCTGACTTGGGGAACTCAGCTTCCCCCAAATATAAGGATTGTGGCTTGTGTTTAAATCTTTCACATTATCACCAACCTATCCCATTGGACCTTCAACATCACTCACTGGGGTAGATGTGGTATTATCTTTATTGTACAGAAGTAGGGACTGAGGGTTAGAGTGACCTGTACAAGGTCACCAGCTTGAAAGTGTCTGGAAGGACTTCTCGCAAATGTCCATTTTCTGCTTCCAAACCATAGGCTCTTTCTAGGAGTCCCCGCTCCATCTGTCGCTGATCCACGCACTCATTTTTGCGGTGCCTGGTGTGCTCTCCTTGGGCAGAAACTCCTGAGTAAGGAGCTTATCTCTGCTGCAGCCTCTAACCTGACTGTTCAGAACAAATTCTTGGCTTTCTCAGAAGTTGCACAAGTTCCCACCCACCAGTTCCACGGATGGTGTCGGAAGAGCCATTTTGCTGGCTTAACTAGATGCCATCATCATAACACACAATTGCTAATTTGCCTCCGGAGTCCCCTAACAGCCAGTTTTAGTGGAACACAGGGGCTGCCTTCTCTTTATCTTTTTAATTTTTATAAAGCAAAATGCATAAACAAAAGGAGAGAACCAAACCTAAGTCTGCTTTTGAAATGCCACCCAGTCTTCTCTGGCTTGTTCTTCTTCCCAGGAATTCTTGGGTAAGCAGAGTCTTGATGTTCTACTAGAGATATAGCCAATTCAAATACTAAATTCATGAAATATCAAAGATGCAGTGTTGAAACTGGATGTCTGGAGCCTGAGGCCAAGGCATGTTTGTCCTCTGCCTCCACCACTCAGTTCCCCAGACAACATCTACCCTCAACTTTGTGGCTCTCACATCTTACCAGGTCACAGTTCTCGGTCATCCCAAGACATCACCCCTGATTTTAGTCCTGCTGGTTCCTCCATTCTCATCCTGCTGTCTGCTTCTGCTTGCTCTCTCACTCTCTCCTTCTACAGAGTTGGCAAAAATCACAGTTCCTCGCTCCTCCTGGTATTTTGCAGCCTTTTCTAAAAAAAAAAAAAAAAAAAGAATCTACTTTTCTTTCCTCTTGAAGTGGAACTGTTCTATGGCATTCTTTGATGATAAAATATGGTAAAAGTGACCTTGGACCAATTCTGAGCCCAGGCCAAATGTTTCGGTTCCACCATGCTGAGACACTAAGCCAACAACCTCAGGCAATCCAGCTGGATGACTAGGACTACATACCCCCTTTGCCCCTGGCATCCTAGTAGCGCAGCCCCACCCCCCAAACCAGAGCTACTAATTGACTGGCAATTGACTACTGATTCAGGAATGTGCCCAGCCAAAACCAGGAAAACCATCCAACTGAGTGAAGACCAATTGTGAAGCTACAGAATTATGAGCCCACTAAATGGTGTTATCTTAGTCTACTAAGTATGAATGTTGTTTCTTATGCAGCAATAGTTAAATTGATATAACTCACTTTTGTGCTTTTCCAAATCTGCTTCAAGAGACATTTGTTATTGACATAAAATGGCTTGGCTTTCTCACTCCAATGATGCTCCCAGCAACCATGGCTGCAGCATCCCGAGGAACTGCTTCTCCTATTATTTCTCTCACCACATGGTCCACAAGGAGAGCTGCCAGCCTCTTATTGACTCCATCACCATCCCAGGCCAGGGATGAGCATATGGCCCAATCTGGACAAAACTGAGCACTTTCCCATAAACAACAATGATTAGTTCAAATTGGGAGGGCACGCGAACCAAACCAAGGTAATCAGAATTCTTCATGAGACTTTCCAACTGGATAACTGCAAGAGATTGAGAAAAGCTTCTTGCCAAACTAGCAAGGAAAGTGTGAAGAGATCAGCCTGAAGCTGCCATTTCCAAGTGCCTTTAACAAATGGAGAATCTGAAGTAGGACAACAAAGCTGGAAGACAGAGATGAGTCATTAGGAGGTGACTCTGCAGCTGAGCTTGGAGTCTCTGGCATTAGTCACCCTGATCTTGCTCTTCTCCCATTTACCTAACTAGTTTTAGTTGTGCCTCTGTGACTTGCAACTGGAGTCCTGTGCAAAACTTTACTCTGTGATAAACAAAGTCTTGGTGGTTAAGTTGCCTCCTGTCTCAGCCCAGTCCAGCCTAATCTGAATGAAGTTGGCAGCTGGTAGCATTTATCATCATACACATTTCTTGCCATGTCTCTTTTTTTAAATCATCCTAAACAAATTGGTCATATCCAAGAAATATCTTCCTGGACCAAGGCTGTGAGCTTTCCTCTATATTTTTCTCCAGAAATCTTCAGGTTTTGGGTCCTGTCTTTTAGAAGTTCTAAATTTTCAAAACAAAAATTGTAGTACAAAGAGTTCCCATATACCCCATACCAAGCTTCACCTATTAACATCTCATATTAGTAGATATGTTTGTTGTAGTTGATTCTTGCACAAAGGGTGAGATAAGTCTATTTTCATTCTTTCATATATGGATATCCAATTTTCACCCCACCATTTATTGAAAATGCTGTCTTTTCCCATCTGTGTTCTTAGTATCTTTGAAAAAGTTAATTAACCAGAGATGTGAGGGTTCAGTTCTTGGTTCTGTCTGTTTTCATGCTTGTTTCATGCTCTTTTGAATACTATAGCTTTGTAATACATTTTGCATTTCAGTAATGTGATACTTCTGATTTAATCTTTTTTAAAAAGAGATTATTTATTCATTTGAAAAATCAGGGCTACAGAAGGAGGGAAGAGGGGAGAGAGATCTTCCATCCACTGGTTTACTCCCCAGATGACTGCAAAAGCTAATAATGGGCCTGACCAAATCCAGAAGCCAGGAGCCTCTTCCAAATCTCCCACATGTGTGGCATGCAGTCAAACACTTGAGCCATCTTCTGCTTTTTCCCAGATCGTTAGCTGGGGGCTGCACTGGAAGTGGAACAGCCTGGACAGGAGCTGGCACCCATATGGGATGCTGGCACTGCAGGCAGAGGTCCCACCTGCTTTGCCAATGCAGGGTCTCTGGTGATTCCATATCCCATTAGAACCTTTTCTACTTCCGTGAAAACTTTCATGATAATTTTGACAGATATTAATTGAATATGAAGACTGCTTTGGGTAACATGTACATTTTACTTATTTTTATTAACAATAATTATGTGTACACGTATATAATATGTACTGATCACATCAAAGTAATCAAATTATCTTTTTAATATTTATGACTAGAACCTTGCAGCTCCTTTTTCTATATGTATATATTTATATGTAAATATATATTTATATAAATGTTATGTGAACTACACCACCTTACACTGCATAAAACTAGGAACTTATATCTTCTATTTAATTCTAATTTGTACCCATTGTCTAACCCCCATTTACCCCCACTGTGCTCATCCCAAGCTACTACTAGTTACTATTCCATGTTCAGATTGAGTATTTTTAGCTTCTGCATACAAGGTGTGCAGGGTCTGAGTCCACCCATACAAGGATGGACTGGGTCCGAGGAAAGGTGAGTGCGCTGCTCACCCGTTCCCCAGCCTCCCGATCCCGGAGACGATCAGATGCAGCGGGGAGCCCAGTCTAGCAAGGACTTGTTTATTCCATGTATAACCGAACCTTTTATAGCACAAAACTGCAGAGTCATTGGGGCAGGGCTAAGGACCAACCAATCACTTAAACGGTCATTTTACGGGGGGCTTTCTATAGGACTAGCCATATGTCTATACACTTGTTACTAGTCTTGTTACCTCCCCTGATGTTGCGTAGCCAATTAGCTTTTGAGTTCCGCCCATCTTGCTTCCTCTGGGTGCCATCTTCTTTGCCCCTCGTTGGCTCCGCCTGGTCTGGGGGCCGGAGCTGCCACTGCCATGCACCCCGCGGGGTCGCTGTCCACCATGGTGGTGGCTGGGGCCACGTGTGCACGCACCGGGTCCCTCCCTGCACTGCCATCCCCAGGACACCCGCCGGCTGGCTCCGCGGGCCCTGGCTTGGGTTAGTTCGCAGGCCTGGCTCCGCCGTGCTCATGCCTCACAAAGGTATATGTTACTTGTTTTTATGTGTCTGGCTTATTTCATATAACATGATATTCTCTAGTCCCATCCATTCTGCTGCAAAAGACAGGGTGTCGTTCTTTTTCATGGTTGAATAATATTCCAATGTATGTGAGTGTGTGTAGATATTTCAGATTTTAAAAATCCATTTATCTTTGATGAACACTTTCGTTGAATCCATAGTTTACCTATTGTGAATATTGCTGCATTGATCATGATGGTGCAGGTATCTTTCGGATATATACCCAGTAATGGGATTGCCAGATCATATGACTGTTATATTTCTGGTTCTCAAAGAAACTATCATACAGTTTCTCATAGTGGCTGTACTAATTTACATTTTCACCAGCATTATACAAGATTTCCCTTTCTCTACATTCTTCCCAACATTTACCACTTTTTTGTTTCTGAGACTAGCCATTCTAACTGGAATGAGAAGATATACTCCTGAGGTTTTGATTTGCATTTTCCTGATGGCTAGTGATTGTTGAGCAGTTTTCATATTTTTGTGGGGCCATTTGTATTTCTTCTTATGTCTAGTCAAGTCCTTTGCCCACTTTTAATTAGATTCTTTTTCTTATTGACATTTGTGAGTTCCTTATAAATTCTTTACATTAATCCTTCCAAGATAATTAGCTTGTAAATATTTTTCCCATTCTGCCAATTGTCTTTTTGCTCTGTTGATTACAACCTTTGCTGTAGAATCTCCTTAGTTTGATATAAGACTGTTTGTTTAGTGTTTGCTGTTTTGGGGGTCTTATCCAACAACTTATTGCCTACATCAATGTCTTGAAGTGTTTCCCCCATGTTTTCTTCTAGCAATTTTATGGTTTCAGGTACTACATCTAGATATTTGTTCCATCTTGAAATACTTCTTCATATGGTGAAAGGGATGGTTCTAAGATTCTCTCTCTCTCTCTCTCTCTATATATATATATATATATAGAGAGAGAGAGAGAGATATCCAGTTTTGCCAGAATTATTTGTTGGAAAGACTGTCTTCTCTTCAATGTATATTCTTGACACTTTGTGAAAAATCAGCTTGCTGTAGGATTGGGTCAATTTCTGGTTTTTCTATTCTGTTCATTCATCTATGTTTTAGTTTTATGCAATTACAATGCTGTTTTAATTATTATGGCTTTGTAGTACACTTGAAATCAATTGTCTTGATGCCTCCAGTGTTATTTTATATATAAAAACATTTTAAAGACTCCATGGAAAAACTGGTAGAACTGATTAGTAAATTTGGAGGACAGAAAATCAACATACAAAAAGTGGTAGCATTTTTATAAATTGCAAGTGATATTGCTGAAAGAGAAATCAAGAAAGCAATCCTATTTCAAACTGCTACAAACAACTTAAAATATTTATAAATAAAGTTAAGCAAAGAAGTGAAAAGTCTCTACAATGAAAATTATAAAACACTGATAAAATAAATCAGAGGACACAAAAACAGAAAATATAGTCTTTGTTCATAGAATTGAAGAATTAATATGTCAAAATGTTGATATAACCTAAAGCAATCTGTAGATTCAACACAATCTTCATTAAAACAACAATGAAAAACTCTCCCAAGATGCATAAGGAGAGGCAAGTGACTCAAAATATCAAAAGTGATTCTGTGCAAAAATATGAGTTTTGGGGCATAAGAGGGATGGAAAAAAGGAAGTGTCGGTCTACAGATTATAGCTTGATAGGAATATGTTCTAATGTTTTATTATACAGCACAGAAACTGTAGCTAATAATAAAATTAAACATTGCAAAGTAATTGAAAGAGATTTTAAATATTCTTTCAAAGAAATGACAATATTGGAAGTCAAATTACTTCAAAAAGTCCATGGAAATGGAAATTTAAACATATGTTCATTTTGATGCAATTTTTAAAAATACATTTTTTCATAACATGTATTTCCACTTTGATTGCATAAATATCGCCACGTATTAGTATCAGGTAAAAATAAATAGAAACTGAGCAGGCAGCTAGTAGTTGGCCAGGTCTGTCTAGCATAATAGCATGAGGAAAGTTATGAGATCCAGCAAGGTGATGGAGGAGGGGCAATTGAGGGAAGGTTTTCTGGTGGAACTGTTATGGATGCTAAATGGGAAAACTGACAGTAGACAGCCAGGTGAAGGTAGGATTCACAGGGTGGGACTATTCTGCAGAGATGTTATGTAGATAGATGTGGAGAGACCTAGGAGAGCTGCAATAGGCTGTGGTGGCAAATCGGCAGTTCAGTGATGAAAAGAGAAGGAAAACTTTGCAGGAAGCTGAGCATAAATGGACTTTTGGGTAGTGCTATTAAGTTTGGATTTTTCTAATTTTTTTTCCTTGAGAGAAGTCAAGAGTTTCAGGAAGGTTTCAATCATAGGATTGGGTGATGAGATAGGTGCTCCAGGTACTTAGCCTAAGCATCTTCACAAAGAACAAAGTACTGAAGCGAGAATCTGGTCAGGATTATGAGTTAGTAAATAAGAGATTAATGAAGAATTTAGCCACTCAGGTTAGTGAGCCTGCATTTAGGAGCTGTGGAAGAAAGGTAGGTTAGAGAGATATTAGGGATGCAAGAAGTAATAGATTGATTGATAGGACATGGGAAAGGAAGAGGAGAAAAATATGTCCCCCAACTTGCTTTTATACATGACAAATCAGGCCTAAACTAGAAGCATATATAGGCAATATTAGAGTCTTCAGGTCCAAATTCAACAAACTGCTTGAAATTAGAAATCAAAACAAAACTATGAACAAGAATAGTAAGAGGAACTTAGACTCTCAAGTCTTGGCTGACTTAGCCAAATTAGTCTGCCCAGTCCTTTTTTTAAGATCGCCAAAAGCTTAGCCTATTACACCCCTATGGCAAAGAAATTGACAGATTCCTTGAAGTGAAAGCAGTCAAGATAGCTGAGCCCCTCCTGTGTGTTTTCTTTCTCTCCAGGACCTTAGCACTGGCTTTGTAGCTCTCTGTGGTCTTTAAACAGCTGTGTTGTACGTGTTACTGTTGCTGACTCAGCTTGTATAGTTACTCTTGGCAAAAGGATTGATTGGATACAAGCTACTTCAACCTGGGAATTCCAACTTCAATTGCATCTAATTCAATAACAAATGTCTTCTTAGGTACCAGAAAAGTTTTTGTGGGTGATATGAGCAAATCATTAAATGAAACCCTAATGCTGCTAGGTGGTTTCATAGGCGCTGTACATAAAATATGAGCCATATTCTTTAGTAGTTGAGTGTGAAAGATCTCAAGAGAGACTGCCTGGGTTTAAATTAAGAATCTATCACTTAAACTTGAGCAACTTATTTAGCTGCTCTATGCCTCAGGATCCTTGTTTACAAAATAAAGGTGAAAAATATCTGTCTTCTGGGACTATTGTGAGAAATAAATGGCACAGTACTATAAATTTCATGTTGTGTCATTTACATGCTTCAGAACTCTGAAAAACTGCTATCACTGACCCTATTTGGCAACTGATGAAACTGAGGCTGGGAGAAGAAATGTGAGTGTGTGTGTATATATATATATATATATACACACACACACACATATGTGTAGGGTGAGTTTGTATGTGTGATGACATCATTTGCTCTCCAACCCCCCACAATCATCACTGTAAGTAATGACACACTTACAAATATATGGCAGAAAAATGAAAGGAGAGGAAGACAGGAAGGGAATACAATGATTCCAGTGAAGTTATCCCTATAATAAGGAGAAAAAGGAGTGAAGCTTGAGATAGATTTTCAGCACCAGAGACAGGAAGGAGCAAATGAATAGAGATGCTGTGGAGGGAGATGTAAGTGTATTTAGCAACAACTTTGCTGTTGATTTTAAGACATACATCGAAAGTCTTTACATCTAGACAACACAAAGGAGAAAGGTGTAGATGACTATCAAATGTCTCCTTGTGTGGGCAGAATTAACTAAGAGATGAGGGCATGGGAGATAGGATAGACAAAATTTAACAAAAATGAAGTGCTCATCAAAGACACAGCATCTAAACAACAGGTGACAAGAACAGGCTAAGGTAGCACAGTGTGGTGTGAGGATCCTAACATCCACTGAGGTTAGAGAATGAGTTGTTTTTTCTCTGGTCATTGTGTTTCAAACAAGATATAAATAAATTCAATGAATTTTTCAATTTTCTCTAGTCTAGCCCTAGGTATTATATCAGGTCTTTGAAAGCACTACAGTAATCCCAAAGATAATCATATTTTGGCACAGAGATGGGGTGGAGAAAACTTTTCCCTAAATCCATGCATCCATCCATGTATTCATGAATCCATCCATTCACCCACCCATTCTTTTTTTTTTTTTTTTTTTTTTGACAGGCAGAGTGGACAGTGAGAGAGAGAGACAGAGAGAAAGGTCTTCCTTTGCCGTTGGTTCACCCTCCAATGGCTGCCACGGTCGGCGCGCTGCGGCCGGCGCAACACACTCATCCGATGGCAGGAGCCAGGTGCTAGGTGCTTTTCCTGGTCTCCCATGGGGTGCAGGGCCCAAGCACCTGGGCTATCCTCCACTGCACTCCTGGGCCACAGCAGAGGGCTGGCCTGGAAGAGGGGCAACCGGGACAGAATCCGGCACCCCGACCGGGACTAGAACCCGGTGTGCCGGCGCCACAAGGCGGAGGATTAGCCTGTTGAGCCACGGCGCCGGCCTCACCCACCCATTCTCTCATCTGTTGTTCAATGAGCTGCCATCACATGCCAAGTATTAGAATATGGGGATGCATAGGAAGTCTCTGACTTCCAGAAACTGTCATCAGGTAGGAAGACAAGTATAATTTTAAGTTTATAATGCATAATTTCACAATCTTGGTAAGTATCAAAATGTCACATACAGATAATTTCTGATCAGTCTTAAGGGCTTTTACTAGGGATTTTAGCCTCTGCTCTCACAATGTCTTGCTAGGTGGCCTTGAGTGAACTCTCACCATATATTGACAGGTAATAGAAACATCTTGCTGAATCTCAGCTTCCACTTCTACAAATGAAAGTGTTTGGACTACATGACCTTGGACATCTCTAAGAATTGCTCTAAGGGAGTCCTTCCATCTCATGGGAGGGATCTGACCGGAGATTCCATTTCTCCCCACTCATCTCTCCATAACCAGAACATTCAAAGATAAAAATCACAAAAAAGGACTTTTAAAAAAAGAGAGCTGTAAATAAATTCCAGAAAGTGGCTGATGTGAAAGCACAGACATATCCTCTAGTAGACCCTGGGTAGAAGCTTTCTGGCAGCCCAAATGGCTTGAGCTTTGTGATTTATTGGAGTGTAAGCACTGCTTCTGAGCTTTTTGACTCAACTTCTGCAGTTCAATAAATCTGGCTCTTTTGTTAAATGACACAGAAAGGAGGAAGGAAGACACAAGGAGAAGAGAGATTTTACCAAAGATGAGAGGGTAATTGTTGCCCCTGTCTTTCCCTCTTGGGTCTGAATTTATTCTTATTCTCCTTTTCTTAGCACCTTGTGCTGGCCTTAAATAGTTTATAAATGTGGGCTCAGTGTAAAGTCTAGTGAATTTTCCTTTTCACTCTGTTAATTGTTTCCTTTTCTGTGCAGAGTTTTGTTTTTGTTTGTTTTGTTATTGTTTTTGTCTAATGCAGCCTCACTTGTCTTTTGGTTGCCTATGCTTCTGTAACACATCTAAGAAATCATTGCCAGGACTGATGTCATGAATATTTCCACCTATGTTTTCTTCTAGGAGTTTTACATTGTTTTTGTATATAGTGCAAGATACCAGTATCATTTCATTCTTTTAAATGTGAATATCCAGTTTTCCCTATACTATTTGTCAAAGACAGCATCCTTTTCCAAGTGTGTGCTGTTGGCACCATATATGGATTTATGTCTGGGCTCTGTATTCTATGTCATTGGTTTATATGTCCCCTTTTATGCTAGTGTGGCACTACTTTAATTACTATAGCCTTATAATATTACTTCGAAGTAAGGCAGTATAATGCTCTAGCCTTGGTCTTCCTCAAGATGCCTTTGGCTATTCAGGGTCTTTTATGGCTCAAAGAAATTTAAGATTGTTTTGGTTTTATTTTCTTTAAGAACATGCACTGAAATTTTTGTAGGGATTACAATTAATTTATTCAAAATATTTGCAAATCATACCCAACAAAAGGTTCATATCTGAAATGTGTAAGTAACTCCTACAATTCAAGAGCGAAGTAATAGTAAGAGGGGCCAACGCTGTGGCACAGTGGGTTAAACTGCTACTGCAGTGCTGGCATCCCATATAGGCCCTGGCTCAAGTCTTGGCTGCTCCACTTCTGATCCAGCTCCCTGCTAATGTGCCTGGGAAAGCAGTGGAAAATGGCCCAAATCCTTGGGCCCCTGCACCCACATGGGAGACCCAGAAGAAGCTCCTGGCTTTGGCCTGCACCATTGCAGAAAATTGGCCATTGCAGAAAATTGGAGTGTGAGTCAGCAGTTGGAAGATTTCTCTATCTCTACCTTTCAAATAAACAAATAAATATTTAAAAGCTAATAGTAGGGGCTGGTGCTGTGGCACAGCAGGTTAATGCCCTGGCCTGAAGAGCCAGCATCCCATATGGGTGCCGGTTCGAGACTCGGCTGCTCTACTTCCAATCCAGCTCTCTGCTATAGCCTGGGAAAGCAGTGGAAGATTGCCCAAATCCTTGGGTCCCTGCACCCATGTGTGAGACCCAGAAGCTCCTGGCTTTGGATCGGTGCAGCTCTGGCCGTTGCGGCCAATTGGGGAGTGAACCAATTGGAAGACCAATCTCTCTCTCTGCCTCTCCTCTCTCTGTGAAACTCTGACTTTCAAATAAATACATCTTTAAAAGAACAAGAAAAAAAGCTAATAGTAACATTAAAAGATGAGCAAAATACTTGAATAGACATTTCTCCAAGAAAAAATTTAAAATAGCCAACAAATGTATGAGAAGAAACTCAACATGACACCTGCTAGGATGGCTATTACCAAACACAAAAAAAGCTTCATAAAACAAGAGATAGCAAGTGTTGGGATCGATATGGAAAAATTAGAAACTTTCTACAGTTTTGGTAGAAATGAAAAAAGGTGCAACCTTTATGGAAAACAGAATGGAAGCTTTTCTAACTATTCAAAATAGAATCACCATATGATTCGGTATATATTCAAAAGAACTGAAATCAAGATCTCAGAAATGACTGTACTCTCATGTTCATTACAACATTATTCACACCAGCTAAGTATAGAAATAGCCAAAATATCCAACAGATGAAGAACATGTGTTGTAAACATTCAATGAAATATTTTTCAGACTTAGAATGAAATTCTGCAACAGACAACCACATAGATGAACTTGGTGGACACCTAAGCCAAATGAAACAAGTCAGTCACAGAAGGACAAATACTGTGCGATGGCTGATATGAGGCATCTAAAAGTCAAACTGAGAAACAGAATAAATTGTTACCCTAGAGTGGAGCAGAGGAAGTGGAAATGAGGGGTTGTGGTTCAGTGGGCATAAGGTTTCAGTTTTGCAAGATAAGTAAGTTCTACCATTTGCCAAACAACATTATGTCCATAATCAACAGTACTGTACTGTGCACTTAAGAATTTGTTATGGGGTTAGATCTCATATTAATTGTTCTTACCACACAGACACGCACACATAGGCTCATGTGACTTCTTAGAGACAGTCTGTACTTCTACCTTCATTTGGAGATCTGAATAACCACAACTTGGACTCCAGCAAACTGGCTACTTATAGTGGGAGCGTGCCATGCTTTTACTTATTTATTATGGGCATGATCTTTTTCCTTCCATAAATATGCTTTCATATGTTGTCCTACCTGGATCCTATCTGTCCATCCAAATAATATTTCTACATTCTGTTCACTCATATCCATCTTTACAGCCCCTCGCTTAAAAAATTCTTACGAGGGTGAGCTCTAGACCCAGATTCTGTGGACTTAAGCCTGCCTGCTCTGTCACTTATTAAGAATATGTCAGTTGAAACTTACTCTCTCCATGTCTTGATGTCTTACCTGTGAGACAGGTAGAGTGTAATGATGGTACAAGCTATTTAATGTTGCTGTGTGGAGTACGTGAGATACTTTATGCAACCTGTTTGGAGCAACTCAGTTGGTGTCAAGTTTCATTTCTCCCCTGGGCTCTGCCTTCTGACTGACTCAAGACTCACACTGTGCCTCATCAGTCCTTCTCCACACTCTTCCTACTCCCTCCCCTGCTAAAACCTTCAATGACTTCTCCTGGCTCTTTGGGCAAAGACCATGATCCTCACAAGAACTCGATGGACTTGAGTGTATTTTGGATCCCCTAGGATTGCCATGTTTCAGCCACACAGTAGAAGCTTTAGCAGTACCCCACAGCAGGCTGCTCTGCAGCAGAGCCAGGGACGACTCACCTGCACACAGCTCCCTAGGTAGTCACTGTCCTGGCTAGCAGACTTCCTAGACATCCAATCAGAACTTGGTAGGTGTCTACAGTCTCCAAGGGACTGTTCAGGACAACACTGAGGAAAACTGACTTTTGGGCATGGAGTCAAGGGTGGGTCACAGCCTACACAACAAAGGTGATGACAGTGAGTATGACTCAGTTATGCCTAAATTGGCACCACCTGAGAATCATGAGGATGTGCAAACCGTGGGAAATTGCCTGTCACTCAAAGCACGGTTCTCTACCTCAGCATCTGGGGCCAGGTCATCTTTGTTGTGTGTGTATGTTGTGGCAGGGTTTGGGGGAAGCTGTCCTGTGCATTGTAGGATTTTGAAGGGGTGTCCCTGGCCTCTATGTACTACAGGTCAGTTACATCCTCCCAATTGTAAGAACTAAAAACATCTCTACGTATTTCCAAATGTCTTGTGGGGGCCAAAGTTCTCCCCATTGAAAAGCTAGTTGATCCATGGGTTATTCTGGGAATTTTAGATGTGGTGTGCTAAATGCCCATCCCTCTGACTGGCACATGATGTGAGCTCAGTAAATACTAGTTTCCCCCTTTTTTCCCCTGTCACTGGCTGTTCTTTTCTCTCTGATGGAAAGATTGATGTGTCCTAATAAAGTAGCTGGAGGGGAATTCGTTAGTGATGCTGTCGTTCTAAAGTGCTGTGGACGTTTTGCTGTGTGACCCTTGGCAGTAAGTCTGGTAAACTGGGCTTCCCTAACAGCAAAAGGAGAGACTTGAACTTGATGGTTTTTAAGGACAATTTGGGGGCAGACATTTCATGATTCTTAGCTACATGGGCCAGGCTGGGAGAAGGAAGGCTGTCAGGAGTTCCTTAAGAGGGGAAAGTCAAAGAGCAGCTGTGAGAGGAAGCTAAATGATGACTGAGAGGGATGTGTTCATCATTGCTAAATATTTGAAGACAGGATATAAAGGAGTAAGCACTCTGAGGTCTCAGCCCAGCGATTAGTTAAGAATAGAATGAAGCCAGGAACAAAAATGAAAATGGAAATGAAGATACGTGCCTGAGCAAGGGCTAAGAGCAGCTCTGAAGGAGTGAGCTAACTGTCAGGCTGGATACCCATTTCCGAGCAGTGGAGATATCAACAGCTGAGTTGTGACAGGCAGGATTCTGAGATGTCCCCAAGTCTCCATCCCGTGATAAACACACACCTTCTCAATCCAATACTAATCTAAGCGCTACTGGGAAGAGACTTTGCAGATGTTAATCAAGGTCACAAAGCAGTTGAACTTAAGGTAGAGACATTGTGTTGGTGGGCCTGGCTGAATTCCAGGAGCTCGTTAAATCTGGGTCTGGACATTAGAGACCTGGCGTGGAAGAGGGATTTGATGGAGATAGATGCAGGATCCCATGAGATACTGAGTGTGGGGGACTTCCAGGAGCCGAGAGCAGCACCTTTGTGAACAGCCAACATGGAAATGGGGACCTCAGTCCTACAGCTTGCAAGGAATTCTATTCCAAGCCACAAATGAGCTTGGGATAATTATCTTCCTTATAGCCTCCAGATGAGAATTCAGCTTGGCTGATGCATCAATTTCAGCCGTTGAGATCCTACGCAAAGAACTTGGGCACAGCATTTGAGGATGCCTGAACTGCAGATCTGTGAAATAATAACTTGGTGTTGTGTTAAGCCACAAACTGGTGATGACCTCTGCTGCTTAGCTTTGAGCCATCCCTTCACAGCCTTGATGGACGGAAGAGTCACTATCTCACCCATTGCAGAGTTAACCACCTTTCCACATTGTTGGCTCTAATAGATGTCTGTTTGGAGTAGACTGGTTTCCAACACTGAGTGACTGGTGGCAGATAAGAGGCTGAATAAGGAGAGGTGAGGAAAAAGAAGAGGAAAATTCCCCATGGCCTTGACTTCAGGGGAAATGGCACAGAAGTTCCTAACCTAGGTTTCAAAAAGACTTTGATTTTATTTTCTTTAAAAGCATGCCATTGAGATTGTCATAGGGAATGCAAATGAATTTATAGAGCAGGACAAAATATCTGTAAACCACATCTAACAAAAGGTTCATTTCCAAAACATGTAAGGAATTCCTACAACTCAATAGCAAAATAATAGTAATAGGGGCAGGCACTGTGGCATTGTGGATTAAGCTGCTGTCTGCAGTGCCAGCATCCCATATGGGGTTCATCCCATTTGGTTTCAGCCAAATAATTTTTTGCCTATTATTGTTTATGAATTTCATCTAACCTGACACTAGAGTAGGATCTGATTATTCTTTTTTTAAACATTTATGTATGTGAGTGAATGAGTGAGAGAGAGACAGACAGACAGACATCTCATCATCTGTTCACTCCCCAAATGCTCACAATAGCCCCAGCTGGGGTGGAAACCAAGAGTAAGAGTCTCAGCCAGGGACTTCCATGTGAATGGCAGGAACTCAATTGATTGAGTCCTCACTACTGCCGCTCAAGGTCTGCATCAGGGGGAATCAGAAGCTGGATTTGGGTATCAAAGCCAAGCACTTCAATAGGAACAACTTAACTGGTATTTTAACTGCTAAACCCAATGCCTACTCCCCTTCGCCTTTTCTTCAGAGAACTCCAATCCTTGTGGCTGAAGGAGAGGGAACAATAGTTATTGTGGTTTTCTTAAAGTAGGTAAACAAGACCAAATGCATAGAAATAGAGAGTAAAATGTAACTCACTAGAGCCCAGAGAGAGGAGGACTGTAGAGGTTAGCTAATAGGAACAAAGTAGTAGGTAGATGGGAATAAGTTCTGGCAACCTTTTGCACAGCACAGTGACTAGCTAACAATATTGTGTATTTCAAAGTAGGGAGAAGAGATTTTGAATGTTTCACTACAAATTGTGTGATGAATATTTGAAGTGGTGGATGTACTAATGATCCTAATTTGATCACCACCCAAGGTACACATGCGCCGAGGCCTCGCAGTATAAATGTATACACTTATTCTGTTCTAATTATGAAAAAGGCCACCTGCAGTCCCCTGAGAAGCAAACTGAAGGTACATGTGAGATCCATGTGTGTCTTCGGGTAGGCAGGGTGTGTTGGAGCTGTGAGTACCAGACCATGCAACACAGATGTGTGGTACATATGGAGTTATGCTGCATGTTGGCAAAGGTAAAGTGTGGTTGTAGTAATTATATGTGTATCGCATGTGTGATGGGTGGGTTGCTATGGAGGACATGTGTGTGACTCTGGGGTGTGGTATATGGGCAGGTGACTGGGTGGGTGGTAGCAGAGCATGGTCCTGAAGGAGTTCTGTCACTATTTGTAGCAGTGAGTGGACTGTGGCTGGGTAGCTATGACGACATGCAGTGGTAGCAGCAAGTTTATCTGTGTGCATGTAGGGTACGTATATGGGACTATTGGTGGTACAGGGGTCAGGATGTAATGCATGAGTGGTAGGTGTATGAGCCTGTGGATCTTACTCAGTAATTCCCTCTCTCTCTCTCAGACATTATCCTTTTTTTTAAAAAAAAATTTATTTGATAGAGTTAGACAGTGAGAGAGAGAGACAGAGAGAAAGGTCTTCCTTCCGTTGGTTCATTCCCCAAATGGCCACTACAGCCAGTGCGCTGTGCCAATCCGAAGCCAGGTGCTTCCTCCTGGTCTTGCATGCGGGCGCAGGGCCCAAGCACTTGGGCCATCCTCCACTGCACTCCTGGGCCACAGCAGAGAGCTGGACTGGAAGAGGAGCAACCAGGACTAGAACCTGGTGCCCATTATCCTTTCTAAAATTATTCTTCACACTTACTACTCTTTAAGTCTACCTTATTATATAATTGTTTACTTAATTACTATCTGCCTCAAACATGCAAAAGTCATGAGAGTATACCCCATACTTATTCTATTTACTGCTGCACCTTCGGTTTTTGGAATAGTTCATGGAATAGGAATAACAAAATGGATGTAGAAGGTGATGTGACTCTAGTCCAAGTGATCAATTTCAGTTCATAATTGATCACACTGATAGGTCTAAGAGTCAAAGGGATCACACAAACAAGACTAGTGTCTGCTAATACTAACTAATAGAATAAAAAAGGGAGAGAACGATCCAACATGGGAAGCGGGATACACAGCAGACTCACAGAATGACAGATGTCCTAAATAGCACTCTGGCCTAAGAATCAGCCCTTAAGGCATTCAGATCTGGCTGAAGAGCCCATGAGAGTATTTGAGGCATTGAAAGCCAAGACACTCTGGCAAAAACAAACAAAAAACACAAACCCTAAATGAAAGATCTCTGCGAGTGAGATCCCAGTGGAAAGAACGGGCCATCAAAGAAGGAGGTACCTTTCTCTGAAGGGAGGAGAGAACTTCCACTTTGACTATGACCCTGTCGGAATAAGATCGAAGTCAGTGAACTCAAAAGGCTTCCATAGCCTTGGCAACTCATGACTAGAGCCTAGGGAGATTACTGACGCCATAAACAAGAGTGTCAAATTGTTAAGTCAACAACAGGAGTCACTGTGCACTTACTCCTCATGTGGGATCTGTCCTTAATGTGTTGTCCAATGTGAATTAATGCTATAACTAGTACTGAAATAATATTTTACACTTTGTGTTTCTGTGTGGGTGCAAACTGATGAAATATTTACTTAATAGATACTAAATTGATCTCCTGTATATAAAGAGAATTCAAAATGAATCTTGAGGTGAATGGAATGGGAGAGGGAGTGGGAGAGAAGTTATGGGGGGAAAGCCATTGTAATCCATAAACTGTACTTTGGAAATTTATATTTACTAAATAAAAGTTAAAAAAAAAAAGGTGATGTGACTGACAGTGGGTGTTTGTGCTTGTGAGTATATGTAAGATGGAGGTGAGAAATTTACCCTGATCACTTGTGGGTTTAATAAAGGGTTGAGGTGAGGCTGGGTAGAGGTGATAGGCTTTATGTCTGATTGCATTGTGTGTGTGTGTGTGTGTGTGTATGAGAGAGAGAGAGAGAGAGAATGAGAATGACTGACTGTGAATGTGTGGTAAAAGTCCAAAAGGTATGTGGCCAGTGCTGACAAATGGTAGAGAGAGAAGGGATGTGCCTATGGCTGAGTAAATGCTATTTGCTTTTGGCAACTTCTCTTGAGTCACTGGGGTGTATATTGTCGGTAGCTACCTCTCCAGGTTCCTGCATCCTGAAGCCTTGTTGTATATTCCTAATGAGGGACTCCTGTCTCAACAGCTGGGTCTCAGGAGCCAAAATTACCAAACAAGGCCCAGGTGGGATTAAGGGACAATGCAACTCTGTCTCCTTAAGTGATCTCTCCCATGAGAAGCCTGTAGGACAGCACTGCAGAGCATGTGAGCGGGAGCGCAGGTGGCTTTGCTGTTCTGAGCTGTGTGTGCGGTGGCTGTGGGTGCACTCGTGTGTTCTCAGAGTCAGGGCTTTAACTCACAGGTCCTCAAGCTGCTTCTTAAGATCTGGACATTTGTACTCTGAAGGTTTAAATGTCCCTGCAACTGAATTTCCTTGTTTCTCTAACTAGAGAGGCTCAGCTTCTTTCTGAATAATTATTTTTCATGTCTTTCTAGTTTTGCTGATAAGAGCTCAGAGTGTCGGCTAATCCGCTTCCCCAGCTCTGGAACAAGAGCAGTCCTGGGAACCCTTCTCATTGTTTGACCTCAAAACCATTCACTCTAATATATCTTGATTTCTCTTTCCACCTTTTGGAAAAAATATTCTGAGCACCTTTGGGCTTCTAGGTTTTGGTTCCATTTTTCTTTTTACTACTGCATCTCTGATGTAGCTGGAGGGTGGTTAATTAGTTAAAAGGAGTTATTACATTTCGAGGGTGTTAAGATGCTGGAATAGACTGGGTAATTTGAAGAAACATATTTTCTCAGAAATTTTCCATTAAATCATTTGACCAAAGATTTACTAAGTGTGTCCACTGTAGAAGGTGAATTCCCTGTCCTAATTTTTAAACTTGTTATGTGAAAGGCATTGCCCTAGAACCTGAATGTGAGGTGAAAGGTGACAGAGGGTTATGTTAAGGAGAAATAACTAAAAAGTGTGTCTAGCTTAGGGGGTAAGGTTCTTGGAGGAAAAGCACCCAAAAGACAAAATTGAGCCATCACTACCAACATCATCATGACCATCATCCTCGTCATTCTCAATAGCCTCTCATTAGCCTCCTAAAGTTTCCAGAATGTAAATCATCTGCCTCTCTTCTTCACTAAATCCCTATTAAATGGGTGAAGGCCTTTGGCTTATCCTAAGTATTGGGCCCTTAATGTAGGTTTCATAAAGCGCAAATTGTGTGTGGTTTCTCCTTTGCTCCTTTGCCTTGTCTTCATCCACATAAAACCCAAACTCTACCGATGGCCAGTCTGGGCTCCCCAGGCTCCAGAGTTATTTCATGTAAATAATGTCCGTTGTATGAATTCATTATCTAGTGCTTGCCAGGCTCTGTGACATTCTTGCCAGGAATGTAGAGACAGGAAGGGCACAGGACCTTCTTTTTGACCTCAAGGAGCTCACGGTCCAGAGGAAGTGGCAAGGCATATACAGAGATGAGGGCAGGCAAATCTATAATGACCGAGGGTGGTCAGAAAAAGGAGATACTGGAGTTGAGCTTTGGGGGATAACATAGATTACCAAAAGAATGGGTGTTTACAAGACCGGGATGGTTCCCCAGCCACGCCCCCTGTCCTAGATGCTATACACACCTCTCATTAGAAATGTCTACCAGCCCGCTCTGTAGCTCACTTGGTTAATTTTCCACCTGCGATGCTGGCATCCCATGTGGGTGCTGGGTTCTAGTCCTGGTCACTCCTCTTCCAGTCCAGCTCTCTGCTGTGGCACAGGAGGACAGTGGAGGATGGCCCAAGTGCTTGGGTCCCTGCACCCACATGGGAGACCAGGAAGAAGCACCTGGCTTCAGATTGGCACAGTGTTGGCTGTGGCGGCCATTTGGGGAGTGAACCAACAGAAGACCTTTCTCTCTCTCTCTGTCTATAACTCTGTCAAAAAAAAAAATGTCTACCTCCTCTTCCCCTACTTACTCAGGACATGCCTACCCTTCAGGGACTGGAACTAACCTCAGCTCTGCCTTTAGGCTTCCCCAGACCATTCTCTCTCCCTAGCCTGGACTCTCACAGTCTGTTCCAGACTGTTGTGCTCAACATCACAGGTCTTTTCTGTCTACTAAGGAAAGAACCTGAGGACAGGAGGTCCAGCTCATCACTAGAACTGTATCCTAATGGGGGTAGCAAGAGTTTAGAGCCCCCAATGGGGCAGTGTTTATGAGCACATTAGGTAACCTGAATTAAAATTTGCTAAGTCCCACCACTGTAGAAGGCACCTTCCCTATACTTATTTTTGACATATTAAGTGAAAACCATTGTCCTAGAATCTGAAGGTGGAGTGGGAGGTAGACTCTTATGCTTATTAAATGTGTAACTTTTGATAAAAAGTGATTTAAACGCCCTATTATTCAGTTTACTCATCTCTAAAATGGGAATGATGAAATAAATTTGCTGTCAGAATTAAGTTAATAAGGTGAGGGCTTCAGGACGATGCACAGCACACAGAGAGCACAGCAAGTGTTGTCTACTATTGTGGTCTGATCCAAGCACCCCCAAGCCTCTATCCTAAATTATAGATGAAGAGCACAGAGAAGTATCTGGCCTAAGACCACACAGCTAGTGATTGGCAGAGCTCAAATCAGAACCGCAGTGACCTAAGTCCCAGGCTGAACTCTCTTGGCAGCATCACACCACAAGTTGGCCTTCCCACAAATCCCAGCCCAACCCTGAACCCACAGCCTCATCTGTGTGTGTCGAGTAACCGGTTGACCACTGAACCCAGACAGAAGGCCCTGGCTGGATGTGGAGAGAATAGTGAAACTAACTCAAATCCCCATGGTCTGAGACAGTAGAACTGCTAACTCCATGCTAAATCCATGCTAACATGGACCTGTCGAACTGCTAACTCCCTGTTTAGAGAAGACATTGACCGCAGATGGGTAGGAAAGAAGATGGATTAAAACAAATGCTCTTGGACTAGGCTTCAAATCTCCACCTTCCTCTCTCTCCATCTTATGTTACAACCTGGAGGTGATCCGGCTTTTGCCAGCTTGAGAAGCAACTCCATTTAAAAGGCATTAGTTTTTTAATTGCAGAGAGATTGCACTCCTGCTGCCTGGCTACAGGCTCTCACTTAGTACAGATACCTGGGAAGCAGTGCACCAGGCAGGCGGCCAGCCTTGCCCCAGTGCCCCGCAGAGCAGAGCTGGCCTCCTGCACTCCCTGACCCCACCCGGGTTCTGCTCTTGGCTCAGTTACCTAGACAGGCAGCTGGGAAGGCAGACACAAGTCTGCATGCGATGCCCTCCTCTATAAACTCATTGTGTGACTGGGGGCATGAGAGTGTGATTTTCCAAAATGCAGCTCATCATAGGTAAGCATCCTGTGTTGAATACCTTAAAAATCCAGGCCCCTTCAAATTCTCCTTGATAGAGAAGGTTTTATTCTCCCTTTTATTGTCCTGGAAGCAGACTTAGAGAGGTAGAATGACTTGTCCAAGGCCAAACAGATGATAAGTAGTGGAGCCTGGACACAGTCATGGGACAGAATGAGACCTGGAAACACCACGGTGTCCATCCCGATTCAGCCAGCACTGATGGGGAATGCTTCAGCAAGTTCCTTCACCTCTCCTTTTTAAACATTTCTTATTCATATAAAGAAACCTCTTTCACCTTTCCTGGGAAAGGACTTTATATTTAATAGTCTGCAATACAGTGATTCCCAAATACGTCTGCACTTCTATAGCCACCAGATGCTTGATAAAATCCTTAACCCAGGCCTAGAGCTCTCAGATCTCTGTGGACGGGACCTGGGAATCTGCGTTTGAGCAAGCACTTGTCTCACACACGGAAAAGTGTACCAATATTGCTCGTTGACCAGTTGCCACTGTCTGGGATGGGTGCCTGTTAGTCCAGCGCAGCAGCTCTGTGCAGCAACAAATTTCACACGTTCCTTGTCTTACCTAACAACAGCATGCCTACCACACACAGGCGTCTGTTGCAAGGGTGGGCAGCTCTCCTTCAGGGGCACCCACTCCAGCCAACTCCATCTACGGCACCTTCATGGTGGCCAGTGCTTCCCTGGCTCTCTGGTAGAAGAAGAGCAGCCTGGGGATGGACGCCTTCCACCATGAGATAAGTGCACCCCTGTGGTCTCTATTTCATTATTCAAAGTAAGCTCTGTGGCCCAGTTCTTACACAGAAGGGGCAGAGACAGTCATCGCTGTGTGTGTTGCAAAGCAGAGAGGAACCGGGTATTGGTAAACACTAGAAATGCCTGTTATAATGACCTAGTGGAGCTACTCAGATAAATCTCTCGTCTTCATCTGGCTGCACAGATGGGGAGGAGAAGGAGGAAGGCCAAAAGCTCAGAAATGATTCTTGGGAAAGGCAGTAGCCACTGATTCATGTATTTGCTCACTCATTTATTCCAAAAGCACTCTGAGCCCTTGCTATGCATCTGGCCATGGAGAAACAACGATGAATCACACACAGGCTACTGAACTAAGTCATGCGGTCAAGTGGGGAAGGCAGACATGTAAATGGGTAATAAAAACAGTCACAAATGCTAATGGAAGACAAGAACACAGAGGATTTTCCAGATGGGGAACAGCATGTGTGAAGCCACGGAGACAGGAAACAGCTTGGGATGCTCTGTGTCTGTGAAAGTTTTGATGGCTTGAGGCAAGAGACAGACAAGGCTGAAAGACGGGGCATGGAGGGCTGTGAGGACTGAAAGCATGGGGGTGGTGAAAATGTGCAGGAACCAGCAGAACCTCGGAGGTGCTGTGCCTTCTCCTCCATGTTGCTTGTTCTGCGTCCTGGCATTGTGGTGGAAAGCACTTGATTTCGAATAGACTTGGTTAGCAGCAACAACTCTCTCAACTATTCAATGGCTTTGGGTGAGATACCAAATTTCCTTGGGCTTCCAGTGTGTGAAGTAGGTATCGTGGCCATAGGAGGGTCCCACCCAGATGCCCTTCAAGAGAGGAGTGAAGGTGGCTGGCAGCTCTCAGCTGGCACAACCTTAGGGTTCCCTATAGCATTTCTGTAGAGGCCACACTCTCCCTGGGCTGTTCCCAGTCATGGATGGAGCCCAGGGGGATCCAACGTCAGGCTCTTACTGCCCATCGAGGGCCTCTTCCAATAGGCCCCCTTCCAACAGGTCTCTATGGGTCCCACCAGACTTGTCGAGACCTTCTCAGAGCCTCAGATAACATGAGGTTCTTCTTACTCAGTCCTCTGCCTTTCCTCTCTGCTTTTGCAACCATTAGACCTGTATGTGGCCTGAGCCACCCCCCATCCACTCTCTCTCTCTCACTCCCTTTTATACTTTATTTGTATTTACTCTAATAAATGTCTTAGGCTTCTAATGCCAACTACTTTCCAGAGAAGCCCAAGTGACACAGTAGGACCATAATGTGTGTGTGTGTGTGTGTGTGTTTAAAGATTCATGTATTTATTTTGAAAGTCAGAGTTACAGAGACAGATCTTCTATCTGCTGGTTCACTCTCTAGATGGCCACAATAGCCAGCACAGGGTCAAGCCAAAACCAGGAGGCTTTACCAAGGTCTCCCACGTGGATGACAGGGGCCCAAACACATCTTCCACTGCCTTTCCTAGGCCATTAGTAGGGAGCCATTAGTAGGGGAGAAGCCTGATCTATATGGGATGACATTGTCTCAGGGGACGGCTTTACACATTACACCATGATGCCAGCCTCCATAATGTGATTTTTTTAAAGGAGAGTTTAGTGGTTGAAAATAATGGGTATATATAGAGTGGATTTCATGTATCTATTTTCTCATGAGCACATTTTCCTTTTTGCTTAGAGGAATGCAATGTAGCAAAAAGAGCACCACACTTAGAGCCCATCGATCTTGTTTCTAACTCTGATTTTGCCAATCTTTTGCCGTGTGATACTGGGCAAGAATTTACCCTTTATGAGTCTCAGTTTCTTTGTAAGATAAAGGGGGTAGCACCTACCTTAAATATTGCACTGAGTAGTGGAATAAGAAGATCCATCTTAACGTAGAGGGTGGAAAGTTATGGTTGACCAGCTGAGTTCCTTCCCTCCTGAAATGCCCCCTCATCTTTCTCCATCTCCTTTTTGTGCCATTTTCCTTTCTACTTAAAGGTCACATTCTTGCTCATGTCCAGAAACACCTGAGCTTTGAGTAAAAAGTTTGGCTGTCTCTAATGTATGCACCTTCTCACTAGCCACACTTTGTGCCCAATAGTGAAGTTTGTTCAAAAGTTAGAATTTACTTGACTACACGCAGAACTTTGAAACAAGACCCCTACTTTGCAGCCCACAAACACAAAAAAATCAGCTCAAAATGGATCAATGGTATAGATGTAAGACCTGAAGAAATCAAAATACCAGAGGAAAATAGGGCAACACTACAAGACATTGGCATCGGCAATGACTTTTCGGATAAGATCCCCAAATCACAGGCAATAAAAACAAAAATAGACAAGACATATTATATCAAGCTAAGAAACTTCTTCACATGGGGCCGGCACTGTGGCGCAGTGGGTTAACGCCCTGGTCTGAAGCGCTGGCATCCCATATAGGCACTGGTTCAAGACCCGGCTGCTCTACTTCTGATCCAGCTCCCTGCTATGGCCTGGGAAAGCAGAAGATGGCCCAAGTGCTTGGGCCCCTGCACTCACGTGGGAGACCCAAAAGAAGCTCCTGGCTCCTGGCCTCAGATCAGCCCAGCTCCGGCCATTGCAGCCAGCTGGGGAGTGAACCAGCGGATGGAAGACCTCTCTGTCTCTCTTTCTGCCTCTCCTTCTCTCTCTGTGTAACTGTGTAGCTCTGAATTTCAAATAAATACATTTTAAAAAATAAAATAAATTAAAAAAAAGAAACTTCTTCACAGAAAAGGGAACAATTAACAGTAAAGAGACAACCAAAAGAATGAGAAAATATTGGAAAAGCTATGCATCTGATAAAGGATTATTTTCAGAATATAAATGGAGCTCCAGAAAGTCAAAATAAGAAACCTAGCTAAGAATGGGCAAAGGATGTGAACAATATTTTTCAAAAGAGCTACAAAGGGCCAACAGATACATGAAAAAATACTCAGAATTACTAGCCACCAGGGAATTGCAAATAAAAACCACAATGGGTGTTATCCCACTTTTGTTACAATAGCTATAACCCAAAAATCAAAAATTAGCAAATGTTGGCAAATGGCTGGTGGGAATGCAAATTAGTAGAACCATTCTGGAAAACAGTATGGAGATGCCTCAAAAAAAATTTTTAAAAAAATCTAACATTCCCAGGAGAGGGATAGCTGGGTCTTATATGTCCAAAGGAAATGAAGTCAGCATATGAAAGAATCGGGCGCATTGTCATGTTTATAGCAGCCCAGTTCACAACAGCAAAAACATGGAATCAATTTGCCCATCTACCAATGACTGGATAAATATGGTATATATACATGATGGAATATTACTCAGCCACAAAAAAGAATAAAATCCTGATATTTGCAACAAAATGGCTAGAACTGGAGATCATTATGTGAAGTAAAATAAGCCAGAGAAAGACAAATTCCACATGTTTTCTTTCATAAGTGGAAGTTAATATACTTTATTTATTTTTTGACAGGCAGAGTGGACAGTGAGAGAGAGAGACAGAGAGAAAGGTCTTCCTTTGCAATTGGTTCACCCTCCAATGGCTGCCGCGCTGTGGCCGGCGCACCACGCTGATCCGAAGGCAGGAGCCAGGTGCTTCTCCTGGTCTCCCATGGAGTGCAGGCCCCAAGGACTTGGGCCATCCTCCACTGCACTTCTGGGCCACAGCAGAGAGCTGGACTGGAGGAGGAGCAACCAGGACAGAATCCGGCAGCCCAACTGGGACTAGAACCGGGGTGCCGGCACTGCAGGCAGAGGATTAGCCTATTGAGCCACGGTGCCAGCCTTATACTTAAAGCATTTTAAAATATGTAGATCTCACATTACTTGGTATACAGTTATTAATGTTGTCTTCACTGCACTTTACCATCTGTGTAATACCAACCCTTCTTGTCATGAAAACCATATTATGTGATATTAATAGCCCCTCTTATGTGTATGTATGCAAATAGTATTTGTATATGAAGTGAATGTGAAAAATTGTTAAATCTAAAAAAACAGTTTACAAAAGAATGACCTTGAAGACTAGGAAATGGCTCCCCAAACAGAAAAAATGAGGTTCATTCAAGATGCCTGAATTGTTCACCTACACTGCACCAAACTGGAGATTGGGCAAGGTGACATGAAGGTGACATGGCTCAGTCTTCCAGGAGGTCACATCCCAGGGGAAGGGCTTGAATGGCACCATCATGCCTTCCTTGTGCTTTTGCACTTGTTCATTAAACGACTATTAACTCCATCTTCTTTCATCTCAGTTCTCAGATCTCATCCTAGACAGCTTTCTATCATGGCCAGACCCAGAGTCCATGCATAATGTTTGTATTCCTGGTGGCATTTATTACACCTTGGAATGACCTTGTGGGTTCAGTTATTTATATTTTTATAAATGACCCTCAATTCCGTAAGAGAGCATTTTTATAGTCCTTGCCTATATTCCCAGTTAATTTTGATTTATTTAACTCTTTATGTGGTGGAGCATTAAGTCCTTTTCTTTAATATAAATTTAAAATATTTTATATCAAAAACCAAGAAAGAAAAAGGAAGGAAGGGAATGCATATTGTTATAGAGGCTTAACTATGAACTGTATTGAATCTGCTCTTTGTATTAATATCACATTAACATGAAAAAATAAAGTATAAGATGGTAAAAAATTAAATTAGAAAATATAAATGAGCTTTCAATGCATCTCAAGGATCTAAAAAAACTGCAGCAAACCAGACCCAAATCTAGTAGGAGAAGAGAAATAATTAAAATCAGAGAAGAAAGCAACAGGATTGAATCAAAAAAAAAATTAGAAAAAATCAGCCAAATGAGGAGCTGGTTTTTTGAAAAAATAAACAAAATTGACACACCATTGGCCCAATTAACTAAAAAAATAAGAGAAAAGATCCAAATCAATAAAATCAGAGATTAAAAAGGAAACATAACAACAGACACCACAGAAATAAAAAGAATCATCAGAAATTACTACAAGGACTTGTATGCCAGCAAACAGGGAAATCTATCAGAAATGGATAGATTACTGGACATATGCAACCTACCTAAATTGAACCAGGAAGACATAGAAAACCTAAACAGACCCATAACTGAGACAGAAATTGAAACAGTAATAAAGGCCCTCCCAACAAAGAAAAGCCCAGGACCAGATGGATTCACTGCTGAATTCTACCAGACACTTAAAGAAGAACTAACTCCAATTCTTCTCAAACTACTCAGAACAATCCAAAAAGAGGGAATCCTCCCAAATTCTTTCTATGAAGGCAGCATCACCTTAATCCTTAAGCTGCAAAAAGATGCAGCATTGAAAGAGCATTACAGACCAATATCCCTGGTGAACATAGATGCAAAAATCCTCAATAAAATTCTGGCCAATAGAATGTAACAACACATCAGAAAGATCATCCACCCAGACCAAAATATAGGTGGTACCAAAATATAGGTACCATCCCTGGTATGCAGGGATGGTTCAATATTCGCAAAACAATCAATGTGATACACCGCATTAACAGACGGCAGAAGAAAAACCATATGATTATCTCAATAGATGCAGAGAAAGCATTTCATAAAATACAACACCCTTTCATGATGAAAACTCTAAGCAAATTGGTATGGAAGGAACATTCCTCAATACAATCAAAGCAATTTATGAAAAACCCATGGCCAACATCCTATTGAATGGGGAAAAGTTGGAAGCATTTCCACTGAGATCTGGTACCAGACAGGGATGCCCACTCTCACTACTGCTATTCAATATAGTTCTGGAAGTTTTAGCCAGAGCTATTAGGCAAGAAAAAGAAATTAAAGGGATACAAATTGTGAAGGAAGAACTACAACTATCCCTCTTTGCAGATGATATGATTTTTTATTTAGGGGACCCAAAGAACTCTACTAAGAGACTGTTGGAACTCATAGAAGAGTTTGGCAAAGTAGCAAGATATAAAATCAATGCACAAAAATCAACAGCCTTTGTATACACAGGCAACGCTATGGCTGAGAAAGAACTTCTAAGATCAATCCCATTCACAATAGCTACAAAAACAATCAAATCCCTTGGATAAAACTTAACCAAGGATGTTAAAGATCTCTATGATGAAAATTACAAATCCTAAAGAAATAGAAGAGGATACCAAAAAATGGGAAAATCTTCCATGTTCATGGATTGGAAGAATCAACATCATCAAAATGTCCATTCCCCCAAAAGCAATTTATAGATTCAATGCAATACCAATCAAAATACCAAAGACATTCTTCTCAGATCTGGAAAAAATAATGCTGAAATTCATATGGAGACACAGGAGACCTCGAATAGCTAAAGCAGTCTTGTACAACAAAAACAAAGCTGGAGGCATCACAATACCAGATTTCAGGACATACTACAGGGCAGTAGTTATCAAAACAGCATGGTACTGGTACAGAAACAGATGGATAGACCAATGGAACAGAATAGAAGCACCAGTCATCAACCCAAACATCTACAGCCAACTTATATTTGATCAAGGATCCAAAAACCAATCCCTGGAGTAAGGACAGTCTATTCAACAAATGGTGCTGGGAAAACTGGATTTCCACATGCAGAAGCATGAAGCAAGACCTCTACCTTTCACCTTACACAAAAATTCACTCAACATGGATTAAAGACTTAAATCTACGACCCAACACCATCAAATTATTAGAGAACATTGGAGAAACCCTGCAAAATATAGGTACCAGCAAAAACTTCTTGGAAAAGACCCTGGAAGCACAGGCAGTCAAAGCCAAAATTAACTATTGGGATTGCATCAAATTGAGAAGTTTCTTTACTGCAAAAGAAACAGTCAGGAAAGTGAAAAGGCAACCGACAGAATTGGAAAAAATATTTGCAAACTGTGCAACAGATAAAGTATTAATTACCAGAATCTACAAAGAGATCAAGAAACTCCACAACAACAAAACAAACAACCCACTTGAGGGCCTTGGCCCATCTCTTAATAGACCTTTTTTAAAAGAAGAAATCCAATGGCCAACAGACCCATGAAAATATATTCAGGATCATTACCATCAAGGAAATGCAAATCAAAACCATAATGAGGTTTCACCTCACCCTGGTCAGAATGACTCACATACAGAAATCAACTAACAATAGATGCTGGAGAGGATGTGGGGAAAAAGGGACACTAACCCACTGTTGGTGGGAATGCAAACTGGTTAAGCCACTATGGAAGTCAGTCTGGAGATTCCTCAGAAACCTGAATATATAACCCTCCATACAACCCAGCCATCCCACTCCTTGGATTTTACCCAAAGGAAATTAAATTGGCCAATAAAAGAGTTTGTCTGCACCTCAATGTTTATTGCAGCTCAGTTCACAAAAACTAAGACCTGGAACCAACCCAAATGCCCATCAACAGTAGACTGGATAAAGAAGTTATGGGACATGTACTCTATAGAATACTATACAGCAGTCAAAAACAATGAAACCCGGTAATTTGCAACAAAATGAAGGAATCTTGAAAACATCATGCTGAGTGAAATAAGCCAGTCCCAAAGGGACAAATATCATATATTCTCCCTGATCAGTGACAACTAACCAAGCACCAAAAATTTCACTTCTGTTGAAGTGAAATGGACACTATGAGAAACAATGACTTGATCAGCCCTTGTCCTGACTGTTCATGTACAACTTAATACTTTATCCCTTTTAGTATATTTTTTGCTCTACTTAATACTATTGGTTGAACTCTATAATTAACACACAATTATTCTTAGGTGTTTAAATTTTAATTGAAAAGTGATCTCTGTTAAATATAAGAGTGGGAATAAGAGAGGGAGAAGATGTACAATTTGGGAGATCAATTGGACTTGCCCCAAATGGTAGAGTTAGAAACGTGCCTGGGGATTCCAATTCAATCCCATCAAGGTGGCATGTACCAATGTCATCTCACTAGCCCAAGTGATCAATTTCAGTTCACAATTGATCACACTGAGAGCTCTAACAGTCAAAGGGATCACACAAAAAAGACTAGTGTCTGCTAATATTAACTGATAGATTAAAAAAGGGAGAGAACGATACAAGCAGGATACATAGCAAACTCATAGAAGGACAGATGTCCTAAATAGCACTCTGGCCTCAGAATCAGCCCTTAAGGCATTCGGATCTGGCTCAAGAGCCCATGAGAGTATTTGAGGCATGGAAAGCCAAGACACTCTGGAAAAAAAAAAAAAAACCTAAATGAAAGATCTCTGCGAGTGAGATCCTAGTGAAACAAACGGGCCATCAAAGAAGGAGGTACCTTTCTCTGAAGGGAGGAAAGAACTTCCACTTTGACTATGACCCTGTCAGAATAAGATCATAGTCGGCAAACACAAAAGGCTTCCATAGCCTTGGCAACTCATGACTAGAGCCTAGGGAGATTACTGACGCCATAAACAAGAGTGTCAAATTGTTAAGTCAACAACAGGAGTCATCATGCACTTACTCCTCATGTAGGATCTCTGTCCTTAATGTGTTGTTCAATGTGAATTAATGCTATAACTAGTACTGAAACAGTATTTTACACTTTATGTTTCTGTGTGGGTGCAAACTGTTAAAATCTCTACTTTATACTAAATTGATCTCCTGTATATAGACTATTGAAAATGAATCTTAATGAGAATGGAATGGGAGAGGGAGCGGGAGATGGGAGTATTGCGGGTGGGAGGGAAGTTATGGGGGGGGGGGAGTCATTGTAATCCATATGCTGTACTTTGGAAATTTATATTTATTAAATAAAAGTAAAAAAACCAAACATTTCCAAATAAATGCTGCCTGTCTTGTTCACCTTGGGAAGTATTCTTAGAGTGTAAAATTGTGCAAATACCTTAAGCAGTATTTACTGAATGAAACCATTTATTAAAATTACTATTTGCAAAAGACATTCAGTTCCTGAATATATCCAGGTTCCTCTCTTTGGGAAGGAAATACACCAAGCCTGTCCCATTGCATGGTCTGTGTGAACTTGCTGGTGGCGGGGTTGGGAGGGTAAGTTATAATGCTGCTGAGCTGTTTCCCCCATGGGTCTCCAAGCTTACCCTGTGAGTGAGTTCTGACTTTGGCCCTGGAGGAGATCTCCTACAAGTATCATAGATGTTCGAGTTCCTCTCATTCTCCAAACTAATTTAATCTCAGCAGCTATCCAATCCAATCCGATGTTTTAGGTTGAACCATGAGAGACTTCCAGAATTTCACCTATGTAAATGACATTTTCACATGGTCCAAACTCATAAGTATGAAGTCAAACATAACTCAACTTTATACTCATATTCCCCATCCCAGCTTAGAAGCTGACCCCCAAAAGAGACAAAAGGGTGACTGGCTTCTTATTCTTTTCTTGATCACCTGCCTTGCTGGTGACCTCCTGCAAATGGAAAGGAAATAAGGAGAAAAAGGCATAGTTTTATGTGGCTGGTGCTACTGGAAGTTGGTGTTGAGATCTAGGCTTTGGGAGCAGTTAAAGCCCTCTTTTTTATTTTCTTGGACCACTTTTGTGTGTTTCCCTTGGCAATTCCCTTGCTGAAATCAATACATTTGCTGGGAGATAGCCCATGTTTCCTCATCAGCCTTGGGGAATCATGTTTTTAATATAAAAGATTTACTTATTTACTTGAAAGGCAGAGTAACAGAGAGACTAAGGGAGATCTTCCATCTGCTGGTTCACTCCGTGAATGTCTGCAGCAGCCAGGGCTGGCCCAGGCCAAAGCCAGAAACTTCATTCAAGTCTCCCAAATCAATGCAGGAACCCAAGCATGTGGACCATCATCCACTGCTTCCCTGCATTGGCAGGAAGCTAGGTCAGAAGCAGAGCAATGGGGTCTTGAACCCAGCACTTGATGTAGGATGCCAACATCACGAACAGTGTTTTAACCTCCCGAGCCACCATACTGGCCCCAACTTTGGGCTTCTGGTGGTCCATCCTATGGTTGTACGTCTCCTGGCATCATGCAGACTCCTTCCAGGGTGCTGCAGTCATGCTGTCTTAGTTGGGGGTGATATCAAGTCCAAGAAAGCATACACCTCTGCCCTACCAGCAGGCAAAGAACAGCTTTCACCAGTAGAACTCAACTCACAGTTGAATCACCACCTCTCACGTTAGTCCTAGTGCTTCCTCAGCCCCCAGGAACACAGATCAAGTTCTCTCTATGTGGTCTCATTAACCCTCTCTCATCTAAGTCAATGTCAAAAGGTAAGCCTCTCCCATAGACTTTGAGGGGCAGGTGAAGGGAGACCCTATTGCACCCCAGCAGGTCTCCACAAGTAACTCCTTTACCAAGATACGTTGATTCAGTATCTGGCTGAAGGCAAGTGATTTTGCTGACATAATCAGTTTTGCTGCATCCTCTTCTTGGGGCATCTGGCCTCATTTTGGGTACCTCTCACTTCTGATGCTCTTCTAGGCCTTTGGGGCTCCTGTTGAAATGCTGAGATAATGAGAAGAGCTCCCTTTGACACCCAGTTTCCCTTATTTACAGCTGTGGATCAAGGCTTGCTTTCCTAGGCATTATATTTCAGAACTGACGGCACCAATCTGCAAAGTGCAGCTGCTTCTGGGCTTATTAGATGAAGATTCAGGAGACAAGTTGGCTGCCTGTTAGAAGGTTTTAATCAGCTTGGCCTTTTAAAAGATGGATTACAGGAGCAGTGTGTGCTCACAGCTGCAAGGGAGACCTTCAAAGTCAGTTTTCTGCTCGGAAAAGTTACCCAAAAATATATTGACAAACTGGCCAACCACTCCAGGATGGCATCATTTAAACATGGCAGCCCTTGACAGAGCTGGACAAAGATCAGATCTCATGTTTATTTTTAAAAAATTATATAGTGCAGAGTCTGATGACTAGATGCTGCAAGGAATGGTGGAAGGCCAAGTATAAACTTCTTGACTTTTCCATCAGTAGATAGATATAGTGTTGTAGAGTTGATTAGAATACAGGCTTTGGGTCAAACAGACTCAGGTTTGAATTCATGATTCCTCCCTCACTAACTTTCTCATTTAGAAGCCCCAATTCATAGGGCTTGTATAAGCATTAGAGATACTTAGTGTTTACCACAGCCAAGGCACAGTACTAAGTATTAACCAGTATCACAGTAAAAATGAATCTAGGAATCAAATTTCCTGGAGTTTAGTATTGGCTCTGTTACCAGCTATGTAGCCTTGTCCATAAAATGTGGGTATTAATAAAATCTTACAGGGTTGTGGAAAATATTAACCTGAGTCAGTAAAGAAAAACACAGAGTAGCACCCAGAACACAGAAGACCCTCAGCCACTGCTAGCTGTTATTAGTACTAGGGCTTTCTTTGTGGTCATCTCTCCTAAATTCCATTGATTGGAAAATGTAGACTATCCAGCCAGGTTAATAATGCTTAATTTATTCCCTTCCCTCCTCAACCCTGTCATTAACATGCACCAAAGCTGTCCATGACTGCTAATGAGGGTTTCTGATTAACAGGAAGAAATTCAGCAGTGCTCTCAGATTAATTCCAGCCAAAAATCAAAGACTCTTGGTATTCTTTTTAACCCATTCAACATTGTCCAGTCAATTGCCCTTTTAAGAATTTTGAAACAATCTCAAACTTACAAATAAATAGAAAACACAGAACAGAAAAAATTTTCCTTAACTATTAAAAGTTGCCAATCTGATGCCCTATCGCCCCAGAACACTTCAGTGTGCATTTCTTACAATGACATTTTCCTACATAATTACAACAAATCCTCAAGTGAGAAAGTTAACAGTAATACATCATAACCATGTACTCCATAGACACATTTAAGTTCCTCCAATTGTCCCTGTAATTTCCCTTACAGCTAAAGGACTCAATTATAAATCATGCATTGTACCTAGTTTTATGTCATCTTTATCTCTCTTAGTCTAGAACATTTCTCCATCTTTAACTTTCATCATGTTGGCACTTGTGAAGAATACAGGTTATTTATTTTGTAGAATGTCTCTCAGTTTGATTTTATCTTATATTCCTTATGATTAGACTCAGGTTTTGCATTTCTGGCATAAATATTGCAGAAGTAAAGCTGTGTTCTAGTCTTTGCCTCCTGTCAGATGGTGAATGATTCCATTTGTTTACTTTGATCTCCTGATTAAAGTGGTGTCTGTCAGGCTCTCTGCTCTAAAGTTGCTCTCTTCCTTGTCACTAATAAGTATTTTATGGCAATGTACTTTAACGTGGTGCAAATATGTCATTGTCTGTCATCAAACTTATAACTTATTCCTGTTGGTAGGAATTGGTGTTTTCTTATTTTACTCACTATGTTATAATTATTTACACATCATCATGATTTATTTTGATAATTATTTATTTTGTCCCTAATTGGACCAGTAAGGTTCCATTCAAAGTGGTTCCACTCAACCTTTGCCACGTCCCCCACTGTTTCTGTCTATCACAAAGTGCACCAGGCTCAGCTTGCCCTTTTTCTGCCTCCAAATCATCCATTTCTCAAGGACCTCTGGCTTCTGGTCATGAACAATGTCATTAAGAAACCAGGAGAGGTGTGTTTACTGTTCTAGAGATGTCACTACTCTCACATTGTCGTGGACAGACAAGGGAATGTGTATCTGTATATTCACACATTTACATTTATAGATGTCTATGTTAACACCATGGATTGCAATCCAGTACTATGGTTTTCACTCTACTTTCCTGCCTTCCCATATTTCTATTTGTCTTCACCAACAGGCTCCCACTCCTTTCTAATTTGATCAACCCCTCTGTGTATAAGCCATCTCCTGCTTTCACTCACACCACTCCCCCAGACCAGATGGCTCCCTCCGTTTGCATTCTAACACCCCATGTGGGCCCCCCCCACACTGTGTGGATACCCCCTTCACTCTGTTAGGTATCTGACATCCCTGAAGATGCTGCCTGGCCATGGGTATCCCTGACAGACTCCCTGCTAACTTCTTCATGCTCTGACCTCCCACTGTAAGTTGACTATCCCTCCCTCCCCCAGACCTTGACAACCCCCATGGATTGCACATCATGGAGCCATGCTCTGGATCCTGCTCAGACTCCAGCTGTCCATGCTGGCAATCCCGCTATCATAGCCTGCCTAGTCACCACCCTGAGAATCCCCCGGGCTCTGATGATGCCTGTCTTCACGGGCACCTTCCTTAGCCGACTTGGGAGGACTCTCTCCTGACATGGACAATCTCATCTCATTCCCCTGTCCTGATATTTTATTGCAGCTACCCATGCCCCTGTCCTGGCTCAGGTTACTCTGATCAGGGAAGCCTGCACGTGTGGCCGTCCCCACTCTGCTGCGCTTGACCTAGGACTCTAGGTCACTCCAGCTCCCTCCACTGCTGATGCAGGTGGCTACCCTTTCTGCTCCAAATCGTGGAGTTAGGAAGGAAAGAGAAAGCAATGGGAGGGAGGGAAGAAGAAAGAATGGAAAACGATATTTGTGGAAAACACTTATCTTTCACACCCTAACTCATCATTTTCACAAATATGTGATGAATTAAATAAAAAGCTAGATTATTGTTAGCAGATGTGGCTGGAATAGGGGGATTCTTGTTTTCCTGAAAGAGTTTCAGATAGGATACAGTGAGTACAGATAGGCAAGTTAGTGAGGCTTATTGAGGTAGTGCATCCGTCAGAATGGATGGGCTCCTCCCTCCCCTAGGGGAATCTGCGAGTGCTGGGGTTTAAATAGGTATGGGTTCCACTCATTCCTGCCATTGCTCTCCCCGTGCCCCACCCCTGTTCTTGTGGTCAAAGGACCCCTCTGGGTATGAAATGGGTAAAATTCCTCCCAAGGTTTTGTTTCCCAGTGTTATCAGACTGGGTAGCCTGCTTGGCATGGGCAGAGAGCGATCTCCTGAGGGACTTTTCCTGGAGGCTGGGCCCACCTATGAAGTAACTGGGGGAATGCGCAGGGCTCTGTAGTGTAAAATATTGGGGTGCTTCCAAGGTGTGCTTCCTAAGCTGCTTTATTGCTTTCCACAGACGCTTTGTATCCTTCAGCCCTTCTCACATACCTACCTAAAACTCTCACTTTTTAAGTATTTTTACTTTCAAAATCACAAAATTTAAATTAAATATTGAGTTATTTCAAAAGTATATTCATCCAGGCAACATGTTCAAATATGCAACATTGACCAAAGCCCATTGCTTCCTCTTTCAAATAGGATTATAGTCCTATCCAAATCAATGTTGCTAAGGTGCTCAAAGGATCAGAGAAGATATTAAACATAAAACCACATGTCAAACATAAAAATGCAACCTGAGGAAAAAGAATAAAATGCTCAGGGTAGCGCCTCCAATTTCCACCCGTGTTGGGACCACCCTAGTGCAATAGCTGCTCTTGCTGATCTTCAGGAAACAGAGTTAAAGCTACAATCCATTTGTTTTTGATCCTCCACAAATACACAGCAGAATCAAAGTCAATGCACTCTACCACCAAGTAGGAGTGGGAAGGAGTTCTACCTGGGAGCCTCATTCCAGATTATCTTATGTAGACCATGGTCCCTGTGGGTGAAATTTTCAAGGACTTCAAGGCTTGAGATGCCTATTCTAGGGCCCCCCAGTTCCCCTCTGCCTCTCTGTGTCCTAACAAGAAATCTCAGAGTAACTTAACCACTCTGACCCAACGAGCTTTGAGATTACCCCAGCTGACTTGAACCCTAGCTGGGGTCCTGAAGACTCCCAGGGGCTGTTAAAGACATTTAGGCTGCTTCCTAAAACACCTAAATAGGCTGGCCCAGCCTTGAGCCAAAGTTCCTGGAACCCTCATGTAAGCATCTTAGTGTGATCTCACTGCAGATGTACCTTGGTAGAATACCCTTTTTCTTTTGCCATCTGTTACAAGAATAAGCTGAACTCTGTAAATCCCCCTAATAAATGCTCTGGACCAATAACCCTGGTGTTTAGTGCCTCTTTCCTTGGCATCTCACCCTGTGCAATCTCAGGATGGTTTAGGGGCATTTCCTTATGGAATTGCCCTGCCACTGTTTTGGGTGTGGATATAGCTATGGGTTTTTATTGGAGGAAACACATACTCTTTCTATTTCTTCCTTCTACAAGTCAATGATGGTATAGTCCCACCTGTTTCTTTCCCTTTTCTCTTTTTTCCCCCCTAAGGACAACTTAGCCAGTAAGTACTGTACTAGACAGAGCAATGGCTGTGGAGAGTGTAAGCAAGTTTGGCTCTCAACATTATGACCAACATACTTCATCAATTTACAGTGAGAAGTAGGCATGATAGGCTTTAGGTTTCCATGATTCAAGGTTATCATCAGAGTGAATGAATACAGTTTTTTTTTTAATGTGCTACATGTGGCTGTGTGTTACATGTTATTCTAAGTTGCTATTAGTTCAATTCTAATGTAAGTTCCTTGCCTGTTCTTCTTTCTTTGCATATATTGTTCTAAGACCACTAGGAAGGTCTAATCTAGGATTTTGATATTATTAGATTTATTTTATTCACTCAATAACTACTTGCCAAGTTCCTGTGTCCTAGACACTTTTTAAAGATGTTGTTTTGTAGTAATGAGCACACAAGATGTGGTTTGTCCCCTCTGAAACTTAAGGTGAATGAAGGAGATAAACTTTGAACAAAGAAACCACCACTGGAATAGCAAATCACATCACTTGATGATATGGCATTTGAACTAAGTAGAAGTTAAACAGGCAGCGTTCAAAGAATCATGCATCACGCAGAAGAAGCAGCATGTGTGAAGGCCCTGAGGCAAGAACTAATCTGATAGGCTTAGGACTCTAAACGAAGGCTATGGTGTTTACTGAGCAGAGAACCAGGGACATTCAGGTCATGAACCAAGACTGAAGAGTTGGGCATCTGCTAGATCATGCTGCGATGGTAGACCGGCAGGAATTTCAGGCTTTATCTTAAGTGCAGGAGAATCACTAAAACACCTTAAGCAGAGGAGGAGTGTAATTTATTTTAAAGATATGCTTGCTACTTTATAGAAAATGAGTTGAAAAGGAGCAAGATTAAAAGGCAATAGGCCATTAAGGAGCTATTAGACTCATCTAGCTGTGCAATGACGGCAGCTTTATGGAGAGTGCCACGGCCATGCTCCTATCCCTCATTCTCAGCAGTTCCAGGCCGGGGTGAAGGGGGTAGATCCACAAGGGATTTGTAGATCAATCTTCTAACTTTTGATCCATCCATCCAGACTAAAATATGATTTTTTCCCCTAATCGGAAAATCAAACTCATTATCTTTTCTAACAGTTGGAGATAATCACCAATTCATCATTCTACATATTACAGATGGCAGCTGAGCTGTGTGGCCTCTGTGATACCCCCAATGAGCCACACCTTTTAATATTCATGTCTTTGTGTCATCTCCTCCCACTGAGTATGAGCTGGTCTTAGTAATTCTCTTCTAATGAACAGAATACAGAAGATGGATTGGATGTCACTTCAGATATTGGATCCCATAAAGACTGGGGCTTGCTTACTCCAAGGGAATCCAGCTGCCCGTTGTGAGCTGCTCTGTGGAAAGGCTACGTGGAATGAAACCAATCTCCATCCAGTGACCAGGGAGGACCTAAGGCCCCCAGCAGTCTCATGAGTGAGCTTGGGACTGCTGTCCTGGCAGATGTCTTGACCACAGCTTTGAGAGAGACCCTGAGCCAGAGGCACAGCTAACCTATGCCCAGAGCCCACAGGAACTAGGAGATGACAAATGTCTGTAGCTTCATACTGCTGGGCTTTGGGGAAGATTATTTTTTGTAACAATGAATCCTACATTAAGCTACATTCGTAAATGGTTCATGTTGTGTGCATTGTCTATAAAAGCAGTCTTCCCAGTCCCCCACAGTGGCATGAGTGGATCCAGTCCTGTTAGGACAGCTGTCACCACCTACAGGGGAGATATTTCTGGAGACTTCAGTAACAGATCCATAAGAACCCTAGAGACGGGGGCTGGTGCTGTGGCACAACAGGTTAAGCCATGGCCTAGAGCACCGGCATCCTACATAAGTGCTGGTTCAAGTCCTGGCTGCATCACTTCGGATATACCCTCGGTAATGCGCCTTCCCTCCCTCCCTTGTTTCCATTCTCCCTTCTCCTTGTTGCTTTTAATTTTTACAATGACATACTTTCGATTTTTCTTTATAACCACAAGCTTAACCTGCCACTAGTTGAATAATTAAACACATAGAAGTAGAAAAATGGGGGCCAGGACTATGGTGCAGTGGATTAAACCACCTTCCACAGTAATGCCATGTCATCCCATACACATGCCAGTTTAAGTCCTGGCTGCTCTGCCTCCGATCTAGCTCCCTGCTAATGCACCAGGGAAAGAAGCAGATGATGGCCAAGTCCTTGGTCCCCTGCACCCACATGGGAGATCAGGAAGAAGCTCCTATCTTCATCCTGGCCTAGCCCTGTTCATTTTGGTAATTTGGGGAGTGAGCCAGCTGTTGGAAGATCTCTTCCTGCCCCCATAACTCTGCCTTTCAATTAAATAAATAAATCTTTATGAAAGAAAAAGAACCATAGAGACCAATGTCCAACCCTCTTAGAATGTGTAAGGGGATGTTCAGAGAGAAACCTTTAATCTTTCTGCTCACTGGATTCAGTGTCTGGATGATAGCTTTGGTCTTTGAACTTACAGATTGATCTGGCATTCAGAACAATGATTCAGAATCTGATATGAAACTTCTAGATGACCTTGAGAACTTTGGTACTGTATTAATTTCCTATTACTCCTGTAACAAATACTACAAATTTAAAGGTTTAAAACAGCACAAATTTTTTCTTACAGTATTACCTGCAACCCTTTGCTCTTTATCCCATCCTCCATCTTCACAGTGAGTAAAAGCTGCTCAAATCTTTCCTACATCACAGCGCTGATAATGTCTCCTTTCTGCCCTTCTCTTTACCATGTCAGAACTCGTTGGACCCACTTTGATCACTCAGAATAACTGACACATCTCAAAGGCAGTGGATCAGCAACCTTAATTCTATCTGCAGTATTAATCATGCCTTGCTATGTAAGGCAACATATGAACATATTTGTAGTACTAGTTTGTCGATGTGTGTTGGGGGGATTATTCTATCTACCACAGGCAGCTCCTCCCTGCCTTCCTTGGCACTTGTTGACTATTAAGGGACAGTTGTGGTAACATCATTATTTATCAATTATATATTCTTCCTCCGATAGCTTTATAGTAACATCGTCAACATACCTCCTTTTCATTAAGCCATTGACCAAGTGTATAATCAGGCTTCCTCCACAGGGGTTTCCAAACTTAGGTGCTGAATCAATAGTCAATGAATAATGCCCAAGGACTGTTGTGGTGAATGAAATAATTCATTCCATGTGCACAAGCATCTTCCTAAACCTCACTTCTCTGTTAGTGGTAGATGGTACCTAGTCTGCGGATGAGTGCATGTTCTGCCATCCCAAGGATGCATCTTGTCTTCATTCTCAGTAGAGTCTTTCTTAGTCACTGAAGCTCATTGAGCCTCTGCGGTGGTATATAATACAGGAAAGATAGAATAAAAATGTCTTGGTTCAGGTGCATAACTCATGAAGCGTGAATATGAATATTAATGATCCTGTCCACCAAAGACTGGCAAATGAAATATGCAGAGGAAGATAACCCTGAAAGCCCAGAAATATCAGGTTGCTGAACTTCGTTTCTCTGAAGGTATCGCCATAAGAGGATAGCTAGATTTGTATGGCAAATTAGAGCTGGCGAAGGACCACTACACTACTAACTTGTGTTGAGTTTCCAATCACCCCATGAAGTATGTGAGACAGGGAAGGGAAAGTGAGGCTCCAACAACTCTCAAGAGCTGGATAGATTTGGAACTTAGCCCAGAATTCAGAAGACCTGATTCCAAATTCCATAACTTCATCCTGACCTCACTCACCTGTGTCAGTTTTTACATGATGTAACTAAGGTGACATCCACAAATTATCCTTAATGTTACATTAAGCCAAAAAGTCAAGTAAAATCCACCGTGCTTAGAACATGTTAGAACTGCTCTGTCTCAAAAGAACTCCGTGTCTATTAGGGCTTATCACCTGTTTTTTGAGTGATCAAATGAAAGGAAAAGTCAACACACTGCCTTTTCATTCACATAGTTTTTCAGAAACAATAACCTTTATTTATCTAGTCATTTATTCATTCAACAAATATTTATTGAGCTTCTACTATATCCTACATGACTTCTCTGAATATTTATGTTACAGTAGTGAAAAGACAAAACCTCCAGAATTAGATCCTGAACTGAAATGACAGATTATAGAATTCAAACAAATGATTCTAAGGAAACTCAGTGAGATGCAAGAGAATACAGATTGGCTCAAGAAATGAGGAAATCAATAAATTTTTAATCAGTAAAATAAAAGTAGGATTAAGAGCTTTAACAGTAGAATAAACCAAGTAGAAGAAAGAATCTCTGACCTCAAGGACAATAATTCTATAATAACACAATAAAAAAAGAATTAAAAATAATGAAGAAAGTCTACACAAAATATGGAATACCATCAAATGACCAAATATTGGTATCATAGTTATTCCTGAAGGAGAAGAAAAGGAAAAAGGTGTTGATAATCTGCTATATGAAATAGTTGAAAATTTCCCAGGTCTTATAAGATATGTGAACATACAGATACAAGAAGCTCAAAGAAGCTGAAGCAGACTCAGACAAAAAAGGTCTTCTCCAAAGACATATTATCAAACTGCCAAAAGCTAAAGGAGAGAATCCTAGTGAGAATAAGAGAAAAGTATCAAGTTACATATAAAGGGAAATGAATTAGATTAATATCAGACGTCTCAGTGAAAACCCTACAGTCCAGAAGAGAGTGGGATGATAATATTTAAGGTCTTAAAAGAAAGGACTGGCCGGCGCTGCGGCTCAATAGGCTAATCCTCCGCCTTGCGGCACTGGCACACCGGGTTCTAGTCCTGGTCAGGGCACTGGATTCTGTCCCGGTTGCTCCTCTTCCAGTCCAGCTCTCTGCTGTGGCCTGGGAGTGCAGTGGAGGATGGCCAAAGTCCTTGGGCCCTGCACCCCATGGGAGACCAGGAGAAGCACCTGGCTCCCAGCTTTGGATCAGCGTGGTGCGCCAGCCGCAGTGCGCCGACCGCGGCGGCCATTGGAGGGTGAACCAACGGTAAAGGAAGACCTTTCTCTCTATCTCTCTCTCTCACTGTCCACTCTGCCTGTCAAAAAAAAAATTTAAAAAAAACTTTCCTAAAAGAAATTTAAAAAGAAAAGGAAGAAAGGACTTAGGTTGGACTAATGGATAAAAAACCTGGACCCCACTATCTGCTATCTACAATAATCCCACTGCACAAAACACAAACTGACTGAAAGTGAAGGGATGGAAAAAGATATACCATGCAATGGAAACCAAAAGTGAGCAGTCTTAGATCTCCTGATATCAAATAAAACAGACTTTAAATCAAAAACTGTAAAAAAGATAAAGAAGGACATTAGATTTTGATAAAATGTTCAATTCATCAAGAAGACATAACAATCATAAGAAGATATGCACCCAACACAAGACCACCCATACATATACAGCAAATACTATTAGACCTAAAAGGAGAGATTGACGCCAATTCAGTAATAGTGGATGACTTCAACACCCCAGTCTCATTAATGGAGAGATCATCCAGATAGAAAATTAGTAAAGGTACACAAGAGTTGACACATACTATCGAGTAAATTGAACTAAAATATTTACAGGAAATCTCACCCAACAGCTACAGAATGCACCTTCTTCTCATCAGCACATGGAACATTTTCTAGGATAGACCACATATTACACCACAAATCAAGTCTCAGCAAAATTAAAAAGATTGAAGTCATACCATGTATCTTCTCAGACCATAAAAAATAAAACTAGAATTCAACAAGAAGAACAATAGAACACTCATAAATACTTGGAAATTAAACATCATACTACTGAATGATCAATGGGTCATTGAAGAAGTTAAAAAGGAAATAAAATTTCTTGAAACAAATGAAAACATATTTCAAAACCTGTGAGACACAGCAAAAGCAGTATCAAGAGTTTATAGCACTAAATGATTACATTAAAAAGAAAAATGTTTCAAATTAAAGATCCAATGATGCAACTTGAAGGCTTAGAAAATCAAGAACAAACCAAACCCCAGATAAGCAGTGGACAAGAAATAAAAAGGATCAGAGCAGAAATAAATGAAATTGAAACTAAAAAAAAAAAACTATGAAACAAAAAGTATGGGGGTTTTTTAGAAGAAGAAATAGATTAACCTCTAGCCAGACTAACAAAGAAAAAAGAGGAAAAAAACTAAAATAAAATTAGAGATGAAAAAGGAGACATTACAACCAACACCACTGATATACAAAGGATCATAAGAAACTACTATGAAGAACTATATGCTAGTAAACTCAACAACATCAAAGAAATGGATAAATTAAATCAAGAAGATACAATCTAAAAAGATCCACAACAAGCAATGAGATTGAAGCAGTAATCCAAAGTCTTCCATCAAGTAGAAGTCCAGAACTTGATGGCTTCACTATTGAATTCTACAAAACATTCAAATAGGCAGTAAATACAATGCTCTTCAAACCATTCTGAAATACTTAACAGGGTGAAATTCTGCTAAAAATGTTTTTTCCAGAGGCCATAATTACTTTGATATCCAAACTAAAGACATGACATGAAAACTACAGACCTCTATCTTTAATGAACACAGATGCAAGATTCTCAAAATTCTAGCAAATCGAATCTAAAACCAAATGAAAAGAAACATACATCACAATCAAATGGGATTTGTCTCACAAGTGTAAGGTGGTTCAACATTCACAAATGAATAAATATAAATCACACCAATATAATGAAGAACAAAAACTATATGGTATTCTCAATAGATGCAGAGAAAGCATTTTATAAGATTAACCCCTCATGCAAGATTAAAAAAAAGAAACTCTCCACATATTAGGTATAGCAGGAAAATTCCTCAAAAATCTAAAGGCTATATATCACGAACCAACAGCCAATGTCATACTGAGTGGAGAAAAGCTGAAAGCATTTCCCTGCAGATCTGGAACAAGACAAGGATGTCCACTTTCATCACTCTTATTCAATATAGTGCTGCAAGTTTTAGCAAAAACAGTAGGGGGGAGAAAGAAAGGCCATTACATTAGAAAAGGTAGGATTAAGTGTTAAAGTGATCGTATAAATAGGATCAAGTGTCTGGTAATAGAATTACAAAGGAGGGAATGTTCCAACATGGGAAGCAGTCCACACAACAGACTCATAGAATGACCACCACTCTAAATAGCACTCTGACCTCAGAATCAGCCCTTAAGGCATTCTGGTCTGGCTGAAATGTCCATAAGAACATTTCAGGAATGGAAAACCAAGGCACTGTGGCAATAAAATGAGCTACATGAAGGATCTCTGTGAATGAGACCCCAGTGGAAAGAAGAGGCCATCAAAGAAGGATGTACTTTTCTCTGAAGGAAGGAGAAAACTTCCAATTTGCTTAGCTTTGTCTAAATACTGATGGGGACTGTGGATTCAAAAGGCTTCCATAAGCCTAGGAAGCTCATGTCAAGAGCCTTGGGTGATCACTAATGTCATACATAAGAGGTTAATTGTTAAATTAACAACAGGTGTCACTGTACACTTAACTTCCCATGAAGGGCCTCTGTTCTCAATGAATTGTATTATGAGAATTAACAGTAAAATTTGTTCTCAAACATTTTTTTTTGGTGTCTGTGTGCAAATTGTTGAAATCTATGCACAGAAGACCAACCTATACTAAGTAAAAAGTTAATTGAAAATGAATCTTAATGTAGAATAGGACTGGGAATGGGAGAAGGAAGAGGGATTGGGAGGGTGAGTATGGTGGGAAGAATCACTATATTACTAAAGTTGTATCTACAATCATTGTACTCCTTAAATAAAAGGTTTCTTTGGGGAAAAAAAGAATAAATACAAATAGCCAACAAATATATGAAAAAATGCTCAACATTACTAGCCATCAGGCAAATGCATATCAAAACCACAATGAGACATCACCTCACTCCTGTCAGATGGCTAAAATCCAAAACACAGAGAGTAACAAATGCTGGCGAGGATGTGGAGAAAGGGGAACACTTACACACTGATGGTGGGAATGTAAGTTAGTGCAGCCATTGTAGAAAAAAAGGTGGAGATATCTTTAAAATCTAGAAATAGACTTGCCATATCATCCAGCAATCCCACTAGTGGGTGTATACCAAAAGAGTGGAACACAGTATTATCAACATGCACCACAATGTTTATAGCAATATTGTTCATAATAGCCAAAATAAGAAATCAACCCATGTGTCTATCAGATGAATGGATAAAGAAAATACTGTGTATATACACAATGGGATATTATTCAGATTAATAAAGAATGAAATTCTAATTGCAGCAAAACATCTACAGCCAATGTATATTTGATCAAGGATCTAAAACCAATTCCTGGAGCAAGGACAGTCTATTCAACAAATGGTCCTGGGAAAACTGGATTTCCACATGCAGAAACATGAAGCAAGACCCCTACCTTACACCGTACACAAAAATCCACTCAACATGGATTAAAGATCTAAATCTACGACCCGACACCATCAAATTATTAGAGAACATTGGAGAAACTCTAAGATATAGACACCAGCAAACACTTCTTGGGAAGGACCCCGGAAGCACAGGCAGTCAAAGCCAAACAGCTGTGTCTTTCAATATTGCAACAAATAGTTTGTTTTATACCTTTGTCAAACTAATGATCAAGAATGTTATACCTCTGCAGTTTTAATAAACTAATTACTATAAAATTTACTGTATGTGGGTGAAATGCTATTTTTTCATTCAATTATTGTGTATAGCTGTTGTCTATACTTCTACTAAACTAGGATCTTTTTGCTCTTTACTTGCTAAACTTCTTATTCAGTGAAGTGTTAAGTCCTTTTGCTGTAATGTAAAGTTAAAATATGTTATTGCAGAAAAAAACAGGAATGAAGGAGTGGGAAAGGGAAGAAGGGAATATTATTATCTTCTTAGAATTGTAACTTACTCCCCATGTAGGACCTCTGTCCTTAATGTGTTGTACTATGTGAATTAACAGTATAACTAGTACTCAAAAAGTACTTTATACTTTGTGTTTCTGTGTTAGTGCAAACTGTTGAAATCTTTACTTAGTATATACTAAATTGATCTTCTGTATATAAAGATGATTGAAAGTGAATCTTGATGGAGAATGGGATGGGAGAGGGAGTGGGAGATGGGACGGTTGTGGGTGGGAGGGTGGTTATAGGAGGGGAAAGCCGCTATAATCCAAAAGTTGTACTTTGGAAATTTATATTTCTTAAGTAAAAGTTAAAAAAAAGGAATTGTAACTACATATCACATTGAATCTGTTAAGTACTAATTAATAAAAAAAAAACTGAAACAGAGAAAAACCTTTCTCTTTAACCTTTTAGAGGAAGATGTTAACAAGAGTGACAATAGTAAGAAGGAGGTAAGTAAAGGAAATTACTAAGAGGGTCAAGAATATTCTCACTGAAAAGTGAAGGAATGGGCATGAAGGGGACACCACAAATGAGCCATAAGTGGGAAAGAGCAGGCCAGATATTAAAAATATGGAAAATAGCAAATTCCAAGTTGTGTTTAGTAACTTGGAATACTGCCTCTCATTTTGGGGATTTTTAGTGAAGAATCAAATTCAACCTACCATATGCTTGCACTCCCCATCACCTCCCCACTCCTGCTAACATTCACCCCTGACATTTATGCACAAAGCATTTCCCAGCAAAGGACAGAATCACTCATTTCACAACTTGCTCCAGAGCACTGCCTTAGTACCCAGAAGCAAATGAACTGAGCTCCCTATAAACCCACATCCTACCTTGGCTTAAGCTCACCTAAAAGTCCCTCCTACACCCTTATCACAGCAACATTGTATTCTATTTATTTATCCAACAGATATTTATTGAAAATCCACTATGAGCTGACAAAGTTCTAAGAATGGGGTATGCTACTTATTTACCTATCTCCTCATATTTGTGCATTTGTTATGGTTGTAACCCCAGCACCTAGAATTTCCCTTGATAAAAAGCATAAATTTAACAGATATTTAGTGAATTCATAAAAGTTGTTTTTTTCCCAGTGGTTCAGATGCCACTTGGGACATTCACAACTCATATCACAGCGACTGGGTTCAAGTCCCGGCTCTGCTCCTGACCCAACTCCCTGCTACTGTGTATTCTGGGATGTAGCAGGCAATGGCTCGAGTACTTGGGCCCTACCACCCACATGGGAGGATCCAGATAGAGTGCTGGTTCCTGGCTGAGACCTGGCCCTGCAGCGGTTTCTAGGAGCATTTGGAGAGTGAACCAATACATGGAAGACCTCCCTCTGGCTGTTTATGTCTCTCTGCCATCCAAATAAAAGATAAAGAAATAAAAATTAAACTTGTAAAATCAAAACTCAACATCTTTCTTAATTTTCATCCCTCCATATTTTTTAGTAAAACTACAAAGTCCCTTATTTATCTCCCTGATGTTCAGAAGATTCTTTTGTGTAAATCATCTCATTGTCAATCAAGAGAACTAAAAACATCCATTCGCTCTATTTTTTTTCTTTTTTTAACCTTACTTTTTCATGTTGATGTGATATTAATACAAAGAGAACAGATTCAGTGCAATTCAAAAATATGATTCTAAGGCTATCAGCAATTGTACCTTTCAGAAATTATTCAAAGAAAAGAATCTGGTTAAATAGTTGAGTGTTAAAGTACTCTTGTAGCTCAATTCACAATAGCTAAGATATGGGATCAGCCAGGATGATGCCTGGGTAAAGAAAGTATGGGGGCCAGCGCTGTGGCGTAGCAGGCAAAGCCACTGCCTGCAGGGCCGTCGTCCCATATGGGCGCCAGTTCAAGTCCCAGCTGCTTCACTTCACTCCAGCTCTCCGCTTTGGCCTGAGAAAGCAGTAGTAGATGTTCCAAGAGCTTGAGCCCCTTTATCCACGTGGAAGACCTGGAAGAAGCTCTAGGTTCCTGGCTTTGGATGGGCTCAGCTCCAACTGTTGTAGCTATTTGGGGAGTGAGCCAGCAGATGGAGGACACCTTTCTTTCTCTCTCTCTCTCCACCTCTGTATATATGTATCCCCACCTTTCAAATAAATAAACAAGAATCAAAGAAAAGAAACTGTGGTATATATAGCTGATGGAATATTACTCAACCATAAAAAAGAATAAAATCCTATCTTTTGCAAAAAAAAAAAATGCAATTAGTGATCATTAAGTTTAGTGGAATCAGCCAGTCCTAAAAAGACAAATATTGTATGTTTCTCTGACCTGTGATAACTAATACACACAGTACAAAAATACATATGAATGAAATTGACATTTTGATATTTGATATTTGATATTTGATATTTGATTATTGTTAATAGTACTTGTTAATAGTACTCTTGAGGAACAGTGGTTTTCTACCTTTGCTTGTTGAATTACTTGTTTAGTGGAAATAAAGAAAATAGAAAGCATGTTATTCTAAAAATTAAAAGAAAAATGAGGAGAAGGGAGAGTGGAAATGGGGGGGTAGAGTGGAAAGTATTGTTATGCTCTTAAAACCATATAAATGAAATAAAAATGCTTTTGCAAAAATTAAAATAAGGAGAGGGGTTTGAGGGGAGGAGGAAGGGAGGCAAGTATGATTATCTTAGAATTGTATCCACAAAGTACATGAAATTTTTATGTTTATATTAATAAGAATTATAAAAGAAAATACTCCTTTAAGCTTTATATTAATCAAAGTTGGTGATAGTCTATGTCAGCAGTATAGTAACATTCACATAAATTGTGTTCCCTTAAGTAAATGATGTTTGGGGAGAGAGTTATGGTTATCCTCACTTGTATACTGTACAATGTATGCATATATATATATATATATATATATATTTTGACAGGCAGAGTGGACAGTGAGAGAGGGAGACAGGGAGAAAGGTCTTCCTTTTCCATTGGTTCACCCCCCAATGGCCGCTGCGGCCGGCGCACCGCATCCGATGGCAGGAGCCAGGTACTTCTCCTGGTCTCCCATGCAGGTGCAGGGCCCAAGCACTTGGGCCATCCTCCACTGCCTTCCCAGGCCACAGCAGAGAGCTGGCCTAGAAGAGGGGCAACCAGGACAGAATACAGTGCCCTGAGCAGGACTAGAACCCCAGGGCACCTACTGCCTAGTGGCACCGGCCCAATGTATGCATATATCAAAACAACACATGATACACCATAAATATATACAATTTTGTGTGTCAGCTAGAAAGCTTTATTTTTTCTATACCTGTCCCTTCTTCTCCTTACTGTTCTACTCTGTTTTCTTCTTCCAAAGAAGTCTACATCACCCAGTACTCAAAAGTGAGCCTACCAGTTTGAAAGGTGATGGGATAAAAACGGAAAGCCAAGGCCGGCACCTCGGCTCAACAGGCTAATCCTCTGCCTTGCGGCGCCGGCACACCGGGTTCTAGTCCCGGTCGGGGCGCCGGATTCTGTCCCGGTTGCCCCTCTTCCAGTTCAGCTCTCTGCTGTGGCCCAGGAGTGCAGAGGAGGATGGCCCAAGTGCTTGAGCCCCGCACCCCATAGTAGACCAGGAAAAGCACCTGGCTCCTGCCATCGGATCAGCGTGGTGCGCCGGCCGCAGCGCGCCGGCCGCGGCGGCCATTGGAGGGTGAACCAACGGCAAAGGAAGACCTTTCTCTCTGTCTCTCTCTCTCACTGTCCACTCTGCCTGTAAAAAAAAAAAAAAAAGAAAGAAAGAAATAAAAAAACAGAAAGCCGTCTAGCCTACACAGAGCTGGCTATAAAGTTGGTGGTTTACTTTACTGAGATAGGCACATTTTCCTTGAAACTACATCTGGAAATAATTTGAGATGAGTTATTCCCGAAAATATGTACTTAGGCTTCTGCCAACTGACTGGGAACAGGATCTACACAAAACAATTTTTAAAGATTTATTTATTTATTTATTGAGAGAGAGAGAGAGAGAGAGAGAGCAAATGAATGAATCTTCCATCTGTTGGCTCACTCCCCAGATGGCTGCAATAGCCAGGGCTGGGCCAGGAGTCAGGAGACAGGAGCTTCATCTGGGTCCTCCCACATAGGTGGCAGGGGCCCAAGCACTTGAGCCATCTTCCACTGCTTTTCCAGGCCATGAGCAGGGAGCTGGATCAGAACTGGAGCAGCCAGGACTAGAACCACCACAATGCTGACTCCACACACAAGAACAATTTTAAACTGAATTCTGAGATAGATGTTCAACAGATCAAGTGGATTCTGACTGCAACCTGCATGGTGTTATGTGTGTGCAATGTCTGTACACAACTTCTCCTCTTCATTCATGCTAAGGAGTCTGAGCTGGGCAAACGTCATCGCAATCCTCTCAGGAGTAGGTATTTCTACTTCTCCCCTGGACAGATACGGTAAGCTCTGTAGCATATGTCTTTATTGGGAGATTCCATGCTAGACATCATGTTATCCTGGGGGTACTCTGAATTTCTTATCTGCCTTTGAGCCCTGTAAGACTTCAAAAATTTAAGTTTCACTAAGATCAGAAAGTGCCCTCCAAGAGCAAGGAAGCTTCAGTTCCATGTTTGCATCTCTAGGTCCTTGTCTTGAGCATCACTTTTTTGTCTTGACAATTAAAAAAAAAAAAAGCATTTTAGGAAGATGTAAAAATTTCTGGGCACTGGCAGCGGTTTTGTTTGGGAGGGGCACTGAGAGCAGGCACCTGGTTTACCATGTTGCCAGAAACAGAAGTCTCACTGAGTAAGAAAAAGAATTTGAGCACAAACCTAAACTTCCCTGCCTGGAAGGACCCCCTAGCCACTCTAATCACATAGTTTCTGAACCGTGTTACATCTATAACCAGGGTAGTGATCCTTCCACTCTGTTCCAGTTTTGTCAGGCTAGGTGATAGGTGCTCCATTTAGTACTATGCACTTGTACGACTCTTCTGCATGACTTACTACAGAATTCAACTTTGTTTCTGCTTATTCCAAATCAGACAGAACAGCTGAGCCCAGCTACAGCACGTGCAACAGAGTGGGTTCAAGGGAGAGAGCAGGATTTGCTTCGTGGAGTGTTGTTTTGCCCCAAGAGTGAAAGTGATTAACCAGTCCATCTTCCTGCTCCACTCACCTCCAACCCTTTCTTCCCTCCCTGGTCAATGTGGGCGGAATTACTCTCAGAATTCAAGAGGAAGGCAAGGCAAGATTAATGGACTGTCAGACATTTATATAAAATCTCTTTCTTTTCCTCTTCAGCGAGACACTGAAATGCATTACAATGAGTAATATAAAAACCACCACAGGTAAATCTTTTACTTGCGTTTCTCCAGTCTTCATCTAAAGAAGATATCAACTTTCTCTTGATATTTTCAAATACTATTACAAGAAAAAATAAAATTAAGGAAACTGCCTCAGCCACATTTTTTTAAATAAAAGAGGTAGCTAGAATTCTATACATCTGTGAAAGGGAAAGCTGCCTTTCAAACAGAAAGGTGGAGTCACTTACCCACCCATCTTTTTTGCCAACTATCCTTGCATCTGTATGTCCACAAATTCAGTCAAACATCCATCAGTATATCACCTATTAAGTTTAAAGTTACCACTCTACTCATTTACCTTCCCTTTCTTCAATCCATTAATCAAATCACTATTTCATTAGTCAATATAGTATCAATATATCCATTCATATACACATTTATCATTTATTTACTTCTCTATTCATTTATACTCTTGACTTATACCCTTTTATCTAGGTACCTATCAATCCATTGCTTGATCTATCAACCTAATTAAAATTGTATTTTGGCACCCCAAAGATACAAAATACTGTTAGTATATATGTAAATACAAAAGTAGCTGCCACTATAATATAAGGCAAAATATGGCCAATACTTTTAGATGAAGTAAGTCTTTAGAGGAGTATTCAGGTAGAATAGTTGACGTGACATTTGATTTGGCATGTAAATCATGCACAAATTTTAACAGATGGAATTGGATTTATACAGCTGGGGCTTCTGGAGAAGTTGCGGTTTGGAGAGTTCTTGCGGTTCCAAGAGAAAACCTGTACTATCCAAAGCCCTGTGACCCAGACATTCCCCTTTTGCTAAAGATAGTTGAGCTCTCTTCAAAGCAGTTGCATCAACAGCATCCTGACACTTCAGAGCCCTGGATTCCCCAACCTAGTGAGTGGATATCATCAGGAGTTTGAAAGCTGAGTGAGCCAGAGCTTTGTGAGGTTGCAGTAGCTGCCTCCTAGGGTTACCGGGTGTCACTGTAGAATGTTTACATTCAGGAGGCACTCGCTAAGTGGCTTTTACAATTTCTGTGCTTTACTTTTCCATAAGATCTTCAATATGTTGTCATGTAAGTGAGCCAAACTCACTTCCAATTCTATCTGTTGTATATTCCCAGACTTCTCTAGCCTTGTGTCACTTTATTAACGTATTAATCCATTTAATGGATGCCCGACATCTTAGGTATAGTTTACTTATGACACCTTTTAATCTCAACCCATCAGAGAGTATTGTTATTCCCATTCTAAGGATGAAGAAATCGAGGCTCAAGGAGATCATGTTACCAAGAAACTGTCCTTGTCAGTGGTGCCATACCAGGAGGATGACAATAAGGTTTGAGGATAAACTAAAGTAGTTTGGTCTACTCAGAGTTGAGGACAGTGGTAGCCCAAGGGTCCCATGAACTACTGTCTTGCTTAGTGAGGGTGGTCCAGACCTTGAAGAAGTACAAGTGGGAGGCTGGGCTGCTGAAGCTTTGACTAAAGGCATGCCAGGAGCAGACAGATGCTAAGGCCAGCTGAATGTCTGTTAACAGGTATCTCAGACATCAGTGCAGTCCCTTGAGAAACGTGCCTGATGGCTTCACTCTATCATAAGGAGGCTAGACCAGGATGTTTTGCTCAGATAAGTAACTGCAAAACATTATTTGGCTAAGATCTGAAAGAGCCAAAGTATTGTTTTGAGATCTCAGTGTTTCATTAATCAGGATGAAGCTCCTTCAACCTAGAGCCCATGCCTACTGTTGCCTGTGGTTATTCGTACCCCTTTATATTCCACTGCAGTAAGTTTAAAACACTGGTCATTGCTGACCTGGAAGGGTCAGATTACTTTGTGGCTTTATCTGACTTTCCAAGCTGGAGTCCACAAGCCAGCGTTATCTGTTTGGACAGATTTTCTAGTTAGTCACAAACTCAGTAGTTAGCTTTTATTTATCAGGATATGAAAGGGAAAAGAAAGATGTATTTGCTATGGGTTACAACCCCAAGTCAAATGATTAATAAGAAGTGGAGCTGGGATTACAACCCATATGTATTTAATAATAAGTACAGTATCTGTTACCATGTGCCAGACACCCTGCTAATGTCTTTCCAAATCTTAGCTTGTTTTAACACACACAACACCTGTGCTATAGATATTATTACCTCCATGTTAGAGATGAAGAAGCTGGGGCTTGGAAACTTTATAGAAGTAGTCTAAGGACTTTTGTTAGGTATTTTAGTTAAGAAAATGAAAATGTGGACTAATACAGGTGTGCGTTCTCCCTCTCTTTCTTTTCTTCCTCCTCCTTCTCTTCTGCATTCGCTCATCTCCATGAGTATACACGCTATTGTTAATCACAATTCTTCTAGTTCTACATCCCCGAAATCTAATGTTCCTGAGAATGTCAGCTTCCATAGTCTGATTGTGCGTAGAGGTCATCTGATGTGCAGGGTGGACACCTTGTACATCAGTTTCTCACACATTGCTGGGAATACTGAGTGCTTCTACATAGCCCAGAAATACAAGCCTTCACATTCTGTGCTATGAGCTCACTTCATCTGTCGTTCGTTCTCTACTGACACCTCCCAACACCCTGCTGAGGCAGGCCTGGCACATCCCACTTGATACAGCAACTAATGGCAAAGTCTACCCTACCTGTTGTGACTGTTCTGCAGGAGGACCCTCTGCTCCCATCTTCACCGAAGCCCTCTGCAATGAATGCTTAGTGCGCAGGCTCCTTGTACTACAAACCCAAGACAGCCACTGACCCTTCTGCTGAATAATGGGCAGATAAATGTGGAAATCAGGTCTGGGAGACAGAAGAGTCCAGAAGACTATAATTCCTACCTGCATCACCCCAACACTATCAGGAAATGGGGACTTCCATGGGCCATCGGGTTAGATGTCATCAAGGCAAAGTTAAATCTCAATACTTAGGGAAGAGCCTTATTGATACCTGAATCACAGAAGTAACTGACTCAAACAACAGAAACATACGTGTTGAATGACTGACTTTTCTGAAACGTCAGGTTATTTTCAATGTAATTTCTGTAACATAACTCTCACTCTTAGCATTCCAATATACTTTTTCAAGAGGATGAGGAAGGAGGATAGTTCCAGTTAGTAAAATTGTGTCTCATCTTCAGGCTGTTTTACCTATGCTAGAGACTAAAGGAGTATGCCAGATCTGGGGAAAACACAGACCAGTAGAAATAGCATGTGAACCATACATATTATTATTAATTTTCTAGTAGATACATTAATGAAATACAAACAAGGGAAATTAATTTTAATTATATGTTATCTAAGCTATCATTTTATCATGGAATCAACATAAAATACTGTTGAAATATTTTACAAATATTTTTTACCACATTAAGCCCTTGAAATCCAATGTTTTACATTTATAGCATATTTAAAGAGTTCAATAATTTCACATGTTAATGTCTACCAAACCAGACCTCGCAGCTCTGAGCTCTGCCTCCATAAGAAATAGCCAGGACTGGGGCCAGTGCTGTGGCGCAGTGGATTAAAGCCCTGGCCTGTAGTGCCAGCACCCTATATGTATGCCGGTTCGAGTCCTGGCTGCTCCACTTCTGATCCAGCTCTCTGCTATGGCCTGAGAAAGCTATAGAAGATGGCCCAAGTACTTGGGCCCCTGCACCCATGTGGGAGACCCAAAAGAAGCTCCTGGCTCCTGGCTGCGGATCCGCTTAGCTCTGGCTGGTGTGGTCATTTGGGAACTGAACCAGCAGATAGAAGACCTCTCTTCCTCTCTCTGGCTCTACCTCCCAATGTAACTATCTTTCAAATAAATAAAATAAACATTTTTTAAAATACCCAGTACACGATAGGGAGAAGTTGACCAGTGACTTATATTATCTCACATCTGACCTCTACTACTACTGTTCCTTTATGAGGGTGTACCATTGTCAGCAGAAATGGAGCCAATCTGATTAAATGCATGCTTGACCAGACTTCCCAGAAAAGCTGCTGATTGGTTGAGACACTTGGAAGATTCCAGATGCGTATCGCACCTGTCATCTCCCAAGGCTGCAGGAGCCTGAGGGTAGTTTCACAGCACTGCTTCCCCCTCTGCCCACTGGGTCATTCGTGGAACCTCTCTTCTTAGCACTGCCCCTGCACGTCCTCTTGGAAGCTTCCCCTCCCTCCACCCTTCCCCTCCTCTCATCCTCACTTTGAGCAGCCGCAAAAGCCAGGCCCTTGTTATTTCAAATGGGGCTTGACACAGCTTCACAAAGAGCATAAAATCAAACCATTTTCACACACAATCGCACCCTGGCAGTTAAAGCAAACTGAGGACTCAATTACAGCCCATTACTGTCGGATCCCAGTCTCTCGACATCCCTGCGATTCCAGCCAAAGGCACCCCCTTGTGCAGCATGCTGATAGACTGTGCCTGCTGACAAGGCATCCTTTCCTCTCATCAATCCCAGAGGGGAAGACGAAGAGCAATTCTCTTGCCATTTAAGTAGCTGAAAAGTAAATGACGGTGTTGACAAGCCCCAAGCAAGGATCTTTTAACAGTTGATAAGCATGGGCCAAAAAATGTATTTATACTGTGTGTGTGTGTGTGTGTGTGTGTGTATGTGTGATCTCTTTCTCACACCCACAGAGTATACACATTCAGTAGTACTGGGAGAGTAAAATGAGTATCCAATTTCACATGAGCATACTGAAGATGTTGAATGAGTGCCTCTTCTGTAAAATGAGAATAATACCAACTACCACAGGGAGATGCTCTAAAACCCAAGCGCAGGAAGACTTGTGTGTGTGACTCTGAGTATCCATCCGTCCCTTTGTCTACCGTCACCTCTGCCTCTCTTTCTCCCTCACCCCCTTCCTCCCTCCATCTTTTCAAGTATTTCTAAGTAGAAGGAGTATGGTATGAACCAGAGAAGCTTGGTTAGTGGAATAGTACAAAGCACAGTGATGATCCCTTCAGGTCAATTTAGAGAGATGAGCATGTTCTGAACCTTTGTTCTACACTTCAAATGCGTAGAAGTTACAGATAAAATATTTTATGTAATAATAAGAACATAGCTCTGTTCAAAGCAAAGAAAGAAATCAATGAGGAACCCAGAGTGGTAAGCCTGAAGACAAAATATTGTGATCTGCAGATGATATGACCAGATAGAAGGGCACTTCATAAAGTGTATAGAAAATAGAATTAAAAGATAAATTTATTTGGTGTGAAAAATGAAATCCATGCATTAAAGAGCTCTTCAAAACTTTCACAGAAATGAGTGTTATGGAAAAAAAAAAAAACTACGCATGGATTTCAAAATATTTCTGTGCCCAAATAAAATTACTTTTGAGTTCCTCTTTCCATGAACCTTGTGAAGTTCCTGTATGTGTGTAGTTGGAGGTCAAGGGACTCCTTTCCCAGACAGCGATGAGGACCAAGTACACCCAACACATGTGAAGGACTGGACCCTTGTCCCCTGCATGATTCCAGGGTCCTGCGTAGTCTGCAAGCTGACATCTTCACAGCTCTGCCTTCCCACCTCATACTGTGGCCAGGAGTATACCAGCAAGAGGTGCCTGGTAGAAAGTAGGCCCCTTGTGAGCTTGCAGAGTGGAGCCAGGATTGCTCAATATTGGAGAGGCTCGCATCCTCTTGCAAGGCCAGGTATTCATCGTTTCCAGCGTGGCCATTCTTCAATCTATTAAACTTAAAGATTATCTTCTCCAACACTATGGGGTTCTCATAAGCTTCAAATGAAATAATAATGATAACAATAGTCATTCATTCCTCATAGAGTCTCTACTGTGACAAATACTGTGCTAGGGAAACAGTTAAAAGAAGGACCATATCCTTGTGGTCAGTTACAACCAAAGCACAACAAAGTATTTATAATTCACAGACTATTTGGGTCCCACAGAACCCTGTGAGGAAGATCTTACTCTCCATATAGGCAAAGAATGAGGTAGCTAAGGCTCTGCAATGTACAATAGTTTCCGCCAAATCACCCAGTTAGGAAGCAGTCAGGAGAGACTGGAACTCACAAATTCTGACTCCTTATGAGAACCTGGAAGGCTTTCCCCTAAGAAATATGAGAGTTTATTCTAGAAGAAGTAAGAACTACAACATTTCCTAGTCATGACAAGAAAGAGGCAAAAATTAAGCAGAGGGAAAGTGGAAATGGGGTGTAGGGAAAAGGGAAGGTAAAGGATGAGGTACCACTGCACACTTACTAGGATAGCTATAACTAGCATTGGCCTGGCTCAGAACATGCAGAAAGTGGAACCCTCATACTTAGCAAATGTAAACGTCAAATTAAATAGCAGTTGCAGAACACATTTTAGCATTCCTCCAAAAGGTAAACATAGAATTGCCATAGGATTATGCCAGTAGTCATACTCCTAGGTATGTACCCAAAAGTGAAAACTGGAACACATGTGCATGCAGAATAGGGAGGCATAATTCAAGACAGCCAAACCACCCCTCAGTGCATAACTGGATAAACAAACTACAGAGTGTTCTTATATATGCACTGGAATATTATTCAGCCAGGAAAGGGGAAAAGTAGAGATACATGCTACAGTGTGTAGGTTTGAGCCTCAAAAATATGCTAAGTTGTCCCTGGTAGTGGAGCACAGTGAAAAATGGCCCAAGCGTCTGGGCTCTTGTACCCATGTGGGAAACCCAGGTGAAGCTCCTGCCTCTTGACTTCATCCTGGCCCAGTGTGTGCATTCGTTGGTGTGTTCGTTCTCTCTCCTCTCTCTCTCTCTCTTTCTCTCCCCCACACACACACTCTGTAACTCTGAATTTCAAATAAATAAACGTCAAAGAAAATGTGGTATATATACACAATAGAATAAAAACAAAATAAATCCTGTCTTTTGCAACAAAATGGATGCAACTGGAAATGATTATGCTTGAATAAGCCAGTCCCCAAAAGGCAAATAACACATTTTCTCTGATATGTGACAGTTAACATAGAATACCAAAAATGTATAGGAATGAAATGGTCATTTTGGGATATGATTGTTTTTAGCTCTTGTTTATAATCCTGGAACTGTGGTCTTCCTTGTTTTGACTTGTTGAATATTATGATTAGTGGCAAATTAATCCTTGAATATGGAGTAGATTAAAATTATGTCCCTGCAAAAATTGATGATGGGAAGGAGAGAAAGAGGGAGATTGTGGGGAGCAGAGGAGTGAGGGAAATGTGGTTGTCTTCTTGGTACTGTACCTATGGAATGCAGAAAATCTGTTTATATTAATAAAAATTAAATACAAAAAATGTAAAAAATAAATAAATCTTTACAAATTCTTTTGCATTTGCTCTCTTGCCAGTAGAGACACTGTTCTAGACTGAATGGGACTTTGCTCCCCAAAGTCATGCAGCTGCTTAAACTCTGAAGTCCTGTGTTAAAAATTTTATGGATTAGGAGTAGAGGCCTGATGTGATGGTGGCTTCTGAGACGGGGGCTGGGTGGGAGGTCTAGGGGTCCCTGGGACTTGCCCTCAGCAGGGTTGGTTACTTGAGCTGAGTTCAGCCAAGCTCCTCTCTCTGCTCCCTAGCTCACCACGTGATGGTTCCTCCATATCTGTTCCCCCAGGGTCAGCCCCCATCAGACGCCAGGCTGAGGGGCTTTTCTATCCTGAACCGTGAACCTACACGCTGGAAGCCGAAATTAGCATTTTTCCAAGAAGCCCTCTTAGTCTTTTATTTAAAGTCATAAAAAGTTGACTACTACAGACATATGGGCACCTCGCAAGTCCTTCTTCATAGTTAGTTTCTAAAGTATAACCTAGGATGAGAAATTTCTTTCTTTACAGAACTACTCATAGAGGTTGGGGTGAATTAGGGGGAGGGGCAGAATGGCAAAAGCACAAGTGAGATCTAGGAGGAAGAGACAGGAGAGGGGGAATAGAAGCCGTGTACATAGCTACACTCAGCTGGAAAGTAAACCGCTCAGACCACGCAGCATGTTGTTCACCACAGCAGAACCTGTTATAGAATCTAATTTATAGTCAGCACTCAGTAAATATTTTTTTTAATAAATAAACTACAAAGGAAAATAAATTTGGGTTTCAACCTTCTGGTCTAACTCATGAACCATCACACTTAGTAACAGGCAATGTTAATAAATAATTGAGCTCCTTTGCTCATGCATCCATCCATCCATCCATCCACCCTCTCAGAATTCAACATGCTTGTATTGAATGCCACTATTCCAGTAGCTATGGCCACAGAGAGGAGTGAGATACAGTCCCAGCACACAGGGAACAAGGAGTAGAATAAGATGGGGCTTGGGAGGTAGTTAGCAGTTGGGCACTGTAGCTATCAGAGAAGTACGGGGAGAAGTCAGTCAGCTGAAGTTTCCTGGAATGGTCGTTCACAGAAGTTCTGTGATGGCAGGTGACATGAATGAAACATGAGGAAGGCTCCATTCTTCAATACACCCATGGAGCAAGGACCAGATTAGAAAGGAGCAAAACACATCGGATTTAAGAACTAAGTAGGGAGTACATACGAAGGGTGAAAATCAAAATCATAGCAGTCATTGAATTTAAGCACTCCATCCTCATCATTACTGGGTGCTGGTTACATGGCTAAGAGGTAGGTCTGCTTCACTTAAAGATCAAGTGCATGGTGAGCAGTCATCATGGTGACACATCTGCAGTGCCTGCTGCCCTGGCCTTCCTGATGTAAACCAAGGACCACCAAAGATGTCCTTACCCTGAGCCTGGAAGCCATCAACAGGCACTGACAGGTGACGGAGAGGATTCAGATACAGAGGGTATCTTAGATTACTGAATGGCCTCAATCTAATCACATGGACCCTTAAAGGCAAAGAAAAAGCTGGAATAAGAAATATATGACAAGAGGAGAGTTAAGAAGAATTCAAAGCATTCGGGGGACTTGATTTTACTGGGAAAGGGACAATTGAAGGGCACCGTCAGCAATATGGACAGCATCTATGAGCTAAGAATGTTCCCAAAATGACTAGCAAGGAGGTAGGGACCGCATCCTCAGCCGAAAGGAACTGAATTTGCCCAGGTCTCTGAATGAGCCTGGAATTGGGTTAATTCTCCAGAAGTTCCAGAAGGGAACAGACTCCTTGACACCTTGTGGGAGTCCAAGCAGAGAGCCCAGCCAGACTTTGTACCTACAGAACTACAAGGTAAGTGAGTATTGTTTGGAGCTGCTAATTTGTGGTGATTTGTTAAGGCACAAATAGAAAACCATCAAACTGCCTTTGACAAGAATGTCTCACATCAGGTAAATCAGTGAGTTTCTACTGAGTAGAATATTATTATGATGATGATGATTATTATCAGCATCAGCATTCTTGAAGAACCCAGATTCTGAAGTTAGACCAGCTGCTCCTGCTGTGTCCTGCTGGGTGATATTGGCTCCTTTCCTCCACAATAAAATGTCTATACCTACATTACAGGACTGTTTTAAGGAGTACATGAGATAACATTTCTATATTGGAACCTGTCTAAACAGAGTAAATACTTAAAATGTTTGCTTTTATCTTCATGATGTGTCTGGAACGCGGTACATGCATTTGTCAATGGGAGCAGATTTTCTTTGTAGTAGATGCAGTTGGCCAACTTACACCACCCCACCCCACCCCACCCCCCGCTGGACCAACACACTCACTCCCCCTGGTGCTGGACAAGTTGGCTATGCGGAGCTGCCTCACCCAGGGTCACAGTCCCTGGGATCCGTGTGCACTTGGTGACTTGTCATTGCTTGGGAACAGAGTCTGAGGCCCTTGCCTTGACTCAAGACAGCTCCAAAGGGCCATCCCAGCTCCCGAGGCCCCTTGGGAGTGGCTGAGATGTTTCTGCAAAGGTATGGAAGCTCAGCTTCTCCCTCCATAGTCCAAGTTCCATTTCCCTCACTGCCTCAGAGGTATCGCTCCTGAGATCACTCTCCAAGATGTCTCCCGAAAATGCAACTCAGAGCTTTTTTCCCAGCAACCCTGGTGTCCGACACATTTCCCTCTCTTTCTTCCTTTTCAGGATTCCATTCCTCTAGCTGCTATTATTTGCAAACTGTATATTATGTGTCATAATACTATTTGAGACATTTCATGAAGTACTTCTAATCCCTACAGCTATATGTTAAGGTAGATATTTATGCTGTCTTAAAAAGAGGAGATTGAGACATTGAGTAGTTAGTTACACACCTGTCCAAATATCAGCGAGCAGGGAAGAGGCAAAGCCACAATTAGAATGCGGGCAGACTGGAGAGCTTAAAGCTGGCAGCACCCTGTTTATTGCAGCGAAGTGAATTGATTGTCCTTGGACCAGACCTTCGGGACATGAACTCCATCTTTCCTTATGTTTCTGTTGCCTCTCCGCTGGGATATGCAAACCTGAGCTACTTTGCTGCATTGAAGCCTCTCCCTGTTCCTGCTTCCAGTTCATGTTTGGACCAGTGTTCTACTTTCTTCCATGCAAGAACAGTCCATGAACCCTCCAGCTGGGACACCTGGCATCCTGTGCAACTATATGATGTTCCTCTGGGACCAGAGGAGCAGGAACCCCTCCTGCATATATGCTCCTACCACTCATCATCTGAGGACTTCTCCTTGGTAACACAGATCAGGGAGTGGCCGCTAATCAGGCTCATTCTTACCCTCTGTCCATGCTGTTCTAAACTGGGTTTGCCAATAAACAGTCCATAAACGTACATGCATAGAATGGCATGAGAGTTACAACCTTGAAGACACTATCCTGCTACTTCCTGCAAGCTAATATTTGAGAAAGCTTTATGCTCAAGCATATGCATCACAGCATTGTTTATAGAAACAAAGAACAACAAGGAAACCATCTAAAATGCAACAAGGGACATGCTGCGAAATAAATGTGAGCGGATAGTATGCTGTGACGAAAATCATGTTTTCAAGTAATATTTAATGGTCTGGAAAATAGCTCAAAATATATTATCAAGACAAAAGAACGGAATAGTAAATGCTTTTGTTGAATTTTTTCACTAACTTTTAATATGATATACAAAGAGGAAAAAAAGACTAGAATAAAATACATCAAAATGTTCATGGTAGTTATTTTATTGAAAGCAAAAATGCATGTTCTGTTTTTATTGTTTTATAAATTATTATAGTTTTCAATTTTATGCATACAATGGGAACTATTTCTATCATCAAGAGAAACAGCTATTTAAAAAGATACGTTGCTGTGGCACAGCAGATAAAGCTGCTGCCTGCAATACTAGCATCCCATGTGGGTGCCGATTCATGTTCTGGCTGGTCCACTTCTGATCCAGCTCCCTGCTAATGGCCTGGGCAAAGCAGATAGTGTTTGGACCCTTGCTACCCATATGGGAGGCCTGGAAGAAGCTCCTGACTCTTGGGTTTGGTGTGGCCCAGCCCTAGCCGTTGTGGCCATCTGGGGAGTGAACCAGTAGATGGAAGATCTCTTTATCTCTCCCTCTCTCTGTAACTCTGACTTTCAAATAAATAAATAAATCTTTTTTTCAAAAAAGGTTACTATAAAGTCTATATTTAGAAGGACTTTTTGGCTAAAATAAAATATATTTTGAGTTCCATTATCTAATCCATTAGAACTCAGGGATTTATGAGCATTTCTTGTCCGAGTTTTTTATTGTTTATAGTCCTTGTCTCTACCACTGAGGAGCAGTGGGTTTTTTTTTTTTTTTTCTTACTATTTGTTGAATACTTAGTGGAGGGCTAAGCTTATGATTATAAAATACACTGAAAGTATATCATTGTAAAAATTAAAAGAAAGAATAAGGAAAGTATGAGGGAAATAGGAAGGTAGTATGGGAAGTATCTTATGTTCCTAAATCTGTGTATATGAAATACATGAAATTTGTTCACATGATATAAATAAAAAATTGTAAAGCAAAAAGCCTGCTTGATTTGTCTGGTATAGTTTGTGCATAGTTGTCAGTCAATAGTTCATCAGAGTAGATGGCTGTTCGAATTACCTCTGTGGTTTCTGATTACTCTTGGGATGTTCCATGGTTCATTCTATACCAGTTAGTTTGTTCCTTTTCTTTTGGAAGTATATGAAAGCCGTGCAATCATTTTTAAAAGATTTCATGAACACACAGCTCGTGCCATGTATTGGCTTATGTACTGACCCAGGAATGAATATGATTATTTTTTAAGATCATTGCACTTATTATGAGTTGTCATGACATTTTGTACAGGGAGATATGGGCACACAGAGTGACATGAAAAAGAGAGTGATTGTTTGAGCTGAGTTATAAAGAATAAATAACAGTTATGTAGCCCGAGACTGAGAAAAATGAGACGGCACTACAGGCAGAGGCAGAAGTCCTCACAGAAGTGCAAGTTGTGAAGATACATGATTCACCAGGAAAACTTGTGAAACTGGCAAAATACATAACAGGAAAAGTAACATGGGTCAGATGATGAGGACATGTGATTGCTGTACATAGGAATTTATGGTCTGGTTTTTGAAGGAAACAGGAAATATTGGACAATTCCAGTAGCATTATAAAACATGAATGGGGTTAGACAATGTAGTGATTCAGCATAAATGCACTTACATTATAACAGCTTGATGGACTGAATTGATAGAAATACCCCAATGAGTCACAGTACAATTATAGCACACATATTAGATGCTTAGCCTTATGCATTCTATGCAAAAATCAATTTCTCTCGATTAACTACATTTGTAGCCTGCCAAATGCAGGGTACAGAATAGAAATGAAGATACTTTCAAAAATAAATAGCGCTGTGAGATGAGACCAAATATGTGGCTTTAATACATAAAAGAGTGAAAGAACTAAGAACTCTTAAGATCTTTCTACAGTATCAGCACAATTTGCAACATAATCCCACGGGCAGACTCCTGTTTCCAATAGTGGTAAACTAGGCAATGCAGATTGCCCAGCAAACACGGAGGCAGTTAAGGTCCCATGAGCCACTGAGAAAACAATGTGCCCTGGGGGGTAGGGAGTGATCTGCAGCTAGCTCCTCTGTCAATCTTTGTGGAATTCGGGTAAGTGGTCAAAAAGGAATATTTCTAAGAATCTGGAACTCCTTTACCTATAATGGAGGATAAAAACAAGTGATTTTCAAAGGCAGACATGGCATTCAGACTGGCTAAGCTCAGATTCAAGTATTGACACATACCAGGTCTACAACATTTGTGAATTAAATGTCTCTCTGTGACTCAATTTCTTTTACAGTGAGGATGGTGCTAGGGTTAGCCTCCTAGGACTGTGAAGAGGATTTACTGGAAGGCACTTGGAATGGGGCTGGTAAGCAGCAGTGATTTCTATTGCTGTGGCCCATTGTCCTTGCTAACAAACCAGGCAGTCAGAGATGAAGAAGTTAATGGAAAGGTGTCCTTGAGGAAGACAGGGAGAAGAAGAAGGATCCCTGGGTCTCAGCATTATTTCTGTCTCCTTTCCTCCCTCCTCCTTCTTTCCTTCTTTCCCTCCACAATTATTTACGTAGTGTCCAGCATGTGGTACCCCTCTTCTAGAGACTTTGGAAATTGCAATGAACGAAACATGCAAAGATCTATCTTCAGAGTGCACGTTATGTTCCAGTGAGGGAGACAGACATTTAATGGCAGGTTATGTTGGCTTCTATGAAGATTGGATGGCTTAGACATAGGATTGATTTCCTGGGAATAGTACCAATATTGGCAGAGAAATGGAGAGTAGATAAAAGTGCTAGACCAGTAGGAGACAAATCTACTCTGAGGGACAACACAGATGTGTCCTAGATTGGAAAACCACACTGCACGGTAACCCAAGGTACACCCCCCCCAGGTAGTCTCATCACCCAACACACCATCACTCTCTGTTCTCAGATCTTGTCCAGAAGGTGGGTGTCACCCTGGGTTTTGAGACCTTTTGGTCAACTATCTCCCAGTGAGTGTCTTCCACATCCAAGCTTGGAGTTTTCACACCCCAGATGGCCAATTACCACATGAGGATGCCTTCCACAACACCCCAGGTATTTAGGAGGTTGTCTGAAGAGCCTCCAGGTACCAGCTAGAATGGGGCAGGATGGCCAGGATTGGTTTGAGAGTAATATCAGGGTGTGTGGGTATGCCCTGGGATCCCTAGTACATGGGGAGAGAGAGTGTGCTGGTTAACTTGATATCAAATTGATCAGGCCAATGTATATAGATATTTGGTCAAACACCAGTTATATGTTGCTCAAAGTACATTTTTAGATGAGATTATTGTTTAAAACAGAAGATTTTGAGTAAAGCAGATTGCCTGGAAAATGAAGGGGGAATGTGGCCCGCAGTCTGCCTTTGGAATTGGTGCTATCAGCTCTTCCCTGGTTCCCATGCTGCTGGTGACTCCTCCCAAGGTAGAACAGCCACCTTAGTCCCATTCAGATAATGCCACTGACCCTACAGGACTGGGCTCTGATCCTGCTTCCAAAGTGGTGTGATACCTGATGGCTCCACCATGAGAGATGCATTTTTTCAATCTTCAATAATTTTTTTGATATATTCTTGAACAATTAGGGACATCTCTCATTCATATTTATGTATTTCTAGTGCACAGCAGAAATCCTGGCACCTAGTGAGAAACCTAGTCAACAAGATATACTGTGGAAGCAATTTACCGCTCAAGGCAGAGGCACGTCCCTCGCATCTCTGAATATACCCAGGGTCTGATGTGCTGCTAAGATTTCACCAGAGAGCTGAACTGCATCTCCTTGTCCACCCTTGTTGGTGGCTACTTTTACTTGAGAAGGGATATTTTATGAGTTGAACTGTGTCCCTCCAAAATTCATATGTTGAAGACATAACCCCAAGTCCCTCAGGATGTGCCTCTATCTGGAGACAGGGTGTTCAAAGGCATAACTAAGTTAATAAGAGGCGATTAGGGTGGGTCTTAATCCCACATGACCAGTGTTCTTATTAGGAGGGAAAATTTGGATTCAGGGAGGTGCATAGAAGGAAGATGATATGAAGAGACATAAGGAGAAGATGGCCATCTACAAGTCAAGGGGAAAGGCCTGGAACCTACCATGCTTAGAAGACCCAACCCTTCTACCACCTAGATATTGGGCATTTTATTTAGAAAGGTACACACACACACACACACACAGAAAGAGAGAGAGAGAGAGAGAGAGAGAGAGAGAGAGAGAGAGAGAGAGAGAGAGAGGAGAGAGCAAATCTTCCATCTGCTGGTTCATTCTTCCAAAGTCTGCAACACCTGGAGTTTTGGCCAGGCCACAGTCAGGAGCTGGGAAGTCAATCCCGGTCTCCCACGTGGGCAGTAAGGACCCAGGTACTTGGTTCCTCATCTGCTGCCTCCAAAGATGTGCATTAGCAGTGATCTGGGATCAGGAGGGGAGTCAGATCTTGAACCCAGGCACTACAATAATGAGATACAGGCATCACACGTGATGTCTTAACCACTAAGCCAAATGAATACCCCTGATTTTGGACTCTTAATTTCAGAATTATGAGACAGTCAATATCTATTGTTGAAGTTACCCAATCTTTGGTACTTTGTATGGTAGCCCTAACAAACCAGCACAGGTTGTATCTCCACCAACGAGTGCATCTTTTTCAGCTCACACAGGCATCCTGCCATGTATGTAGCTCATCCCAAGTATTCAATATTTAAGAAACAAGCTGAGGGGCCAGCGCTGTGGCACAGTGGGTTAAAGCCCTGGCCTGAAGCGCCGGCATCCCATATGGGCGCCAGTTCTAGTCCTGGCTGCTCCTCTTCTGATCCAGCTCTCTGCTATAGCCTGGGAAAGCAGTAGAAGATGGCCCAAGTCTGTGGGCCCTGCATCCACGTGGGTGATCTTGAAGAAGATCCTGGTTCCTGGCTTCGGATTGGCACAGTTCCGGCTGTTGCAGCCATCTGGGGAGTGAACCAGCGGATGGAAGACCTCTCTCTGTATCTCTACCTCGCTCTGTAACTCTTTCAAATAAATAAAATAAATCCTTAAAATAATAAGAAACAACCTGAATATTTAAATGTCTCAAATATCACATAATCTTGACCAACTGCTACCCACTAATGTCTTTTCACAACCAGAAAGCGATGTGCCTTCGGAACAATGGCCCGACACACAGTAGGCACGTGATGGACACGGGCTGGATGAATGCTGAATATGCTTGATATGACTTCCTTCCAGCATAATAAAACCAACCCTCCGAGTCCTGTTTGACTCTCTCAAATCAGGCGCTCTATTCTGCCCTAGCCTCAACCTCTTTGAAATTGTTATTTATTACTTACCAGGTGCCCTGATTCATTAGTGGTTTCCATTAAAGCTATGCTTGAAAAGACACTTTGATTTGAAACCCTCAAGCGTGCTGTTTTTGTTGGCTGGCTTCGCCTGCTCCAAAATAATTACTTTTTTGAGGGGCTGAACTTTCTCATGTTTGTCTCTCTGCCCTGACAGCCCTTTCTTTGATCCTTTCTGGAAAGATCTGCCCAGGCCCATTTAGTAATGCCAGGGGATCTTAAAGGAAAACAAAGCATTGAGCATTCAGCCTGAAAAGGACCCTGGAAGATGCTCTTGTACGAATCCTTCGCCCCCACATAAGGTCTGTTTTTGAAATAAGTATGCGAATGCAAGTAGCAGCCATAATAATAATAATAATAATAATAATAATAATAATAGTACTTGCCATACACTTTCTCTTCTGCAAAGAAATCTTAATGATATGATTTTGTTTAACACTACATCATATAGAGATTACTTGGACAGTAAAAAAAAAAAGTTACTGGCCTTGGTGTCAGGAGGACTCAGAAAATTCTGGCATTGCTGCCTCTGTTCTGTGCTAAGGTTGGGCAAATCCCTGCAACTTTTTGGAGCCTCTGCTTCCCCATCTGTTAAATGGGTACAGAGAAGGAACCTAATAAGGTTACGAAGGGGCAAAGAACGTAAAAGGTTTTTGAAAACTCTAATGCGCTATGGGGAGAAAGTGGCAGTTTTTGACTTTGGCTTTTTCTGATTTGACTTTTTAAAACTGTTGTTATCAGCAGAGCAGGGACAGTTTTTTAAAGGAATTTTATTTTTAAGTGAGAAATGAGTGAATGTGTGCCAACTATACAGGGTGCCAATTGAATTCACAGTCAGAAGCTTAATATATCAGAGATGCCACTCACATCACAGCACTCATCAGTGCAGTCATGAAATCCGAGATGTGTTCGTGTGCGAATAGCTGTCCCTACCGCTGAGTTGCTGTTTTAAAAGAACACAGCCTTGTCTCTGCTTCCTTTTTGTTTTATTTACTTTTTCTGGTTATAAAACGTTCACTTGTGCACTCAGCAAATATTTATGGATCCCTGTACTGAACATGAGTGAAGGCACGGGGTGGAAGGAAGTGATAAATGCAAAAGCCATGGGGATATCAGAGGGAAGAGAGAGAGGCAGTGGGATCAGCAGGTGCAAAGGTTCAGAGGCCCAGTTGTCCTTGGCGTATCTGGGGAACAGCAGTGAGGTTGGCGTCCCTGTGGTTCAGTGGATGTGGGGAAAGGGCTGGGAATATGGGGCTTGAAAGGTAGTGGCCCTGGATATGAGAGTGTCAGAAGGGGCCCTGAAGGGTCCTTTCAGACCTTGAAAACAACTGTGCATCTATCCTAGATAAGAAGAGAATCCACTGGAAGGTGCTGAGTGAAGGCGTGGCATGCTCTAACTTGCATCTCCAAAGGTCACTCTGACGGCTGTGTGGAGGCAACTATGGCGGGAAGGTGTGGAGTCAGGTAGCCCCTTGTGCTGCTCCTCACAGAAGGTGAAGGTGGTTTGGACCTTCAAGGAGATGGGCACAGCCGAGGCGATGGGCACAGCCGAGGCGATGGGCAGGTGTGACCTCAGGAGAGGCTGTGTTATCAGTAATATCTCAGCGGCATAGAAAGCCAAGGGCTTATTTGTTGCTGAGATGCATGTGTGCCACGGACTTCCAGGGACTCTGGACAGTGTTATCTTTTCGGAGAGACTCAGGCTGGCCAAATAGCTCCCATCTGGAATACGTCCAGGTGTAAAAGAGACAACGGCAGAAGCAAGTCGCCCACCTGCTCCTGGGGGCAGCAGAGCAGGGATCAGAAAATCTTCCCCCGGGGAAGAACATCACAGAGAGAGGTCAGGAGAGTTGGAAACCAGCTGTGTAATTTCCCACTTGGTCAAATTCAGGTTCTGCTTTGAAGGTAGAGACAACAGATTTGTTATGGATTGGATCTGGGCTGGTGATCAAAAGAAAGCAGTGAAGAATAGCTTCAAAGCCCGAGCAACTGTAGAGATAGAGTTGTGATTTTCTGAGATGAAGGTGATTGTGGGAAAAGCAGGTCTGGGATATGCTAAGCTTGGGTGACTCTCAGCCATCCAAATGGCAGCTGGATAGATAAGTGTGACGTTCAAAGAAGAGGTTCAGGTTGGTGCTATGAATTTGGGTGTCATGCTCAATGTCAATTGAACGGACAGCACAAAAAAGAGTTTTTCAAAAAGGAAACCCATACAGAAGTAGATGAAGTTTTTAGAAAATGCTGCTAAAGTCCCTCAGCCATAAGAGACAAGGAAAAAGTGACTTGGGAATTCACAATCTGTGACCATAAAGTTATCTCGTGGAGTTAATATAACAGCACCTTTACACTTGATTCCCGGTTGAACACAGCCCAGCCTAAGTTTCCTGCACCTCTGACCTTCCACGTGGACCCTCTGCTCCCCCAGGCCAAGCTAACACACTCACCTGCGCAATTTCCCATCATGCTCAGTACCGTGCTATGATTTTATGTAGTGATTATTGCAAGCCAGGTCTCTCTGAATCCCAAATCCAAACCCGTTTTATCATTCAAGAGAAGCTTAGTTTTTTCCACCACTAAAATGTGCATCTATAGTCTTAGAAGGTTACTTTTATGGTTTAACTATGATGATAATTTACAACACGCCCAAGCCACTTTGAAACACACAAATAAGCTCCCATTGAGCATCATGGACTTTCGGACATAGATGATTCCACAGCTCTGTGGCATGACGACCAGCTTCACACAGGAGGCTCCTCTGGAGCCTTCAGAGCAGTCTTTTGGCCTCTGAGTAACTTCGTGGTGATATAATCATCCCCAATTCAATTATTTCCCAATGCTTGATCTGCCGCAAGTTCTCTGCTAGGCATCCTGGGAAACACAGACTAAAGAAGAATTTGAGCCCTGATCCAAGACAGCTTGGTGTATTTTGAAGCAACTCCACTAGGAACCCTTCCAAATACTGGTTTCAAATTCTGGAAGATGGGCCAGGTTTGCGGCACAGAAGGTTAAGCTGTGCCTGTGATCCTGGCATCCAATAGCAGAGCACTGGTTGCAGTCCTGGCTGCTCCACTTCCAATCCAGCTGCCTGCCAATGTGCCTGGGAAAGCCAGCAGAAGATAGAATAAGTACATGGGCCCCTACCACCCACATGGAAGACCTAGATGGAGTTCCAGGTTCTTGGCTTCAGCCTGGAACAGTCCCAGCCATTGCAACCATCTGGAGATTGAACCAGTAGATGGAAGATCTTTGTCTCTCCCTCTCTCTGTGTCACTCTGGTTTTTAAGTAAATTAATCTTTAAAAAATTCTAGAAGAGGGGCCAGTGCTGTGGAGTAGCAGGTAAAGCCACCACCTGCAGTGCTGGCATCCCATATGGGTGCTGGTTCAAGTCCCAGCTGCTCCACTTCCGATCCAGCTCTCTGCTATGGCCTGGGAAAGCAGTGGAAGATGCCCCAAGTTCTTGGGCCGCTGCACCCAAGTGGCAGACCCAGAAGAAGCCACCGGCTTTGGATCAGCTCAGCTCTGGCTGTTGCGGCCATTTGTGGGGTGAATAAGTGAATGGAGGACCACCCCCCCCCCCGCCTCTCTGTAACACTGCCTTTCAAATACATAAATATTTTAAAAATGTTAACAAAATTCTAGAATAGAGGATTTGAATGATCTCACAACACACATACACACACATAAGCTGAATATTTAAAGTGATAGACATGCTAATTTCCATGATTTGATCATTAAACAGTGTATATATGCTTCAACATACATTGTAATCCTTCAATATATACAATTACTATGTGCCAATCAAAAATAAAATATAATTTAAAAGGTAATCCATCTTCTGCTCACAGGCCCTTCTGTAATTAATACACTATTAAGTGTCAGAAACAGAAGCTATCGGTTAGAGGAGAGATTTCCTTGCTCGAATGTCTACTAACTTTTCTCCAAGGAAGGGGGGTTAGCAGTCTGATGGGTGGCAGTCCGGACCATAAATCATACCACATTTGCCTGTGGAGAGTCACCATGCATCAACATGTTGCATAAATGCACACAAGTCTTCCATCCACGCTTCTATCACACAGCTGCGCTGGAAACCAAGCTAAAGCCCACTCAGTACCCAGCTTCTGTGATATCTCCTCCATTACTGCTGGTGTATATCATGTCATCATTTTGTTTTCATGAGCAGTACAGAAATCTATGGAGGTTGTGATGTTAAGACCCACTAGGACATGAGGGAAGGTAGAAATCCTGATGGATATATAGGTGAGGCTATACCAGACATTTTCTTTAGGGTAAAACATATGACCAGATCAATAATAAAATATCAATTTGTGTCTCTGTTTTCCATTCTTCCTTACAATTAGTTTCCTTAAGAACTTCACAGGAAAAGGACCACTGGGCTTCCTTGTCTATAATGCCATTGAGACTTTCTACTAGTTTTAAGAGATGGATTTTCTAATCTTTCCTAATATGATCAACCATCTGTTGCTCGAATCTCAACTCCAAGATTCCCTAAAAATATTCAAGCAACCTACATTCATATAATTCCAATGACAGGACCTCATGGCTTCACAAAGACACTCTGTGTTAGCACATTTTTAATGAATGCAAAGTTCCCGCAGATGTCAAAGTCAGTCTGACCCGTCTCTGTAACTTGCATTTCATAGCCCTCTTTTTATCCCTCAGGGCCGAGCTGGGATGGACCTAACACGTCTATTGCCTTTTCTGTGTAACAGCTCTTCCACTCCACTACAATCCCGTCTACTAGGTCAAGGTCTGATAACCCGTGGGAAGGTCAAGGTCTGATAACCCGTGGGAAGGTCAAGGTCTGATAACCCGTGGGAAGGTCAAGGTCTGATAACCCGTGGGAAGGTCAAGGTCTGATAACCCATGGGAAGGTCAAGGTCTGATAACCCGTGGGAAGGTCAAGGTCTGATAACCCGTGGGAAGGTCAAGGTCTGATAACCCGTGGGAAGGTCAAGGCTGATAACCCGTGGGAAGGAGATCTTCCCAAGTGTTGATTGTTCCTCTGTAACTGACTTTTCTACTCAGTGTTCAGGTTGGACAAGCCGCTGGTAATCTGCTGATCTGTGATCCCCTCTGTGCACACAGCCAAATGAAGTGCAACAGCCAGGATACAGGTAATGGCTACGGACAAAGTCAGGGCTCCCGCCTATCTCCATTTCACTTGTAAAGAAATAGCCTGTTCTTAGGGCTCTGAAGGAGACATGGCTTTGATATCCAAGGATCCTAACATTCACTAAATGTGTATGCAAATACCACCACTCCTTAGGTGCCACATGGAGAAGTGGTCATTTGGTATATCTGGGGCTTCCCAGTGTGCACATAGAGACAGTGTTTGTACACAAGTAGTGAGCCTAAACACACGAGAGCAAGAGCTTCGGAATCAGACAGACCTGGCTCAAATCCTGCATCTACCACCTCCAGTGTTCTGTGCTCAGAGGCCAGCTACTCTACCTCCGTGGACCTCATTTTCCTCCCATGTTTGCAAGCCAGAGATGTAACATCCTCCCCGCAGGAATATTGTCAGGACAAAACAAATGAAGGACATAAATACAGTGCCTGATAACATAAAGGATGCTCAAAATATAAGTTACTTTCTTCAATTTTTCAAAGACTTTTTAAAAATATATTAGTCAATGACACCCAGGACTCATTTGATCTAATTTTCAGCCTTCAGGCAGGGCTACTGTGTGTATAAATATGTTCTATTCCTGGAGAACAAGGGAAAAAAAACTGGAGGGTATTCTACAACCTCCCACTTGAAAAGTTCTCCATTATACCTTGCTTTTATTTTTCTTGCTCTTGTCTCTCCAGCTGCAAAGTGCTTAGGTTGAACTTGATTATCTTCAAGGTCCTACACTCTATCCCTGCTCTCGTCTACTATCCTTGTAGCAGTCTAAGACTACTTTCATTCTATTCTTGAGGGATAATGTGAGGCGAAAAGTGACATTCCTTAAGTGGTGGACATTCCATTTCTACCACTTTATGCTCACTCCTGCTTTATGGCAGAGATGTGACTATAACTCCTTTACCAAATGTAGGTGGACAAGGTCAGAGCTTAAAATCACCGTGGTTAGTAAGCGGCAGAGCTGCTTAAAGTCTGCCTGCCTCCAAAGCCCTTATCCTGTCCAGGATGTAACTATGAAATCTCCAGATTTCCCTCTGCCAGATACCCCACACTTTCATCTCTATTATGCCATTTGTGGGTTCTACTCTGCAATCATTCTATGCATTTGCTTCCAAAAGGGCCATCCCCCACTGGCAGTTGGTCCTTCAGTTGATCAGTAAGTAGAGCTTCCAGGTCTGTCCCCTCTGAGGCAGTGTTGGGGTAAATGTAGACCCAGCATCAGAGGTGACTCTGAAATCAACCTACCTGGACACCCTAAATAGAAGGTACGAGTCACTAACATTTCCCAAGAAACCTCATGCTGCCACCTCCCAGGGACAGTTTTGAAAGGTAAATTCTCTGCCCCAACAGCTATTTCCATAGAAGCTGCATGAATGTTACAGATAGGATTAAGGGACTAGTCAGTAATTAATACTGGATGGCATTTGAAGAGCCTCTGGAATTTCTCATCATACTCATCATGAAAATCTTTGTTTTTCTGAACTCCAGGACTGGTTCCATAATTTGTAATCAGTTTGTACAGTGCAAAATAAATGTGATGTCCCTTGTTGCAAAATCATCAAGAATTTCAAAGTGGCCAACAGAAGAACACTAAATCAAGTACAAGGACATTCTGGGAGTAGGGCTTTGCAGAGCTTCAGAGGTCACATGATGTTATGGTACAACCCTACTCCCCACAGTAATAGTATTCAGAGGTGGGCTTTTTGAAAATAATGAGGTTTAGATGAGGTCACAATTATGCGGCCCTCATGAAGAGATTAGTGGCCTTATAAAATGAGGAAATTGGGGCCAGCATTGTAGCACAGCGAGTTAAGCCACTACCTGCAGCATCACCATACCATATGAGCACCAGCTTGAGTCCCGGCTGCTCCACTTCCAATCCCGCTCCCGGCTAATGTGCCTGGGAAAGCAGTGGAAGACGGCCTGAGTGCTTGGGCTCCTGCTACTCATGTGGGAAACCTGGATGGAGTTCCAGCTCCAGGCTCTGACCCGATCCTGCCCCTCTGTAACTCTGCCTTTCAGATTTAAAAATCTTGGAAATAAATAAATAAAAACAGAGTGTTCATTCTCTTCTCCCCTCACTGATGTGGGAACACAGTGAGAAAGAATATTCTGGGAAACCAGGCCCTCACCATGACTTGATTCGGTAGGCATCTTGGACAACCAACCTCGACAAATTTGAAAAGTGAATGTTGGCTGCTTGAGCCATTTGGTCTATGACATTGTATAACATCCAAGTAGAATAGAATACACGTCCATAAATCCATCTACATGTGACTCCATGGTACAAACTCTTGTCAGACACTATGACTCAGAGCACCCGATTCAATTATGTGTACAATAAATATTTGGGTGATACAGACAAATGTTTGATTTATAGGTAGATAGGGAGATGCAAATGGTGTGGGTTTGAGTTTTCAGCTCCTAGAGCTACCACTCAGGCAATCCTGGAGATACTTCCAGACTATCAGAGCATTGGTTTCCAAACTCCCAAAGTTTGAGGAATGCTGCCTGTACCATGCTATGAATCTGAGGATGACATACAAATCAGTGACTAGTGCATCATCTGGCCACGTACACGTGTCATTCCTTTTTGTTTTCCCTTTTTCTCCTCATACCCCTCTTAACTAAAGCCAAAACATGTGGCAGAGTGAAGCACAGCCTTTCACTGATGGGTAAATCATGCAAGAAAACTCTGTGTGCACACACAGGCAATTCACAAACTCATGGCATGTTCATTTGATTCTCTCTCACTTGACTGAAGCGTATCAGAATCCCACACCACTGGTCATCTTCCCAGGCTCGGCACTTCATCTCACCTCTGTTGAGGCTAGCTGTCTCTGGCTGGACCCCAGACACAGCACTTGTTCCCATTTCAAGTTCCTTTTCAGGATCTGAAGTTAACATGGTCCATGCCCTGGATATCAGTCTACTCTGTTAGAAAACCCCCTCCCCTTGACTGAAGTCGCCTGCCCAATGCCCACTCCCCCACATACAATGGATATTCATTTCCTGACCTCTCTCTACTCCATCAGCATTTTCTCTCTGCTATAAAGTCATTTCCTAGCAATTTGCCTCCTATCCATTCATATACTCCTTTCACCCGCCTACTGTGCAGCTTCTTTGCTCTTCATGAAATAACCAAGTTTTTTAATGCTTTATTGTTTTCTCCTTTTACCTCTTTGCTCATTTATTTAAAGCCTTTCATTGGCTAGCCCATGGATCTAGTTCACTCTCGCTCGCTCGTGCTCTCTCTCCCATTCTCTCTCCCCCATTCTCTTTCTCAACAGTTTTAAGATACAATTCTCATACTATACAATTCACATATTTATAGTATACATTTCAATAGTTTTTAATATGTTTTTATAATTGTACAGCTATTACTACAGTCACTCAGAATATTTCCATCATCTAAGGAAAGAAAAAGGAAAAGAAAAAGGCACAGTAAAGGAAAGAATTCCTTCATCCCTTAGCCATTACTCTCCAACCATCTCACCATCCCTCCAGCCAGAGGCAACCATTAACCTACTTTTTATTTCTGGAGATTTGCTCATTCTGACCATTTCATGCAGCTGGATTAATAGAACATGTGGCTCTCTTTCACTGGCTTCTTTCACTCATCGTGGTGTTTGCATGATTCATCTGTATTGTAGCATGGATCTACTGTTCATACTGCTAAATGATATTCCATCAGCCAAAATTACCACATTTTATTGATGAACTCTTCAACTGAGGCTCCTAGAGGTTCTCAAATGCTGTCTGACACTGAAGTTTATGAAGCATACCTCTATAACAAAATCTGTTTTACCCTCACCTTCTCAATAAACAGTAGTTCTTCCACACTTCACAATGTTTTAATCCACTTCACAATAAATGTAGGAGGAAGTGGGATTTTGTGGGATTTGGAAAAGAGACAGACTTTGGAGTTTTGCTGCTTTCATTTGAGACCAAGGGCTTTCAAGCATCAGCTGTGTATCCCTAAGCAAGTCGTCACACCTAAGACTTGGTTTTCTCACCTGTAAAGTGGGAACAATTAGGAGCTGCCATGAGGATTGAATGAGATAAAACACAGGAAGTTGCCATCAGAAGAAAAGCACTGGAACTGCTGTTCACACTCATCTGCATACATTTAGATTCTCCAAATGGCCTGCGTGGTTATGAGGACAGGCACGTTTTATTTGCCTCCACTCTGTTCCTAAGGACTTCGGACAATCCTTTCATCTAGAAGGCTTTCATAAGAGAACACATGCGTAAGATTCACATTAATAGATGTAGCGTGACTGGCAAAGGGTTTGACTCATAATGAGTGACCCAGACCAGAATGGCGATGTTAGTAATGATGACGATGGTGAGCCATCAATTCACAAACCACTCAATTTACTTCCTACTCTGCATTCAGCACCGATGTCTAAACAGAGCAGATATTCAATTTTTGCAATGGATGGATGGTGATATATATATGGATGGTGATATATATATATATTTTTTTCTAAATTTAGATAAGGACATGGACTGCAAGAAGGGTATGTTTTGTCCAGAAATACTCAGAATAGAAGATCCCCCTTTATACAGCTCACATTCTCATTATGATACAAAGAAAAGGTACAGAGTGCAGGGAGTCAGGTAACACAAATTCCCGACTTTTCCACTGCCTCTGCATTGCTCTCTCATCCTGGCCAGTTCCCTTCTCCTTTCTGAGATTCAAATTTCTACCAAAGGAAAATTGGCAGTCATAGGATTAGGTCTAGATAAGAATGTGCCAACTTGCTGGTGCCGCGGCTCACTAAGCTAATCCTCCGCCTTGCGGCGCCGGCACACCAGGTTCTAGTCCCGGTCAGGGCGCCAGATTCTGTCCCGGTTGCTCCTCTTTCAGTCCAGCTCTCTGCTGTGGCCCGGGAGTGCAGTGGAGGATGGCCCAAGTGCTTGGGCCCTGCACCCGCATGGGAGACCAGGAGAAGCACCTGGCTCCTGGCTTTGGATCAGTGCAGTGTGCCGGCTGCAGTGGCCATTGGAGGGTGAACCACCGGCAAAGGAAGACCTTTCTCTCTGTCTCTCTCTCTCACTGTCCATGCTGCCTGTCAAAAAAAAAAAAAAAAAAAAAAGAAAGAAAAAGAAAAAAAAAAATGTGCCAACTGGTGTTCCCAAGGCCAAATCCAGCCATAAGCATGTGTGCATTGCCTGAACATTTTGAGAGTTGGAGGGCTGCCAAACTCACACACAGGAAATTTCATATATAACACTAGATGTTTGTTCTTCCCTTGAAAAATGAGATCACAGAAATAAATGAAAGGTATCCAAATTATAAAAGAAGAATATTAAAGTATTCATTTTTAGATGACATGATATCATTTATAGAAAAACCTAAAGACACCACCAAAAATATTAGAATCAGTGAACTCAGTATAGTTACAGGATAAAAAAAATCAATCTAAAAATCAGTAGCATATCTGTATGCTAATGGTGAACAATTTAAAAAAGAAATCAAGAAAATAGTTTCATTTACAATATCTACAATAAGGTAAAATACTTAGGAATAAATTTAACGAAGTAGGTAAGAGACTTACACAATGAAAACTGTAAAACGCTGAAGAAAGAAACTGAAGAAAACACAAAAAATTGGGAAAGTTGCCCAGAATGTTTGAATCAGATATCAGAATCCACCGTGCAGTGGAGCCCAGTAATCCATGCAAAAATGAGTCTTCCCAGTAGTTCTGACCACAGCAAAGCTGGGGAATGACTGGCCTAGAACCACAGCAGTGCTAAGGACTCTGGGCCTCACAGAAATCCTGGCTCATGTGGACTCAATGACAGCCCTAAAGAAGCGCACGAGGCTGTGACTAAGGCTGGGGTCCCATCGATGAATCAGTGCCCTGCACACAGACTGTTTGACCTCTCATTTAGCTTCTATCACTTACTTCCTGTTTTATCCTGGTTTATATTTCTTAACCTCTTTAATTCTAATTTTCTCATCTGCAAGACTGGGGGAGGTAAAGATGCTAACCTGAGTTTTCTGGGAATTGAATGATGCAATTTGTGGGCAGTGGCTGGCCTTCAATGAGCCCTTGACTGATGGCAGCCATTTATCTATCACTTAACCTTACAAAGGAATCTCTCTCCCCCATCCCCCTCTCCCTCCTTAACTCCTTCTCTCTCCCTCTCAAATAAATAAAGTAATTTTTTAAAAAAATTCCTGGAGTCAGGCTCAAGTTCTGCCTTTTTAAATCAATGTGACATGGGCAAGGTCAGTGACCCCTAGCCAGTGACAAAAATACCTCACCGGGAAGATTTCAGCTGAGCTCATGTGTACAAAAATATGACTAAAATTTTATTGAAAAAATCTCGCACATAAAAGTAGTAAGTACCTTTTTCTGAAGGGAGGAGAGAACTTCTACTTTGATTATTGCTTTGTCTAAATAATGGCAGAGTTTGTGGACTCAAGAGGCTTCCATAGCCTTGGCTGATCACTGACATCATAAATAAGAGTGTCAATAGTTAAATCAACAACAGGAGTCACTGTGCACTTGCTCCCCATGTAGGACCTCTGTCCTTGACGTATTGTACTATGAGAATTAATGGTAAAACTAGTCTTCAAGCAGTATGTTATACTTTGTGTGTCTGTGTGGGTGCAAACTGTTTAAATCTTTACTTAGTATAGAATTGATCTTCTGTATATAAAGATAATTAAAAATGAATCTTTATGAAGGATGGGATGGGAGAAGGAGTAGGAGGTGGGATGGTTTGGGGGTGGGTATGGGGGGAAGAACCACTGTAATACAAAATTTGTACTTATTAAATTTATATTTATTAAAAAATCTGACACATGATAGGAACTTAACAGTCAGATTCCTTGATAATCAACAATGAATAAATTCATCTCTGTTCCTGGTTTATCAGTCATAGCTGAAGGGACTACAACTCTCTGTGGACATGCTCTACAGTCATAATAGTCATGAAAGAATTATATGGGGCATGGGATGGGGGAGAAATTAAAGGAAGTCAAAGAGGACAAATCTTGTCTGAACAGCTACTTTTCCATGGGAACTATGACATTTGGCCTGGTGGTTAGGACTCCTGTGTCCCACACTGGAGTACGTTCCCAGTTCCTGATTCTAATTTCTCATCAGTGCAGGCCCTAGGAGGCAGCAATGTGATGGCTCACTCACATGGGAGTCCTAGATAATGTACCTAGCTTCCAGCTCCAGGGCTGGTCCAGCCTTGGCTATTGCAACCATATGAGGAATGAACCAGGAGACGGAAGAGCCTCTCTCTCTAAATATTTCTTAAACAATTAATAAATTTCTATCCCAAACATCTGAAGTTGCTGTTGGAAATGTATCTTGGGAAGGAAAGGAGTTAAACTTCCTTGAAAAGTAGTAAGAAGAGCATCCAATGCCATGTCAGGTTCTAAGACACAAAATATACTTCCTTTCAATCTTGTAAAGCAAACCTGAAAGAAGTGGGCATAGGGAGGGAAAAAAGGAAAAGACTGATAGAAATGTGAAGAGCTGAAGAATAGGGAGAGCCAGGGAGTGATAAAAAGGTGGAGACGGCAGAGACAGTACTGGAATAAGCAGCTGCTTCTCTATAGAGATTCTTGCCCAATCCTAAGAAAAAAGTTTTCTCCAGAATGTGTAAGGGACACATAACCCACCTCCAATGGACAGGTGGGAGAGAAAAAAATGGAGGAAGGGAAGGAGGAGGGCAAAAGAGGGCTTTCCCTCCCAACAAAGAAAAGCCCAGGACCAGACGGATTCACTGCTGAATTCTACCAGACATTTAAAGAAGAACTAACTCCAATCCTTCTCAAACTATTCAGAACAATCGAAAAAGAGGGAATCCTCCCAAATTCTTTCTACAAAGCCAGCATCACCTTAATTCCTAAACCGGGAAAAGATGCAGTATTGAAAGAATTACAGACCAATATCCCTGATGAACATAGATGCAAAAATCCTCAATAAAATTCTGGCCAATAGAATACAACAACACATCAGAAAGATCATCCACCCAGACCAAGTGGGGTTTATCCCTGGTATGCAGGGATGGTTCAACGTTCGCAAAACAATCAACGTGATACACCACATTAACAGACAGCAGAAGAAAAAACCATATGATTATTTCAATAGATGCAGAGAAAGCATTTGATAAAATACAAAACCCTTTCATGATGAAAACCCTAAGCAAACTGGGTATAGAAGGCACATTCCTCCATATAATCACAGCAATTTATGAAAAACCCACGGCCAGTATCCTATTGAACGGGGAAAAGCTGCAAGCAATCCCACTGAGATCTGGCACCAAACAGGGATGCCCACTCTCGCCACTGCTATTCAATATAGTGCTGGAAGTCTTAGCCAGAGCTATTAGGCAAGAAAAAGAAATCAAAGGGATACAAATTGGGAAGGAAGAACTCAAACTATCCCTCTTTGCAGATGATATGATTCTTTATTTAGGGGACCCAAAAAACTCTACTAAGAGACTATTGGAACTCATAGAAGAGTTTGGCAATGCAGCAGGATATAAAATCAATGCACAAAAATCAACAGCCTTTATATACACAAGCAATGCCACGGCTGAGGAAGAACTGCTAAAATCAATCCCATTCACAATAGCTACAAAAACAATCAAATACCTTGGAATAAACTTAACCAAGGACGTTAAAGATCTCTATGATGAAAATTATAAAACCTTAAAGAAAGAAATAGAAGAGGATACCAAAAAATGGAAAAATCTTCCATGCTCATGGATTGGAAGAATCAACATCATCAAAATGTCCATTCTCCAAAAAGCAATTTACAGATTCAATGCAATCCCAATCAAGATACCAAAGGCTTTCTTCTCAGATCTGGAAAAAATGATGCTGAAATTCGTATGGAGGAATAAGAGGCCTCGAATAGCTAAAGCAATCTTGTACAACAAAAACAAAGCTGGAGGCATCACAATACCAGATTTCAGGACATACTACAGGGCAGTTGTTATCAAAACAGCACGGTACTGGTACAGAAACAGATGGATAGACCAATGGAACAGAATAGAAACACCTGAAATCAATCCAAACATCTACAGCCAACTTATATTTGATCAAGGACCCAAAACTAACCCCTGGAGTAAAGACAGTCTATTTAACAAATGGTGCTGGGAAAACTGGATTTCCACCTGCAGAATCATGAAGCAAGACCCCTACCTTACACCTTACACAAAAATTCATTCAACATGGATCAAAAACTTAAACCTACGACCCGACACCATCAAATTACTGGAGAGCATAGGAGAAACCCTGCAAGATACAGGTACTGGCAAAGACTTCTTGGAAAATACCCCAAAAGCACAGGCACTCAAAGCCAAAATTAACTATTGGGATCACATCAAACTGAGAAGTTTCTGTACTGCAAAAGAAACAGTCAGGAAAGTGAATAGGCAACCTTCAGAATGGGAAAAAATATTTGCAAACTATGCAACAGATAAAGGGCTGATAATGAGAATCTACAATGAAATCAAGAAACGACACAACATTAAAACAAACAACCCACTTAAGAGATGGGCTAAGGACCTCAATAGACATTTTTCAAAAGAGGAAATCCAAATGGCCAACAGACACATGAAAAAATGCTCAAGATCACTGGCAATCAGGGAAATGCAAATCAAGACCACAATGAGGTTTCACCTCACCCCAGTTAGAATGGCTCACATTCAGAAATCTACCAACAATAGATGCTGGAGAGGATGTGGGGAAAAAGGGACACTAATCCACTGTTGGTGTGAATGCAAACTGGTGAAACCACTATGGAAGTCAGTCTGGAGACTCCTCAGAAGCCTGAATATAACCCTACCATACAACCCAGCCATCCCACTCCTTGGAATTTACCCAAAGGAAATTAAATTGGAAAACCAAAAAGCCGTCTGCACCCTAATGTTTATTGCAGCTCAGTTCACAATAGCTAAGACCTGGAACCAACTCAAATGCCCATCAACAGTAGACTGGATTAGGAAATTATGGGACATGTACTCTACAGAATACTATACAGCAGTCAAAAACAATGAAATCCGATCATTTGCAACAAAATGGAGGGATCTGGAAAACATCATGCTGAGTGAATTAAGCCAGTCCCAAAGAGACAAATATCATTTGTTTTCCCTGATTGGTGATGATTAACTGAGCACCAAAGAGGAAACCTGTTGAAACGAAATGAACACTATGAGAAAATAAGACATGATCAGCTCCTGTCTGAACTGTTGATGTACAATCTAAATCTTTACCCATTTTAGTATCTCCCCTTGTTGTTTGTATTCGTTCTAGTACTATGGGTTGAATCTGGCAACTAACACACAATTAGCCGTAGGTGTTTAAATTTTAAATGAAAAGTGATCCCTGTGAAATATAAGAGTGGGAATAAGAGAGGGAGGAGATGTACAATTTGGGACATGCTCAATCAGAACTGCCCCAAATGATGGAGTTAGAAGTGTGCCAGGGGATTCCAATACATTCCCATCAAGGTGGCATGTACCAAGGCCATCTCATTAGTCCAGGTGATCAATTTCAGCTCACAATTGATCACACTGATAGGTCTAAGAGTAAAAGGGTTCACACAAACAAGACTAGTGTCTGCTAATACTAACTGATAGAATGAAAAAGGGAGAGAATGATCCAACATGGGAAGCAAGATACACAGTAGACTCATAGAATGGCAGATGTCCTAAATAGCACTCTGGCCTCAGAATCAGCCCATAAGGCATTCGGATCTGGCTCAAGAGCCCAAGAGAATATTTTAGGCATGGAAAGCTAAGACACTCTGAAAAACAAAAAAAAGAAGACCTAAATGAAAGATCTCTGCGAGTGAGATCCCAGTGGAAAGAACGGGGCCATCAAAGAAGGAGGTACCTTTCTCTGAAGGGAGGAGAGAACCTCCACTTTGACTATGACCCTGTCGGATTAAGATCGAAGTCGGCGAACCCTAAAGGCTTCCATAGCCTCGGCAACTCATGACTAGAGCCTGGGGAGATTACTGACGCCATAAACAAGAGTGTCAAATTGTTAAATCAACTTCAGGAGTCACTGTGTACTTACGTCTCATGGGGGATCTGTCCTTAATGTGTTATCCAATGTGAAATAATGCTATTACTAGTAATGAAACAGTATTTTTTCACTTTGTGTTTCTGTGTGGGTGCAAACTGATGAAATCTTTACATACTATAATATTAAATCGATCTTCTGTGTATAAAGATAATTGCAAATGATTAAAAAATCTTGGTGTTAAATTGGAAATTGCATAGATAATTAATCCATTCTTTAAAAAAAATCATGTAGGATCTCTGTCTTTAATGTACTGTACATTGTGAATTAATACTATAACTAGTACTCCAACAATAATTTCAGTTTGTGTCTCTATGTGAGGGCAAACTGTTGAAATCTTTACATAATATGTTCTAAACTGATCTTCTGTGTATAAAGAGAATTGAAAATGAATCTTGATGTGAACAGAAGGGGAGAGGGAGCGGGAGAGGGGAGGGTAGCGGGAGGGAGGGAAGTTGTGAGGGGGGGAGCCATTGGAAAAAAAATAAAAATAAAAATAAAAAAATAAAAACAGAAAAAAAATAATAAACAGCATCTAGCCACAAAAAAAAAAAAAAGAGGGCTTTCATCTCAAGGTCATTCTCAGTTGTGAAGGTCACCTTGCTCATGACCTCCACTGGCCTTCCTTTTCACAGGAAGAATAACAATTGGACAATTAAGTGGAAATTCAGCACTTTATTCTGTCTAGTGAAGAAGGTGGTCTTGAGTCATTGGTTTGTAAAACTTAACTTCCTCTCCAGAAACCCTCAAATGAAGAAGCTGCCCACAATTGACCCCAGAGAGTTGCAAGAACATAAACTATGGGGGACTTCCGGTTCTGCTGGACTTTGCCAAACATCTTTCCAGTGCCGGGCATATAGGCTTCATGGGTTCTCATTCACTCATTCCTCTTATATTCTCAGCCACATGCAGGTGAATCGCATTGTATCCTTGTTCACAGACAAGAAAGCTAAGAATCAGAAGGGAGAATGACAAACCAGGATCACACAGAAAATCACTGGGATCTAAGTCTTCTGGTTCTAGACCAGGCGTAGTTCTTTCAGAAGGCAGGTGGGTTACAAGTTGGAGTCGCTCCCCCAACATAGAGAATACCTTCATGCCTTTCGGTGCCCTCCTATTTCCCCAAGGTTGCAGGAGTGTGTCATTCTTACAGATGTCCTCCCAGAGATCACATCTTTGTATTCTTGATCCATTTATCACATTTCCCATGGTCTACTCCCACCTTCCAAGCCCATTTTCACCATTTCCTCAACAAGGAAACCCCTCGAGCTCAGAGAAATGCCTCCTCTCTAAACATCCATAGCATGCTGTATACAATATGTACCACTTAACATCAGAACATAGATTTGTAAGATTTCCCAACCAGACTGGAAACTCAAGGGTAAGGACCTTGTGCCATACCCAAATCCAACCCAGACACCAGCACAACTCACGGCACATAGGAGAAACTCATTGGCTGGATGGGTGGGTAGATGGATGGCCAGCCTGCCTCTATATGGAACTGTTAAACTTCAGCAGTTCTACACCATTTGTGAGCCATGTCAACATGATCAGATGGAGATTCACAATAGAATAAACTGAGGAATCTTAAAGAAGTGGGGTATGGTTGTCCACAAGAAGGAGGGCAGGCAACCTCCTGGAGCCATGCACATTTGGCACTCAAATGGAGCTCAGCAAAGGTTAGCTAACAGAGGATGTGTAGTTTTCCTAAAGAGCTAAAGCAGCTAATGAAAAGGAAAAGGCAAACTGGTGACAAAGAACTTCTGTAGCCATAGCAGATTTGTTGAGGCCACAGGCAGACCCATTATTGTCCTTTTCATCGTACACCAAGACAAATATGCTAATAACCCCAAGTGGATCTGTCCATAAAGTGTAGAATCACTGGAGAGCATTAATGGGCATTCGTTAATAGCTAGCCCAAGTGCCATCCTGCCATTCCTCCATTTTCCTTGGGGAAATGATTATAGAGCAGTCACAGGATTTGGCAATGTTGGCCCCAGATGTCAGAGGTTGATATTTATTGGAATGAATCAAACAGCAAAATTTCATCCCCATTCTGATTAGTTACAGGACAAACAAAAACCCAGCGCTAAGCAAGTGGCACTCCTCTGGCCACCATGACGGTTATGACTATTCTGGTGGGAATGAAGTTCAGATCTTGTGTTTGATGGTTTTGGAAGTGAAGATAAAAGCATGGGGCTCTGGGTACTGCCAACAGTCTTCTTGCAAATACAGGAAATCCAAAGGATGGCAGACCTTTTTAAATTTTTAGGACACTTTTTAAATTTTCAGGAGCATTGATTGGGAAACATGCCAAAACTTTATAGCTGATTGCAATAGAGCAATCAGCAAAAAGTAAAACAAAATGGTGCATTAGTCTAAGTTCACTAGAGATAAAGCCAATATAGATATATGAGGGGGGGTTCACTGGGGAATTATAGCAGCAGAGAAGTCTCACAAGGGGTTATGTGCAGGCTGGAGCCCCTGGCGTGTTGGTAGCATGGCTTGGTTTAAGGCCAAAGTCTTCAGAACCAGGGAAGCTATTGTAACCCTCTGCCCTCAAAATCCTGAGAACCCAGGATTCTGGAATCAGTTCTGGATTCTGAAATTTGGCAAGCCTGGGGTTGTGATGGGCAAGGCAGGAGATGACGTCATGGGTGGAGATACCAGTTCACCTTCTGTACCTGTTCTCTCTGGTAGAGGCCTGCCCCACTGATAGCAGGTTTCTCCCACATCGTCCACTCAACCACATGCTAACCTTCTCTGAAAACATCCTCACAGACATCCCCCCAAATCATGTTCATCTGAGTTTCTAGATATTGCCTGATCACCTAAAATTAACCATCACAGTTCAGGTACTTGTGTTTTATTGAAGGAGTCAATATGGGGTTGAGGGGTAGAGCAGGTATGATTGTCAGCTTGGGACAGACACATTAAAGGTGGCCAGACCAGATGTGAGGCTAATTGAAAGTGGCTGTGGCCAACACTGTGGCTCAATAGGCTAATCCTCTGCCTGCTGCGCCGGCACACCAGGTTCTAGTCCCTGTCGGGGCGCTGGATTCTGTCCCGGTTGCTCCTCTTCCAGTTCAGCTCTCTGCTGTGGCCCGGGAGTGTAATGGAGGATGGCCCAAGTCCTTGGGCCCTGCACCCACATGGGAGACCAGGAGAAGCACCTGGCTCCTGGCTTCAGATCAGCGCAGTGCACCGGCTGCAGCAGCCATTGGGGAGTGAACCAATGGAAAATGGAAGACCTTTCTGTCTCTCTCTCTCACTGTACAATCTGCCTGTCAAAAAAAAAAAAAAGTGGCTGCACCTCCTCCAGCTGTTCAGTGAAAGCCTAGTTTTGCTGCAGGTCACTCATCAACCCTACTGTCAGTTAGAAGAAGTATCTAGCAAGAAAGTTCTGCTTCCAAATGGCCATCTGAAAATTGTCCACAAACGTCAGACAACGAATTTTTGTTTTTGTTTTCCTTTTCTTCGTGAGAGTGTAGAAGAGGAGAAAAAACTCCAAGACTGTATACAAATAGGAGTTTTTCTAGAGCACATGGGGAAACCATCCAAGAAGTCAACACTTTCATGAGGGTGATAAGAAGAGTGCTAGACACTTGGCCCAGGCAAGTGTCCTGAGCAGGTGCAGGGCTGTGAAATGCTGAGCTGGCTCTGTTTCCTGCAAGACAGGTGTTGACCATAGTGCTGCCTAGAAATGGTTTGGTTCCTAACTAGAAATTACAATATTTTCAAGAACACTTTCATAAGAAGAAGTTACATGTAATCATACACATAGGCTAGTGTATTTCTTCCTCATCTTATTATTATGCTTTACAGAAATTTATGGGAATAAGAAAGAAACCCAGTGTTGAATCATGCATCTCTTACAGGCTACTGCTTGAATCACAATCCAATCTCAGACTACGAGTTGTGAAATTATCAGTTGTAAGCCCTTCACTAACTTTTTTTTTATTTGAAAGACATAGTTACAGAAAAAGAGAGATAGAGACAGAGAGACAGAGAGAGAGAGAGAGAGAAAGAGACAGAGAGAGAGAGAGAGAGAAATCTTCCATTCACTGGTTCACTACCCAAATGCCTGCAACAGCCAGGGCTAAGCCAGGAGCCAGGAGCTTCAGCCAGGTCCCCCATGGGCTCAGGGGACCCAGAACTTGGACCATATTTTGCAGCTTTCCCAGGTACGTTAGCAGGCACCTGAACTGGAAGTTGAGCAGCCAAGGCATGAATAGGTGCCTGCACGGGATGCCAGTGTCGCAGGTGACAGCTCAGCTTGTTATGCTACAATGCCAGCCCTGCTTCATTAACTCCTAACTAGGCCATTTATTAATAAGTGAAAGGTACATACAGGGAAAAAATTAGGCTGTGAAATATAATTCTGTTCATGTCCATACCTAAAGTAGTTATAAAGAATAGTTGAGGCTGGCACCGTGGCTCAACAGGCTAATCCTCCGCCTTGCGGCGCCGGCACACCGGGTTCTAGTCCCGGTCGGGGCACCGGATTCTGTCCCGGTTGCCCCTCTTCCTGGCCAGCCCTCTGCTGTGGCCTGGGAGTGCAGTGGAGGATGGCCCAAGTGCTTGGGCCCTGCACCCCATGGGAGACCAGGAAAAAGCACCTAGCACCTGGCTCCTGCCATCGGATGAGCGCAGTGCGCCGGCCGCAGCGCGCCGACCGCAGCAGCCATTGGAGGGTGAACCAACGGCAAAAGGAAGACCTTTCTCTCTGTCTTTCTCTTTCACTGTCCACTCTGCCTGTCACAAAAAAAAAAAAAAAATAGTTGAACGAATATTTAACAATATCCTGTTCTCAGAACTACCTTTTGATAGAGGATTAGAATTGGTATCTTAAAGATGTGAATAGATCATATGACTTGTTTAGGATCATGCAATATAGAAGAGACACAGCCTGGTTTGGAAGCCAGATCCTTCAGCCCTAGTCAAAGCATTTTATTGGCGTTCCCACCCAGGTGGATTTAAACTTTGGGCACGTAGCACTTTCTATTAGGACCCCTACATCACCCCTGTTCTGTCTCTCTTATCCCTCATGACTGCCAGGGCCTTCCTGTTTCCTTTGTTCACCCCTAGCCAAAGACTAATCTCAACCCTTTCATTTATACTAAGGAGAAACAGAGAAGCGTAAGTACTTGAGGATTCAGTAGGATTTTATGTTTTAGTAGGATTCAAATTCTTGTCTGAAATAGTTTGGTTTCAAAAAACATAATTTTCAGTGCCATTAGGAAGAAATTTCAGAGGTTATGATTTGGAGTCTTGGGACCCAGAAACGTTACTGTTTCGGAACTGAAGGAGTAAGTCAGTGAAACACGGAAGCTCTCGAGAGCTATGCTTCTCTGTCTCGTTGTGAGTGGACGAGTCGCAGTACTTTTTCTGGGCCTTGGTGTGTCCCCTAGAGAGAGGGTGGACATGGTGACAATAAGTCCTGGCAATCCAGACCTGCAGTTCTTTACCACATGCTGGACAACTCTGAACACAGAAGCTGTGCAGTCTGTTTTGATCAGTATCAGCCTAATGGAGAATGTTACCACACATATACCCTCCCCACATGGAACCCCATCTGCAGCTCTATCTTCTTCTGTAGCTAGGGACGAGCTACCAGCCCATTGCTACCTTAGGACTCTGTTTTTCAGAGGTTGTGATGAGTCTGCCCCAAAGCCCACAAGCTGGGATATCACATCCCCTAAACCTGCTCCAGCCGAGCTGCATAGAAGCTTCCCAAGTCAAAGTTACCGACAGCTTCCACATCGCTGAACTCAGCGGTCACTGTTCAGCCTTGATCTGGCTTTGCTAACAGTAGTACTTGCCTGATGTAATGATCTCCTTTGCAGTGAAGTTTTCTCCTTGCCCAGGTTCTGGGATAAAATGTTCTGTGTTCTAGAAGTACCTTCCAAACGTCTTGCATGGGATCTCTCAGCATTTTCTGAACTTTCTGTGTTGGAGCACTTTTCAACACCCAGACTCAGTTCTAAGCGCTGGAAACATGTTTCCACTTAGCCTCAACGTATTAAATGTCGTTTAGACTGATAACTCTTAAATTTGTAGCTTTAACTCAGAGTTCCTTTTCAAACTCCATGATCACACTTGAAATGCTTACTTGACATCTCCCCTCAAAAAGTTCAAGAGGCATCTCAAACATAGCACATCCATTAGCTTACTCTTGATTCCATTCTTGTTCCTACACTTCTTGTATTACCTACCCTCCTAAGGGTTATCATCAGCCTTCTGATTGCCTAAACCAGAAACCTTGGGGGGGGTTATTCTTTTTTCTCTTCCTCACCCTTCATTCCAAGGCATCACCGAGTCCTGTCTGAGCTACCTTCAGAATGTGTCTATAATCTGAAAACTGTCAACTGCCATTGACACTGGCTATGGACGCCTCCCAATCAGTCGTCCTGTTTCCTGGCTTTGTTAGAGTTTAAGTTCCACACAGCAAATAAAAATACTCTTTGTAAAATACTTGTCAGTTCATGGTTCTTTTTTGCCTAAACCCTCTTCTGATTTCCCAGCAGTTTGCAATAGTATTCCAAGTTTCTACTGTAGCACGCATGACCATCACCACTGTGGCTCTTGATCCTTCCCTAATTCCGTTTCTTCCCACTCTCTGTCACCTGCTCCAGAAAGCTGTCCTCCCTGCTCCTTGGGAACCTTGATTATCCTTTTTCCAGCACACTTTCCCTCCAGTTGGATCACGGTTTCCTCCTTCACCTCAAACCAGCCTCCACCATGACATTTCATCACTGCCTGTCCCCTAATCTACCTTTCCTTTCTTCTTCGTACTTCTCACGACTGATCTCTCACAGATCAGCATTAGTTTGTGTCCTATCCCTCCCCACTAGGACATAAACTTCCCAGAGAGCAGGAACTGTTCCTGTTCGGGTAACTTCTGTGTTCTGATGTCCGGAACAATCACATTTAGAATTTGCTCTATAAAGCAACATCAGCGCTCACATTCAATTTGTATGTGACTTACACATCAATACCCACTCCTGTTCTCAAATATCCTCTTTGTTCCTTTACTCACTCTCACTCTTACACTTGCACCCCAACTAGGTTTCCAGAAAGGGTCCATGCATGTGACTTCTGCCAACACTGGATAAACACTCAAGACCAACTCTTAGTGACTATGTACAAGATATCCAGAATAAAATTTGAAATCTGCATGGAGAATAAAGGTCAAAATATGGAAAATTTTAACTTTCCCTCATAGGTTAGTTATATATGCACTACTATATATGTGTGTATGTACACTTGGACCCACAGTCCCTATGTACACCAATCAACACACACTCACCATCATACACATACACATACAGATATATATCTACTCACTTGCTCATATACACTCAAAATTAATGAACCTGTGGGCTTCCCCCCCAGAAACCCATTCATATTCATGCCCATCCATTAACTTTTTCTTTACATACAGACACTAACACACAGAAAGATCCAAACACACTCATACCTCAAGGAGGTATTCACATTTGCTGTATCTCCTGCACACACTGGCACACAAAACAACTCAGATACTTTCATCCAATTGTTTATATATTAACAGTTACATAAACACATACTCTAAATTCTGACTCCTCATCCCATATCACATCACATTTACTAGAATGCTCAACTCCATACACATGCATGACACACACACACCTTAAAAACTCACTGAAACTGCTGTTGTCATGGCAACAGAACTCCAGCTGCCTGGGAAAGGACAGTCACACCTACAAAAACTCTGTGCATGGAGCTGGGTTATGGTTATGACATGGACCTTTGCATGGAGGTGCTTGACTCCTACTTCTTTGAGAAAATTTATGGTATCAGATTGGACCTCCCCACATTTCATGGCAGGCTTCCCAAAATATACCTTTACCATACTTCTAACTCCTTCCTCTTGGTCCAGAGGCAGGAATCTCTTCTTCTCTGTGTGTGCACATCCTTCACATGTGCTATGGGTCTCTTACCTTCTTTATTCAACCCAGACACTGCTTAATCTGCATTTCTAGACTCTTTCCCCCTTGCATGCTGTCTTTTATAAGAGGAACCTGCTCAAATGTCTTCAATTGTGATAAAAACCCATCTTTAATCATTATTCCACTCTTCTCACTTCCTTTTATTTTCAGAGCCAAGCAACTCAAATGAGTTCTCTACATGTGCTTTTTCCATGTCTTCACTTATCACAAATCAATCACTGCAATCATCTATTGACTGGAATTGCCCTGGCAAGGGTCATCTTTGATCACTCTGTTGACAAATGCAATGGATCCTTTAGCATCTATAGTGTTGACTTGTTTCTGTTATAGTTCCTCTTTTATCTCTGGCCGTACTTTGTTTAGCTGTTCTTGAAGGCTCACCTTTTTCTTCTTGTCTCTTCAATGTTCTTGTTTCCCCAGGGTCCTGTCCTAAGTTCAGCCTCTCCTCCTCTATTTATTCTGCATATGTTTGAAATCATCTACTCTTATAAATTCACCTGCTTCTCAGGGATATTCTTTGTTAGTCAGAACTTTATACTAGAAATTTCCACCCAGTTATTTCTCAAGCACTTCAAATGCTTTCAAAACTCTCCCCCCAATTCTTGTCTTCCAATCATAATCTCTACTCAGGAATGAGCACCACGGGCCCACCCCCTAGGCCAAGAATCTGACCAGCATTTCATACTCCTTCTGTCTATTCCAGACAATCAGTAAGCAAGTCCTCCTCCTCTATATTCTTTTTTTAAAAAAGATTTTGTTTATTTATTTGAGATGTAGAGTTACAGACAGTGAGAGGAAGAGACAGAGCGAAAGGTCTTCCTTCCGTTGGTTCACTCCCCAAATGGCCGCAACAGCCGGCGCTATGCCTATCAGAAGCCAGGAACCAGGAGCTTCTTCCTGGTCTCCCATGTGGGTGCAGGGGCCCAGGCACTGGGGCCATCTTCTACTGCTTTTCCAGGCCACAGCAGAGAGCTGGAATGGAAGAGGAGCAGCCGGGACTAGAACCAGTACCCATATGGGATGCCAGCGCTGCAGGTGGAGGATTAACCTACTGGTGCCATGGCACCAGCCCCTGATCCTCCTGTATATTCTGTACCCAACGTCTGAACAGATCCTTGTGACTATATTTTCCACCTCTACAACCTACCATTCACTGCCTTCTTTCCTATCCAGAACAATTCAAAATTATACAATCTCCCATCCACTTGCTTAGATTATCTTGTACCCCACTTTCCTGCTCATTGTACTGGTCATCTTAAAAAACCTTCAGTGGCTTCTTTAGTTCAAGAAGCAAGTTTTACATCCAGAGGAAAACTCTTGCTTTGCCTCTTGCTCTGTTGACTCCCTTCCTTTGTCCTGTAGGTATCTCATTCTATATGGATAAATCTAGGCTTCCCTGTTAATTACCTTGTGTTTCTAGTCTCTGTGATATAGTTCATGCTGTTGGAATGCTCTTGTTTCCATTGACCCCCAGTTGCTTCATCAGACTGGTACTCTTCTGTTCATCCTTAAAAATGCAAAGTCTGCTTCCCTGAGGTCTTTACTGACCCTTTCCACTATTCTACTGTTCTCTCCTTTATCTGCTTACTTAAGCTTGAACAGTCTTCTATCCTTGTAACACGTGAGTATCATTCACGCAGGACTGCCTCATACTAGATTGGGAATTCAGGGTATCAGTGTGTGACTCTCAGACACCACAGTGTTGCATGGGACTGGCACATGTCAGGGACTTATTCAGTTCTACATTAACCACCTACTCAGTGCTACACAGATGAGGTACTAAGTACAGGAAGTCTACAGGAACACCAAAGCAGTTCTATTTGGCAACATGACATTCAAGATATATCCAAAGCAGCCTCCCTAATTCCCAATCTAGGGGCTGAAATAAGAGGAAACACATCTTGACTGACTCACACAGCATTTACTAAAGAACTGGGTAAAAGTCTCTAATTTACTACAGACTGATTACTTCCTTTCACTTCACCTGGCACCCTTGCAGGATTTTATTGCCTGCCTGGTTCCTGGAAGCCTCTGAGTTCCTGACCCCTAATTTAGATAAAAACAAGCTTTGAATATCTAAAGAACAAAAAAGGGCACTTCTCTATTGTGCAGGTTACGAGAGGAGATATCCCAAGATCCAATGACTCACAAAATAGTTACATGAATTAGGCTATGTAACTGACCGTTCTGGGCCTCGGTTTCCTCCACTGTGAACCTGAGGACACTAATGGTACCTGGTTCATTGTGTCATTATGAAGATTAAATAAGTGTATTTCAAACACTTTTGAACAATGTGCTCAGCCAACGTTAGGGGTTATTCATGATTGTCCACTGAGTGGAGGTAATCATAGAGACCATGGCCTCTGAGTTTGAAAGAACTTACATGTTTGTGGGAAATGAAGCTGCTAAGTGTGGATGGGATAGAAAATGAATAGGAGATGGGGGGAGGCAGAGATGAGTCCTCAGTCTGTTTTGTGAATATCGGAGGGCTGCACAGCATGGTAGGCACTCAGCTTATCTAATACGTGACTGAATGAATGAATTACTTCTCCCGTCTTAGTCTGTCTCTGCTACTGTTGGAAAAATACCTTAGACTGAGTCATCTAGACACAGCAGACATTTGATTTGTCACCGCTTTAGAGATTGGGAGGTGTAAGATCACAGCACCAGTAGATTACGTTTCTGGTGAACGCCTGTCCCATTGATGACATCCTCAAATGAGGGAAAAGGCAGAAGGACAAAAGGGCTAAGCTAGCTTCCTCTGGCCTTTGGATAATGGCATTAACTCCCTCATGACAGGAAAGCCCTCAGGATTTAAGTGCCTCCTAATGGCCCCACTCCCTAATACCATCAATTTAGGGTGGAAGTTAAACATAGGACCATAGCGACTCCTAAAACTCTTGCTGGCTTGCATATGGTCTGGAAAAGAATTTCAGGGCTTTGTTGATGGTTCATACATTGAGCAACTCCCCATGTGCCAGGTTTATTCTAGGTGCTTGTGAGACATAATTAAACCAAACAAGATCCCATTTCGCCTGGACCTTACACTCCAGAAGAGGAAAACAGGCAGTAGACAATTGTGTATCACTTAATTAAATTATGTGGTGCATTGGAAAGCAGTAAGAGCTCCACACCCTGGTTGTGTTGGGTAATACACTGGGTGGCAAGGATCTTGGCAGGGAAAAGTAGTGGTGGTGATGGTAATGCAGGGGTTAGGGGCTCAGGAGGAAACAGTTGGAATGGCAGAGGCAGATAGCTTCATTAAATAATGTGGTTGTTGTGTTTGCATTGAGAAGTGGTATTTGGCCAAAACATCAAGTAGGTGAAGAGTTAACACCATGGGTAACTATGGAATAAGCATCCCAGGCAGAGGGACTAGCTAAAGCAGAGGTCCTCAGGCAAGAACGTGACTGGTAGTTTGAAAAGCAGCAAGGAAGCCAAGTGAGGCTGTAGTTGAGCAGGGAGCAGCACAGTCATAGGACAGAGTGAGGTAACAGGGGCTGGACCTGGGACTGCCTGAAGGCCATTGTAAGGACACTGGTTAGTGCTCTGGAAAAATGAGGAAATGCAGGTGTTGAACAAGAAGTGCATTGTCTTACTTCTTTGTTTAAAGATCCCTTTAGCTGCTCTGCAGAACTCAAACTATGGAAGCCAGCATTGTGGCATAGCAGGTAAAGCTACCATCTATGATGCCAGCATCCCATATGGGGGCAGGTTTGTTTCTGGCTGCTCCACTTCCAATCCAGCTCCCTGCTGGACTGGGAAAAGCAGCAGAGGACGACCCAAGTGCTTAGGCCCCTGCATCCTCTACGTGGGATGGAGCTCCTGACTCAGCTCTGTTACAGACATTTGGGGAGTGAGCCAGTGGATGCAAGATTTCTCTCTCTCCCTCTCTCTTTCTCACTCGCTCCCTCACACTCTCTCTCCCTTTGTCTATATAACTCTGACTTTCAAATAAATAGATCTTTAAGAAAAAAAAAATAGACTATGAGTGGCCAGGGTAAAAACAGAATTGTGTTAAGAAGCAGGTGAGAAATGATGGTGGTACAGACTGAGATCATTTTCTAGAGTGGACAGAGCTCAGAGAGGAAATGAAGGGCCTGCTAATCTGGGGAGGTAAGTGAGTCCAGATGGCTGTGGCAAATTCAACCGAGTCTCCAGTCACATACATTCCTGGGCCCTTGCCTTGCTGCCTCCTCTTGTATACTAATCTCAGCACAGGAATCACTTATCCGCTTGTGAAGATTAATAATGATATCCATACAAACAACAACAATAACATAGCACCTAATGCTTATGCAACACTTAGTATGAACTAAGCCCTGAGTGCTTCACTTACATTAATGATTTAAAACTACAAGGCCGTTTTCATTCTCGGCTTGTTTAAAGAGGCGGATAAAGACACAGACACATTCCATGCCTTGTCAAGATCGTACAATTAGTTAAGTGGAAAAGCCAAGATTTGATCCCCGGCTGCATAACTCCAAGTTCTGTATGCTTTGCCACTATACCGTATGATTCCCTATGTAGTAGAAATGATGACTCATAGACTAACCATGCCAATCATTCTTTCTAGAGTGTTTTAAATTCCATGCCACCACCTGCTCCTTTAAGTGAATTAGGTACAGAGCAGGCAATTGAGGGTTGGGGATGATTTCTGAAGGGCCACTTACATATACTCTTTATATATCATTAATATTTTTAGATTTTTGCAACCATTCCACTTGAACTGCATCAATATTTTGCGAGTATTTACTGCACAATTTTACAATTTTTGTATTTTCTATCTCTTAAGAGATACCCTCCATTTTTCACATGTAGCAGTAAGGATGGATGTTTGATGTCTTTCTTCCTGTTATTCATTCTTAAAATAGGCAAAATGATTGCCTCTCTATTCCTTGGAACAAGAATGCCTTGATATCTTTTTGGCTGTCAATAGGGAAGGGGGTTCTTCCAAATTTCAAACCAAAACATCTCAAAAAGTCCTAGGATCCTATAGTTTACTCATTTCCTGAAGTAATCACAGTGCTTACCTTTGTCATTCAATTATGAACTGCATGGCAGATTGCTCAGAGAAACTTTAAAAGGGGTTAAATTAATAAAAAACTATTTAATCTCCTAAATTCCATCTTTTCCTACTAATTTGAGGTTGTGCACAATCTAGATGATTTCAATAAAATTTGATCTTCTCAACATGAAGTTAACATTGTTCAGTTTTCAAGTAAGAGATAGGGAGCAGCAGGGTGGTGATGGTTGTGAGGGGTGTGCTTGTGTGTGTGTGCTTGTGTGTGTGTGTGTGTGTCCTCCTACCAGCCAGAACCCAACAGAGGCTTTCCCATCCACTGCATTTTTCTCTTGGTTTTCCTCCTATTTCTCTGGGGACACTTGTCCTCCTTTCAAAGCTGTGGTTTTTCAATGTTCCTCCAATACTGGGACTTCAGTTTCTTTTCTGGTTCTGTTTACTCTTCTTTTTTCCAACTGCAAAATGTGTCCTTGTGTGTCTCATGGGTCCACTAAAGCTGAAATCATCTTTCTCCACCTCTCACCACAACCCTGGACCTATCTCTCCTCTTTTATTAAACCTTCTCAATAAACACCACCCATATCCCAGTCCCCAGAGCCAGACCATGCCCTCGGCTTCAGCTCCTATAAAAACTTACCACAGAATTCTGGCTTCCATTGAGACATAAGAGATTAACAGTCAAGATCTAGTTGTAACAACTCTGTTTGGAACATGCCTTAAACAAAAAATATAAAATCAACACAAAAATAAAAATAGGATCTAACTGAGGAAATGTTAACACTGGTGTTCAAAAATGTTGAGGAAGTACTGTTCTTTTCTTTAAGTGTCACAACAGCATGGTTATGTTTTTAAAATAAGTTTTATTGTTTTTGAAATGTATACTTGAACATTCTAGAAGTTATGATGTTTAGGATTTATTTCAAAAATAATCTAGTAGTAGATAAGGCAAGGGAGGAATGATTAATAAATTAAATCTCTAGCCATGGGCTGGATGATGACTAGAGTGGGGTTTTCACATGTGTGTTGTGCGTGTGTATACATGTCTGTGTCCATGTTTCTCAGTCTTACCACTTCTTATGGGGTAGAGGTACTAGTCCTATGTACTATCTAATGGTGACCAATATGCCTGGCCTCTACACACTAGATGTTAGCTAGCACCACCTCCTTTGGTTGCGACAACCAGAGACATCTTCAGACATTGCCAAATGACCCAGATGGAAGCAAGTCATTCCTGGTTGAGGACCACTGCTCTGTCTCACTACCCTTCCTAGCAGTAACCGCTGTTGGACTTTCCATTACACAGTTCTTTCCTTGGTTTTTCTTCTTGACTCGTAAGAGGTAAGGTCTTTGACTCCATTGGCTCCGTTCCACCACAATGAAGCTCCATTAAGGCAGATACTATGTCTCTTGTATTTACTGCTGTATCTCCAGGATGGAAAATCAATCATATTTGTTACATCAATTACAAAACTCTTTCCAAAAAAGGCAGATCTGAAATGTCACTAATTGGAGGGGCATGCTTATCCTGCTTTTGAGTAAGTTAAAGTTCCTTATGCCTCAGTTTGCTCATCCACACAATGGAGATAATAATTGTATCTACCTAACAGGTTTGTTCTAGGGCTTTAAATATAGGTGACAATCCCAGTTTTTGCTTGTTGTCCCAGAAGAGTTATTAAAAATGACATCATTCAAGTAAAAGCCTTAAAAAATAAAATAAAAATGACATTATTCACTCTCAAGAGTGCCGCTGTTCAGACGACATGACAGCCACAGCTAAAGTGTTAGTGCCTATACCTTGTGTAGGAGGTACCTACAAAGGGAGTTGGCCTTTAATCCACAGAATAATCTCCTTGACTCTAGGTTGCTACAGTACCCAGTACTACAACTCATTGTCATTCATACTCTATTCATACTCTTCCTTTACTGGGCCAGAGGTTGTGTGCTACTAGATATTACGAAATGAGACTGTCTTTTTGTAAATTCTAGCTCCCTGGAATAGAACTTACATTTAGCAGTCAACAATTACTTATTTGTTACATGAATAAACTAATACCAAATCCAGGCTCTGACACTGCCTATGTACTCTGAGGCTCATTTTCCTCACACTAATGTTAACTGTTTCATCTTGTTAAGAATCAATATAAGGGTTGTAACAATAATAAAGGGTGTAACATTTTCTGCACATAGTAGGAGCTCAAATGTACCCTGAGTTTCATTCTCCTCACTATGATGTTAGTTACGCCATCTTGTTAAGAATAAATATAGGCCGGCACTGCAGCTTACTAGTCTACTCCGCCTGCAGCGCTGGCACCCCGCCTTCTAGTCCTGGTTGGGGCACCGGATTCTGTCCCGGTTGCTCCTCTTCCAGTCCAGCTCTCTGCTGTGGCCTGGGAGGGCAGTGGAGGATGGCCCAGGTCCTTGGGCCCTGCATCTGCATGGGAGACCAGGAGAAGCACCTGGCTCCTGGCTTCAGATCAACACGGCGCACCGGCCACAACACACCAGCCATAGCAGCCACTTAGGGGGTGAACCAATGGAAAAAGGAAGACCTTTCTCTCTGTCTCTCTCTCTCTCACTGTCCACTCTGCCTGTCAAAAAAAAGAATAAATATAATAGGGGATGCAACATTTTCTGCACATAGGATATATATATGTAATTATACATATGTATATGTAATTATATATATAATTAGATAGGGGCTACCCTTCTAAAGTAACCCTCATCCCCTATCTAAGAAAATCACCATTTTATTCATCCTGGCCTAACTCAAGGAGTGGGAGATAACCTCAAATTCTTCCTAATCACACTTGAAGGATGAGATTCTGATGAAGAATGAAAGATGATTTTGTCATAATGGGGTTTCATTTTCATATCGCTGGGTTAGAAAGCAATTTCAAGGGGAAAAAAACTACGGTGTGTCCTAAATGGTTAATGATCCTCAGCAAGCAATCTGTCCACCCCGAGAATGGTTTCTTCTGCAATCTGACAGCTGATCTATAATCAGGTTCTGCTTGGCTGCTGTCTCGAGCTCCTCCCCACAGCTCTCCATGGGGTTCAGTGAACACTCTATGAAAGAAGAAAGCCCAAGCCTTTGATTACACGCTTTTCTGATTTCCCAGAGGCTCCTCAACAGAGGGGGACCTGCAGATGCCTGCCAGATGTTGCTTTATCTTGTGGGAGAGGAATGCCTTCTCCATGTGTTTTGAGGTTTATGTTTGGTAAAATTATGGAGCTGGTATGTTCTCTCCCTTTGTCTTTCCTTTATTCACTCAATAAACAATAATTTAGCAACTACTATCTTGGGGACTGTGATTGCAAAGATAAGCAACATCGTTTCTACTTCTTAAACTCCCAATTTAATAAGGGATATGGAGTGTTTACGCAGACAATTGAATTAAGGTGGTAGCTCCCCTGGTAGTCACTGTACAGAGTGATACAGAAACCCAGAGGATGAGTGCCTTATGTATTCAGTGCTGGGTCAGGGAGGGCTTCCTGGAAGAGGTGACAGGAGAGATAACCATAAATTAGACCCAGGAGTAAAAGGTATTGGATGCAGAAGGAATGGCCTGTGAGCAGAGACAGGGAGTGAAGTGGCCTAGCATGTAGAGGAGATAACAATTATTCAGCAAAAGAGTTTAATGTAACCCGTCAGGGGGTGACAGAAGATGAGAGTAAATAGGATCCAGATCAGGAAAGCCTTCACTGTCATCTTTTGGAGACTGATTTTATTTTAAGGGTATGGGAATCACAGAAGCTTTTAAGCAAGGAAATGGTCCAGTCTGAAAAGACCGACACAGATTCAAATCCACCAGCTAGAAGTAGCATTGCATGCAGCAGCAGGTTGTTGGTTGTCTCATGCAATCCTAACCCGAATCTGCACCTCCTTGGTTACCACGCACCCCGGTGTGGCTGCAAGTCCAAGTTCTAGCCTAATCCAACTCTTAGGAAGAACTTTCAAAAAAAAGCATTTGAAAGACACAGACTTGACCACCCTATAGACTCCAGACTTTTTTCTGTCTTCTCCCTCGTGGTTGTTGACAGGCAGGTCCATGGTGCAGCAGCTACCCTGAATCCACGAGACAACAAGCCCAGGCTGAAAGCCAAGGGAATCCAGAGACAGCGCCCAGGCACTCCTGTGTCATGGACCCCACCCAGCATCTACCTACTGCAGATTCCACAAGTTTTGACTCGGAAATGTCTACCTGAAACAGCTGCTCCTGACACCCATCAAAGGGCTCCCTCAAGGAACAAGATTCTCCTCTCTCAGCACCACAGAGTGCTGGGATCCTCCCCTGGAAGCCTGTTCACATTCGGGGGCAGACACCTCTCCCCTGGTTATAGTTTCCGAAGGCTCTCTTCCTCCTTTATGCCTCCTTCTTTTTCTTCCTTCCAGCTGTATTTTCTTTTTGCAAGTTTCAGGGTTTTTTTTTTTTTTATTTCACTTGTTCCAAAATCTCAAAAATTCTGCCTTCTAGCTCTACCTCTCATCTATTCAGTATCCAGTTCCATTTCCTTTTTTTTTTTTTTACAAGGCGAAAATCTTTAATGAACTTTGTGTAACAAAGAACCAGAGTCCTTGGCCGGTGCCGTGGCTCAACAGGCTAATCCTCCGCCTTGCGGCGCCGGCACACCGGGTTCTAGTCCCGGTCGGGGCACCGGATTCTGTCCCGGTTGCCCCTCTTCCAGGCCAGCTCTCTGCTGTGGCCAGGGAGTGCAGTGGAGGATGGCCCAGGTGCTTGGGCCCTGCTCCCCATGGGAGACCAGGAGAAGCACCTGGCTCCTGCCATCGGATGAGCGCGGTGCGCTGGCCGCAGCGCGCCGTCCGCGGCGGCCATTGGAGGGTGAACCAACGGCAAAAGGAAGACCTTTCTCTCTGTCTCTCTCTCTCACTGTCCACTCTGCCTGTCAAAATAAATAAATAAATAAATAAATAGAAAGAACGAGAGTCCTTTTTGTGCTAGAAAATGGTAATAATTACAAATTTGTATCACATTTATACAGCTTGGATACCAAGGATTCCAGTGCCTAGTCACTCCCTCTGCCCAGCATGCTAGAAACGTGACTGCAATCCGCCCACAATGTCACAGCTTCTGCAGACACACAGCAGTGGGAGCCTCTCTCAGTACCCACTCAGAAAGAGTATACATGCAAAGTATCCAGTTCCTTGTCCTCATGCTCCCCTGACAGGGATTCCCTAATTACGCTTTCCTAGAATTTGTATTAATTCATAAGCTAAGAAAGACTTGGCTTCTTCTTTCTCTCGTTTATGCAATTCTTTATTGTGTTCACTTTAAGTTAAACAGCCTAGAAATAAATATAAATTAGTATATTAAGTTCATTATTCTTTTATAAATAAATTATATTTAAATATAACATCCACTCAGAAAACAGTGTATGGCATAAACACAGTGAATTCTTATGATGCTAATACACCCTTGTAACTTCATTGAAAAAAAAAATACAAAGAAATAGAAAGACATAGGTGTTCATGGACTGAAACAATAAGTATCACTAAAATGTGCATATCACCCAGAGAATTACAGTCTCAATGCAATCCCTATCAAAATTTCATGACGTTTTTCACAGAACTAGAAAAACTTCAATGACACTTTTCAAAGAGGTAGTAAAAGCAGTGCTATAATTTGTATGGAACCACAAAAACCTCGAATAGTCAAAGTGATCTTGAGCAAAAAGAAAAAGCAGAAAGCATTACACAACCTGACTTTAAAATATATACTAAAACTACAGTAATTAAAACAACATGGTTTTGGCTTAAAGGCAGATCTACAGATGAGTGGAACAGAATAGGGACCCTAGAAGTAAACCTACACATTTACAACCAACTGATCTTTGATAAAGATGCTACGAGCATGGGTAAGAACATGCTAAGAACATGCTGGGAGAATTGGATATCCATGTATAGAAGAATGAAACTAGACCCCTACTTATCACCATGTACAAAAACCAACTGAAAACGATTAGACTTAAATCCAATACTCAAAACATTCCTAGAAGAAAATAGGGAAAACTTCAGAATACTGGATTGGCAAAGTGTTCTGGATCAGACCCCATGTGCACAGAAAGTAAGAGCAAACACACACATGGGAGGATTTCATCACGAAGGAAATAATAGAGTACAGAGACAACCTACAGAATAGCAGAAAATACTTGCAAAACTACAGATACAAGGAGCTTTTATTCAGAACATATAAAGAGAGGGTTCCCCCGGGCTGCCGACGGGGAAGGCGTGGGCGACATGTGTGTGGAGCGCCCCGCGCTTCAGCCCCACGGGAGCCAGACAGTTAGGACAGACTAACGGATGAAAGTCCATCGGACACACCAGCGCTGGAAGCCGAGGGGAGGCAGGGCGTTCGCCCAACACCGCGGTACCAGCCGCCGCCACCCATCCCCCAACCCACCCTGGGCCGGACACTGGGACACGCACGACTGAGCGAGGGAGGAAACAGGAAAAGGTGCGGAGCGTGTGACACCCGCGGGAGGAGAGCGCATCTCGGGGAGACTAATTGAGGGACTAAACAGGCCAACAGCCCACAGTGCCTCCACCCTCCCCCATATCGGAGCAGCGGGCGGGAAGCGGCCATCTTCTTTGTTTACATTCGGACTTAGAGAACTGCTGCCACCTAGCGCTAATATGAGTGGTGCAACCATATACTCTTAGTCCAGGACGAACAGCACAAAGCCCTCCCGCCAAACGACTCATTACCAGAGGGGTGAAAAAAAAAATTTTTTTTTTGAAAAGTGCCTGGTAGGCTATACACATAGAAGCCAGAGATTGGAAGCCAACTATCATCAACTCTGCTCAGCTGTGCGGTACTACTTCCCTCTCAAGGGAAAAAATAATAATAATAATAAAAATAAATAAATAAATAAAGAGAGATCTACCACAACTAACCCTGAAAAACTAAGCAGAGCTCTCTGGTTACACCCATCTCAAGCCTCCAAGGCTCCTCCAACAGCAGACAGCCCACTTAATAAAGCCATAGTATAAAAATAAAAATCACAGTAAGGGAAGAAGAATTAAAAGAATCCCTTCAAAATGCGAAACAACAAGCACAGAAACCAAGCAAACAAGAACAATGAACACATCATGATGCCTTCAAACGAACAAAACACCCCAAGCCAAGAATATGAAGATGACGAGATAGAAGAAATGCAAGATAGGGATTTCAAAAAATTTATGATAAGATCATTTAGAAGTCTTCAAAAGCAAATTCTTGAACTACAGAAATCCTTAATGCACAAGATAGAAAATCTCTCTCGGGAAAACGAAACCTTAAGAAAGAATCAGAATACAATCCAGGAATTAGTAGAACAGGAAATTGTTATAGTGAAGAGAAATCAGTCAGAAATGAAGAACTCCATAGATCAAGCAACGAACACATTGGAGAGCTTCAAAAATAGAGTCAGCGAAACAGAAGAGAGAATATCGGACCTAGAAGACAGAGCACAAGAAACTATACAGTCAAACCAAAGAGAAGAGGAGGAAATTAGAAATCTAAAAAATATTGTTGGAAACCTACAGGATACTATTAAAAAACCCAACATTCGAGTTCTAGGAATTCCTGAAGGCATGGAGAGAGAGAAAGGATTAGAATGCCTTTTTAGTGAGATAATAGCAGAAAATTTCCCAGTTTTGGAGAAGGACAGAGAAATCCTAATACAGGAAGCTCATAGAACCCCTAATAAACATGACCAAAAGAGAACCTCACCACGACATGTTGTAATTAAATTCACCACAGTGAAACAAAAAGAAAAGATCCTAAAATGTGCAAGAGAGAAACGTCAAATTACTCTCAGAGGATCTCCAATTAGGCTCACAGCAGACTTCTCATCAGAAACCCTGCAAGCTAGGAGGGAATGGCGAGACATAGCCCAGGTACTAAGAGAAAAAAATTGCCAACCCAGAATATTATATCCTGCAAAGCTCTCATTTGTGAATGAAGGTGAAATAAAGACCTTTCACAGCAAACAGAAACTAAAAGAATTTGTAGCCACTCGTCCAGCCCTACAAAAGATGCTTAAAGATGTGCTACACACAGAAACACAGAAACACAGCCATCAATATGAAAGAAGCTAAAGGAAGGAAACCTCACAGCAAAAGATCATAAGAAACTCAAAGCATATATAAGAAACTATCTTTGCCAAATGGCAGGGCAAAATCACTACTTATCAATAGTCACATTGAACGTGAATGGTTTGAATTGCCCAGTCAAAAGACACCGATTGGAAGACAGGGTCAGGAAACAAAACCCATCTATTTGCTGCTTACAAGAAACACATCTTTCTAGCAAAGATCCATACAAGCTCAAAGTGAAAGGCTGGAAAAAGATATACCATGCCAACAGAAATGAAAAAAAAAAGCGGGCATAGTCATCTTAATATCAGATAACATAAATTTTACCACAAAAACTATTAGGAGAGACAAAGAGGGACACTATATAATGATTAAGGGATCCATTCAACAGGAAGATAAAACGATTATCAATGTATATGAACCTAATTACAAGGTGCTGGTTTATTTAAAAGACTTATTAAGGGACATAAAGGGAGACTTAGACCCCAACACAATAGTACTGGGGGACTTCCATACTCCACTCTCAGAGATAGACAGATCACCAAGACAGAGGATCAACAAGGATACAGTAGATTTAAATGACAGTATAGCCCAAATGGACCTAACAGATATCTATAGTACTTTCCATCCTACAGAAAAAACATTTACATTCTTCTCACCAGTACATGGAACCTTCTCTAGGATCAACCAAATACTAGGCCATAAAGCAAGTCTCAGCAAATTCAAAAGAATTAGAATCATACGATGCAACTTCTCAGACCATAAAGGAATGAATTTGGAAATTAGGAACTCAGGAATCCCTAGAGCATATGCAAAATCATGGAGACTGAACAACATGCTACTGAATGAACAATGGGTCATAGAAGAAATTAAAAGAGAAATCAAAAATTTCCTGGAAGTAAATGAGGATAACAGAACATCATACCAAAATCTAAGTGACACAAAAAAAGCAGTGTTAAGAGGAAAGTTTGTAGCAATAGGTGCCTACATCAAGAAATTGGAAAGGCACCAAATAGATGAGCTCAGTACATCTCAAGGATCTAGAAAATGGGCAGCAAACCAGACCCAAAGCAGTAGGAGAAGAGAAATAATCAAAATCAGAGAAGAAAGCTACAGGATTGAATCCAAAAAAAAAAAAATTACAAAAAAATCAGCCAAACGAGGAGCTGGTTTTTTGAAAAAATAAACAAAATTGACACACCATTGGCCCAATTAACTAAAAAAAGAAAAGACCCAAATCAATAAAATCAGAGATGAAAAAGGAAACATAACAACAGACACCACAGAAATCAAAAGAATCATCAGAAATTACTACAAGGACTTGTATGCCAGCAAACAGGGAAATCTATCAGAAATGGATAGTTTCCTGGACACATGCAACCTACCTAAATTGAACCAGGAAGACATAGAAAACCTAAACAGACCCATAACTGAGACAGAAATTGAATCAGTAATAAAGGCCCTCCCAACAAAGAAAAGCCCAGGACCAGATGGATTCACTGCTGAATTCTACCAGACACTTAAAGAACTAACTCCAATTCTTCTCAAACTATTCAGAACAATCAAAAAAGAGGGAATCCTCCCAAATTCCTTCTACGAAGCCAGCATCACCATAATACTAAACTGGAAAAAGATGCAGCATTGAAAGAGCATTACAGACCAATATCCCTGATGAACATAGATGCAAAAATCCTCAATAAAATTCTGGCCAATAGAATGTAACAACACATCAAAAAGATCATCCACCCAGACCAAGTGGGATTTATCCCTGGTATGCAGGGATGGTTCAACGTTAGCAAATCAATCAACGTGATACACCACATTAACAGACGGCAGAAGAAAAACCATGTGATTATCTCAATAGACGGGGAGAAAGCATTTGATAAAATTCAACACCCTTTCATGATGAAAACCCTAAGCAAACTGGTATAGAAGGCACATTCCTCAATACAATCAAAGCAATTTATGAAAAACCCACGGCCAGTATCCTATTGAATGGGGAAAAACTGGAAGCATTCCCACTGAGATCTGGTACCAGACAGGGATGCCCACTCTCACCACTATTATTCAACATAGTGCTGGAAGTCTTAGCCAGAGCTATTAGGCAAGAAAAAGAAATCAAAGGGATACAAATTGGGAAGGAAGAACTCAAACTATCCCTCTTTGCAGAAGATATGATTCTTTTTTTTTTTTTTTTTTTTTTTTTACAGGCAGAGTGGACAGTGAGAGAGAGAGGCAGAGAGAAAGGTCTTCCTTTGCCGTTGGTTCACCCTCCAATGGCCGCCGCGGTCTGCGCACTGCGGCCGGCGCACCGCGCTCGTCCGATGGCAGGAGCCAGGAGCCAGGTGCTTTTCCTGGTCTCCCATGGGGTGCAGGGCCCAAGCACCTGGGCCATCCTCCACTGCACTCCTGGGCCACAGCAGAGGGCTGGCCTGGAAGAGGGGCAACCGGGACAGAATCCGGTGCCCCAACCGGGACTAGAACCCGGTGTGCGGGCGCCGCAAGGCGGAGGATTAGCCTGTTGAGCCACGGCGCCGGCCAGAAGATATGATTCTTTATTTAGGGGACCCAAAGAACTCTACTAAGAGACTATTGGAACTCATAGAAGAGTTTGGCAATGCAGCAGGATATAAAATCAATGCACAAAAATCAACAGCCTTTGTATACACAAGCAATGTCATGGCTGAGGAAGAACTTCTAAGATCAATCCCATTCACAGTAGCTACAAAAACAATCAAATCCCTTGCAATAAATCTAACCAAGGACGTCAAAGATCTCTACAATGAGAACTACAAAACCTTAAAGAAAGAAATAGAAGAGGATACGAAAAAATGGAAAAATCTTCCATGCTCATGGATTGGAAGAATCAACATCATCAAAATGTCCATTCTCCCAAAAACAATATACAGATTCAATGCAATACCAATTAAGATACCAAAAGCATTCTTCTCAGATCTGGAAAAAATAATGCTGAAATTCATATGGAGGAATAAGAGGCCTCGAATAGCTAAAGCAATCTTGTACAACAAAACAAAGCCAGAGGCATCACAATACCAGATTTCAGGACATACTACAGGGCAGTTATAATCAAAACAGCATGGTACTGGTACAGAAACAGATGGAAAGACCAATGGAACAAAATAGAAACACCTGAAATCAATCCAAACATCTATAGCCAACTTATATTTGATCAAGGATCTAAAATCAATTCCTGGAGCAAGAACAGTCTATTCAACAAATGGTGCTGGGAAAACTGGACTTCCACATGCAGAAGCATGAAGACCCCTACCTTTCACCTTACACAAAAATCCACTCAACATGGATTAAAGATCTAAATCTATGACCTGACACCATCAAATTATTAGAGAACATTGGAGAAACACTGCAAGATACAGGCACAGGCAAAGACTTCTTGGAAAAGACCCCAGAGGAACAGGCAGTCAAAGCCAAAATTAACAATTGGGATTACACCAAATTGAGAAGTTTCTGTACTGCAAATGAAACAGTCAGGAAAGTGAATAAGCAACCAACAGAATTGGAAAAAATATTTGCATACTATGCAACAGATAAAGGGCTGATAACCAGAATCTACAAAGAAATCAAGAAACGACACAACATTAAAACAAACAACCCACTTAAGAGATGGGTCAAGGACCTTAACAGACATTTTTCCAAAGAGGAAATCCAAATGGCCAACAGACACATGAGATAATGTTCAAGATCACTAGCAATCAGGGAAATGCAAATCAAAACCACAATGAGGTTTCACCTCACCCCAGTTAGAATGGCTCACATTCAGAAATCTACCAACAATAGATGCTGGCGAGGATGTGGGGAAAAAGGGATACTAACCCACTGTTTTTGGGATTGCAAACTGGTTAAACCACTATGGAAGGCAGTCTGGAGATTCCTCAGAAGCCTGAATATAACCCTACCATACAACCCAGCCATCCCACTCCTTGGAATTTACCCAAAAGAAATTAAATTGGCAAACAAAAAAGCCATCTGCACCCTAATGTTTACTGCAGCCCAATTCACAATAGCTAAGACCTGGAACCAACCCAAATGCCCATCAACAGTAGACTGGATTAGGAAATTATGGGACATGTACTCTACAAAATACTATACAGCAGTCAAAAACAATGAAATCCGGTCATTTGCAACAAAATGGAGGAATCTGGAAAACATCATACTGAGTGAATTAAGCCAGTCCCAAAGAGACAAATATCATTTGTTTTCCCTGATTGGCGACGACTAACTGAACACCAAAGGGGAAACCTATTGAAATGAAATGAACACTATGATAATATAAGACTTGATCAGCTCTCATCTGGACTGCTGAAGTACAATGTAAATCTTTACCCATCTTAGTATCTCTCTTTGTTGATTGTTTTTGTTCTAGTACTAGTGGTTGAACTCTGCAACTAACACACAATTAGCCTTAGGTGTTTAAATTTTAACTGAAAAGTGATCCCGGTTAACTATGAAAGAGGGAAAAAGAAAGGGAAAACATGTACAATTTGAGACAAGCTCAATTGGACTTGCACCAAATGATGGAGTTAGAAACATGCCAGGGGATCCCAATACAACCCCATCAAGGTGGCATGTACCAAGGCCATCTCAATGGTCCAAGTGATCAATTTTAGTACACAATGGATCACACTGATAGGTCTAAGAGTCAAAGGGAACACACAAACCAGACTAGTGTCTGCCAATACAAACAGATAGAACCAGAAAGGGAGAGAATGATCCAACATGGGAAGCGGAGTCACAGCAGACTCATAGAATGACATATGTCCTGAATAGCACTCTGGCCTCAGAATCAGCCCTTAAGGCATTCAAATCTGGCTCAAGAGCCCATGAGAGTATTTTAGGCATGGAAAGCCAAGACACTCTGGAAAAGGAAAAAAAGTAGACCTAAATGAAAGATCTCTGTGAGTGAGATCCCAGTGGAAGGAACGGGGCCACCAAAGAAGGAGGTGCCTTTCTCCGAAGGGAGGAGAGGACCTCCACTTTGACTGTGACCCTGTCGGAATAGGATCGAAGTCGGCGAACCCTAAAGGCTTCCATAGCCTCAGCAACTCATGACTTGAGCCTAGGGAGATTCCTGACGCCATAAACAAGAGTGTCAAATTGTTAAATCAACACCAGGAGTCACTGTGTACTTATGTCCCATGTGGGATCTATCTTTAATGTGTTGTCCAATGTGAAGTAATGCTATAACTAGTACTGAAACAGTATTTTTACACTCTGTGTTTCTGTGTGGATGCAAACTGATGAAATCTTTACTTAATACATACTGAATCGATCTTCTGTATATAAAGATAATCGAAAATGAAAAAAAAGACTCAGTGTTACATTGGAAATTACATAAAAAATTGGTCAGTTTCAAATATATATATATACATATATATATACATATATATATATATATACATATATATATCTATATATATACACACACACACACCATGTGGGATCTCTGTCCTTAATGTCCTGTACAATGTGATTCAATGCTATAATGAGTACTCAAATAGTATATTCCACTTTGTGTTGCTATATGAGGGCAAATGGACGAAATCTTTACTTAACACATGCTAAACTGATCTCCTGTATACAAAGAGAATTGAAAATGAATCTGAATGTGAATGAGAGGAGGGAGGGAGCGGGTAAGGGGGGAGGGTTACAGGGGGAGAGGGAAAGTACGGGGGGAAAGCCATTGTAATCCATGAGTTGTACCTTGGAAATTTATATTCGAAATAAAAGTTAAAAAAAAACATACAAAGAACTAAAATAACTCAATAGTAAAAGCCCCAGACAATCTAATTTAAAATACACAGTAGATCTAAACAGACATTTCTCAAAAAGACATACAAATGCCCAACAGGTGCATGAAAAAATGCTCAACATCACTAATTGTCAGATAAACTCAAATCAGTAACATAGTGAGATATCACCTCACTCCAATAAGATTGGATATTATCAAAACGACAAAAAATACCAAGGATTGGTGAAGCTGTGGCAGAAAGGGAATGCTTGCACCCTGTTGGTGGGAATGTAAATTATTACAGCCATTGTGGAGAACGGGATGGAGGTTCCTCAAATCACTAAAAATAGAACTACCATATGATCCAGCAATCCCACTCCTGGCAACATATTCAAGGGAAATGAGGTCCACCTGCCAAAGAAACACTGCACGTCCATGTTTATGGCAGCGCTATTCATAATAATCAAAAACATGAAACAACCGAAGTGGCCATCTGTTGATGAATGGCCAAAACACTCTGATATGCTGCACACAGAATAATAGCCATAAAAAAGGATGAAACCTTATCATTTGTAGCAGCATGAATTTTGGGACTGGAGGTCATTATATTAGGTGAAATAAACCAAATACAGAAAGAGAAAAGTCACTTGATCTTCCTCATATGTAGTCTAACAGGTAGGCGATCCCATAGAAGTCAAATATGTAATGGTGTTTACCGGTGGCCGAGGTGAGATGTGGGAAGGAGGTATTGGGAAGGCTGATCGACATGTCCTAGTTGATAGGTAGAGAGGAGTTAGAGGCTCTGCAGTTCTATTGCACAGTAGGGAGACTACAGATAATGTTTACATATGTATATATCTCCACAGCGAGACTAGAATACAGGATTTTGGATGTTTTCATTATACAGTAATGTTGGATGCTAGAAAGGGTAAATGCAATTACATAATTGAATACTGTACAATGTATACATGTAATGAAACACCACATAGGACCCCATATATGCAAATGTTGCGTGTGTTAAATTCTTAAATTCTGGGGCTGGCGCTGTGGCACAGCAGGTAAAGCTGCCATCTGATCTCTGCTTCCAATCCAGCTTCCAGCTAATCCTTGCTTTTACATACATATTTCTTTAAAAAAATAATTAATTCATTTCTTTGAGAAGCAGAAAGACAGAGAAAGAGACAAAGAGCTCCCAACCAGTGATTCACTCCCCCACACATCTGCAATGGGGTGATGAGTTGACGCTGGGAGCCAGGAACTCAATCCAGGTCTCCCACGTGGGTGACAGAGACCCACCCACTTGCACAATCACTGTTTGCTCCAAGGGTCTGCGTTGGCAGGGCACTGGGGGCAGGAATGGAGGTGGGTATCACAGACCCCAGCTATGGGACACGGATGTCTTCAATTGCTAGGCCAAATGCCTGATCCTGTATCCACTGCTGTTGAGTAGAATTACTTGGTGTTAGGGAATGCTTTCGTTTTGTCAGCTATTACTTTTAAAGATATTTTTGCTCTTTTTTTATCTTCAAGGAAAACAATTTAGTCTCATTATTATATGTTACTTTGTAGGTAAGATAAAGTACACAGTTACTAGTTGGCTGAGTGAGATCTTCTGTCAGGAATTTGGGGATTTTCAAGTTTTTTTTTTCTTATTTTGAGATTATCATAGGTTTTTCCTTTTTAGCTTGTTAATATGTTGAATTGTAATCATTTCCGAATGTTTAAGGTCAGCTGATTTTCAACTTTAATCTGTGAAGCTGCGTTCTAGTTTCCTTTCACCGCTATAATAAAATATTACAAATTTAGTGGCTTAAAACACACACTATGTTCTCTTACATTTCTGGAGACCAGAAGCTCCCAATGAATCTCACAGGGTTAACAGTCACGATGTCCGTGGACTGGTTCAAATCCCCTTCTCCGTTGTTCTGACTCCTCCTGCGTTTCTGCTCTGGGGACCACGGGAAGAACATCCAGCCCACCTAAGTAATCTCCCCATCTCAAGATCCTTAATCGCATCTGCAAAAATCCCCTTCCCCACATAAGGTAATGTTTGCGAGTGTTAAGGTGCAACGTGCACCAGTCTCAGAGGCCATTCTTCAGCCTACCACCTTACGTCACACAGCACATGCACAGGTTATGGGCATTAGAAAATGCGTATGTCTGGAGCTCACGATCCTTCCTACCCTGCCTCCTCTGCATGTGACTGTTTCCTCTGGAAACATGAACAGACAGATCCTGGAACGTTTGCCTCTTCTCCACACTTCCTAACTCCCCTCTCAGACCTTCCATCTCCTTGTCCCCTTGCAGATTCTCAGCCAATTGCTTTGTTCCATCTCCAGCTCATGAGCCCACGACTCAGCTATTTTCACTCCGCTCTTGATACGTGCACTCTCTTCTCGTTATCCTACTTCTGGGATCTAGAAATACGGTTTCGCCTCCTAGCAGACTATTTTTTAATCTCCCTGAGATATATATTCTGAACTACTTATTTTATATATTACTGGTATTGCCTAAATACATTTTTTAGGGGGAAGGCTAATATTTCTGACTACTCAGGCCAATGCATCTTTCAAGGTACACATTTCTTCTAATATTTAGTGATTCTTGGCTGTTCTTATTTGTAGGTAGAAGTATGGAAACAGTATAGGAAGCAGAAGCATACTTAATTAGACTAAATACATACCTAAGTTCACTTGTTACTAATCTAAATCTAATACACCTAGACTTTACCAAAACTCATCCATGAAAGACACCAATTCAAATTTGTGTGTGCTTTTTCTTGAGAGTAGTGTATTTTCTCTCTGGATATGCAACATATTCTTTAAGTCCAGCAAGTGAAGCCTACACTTTTGAGTACTTTGTTGGAGGCTTTAACTGCAACTCAAAACTTAAGACTTGCTGTATGGATGTGTATACATTCTTACAGATCTGTCTCCAACTCTCCTGTGTTTGCTGCTTTAGTACCAGCCCTCAGGCTAAGAGCTCTCTCAAGAAAAGTTATTCATTTTGTTTATATATTGGTTCTCAAGACTTTTTCTCCTGGGCAAAAGCCATCGCCACCAGATGTTAAATATGGAGGAGGACGAGAAGGTCAAGATAGCAGCTGTTTCCAATTTAATCCTCTAATTAATTTCTCTGATTATTTCCCCATCTCCTCCCTCTCCCCTCCAGCTCTTTGTGTTTGCTGACTCTTAGCTTGGCATTTCTATGGAGATTTGGGGAAAACGAACTTCAGTAGTTTCTTTTCCCCCAAACTGATTTTCTGTGTCCTTATTTTTCCTTATAACAATCCAACCTGCTTTATTTTTCTTTCCTTTTTTGTTTGCTTTTTTATAATTTATAACCATAAGTGTAATTTCTGGGTCATTCATTCTGCTCATCTTCAAGCAGACTAGGTATTTCCACACTGTTCTAAGAAGAATGAAACAACCCCTACTCCCACTGCAGCACATAAGAGTTAACATTTTCTGCATCCTCATAATGCCAGTATCATCACACCTTCTGAATTCTGCCCAACTGCCAAGCCATGACATGGGATCTTAGTATTGTTTTAGTCTTCATTTTCCTAAATATTGGCAAGTTACAGTGTCTTTTTAATTTGTAATAAGCATTTTATCCCTTCTGTGAATTAATATTTCATTGGTTAACTTTGTGATTGATTAAAGATTTCTTATCTATTCTGGTGAGCAATTCTTATTGATTATATTGAACTGTGGATATCTTCCATCGACTGGTGGCCTTTAACCTTATTTCCATCCATTTTTGACTTGTAAAAGTTATTGATTTTAATGTAGTTTAACTTTGCCTTGAGCTTCCATATTTTATAAAATTAAAAAATTGCTTCCATGAGCTTATAAAATTTTTTTCAAGATTAAAATCTGATTTTATATTTCAGTATTTAATTCACCTGTACATATACAAATGAACTATAACACTACATATTTTATGTCTGAGTTAGTGATCTATTTTGCTGTATATATAAAATCAAATGTCCCCACACCCCTTCATCCTATAGAATATCTTTTACCTATTTAGAAGATTCATCATAAATGTATTACACATCTTCAGTTTTTCCCCTCTGTGTATATAATTATTTTCCTGCCTTATAAAATAGGGATTATCTAATTAACTGTTCATTGCTGGTATACAGAAAGGAAATGCATTCTGTCTGAGGATCTTAAGCTTTTACTAGCTTTAATAATTTGTTTATTGATGGTCCTCAATTTTAGGAACAGACGATCACAGCCTGTGAGAATCAGGACAGATTCAAAAACGTAAGCCTTTGGTTTCTTAAGCCTGAGTCATTCTGCTAATAAGGTCTCTATGTGATGCCAGATAAACGCTGGGTCCTGCAACTGTAAAGAATCCCATTTACACGGTTGCACATGTGCACTGCAGTGGTCCTGGGTGTCCCGGCAAGGACCTCCAGAAGAGAGAGTTGCCAGGCAGCCTTGTCGTATTTCTGATATGATCAGGAATGGGTTCTAACGCTTTGCCCACCAATCTGATATTTTCCTCAGGTTTTTCATAACATTTCATGGAGGTAGATTAGTTTCATTCTATAAAAGTTGCTAGGAATTTTGGCCTGATGTGTATTAACCTTTATCAAATTTTTTTTCATTCTCCAATGAGAGGATCAGCTAATTTTTTCTCTGTAGTTTCTTAATATGATGCACTGAAATGATAGATAACATAAAGTTAAACCCTTATATGTATAGAATACACTCAACTTCGTTATAATTGTGTATATTTAGAGACACAGAGAGAGAGAGAGCAAGAACAAGCATCATTTGACTTGTTAGGTAATTTTGATCACTTTTAGTCCACTATGCTCATGAGATAGAATTATAATGTTCTTTTCACTGTACTACATACAGTTCAGTATTGATTTAAAAGTCCTGATATTTGCATAAAGACTGATAGTACTGCATTAACACCCTGTTTGACTTCTGTAACATGGGAATTCTATGTTGCCTGTTTGCTTCATTAAAACCCGCCTATAAATCTGTTTATAGTGGTACGTTTTCAATTCATATTTGATTTCTTAAATAGTGCTAGCCTATGATGACTTTTTTTCTTTGTGTTTTAGTAAGCCTTATCTTGTTTGTGTTTAGGAAATTTTCCTTTAATACAAGTTTTCAAACCTGTTTTCCTAACTTTTTAAAAATAGCATTTTCACTTACTTTTTCAATTTTCACTTCATGTATGGCTGCATCTCATTTTTCCATTCAACATTCATGTAATTTACCTACATCTTATCTCTTTTTTCTTGAAAAATCAGGCCACTTTGTTTATTAGTTTGCCTATTTTATTTTTTTCTGAAATGATTTTATTTGGTACCCTCTTTTAAATTTGTTTTCTGTTTATCATTGCATGGTCTTATTTTGTTATTCCCCTTATTCACATATTGTGTTTAAACTTTTATTTAATTATAAATTCTTAAATTAATATTTACTTCATCAATTTTCAGATTTGGGGCATAATTATTAAGAACATTTCTTTTATTCTAGTTGAGACTTTAGTAGTCTATAAAATATGATGTGTAGCTAGGTGTTTACAGTATTCTATTCTTTTTTCTTTCTTGAAATATTTATCTTTCTTAAATGCGTCAATTTTTTAATTAATTTATTTTTATTAATTTATTTGAGAGTCAGAGTTACAGAGAGAGGGAGAGACAGAGATGTCTTCCATCTGCTGGTTCACTCCCAAATGGCCACAATGGCCAAAGCCTGGACAATCTGAAGCCAGGAGCTTCTTCCAGGTCTCCCACGTAGGTGCAAGAGCCCGAGGACTTAGGCCATCTTCCACTGCTTTCCCACACCATAGCAGAGAGCTGGATTGGAAAAGGAGCATTCAGGACATGAACCGGCGCCCATATGGGATGCTGGCACCACAGGCAGAGGCTTAGCCTACACCACAGCACTGGCCCCCTCATTTATCCTTTTGCTGAGGGCACCTGTCATGTTGGAATTCATACTCTATTCCAATACTATCTCATCTTCATTGATTACATCTCCACTATTTCCAATGAGATCACATTCTGCGGTACTTGAGATTACCATTTAAACTCATTTTGGGGTACAAAATTCAATCCAGCATATATATATGTATGCGTGTGTGTATATGTATATATATATAATATATATATATATTTATCTTATATACAGAATTGTAAACATTTGTACATAGATGTAAGCATATGTAATATACAAATATTGCATACATATATATTTGAATTTTTATCAACTTTTTGCTCTCTATTTTAATTATTTTCTCTTCATTAAATATTTAAATGTTTTCTTTTTTATTTTCATTTAAGTTATATACTAATATCTTTTTATACTAAATTTAAAATTAAGTTTAAATCTTCAGAACTATACAAGAGAGAATTTTACTATACTGTACTCAATTTATCTAGCATATGATTTATAAATTGCTTTTTTATTAAAGAGAACATATTTTATAAATACAATTATAAGAATATAAAAATACTTTCCACCTGCCTCCTTTTCTTTTTTTCTGTTAATGTTTACAATAACATGTTTTCTTTTTTAAGTTTTTTTAATTTATTTGAAAGAGTTATATAGAGGGTAGAGACAGAGAGAGAGGTCTTCCATCCACTGATTCACTCCCCAATTGGTCACAATGGCCATATCTTTGCCAATCAGAAGCCAGGAGCCAGGAGCCTCCTCCAGGTCTCCCACATGGGTGCAGGGACCCAAAGACTTGGGCCATCTTCTAGTGCTATCTCAGGCCATAACAGAGAGCTGGATCAGAAGAGGAGCAGCTGAGACTAGAACTGGCACCCATATGGGATGCCAGCACTGCAGGCCAGAGTTTTTAACTCGCTGCACCACAGCGCCAGCCCCTACAATAACATGTTTACTTTAAAATTACTTTATAATCATAAGATTAATGCCCACTACATATAGTGTTCAAAATTTAAAAAGTAGAAAGACCTGTGTTCTTCAGGAATATAGATAAACTCTATAAACAATAATCAAATTACAAGATGTCAATTTCACTCCTAACATTCAAAAGTGTTTTTTTGTTTTGTTTTGTTTTTGTTTTTGGTATTCTGTATATTAGCTACCACAAATCAGAGAAAATGTATATTTGTCTTTTGGTGACTGGTTTATCTCAGTAAACATAATGGTATCCAGCTGGATCCATTTTGTTGCAAAAGACAGGATTTCAATGTTTTTATGGCTCAGTGGTATTCCATAACATATATATATATATATATATATATATATATATATATATATATATATATATATATCACATATTTTCTTTATCCAGTCATCAGATGATGGACATCTGGGTTGATTCTTTGATATTAGCTATTGTGAATTGAGTTTCAATAAACATGGGGTCCAATTAACTCTTTTACATGCTGATTAATTTCCTTCGCATAAATTTCCAAGAGTGGGATGGCTGGATCACATGATAGATCTATTTTCAGATTTCTGAGGAATCTGTCTTCCATAATGGTTAGACTAGTTTACATTCCCACCAACAGTGTATTAGGGGTTCCTATTTCTCCACATCCTTGCCAGCATTTGTTATTTTTTATTTTTGAGTGATCGCTATTCTAACTGGGGTGAGGGGAAACCTCAGATGGTTTTTATTTGCATTTCCTTGATCATTTTTTCATGTGTCTACTGGCCATTTGTATTTCATCCTTTGACAAACATCTATTCATGTATTTTGCCTATTTCTTAATTAAATTGTTTTACTGTTGCTGAGTTTCTTGAGCTCCTTGAGTTCTGGATAGTAATTCCTTATCAGATGTATAGTTTGCAAACATTTTCTCCCATGTCAGTTGCCTCTTCACTTTGTTGAGTGTTTTCTTTGCTAAGGTTACATCTCAGCTTGATGTAATCCCATTTGTCTACTTTGACTTTAATTTTCTATGCTTCTGCAGGCTTATCCTAGAAGTCTTTGCCTATGCCAATGTCTTACACTGTTTCCCCTATGTTTTCCTCTAGTAATTTGATGGTTTCAGGTCATAGATTTAGATCCTTGATGCATTGTGAGTTCATTTTTATTTAGAGTATAAGGTAGGGGTCTTGTTTCATATTTCTGCATGCAGAGATCCAATTTTCCCAACATGAATTTTTGAAGACTGTCCTTTCTCCAGGGCTTAGTTAGTTGTAGATGCATTGATCAATTTCTGGGGCTTCTATTCTGTTCCGTTGATTCACATGTCTATTTTTGTACAATTCAGGCTGTTTTAATTATAACTGCCTATAGTATGTCTTGAAATCTGGTATTGTGATGCCTTGAGCTTTGTTTTTATTGGTTAATATTGCTTTAGCTATTCAGAGTCTCCTGTGTTTCAATATTAATTTTAGGATCTCTTTTCTAGATAAAAAAATGTCTTTGGTATTTTAATTGGGATCACAATGACTCTTTAAACTTAATTGGAGAGTACGGACATTTTGATGATATTCTTCCAATCCATGAACATGGAAGATTTTTCAGTGTTTTGGGCCTTATACATGTTTTCCTAATATTTTCTAATTTTCATTTAGAATATTTCATATCCTTATTTAAATTCATCCCAAGCTTTTAAAATTTTTTGTAGCTATTGCGAATGGTACTGATCTTACAAGTTCTTTCTCAGCCATGGTATTATTTGTATATACAAACACTATTGATTTTTGTGTGTTGATTTTATATCCTACAATGTTGCCAAATTCTCTTATAAAAGACACAAAGAAGATCATTATGTATGATTAAGGGATCAATTCAACAAGAAGATATGACTATAGTAATTATATATGCACAAATTTAGAGTACCTGGCTATTTAAAGCAAATGTTAATGGATCTAAAGGGATACATAAGCTCTAATACAATAATAATGGGGGAGTTCAAGACCAATTTAAGAAACAGATGGATCAACTAGACAAAACATCAACAAAAATACAACAGATCTAATCTATACTATCAACCAAATGGATCTGATTGATATCTACAGAACATTTCACCCCACAGCTGCAAAATGCAGATTCTTTTCATCAGTTCATGGAACATTCTCTAGGACAGACCATGCGGTAGGGCATAAAATAAGTAACAACAAATTCAAAATGATTGAAATCTATCCATGTACCTTTTCTGACTACAATGGAATGAAGCTGAAAATTAACAACATAAGAAACTCTAAAATATGCAAACAGATGGACACTGATCAACATTCTCCTTAATGAACACTGGTCATTGAAAAAAAAAGAGAAAATAAAAAAAAATTTCTAGAAACAAATGAATATGATAACACAACAAATCAAAACATGGGATACAGCAAACACGGTGTTAAGAGGAAAGTTTATAGCAATTATTGCCTGCATCAAGCAATTGGAAAGGAATCAAATAGAAAATTTAACAATGCATCTCAAATTCCTTCTATGTATCCAGCATCATCTTAATTCTAAAACCAAGAAAAGATACACAAAGAAAGAGAACTACATACCAACATATCTGATGAACAGAGATGCAAAAATCCTCAACAAAGTACTAGCTAATTAACCCAACAACACATCAAAAAGATCATCCACCTGGACCATCAGGATGTAATTCAGGGATGCAGAGATGGTTCAACATATGCAAATCAATAAACCTGATGCATCACATTAACAAACTGAAGAATAAAAACCATATGATTATCTCAATAGATGCTAAGGAAGCATTTGATAAAATACAATTTCTTTTCATGATAAAATCATAAGTAAATTTTGTATAGAAGCATCATACCTCAACATAATCAAAGTAATATATGACAATCCCCCAGCCAGCATCATACTGAATGGGGTAAGGCTAGAAGCATTTCCTCCAAAATCCAGAACCAGACAAGGATGCCCATTCTCTCCATGACTATTCAATATAATTTTGGGAGTTTTGCCAGAGTCAATAAGCATGAAAATGAAATCAAAGTGATACATATCAGAAAGGAGGAAGTTTAATTTGTTTTTCACATTTTTCTAGGTTAGTCATTATTGCTATCATTGTTTCATATAAATAACACTTTTAAAAATCTATACTGCATTGATCTGTTACTTTTCTCACTACTACTTCTGGTATTCAAGTCTTTCCTCTGGATGAAATTTCTTCTTCTGACATATGTATTTCAAATACTTAGATAATAAGGATCTTTTTGGGGGGATGAACTCAGTTTCGTTTCCCTAAAAAATAATGTCATAAATTTTGAAAGTTGTTTTTTTTCTTTCCTTTCACTTGTTGCAAATTCTCTTAGTTTTTGTGGTCTTCAGTATTATAACGTGGTCAGATGTGGAATTTTGAAAAAAATGTATTCTCTTTGATGTTCATTGTGTTTCTTAAATATGAAAATGATTTCACTGATTTTAGAAAATTCTTATCCATTATATCTTCAAAGTTGCCACCCTCACATTATCTCAATTTCTACCCTCGAATTTGACTAGGTGTGTGCTATAAATTTCTCATTCTATTCTGTTCTCCTTTACCCTCCATGCTTCATTCTAATTTCCAAATTTCTATTCAACTTCGGAAATGTATCCACTCTCTTGAAAATCATTTATGAAATTACTTATTTTGATAATTGTGGTTTATCTTTCAGAAGATCTATTTGGTTCTTTGCCAATCTTTTTTCTTAGTTTTTAAACACACAGTTTTGTTTGTTTATTTGAAAGGCAGAGTGAGGGAGAGAGAAAAAAAAATAACAGAAAGAGAATTAGAGTATTTTCACTACCCTAAAAGCCTCCTGTTCCCTCCCTGTTCAGACCTTCCTCCCCAGATCTGCTGGCTACCACTGTTTTCCTGTCGCCCTCATTTTTGCCTTTCTTAGAATGTCACAGTGTTGGCCGGCGCCGTGGCTCAACAGGCTAATCCTCCGCCTTGCGGCGCCGGCACACCAGGTTCTAGTCCCGGTCGGGGCACCGGATTCTGTCCCGGTTGCCCCTCTTCCAGGCCAGCCCTCTGCTGTGGCCCAGGAGTGCAGTGGAGGATGGCCCAGGTGCTTGGGCCCTGCACCCCATGGGGAGACCAGGAAAAGCACCTGGCTCCTGGCTCCTGGCTCCTGGCTCCTGCCATCGGACGAGCGCGGTGCGCGGGCCGCAGCGTGCCGGCCGCGGCGGCCATTGGAGGGTGAACCAACGGCAAAAGGAAGACCTTTCTCTCTGTCTCTCTCTCTCACTGTCCACTCTGCCTGTCAAAAAAAAAAAAAAAAAAAAAGAATGTCACAGTGTTGGAATCATATAGCAAGTAGCCTTTTTGAATTGGTTTCTTTCATTTGGTGACACGAATTTGACTTTTCCCCATTTCTTTTCATGGGTTAGTGGCATATTTCTTTTTAGCACTGAATAGTACTCCATTGTTCAGGTGCATTGCAGCTCATTTATCACCTACTCAAGGATATCTTGCGGCCAGCGCCGTGGCTCACTAGGCTAATCCTCCGCCTGTGGTGCCCACACCCCAGGTTCTAGTCCCGGTTGGGGCACCGGATTCTGTCCTGGTTGCTCCTCTTTCAGTCCAGCTCTCTGCCATGGCCCCAGAAGGCAGTGAAGGATGGCCCAAGTGCTTGGGTCCTGTACCCACATGGGATATTGGGAGGAAGCACCCGGCTCCTGGCTTCGGATTGGCGCAGCGCACTGGCCATAGCAGCCATTTCGGGGATGAACCAACGGAAGGAAGACCTTTGTCTCTGTCTCTCTCTCTCTCACTGTCTAACTCTGCCTGTCAAAAAAAAGGGGGGGGGATATCTTGCTTCCAAGCTTTGGCAATTGTGAATAAATTGATACTACATAAATATCTATATATGTAAACATAGTTTTTAGCTTCTTTGGGTGAATGCCAAGGAGATAAATACTCTATCATACAGTAAGAGTAAGTGTAGTGCTTTTGAGAAATGGCCATGCTGTCTTGTAAAGTAGCTGTACCATTTTACATTCCCACCAGCAACAAATAAGCAAGATTTCCTAACGTACCAGGGCTCTGGATCTGGGCTTTGCTAGTAGGTATGTGCTGGTGTCTCACTGGTTCAATTTGCATTTTCTTACTGTCCTATAATATAGAGCATCTTTTCATATTTTATTTGCCATGTGGCCCATTTTTTAAATGGGATTTTTTTTTGTGTTTGGTTTCTAGGTTTTATCTTTTGTTGTGTATTGTTTATTTCATAGGTTTGCAGTGCCACTTCTAATTTTTTTCCCTATTTATATTCCACACCCAATAATTAAGTTATTTGAGGTTGTCAAGGGTATAATTCTGGTATTTGTTCTTTCTGCTGAATCCTGTTCTCTGGCTTAACTTTTCATGGTTTTATGCTTTCCTTTAGAATGTAGGTATCTTTGTCAGTGCATCTGTAGCTTTGGGAACCCACTGAAGTATGGCAGGCTTTTCTCCCCCAAGAGGACTTTCATTTGCTTCAAGAGGGGCCCTGCCATGCTTGGAAATTCTCAGAGTCCCACTTGACTGTAAAGGGTAGCTATAGTCATAATGTGCAGGGATGCCTTTTCCCTCCCAAAGCCTATGCTGGGATGGACACGTTTCCTTTTAGTGCTCTTCGTTAACAGAGAAAATTTTCTCTGGTTGTTTTTACCTACAGTATAGCCCCTTGAGGGTTTCAGGTTTATGCTGGGTTTCAGGTCCAGCTTCCACCTTTCCAAGATCAAAGGACTCATTTCTTCCCAGGCAGCCATTACAACTCAAACTTGTAGGTTAGTAAACATGGCAAGCCCTCCCAGGGCAGTCACTGCATGGGTGGCATCTCACAGCTTCGATCTTCAGATGCCCCTATTTGAGCTCCCCTGAGGTGGAAACTTAGCTATGCATTTAAAAGAATGCTTGCTACATTTTATTAGTCATTTCTATATTTTTATTCATAAGTCTTCCAGAATGTAGCCATAGAGCAAAATAGAAATATTCTGAGTGCTTCTATATTTTTAAAGTTTATTTGAAAGGCAGAATAAGAGATGAGGGGAAGAGGACAGAGAAATAGATCTTCCTTTTGCTGGTTTATTCTACAAATGGCCTCAACATCCAGGGTTGGGCCAGGCTGAAGCCAGGAGCCAGGAAATCCGTCCAGGTCTCCCTCCCACGTGGGTAGCAAGGGTCCAAGTATTGGACCGTCTTCTACTGCTTTTTCAGGCACAAAAGCAAGAAACTGGATTGGAAGCAGAGCAGCTGGGACTCAAACAGGCACTGAGATGGCATGCTGGCATTACAAGCAACAGCTTAACCTGCTGTGCCTCAGTTCCAGCCCCTGCTTCTAAATTTTAAATATACATCAAAATTAAAGCTCATGGTTGGCTTTTCCTCTCAGTTTCCAGCATTATTAAGTATGCATTGGTTTTTCTATTGCACTATCTTTTCCACCATTCAAAGGAATTTTTTTCTTGATGCTCAATGACATTTAGCTGGAGTTTTTAAGTTTTTGACTAAAATATAAACAAAATATAAAAATTATACATATTTATAGGGTGCCATGTAATGTTTCAATGCATGTATATTCGTGTAATGCCCCTTCAAGGTAAACAGATCTATCTCCTTGAACATTTATCATTTCTTTATGATAAAAACATCTAACATCTTTCCTTACAGTTTTTAAAAATATATATACCATATCTTACCTATGGTCACCCTACTGTGCAATCAAACGGCAGCCCTTCTTATTCCTATTTTGCTGTAGCTTAGCTCTCGTTCAATATTCTTTCCTCATCCTTGTCCACAGACCCAGGTAGCCACCTTTGTACTCTCAACTTCTACGAGATCAACGTTTTTAGACCTTACATATGAATGAAATCATTTGCTAGTTTTTTTGTACTTGGCTTATTTTACTTAACATGATGACTTCAATTTCCACCCACGTTGTTGCAAATGACACAATTCCATGCACTGTTTCTATGTCCTATATTTTCTTTATCCACCAGAAGGCTAAGAAGCCCATGAAATCAGCCTAACAGCTCAACCCAATTGTTGAACTGGGTCTTGAAGGTTGAGTAGAATCTTTCCAGGTAGAAAGGGACACCAAGAGCAGTGTGTGCTAAATATGAAGGCAAGAGGAAAACTACGCTTCCCTTCGGCAACAATGACAACACATATAGTTGGAGGACACTATCCATTAGGACGGAGATACAAGATGAATCTAAAAGTGAGACAGGCTTAAATCATACTGAAAAGGCTCTTGCATGATACAATAAGGAGTTTGGGTTCTGCCATACAGATCAGCAAACTGCTGACATTTAGATATTACTTGCTAGGTGATAAGTATTATACTAGAGATGTTACATATGATCCACATTTTATAAATAAAATGAATCAAAAGGAGATTTAGTTTACAGGGGCCACACAGATGCTGGGAGGTGAAGCCAGACGTCTGGCCCTAGAGCTCATGAATTCAGTCACTCTCTGCAGTGTTCTCCAATAAACAAATACAAATCAGTAGACGGATTGAAGACAAGAATGAAGCCGTAAGCCTGATTATTTAGGAAGAATATTCTGCTACCCCAGTAGTGCAGTGATTAAAGGAATCACACATGACTCTTGGCTATGTATCATCCCAGAGAAGGGAGCTGTAACCCAGGAGGCAGAGGGAAGAATGGAGGAGGCGCCTTGCCAGTGGGTGCAGGGTCCTCCACTTGTACCCTTCAGAAGGGTGCGGTTCATTGGAAGATTGTAGCTTCCTTACTGATTTTTAAAGGGGCACTTTTGGGTTAGAGAGAAAATGGATTGAAGGAGGGCAAGGGTTCCAAAGCAGAGAGGTGGGCATGGCTGGCACACTCTATTGCCTTCGTGGACAAGCAGAGGAATATTCTGGCCTCTTGGTTGGTGAGCAGAGGTGAGGAATACAGGACTATTCGGAGAGATGGCTCCTGGAGGACCAGCCAAGTGGTGTGGTCCCTGAGAAGCTAGTCTGCCTTGCTGAAGAGAGAAGAAAATGTGGAGAGATCTCAGTTTAATGTAGGCACTGCAGAAATCACGTGTGCTTGAGTTCACTTTTTTGCACCAAAACACACTTATCTTTTAATTCCATTTTCCACAAGTTTTTTGAAGTAGGCTCATATTGGGGTGGGGGTGTAGGTATCAATGACAAGTGATAGAAATTCCATTCCTATGAATTAATATTTGTTTCTATACTTCAGGACTTCTCCAGAAGCCTGGAAAAGAGAGGTTTTTTTGATGTGAAACTATTCTATCTAGATGAGCAAAGATGGACAAATGTAGATTCCTGTTATAGCTATGCTCTCTCATTTAATCATTTAAATTTTAGGAAACAGATATTATTGCTCCCAATATACAGACAAAAAACTGAGTCTCAGCGCTGTCAGCCAGCCTCTAGGAACTGATGGAGGTGGAATTCAGGTTCAGATTTCTATGGGCTTAAAGGATGTGCTTTTTGAGGATGCCACAATGGGGACAACTTTGTGTCAATCAAGGTGAAAATGACTCAGCAGTAGATTGGAGCCCAGGAAAACTGCAGTCACAGCCCAGACACCCTCTGGAGGTGGTACCCATGTTTTCTAAAGGTGTCAAGTGTGTCACCTTGGAATAGCTGCTACTGGTCCTGAGAGTATCCCTCCTCCCAGGAGCCAAACATGGTCCTAGCTCTAGAGTCTCAGTTTCTCTCCTGGGGGTACCCCAGTGCATCCTCTTCAAGGCAGCTCCATGCACCCCTACATCCTCTCTGTACCCTCACCTGCCCTTGCTGCTTTCTAGCAGGGGAACCTGCTACTACCACACCACGAGGACTGCATGTAGGAGGATTCCCGGGGAAATGTGAAGGAGTTGTGCTTTTGTAGTGAGCAATGCTGGGGCAGGGCTATGGAATCATTTCCTTTCCATTTTCACTCCTTTCCACCCCCAGGGGCCCAGTGTGGGATGCGGGATGTGGTGTGTGTATATTGTGTCCTCTACTTCCCTAGATTAAAATACTAAATCATGTTCTATTTTGTTCCTGTTTGTTCTAAAAGTCTACTTAGAGAGCTGGCACTCAACATAGCCATTAAGATGCTTGCAGCCCATGAGGCTGTGGCTCACTTAGTTAATCCTCCGCCTGCGGCACCGGCGTCCCATAGGTGTGCCAGGTTCTAGTCCCGGTTGCTCCTCTTCCAGTCCAGCTCTCTGCTGTGGCCTGGGAAGGCAGTGGAGGATGGCCCAAGTGCTTGGACCCCTGCACCCGCATGGGAGATTGGGAGGAAGTACCTGGCTCCTGGCTTCAGATTGGTGCAGGGCGCTGGCCGTGGCGGCCATTTGGGGGGTGGACCAACAGAGGGAGAATCTTTCTCTCTCTGTATCTCTCTCTCTTTGTCTAACTCTATCTGTTAAAAAAAAAAAAAAAAAAAAAAAAAGATGCTTGCACCCCATATCAAAGCACCTGGATTTGATTCCCGACTCTGGCTCCAGATTTCACTTTCCTGCCACTGCAGACCCTGGGAAGTCACAATGATGGCTCAATATTTAGGTTCCTGTCACCCGCATTGGAGATCTGGATTGCATTCCAGGCTCCCAGCTCTGACGTACCGTGCCTAGTCCCTGGCCAATGCACGCACTTGGGGAGTAAACCAGTAAACTGTCTTTTTAACTCTCTCTCTCTCGCCATCTCTTGTCTTTCTAATCAATTAACTAAAACAACTTTTGAAAATCAGAGCTTCCCATCCTGTGCATGTACAAAGGAATCAGAACAGCACAGAGATTCCATGAAGGGCCTGTGAGAATTCTAGTACCGTGGGTTAAGTGAGTGCCTGAGGTGCCAGAATTACATAGGAGTGCCAGTTGGAGTCCTGGCTGCTCTGCTTCCACTCCAGATGCCTGCTAATGCACCCCAGAAAGCATCAGAAGACAGCCCAAGTGCATGGACCCCTGCACACACCTAGTAGACCTGGATGGATTTAATAGCTCCTAGAACTGACCTGATCCAGCCCCCAGCTGTTACAGGCATTTGCAAAATGAGCCACTGGATGGAAAATCTCTCCCCCCTCCCTCTCTATAACTGCCTTTCAAATAAGTAAAGACATTGTTACAAAGTAAAAAGGAGTCTAGTGTTGCCGCAAAGCCAGTAAAGTTGCCACCTGCAATGCCAGCATTCCACAGGGGCACTGGTTAGCCACTCTACTCCCAAGGCAGCTCCCTGATAATGAGCCTGGGAAACAGCATAAGATGACCTAAGTACTTGGGCCCCTTCACCCATGTGGGAGACTAGGATGAAGCTCCTAGCTCCTGTCTCCTGGCCTCAACCTGGCCCAACCGTGGCCATTGTGGCCATTTGAGGAGCCATGGATTGAAGATTCTAGCTCTCCTTCTCTCTCTGTAATTCTTTCAAATAATTAAAACCATCTTTAAAATTAGATTCCACGAGTCCAGAGAATTAGACAAGGAGACATCCGTTATGGTTAGAATGTGTCTCCAAGGTAGGCACAGGTTTCTTTCTCTACCTGCTTTCAGAAAACAAGTGGCCTGGCAGGAGTCCAAATCTCAGAAGGAATTTCAACTGACAGTGGGTTGTGAACCCACCAAACACATCCTCACAAGAACAACTAAAATGACAAGCTTGAAGGGACCCACTTTCAGTAATCAAGCCACTAAGGATTCAATTTAGAAATAAAATGGGTGATTAAACCCTGAAACTGTAAATATAGAAATGTGATTACATAAAGCATTTAAATTTCTGCAGTTAAAAACTTAGAGAATGTCAAATGAACACAGAACAGGGATTTGCAAAACTATGAAATGATTTTTTTTTATCCTACCGAAACTTCTACACAGGCATGAGACTGACAACTAGTTTGAAAAATGAGCAAAGGATAGGAACAGGAAAAGCAATATAAATGGTCAGTCTTCACTGTAATTTAAAAATACAAATTCAAACAGTCAGATGTCATTTTCCAGCTTTCAAATTTACAAATATTAAAAGATTGCTAATATTCAATTTTGTCAAAGGCACAGAAAACCTCATACATAGTTGGCAGAAGTGAGACAACTTTTATGGAGTAATTTGTCAAGGTGAATTTTTGAAATTTAATAAATCTTAAATTTTTGAATACTTTTAGATTTAAGAAAAATTCAGGAGATAGTGTATACCCCACAGGCAGTGTCCCCCATTATGTGTGTCTCATATGACTGTGGCATATTGGTCATTATTAATGATGCATTGTGATTAGTTGACATCATTATGTTACTCAGATTTTCTGTTTTTACTTACTACATCATTTGTGTTTCAGGATTCATTCAGGACACCGCATTATGTTTAGTCATTATGTTCCCTTAGGTTCCTCTGGGGTACGACAGTTCTCCATATTTTTCATTTTGAATGACCTTGAATGGCCTTGACCTTGACGGTTTTGAAGTTTGGTTTGGAATTTTGTGGAATATTTCTCAACTGAGATGGTTTGATGTTCTTCTCATGCCTCAGTGGTGGTTCTCCGCTCTTGATCACAAAGAGGTAAAATACCTTTCTCATCCCACCATTCATCTCAGGTGACCCCTTGTCCCTTCGCTGCGCTTCATCATTGCCGACATTACTCTTGATCACCTTGCAAAGGCAGGGCTTGTCAGGGTCATCTCCTGCATTCCTTTCTCCCTCTTCAATGTCATGTTATTTGCCAAGAAGCCGGTGTGTGCAGACCACATGTCAGTAGCAGAGCATGATGGACCAACTCAATTGTAGGTTATTAACAGAAAATTATTGCAGTACCACGTGGGAGATTTTTATTTTCTCCATTTATTTATTCAATTGATTTATTTATATCAATATTGACTTAAAGACTTTTTTTAGCCTAAGTTACAAATCTAATGCTTCAATAATTTTGTTTCTCAAATTGTTTCATTTTTTTCCTTTCTGGCAACTGGCCTCTGGGTCCCTTTGACATATTCCTATCATTGTCTTTTTTTTTTTTGAGATTTATTTATTTTTGTGAAAGGTGGAGTGACAGCAAGAGCGGGAATGACAAAAAGCTTTTCCATCTGGTTTACTCCTCAAATCGTCACAAAATCAAGTCTGGGAAAGGCTGAAGCCAGGAGCCAGTAACTCTTTCCTGCTCTCCCATAAGGGTATCAGGGGCCCAAGTACTTGAGTCATCCTACACTGCCTTCCCAGGCACATGAGCAGGAAGCTGGATCAGAAGCAGGGTTGCCAGGACCGGAACTAACACTCTGAATGGGATGCCAGCACTGCAAGGGGCAGCCTAACCTGCTGGGCCACATACTGGCCCCATCATTGTTCTTTTTTTAAATAAACATTTTCCTCTTTTTAGTACTAGACACTCCCAGCTTCCTTTGAGGAGTCTTCAAGAAGTTTATGGAAAATATATATTATGAAAAAAATGCATAGATTTCAAAATTTTTTTCTAGAAAACAAGCCAATCTTTTAATTTCATTTTCCAAGAACATTTTGAAGTACCCCAGTAATACCTATGTATGCTTCTATATGTAAACAGTCATATCTATGGCATGCAAAACGTGAGTTCATACCGATGCCTCCAGGTATAATCCTTTATTACACGAATCACTCTAGGTGTCTTCTGTTGAATATTTGCAACTTCCCACTTTTGCAGTGAGAAGACTGACTCCCACCATCCACCAGCCATGCACTTAATTGTGCAGCTGCAGTTCAATTTACATGTAGAGTGGTTTTAAAATTGTTGGCCTGTATCTCCTGGGAAAACAACCTTATCAACTAGGGTGAAAGCCTTACATACAGTTCATTCTGTCTTCAGTCTTGTCTCTGTTCATTTCCAAAGTGACTCAAGTCAGCATTTCCTTCCCTCACTTCCTTCAGTGAGCTCATTTCATACACTTTTCATGCAATTAGATTTTTTCTTTAACATTCTGCATTCCATCCTGGATCTCTCAACCTTTGAAAAGGTTTTTGAAAATCTTTTCTTGCATTCAGGTCTACTGCTTGCACTGTAATGTTCCATAGGTTCTTGCAAATGCACAGTGTGATTGAGGTCAATGACAGCAGCACAGAAATACAAACCAGCGCCCACAATCTGCTCCTCACCTGATCACCCGCCTCTCACAACCTCATCTAGCAGCCACTGTTCTGTTTATCATCTCCAGAGTCTTGTCTTCTCGAGAAGGTTCTACAAAAGTCAAGACAGTATGTAGTGTTTCCAGACTGGCCTCTTCCATGCCACACTGTTCCTCAAAACTCACACATGTCTTTCTGAGGCTCAGCACCGCATTTCATTTTACTGTCGCGTGCCATTCCAAGGTCTGATGCACCAGCATTTACTGATCCATTCACCTGTCGGTTGCCCCCAGCTTTTAGTTATTCTGAGTAAAGATGCTGTCTACTGTTTGTTGTGTGAGGATCTGGAAGACAGGAGTCTGAAGGCTTCAAATACGAGAAATTGTAAGTAAGGAGCTAGAAACGGAGCCACTCTAATTTAATCAGCATGCATTGTATACGTGTATTGAAGTATCACCCTGTATATAAATATGTGATGCCAATCAAAATAAAATTTTTGGAAAGGAACAACAGAAAAATATTAGGTTAAATATTACAGAAAATTCTAAGTAATATTTCTTTTGCAGGTGAAAAACTAATATGAATCAGAAAATATGCCTTGCCGACACAGAAAATAGCAAGTGCCATTTAAAATTGGAGGAGTATGTTTAGAGCAGTTGACAACATGAACATTAAATGCAACTAGAACCTTTGAATGATGGCATCTGCTGAAATAATACAGCTCGCAAATGTTTATTGTCCGTGAACTTCAAAATACATCTTAAGTCTGCTGAATTTTCTTCATCTACTTGCTATTCCTAGGCCCATGTCAGCACTCCTCTTCTCCTGGAATATTGCATTAGCTTCCTAGCTGGAGCCTTTATTTCTACTCTTTTTTTCACATTTCCTTTATTATTATATTTTTATTAAAATAAACAGAAGAGATTCCATAGGTACAGTTCCCTTCAATTAGTGTAGCTGCTAGCACATAGTCCGGTCATGCAAACTTCTTTCCTGGTCTTCAAGAGCAACTCTTTTCACTTAGGTCAAGTAGAATACAAAAAAAAAAAAAATGTATAGAAACAAAACGGACATCTTCCTATTTGATTGTTGTTTTTAGCTCTTGTCTATGCTACTAGGAAACTGTGGTCTTTGTACTTTTTACATGTTGAATTTCATGGTTTGTAGTACATTAAGCTTGTAATTACAGAATGCATTGAAATTATCTTTGAGTAAAAATTTTTAAAGAAAGGAAGGGAGGAGGAGGACTGATGGAGGGAGGGAAAGAAATGTAGTTATCTTCTTAGAACTGCACTTATGAAATACATCAAATCTGTTTTATTTATAGTAATAAAATCGTTATTACTCTGTCTTGAACCATTTCCTCAAGAGTCTGCAGAATGCCCTGGTGCAGTGGCTCAGCAGATTAAGGCCGCCGCCTGCAGCGCTGGTGTCCCGAATGGGCGCAGGTTTGACAGCCAGCTGCTCCACTTTGATTTTTTTTTAATTTTTTTTTTTTTTTTTGACAGGCAGAGTTAGACAGTGAGAGAGAGAGAGACAGAGAGACAGGTGTTTCTTCCGCTGGTTCACTCCCCAAATGGTTGCTACGGCCAGTTCTGCGCTGATCTGAAGCCAGGAGCCAGGCGCCTCCCCCGGTCTCCCATGGGGTGCAGGGCCCAAGCACTTGGGCCATCCTCCACTGCACTCCCGGGCCACAGCAGAGAGCTGGACTGGAAGAGGAGCAACCGGGACTAGAACCCGGCACCCCAACCAGGACTAGAACCCAGGGTGCCAGTGCCACAGGTGGAGGATTAGCCTAGTGAGCCGCAGCGCTGGCCTCCACTTTGATTTAACTCTCTGCTATGTGCCTAGGAAGGCAGCAGAGGATGGCCCAACTGCTTGGGAGACCCAGAAGAAACTCCTGGCTGCTGGCCTTGGTCTTGCCCAACCACAGTCACTGTGGCCACTTGGGGAATGAATCAGTGGTTGGAAGATCTCTCTCCTCTCTCTCTCACTGTGACTCTTTAAATAAATAAATAAATAAATAAATAAATAAATAAATATTTTTGAAAAGATAGTCTCCAGAATCTATGACCTGCTATCCCTGCCGTCTCCTTTGTCCCATCACTCCTGCTCCCTACACTTGTCACGTTGAATGCCTTTCACTATGTGATATATGTCAGAATACTGCTTAATTCCTGGTAGGTGGAACTGTCTAGAACAAGAGTCCTGGAAAATTTAGGAGGAGATAAAAATGCTTAAACAAAGTCACTATAAATATTTGCATTCAGAGTGCACGGGACTTCTGTTGTAAATCAATTTTGTTAATTCCTTGGAGCACAACTTGATATTTTGGCAAGGTTAAGTAAATCTGCTTGCCTTCCAAAATGGTTGTACCATGTTGCATTCCCACCAGCAAAGAATGAGAATTGTTTTTATAATTCAAATTCCAATTGTTCATTGTTGATAAATAGGAAAACAATTGACTTGAGTTGACCTGGTGTCTTTCATCCTTTCTATACTCACTCTTTTGTTAGAGTTTTTTATAGATACTTTGATATTTTCTATATAGACATCATTGTATCTGCAAATGAACATCTTAGTTCATCCTAATTTGTATATTTTCTTTTCCCTGTCTTATCACAGTAGCTAGGAGTTCTAACACAATATACAGTAAGAGTGGTCAAAATAACATCCTTGCCTTCTCCTCAATCTTGGTATAACATCCAGTCCCTCACCATTAAGTAGGGTGTACAGGTAGGTATACATGTGGTAGAACTCTATCACGCTGAAGATATTCTCCTTTATAGTTTGTTAGACATTTTATAACTAGTTGGTAGATTTTGATTTTTTCTATAAGAATTAATATTATCATGTATTTTCTTTTACTTGTCCATATAGTGAATTATATTGATTTTTTTCTTTTCAAATTTTATTTAATATAAATTTCCAAAGTACAACTTTTGAATTGTAGCATCTTTTCTCCCTCAACCTCCCTCCAACTCACAACCATCTCATCTCCCTCTCTCTTTCCCATCCCATTCATCATCATGATTCATTTTCAATTATCTTTATATACAGAAGATCAACTTAATATATACTAAGTAAAGCTTTCAACAGACTGCACCCACAAAGAAACACAAAGTATAGAGTACTGTTTGAGTAGTAGTTTTACCATTAGTTCTCTTAGTACAACACATTGAGAGCAGAGCTCCTAGGGGAGCAGTTGCACAGTGAATCCTGTTGATGATTTAACAATCGACACTCTTATTTATGACATCAGTAATCACCCGAGGCTCTTGTCATGAACTGCCAAGGCTACAGAAGCCTCTTGAGTTCACTAACTCCGATCTTATTTAGACAAGGCCATATTCAAAGTGGAAGTTCTCTCCGTCCTTCATAGATAGGTACTGCCTTCTTGATGACCTGTTCTTTCCGCTGGGATCTCACTCACAGAAATCTTTCATTTAGGTCATTTTTTTTGCCACAGTGTCTTGGCTTTCCATGCCTGCAAAACCCTCATGGGCTTTTTAGCCAGATCCGAATGCCTTAAAGGCTTATTCAGAAGCCAGAGCGCTGTTTAGGGCATCTGCCATCCTATGAGTCTGCTGTGTATCCTGCTTCCCATGTAAGATCATTCTCTCCTTTTAAATTCTATCAATTATTTGCAGACACTGGCCTTACTTATGTAATCCCTTTGAAACTTAATCCTATATTTTTGATCAATTATGAACTTAAACAGATCACTTTGACTAGTGAGATGGCATTGGTACATGCCACCTTCATGGGGTTGAATTGGAATCCCCTGGCACGTTTCTAGCTCTACCATTAGGGGTAAGTCCTAGTAAGAATGTGCCAAACTGTATATCTCCTCCCTCTCTTATTCCTACTCTTATATTTAACAGGGATCACTTTTCAGTTAAATTTAAATGACTAAGAATAACTGTGTGTTAATTAAAGAATTCAACCAATGGTATTAAGTAGAACAAAAAAACACTAAAAGGAATAAAATAGTAAGCTGTTCCTTGACAGGACAAGGGCTGATCAAGTCATTGTTTCTCATAGTGTCCATTTTACTTCAATAGGTTTCCTTTTTAGGTGCTCAGTTAGTTGTCACCAATCAGGGAGGACATAATATATTTGTCCCTTTGGGACTGGCTTGTTTCACTCAGCATGATGTTTTCCAGATTCTTCCATTTTGTTGCAAATGACTGGATTTCATTTTTTACTGCTGTATAGTATTCTATAGAGTACATATCCCATAATTTCATGGCTGAGAAAGAACTGCTAAGAACAATCCCAATCAAATAGCTACAAAAACAATCAAATCCCTTGGATAAAACTTAACCAAGGACATCAAAGATCTCTACAATGAGAATTACAAAACCTTAAAGAAAGAAATAGAAGAGGATACCAAAAAATGGAAAAATCTTCCATGCTCATGGATTGGAAGAATCAATATCATCAAAATGTCCATTCTCCCAAAAGCAATTTATAGATTCAATGCAATACCAATCAAAATACCAAAGACGTTCTTCTCAGATCTGGAAAAAATGATGCTGAAATTCATACTGGAGGCACAGGAGACCTCAAATAGCTAAAGTAATCTTGTACAACAAAACAAAGCTGGAGGCATCACAATACCAGATTTCAGGACATACTACAGGGCAGTTGTAATCAAAACAGCACGGTACTGGTACAGAAACAGATAGACCAATGGAACAGAATAGAAAGACCAGAAATCAATCCAAACATCCACAGCCAACTTATACTTGATCAAGGATCTAAACCCAATTCCTGGAGCAAGGACAGTCTATTCAATAAATGGTGCTGGGAAAACTGGATTTCCACATATAGAAGCATGAAGCAAGACCCCTACTTACACCTTACACAAATATTCACTCAACATGGATTAAAGATCTAAATCTAAATCCTGACACTATCAAATTATTAGAGAATATCGGAGAATCCCTGCAAGATATATTCATAGGCAAAGACTTCTTGGAAAAGACCCTGGAGGCACAGGCAGTCAAAGCCAAAATTAACATTTGGGATTACATCAAATTGAGAAGTTTCTGTACTGCAAAAGAAACAGTCAGGAAAGTGAAGAGGCAACCAACAGAATAGGAAAATATATTTGCAAACTATGCAACAGATAAAGGATTAATAACCAGAATCTACACAGAGATCAAGAAACTCCACAACAACAAAGCAAACAACCCACTTAAAGATGGGCCAAGGACCTCAATAGACATTTTTCAAAAGAGGAAATCCAAATGGCCAACAGACACATGAAAAAATGTTCAAGATGACTAGCAATCAGAGAAAAGCAAATCAAAACCACAATGAGGTTTCACCTTATCCTGGTTAGAATGGCTCATGTACAGAAATCTACCAACAACAGATGCTGGTGAGGATGTGGGGAAAAGGGACACTAACCCACTGTTTTTGGGAATGCAAACTGGTTAAGCCACTATGGAAGTCAGTTTAGAGATCCCTCAGAAACCTGAATATAACCCTACCATACAACCCAACCATCCCACTCCTTGGAATTTACCCAAAGGAAATTAAATTGGCCAATAAAAGAGTTTGTCTGCACCTCAATGTTTATTGCAGCTCAATATACAATAACTAAGCTATGGAATCAACCTAATGCCCATCAACAGAAGACTGGATAACGAAATTATTGATTTTCAAAAGTTGAATCAAGCTTGTATAGTTGCAATTAATTATCAGTTGTCCTTTAGCACAATTCTTTTTGTCTACTCTTTAATTCAATTTGTTAATATTTTATTGAAGATTTTCCCAAAAGTCTATTAATGAGAGAAATTGGTCTGTATTTTACTTTCTTAATTTGTTTTTAGTCTTCATACTGACAATGTAAGTTACTTGTATACCATGTTTATAGTATTCGAGCATTCTTAATTTGTTTCTTGAGTTGCTTTTGCAAATTAGTTTCATACTTTCCAACATTTTCTGCTTATTCATTAATATCTCTTCGTTTAGTCTGAAGAATTCTCTTTCTTGTCTCTTGCAGAATAGATTTGGTGGTAACAAATTCTCTCAGCGTTTGACTGGGAATGCCTGCATCTCTCCTTTACCTCAAGGATAGCTTCGCTGGTGCAGTGTTCTCGTTAGCAGCGGTTTCCTTCAAACCTATTCCTACCTCGTCCCGGACCATCCCTGCCTGCAAGTTTTCTGCTGAGAAGTCTGCTCTCAGCAAATTGGAATGCCTTTTTGTTCTTTTTGTTTCCTTTCTCTTGTGTTTTTTATAAAATTCCATGTTTCCTCTTGATCAGCATATCAGTTATGCTTCTTTAACAATTTCTGATAATCCTAGAGATTGCAACGTTCATTTTCAATATATCTAAGTTGTCTTTCACATAGTTCAATGCCATTGAACATGCATCATAGTTACCTTAAAACACAGTATTTTCAAATACCCCTTACCATCCTCTGCAACGTTACTATCGTTTATAGTACCCATGTATTATTACTTAAAAATTATCTTTTAGAGCAGCTAAGAGTAAGGAAAATACATTTTACTTTCACGTATTTTCCTCGGATACTCTTTATACATATTCAAATTTCTGCCTATATCGCTTAACTTCTATCTAAGCAGTTACTTTTAACTGGAAGGGCAGATATATGGACAATATATTTCCATAGGGTTTTTTTTTTTTTTGTCTGAAGAAGTTTCTATTTCTTCTTAATTTTTGAAGGATAATTTTGCTGGATATGGAATTGTAGATCTTTTTTTTTCAGAAAAACTTTACATGCAGCACTTCTCTTTTTGTATGGTTTCTGATGTTAAAAAACCTACTGTAATTATTCTTGTTCCTCTAGGGGTACAATTATTTTTTCCTTTGAAGATTTTCTCTTTGTCGTTGGTTTTCTGTGGTTTCAATGATATGCTTTTGCATAGTACATTTCCTTTTTTTTAAAAAAAAGATTTGAAAGTCAGAGTTACAGAGAGAGAGAAGGACTTGCAGAGAGATCTTCCATCTGCTGCTTCACTCCCCAGATGGCCGCAATGGCCGGAGCTGTGCCAATCCAAAGGCAGGAGCCAGGAAGTTCTTCAGGGTTTCCCACGTGGGTGCAGAAGCCCAAGGACTTGGGCCATTTTCTACTGCTTTCCCAGGCCAAAGCAGTGAGCTGGATTGGAAGTGGAGCAGCCGGGACCCATATGGGGTGTCAGCACTGCAGGAGACAGCTTTGCCCACTAAGCCACAGCACCGGCCTCAGCACTTTTCATTTTTAAAAAGTATCCTGCTTGCTCTTCTCTAAGCTTCCTGAATCTGCGCTCTGTCACTTAGTAAATTCCATCAATTCCAAACACTTATCAACCATTTGTACTTCAAATATTACTTCTGTTCCAGTCTCTCCTCTTTTTCTGGTATTACACTTATACATGTGCCTTACTTTTTGAAACTGACTTATAATTTTTATTTTTTAAATTTTTTTAAGTTAAATAAGTTGCAAGTATTTCCTATATACAGATTTAGGAACATAGTGACACTTCCACCCCTACCTTCCCTCCTGCCCATATTCTCCAACACTTCTTCCTCCTCCCTCTCACATTGCCACTCTTAATTTTTACAAAGCTCTATTTTCAGCTTATTAAAGATCATAAAGTTAACCCTACACTAAGTAAAAGAGTTCAACAAATAGTATGAAGAAGCAGAAAAAAACACTGTTCCTCTACAGAAAAGATAAGGGCTGTAAACAATCATCAAGTCTCAAGTCTATTTCACTCTAATACATTACATTTCAGGTACTCTACTAGTTACCTCAGATCAGAGCAAACATATCTGTCTTGATGGGACTGGCTTATTTCACTAAGTATAACAGTTTCCAGTTCTGTCCATCTTGCTTTTATGAACAGCTCAGTAGTGCTCCATAGTGTATATATACCATAATTTCTTTATCTAATCATCAGTTGATAGAGATCTGGATTGATCCATATCTTAGCTACTGTGAATTGTGCTGCAGTGAACATGGGTGTACAGATAACTCATTCATATACTGATAACTTTGGGTTAGGAGTGCGCTGGCTGGGTCATGTAGTAGGTCCACATTCAGATTTCTGAGGCAATGCCATACTGTCTTCCACAGTGGTTGTACCAGTTTACATCCTACCAACAGTGGACCAGGGTACATTTTTCCCCACATCCTTGCCAGCATTTGTCATTTGTTGATTTCTGTATGAGAGCCGTTCAACTATCCTATTCTCATTTGTTTTTGACTGATTTCTGCTTTTTGAATTTCAGTTTGGAGAGTTATTTATCCATGTCCAACCTCATCTATTTTTTGAATGGCCACTTCCATTCTGATGAGGTCATCAAAGACATCCTTCATTTCTGTTACAATGCTTTGCCCTTTGAGTTTTAGTGCTTCTTCATCAAAAAATAGAAAAAATTCTTGAGAGACATTTATTTATTTAAAAGGCGAAGTTACAGAGATAGAGGGAGTGACAGAGAGAGGTATCTTACACCAGCTGGCTCACTCCCCAGATTGACCACACAGCTAGGACTGGGCCGGGTAGAAGCCTGGAGCCAAGAGGTTCTCTTCCAGGTCTCCCGTGTGGGTTCAGGGGCCCAAGCACTTTGGCCGTCTTCAGCTGCTTTCCCAGGCACATGAGCGGGGTTTGATCAGAAGTGGAGAAGCCAGGACAAAGTGGTGCCCACACAGATCTAGTGTTGCAGGTGACGCTCAACCCGCTGTGCTACAATCCTGGCCTCAAGCGCTTCCTTTTGATTCCCTCTGCTTACATGCACGTTCCCATCTGCTTTTTACGACTGTGTGTTTTTCCATTACAGCTCTTAACATATTAATCACAGTTATTGTGAACTCCCTGATAATCAGTTGCAAGTCTAGTTCTGATGACCGCTTGGTCTTTTCAAACTGGGGTTTTTGTTTGGTTTTAGATGGCCCTCTGTCAGACTTGTGTGTTGAGACTGCATTGATTTGTATTGAAGTAGTAGGAATAGAGGTAAATAGGTCTCTAATGTAAAGATACCCACAAATCTGGCTTGGAGTTGGTCTTCAATTGAAATTCCCTTAGTTATAGATGTCAGAGATTTGAAATTCTTCTGTCAAGTTTTTATCTCTCTTCTTCATTTGGACTGCCCTAACCACTCCTCTCAGAGAGGAGAATCTGTGACTTCTACCTCTTTTAAATACAGTTTTCTGTTATTTTATGGAAATACTGTGGTGGCGATGGTAAGATATGAGAGATGGGCTCTACAGTCTTCTAATTTAAATCACTCTTCCAGGGGGCTTATGCCTTGGAGCTGTGACCTTAATAAATGTTTCTCTAGTTGTGCAATTTTTACCCTGCCCTCTACACTGTTTTCTAGCGATGGTGTTCCCAATCTATTTACTGGAACCCTAACCCCATCTTTATATTTTTCCACTTATAGGAGACAGGAAGATTGGAAGGAGCTACAGTGGGAGGTATTCCCTTCCCCCATGTAGAATGAGGCTCTGGCAAAGTCTTCCCTCTGAAAATCAAGCTTTCCTAGTGGAATTTCTGGCTGTGTTCACAGCGATTATCCCCCCTTTCTCCTGCAAGAAACAGCAAGTCTCTGAAAAGAGCTCCTGTTCTTAAAACCCATAGAAAGGTGGTAACTTCCAAAACTTCAATGCCAGAGATTTCTCCTTTCACACTAGTTCTTATCCAGCCTCTAGAAATTCATCAAAAATGCCCCTGTGTTTATGACTCCAGCAGCTTCCACCCAGGCTCTGCCCATCTCTGCAACTCGTGGGGTAGTATTTTACCCTGTCATCTCAGGGCTCTGACAGTTCCAAGAAAACTCATTGAGTTTGTTTTTTTCTTAAAGGACAAAACAAATGATTTCCAAGACTTTTCCATGTCAAAGATGAGGTGCGAAGTTTTAATCAAAATTTAAATTATGACTTTCTTTGGTTAGCAATTCTTCTACAAGGAATTTTACACTACAAGCACTCTTGAACACAGGAACAAAATACAGGTACAGAGATACTAAAAAATTGTGAGCAGTTAATGGTCTCCCAATAGGGTACTGATTAAATTTCTTGTAGTATAAATGTGCAAAGAATTACTATGGAACTGGAAAATTTCCTTAGTCTAAGGCGAATAAGCAGGGAAAACATAAAAGTTGTAAACTGCATATCTAAGATAAGATTCTGTATAAAATAAAAAAGGACACAGCCATACCTAAGCTTATATATAAATAGGAAAAGATCAGAAGAGAACAAAACAGTAATTGCTACTTGTAGGGAATGAGATGGGAGGAAAACATTTACTTTTGGCTCTACAGCTTCCGTGCCGGTTGATTATTTTATAAACGGAACACGCATCTCATTAGTATATAGAACAGGAAGGAACAAATAAAACTGTCTTCGTTTGCAGGCGATATGATTGTCAATGTAGAAAATGCAAATGAATTGAGAAAACACTCTTGGAACTAAGAGACAATAAGAGTAAGGTTGTAGGATACAAGGTTAGTATTCAAAAGTCAATCGCTTTTCTATATGCTAGCAGTGAACAATTGGAATTTGAAACTAAAAACATAATACCATTTGTATTAGCATCAAAAATTAGAATACTTAAGCATAATTCTCATAAAATGTCATACAATCTATATAAGAAAAACTAAAATTATGATAAAAGTAATAAAGAACTGCATAAATAGAGAGCTGTTCACACTCATGGAAAAGAAGACTTACTATTGTCAAAGTGTCGTTTCTTCCCAACTTTATCTGTGGATTCAACACAATTCCAGTCCAATCATAGCAAGTTATTTGTGGAAACTGACAAACGAATTTTAAAGTTAATATGGAGAGAAAGAAAATTCATAGTAAGCAAGAACATTAAAAGAGAAGAAAAAAATGATGACTAATGTTAATCCAACTTCAAGATTATTATAAAATTATTTTAATCCTGACAGTATGGCATGGGCAAAAGAACAGAAAAATCTATCAATTTAACAGGATACAGAGGCCAGAAATAGACCCAATCAAATATCAGTCAGCTGATACTTGACAAAAAACAGGATATCACATGCAAAAACACAAACCTAGACACAGACCTTACAAAATTCATTAAAGTCAACTTTGAAAAATGGATATTTTTGGACCTAATGGACCTAGATATAAAATTCAAAACTGTTAAACTCTTAGAAGTAAATCTTGATGGCCTTGGATTTCACAAAGTTTTTTTTAGCTATAACATCAAAGAAATTATTGATGTGCTGACTTAAAATTAAAAATGCATGCTCTGTGAAAAGCACTGCAAAGAGAATTAGAAGACAAGCCACAAACTGGGAGAAAATATTTGCACAAGATATATCCAAAAGTATTCAAAAAAAAATCTCAAAACTCAACAATAAGAGGGCAACCACATTTTTTTCAATGAGCAAATTATCTAAACAGACTTAACCAAAGAATAAAAACAGATGTCAAACTATCCTATAAAAGATGCTCAGAATCCATACATGTATTAAAATGGCAAAATCAAACCCTGACAACACCAAATGTTCATGAAGATGTGGAGCATCAGAAACTCTTACTCACTGCTGATAGAAATAAAAAAAAATGCTACCACTACCTTGGAAGACAATTTCATAGTAGCTTACAACACTCAGATATATATAAATATATATATATTCCAGTGTTCTCCCTAAACAATTATATATTCTTTATATATAATATAGTCTTTATATATAATATTGTTCATATATAATTACATATATATAATCCATTTTATATATATATTATATATATGTATGTGTATATATATATATATATATATCCCAGTGTTCTCCCTGAACAATTCAAAGACCTTGTGCACATCTGATTGGTGTACTCCCGACAGAGTTGTGGTGTCTGTGATTTGGTGGAGATGGCCTGTGCCATCACGAAGTCCCCAGCCAACCAGAACAGGATTATTTGCATCTAGCCTGCATTCTTAAAGAATAAGAAAACCATCATGGAGGGAAGGCGAATCTCCTTTAGCAAGGCTGTTGAAAAAAATTTTTTAATTTGTTGAAAATCCTATAGATACAAAGATTCAAGATGTATGCTCAGCAGTGGGATTTAATGTATTTCTCAAGAAAAACAGAAAGAATGGAAGCATCGATATTCAATACAGAGGCAGAATCCGGCTCCATCTCAAACAGGAAGATGGCAGCCTGTCTTGTACAGTAAATCAGTAACATTGTTGCAGAAATGATACCTAAGCTGAAAGACCCATAAAGCAGGAAGCAGTGACCCAAGTCTTCAACAAGGAGAGGGGAGTGAAAACAGGAAAGGAAAGAAGAAGAAAAGACCTGGTCTGAGGTTCGAGTAGATGATGCCAGTGGAAAGGCCACGAGTGGAAGCCTCTGATTTGTAGCTGAGGGGAACAAGCCTTTTTTGCCTGCATCGTTTCACTAAACCGTGAGCATCGGTGCCTCCATCCTCATCATCAGACTCGACAGTGAAACAAATGCACATCAGAAGTTTGTATCTAGCTTTTATGCAATGTACAGTGAAGAACTCTTCTGTCCTTCAATGACAATTTTTGTGGGAAAGAACATTTTTAAAAGGACGGTGGGCTGTAGTGTAAGAGACTCGAAATCCTCTATTACTTTTCCTTCTATGTAAACATGTTGCAGAAATTTAAACTGAAAAGAAAGAACTGTGTCCATACAAGTCCTGAACACAGTTATGCTAATAGGAAACCCAGGGTAGGGGCTAGCCATAAAGTGACTATCACGTGATTAGAGGGTTGGGAGTTTGTGCGGGTGAGATCAGTCTAACCTCCCAGAAGGTAGAAGGGCTGGAGATTGAGTTCAACGTGTGGCCAATTATTTGATCAATCATGCCCACACAATGAGACTACAACAAAAAGCTGTGAACTCTTCAGTTTGGCAGTTCCCCAATGGATCAGAAACATAGCCCACACTTGAGGATGCCGGAAGCCCTCCAGACCCCAATCTCTGTGTTGATTTGGTTGATTATAATTTATTTGGTTGATTATAATTTATTTATTTATTGCTAAAGAAACGCTGTAGTTATAAGTACAGTTGTCTCCCTATCCATGGTTTCAATTACCCGTCATTAACCATAGTCCAAAAATATTGCATGGAAAGTTTCAGAACTTGAATGGCAATTCTTGAAGTTTTAAATTGTGCACTATTCTGAATAGTATGGGGAAACCTTGTGCTATCCCTCTCTGTCCCCCCCCCCCCCCCGCATATCTGTCCGTATTCCCATTAGTCAGTTACTAGCCGTCTTGGCTGCCAGATTGACTGCAGCATGATCACAGTGCTTGTGTCCAAGCAGTCCTTATTCTACTTAATAATGTCCCCGAGGAGTACGGGTAGTGATACTGCAATTTGAAGAGCCCAGAGAGAAGCTGTCAAGTGCTTCCTTTAAGTGAAAAGGTGAAAGTTCTTGACTTAATAAGGACAGAAAAAACCATATGCTGAGGTTGTTACGATCTACAGTATACTAAGAAATTTGGAGAGACTACAACCACAGAACTTCTATCATGGTATATTGTTATACTTGTTCTATTAGGGACTGGTGTTGTGGTGTAGTGGGTAAAGCCTCTGCCTGCAATACCAGCATCCCAAACGGGCACCGGTTCAAGACCTGGCTGCTCCACTACCAACCAAGCTCCCTGCTCATAAGCCTGGGAGAGCAGCAGAGGATGGCCCAAGTGCTTGGGCCCCTGTACCCATGCGGAAGACCTGGAAGCAGCTCTGGGCTCCTGGCTTCAGTCCGGCCTAGCCCCGGCTGTTGCAGCCATTTGGGCAGTGAACCAGCACATGGAAGATGTCTCTCTCTTTCTCTCTGAAACTCTGCCTTTCAAATAAGCAAATCTTTCAAAAATAATTGTGCTATTTAATATTAGTTATCGTTGCTAATCCCTAACTGGGCCTATTTCAGAAACTTAACTTTATCTTAAGTAAACATGCATAAGAAGAAAATGTGGCATATATAGGATCCATACTACCTGTGGATGCAGGCATCCACTGGCCATCTTGGCGCACATCCTCCATGAATAAGGGGTACTGTTGTGTGAGTTCTGTGACTTGGTGCAGCAAGAATGGAGTGTGGGGACCCCTGAGTTTGCAGCCAATTGATCAGAAGTGAGCACAGCCTGGGAACTCCAGATGTTTGGCTGCTTTCAAAGGTAAGGACAGTCCTACAGACGACATCGCCCTGACCTGAGACGTTTGGCTCATCTCTGGTGTCTTCAAACCTCAGGTGCTGCTGTAACAGAACACCTGAAACTGGGTAATTTATAAAGAACACAGAGCTATTCCTTCCAACTTCTGAGGCTGGGCAGGCCACTAGCAAGCTCCCAGCATCTGCTGAGAGCCTTCTCCCTGCCTCGTGCCATGACAGAAAGCACGAGGATCCAAAGGGCACACGTGCACAAGAGAGGGAACCAAACTCACTTTTACAGCAAATCCACCCATGAGATAATTGCATCAATCCCTTCTTCAGCACGTAGCCCTCGCAACCTAATTACCTCCTCTCAGTCCCACCACGCCACACGATTACTTGGAAATCAATTTCCAACACACCAATTTTCAGGACACACCACAACATTTGGGTAGGTGGCTGTGGAAGTCATTGCACGCATGTCCCCAAGATTCTAAGGTGTTGCGGGAATGAGAAAGAGATGAGTCCGAAGAAATTCAGACACTGAGAAACAAGCCCTTACGTTCTCCGCAGAAACAGCCAATTTCTCTCAGCTCCAGCCCTCCCCGCCTCACGCCAGCTGCAACTCCATAGTTTCCCGAGCTTCCCAGTCCGTACCTTATTCTTTAAAAACATCCTAGAAATATTCTCAGCGCAGGACGTAACACAGCAGTGCTTTTTTCCCCCCCCAGCTGGGGCAAGATTTGTTATTTTGAGAGCAAGATAAACATCTTACAGTCATTTCTCTCCCGTAGGCAAAAAAGCAAGCAAGGACAAAACTCACCTCTTTTCTTGTCTTGGGTAATTGCTGGTTTTCTTTTTGCCAGACAAATTCAGGGATTACTTGAACGCTGGAATGAATTGGCAGTCAGGATGTCTGTCTCTCCCCACTGTTTAGGAAACCAGGCTCGTCCTGCTTTATTTTCCCTCTTTGGAACAGTAGGTAATTTTGAAAAGTTTTTTCTTGAATCTGCCTAGAGCCCAGGCGTGGATTCTGAAATACAGAGAAAATGGCATGGTTACAACAAAGTCAAACTGTGATATGAAAAGGAAGTTACAAGTGTAGAAGAGGAACCAGTATTTTACATACAGTAAGCTGAAGGTTGCGGTTTTCTTTGTCGTTGTTGCTTTAAGCAAATATCTTGTTGGCTTCCAGATTTGTAAAATTCAGTAAGAAATCAGGGTGAAGCTGCCTCCGGCTTCTGGAAGGAGGGGGCTCTGACTCACCCAGCCCCTCCCAGCTGGTTCCTCGTGCGCTCCCTGGTTGGCTCATCCCTTCAGGAGCAGCAGGTGGAAGTGGTTCTGCTGCTCTTGTTGGGTAGCAGGAGCACCTGGGGAGAACCCTGGCAAACTGGGGGCGAAATGAGTTCGACGTCAGGGCAAATGCGGAAGAGACGTAACCCCCTGCTCCGTGATGGCGAGCATGTTCAATCATTAGACATGAAGAGATTTCATTAATTTATGGAACAGGTACTACATATATCTGACAATGAGCTAAAAGTGGGACTGGATGGAAGAACAAGATAGCGCCAGCAGATGAAAAATCACCTTCTCATACGATAAGAGCTGTAGTGGAGAGATAGTGCAGAGAAGTGGGGGATGTCTGAACCAGGATCATGTGACTGTGTGAGGTGGATAGGGCTGTTACAAGTCCATCAGGCTAGGTACAAAACCCATTATCTCCCTCTGTGACCTTGGAAAGTCGTTTAAACTCCCTGCACCCCTGCTTATTCACTGTATTATAAAAAGGATGCCCACGTCGTGAAGATATTGTGATTGATCAAATCTTCCAGATGTGTCACGTGGAGCAGTGCCTGGCCCGCGGCGAATCCCTGGTGATCGTAGTGTGGGGGTGGTAGTTAGGGCTAAGTCGCATTTCACTATTTCAGAAGAGAAACAGAGCTGTGCGCATAGAAGATGACTCAGAGCTCCTAGGTGGACAACTGAGTGGGTTCTGCGGATAAGCCTGATGACTGGGGAAAGGAGGAGAAAAACGAGAATGGTTTGGAGACTGTTGCAGCTGCAATACCTGTGGGACGTGGGGTAGGGATTGGGGCACAGGAAGGAGGCCCACATTGCCGATTGCCCCAGAGCAACTCTTGAGCCATCAGGACAGCTCAGCAGCTCCTCTGCTTTCACCCTGCAAGTCCTATTAGTCAAGCAGAGAACCCCGTTTCTCCGGTGACTCAGACCTTATTCTGCCTCATCCACTATTTCAGGACAGTTCCAGTCCTTACTGGACTCATTAGCTTAACCAATCATTTCTTTTTCATTCAATAGCTACCTGAGGTGTTTATTTTATGCCCAACACTGGCTTAGAATCCAGAGAAAAAACATTGAATAGACTACTTGAGTCTCTTTTTCAATAAGCTTAAGTGTACTTCCATGTACTTAAATGCTGGCATCTCCCTACTCCCTGGCAGTTTAATATTCACGGAGAAAGATGTTTTCCCTCCGACATCAACTCTGGATGACATTGTAGCAAAAAGAGAGAAAAAAATGATCTCAGAAATCATTTAGTCCAGTCTCCTCAGCTGGGTAAGTAGTCATTGAATGTGTATTCTATGCAGGCACTCTTGGGCTTTCAGATGGGGACAAAAGTCCTCAGGGAAGTGTTAGGGACTGAATGTTAGTGTCCTTCCAAAATTCATATGTGGAAAACCTGCATCCTTGGTGTGACCACATTTGAAAACTATTCCTCTAAGGTAGTAATTAATATTAACTGAGGCCATGGGTTTTTTTTTTAAAGATTTATTTATATTTATTTGAAAGGCACTGAAACAGAGTAAGGGAGGTAGGGGGAGAGGGAGAGGGAGATAGAGAGAAGGAGAGGGAGGGAGGATGGGAGGGGAGAGAGAGAGAGAGAGAGATTTCCACCATGTGCTGGTTCACTCCCCCAGATGGCCACAATAGCTAGCACTGGGCTGGGCCAAAGCCAGGAGCCAAGAACTTCATCCAGGTCTCCCATGAGGGTGCAGAGGCCCAAGGACTTAGTCAATCTTCCACTACTTTCCCAGGTGCATTAACAGGGAGCTGGACTGGAAGTGGAGCAGCCAGGACTCAAACCAGCACTCACTAGCATTGCAGATGGTGGCATAGCCCTTTATGGCACAATGCTGAACCCCGGGGTGGGGTGAGATGTTAGGATTATTGTCCTTGTGAGACACTAGACAGATAGACTGCTCAGTGGCACTCTCCCACTTCTCTGTCTCTCCACTCCCACCCCAAGAAGAAAGATGTTGTGAGCACAGAGGCCAGAGGACAGCCAGCCATCTGAAAACCAGAGAATCCTCACTAGGAACCATACTGGCCGGCCACTTGATCTTGGCCTTCCAGCCTCCACACCTGTGAGAAATCAACCCCAGTCTGTGGTATGTTCATCCTCACTAAGATGAAAATGTTGGTGTACTGGTTGGCTATTGCTATTTTAGAGGTTTTCAAAAAGTTCATTGGAAATGCATTATGAAAAAATTGTGCATAAATTTTCAAATTTTTGCACCAAAATAAACACATTTTTTAATTCTGTTTTCTCTAGAACTTCTTGTAGAAGTACCACTCCACCACTTAGCCCCTTAAGCACTAGTTACTTGGGATTTCTACCACATCTGCTGCTGTGTCAGGGACCGGCTTCTAGGCTGGCTGCTGCCGAGGGTAACTTTCTTCTGTGAGTCTTTCATCCTTCATGCTGCAATCAAGAGGCAAATTTCCTTCCAGGCCGCTATCCAGGTAAAAGAACAAGTGGAACAGGAACATGGTCTTGGAGCTGGTACCTGGGCATTTGTCTCATTCTGTTGGAGATAAGTCTTGGAACTGAAACTCGATTACTTGCACCTTGTTCTATTGGCTAACTAAAAGATCAAAGAGACGAGCTCTGGATCAACAAGATAAGCTACAAAGTTTCATCACAACCAGTGTGGGTACAGAGAAGGGTCTGAAATGAGTCGTTAAGGTAAACTAACACATCCGTAATTAAAATCCAGGCCTCTGTAGGCCTTATTTATGGATATGGTGACTTTTTAGTTTGAACACTAAAATTAATACACATGAACACAGGCATCTTTGCTATTTGCTGTCTGTAGGACTGAGCCTCAATGAAGTCATAAGTTAGGTGGGAGATGATTACGGCCAACATGTAAAGGGTTCTAATCCCTGTAATCCCACTCACAGCCTCATGGTGTTCATTCCCTACGCCTCTTTTACACCATGATGAGAACCATCCTTTGCTTTCAAGTCTGGGGTCCTGGGTTTTTCTTTCCTTCTTTCTACTAAATCAAAAACTGCTCTCGGGAGGTTTTGCTATAACAACCACAAAATTGATCACTGCATTCTGATGACCTTGGTTCATTGAAAATAATAGTTACTGAGTTTTTAATCTATATGTGGCTTTGTGCCTGGTGTTAGGTGTTGGTCTCAGTGATAAATCACAGAGCCCATTCTCAAGGGGCATACCCTCCTGTAAGAGAACCTCATACATGCACACGATTAAGTTTGTTCAATCCCTGGGCAAAAAATATTGACTATAGCACCAGCAATGCCCTAGAAAGCTGTAATACAATGATGAAGAAAGCAAGCCCACAACCCCTGAATCTGCAGAGCTTAGAGTGCACTCAGACCAGAACAGATCAGTGTCTATGGACTATCAGGAACAAGGTAGCTCTTCTGTGAGTTGAGGGAAGCCAGGTGAGAGATCAAGACAGGATAGGGTGAAATGGTAACAAGATGCATAGCGTGGAGTGGGGTGTTTATAAACAATGCTGTTTCCTCTAAGAATGTAGACTAGAATGGTCTCTGGGGTTCATGGTCTGGGTGTTGATCCTTGGGCTAATTTTCAAAGAGGTGGCCAGGAGTGACTGACTTGAGCAGTCTACTCAGTAGTTGTTGCAGGTGGTTTCCCTGTTTCTCCAGTCCACTAAGTACGAGGTCAAACTACACTCCCTCTATGACAACGTTCCTCAGAACTGCAGCTGGGCAGATCACCCCCACTTTCTGCCTTCCCATAGCAGGAATTTGACTGTCAGGAGGCCAGGAGCCAAGTCTGTACTCACGTGTGTTTTTCCTGTTTTATGTGAAAATGTTTTATCATTGTGACAGGAAAACACATGCCTTGAGAAAAAAAAGCAATATGTCTTCTCTTTATTTTGCCCCTAATGATGGTTTATATATCTAGGGAGTTCACAGAAAATAAAGGCTTATCCAGGCAGCATCACCTCGGCTCATGCTGCACTATACAGGTAGAGACAAACAGGACACAATTTCAATCTTAAAAAAATCTGAGACTCTCCTGAGAAATACAGATATTCAAAGAAATAGAGCAGATTTCTATTGGAGGATACATTTGTGCTCGTCACTTCACCAAGGAAGGTGTCAGGAAACAGCACACTTTTGCTGAGGTCCGTGAGTTAGAGAGCAGAGACTCTCACATTCAGAAGTAGAGAGGGGTAACAGCAGGGCAATCTGAGGTCACCGCAGGTGCTCTTCCTTACAAGGGATGGGGTCTCTGTCCATCCTCAGGAGGGCATCTGACTCTGTGTACTCTCTGTCCATCCTCAGGAGGGCATCTGACTCTGTGTACTCTCTGTCCATCCTCAGGAGGGCATCTGACTCTGTGTACTCTCTGTCCATCCTCAGGAGGGCATCTGACTCTGTGTACTCTCTGTCCATCCTCAGGAGGGCATCTGACTCTGTGTACTGAGGTCCTAATGTAAAACCCACTTGATCCAGAGATGAGAACTAAGTGGACCTTCAACCTGCTGCCCTGACTTGATGTCAACCCAGAACTGACTTTTTCCTTTGAATGTGGTTGCACGGGTAGATTACAGGACATTGTTTCCAAGTCTATGACTGTATCCAGAATGAATGGCACAGTTTCAGACACTGTGTCCCAGTCCTGCCTTCAAGGGCTTCCAGTCAGCTTCTACTTCTCTGTACCAGGTGCCACACATCAGCCCCGACCTGCTCCTTAGACACAGCCCACCGTGGCTGGCTTCTCACTGCCCGCATCTTACCCAGGGAGCAGAGAAGAAGGAAGGGGTCAACCTGGACTCCCTCTGAGATGCTCTGTTGTTAAATGGGGCATCCTTGCCATCGCTCCCGGGATGAGTCTGCTGAAGGAGGTTACCGGTAGGAACAAGTGGGAGATTTGAATCTCCATGAGTGAGGCTAATATGGGAGGCATGAGTTGCATGCCACCACCCACCCCAAACTGTACACGATGTTGGAAAGAACATCAGGGGACTTCAAAAAGATTGTAGAAAATGGAATTAAAGGATCAGATTACTTTGGTGCAAAAAAAAAAATTGTAAAAGGCATGTGTATGAGCACCTGGTAACAGAGAATTAGAATTTTCAGCCAAATGTGTTCACATAGAATGTAAATAAGGAAGACATCACGTACAAATGAATGCATCCATTTTCAGCAACCACTCTGAAATATTTTGACATACATAGATGTCCATGTAAACAGTATCCCAATCAAGGCATAGAATATTCCCATCATCCCAAAAAGCTTTCTCTGGCCTTTCCCCCAATAAGCTCCTCTTGCTTCCCAGCCCAGGTAGGCACTGATCTGATCCCTATCATCGCAGTCTAGTTTTGCCTATCCTGGAAGTACACATCTGCGCAATTATACTGCACATACTGTTTGGTCGTGGCCTCTCTGAGATTGTTCCCAATGTTGTACTAACAATTTTCAAAAATGCAAAAAAAAAAAAAAGTTAAAAGAACTTTATGGTGAATTCCAACCTACTCACCGCCTAGATTCTACCATTAACATTTGACTTGGCTTGCTCTATACGTCCATCAATCGATCTTATTTCCTGATGCATTTCAAAGCATACTGAAGACATCATTAGACATCCTCTTCAGTACTTCAGGACATATTACCAATCCACCTGTAATATTTGCTCACACTTGAGGGGGCTTAAAAAAGCTCATTACGAATGAGCAGAATCTTTGAATTCTATTTTTCCACAAACTATTTGAAGCCTCCTAGTATTTTCTTTGAGGGTAAAATTAGCAGGCAATAAAACAGACAAGTGGTTGGCATGCAATTTCTGAGTTTTAACAAACATTTGTTTCTTTGTTACCCAAACCCCTTTCAAAATATAAAGCAGTACATCACTCCAGAAATCTCTCAAGCCCTTCCCTGCAAACAACCTCTATTCCCACTACCAAGGCATCTTCTATGCTGATTTTTTCCACTACAAGTTAGTTTTGTCTGTTCCAGAACTTCACAAAAATGCAATCACACACTATGTACTCTTTTGTGTAAGGCTCCTCTCACTTAGCAGGAGGCCTTCGAACTTCCCCATATCTGTGTTTTCATCAGTATTTCTCTATTATTATTGTTGAATCATATTCTATAGCATCCACACACCACAATGTGCTTATTCATTCTCTTAATGATAGATACACAGGCTAGTTCTAGGACTGGGCTATAATCAATCAAGTTATGAAGAATGCTATTATATAAAGATTCTACAAATATTTGTTTTTTTCTTTGTCTTATTTAAGTACCTAGGAGGAGAATCTCTGGCTCACAGAAGAGGTGTATGACTGGTTTTATACATAAAAAACCTGCCAGACTTTCTTTGAAGTTCTTACACACCTCCACACGGTTGTCAACACTCAATGCTATCAGGTTTCTTTTCTTTCTTTTCCCCTTTATTTATTTTACTTCACCCTATCTTTAGTATGCACTGAATACTCACTGTAGTTTTAATTTGCATTTTTCTCTACATGTGCTTCATGGCCATTCATACATATTCTTTTTGAAATTTCTGTTTTAAGACTTTTACTCATTTTTAAATTGATTTTTTTCATTTTATTATTGGGTCATAGAAATTATTTATATAATTTGGATACAAGTTTTCTGTCTGATATCTACATAATGGATCTTTTTCTCCTATGCTTTTTTTCCCAGTTAGTGGCTTACATTTTAATTTTCCTTTTTAATTTTGTATTATATATATTTAAGGCATACACGATGATGTTTTGATATATATGTTGAAAAACTTTCTACAGTCAAGCAAACCAATGTATCTATTATCAAATGTAGTTACCTTTTTTCAAAAAATCAATGCCTTTTGAAGAACCAAAGTGTAATATTTCAATACTTCCCTTTTACAACTTCTGAACTTTTGAATGCTTTTAAAAAAATTTGTCTTTCACAATAGCTAAGATAGGGAATCAACCCATATGTCCATCAACTGATGACTGGATAAAGAAATTATGATATATATACACTAAGGAGTACTACTCAGCTGTAAAAAAAAAAAAAATGAAATCCTGTCTTTTTTAAACAAGATGGTTGCAACTAGGAACTATTATGCTTAGTGAAATAAGCCAGTCCCAAAATTACTGATACATGTTCTCCCTGATCCAAGGTAACTAAGAGAGTACCTGAAATATAATGTATTAGAGTGAAATAGACATCTTGAGAACCAATGTTTGTTTATAGCCTTGTCTCTTTTGTTGAGGAACAATGCTTTTATTTTGTTTTGTTTTCTGTTCATACTATGTATTAAACTCTTTTACTTAGAGTAGGATTAACTGTATGATCATCGAGTTTACTGTAAAAAAGATCATTGTAAAAATTAAGAGTGGGAATCCTGGAGGGAGGGGGAGGAAAGGTTGGAGCATGGGAGGGAGGGAAGGTGAGGGGCAAGTGCTACTATGTTCCTAAAATGGTATAAAGGAAATATATGAAAATTGTATAACTTAAATAAAATATATAAGAACAATAAATTATAGGTTCCAACATAGGTTCCAACAAGCTGTTATATTATCTCATAATATAACATATTATCTCATGAAAATGACTTGGGTATTGCAATTTTCAAACTGTTCTTCAAATCGAAAGCTTACACATTTCAAAATAAATGAGACACCTGGAAACACACACACAAACACATACAAGAAATATTTCTTTAAACAGGCCATGATGGTTTTTCTACTGTGTTTGTTTTTTCCTAGAAATTTTACAGTTTTTCAATGTCTATATTTAATTATGATCCATTTTATTTATTTTAAGATGTAGGAATGAACATTTTGATTTCTATATTTGGATTCTAAAAAATTGTGCACTTCCTATTTCCTCTTCTTTCTATTAATTTGCATATTTCTAAAAGAATGAACATTTCATTGAGGTTATAAATGCATTGGAATACTGTCATTTGTAATGCTTTGATTATCATCAAATGTCTGTATGAGTTCGACCAGTTCTTGAGTTAGGACACCAGCAAATCCAATCTACCATGAGATATGCTATGTTAGGAGAAGTGTGGAGTGAATGTGGAAGAAGAGAGGAAATTCTCTCTTAAGGTGGCATTTAAGTTTAGATGTTAAAGATGAGTGGGAGTTATCCAGCAGGAGGAAACAGAGGGGGAGACAGGGGGTTGCATCACAAAGAAGCAGCAGCAAGGGGAAGCCAGGTCTGCCAAAGCTCTCTGAGCAGTCATGTAGAGGGTTACGGAGATGATGCAGAGTGTGAGGGAAACAGTCCCTTAAGGACCTGGCACACAACTTTTCTCAGATCCCTATTTATTGAATACTTTATTTATTAAAATTACCCTATCACAGGAGTATCATTCCCACATTAGCAAGTTCCTTGTCATTTTTTAACCATTGGATCCTTAGGACCTAAAATATCCCGTGATGCACAGCAGGAACTCAATAAATACTTATAGACTCAATCAATCAATCAATATCCACTTTGTCCCCCTTCAAAATGTTTGCTATTAAGATTTAAAAAGAGCAAAGCCGAGTTGAGATGAGAAGAGAAAGAGGTATCCAGGCTCACCACTAGCTGATTGTCTAGCCCGCCAGTCCCACCTAACAGCCTGAGTGACTCACATCAGCAGGACTGTTTTGAGCTCGTCTTACTGGGCAGTGGTGTGTCCAGGCTGCTCTGTCCGCAGTATAGGGAAAGGCAGTTGAGCATAACCTGCTCCTCTGAGTGAAACACGGTAATGGGCAAGGCACGAGGCAAGAGCTTGGAAGTTAAGGAACAGATTTAGAATTAATATTTTTCTACTTTTTCCACCATCCAGTGAAATAAAAGCAAGTCCATGGCTGTGGAGCATGCCAGCTCTAATCAGCTGTGACTCACAACATAATAGCGCCTCACCATCAATCAGCTCGGTGCTCAAGGCATTGCTCCTCATCTTACACATGGGGAAACTGAGCCTCAGAAAGACAAAACCTTGCCCAACCCCTAGCTGTCACACACTCGTTGTCTAGTGGTTGTCACACAACCACTAGAATAAGGAAGGGACAGCATTCAGGATCCTGGTTCACGCTCCAGTAAGACACACTCTAAGCAGTTCCTTTCTCATGATCTTCTCTTTGCTCCATGCCAGAATTTTCACTTTCCTTTTGTGTCTGTTTTCCACTCAGAAGTCAATGAGCATTTACACCATTTTTATTTATAAGCCTGTCTTCTCATGGTCATAGTCAGGAAGAGCATTCTCCAAGCCTCACATAATGCCTGATATACAGAACGTGCTTGCTCTGGTCACCATGCACCACCATGTACCACCTTGTACCACCATGTACCACCATGTACCACCATGTATCACCATGTACCACCATGTATCAGAGGTTAAGGTTACAGGCATCAGATAAAGCTGGGGTTGACCCAACCCCCATGTTACTGGGCACTAGGTAACCTCAGTTTTCTCATTTGTCTAGCCACTACCACTGAAACCCAATGCAAAGTAAGTGCTCATTAATTGTTAGCTGTTACTAATATTAATGACAAATATTTGTTGACTCTCATCTTCAGGCAAATTTACTAATTCCCAAAAGACACAGTCATTTGGTGATCCTCACTTGGACCCAGAGTCCTAGATGGACCCTTGTTGCAATGAGTTTGGAGGAAAAAAGAATACTGAACTCTGGATGCCAGCGTGTGGGGGGCAGAGATAATTCAGCCTTCTGCAAAGGAAAATTAATCATCCTGGCTTTGCTCAGCAGGCAGAGAGCAAGAAAGCCAGTTGTTCCTTCCCTGCCACTCACAGAATTGTTCAGGAAATGAAGAAAGAAGCTGGGATTGTAGGAGGCAGCGGCCCCACGGACTACATCCTCCACATCAGATATGAGCATTATCTGCTTCCTCTCGGTCCCTCTGTCCCCGCTTACTTAGCCCCCCAGAGTGACAGGCTCCCAGCACAACAGCCTCCTGCTTCTCGCATTGTTATGCCTTAGATTAATCTGGTCTCAATACATTCCAACAATACATACTTTATCTCTGACTGCTGAAAAAGACTATCTGCTACAATGATTTGAATTGAGTCTAAAATATTGGGTGCATATGCTAAAATTGCCTACGGCAGAGATAAACACACAATATGTGTCTCCTTGGTACCTCGGAAAACATTTTCCAAATGGATGGTGGCCCATGTCCTGAGCCCTCTCAAAATTACCACTGAACCACTGCAATACTGTCTATGTAGACAAATCTGTTTACTTTCTGTCTCAAACACTTTGTGATGTGTCTTCTACAATGATGCTAATGGTAATTGTGTGACTTCAGTGGGATCCATATCTCTATGCTGAGTTTTTACATAAGGCAAAATTGAGACATGGAGTCTGTTTCTAACATGGCTACTAACAATTAATGTCATGGCTTCCTGTATTTAAGATCCACAATTCTTTCATAGTAATGTGGTAGACATCGCTCCCTACCCAATGTTCATTATCTCTTTCTTCGCACTATGAGAACAACAACATGTCCAATTAATACTACTCTCCTCTTCATATTTTTCTGAAGCTGAGTGTGGCCATGGGGGCCTGCATTGATCATGTGAAGTGTTTGGAAAACAATCTTAACAAGTATAGACTCAGCATGGTCCTTTCTCACCACTTTGCCTAGAATGCAAACATCAGAGTCTGGAAGTGTGGCAGCCATCTTGGGACTATGAGACCACAAATAGAACAAAACACTAAGATTGGAAAGAGTAAGGCGATGAAAAAAGCCTGGTGTCCTTACAGCCTTGTGGAGCCACCAACACTGACATTGGATTGCTTATCTCTGCCTGCTTCTAATTAATTCATTATTTGTTGAATTTGTTGTTGCTGAAAAACATGAGTGCTAATCAACCAGCACACATCATTTCTTTGATTTTCTGGTCAGACAAGAAAACTCCTGTTCTTTTAAATCTCTGCCGAACGGCTCCCACATAAGTAAAATCTCCCCTGAACTTTCCAGGGTAATTTAAGGACTCCTTTCTCTGGACTTCCATGATGGGCTATAGGAAAACTCCTGATTGAACAGATGATCTTGGGTAACTGCACACTGGTGTGTCTGTTCACCCCCAATAAACACCTGCACGCCCCAGACCTGCCGGCTGGTCAGTACTCAGTCACGTGTCACGTCATCAGTTGCTTCCCCTATGTGGTATCACCCACATTAATTGCTGCATTTTGTTTTGGAGATCTTGACCCAGTTTTTGAAGAGTGGATGCTTTCCAGAGGACATACTCCGCCCTCTTCTAATCTCCTCCCTTGAATGATTGAATTCAGTCTAATAGTGCATCACACTATGAAGATGCTGATGCTGCCCAGCCCACATTTCTACTTTAGAGACCTCTACTCCAGACCCACTTATACTCATGGTTGTATGGTCTAGTGCTTAGAGGCACTGTTTCGGAGTCCGTCTACCAGAAGTCAAATTCTTTTTGCAAGAAAAGATGGATTGATTTGAAAGTCAGAAGTCAGAGTTACAGAAAGAGAGAGAGAGAGAGAGATCTTCCATTCACTGGTTCACTCCCCAGATGCCGGCAATGGCCAGAACTGTGCCAGGCCAAAACCAGAAGCCAGAGCTTCTTCCAGGTCTCCCATGTGGGTAGCAGAGACCCGAGAACTTGCTGCTTTCCCCAGATGCATCAGCAGAGAGCTGGTTCAGAAGTGGGGCTGCTGGGACACAAACCAGCACCCTGATGGGATGCTGGCATCACAGACAGTGGTTTTACCTACTACATCACACCAGCCCCCAGGGTTCAAGTTATAAGTCTTAATGTATTAAATATATGACTTTGGGCTGCTTATTCAAACCCTCTGTGCCTGTTTCCCTCTCTGTAAGAAGGAACAATAATAGTACCTAGAAGTTATTTATAGAATTTGGATACAAGTTTTCTGTCTGATATCTACATAATGGTTCATTGTCCCAGTTAGTGGCTTACATATTAATTTTTCCTTTTAAAATTTTTATTATATGTATTTAAAGTATACATGATGATGTTTTGATATAGATGTTCAACAAGTTACTACAGTCAAGCAAACTAATGTATCCATCATCACATGTAGTTACCTTTTTTTCAAACCAATGAGTTTTGAAGAACCACAGTGTAACTTTTCAATACTTCCCCTTTTGAGTGCTTTTCAAAGAAATCTTTGTCTTTAAACAGGCCATGACAATTTTTCTACTGTGTTTCTTTTTTCTTAGAAAGTTTACAGTTTCAATGTCTACATTTAATTGTAATCCATTTTATTTATTTTATGAGGTAGAGATGAAGATTTTGATTTCTATATTTGGATTCTAAAACATTGTACAGGTTGCTATTCTTTCTTCCTTAAACACTTCATAGAATTCCCCAGGGAAGCCATTGTGGGAGTTAAGGGCTTCACTACAGAGGTAAAACCCTGAGTGGCAGGCTCCTATCAAGTGTTGGCAGTGATTACTGCAGTCACTAGACAGGTGCATGTGGTGGCCCTACAGACACTCCCTCTCCACTTACTCATCCCCAGACCATCCCTGTCCTCCTACACATAGGCACCTGCTCAGCTCCCCACACTCTCCATCTCTGTTAATGCCACCATCACCTCTCCAGCGTCTGCAACAGAAACCAAATTAGACATTGCTCTTCTCTTAACCCTTCCTCCAGGTATTGATAAAAGTCTGTCAAAGAGTCAAACATACCTCATGGTTATTCTTTGTTTTATATTTATCACTTATTCAAAAAGCAGAGTGACAGAGACAGAGAGGAAGAGATGGAGAGAAAGAGATCTTCCACTCACTGGTTCACTCCTCAAATGCGGGCAATAGCCAGGGCTGGGTCAGGAACTCTATCCTGGTCTCCCTTGCAGGTGGCAGGGGACCGTGGATTTGGGCTATGCTCTGCTGTTTTCCCAGGCATACTAGCAGGGAACTGGATCAAAAAAGCAGAGCAGCTGGGTTTCCAGCCAGCACCAATACAGGATGTTGGCCTCACAGGCAGTGGCTTAATCTGCTGTACCACAACACTGGCCCCACTGTGAATATTCTGGAAGGCCTCTTAAGATCACAGAACTGGTAAGGCATAAAGTTATTGGGAGAGTAACTTGTGTCCACTAATTGCTTCCACCACATTTTGGCTGTCATCAGCTTTCCCTTGTGCAATTACGATCACACCACTTCCCAGCTAAAACCCTCCAGTGACTCCCAGGATGATGGCAACCCCGTGGAAAGTAGAGTTTCTTCTTTGCTTGTTCCCTGCTCAACTGCACAGATCCCATCCCGCCAGCCTCTCCAACATGGCCATACTGCAGCCACCTAGAATTGTCTTTTCTTCCTCAATCTACAATATTGATTCATTCCTCCATATCTTTGATTATTTTATTCTTCGCATCTGTTATACTCTTTATCTAGCATGTGACCCCTGCATAACCTTTAGGGTTGACGTCTCATTGTTTGAGCTTTAATTTGGCTCTCACCACATCGACAGAGAGCTCTCAGATTTCCCACACGGTTTTGGTCCTTCTTTATATTTCTATGGTATGTTCAAAGCATCTATCAAATTGAAATGTCACTGATACCAACTACTTACTTGAGTGACTTTCTTCTCTAGACTACAAAATTATCAAAGACAAAAAATTCCACTTCTGTTCAGCTTTATGGTCCCAGTACCTAACTCAATGCCTCAAATTGCTGACATTGTAGAGATAGCTGTGGAATAAATAATTCTTCATCATGAAGAGTAGCACTTGACTCACAGACACCAAGTTTTAATGGATTTCAGTGATATTCCCAACCCTTCTACTTCATAGGGAGTGGTCAGAGGAGAAAGGGAGTTTGCCTGAGCTCATGCAGTTAAGTCAGTGACAAACGTAGATGAAGCCTAGCTTTCCTGGTTCTGGTCACAGGTTCTTTCTGCTATACTTCTCTTTTGATCAGCTTTTATTATTTTAGCTAAAATATCTGCGAGGCGTTTCTTGGGAATGAAAAGTTTATTTTGGCTTACAGTTTGGAGGTTCACAGTCCAAGATTAGGCAATTCCATTAGTCTGAAATCTGGTCTCCATCACATGGAAGAACCATCACATGGGAAGCCGTGAAGCGTAGAGACACAGGGAGTACACACTTCCTGTGTAATCTACCCTCTCACAAAGGCTACTTTCAAAAGACAAGTCCTTGGTAACCCTAAAGACTTTCCACCAGGTCTACCTCTCAGGTGCCAAAATTAGATCAAGCATCTACCCTTAACCCATCAACTTTGTTGTTGTTGTTTTTTATTGGTTTGTTTTTGTTTTAAACAGAGAGAGGAGAGAGGAGAGAGAGAGAGAGAGAATATCTTCCATCTGCTGGTTCACACCCCAGATGGCAATGGCCAGACCTGGGCCGATCTGAAGCCAGGAGCTTCTTCCATGTCTCCCACATGAGTGCAGGGTCCCAAGCACTTGGCCCATCTCCTGCTGCTTTTCCAAGCACATTAGCAGTGAGCTATATCAGAAGTGAAACAACTGGAACTCAAAATGATGCCCATTTGGGATGCAGGCAATGCAGGCATACGTTTACCCTCTACATCACAGCACCAGCCCCAGTCCATCACTACATGACTTTGGGATTTAAACATCTACATGAGTTTATAGCATTTATCTTTTTCCCATAATGCAGAAAATTTTCCAGAAATCCCTGCAGAATTCAGCTAACACTTCATTGGCTAGAACCAATGAACTCCTGAACTCCCAAAGCTGATTTGTACCTGCTTTGGAAAAGTATAGTTTTAAACTTTTTTGGTATGTTATGTGCTAATTGTTAAACCACTGAAGACTTGACATCAACCATGGGTAAAGATTCACATGATGAAAATTAGCTAATTTTATATACCATATTAGGATTACTATTTTGGTTGTTTGGGGGAACTATGACATATTCCAAACCTCCTACATGGGAGACTTGAAGTAAAAATTATTCATTGAGCATAGTGCTTTTCTTTACACATGAGGGGTCTGTTTGCAAGGAAAAAGTCAATGGATATTTGAGAGTGATTAAGGCTCACTATCAAAGACTCTGTAAAACATTTTATAGATACATTTTGTTAGGGCCTGCCTAACAGGATCTCCTCAGTGTACACACTTTCATTTCTCCAAATCATAAAATAGAGAAAAATAATTGTACCAGCAATTTGAGGCATTGAGTTAGGTACTGGGACCATAAAGCTGAACAGAAGTGGAATTTTTTGTCTTTGATAATTTTGTAGTCTAGAGAAGAAAGTCACTCAAGTAAGTAGTTGGTATCAGTGACATTTCAATTTGATAGATGCTTTGAACATACCATAGAAATATAAAGAAGGACCAAAACCGTGTGGGAAATCTGAGAGCTCTCTGTCGATGTGGTGAGAGCCAAATTAAAGCTCAAACAATGAGACGTCAGCACTGGGCTGGGAGGAGTTTAGATGTGCAAAGTCGTGATGTATGTTTTTTCTGCTACCCTTTGGAAACATGATTCAATGACATAGTCAAAGCAAAGGAAGGATATAGGATTTCCTAAGTGGTTTAATTCAAGATCATTCTATCAAGCACACAGGTCTTCAAACAAACTCAAAAAGAAACTGTCAAATAACCACACTCATTTTCCAAACGTGCAGACCCATAAAAGTTTCAAAAGACTGACAGGAGGCAAGCCAGATAAATCCCTGATTTGACAAAGCCAATCTAAACAGCATTTCATACTTGGGGAGCCCCAGGTACAAGCCTTTATCTGGCGATGGTCTCTTTGCAAAAGTGAATTCATCTCACTTGTTCCAATGAATGCCTGAAATGTCTGTGAGATTGAGTATCAATAAGTGTTATCCTTTCTCTCTGTCTCTCTCTCTCTCTCACTGTCCACTCTGCCTGTCAAAAAAAATAAAGGCCGGCGCCTGTGACGCCAGCACACTGGGTTCTAGTCCTGGTTGGGGCACTGGATTCTGTCCTGGTTGCTCCTCTTCCAGGTCAGCTCTCTGCTATGGCCCAGGAGTGCAGTGGAAGATGGCCCAAGTGCTTGGGCCCTGCACCCCATGGGAGACCAGGAGAAGCACCTGGCTCCTGGCTTGGGATCAGCGCGGTGTGCAGGCCACAGCACGCAGGCCATGGTGGCCACTGGAGGGTGAACCAACGGCAAAGAAAGACCTTTCTCCCTGTCTCTCTCTCTCACTGTCCACTCTGCCTGTCAAAAAAAAAGTGTTATGACTTAACAGATATATATATATATCTGATATATATATATTCTGATTTGTTATCAGAACTGAACTACTGGACACTTTGCACTTGGTGGAAACTCAGTAAATGATCACTGCCTGACATTTATATTCCTGTACAATATGCAAGCAGTGAGAAAGTTAGCCATTCTTGTCAACCAGCATCTGTGAACTGTAAGTGAAACGTGGACGAGCTAGACTTTGTATTTAGATTTTCTGAAGCCAACTTAAATAGCCTTTCTCCTATGTAATTATAGCTCCCAATTGGCAGCCCCATTTTGTAATCACCTGTAATAAGAGTCATCACCATATACTCTTGAAGACCAACTCTATACCAAGTTACAAACAAAATAGAGATCAATTGTCAACAGTATCCCTGCCATCAAAGAGTCCGACATTTATATATGTATGTGTGTGTATGTGTGTGTGTGTGTATATATATATATCACAGAAAAGTAAAGAAAATTCAATTCATACCTCACAGTAACACTTCTTAGATACTCCTTCTCTTCTCTAATTTTTCTCAAATCCTATAACAGCTCTAGACCAACACTGTCCAAAGAATTTTCTGTGATGATAAAAATGTTCTACTTCTGCATGGTTCCATATAGTAGCTAAACGTTCTAAACTGATGCAGATGTCCAACTCCCAATGTCTATGTTGGAATTCAATGGATTGGGGCTGCCACTGTGGCTATTGAGCACTTGAAATGTGGCTCGGATAACTGAGGAAATGAAGTATATGTTTACTTCTACTCACTTTAGGTTTACATTTTTGCCAGAAACCTTTAATTTAAGGTATACAAACTTCATGCATTTCAAAATACAACTTTAGGAACGTAGTGATTCTTCCCACCATACCCGCCCTCCCATCAGCACTCCTACCCTTCTTCCTCCTCCAGGCTTGCACTTCATAGTTGTGTGTATCTGGTGGCTACTGTACTAGATTGCACAGATGTAGAGTCTCCCACCCCTCAATCCTTCAAATTCTTGCTTAAATCCAGTTCACTCATTGCTTGCAACAAAAGAGACCCTGGGAATTGAACCCACCAGTCAACAGCTCCCATATCCACTCCCCCTAGTTCTCTCTTTCTATCTATACAGACTCTTGATTCTGCACACAATATGTCTGGAGCTCTCTGAAGACAATATAAAAATCCCTAAAAGGGTAGAAAAGGAGGAAAGAGCTGAGTGAGAAAAACACAAAATACTCCTAAGAGGCTAGAGTGAAGAGGAAGAAATATGGGGGAATCCTTAGCAATTCATAAACTATACCTTATTACACTTAACAATAACACAAATAAATTGTGCAACACCTCATGAATCCACATTGTCATATATACACTTTTTATCATCACTGTGGAGGGGATGGTTTCAAAAGACCCAGCAGGCAGAGAGTGTAAGCAGAATCTAGGAAGTCGTGAGGAATCAGCCAACAGGCAGAAGGCCAGTTTTCATCAGAAGTAAAGGTTGGCTGGCACCGCGGCTCAATAAGCTAATCCTCCGCCTGTGGTGCCGGCACAGGCACACCGGGTTCTAGTCCCGGTCAGGACACCAGACTCTGTCCCAGTTGCCCCTCTTCCTGTTCAGCTCTCTGCTGTGGCCCGGGAGTGCAGTGGAGGATGGCCCAAGTGCTTGGGCCCTGCACCAGCATGGAAGACCAGGAGAAGCACCTGGCTCCTGGATTTGGATCAGCGCGATGTGCTGGCCACAGCACGACAGCCGTGGCAGCCACTGGAGGGTGAACCAACGGCAAAAGCACGACCTTTCTCTTTCTCTCTCACTGTCCACTCTGCCTGTCAAAAAAAAAAAAAAAAGAAGAAGAAGAAGAAAAAGAAGTAAAGAGGGCCTGAGCGTGTATGCTGCGTCACGTTCAGAATAAGCACAGAGTAGGTCAGTGAAGCTTGACTCTGGGAAGCTGGGGAAGTGCCTGATTCAGACAACAACGTGATGAGTTCAATACAATAGAGCACTGACTTAATACCATTTGAGGACTTAATGCCATTCACCTGCCATAACTAACGTAAATAGCCGCAGCATTCAAGGCTGGCCTAACTTCTCTGTGCTAAGCCTGATACAGAGGACCAAGGTTTGCCCAGTGACTGCAGGAGGGCTCCGTACTGCAGACGCCAGCACCTTCAGCTCTGACTCTGACTGAGGTGAGGGAGTTGAAGCAACTTGCTCCAGGTACGTGAAGGAGGGAGGGGTATGTCCCAAAGGACAATGCGGACATTAATATTTATAATAAAGCAATAGCTGTTTTCTAGTTTAACCTCAACCATCTTCAAGCCCTCTTGTTTCTGAATGCCTTGTGGCAGGGAAAACTATCCTTCTGGGTGGCAAAATGAAAAGAATGTGGGGGTCCAGAGGGAGGAGTTGAAGGGCAAAGAAGGAATAGAGAGAGAAGAGAAAGGGACAAGACAGTGTGAGGTGGAGCTCTGCATGAGAGTGGAGCAGGAGGAGTCCAATGTGAACACCTGTGGCTCTGTGACACCTGCTCGTCGTTCTGAAGTCTCCGGTGAAACCTCCCGTACACGCACATGTATTCTTTTAACTTATTTGGGGAAGGATAGAAATGTGGAGACAAGGGGCTATGCCCATAAGCAAATGGGTACTAAGGATGGAATAAAGAACAAAGGAAACACTGCAAGGTCCCAAACCATCAGAGGGTTTTGGGAGAACTATGAGAAGAATTAAGAGAAGGCAAGTGGCAGGGATGTCTTGAGTGGCAGCGAATAGCTATCCAGGAGCACGGCCAGGATGCAAACCTAGAGAGGCATGTGCTCCTTCTTCATACTCTTGACGGTCCTCCATGCAGATACTGGGCATGCTAGACTGAGGAACAGGGTGAGCAACCACCAGCATGTGTCCAGCCTCACTTGTGCGGGCCACTCACAATTGTCACACTCAGATGTTCTGGCTGCCACTCTGCGGGGCTTTCCTGTGTATTATTTTTGTGTCTCCAGGCAGCAACATTTCTGTCAAATGGTGACGGGATGTCAGGTCAGATTACGCTCCGTGTGATATGAAGAGACAGGTGCTGATGGAAGATGTCACCTCCTTGGTTTGGATGTACACACTCGTCACCAGCAATTAATGCCACTCCATTGGCCTTGGAATAGACCCGAATGTGCCAGGCAGGCAGAGAGGAAGCAGTTTCCAGGGCTTCAGATTTATAGCCCATGGGTCTTTGTGCTGTCTGCAGCAATAGCAATAAACAGTAAGACATACAGGAGCCAGAGGAAGGGGATTTACTGCCCTACTAGGGACCAGGTTCTGTGTTGGTGGTTCATATATGTTACCTCCATTCAGGAGGGTGACCAAAGCCTTCATCTTTGGCTTGGGAAAACCTGAGTTCAAATTCTGTGTCTCCCACATATTCATGCCTATGAGCAAGTTACTGAACCTTTATGAATATCAATGTCTTAACGTATAAAACCAAAACGGGTATAGCCACCTTCATGTTTTCTGTAGGTAACTGAGTACTGAAACCAGAAAATGACACAACAACAAAGAAAACCACAGACCAATGTTCCTGATGACCACAGATGCAAAACTTCTCAAAAAATGTTAACAAATTGAATCCAACAGCGCATAAAAAAGACTGTTCAATATGGCCAAGTAGAATAAAAGATAAAAGTGTTTACTCTAAGATCTGGAACCAACAAGGATGCCCACCCCCACTTCTCTGTTTTTAAAAAGCTTTTTATTTGAGAGTTAGATGATAGATAGCTGATAGAATGAGAAAGAGAGGGGGGGGGAGAGAGAGAGCGAGGGGAAGGGAGAGAGAGAGAGCGCGAGGGAGGGGAAGGGAGAGAGAGAGAGATCTCCTATGTCTGCAATAGCCAGACTACGCTAGGAACCAGGAACTCAAATTGGGTATCCGATGGGGGTGGCAGAGACCCAATCATCGGAGCCATAATTGCTGACCCCTACGATGTGCGTTAGCTGGAAGCTAGAATTGAACTGGGGCTCAAAGCCAGGCATTCCTGCATAGGAAGCAAGTGGCCCAACTGGCGTCTTGACTACTGCCTCCCATGTCTGCCCCTTTCAGCTCTTACTCAATACAGTACCAGAAGTCTTGTCAGGGAAATTAGGCAAGAGAAAGAAAAAAAGGCACATAAAGGACTGGAGAAAGCCATGTTGTCCCTGTTTGCAGATGCTATGGTCCCATATATTTTTAAAAAAACCCAAAGACTTCCCCAAGAGATTATTATAACTGATTTTAAAAATTCAGTAGCTGCAGAATAAGCATATACAAATAAGTAGAATTTTTATACAACAATAAAAACTCACTGAAAAGAAATTATAACTACAAAAATAAATCTGGAAATAATTTTAACAAAGGATGTGAAAGACTTTTACAATGAAAATTATAAAATATTAATGAAAAATGAAGATAAAAAAGGATAGAAAGATCTCCTATGTTCATGGATTGGAAGAAATAATATCGCTAAAATATCATTCTATCAAAGTAATTTACAAATTTAATCCAATCCCCACCAAAATACCAAAGAGATTCTTCCTAGACCTAGAAAAACTCTCCTAAAATTCACAATGTAAGCACAACAAGCTGGAGGCATTATAATACCTGATTTCAAGACATATCATGGAGCTGTTTTAACTAAAACCTGGCATAGCAACAGACACATGGGCCAATGGAACAGAATGAGAGTTCAACAAATGAGTTCACACATCTACAGCCAATTGAATTCTGACAAAGGTACCCAAAATACACACTGGTGGAGGGACAGTTTGTTCAATAAATGGTGCTAGATTGGATAGTCATATGTCTGGGACTGAAATTTTAACCCCCTCCATGCCCCACCCTACACAAAAATCAACTCAAAATATATCAAATACATAAATATAAGGCCTAAAATTATGCAATTACCAGTAAAAAAATAGGAGAAATGCTTCAAGACATTGATAATTGATAAAGGAAATGAATTCTGGACAAACATTTTGAGATAAAAACCCCCCAAAGCAAAACTAGACAAATAGGATTATGTCAAATCAAGTTTCTACATGACAGAAAATAATAATAACAACAACAACAACAACAGAGTGAAGAGAGCAGCAATAGAATGGCAGAAAACATTTGCAAATTATTCATCTGACAAAGGATTACTATCTTAAATATAAAGGAAACATAAATAACTCAACAACAATAAAAATCCGATAATGGGAAAAACCTCCAGAAATACCTACTCACAGAAGGTGAAAGCACGGGGGCAGGAGTTTGGCCCAGCAGTTAAAACGGCAGTTAAGACTCCTGCAGCCAACACTGGAGTGCTTCGGGTTGATGCCCTGGTCTGGCTCCTGCTAACGGAAATGCTGGGAGGCAGAGGTGATGGCTGAAGTGGCTGCATTTCTGCCATCCATCTAGGAGATGAACTGAGTTCACCAGCCACTGTGAGCATTTCAGGAATGAACCAGTGACTGGGATTGCACTCGCTCGCTCTCTCCCTCCTCCCCATCTCTCTTTCTCCTACCTTCCTCCCTCCTTCTCTCCTTCCCTTCCCCCAACAATAGAATAAGACCTTAAAAAGTAGAAATATCAATGGCCAACAAATATATGAAGAAATGTTTAATATAATTAGCCATCAGGGAAATACAGATCAAAACCAGTTACAATAACTATTACCAAAGAGACAAAAATAACAAATGTTGATAAGGATGCAAAGAAAAACCGAACACTTCTATGCTGTAAATGGAAATGCAAATTAGTGCAACTGGAGAACAGTAAGGAGGTTCCTCAGCACAGTGAAAACAGACCTACCATAGGATGCAACAATCCCACTGCTGGGCATTTATCCAGGGGAAATGATCAACGTATCAAAGGGATGTTTGCACCCCTATGTTTACTACAGCATTTTCATCATAGCCAAGTTATAAAATTAACCTCATTGTCCATTATTGGATGAAAGAAAAAAAAACAGTGTGGTATATGTACATAATGGAATATTCAGCCATAAAGAAGAATGAAATCCTGCCACTTGCAGCTAGATGCATAGGATGGAAGTTAATTACATTACATGAAATAAGTCATTCACAGAAAGACTAACGCTAAATCGTCCTCTCTCTTGTGCAAATGTTTAGAAAAATGAGTATGAATTTAGGCTAGTGAGTACTAGAGGCTAGAAAGGGTGGGGGAGGGGCAGGAGGGAGCCTGGACAACAGGTACTAAAACACAACAGGTACACAACACAGTGGGGAGGTGACAACTCACCCCAGTGTGTCACAGTAGGCTCCAAACATGGAGAAGGGGTAGGGAGGTGGAGGTACTGACTGCCTGACTGCATTGGTCTATATTGTATACAAGTGTTGAAGTTGCACTGTCTCCCATAAAATGTACAAGTACTGCATGTTAACCAAATACAAAATTTACAAATAGCCTCCTGCTCTGCCAGTCATGTAAAAGAATAGCACATAGGATTACATCTAATACATAATATTTGATAATAAACAACTATGTTATTAATAAAACAAATTCACCCCCAGCTGTTCCACTTCTGATCCAACTTGCTGCTAGTGCACCTGGGAAATGAGGGGAGGATGGCACAAGAGCCTGGACCCCTACCACCATGGGAGACTTGGATGAAGCTCCAGGCTCCTAGTTTTGGCCTGGTCCAGCCCCAGCTGTTGTGGCTATTTGAGGAGTGAACCAGGAGATGGAAGATCTTCCTTTCAAATAGATAAATAAACCTTTTTAAAAAGATCATGTAAGATAAAATAAAGCCTTACACATATGCAGGATATAGGTGAATACAAACACATACACACATACGTTTACTGGTAGTAAATGGTTTCTTTTTTTTTTTTTAACACCAAGATTTTTTAATCATTTGCAATTATCTTTATATACAGAAGATCAATTCAATATATACTATGTAAAGATTTCATCAGTTTGCACCCACTCAGAAACACAAAGTGTAAAAATACTGTTTCAGTACTAGTAATAGCATTATTTCACATTGGATAATACATTAAGGACAGATCCCTCATGAGACGTAAGTACACAGTGACTCCTGATGTTGATTTAACAATTTGACACTCTTGTTTATGGCGTCAGTAATCTCCCTAGGCTCTGGTCATGAGTTGCCGAGGCTATGGAAGCCTTTAGGGTTCGCCGACTTCGATCTTATTCCGACAGGGTCATAGTCAAAGTGGAAGTTCTCTCCTCCCTTCAGAGAAAGGCACCTCCTTCTTTGATGGCCCTGTTCTTTCCACTGGGATCTCACTCTCAGAGATCTTTCATTTAGGTCTTCTGTTTTTTCCAGAATGTCTTGGCTTTCCATGCCTAAACTATTCTCATGGGCTCTTCAGCCAGATCCGAATGCCTTAAGGGCTGATTCTGAGGCCAGAGTGCTATTTAGGACATCTGCCATTCTATGAGTCTGCTGTGTATCCCGCTTCCCATGTTGGATCATTCTCTCCCTTTTTCATTCTATCAGTTAGTATTAGCAGACACTAGTCTTGCTTGTGCGATCCCTTTGACTCTTAGACCTATCAGTGTGATCAATTGTGAGCTGAAATTGATCACTTGGACTAATGAGATGGCCTTGGTACATGCCACCTTGATGGGAATGTATTGGAATCCCCTGGCACAATTCTAACTCCATCATTTGGGGCCGTTCCGATTGAGCATGTCCCAAATTTTACATCTCCTCCCTCTCTTATTCCCACTCTTATATTTCACAGAGATCACTTTTCAGTTAAAATTTAAACACCTAAGAATAATTGTGTGTTAATTACAGAGTTCAACCACTAGTACTAGGATAAAAAAAAAAAATACTACCATGGATAAAGTATTACATTGTACAACAACAGTCAGCACAAGAGCTGATCGAGTCACGGTTTCTCATAGTGTCCATTTCACTTCTACAGGTTTCCCCTTTGGTGCTCAGTTAGTCATCGCCAATCAAGGGAAACAAATGATATTTGTCTCTTTGGTAGTAAATGGTTTCTTTACATTCCTGCCTTATGGACTTTATGTTTTATGGAAGAGAGACAAAAATTATGCAAATAAATAGTGACAACATGTAGACAGGAATTAACAGAATTTCTGACACATAGTAAACATGTGATAGATGGCAGAATGTTTTTATCATCCCTATGAAACCCTCTTAGTCCCAGTGAGGCACCTGAGGCTGTTGAAATACAAACAATGCAATGTATAGGAGTGAAACTGATATTTTGAGATTTGATTATTGTTGATAGCCCTTGTCTGTACTCTTGAGAAACAGTGGGTTTTTCTACTCACTACTTGTTGGAGTCTTTGTTTTATGGAGGGTTAACTTGTGATTGTAAAGTAAATTGAAAGTGTGTCACTGTAAAAATTAAAAGTACAAAGGAGGAGGGCGCATGGGAGCGGGGGTGTGGAAGATAACATTATACTCCTTTTTTTTTTTTTTTTAACAGGCAGAGTTAGACAGTGAGAGAAAAAGAGACAGAGAGAAAGCTTTCCTTCCATTGGTTCACCCCCCAAATGGCTGCTACGGCCGGCGCGCAGCGCTGATCCAAAGCCAGGAGTCAGGTGCTTCCTCCTGGTCTCCCATGGGGTGCAGGGCCCAAACTCTTGGGCCATCCTCCACTGCCTTCCCGGGCCACAGCAGAGAGCTGGACTGGAAGAGGAGCAACCGGGACAGAATCCAGTGCCCCAACCGGGACTAGAACCCGGGGTACCGGCGCTGGAGGTGGAAGATTAGCCCAGTGAGCCGTGGCATCAGCTAACATTATACCCTTAAAACTGTATATATGAAATACATGAAATTTATCCTTTTTAAAATTCAAGGTAAATTTAAATAAATGTTAAGAATCACTATGTTCCTCAAGTTGTATATGTGATATACATGAAGTTTGTATTCCTTAAATAAAAGGTTTCTGGGGGGAATAAAGTACACAGAAAAACATCAAGAAACTTAAATGAAATTATCTTTCATTGCAAAAAATTAAAAATAAAAATAGATGCCATGCCCAGGAGCACGAAGCCAGGTTTTTGTTAAGAACAGAGGTGATGGAAAACAAGAGGGGTGGGAATAGCACACAGCACCCCTGCTTCCAAGTCAGCTGAAGGTGAGACGTGAGAAGCCACAAGCTCCCAGAGCGCTACTCACAGGTGCTGTGTTCTCTGAGATGTGGACTGAACCAGCCCACATTCACGAGGGTGCCCAACAAGCACCTCCCCATGGGGACAAACCACCACTCTCCACCTGATGTGGGACTTCCCACCTGGGTGTGGGACTTCCAGTACTAAATCCAAGACAGTTCTGGGCTGGGGCGAGTCGGTCACAGTCACCAGGACCACAGAATTCAGTTTCCAAGCCGCATCATGAGACTGGAGTGCAGGGAATGGCGACAAATGGAAAGGAAGTAGGAGAGACTTGATGGAGAGCGAGATGTCCAGGCAGCCCTCACTCCGAGCCACAGCCGCTGCTGCTGGCGTCGCCACATTTTACCAGTTCCTCTGGCAAGGTCCAGGAAAGCAGGAACTGCTGGCCACCGGGTTGAGCACTGCGTAACTGAATGGACATAGATGGCTAATCAATAACTACCCAGATAAACGCCCCTCTTGGGCTGCGTGCTATCTGTGCCAAGCTTCCAGCCTTCACAGAGGTTCAGGCTGCACCTGTTACTTCAGAGTAACTGGCCCTGCAAACTGAGAAAGTGCTGAGTCGGGCTTCCAATGCCCCAGCTCAACTCAGAACTCAGGTGCCCTTACCGAGTCACTTAATCTTGAGTTCCAGATTCCTCATTTGCAAGATGGAGATAAATTATTACCCTCATTTCCCTATGATGATAATAGATTCGCTAGAGAATCAAATGAGATGTGTGCGCTTCTGTTTTGTAGCTTTGAATAGCGTTTTCCAAACTTGGTGCACCTGCCTTCAGATATCAACCAAAATTTGTGGGTTCTTTTTGAAGATTTTATTTATTTATGAGAAATGAAGACAGCGAGAGAGAGAGAGAATCATGCATTCACTGGTTCTCTCCCCAAATGGCCACAATGCCTGGGCCTTGGCCAGACTGAAGCCAGGAGCCTGGGACCTCATCTAGATCTCCCATGGGGTGACAGGGGTCCAAGCACTTGTCCAAGACCACTGTCTTTCCAGGTGCGTTGGCAAGGAGCTGGATCAGAAGCAAGCAGCCACGTCTGAAATCCGCACTCTGATATGGGATAGGAATGCCAGCATTGTAAGTGATGGCTTAACCCACTGCACCACAGCGTGGGCTCCTAACCAAACTTTGAGTCTTGGTTTACTTCCACAGAAGAGAAATTGCTTGGCTATGCCTGCTCCTTTCCCGTACCCTTTATTTCCTATCAAATGCAGCAAAAACCATCACCCTGCATGACCCGTGCGGCCCCTGCCCTCTGCCTGCAGGTGTTGGTTTTTAATGTAATTTTAATTTCATACATGAGCAGTATAGAAGACGTCAAATCGCTCTGAAGACTTATGAAAAACAGCAGTTCTTACCACTGTCCTTGCCCCTGCCCCAACCTCATCCAACCCTGTCCCCAGAGGCAATCATTTGCAATTCTTCTAGTTGTGTTTTGAACATTCACTTTCATATCTCAAAATAGGATACCTATATCTTTGCAAGGTCATAAGCTCCCAGATATGGTTACCATTTATTGGTGCCTCACTTTTAGAACATAAGAAGTCATCCCATAGTGGCACAGATGCTCCTGAACTTAGCATGAGGTCATGTTCTGCTAAACCCATCAACTTTGGATGCAGCTAACATGTATGGATAGCCTAGTGCAGCAATACAGTACGGTGTCTGGTGTTGGCTGTTTTCCCTCACCTCTGGGGACTGACTGGGAGCTGAGCTCACTGCTGCTGCCCAGAATCAGGAAAAAGACTAGCACTGTGCATCAGTAACCCTGGAAAATAATCAAAGTCAAAATTCAATGCCTGGTTTCTATGACTTCTGCAGCATCGAAAAGCAAAAAAAAAAAAAAAAAAAAAAAAAAAAAAAAAAATGTTGACCCTTCCTAAGTGTGGCACCATCTGTTTTAATGAAGATTGTGGACACATTCACAGCTGAGTCAGGTAAACTACTCCGATTCCATACCCTTTCTTATCTAATGTCCCATCTTCCGTGTCAGAGCTAACTTTTGTCATCCTGACACACTCTCCTATGTTCTATCACAAATTCCCAAATTTTAACGCTTGTGTAAACCTCCCCCGGACACACTCAGACTCTATCACGTTCTTAAACTTCAGCTCCTCAGGGACATTAAAGCCCGAGAACCCACCTCCTGCTCCTCCCTGGGTTACTCTGTTTCTTAGCTCTCCCGTCTGTCTCGTGGGTCCCAGAGGAAGTTTGTAGAGGAAGTAAAGAACTAAGCATTTATCAGTGCTCACACGGAATCGATTCCTGTAAACACGGAGCTGTAGATTGGATGACACTGTCCTTCAGATTTGAACAGGGATAGTTATTTTGTCTTTCATCCCCCTTTGCTGTTGTGAATTCTGATGATGTTCCAATGCTTGTTTTTTTGAGGGTGACTTTTTTTTTCTTTCTAGGAGATTTAAGGATCTTTTCGCCTCCAGAGTTCAAAAATGCCGAGATTTGCCTTTGTGTTCATTTTGCTCATCCATTAGGCTGCATACTTGGTCTGGAAACTCATGCCTTCTCAGTTCTGGAAACTCTCCTCCCTCTCTCCCTCCCTCCCTCTCTCCCTCTCTCCCACCCTCTCTCCCTTTCTCCTTTCCTCCCTCTCTCCCTCTCTCTCTCCCTCTCCATCCCTCTCTCTCCCTCTTTCTCTCTCTATCTCTCTCCCTCCCTCCCTCCCTCCCTCTCTCTCTCTCCCTATCTCTATCTCTACCTCTCCCTCTCCCTCTACCACATATTATAGCTTTTCCTTCTATGCTATTCTATATTCTCTCTTCCTAGAACTTCTATTCATTTCCATTGATATTTTGCAAGTCTAACTTCAAGTTTATTATTTGTGCTTGCCATTAAGTTTTAATTCTATTGCCATCATTATAATTTCCAAGAGTCCTTTTTTTTCTGAATGATTTTTTTTTTTTTGACAGGCAGAGTGGACAGTGAGAGAGAGAGACGGAGAGAAAGGTCTTCCTTTTTGCCATTGGTTCACCCTCCAATGGCCGCCGCGGCCGGCGCATTGCGGCCGGCGCACCGCGCTGATCCCAAGGCAGGAGCCAGGTGCTTCTCCTGGTCTCCCATGGGGTGCAGGGCCCAAGCACTTGGGCCATCCTCCACTGCACTCCCTGGCCACAGCAAAGAGCTAGCCTGGAAGAGGGGCAACCGGGACAGAATCCAGTGTCCCAACCAGGACTAGAACCTGGTGTGCCGGCGCCGCAAGGTGGAGGATTAGCCTGTTGAGCCGTGGCACCGGCCCTGAATGATCCTTTTTATAGCTTCCTATTTTTTTTCATGTGGACACAGTATCCCCACCACCACCTGCATGAGAATTTGGTTTTCTTCTATTCCATATCAAGACAGTAAAGCAGTAAACAGTTGGTTGGAAGCTTCTTTTGGATAGGGCAAATGCTAATTGGCCAGGCTCCTGTGCTTGCCACTTGGTCAGGAGACCTTGACAGCAGCATATTTACATATTTCTCTCGGGCAGCCCACACTCCCGAGGAGAACTGTTGCATCTCCTGCTTGCAGGAGCAGAACACTTTGCGGTCAGGATCCGAGGTGCCGAGAGTCAGAAGTCAGAATAGGAACAGAGCCCATCGTGCCCACTCCCCCTGAAGCCCCATGTTAACTCCCGGTGCCTGCTGCTCCTGCTCAGCCTCACGACCAAAAGGGCCAAAAGCCCCCACTTCACTCCCTGTTGCCATCACCACAGTGCAAACACGGCTCTTCTGCCCCATAGGGAGAGCGGTGAGGTTAAATCCTTCTTCCATATATTTTCTTTTTGAAAAAAAAAAAGTATTTATTTATTTGAAAAGAAGAATTAGAGAGAGAGAGACAGAGAGAGAGACAGAGAGAGAGAAACTTCTATCTCCTGGTTCACCCCCAGCCCGGCTGGGCTAGGCCAAAGCCAGGAGCCAGAAACTTCATTTGGGTCTCTGCATAGGTGGCAGGGGCCCAAGTACTTTACTGTACTTCTACTGTTTTCCCAGGCACGTTACCAAGGGAGTTGGATTGGAAGTGGAGTAGCCAGGACTCAAATCGGCGCTCATATGGGCCATACCACTGGCTCCTCCTCCATGAATGTTCAGTCACTCCTGTCTCCAGCCCTGCACTCTCCACCCTATTTATGTGGACCGGGGCCCTCCTGCTGGGCCCTCCTGACTGCTGGATCTGTTTGCAGTTCACCTTGGCTTTCTTGGATCCTCCTGACTCTCAGCTGCCCACGGGGCTTTCTTTTTCTATTGCCATTGGTAGGTTTAAACTTTGAAAAATATCCCCCTACTACGAGTTGAATCGGGTCACAGGAGGACACAAATAAAAAGTGTGTTCAGTGAACCATCTTCACCCCGATTTCTCATCAAGTCTGGAATCATCGACTGTGCTAGTGCCCAGAGCCCCAGAGCCGCTACCGCCCACGAAGCAGCTGGCAGGGGCAGTGAGGGGCACAGCCACCGCCTGCAGGAGGAAATACACAGCCAGAGATCTCAGGCTCCGTGGTGGGGACCTCCTCAAGGGTCTCCAATGGATTTGATCTGGAGTTACATGACTGAATTTCAAATGTACTACACGTCTTAGGAGAATAATTTGATATCTGAATCTTAGTTTTCTCACCTTTAAAATGGGAATCAAAGTGGACATCTACACACTTGTGCTGGCTGATGAGCTATATTTTAGCAATCTCAATAAATGTTCATCGAATCTGAGTGTAGGTTCATTTCTGTGACTCTTTTCCCTTCTCAGCCAGTCCTATGGTGGCACAGCTCCTGGGAGGATGCTTCTCACTCCTCATGCGCACCTCATTTTTACAACCTATCTTACATGTTAAAATAGTTATCCAGTGGCTGTTTTGCCTGGAGGTTAAGATGAATGTGTCCTGTATCACAGAACCTGTGTTCAATACCCGGTTCTGGATCCACCTGTGAGGGGTCAGTTAAGTGAGTCCCTGCTACCCACACGGAACACTTAGATGAGTCCCTGACTTCTGACTTCAGCCCAGTCTTAGCCATTGCTGGCACTTGGGGAGTGAACCAGCACTGGGGAGCTCGCTCTTGTCTGTCTGATAGAAAAACATTTAATTAAATAAAGCAGTAAAACAGCTAGTCCATGGAGAATAATTTTCAATATGACTGAAGTAGGATGTTTTTCAGTTTGACATTTTTTTTCCTGGAACTAATACTGAAAGAAAGTAATACACGTTTTCTTGCCTTCATAAACAGACAAGTTGGAACAGTTATACTTTTCCTGGGTATACTTAAGTTCTTTGTTCAATCCTTGTGTATTGTGCTTGATTTTATAATGTTTTCTTTTGCAAAATTAAAAATGTTATTTTCATATTCCAAATTCAATATCATGCCAATAGATAAAAGTAAAAATTGCCAATTAACAACAACAAACATCCCACCAACACAGAGACAATCGGAACCTTCACGGCATATACACAGATACCCCAAAAGGCTGAAAGAAAATGAGTTATGTATTTAGCTACATACAAATTAAAAGACCCTTCATGTCAAAATCCATGTAAACAAAATTAAAAGCAAAGAGTGAACTGACAAAATATTTGCCACAACATAACAGAATAATAGGGTTATTATCTTAAATATGTAATTCTTCCTTGCTTTTTAATCTCGTCTCTCTGGTCAGACTTTGAGCCTCTTGAAGACAAAGGGGATGTCTGCAATGTTGTAGTGACTCTTATTTCAGGGCCATCTGACCCATCGTTTCCAAACTGAACGGGTTGCATTGAAGAAACCTGTCTGAGGAGTTCACTCTAGTTCTGTGCACAGTGTCTCATGCAAAATTAATGTTCAATAAATATTTGTCGGATGGATGAGTGTGTAGAGAATAAAAAGTCATTTCTTTCCTATGAAATTCAGCTGGTATATATTAGATTTCTGTAAATAATAGAGCCAGGAGTCCCTCTTGACCTCTGTGCCCAGCTATTGGCTGTTTTATCTGCTGTCACTGCGTCTCCCCTTCTTCCAGTGTGCAGTTCCTAATCTCTAGGACACAGGAAATCAGAACACTCTGGTGTAGCAGGCATTTTGCCTGGTGATAGGGATCCAGAAACCAACACAATCGTCAGGTCCTTAAATAGCTCTCTCTCTCGGGAGGGAAGCTGGGACACAGCTCAAGCAATTGTGATCGATTTTAATAAGCACCCCAGTAGAGGGCTATCCATGGTGAGGAGCATGATCAGAAGTCAGGTGGATGAACCTGGCCTGTGACAAATAGCATCACACCTTCCACTGAGCACTTGGACTTCAAAGTGAGGCTGAAGGGGATGGTGGTAATATTTGTATTTTTAAAGATGACCATGTAGGTCCAAAGTGCTGATCTGAATGACTGACAAATGGAAAAAAAAAAAAAAAGATTTGCTTGCTGATCACTTGCAACCTCCCCAGCAAGCTGCTAGGCCCTTCGTGCAAGTGTGACAGCCAATGATCTTTCCAATAGTCCCTGGCAGAAGAGGAAGCCCAAGAAGATAGTGATGTGATCGGTTATCCTCCAGCCAATAAAAGGAGGTTTCATGATTCCAGTTCAGCTTTGTCTGTCCCCAAAGCTTGTGTGTGCCATTGTTTATTTTTGCGGAGAGGGAAGTCCTTAGAGGTCTATTCCCTCCCAGCTCAGACGTGCATTGAAAGGAAGTGGATCTAAGGACAATTCAAGTTCATTCAAGTTTCATCTTTTGCTCCTGCACAGGGACAGCGCACACAGAGCAGGTAGAATGCTGTTGGGTGGGACTTTTGTAGCCATGACCCTTTCTGCAGCTTTGCACACAGACAAACTTGTCTTCCAGCAGAGAGAAGGCCTAAGCCTCTGGTTTCCCGCAGAGGGCAAGCCGACATTGATGTTGGAAGTTCCTTTCCTGTTAAGGCTCTAGGGAAACCCAATACTTAATGACTCCTCTGATTCCAAGGTGCTGCTAATCTATTATCGTCCTCAACATGACACTGGGACTGTTTGTGTGTTTTTTCAGAAATTGGCTGCATTGATTTCTGCCCAATGTTAAACATTGCCCTGCTGTCTGAGAGGCACTGAGGTGAAAGATGACAAGAGCCATGGAAGACAGAGTGGGGTTTTTCTAGGCAGCAGCCTAGGAGGAGCTGCAGAAAGTCTGTCCAGGTACCCCTTCGCTCCTATGGCCTAACGCAATGCCCCTGGCTCCACTCCTAGCATCAGAGAATTCTCAGGGCTGGAGGAGCCTGTGGAACCACGCAAACACCTTGGGCAGCGCTGGCAAGTCAAGTGAGACCCAGCAGGGGAAGTGCCTTCCTCAGCAGTACTGACAGTGTTTCAGTCCTTTAGACCCGATGCTAGGCACCAATAAGCCCCTCACTAAATGTTTCTGTATTTACTGACTGCACCTTAGAGCCAGGTTGTGGAAGATTCGAATGATGACACCATGTCGGGAAGGGACCAGTTGCAGGGAGGTCTAGGAGGCAAAGTGAGAGCGAGTTGCAGGAGCAGGAAATGTGAAGCTGAGCACAGGGTGCTCATAGGGGGAAGTAATGAGAGATTGGCCACAAAGATAGATTAGGGTGACGTGGTCGGAGTCCTACAAACCAGCGCTGTCCAACGCTATGCAGAACAGCTGCTTCTGTTCTGTCACTTGGAAGCCCCAGGCCATTTCCTCACAATGGCATGAGGGACTCAATTCCTCTCCTCTCAGAATCTGCCACCTTCCTTGAATGCAGCAATGTTCATTTGGCGAATATTCACTGAGTGCCTACAACATGCCAGGTGCTGCGCCAGGTTCTGGAAAATCACCAGGGAATGAGAAAAACGAGGTTCCCGCCCTTAATAAAACTTACATTCCCTTGGGATACAGCATGGCAAACACAAATAACTGAGCAACTGCATAATTACAGATGCTCTGAAGAAAAGACACAGTACGATGTGACTGGAAGCAAGTTGTAAGAAGTGCTTTAAATGCACTTTAAATGGCATCTCTGAGGAGGGGACATTTCTGCTGAGATCTAACAGGAAAATGAGATGCAGCCTGCTCTGCAGAATGATGGGAGCCACTGGGCTCAACTAGACAAAATGACAAGTGCAAGAGTCCAGAAATAAAAGAACGAGACAAAAATCAGAAACTGACCAAGGCACATTCTATCACGTCCTAGATATTGAGAACAGTCTTCTCAATATCTAGGTTAGACTCAACAGTTCTCAAACTTGAAATAGCACTAGAATCACCCAGGGAGTCTGTTAAAAATGTGCATTCTTGGGGCAGGTGCTGTGGGGCAACAGGTGAAGCTGCCACTTGGGATGCTGACATCTGAAATCGCAGTGCCTGGGATCAAGCCCTGCCCACTTGTCTGACCTGTCTTCTTGCTAATGCTCCTGGGAAGGCAGCAGTCGATAGCTCAAGTATGTGGGTTTCTGCCATCTGAGTGGGGACCCAGAGGGAGGTCCTGGCTCCTGGCTCTGGCCTGGCACAGCTGTTGCAGGCACTTGGGGAGTGAATCAATGGATGAAGATCTTTGTTTCTCCCTCTCTGTCATTCTGCTCTTGAAATACTTTTTTTTTTTTTTTGAAATGCACATTCTTGGGCTTCATTCTATGAGATTTGGAGCATTTTAGATAAACACGTTAGCTTGTTTTAGTGCAAGTCATCCTCAGAACAATTTCTGGAGAGCCACGGAATTAAAAGGAGGACTGCAGTTGAGCACAGAGGGGCATGAGGGGGTGGGGATTGGGGTGGAGAGTGAATCAGAGGGAAGAGGTTAGCACATACCACCAGGGTGCTGTCTCTACCTTGCCGTGCTTGGACTGGCATCTCTGCTCAGAAGGGCAAGCTGAGGCATAAGGACAGCAGTGATTGCTCAGGGGATCCTGGAATCCCTGGAGACATCAGGATGGAGAATTGTTATGGGATGAAAGGAAATCTCTGCTAATAGGGGCCAGGTCATAGTCATCCCACCCACAATTCCCTCCAACCCATCCTCTTTGAGGTTCAGTTTGGAAGACAACTCCTGGCTCTCCTAGGAGGGTGAGGAGTTAAACATAACACATTTTAAGCAGGCTGGAGGTCCCACGGGAGCAGCTGGATGTCATTGTTAGAAGGGTGTGGGCTGTGGAGGAGCTCTTCAAAATAGGACAAAGTCAGTGGCAAAACAATTGGCTGCATCATTCCGAACTCATTCTAAACCCATCTGAGCAAATTACACAGAAAGCAAGCAAGAGTCATTATGATTTATATAAATATACGTTGCAGATTTCATTAAGATTAAGTCAGCTTTGCAGTTATCACTTGCTGAGTTGTTTGCCTGGCCCTTAATCTTCATTTGCAAATGTTCATTAGCCTCATAAAGAACTCTTGGTGGCCAGAAGCAAACTCAACCTTCACCTTGCTTTCTTCTCACCAGGGCTGCCGGGGACATGTCTACCTGGGGCTTCATCCTGGATGAAACCTCAAAAAAGACCTTTTCAAAGCATCTGATGGCAAAAGAGATCCAGACACATCCGTGTAAAAACTGTCTTCAAGTCAGAACCACTCATGGGGCCCCACGCGGGGTGAAGAACCGTATCTTTCTGTTGTGCGTTTCCCACCTACGAATAGACACCCGGGCAGGGACGCTCAGAGGTGATGTCTCTGTGTCAGTTGAGCAGTCATTCAATGATTCAATTAAATCCATTTATTAAGCTGTAAGTTGCAAGCAGTGAAAGGCCTTGGGTAGAAAGATGAAAAAAATCAGAAGACTAAAATGCCTTGCCATAAAGGAATTCACTCGAGTTCAGAATCTCATATATCAAGAGGTTTCTAAGTTGGCGATGCTAATAGCGGTCATGAAGAAATCATAATACCCCATGTGACGGGGGTCTTGTATTTTATTGAGCAAGCTGGAGGTTCTCAAGTGTTCTAGAAACTTCATCTTTCATTTTTCCAAATGAGGTCTTAGGCAGAGATTCACGCACCTGTTGGAGTGACCTTTCTAAAATGTCAGGTTGGCCATGTCACTCCGCAGCTCAGGACAAGGGTCCAAAAACTTTTTTGTAAAAGGCCAGTTGGTATCTGTTTTTGATTTTGTGATCCAGACAACTGCTGTGGCAACTACACAGCTTTGCCCTTGTAGTGCTCATAAACCAGACGCAATAAGTAGATGAATAGCCTTGGCATTGTTGCAATAAAACTGGCATTTACCAAAACAGGCAGTTGGCTAGTTTGGGCCCATGGCATAGCCTGCCCTTGTATTAGAATCACTCAGACCTTTCTCATTGTTAACCCCAGCACCCAGCTCACCACTCTATCCCACCCCTCTGCACCAGCCACACAGAACTTCTTTCTCCATGTATCCAGAAAACGCCATGTTCCTTCACAACACCACGTCTTGGTGCATGCCATGAATTGTCCTTCCTTTCACCTATTTATTCTTTGTGTTCTAGCACAATGTTCTCCTAATTTCACGTTGTAAATTTTTCTATAATATTTGTCTATTTAGAAATACTGATTTGCATGTGTATCTAACCCAGCAGAACATGAATTCCTTAAAAACAGGGGCCATATCATTACTACTCTCTGAATACCTGCTCCCAGCACTAAGGAATATTTGATGACTATAACACAACCCCCAAGAAATGGTGAAGGAGGTGCTACACTAAAAGGAGACATAGTGCCACCTTGGGTTCTGCTTAGTCAGAAGGGTCATGGCCCATTGTAAGGAGCTATCACCGCTTGACCCAGATAAACCCTACAACCTCTAATTGCTAGCTCTGGAACAAAGACAACTGCTGTCTCTTGGGAGAACCTGCCTCTTTCCAAATTCCTCTTGTGTTCCTGTCTCCCTCCATTTCTTCTTTGATGCTTCCTTTCCCTACCACATCCTAACTCCGCAAACAATGGGTACAGAATTATGAAGGGCTATTCCAATGCTTTGATATGCTCAATGAAATTTTGGGATTAAAATCACTTATGCAGCACATAGCTTTGAGCATCTTTTGTGTAGTGAGGACATACTTTTAAACAAGGTAGCTATAGCCCAAACTCAAAAAATTTAAAGATTACTGGGGGAGGGGAGACAGGGAAGCAAATGAATGGGTACTTAGACTACAGATTGGTAAATGTTACTGCAGAAATCAGGAGTGATAGAAGAGTTTCAAACCCAGAGCCAGCATGGTGGGGAAGCAGAAAGGTAATCTTTCCTCTTTTTAAGATTTATTTATGTATTTGAAAGTCAGAGTAACACAGAGAGAGGAGAGGCAGAGAGAGAGAGAGAGAGAGAGAGAGAGAGAGAGAGGTCTTCCATCTGCTGGTTCGCTCCCCAATTGGCCACAACGGCCGGAGCTATGCTAATCCAAAGCCAGGAGCTTCTTCTGGGTTTCTCATGTGGGTACAGGGGCCCAAGAACTTGGACCATCTTCTGCTTTCCTAGGCCACACCCTAGAGCTGGATCAGAAAAGGAGCAGCCAGGACTTGAACCGGCACCCCTATGGGATGCCAGCACTGCAGGCAGCAGCTTACCCACTATGCCACAGCGCCAACCCAGGAATCCTTCCTTCTTAGACTAAGTGAAATAAGAGGCATGGCATGGACTGGTCTTACTTGACACAAGTAAGCCAAGTGAATGGGGCAAAGAACATTTCAGGCATACAGGATAGAAAAGGCAAAGACCTTAGTGTGAAAAGAGCATGAATTCAGGGGACAGAGAGTCCTTTGGGCTCAGATAAAGCTGTATCACACTCGAAGTTTGTAGACAGTTTCATGAGAGCTGACACCACTAATCCTGGGGAAGAATCTGGTGAGCAGGGACCCCAGCAAAAGTCTCAGGAGGCGGCAACTTGGAGCCACTCATGTAGAAATAATGGAGTTCCTGCCAACCTAGACTAAAGCATGACTGGGCTATCTCCTAAGCCAAGAGCCATCAGTCCGTGCCTTCTGCAAATATAAATAAGCCCCTGTACGTGGAAGAAGACACACTGAAGACACAGAAATGGACAGACAGGTTCTCAGAAGCCCATCAGTGAGGCTGAGGGTTGGGGTGGGGGCCTAGGCAGAGGCACTGAAGGAACTTTGGGAAAGTGAGAATGAATAAGAATAGAAAAGAGTACAAGAATATCTTGAGCGATGGGAATCAGGGTCGAGAGGTCAAATCCAGGCACCACTGATGGTGCCCTGGAAGCCAGCACTCTGCTGTTTATTCTGCCCGTCTTGGATACCACTGGCTCTGCAAGTCACTGCGGATGTCGCCTGGGTCTATGGTCCAAAAGCCCTGAAGGAGAGGACGGCTTGTTTGGCCTGTTGAGAAGTCCCGAGTCCCCAAACATTCTGAGGTCCATTTTGCCAGTAATGCATCTTCCCTCTCTTTCAACACAGGGCTTCCATTCCATCCTTAGAAATGAAAACACCACAGTCAAGTCCTTTTCACTGAGCTGCGTTCGAGCTTCCTTCTTCAAGCTTCAATAGCCTCTCCATGGACAACTCATAGAACCTTGTTTTGAGCATTTTGGGCCCTGGGTTTAGAGACCATGAGCCTCCCATACCAAGAGCAGATAACAAAGACTGCCTTTGGGGCAAGATTCACATATCCAACAGCCCAGCCTCTCTTTCCTCTCCTCCATTCCAGACAGGAGGGTCTGCAGAAGCCCTGATCTCCCAATTGTCCAGGAGGTAGGGAGATAAAACTGCTATGCAGAGGACCCAAGGGAAGACCAAACTAGGGCTGCCTGACTCTTATCAAAAGGAAAAGGGGTTACAGCGCTTTTAGTGTTTTTAAAAGAAGTAATGCAGGGAAAAAACTCAGAATATGAAATTAAATTTGCCAAAAATGCTGAGACGTGGTCCTTGGAGAAACATTATCTCTACCGCGTAGTGAAACACATCAGCTCTGGGGTCGCCTGGCAATTACTGCACGGCAGAGGTTCCATTTGTTCTTGCGTAGACAATATTATCTGGCACAAAAATAGGGATGGTCGGTGCAAATTTTTGTAGACACAATTCCATATTGTAAGGAAGCGCTGCTGGGGGCTCTTCGTCCATATATAGTCAACATCCTGTTTTGCATGACAGTCAATAAGGGGACAGGACCAGTCCCCATCTCCTAACGAGTGGGGCTTGTCAAACGTCTTGGGAAGGGGTAAAGACATCAGGCATCTTCCAGTGTTAGAAGATGGCTAAAAGTAAAAGAGGCAGGGACTAGCACTATAGCATAGTGGGTAAAGCAATGCCAGCATCCCATATGGGCGGCAGTTCTAGTACCAGCTACTTCACTTCCAACTCAGCTCTCTGCTATGGCCTGGGAATGCAGTAGAAGATGGCCCAAGTCCTCAGGCCCCTGTCCCTGTGTCGGAGACCTGGAGGAAACTCCTGGCTCCTGGCTTTGGATCGGTGCAGCTCCAGCCATTGCAGCTATCTGGGGAGTGAACCAGTGGATGGAAGACCTCTCTCTCTCTCTCTCTCTCTCTCTCTCTCTCTCTTCACCTCTGCCTCTCTGTAACTCTGCCTTCAAATAAATAAATAAATAAATATTTTTTAAACTTTTATTTAGTAAATATAAATTTCCAAAGTACAGTTTATGGATTACAATGGCTCCCCCCCCCATAATTTCTCTCCCACTCACACCCCTCCCATCTCCCGCTCCCTCTCCCATTCCATTCACATCAAGATTCATTTTCAATTATCTTTATATACAGAAGATTGATTTAGTATATATTCAGTAAAGATTTCATCAGTTTTCACCCACACAGAAACACAAAGTGTAAAATACTGTTTCAGTACTAGTTATAGCATTACTTTTTAAAAAAGTAAAAGAAGTGATCTCTTGTAGGTTATTCCTTTTTTTCTTACAGATTGGCATTTCTCAAAGTTTGGGCTAGAGAATTTGTGAGAAAAACTGAAATATATTTATATGACATATCTTTTAAAGACCCATAAATTCAGGTCTATTTCCGCCACCCCCCCCCCCCCGATGAATTGTTTTCACGTTAGTAAATATTTTCACACCCTCCCCTGCCTATATAAACACAGGCTTGGTCACTTATCCAAATCCACAGTAATTCATTCAGAAGAATAGCACAGGGAGCCTCCAGCAATGACAAACAAGTGTCAAACATTGTTAAGGGGAGAGTATGCAGATCTTGAAAGAAGCTGCTGCCTTGGCAGAAGGCAAAACAGAGAGCAAGGACCTAGCAGCCCTTTCACCAGCTCAGTTCACTGCACCTCTGCGGTAGGTACTGAGTTTAGGCAGAACAAAGGCAACCGCCACTTCACTTGTTAGAGTTATGCTTCATTCCAGAGACCACACATGACAGCTGGAGTGCGATTCTCCCAGTGAGTCCTCTAGGTCACCCGTTTTCTCTTGCCTAATTGTACCCAGGACTTCACTGCCTTCAATCCAGCCAGATTGGACAACCTGTAACAGATTTCCACCCCAGGAGTCTAATACATGTCACTGTTTCTGGGACCACGATTGTACCATCAGAGCCTTGTTGCACATGACCGGACTACGTCTTTAACAATTTTTTAGAGTTAATTGAGGCGATTAGCAGAGGAATTGAGCAGACTATGATATTGGCTCCAAGAATGACTTCTTAATTAACACTGCAAAAGTGGCCACCAAGGGAACTATCCCCTCCACCACAACAAGAAGGCTGGCATATAGCACTGCAGAGACTCAGTTCCAGGGTCATGCCAAGACTGCAAGGTCATTAACAGCAACAGAATGTCTTCTGTTTCATAGCCTTTCCTGCCTAGCCATGATACAAGTCTTGCCAAGAGTATCTGATTACAAAACCAAACTTATATCCAAAATCTTAGCAATAGGAGAGTCCAGGAAACACCACTTATAGTATTTCAGTGTCTTCAGCACAAAATAGTTGAAGGAAGTTGCCAGAGAGAAAGCCATTCTACAACATTCACTTTCCCACCACCATTCTCTCCATCCAAGTTCTTAAATTATGAGTCAATGAGCCAAGTCATTGTTGAGATGTTATTGTGCACAAAGCACCTTGGAGGGTACAGAGATGTATGAGGTGTGTCTAAAGTATGATGTTTGTTGATGCAAAAGCCATCTGAGTTAATGAACTGGGATTAATAGCCACCTTCAAAGGGAACCCTCTGCAGATCACACATGGAAACATGGTACAATCTTGCCTTTTCTCAACACCCTATTAGGAACAGTCATGAGTGTACTCTGCATCAGTGTACACTCACTCACGTGTACTCTGGGAGATCAGGCTTGTGACACGACAGCCGTACCTGTCAGGGTGTTAGCCCATGTTCTTGTGTGTCAGACACTGTGCTGTATTCTTCACATACATTATCTTGCCTCAACTGTACACCAAATCACACTACCAAGTAGATGCTATTCTCATTTCTGTTTTATTGTATGAAACAGAAGTAACTTCCCCCTGTAACATGCTTACTAAGTATCAGCTAAGAAATAAAAACTGATGAAGGCTTTGTGGCTTAAAAGATAATTTTCTTCCCACAATGTTACATTCTTTTTATGAGATAAGGGAATAGAGTTTTTCTTCTTGCCTGGTAGTCTACTGTTTCTCTTAGGCTTGGTTCCCACTGGCTTTCAACTGACTCAAGATGGGGGTCCTCTCCTGGTACACAAAGACACCTTTGAGATGGCTGTTCTTGGGGCCAGCCCTGTGGTGCAGCAGGTTAAGCTGCCAACTGCAGCACTGGCATCCCATAGGAGCACCAGCTTGAATCCACTTCCGATCCAACTCCCTGTTAATGCACCTGGGCGAACAGCGGAGGATGGCCCAAGTGCTTGGGCCCCTGATACCCATGTGAGAGACCCAGATGACACTCCTGGCTCCTGGCTTTGGTCTGGCCCAGTCCTGGTCACTTGTCATTTGGGGAGTGAACCAGCTGTTGGAAGATCTCTCTTCTTTCTATCTCTCTCTGCATCTCCCTCTCTTGCTATAACTCTTTCAAATAAAATAAATAAATCTTCAAAAAGAGAGAGAGAGAGAGAGAGAGAGAGAGAGAGATGGCTGCTTTGACTGAAGAAATGCAAGAGAACATGCCAGTCTTAGAGGCAACAGCAGTGTTCGGAATCATGGATTATTATTTGAGTATACCCACAGCTTCCCCAGGTGACTACCTGAGAAAGGGACTCTAATCAACCACGTGTAACCCTTCATGGTATATATAATCAATAGTCATCTGGATATACAAGGTGAAGTGTTTATATGAAATGTAGGCATGATATTTAACTATTACATATTGATAATATTTTGGGCCTCTTCTCATTTATATGTAATTTGTTCCTTTCTTCATGTTCTTCCTTTTATGCACTATAATCCTGGGGTCTAATACATGAGCCCATTTTAGTTTGATTCCTGTTCAGTCACTTATTAATCACAGGGGTTTGAACTACACACTTAATTCCTTCTTAAACCTCATTTTTCTCATAAGTAAATTGATGATGGTAATAATACTTACCTACAAGGTTATTCATAGAATTGTTAAACAAATTAAACCTCATAATCCTATGAAAGCATTGATATACTCTCTGGTACACAGCAAAGACTGAATAAATGCAAGATAATATTTATTATTTATCATGTGCAAAAATCTGTACTAGAAGCCCTGAACATTTTTACCTTTTCTAATTCTATGTTTACCGAGTACTGAAATTATACAGTATTTCTAATGTAATTTCAGTCTTCCAGGAGCTCACTGTGTGATGGAAAAGACCGACCCATTAAAAAAAAAAAAATCAGTGGAATTCAGACCATGGCATCCAGCCACGATAGGTCTCTATTCTGCAGATATGGAATTGAGTGGTCGGCTCTGCTTGACTGTGCTATCCAAGAAGCCTTCAGGAAGTGATATTTGTGATAACTGTAAAAAGATGATTTCCAGAAAGTGGAAACAAAGGGAATTCCATGCAAAAAAATAAAGCAAGTTGTCACAAAAGGCACCACAGGTAACAGGCAAATCTCAAATTCACGGTGGGAGGTAGACGGATTTCGAGCCTATCAGGAATCACCATAATCAATCACATACAACGTCAGCCAACATTGATGCATACCACGTGAACCACAGCATTCCACGCGGCCCCCTCACTCCCCAGGGTCACATTCAGGGAAGGGTCTCACCGCCAAGAGGTAGTCAATGACAAGTTTTCCCAGACTTCCTACCGAAAACTGTGAAGGAACAGGAATGCAATTGACTTCAAGGATTCCTAAGACTCTTTTAAGCTTGTATCCCTCTCCCCAACATCTCACAGTGTAGAAACCACCAGTCATCTGTGCCCTGTATTCCCCAGGTGCCCACATGAGAGTCCTTCACTCCATCCCTGCCCCCAGCCTCCCCCCCATGTGCATGCTTTATTCATACCTGCTGGCATGATCAGGTGGGGGCAAACTTGGAGTTCTCAGCAGTGCACAAGACAATGTAGACAGGGCACTCCTTCATAGGCAAAGTTCACACGGGTTTCTTCTCTTTGCGATCCTAGACGCATTATATTTAAAAAATAACAAATTTGAGATTGAACAATTTTTGGCATTTTGCCATATTCACTTCATATGTAGATGTTACACATATATATACTATTTTTCTAAAAACAGGGATATTAATATCACATAAAGTGGGATTCATGACAATGATCATAGAGTGAGGAAAGATGGGTATATTTTCATGTATGTGCTATAATTCAGTGAAGACTAGTTATAACTCCCTATATATCAAATAATATGAAATCCACATAATTTGTATACACTATCTATATATATTTGCTTCCACATATAGGAGAAAGCATAGAACATTTATCTTTCTGTATCTGGCTTATTTCACTTAGCACAATGATCTCTAGTCCCATTCATTTTGTTGCAAATGCAAGGATTTCATCCTTTTTTGTGGATGGCTAATATTCTATTACATATACATTTTATAACTATAATATATATATATAATCTTTTTTTAACCCAGTTATCAGTTGGTGGACATCTAGGTTGACTCCAAACCTTTGTTATCGTGAATTAGGCTGCTGTAAATATGGGAATGCGGGTATCTCTTCCATATGCTGACTTCACGTCCTTTGGCTGTATGCCCAGTGGTGGGAGAGCTGGGTCATATGGCAGATGATTTTTTTAGTTTTTGAGGAATATCCATATTGCTTTCCATAATAGTTGTACTAATTTGCAATTCCATCACAAGTGTATTGGGGTATGCTTTTCTCCACTACCTGACCAGCATTTTCTGTTTATTTGTGGATAATAGCCATTCTAACTATGGTGTGAGATGAGGCCTCATTATGGTTTTTATTTGCATTTTCCTGAACTTTAGTAATCCTGGGCATTTTTAATATGTCTATTGGACATGTATTTATATTATTATATATATTATATATATTGTATATATTATATTATTATATGTATTTCTTACTTTGAAAAATGTCTATTCATACCCTTTGCTCATTTCTTTACTGGAATGCTTATTTTGTTGTTGCTAGGTTTCTTGATCACCATATATACTCCGAGTATTGATCCTTTAGATGCATAGTTTGCAAATATTTTCTCTAAGTTGTCTTTTCACATTATAAATTGTTTTCTTTGCTGAGCAGGAACGTTTTAGCTTGATATAATCTCATTTGTCTATTTTTTCTTTTGATGTCTTTCCCAAAACTCTTTGCCTAGCCAATGCAGCATTTCCCCTGTTTTCCTTTAGTAGTATGATAGTTTACGGTCTTAAGTTTAGATTCTCGATCCAGTTTGAGTTTATTTTTCATATAGGCTGTAAGGTAGGGGTCTTGGCTCAAACTTCTGAATGTGGAAAATCAATTTTCCCAAAAACAGTTTGTGGAAGAGACTGTCCTTTCTCCATGGAGCATTTTTAGCACATTTGTCAAAAATTAGTTGATTTTAGATGTGCTAATTTATTTCTGGGGGTTCTATTCTGTCCCATTGTTCTACATGTCTATTTCTGCACCAGTATCATACTATTTTGGATATGATAGCCCTGCATTCTGTCTTAAATCTGGTATTAGAATATCTCTAGCTTTTTTCTGTTATTGTTGCTGTTGTTGTTCTTTAAGAATTATATGGCTATTTGAGGTGTTTTATTTTTTCCATATGAATTTTAGGACTGTTTTTTCCAGTTTTGTGAAGGATGTCATTAGAATTTTGTTAGAGATTGCATTGAATCAATAAATTTCTTTGGGTAGTATGAACATTTTAATAATATTGATGCTTCCAATCCACGAACAAGGAATATTTTTCCGTATTTTGTATCTTGTATTTCTTTCATTAATGTTTTATAATTTTCATTGCGGAGCTCTTTCATATCCATGGTAAAGTTTATCCCAAGATATTGACTTATTTGAAAGTCAGAGTTACAGGAGGGTGGGATGAGAGAGACAGAGAGAGAGAGACAGAGACAGAAACAGGCCCTGGCTTTTAATTTTTTTGCATCTATGGTCAATGGAATTGTTCTTTTTCTAAAGACCTTTATTTATTTGAGAGATAGAGTTACGGATAGAGGGATGGAGAGACAGAGAAAAGTGTTCCATCCACTGGTTCACTCTCCAAATGGCTGCAATGGCTAGTGCTGGGCCTATCTGAAACCAGCAGCAATGAGCTTCTTCCAGGTCCCCCATGTGGGGGCAGAAGCCCAAGCACTTGGGCCATCTTCCACTGCTTTCCCAGGCCACAGCAGAGAGCTGGATCAGAAGGGGAGCAGCTGGGACTCGAACTGGTACCCACATGGGATGACCACACTGGAGGCAGAGACTTAGTCCACTACACCACAGCAAAAACCCTGATGGAACTGCTCTTATAAGTTCTTTCTCAGCCAAATGATTGTCGGTATATAAGAATGCTATTGATTTTTGTGGGTCGATTTTGTATTCTGAAACCTTGTTGAATTCTCTTATCAGCTCTAATAGCCTCTTTGTAGAGTCTTGGCTCACCTATAAAAAGAATCATGTCATCAGCAAATGGGGATAATTTGACTTCTTTCTTTTCCAATGTGTATCCCCTTTCTTTTTCTTGCCTGATGGCTCTGGCTAAAACTTCCAGAACAATATTGAGTCACGTGTTGACGGGCTCCTGCGGTTTCTAGTTCAGTGCTTCTCGAAGGCCTCAGGCAGCAGAGGATACACGAGATGCACTGTGCTCTTGAGACTATCTGGACAGACAGGACAGGAGGAAAAGGCCAGTGGAGGGAGCAGCAGGGAGAGGGCTGGGCCCAGCGTCGAGACAGCATCCTCAGCGCTGGACACTGAGTGCACTCTGCTCTCAACAGGCCTGGGAGGCAGCGTTTGTGAGGAATCGTGGCATTTTGGAGGTGGAAGGGCTACAGATATTCTGCTGCCCAGTCCTCTGGCTTTTACAGGTGGAGTTAAGGTCCAGAGAGGAAAAGAACACAGATTCTTTTTTCAAAAATTCCAAAATTCAGTTTACTCAAGAATTACATCTTTCACCAGAGTTACAACCTAGTCTTCACTTCTTTTTTTTAAGATTTATTTATTTATTTGAAAGACAGAGTTACACAGAGACAGAAAGAAGAGGTCTCCCATCTGCTGGCTCACTCCCCAGATGGACACAATGGCTGGAGTTGCACCAATCTGAAGCCAGGAGCCAGGAGCTTCTTCCGGGTCTCCCACGCGGGTGCAGGGGCCCAAGCACTTAGGCCATCATCTACTGCTTTTCCAGCCCACAGCAGAAAGCTGGACTGGAGTGGAGCAGCCGGGATTCAAACCATTGCCCTTATGGGATGCCAGCACTGCAGGCAGTGGCATTACCCACTGCACCACAGTGCTGGCCCCATCCAGTCATCATTTCTAAGAGACTAAGATATTAGCTCGTCGCGAGTGTGCATATATAAAGCCATAAAATCCTATGACATAGATGGATTTGAGTTTGTGTCTTCTTATCAAAAGGGCAGGACTCCCAGGGATATGTGTTTCAGGCTTCATTTTACCAAGGATAGAATTGCAGGTTGGGGGGAGCAGTGTGGGTGGAGAATGTTTAAAGTTGACCCTAATTACAATTCTACCCAGCCTTGTCACTTAAAATGTCACTGGCCAAGGACTTAGGCTCTTCAAACCTCAGTCTCCCCATCCATAAAGTGAAAGGTGTAATTATGCCTTGCTCTCCCTATGGTTGTAAGGATCGGCTGAGATAATGACACCAAATTTAACAAAGCCCTTAGAAGAGACGGTGCATGGAGTTCCCGCTCAGTGAGAGGGAGCTAATATTATTAGTTTTGTTGAACAAACAAATTCTGCAGGCACCCTGCAGCAAAGACATTCGAATATGTCTGGTGTCCTACCCCGTCCTCTGGGCCATGGTCAGTATTTACAGGCCAGGAGCTTTGCTGGCTGCACCAGTGTTGACTGTGGAACCACCTGGAGGACTAGAGGCTGTCCCTTCCTCAAGATAGCCATGCAGCCCCCAGGGAACGCGGGGCCCTGCCAACTGTGCTTGGCACGGAGCAGGTAGGCAGCAGTCTTGGCACAGCATCCGTCCTGGCTGGGCAAGGTAAGCCGACAGATGTTGGCTCCGACACAGACGTTGCCCAGGAGAGCAGCAGCCCTGGTGTCAGGATTTGCTAATTGCGTTGCCTCCTGGCACAGGGGCCTCACACAGCCTTGGAGAAATTCCTGCCTTAGGAAGGAGCCTTCCTGCCTCTCATTTAGTGGCAATTTCTTTCCCGGGGACAAAGCCTGGCTCCGTGATGAGACTGGGTTGCCTGACAAAGGCTTCTCTTTCCAGGTGGGCTGATCTCTAGAATGGAAGGAAAATTGACTTGGCCAAGTTCACCTGGTGGACTCATGAGCTCAGTGGAGCTATGCTTCGCATTTGAACACCAGCCTTTTGCACTGAACTTTACCACTTCGTGGCAAGTTACACGGATGGCTTAGGTCATCCCCAGCCAGAGAACCCACTGAAAGAATACACATTTCCTGCAGCCTCCCGCCCACCGAGTTTCTAACACAGCGCAGCCACACTTCACAGGCAGAAGGATCTGGCCCTTCATAGCATGAACCTGAACTCTGAATTCAGCCTCTGCCACACCACAGCCTAGTAACCTTGCACAAGCGATTCCCTTTCCCGGGGCTCAGCTACTTTGTGTTTAAATGTGTATCTCGGGGCTCACTTATAAATGTGTATAATAGAGCCTCCCCTCTTGTGCTGTGAGGATCCAGAGAGATGAGTTATGTAAATGACTTAATATTGTGCCTGGAGCATCTAAGTGCTCATTAAAGGCCCCTACTATTATTTCATGTAGCTAGCTGCAGAACAAATAAAGTCACATCTCTTTTAATAGTGCAATTAATTTCTCAACCTTCCCTTATGTGCCCAGATTGCTAAGAAGCACAACATTTCCTACCGGGACTCTCCCCATGGCCCCCTCAATGGTGCAAGGATGCTTAAGCAGCACCAAAGAGCCTGCACTGCTCCGAATGCTTCCCAGGGAGCAGGTGGGCCCCACTGCCTACTGCTGTTTAGCACAGGCTGACAGGAGAACCTGGCCCTGCCTCACACACTGTCCTCTACTGCTGCTGGGATGCCAACGCTCATCCAGCAACACTTGGTCCAAGACACAGAAGTGGAGAGTAAAGGCAGTCTCTGTCCTCAGTGGAATGCACATCTATAGTTCAGGATGCCACCAGGGGCCCAGCCACACTTCAACAGCAGGTGCTGGTCTTGATGCTTGTGTGGGATGTGGTTGGTATCGATTTCCCAAAGGCATCCCGTGCTCTTTTATTATATATGTGTGTTCATATGTGTACCTGCAAACACACATATCACACTGAAACACACAGACACACACCAAGCATAGGGTGATATCTGTTAGTGCGTAGATGGTATCTGTACATAACCACTAGCTTTTTATACATGTATACATATGTGTGTGTATGTGTGTGTGTGCATTTGAGAAGCAGAATTATAGAAAATATATAAATATATTACAGAATAGATATATTTGAAAGGCAAAATTATAGAAAAAGAGAAAGAAAGATCTTCCATTCACTGGCTCATACCCCAAATGACCACAGTGGCCAGGGCTGGGCTAGGCTGAAGCCAGGAGCCAGGAGCTCCATCCAGGTCTCCCACATGGGTAGCAGAGGCCCTAGCACTCAGACCATCTCCTGCCACCATCCCAAGCACATTATCAGGGTGCTAGGTCAGAAGTGAAACAGCCAGTACTTGAACCGGTGGCCATGTGGGATGCTGGCATCATAGGCAGTAGCTTAACCAGCTGCACCACAACACCGGCTCCATAACCATATCTTAATCTACTTGGGCTGCCATAATAAACCACCGTAGATCGGGGGCCCTAAATCACGAGAGTCCAAGCTCAAGGTGCCAGAGGATTTGGTTCCTGGTGAGGGCTCTCCTCCTGACCTGGAGACGGCCACCTTCCCTCTGCGCCCACACCTGGCCTTGCGAAGTGTGCATGCAGAGAGGGAAGGAGAGAGATGGCTCACCTTCTACGGCCACTGCTCCCATTATGAGGACTCCGCCCCCAAGACATCATCTAACTTCCCAAGGGCCCCATCTCCAATAGCCTCACACTGGGGATCAGGTGTGTATCTGGGAGAGGACACATGCATTCAGTCCATAGGTCACCTGCTAGTATTAATCCCATCTCACATGTGAGAAAATGGAGGCAGAAGGAGGTGGAGTAATTTGCAATCTTTTTTTTTTTTTTTCATTTTCAATTCTCTTTATACACAGAAGATCAATTTAGTACATATTACGTAAAGATTTCAACGGTTTGCCCTCGCATAGAGACACAAAATGATAATACTGTTGGAGTACTAGTTATAGTATTAATTCACAATGTACAGCACATTAAGGACAGAGATCCTACATGATTTTTTTTTTAAAAAAATTGATTAATTGTCTATGCAATTTCCAATTCAACACCAAGATTTTTTAATCATTTGCAATTATCTTTATATAAAGAAGATCGATTCAATATATACTATGTAAGGATTTCATCAGTTTGCACCCACTCAGAAACACAAAGTGTAAAAATACTGTTTCAGTACTAGTAATAGCATCACTTCACATTGGATAACACATTAAGGACAGATCCCTCATGAGACGTAAGTACACAGTGACTCCTGATGTTGATTTAACAATTTGACACTCTTGTTTATGGCGTCAGTAATCTCCCTAGGCTCTGGTCATGAGTTGCCGAGGCTATGGAAGCCTTTAGGGTTCGCCGACTTCGATCTTATTCCCACAGGGCCATAGTCAAAGTGGAAGTTCCCTCCTCCCTTCAGAGAAAGGTACCTCCTTCTTTGATGGCCCCGTTCTTTCCACTGGGATCTCACTCGCAGAGATCTTTCATTTAGGTCTTCTGTTTTTTCCAGAGTGTCTTAGCTTTCCATGCCTAAAATATTCTCATGGGCTCTTCAGCCAGATCCAAATGCCTTAAGGGCTGATTCTGAGGCCAGAGTGCTATTTAGGACATCTGCCATTCTATGAGTCTGCTGTGTATCCTGCTTCCCATGTTGGATCATTCTCTCCCTTTTTGATTCTATCAGTTAGTATTAGCAGACACTAGTCTTGTTTGTGTGATCCCTTTGACTCTTAGACCTATCAGTGTGATCAATTGTGAGCTGAAATTGATCACTTGGACTAATGAGATGGCCTTGGTACATGCCACCTTGATGGGATTGTATTGGAAACCCCTGGCACAATTCTAACTCCATCATTTGGGGCCGTTCCGATTGAGCATGTCCCAAATTTTACATCTCCTCCCTCTCTTATTCCCACTCTTATATTTCACAGAGATCACTTTTCGGTTAAAATTTAAACACCTAAGTATAATTGTGTGTTAATTACAGAGTTCAACCACTAGTACTAGGATAAAGAGAAAAAAAAATACTACCATGGATAAAGTATTACATTGTACAACAACAGTCAGCACAAGAGCTGATCAAGTCACTGTTTCTCATAGTGTCCATTTCACTTCTACAGGTTTCCCCTTTGGTGCTCAGTTAGTCATCGCCAATCAAGGGAAACAAATGATATTTGTCTCTTTGGGACTGACTTAATTCACTCAGCATGATGTTTTCTAGATTCCTCCATTTTGTTGCAAGTGACCGGATTTCATTGTTTTTGACTGCTGTATAGTATTCTGTAGAGTACATGTCCCATAATTTCCTAATCCAGTCTACTGTTGAAGGGCATTTGGGTTGGTTCCAAGTCTTAGCTATTGTGAATTGAGCCGCAATAAACATTGCTGTGCAGACGGCTTTTTTGTTTGCCAATTTAATTTCCTTTGGGTAAATTCCAAGGAGTGGGATGGCTGGGTTGAATGGTAGGGTTATATTCAGGTTTCTGAGGAATCTCCAGACTGACTTCCATAGTGGCTTCACCAGTTTGCATTCCCACCAACAGTGGATTAGTGTCCCTTTTTCCCCACATCCTCTCCAGCATCTATTGTTGGTGGATTTCTGAATGTGAGCCATTCTCACCGGGGTGAGGTGAAACCTCATTGTGGTTTTGATTTGCATTTCCCTAATTGCTAGGGATCTTGAGCATTTTTTCATGTGTCTGTTGGCCATTTGGATTTCCTCTTTGGAAAAATGTCTGTTGAGGTCCTTGGCCCATCTCTTAAGTGGGTTGTTTGTTTTGATGTTGTGGAGTTTCTTAATTTCTTTGTAGATTCTGGTTATCAACCCTTTATCTGTTGCATAGTTTGCAAATATATTTTCCCATTCTGTCGGTTTCCTATTCACTTTCCTGACTGTTTCTTTTGCAGTACAGAAACTTTTCAATTTGATGCAATCCCAGTAGTTAATTTTGGTTTTCAGTGCCTGTGCTTCTGGGGTCTTTTCCAAGAAGTCTTTGCCAGTACCTATGTCTTGCAGGGTTTCTCCTATGCTCTCCAGTAATTTGATGGTGTCGGGTCGTAGGTTTAAATTTTTAATCCATGTTGAATGAATTTTTGTGTAAGGTGAAAGGTAGGGGTCTTGCTTCATGGTTCTGCACGTGGAAATCCAGTTTTCCCAGCACCATTTATTAAACAGACTGACCTTACTCCAGGGATTGGTTTTGGATCGTTGATCAAATATAAGTTGGCTGTAGGTGTTTGGATTGATTTCTGGAGTTTCTATTCTGTTCCATTGGTCTATCCATCTGTTTCTGTACCAGTACCATGCTGTTTTGATAACAACTGCCCTGTAGTATGTCCTGAAATCTGGTATTGTTATGCCTCCGGCTTTGTTTTTGTTGTACAAGATTGCTTTAGCTATTCGAGGTCTCCTGTGTCTCCATATGAATTTCACCATCATTTTTTCCAGATCTGAGAAGAATGTCCTCGGTATCTTGATTGGTATTGCGTTGAATCTGTAAATTGCTTTTGGGAGAATGGACATTTTGATGATATTGATTCTTCCAATCCATGAGCATGGGAGATTTCTCCATTTTTTGGTATCCTCTTCTATTTCTTTCTTTAAGGTTTTGTAATTTTCATTGTAGAGATCTTTAATGTCCTTAGTTAAATTTATTCCAAGGTATTTGATTGTTTTTGTAGCTATTGTGAATGGGATTGATCTTAGCAGTTCTTCCTCAGCCGTGGCATTGTCTGTGTATACAAAGGCTGTTGATTTTTGTGCATTGATTTTATATCCTGCTACTTTGCCAAACTCTTCTATGAGTTCCAATAGTCTCTTAGTAGAGTTCTTTGGGTCCCCTAAATAAAGAATCATGTCGTCTGCGAAGAGGGATAGTTTGAGTTCTTCCTTCCCAACTTGTATCCCTTTAATTTCTTTTTCTTGCCTAATAGCTCTGGCTAAGACTTCCAGCACTATATTGAATAGCAGTGGTGAGAGTGGGCATCCCTGTCTGGTACCAGATCTCAGTGGAAATGCTTCCAACTTTTCCCCATTCAATAGGATATTGGCCGTGGGTTTTTCATAAATTGCTTTGATTGTATTGAGGAATGTGCCTTCTATACCCAGTTTGCTTAGGGTTTTCATCATGAAAGGGTGTTGAATTTTATCGAATGCTTTCTCTGCGTCTAGTGAGATAATCATATGGTTTTTCTTCTGCAGCCTGTTAATGTGGTGTATCACGTTGATTGTTTTGCGAATATTGAACCATCCCTGCATACCAGGGATGAATCCCACTTGGTCTGGGTGGATGATCTTTCTGATGTGTTGTTGCAGTCTATTGGCCAGAATTTTGTTGAGGATTTTTGCATCTATGTTCATGAGGGATATTGGTCTGTAATTCTCTTTCAATGCTGCATCTTTTTCTGGCTTAGGAATTAAGGTGATGCTGGCTTCATAGAAGGAATTTGGGAGAATTCCCTCTTTTTCGATTGTTCTGAATAGTTTGAGAAGAATTGGGGTTAGTTCTTCTTTAAATGTCTGGTAGAATTCAGCAGTGAATCCATCTGGTCCTGGGCTTTTCTTTGTTGGGAGGGCCTTTATTACTGATTCAATTTCTGACTCACTTATGGGTCTGTTTAGGTTTTCTATGTCTTCCTGGTTCAATTTAGGTAGGTTGCATGTGTCCAGGAATCTATCCATTTCTGATAGGTTTCCCTGTTTGCTGGCATACAAGTCCTTGTAGTAATTTCTGATGATTCTTTTGATTTCTGTGGTGTCTGTTGTTATATTTCCTTTTTCATCTCTGATTTTACTGATTTGGGTCTTTTCTCTTCTTTTTTTAGTTAGTTGGGCCAATGGGGTGTCAATCTTGTTTATTTTTTCAAAAAACCAGCTCCTCGTTTAGCTGATTTTTTGTAATGTTTTTTTGGATTCAATCCTGTTGATTTCTTCTCTGATTTTGATTATTTCTCTTTTTCTACTAGATTTGGGTCTAGTTTGCTGCAAATTTTCTAGATCCTTGAGATGCATTGAAAGCTCATCTATTTGGTGCCTTTCCAGTTTCTTGATGTAGGCACCTATTGATATAAACTTTCCTCTTAACACTGCTTTTGCTGTATCCCATAAGTTTTGGTATGTTGTGCTGTTATCCTCATTTACTTCCAGAAAATTTTTGATTTCTCTTTTGATTTCTTCAGTGACCCATTGTTCATTCAGGAGCATGTTGTTCAATCTCCATGTGTTTGCATATGCTGTAGAGATTCCTGAGTTGCTAATTTCCAACTTCACTCCCTCATGGTCTGAGAAGTTGCATGGTATGATTCTAATTCTTTTGAATTTGCTGAGACTTGCTTTATGGCCTAATATGTGATCAATCCTAGAGTAGGTTCCATGTACTGCTGAGAAGAATGTGAATGCATTACTTGTAGGATGAAAAGTTCTGTAGATATCTGTTAGATCCATTTGGGCTATAGTGTTGTTTAAATCTACTGTCTCCTTGTTGATCTTCTGTCCTGTCGATCTGTCAATATCTGTGAGTGAAGTATTGAAGTCCCCCAGTACTATTGTGTTGGGGTCTAAGTCTCCCTTTAAGTTTCTTAACAAATTTTTTAAATAAACCTGTGGCCTGTAATTAGGTGCATATACATTGAGAATTGTTATATCTTCCTGTAGTATTGATCCCTTAATCATTATATAGTGCCCCTCTTTGTCTCTCTTAACAGTTTTTGTGTTAAAGTTTATGTAGTCCGATATTAAGATGGTTACACCCGCTCTTTTTTCATTTCTGTTGGCATGGTATATCTTGTTCCATCCTTTTATTTTCAGTCTGTATGGATCTTCGTTGGAAAGATGTGTTTCTTGTAGGCAGCAAATAGATGGTTTTTGTTCCTTAACCCAATCAGCCAATCTCTGTCTTTTAACAGGACAGTTTAGACCTTTAACGTTCAATGTGACTATTGATAAGTGGTAAGTTTGCCCTGCCATTTGCCAGATATTTTCTAATGTATGCTTTGAATTCCCTGTGATCTTTTGCTGTGAGGTTCCCTTCGTTTACCTTCTTTCATGTTGATGGTCGTGTTTCTGTGTTTCTGTGTGTAACACGTCTTTAAGTATCTTTTGCAGGGCTGGACGAGTGGCAACAAATTCTTTCAATTTTTGTTTGTTATGAAAGGTCTTTATTTCACCTTCATTCACAAATGAGAGCTTTGCAGGGTATAATATTCTGGGCTGGCAGTTTTTCTCTCTAAGTACCTGGGCTATGTCTCGCCATTCCCTTCTAGCTTGTAGGGTTTCTGTTGAGAAGTCAGCTGTAAGTCTAATTGGAGATCCTCTGAGAGTAATCTGACGTTTCTCTCTTTCACATTTTAGGATCTTTTCTTTTTGCTTCACTGTGGTGAGTTTAATTACAATATGTCGTGCAGAGGATCTCTTTTGGTCATGTTTATTAGGGGTTCTATGAGCTTCCTGGATTAGGATTTCTCTGTCTTTCTCCAAGCCTGGAAAGTTTTCTGCTAGTATCTCCCTAAAAAGGCCTTCTAATCCTTTCTCCCTCTCCATACCTTCAGGAACACCTAGAACCCGAATGTTGGGTTTTTTAATAGTATCCTGTAAATTCCCGACAATATCTTTTAGTTTTCTAATTTCCTCTTCTTGTCTTTGGTTTGACTGTTTCCTCTCCTGTTCTCTGTCTTCTAGGTCCGATATTCTCTCCTCTGCTTCACCCATTCTGGTTTTAAGGCCCTCAAGATTGCTTGTCACTTGATCTATTGAATTCTTCAATTCATTAAGATTTTTTGTCACTCTCGTAGCTTCTTGTTCTACTAGTTGTTTCATTTCGTTTTGATTTCTCCGTAGTGCTTCATTCTCGCGAGAGAGATTTTCTATCTTATCCATTAAAGATTTCTGTAGTTCAAGAATTTGTTTTTGAGAACTTCTTAATGTTCTTATCAATTCTTTGAGATCTGCTTCTTGCATTTCTTCTATCTCATTATCTTCACAATCCTGACTTGGGGTGTCTTTTCCGTTTGGGGTCATCATAGCGTCTTCCTTGATCTTGCTCCCTTGGAATCTGTTTTTATTTGGCATTTTTTTTTTTCCCCACACTCTTTCTCTGGGTTGTCAAGGTAACGGAGTTTGTGTGCGCGGTGTGTTCCCAGTTTTTGGATCCCCTTCAGGTTTCTACAGCCTCGGGTTTTTGGTTCCGTCTGCCTCAGTGATGGGCGGGAGGGCGGGCGGGCGGGCGCGCCTTGTCCCACTGCGTTTAATCTAGCTCGAATTAGCAGGGTGGGTGACGAGAGAGACTAGTGTCCGTGCAGGCTCGCCTCAATTGTGCTGTTTCCCCCCTGGCGTCTGCTTCCCCCCCGCCAGTGTCTCGGGATCCCTGTATCGGCCCCCGTTCAAGCGCTCAGTTCCAATGGCGACTGTGTTCCGCCCGGCTTCCGGTTCAGCCGGCGGGCGCGCCGTCCCACTGCGTTCAGTCCAGCTAGAATTAGCAGGGTGGGCAACGAAAGAGGCTAGTGTCCGTGTGGGCTCGCCTCAATTGTGCTGTTTCCCCCGTGGCGTCTGCTTCCCCCCGCCAGTGTCTCGGGATCCCTGTATCGGCTCCCGTTTAAGCGCTCAATTCCAATGGCGACTGTGTTCCGTCCGGTTCCCGTCCCTCCCGGCAGCTCCCGTGCCACTAAGGCACGATTTGCCGTTCGCAAACTTACTTTCCCCTAGGTCCTCTGCGTCTCATTCACTGGGTCCGGAAGAATTTCCACTGCATTTTTTTCCGTGAGATTTTTCCTGAGGCTATAGTAACTCTGTTTTTATTAAACTATCTTTTTGCGGACTGCTAGTGCGCGTCCTCACTATTCCGCCATCTTGGCTCCGCCCCCCGTAATTTACAATCTTTAAGCGGGAAAATTAGTGGGCTGTTTGGTTAATAGACTAACACAGTATAACCTGCTTCTGAGTTCTTACTTTCATTACTTGTTAATGAATCTTGGGTTTTTAAGTTTTAGCTCTTTGCTCAACATTCTCACGCTGAGCCTGTCCCAGACCCAGACATGGCTGAGTGTGGAACAGGGGAAGTCTCTGGCTGGTGCAGTCCCAGGAATCCACCATCTCCCTCCCCATCATCATCCAGCCCTGGAGTTCGAGGCCAGATGGACATTCTGGTCTTCCCTCTTCAGGGTGAGCCCTGGAGGCAGTTCTGCCTTCTATTATTGGACCCCAACCCAGGCAGGTTGGTTTCAGTTCATTAGAAAGGGTCTAATAACACTGGAACTTACAAGCAACAGGCTCGAGGGGAACATTAGCCTCCTCCCCACCCTCCAGCTTCTTCCTCTGGGCAGACACAGTATGATCTTCTCGTCACCCATGACCTGTGTGGCTACTGACGTTGCTTCTTGTCATCCCACCTTATCTCCCCCGCTCAAGTTCGAACTCATCAGTTTGAGCAGAACAAAAATAATGAGTTTGAAGACTTGCAACATGCAGAGCAGTAAAGTGTGCTATTCTATCACCAGATGGTCTGAGTTTTAATCATGACGCCTCCTGCACATCCTTGGGCAACTTACTGGCCCTCTCTGTACCTCCATCTCCATATCTGTAACATGGAGGCCCTAATACTAACTCATTAGACTGTTGGAGGGGCTGGCGCTGCGGCATAGCAGGTAAAGCCGCCGCCTGCAGTGCCGGCATCCTATGTGGGCACCAGTTTGAGTCCTGGATGATGTACTTCTGATCCAGCTCTGTGGTATAGCCTGGAAAGGCAGTAGAAGATGGCCCAAGTGCTTAGGCCCCTGCACCGGCACGAGAGACCTGGAGGAAGTTTCAAGCTCCTGGCTTTGGATCAGCCCAACTCCAGCTGTTATGGCCATTTGGGGGGTGAACCAGCAGATGGAAGACCCCTCTCTCTCTCTCTTTCTGCTTGGCCTCTGAAACCTTTCAAGCAAATAAATAAATATTTGGGGGAAAAAAAAAAGACTTGGATAGAATGTGAGGACACTTCACAAAGTTGATTCAAAAATGAATTGAAAGATAAGCTGCTTTTGGTGCCAAAAAAGAAAAAAAAAGTGAAATCCATGCACACAAGAAGTTTTCAAAATTTCATGGAAAATGTATGCATGAGAAAGCTATGAATGGATTTCAAAGAAGTTTTTTTAGTATTTCTTGATTTATTTTAAAGAAAGAGTGACGGAGGGAGAGGAAGAAACAGAGATATGTCTTTCACCCATTGGTTCACTTCTCAAAAGTCAGCAACAGCCAGAGTTAGGCAAGGCCAAAGCCAGGAGCCAGAAACTCCATCCAGCAACCCATGCTCTCACACCATCATCTGCAGCCTTCCCAGGTTCATGAGCAGGAAGCTAAATGGGAAGTAGAGGAGCTATGGCTCTAACTGGCACTCTCATATAGGATTGGGCATCCCACGTGGAAGCTTACCCATCTGTGCCACAATGCCTACCTCAAATTTTCTGCACCAAAATAAGCTTATCTTTTAATTCCATTTCCATGAACTTTTTAGAGTATGCTTGTACAGGCCAGCAGTAGTTGGCATATACAAAGCATGCCATAAAGGTGAGCTATTACAAATAAGAACGCTAGTTCCAGCACTCCTTACCTTTATGATTGTGGGCAACTCGTTCTTTCTCTCCAGCTCTGACTTCCTCATTTGTACAATGCAACAGACAGAAATAAAACCATATTATGGCTGATGAAATCTGGTTTCGAGTTTCAATCTGTCCCTAAGTAGCTCTGGATATTGGCAAGTAATTCTGTCTCACTGTGCCACAGTGTTTGCACCTATAAAGCAAGAGAACAGAATGAGAAAATCTCAGAAATCCTATTACTCCAAAGATATGTGTGTCTATTATCTTACTATATTGCTGGGTGCAGAGAAGGTACTCAACGCCAATGATCCTTTAAATCCATAATATAGTTTTACTGTTCATATATAATTACGATTACTTCATGAGGTTGTATCAAATGGGAACATGCTTACAGTCTCATTTGCTGTTTACAACAGTCTACTAAGAGAATAGTACAGATGAGAACAACTCACATTGTTCTGCTTATCGCGTTCTGCCTTAAATACTTAACTTGCTCTACCTCATTCAGTCTCCACGGTGCTGCTCCGAATTCAGTACACTTGTACCTTGGGGTCCACAGGGAATTGGCCCAGGACTTCTAAAGATACCAAAATGCATGAAAGCTCAAGTCCTCTATTTAAAAAAATTGTATAGGATTTGCATATAACCTACACACACTCTCCCATATACTTCAACTTGTCTCTAGATGACTTATAATACCGAATACAATGTCAACCCTACATAAGCAGTTGTTATACTGTATTTTTTTAGGGAATAATGACAAGAAAAGTCATGGGAAAATGTTTGGCACAGATGCAGTTTCTTCTCAAATAATTTCAATCGATGGTTGGAGGAACAGAGAGAGCCAACCGTGTTTACCCTTACACCCACTGTTCAGATGAGGATGGGAAGTCTCAGAGGGCTGAGTAACATGTTTAGTGTTTCTCAACTAGCAGGTGGTAGAGCCGGGCTGCAGAGGAGACCTGAAGACAACAGCTATTTCATGGGCAGGCAGTTATTAACGAGCCTGCCTTCCAGAGAGAGATTCCGAGGCTCAGTCAGCAAGCAACATGCCCAAGTTCACTTATAAATTAGTGACACGGTCAAGACCAGAATCCAGGCTTTCCCCCCCTCGTCTGGAGTGTGCTGCACTGTGCAGCTCTCAGACCCGCTTGCTTTTGGAATAAATGAATACAAATGAGGGCTGATTTGTATTCATTTTCAGCTATCTGACAGATTTACACTCTCTCTGCTGCACACCTCCAACAAACACAACCCTGTGCATACTCTTTTGGGTCTTCAGGGATTTGTCCTCTCTCTCCAACCCACTCCTGGCCCTGGGAAACTCAGATAATAGTCCTGTCTGTGACCATGTCAGTCCCAGACTCCAACAGGAGCCACAGGCAGCATCAGCAAAACCTTGGCAGGTGCCATTGCTGTGTCTTGTACAGACATCAAAGATGTAGGTCCCTAAGCACCGATGACAGAACCAACCAAGACAAAAACAAGGAATGATCACTCCCAGGACTGGCAGCAGTTGGAAGGAATTACCCAGACTAATTAAATGTGAAATAATACATAAAGTGAGTGGGTACAGCAAGGAGGGAGGGAGGAATTACTACACCCCCCTTTGTTTGACATGTCTATATTCACACCACATCGGTCATTTTGGTACCAAGTCTCAGGAAGTATCCTTGAAGATGACGTCCAGGTAAGACATACCATTCTGCTTCAAATAAAGATTGTCTTCATTGGAATGATTGATGAATACATTAATGAAAGATAACTAATAGCTCAGAAAGGTCAAACACAAAGCTTAGGACACGGTTTGAGTTCAATAGATGTTTGTTGATTTAATTCATCCAAGCTTCTAGTCATTGAGAGCCTAGACAGCTGCAGTAATACCCAGTGAAGTGATAGAATTTCCAATTAAACATGTCTGAATTCAAGCCTTCTAATTAACTGCTCACTAGCTCCCCCAGCCTGGAGGGGCTGCTATCTACAGCAATCTTGATTCCTTCGGGATACACTTACTTACAACATTTCCTTGAAAATGAAGCGAACCCTGTAAAAGGAATTCAGTAGTTGCCACATTCATTTTGGCAGATTTAAGAATTTTGTTGACACAAATGCAACTCTGAGAGTTGCTTTGAATCACAGGTATCATTTATTCATACTTTTATTCAACACGCCTGTGTTTTAGAGGGACAGGTCTGGTCTTCCCCTGAGACCTAAAGGAGCATGAACGGCAGCTTAGAAAAGCAAAGTTCAGCCTGAGAATTGAATAACCCTATTCCAGGGAACCGGACTAACGGTCAAATTCTGCATGTTGACAGAGCTGTCCTGTTGACATCAGAGGGGAGGGTCACACTGCTCTGATTTTTCCTGCAAGAAGGAGACCATTTAACTGCTGGTTTGTGGAGACAAAGCAAATCCAGGGGTGAAGCTGGGGGTGCAAAAAGTGGCCTTGATTTGAGAAGGAAGCAAGCATCTTCCCCCTGAACCACTAGGCACTTGGTCTCAGGGCTGGGAATGTTGACATGACCAAGGACCCTGTCGTGGAGGAAAGGGTTTGCATGGTCCCTGGACCTGTGGAGGCAGCATGGGAGCTGATCAAGGATGAAATTGACCTGGAAGCTGGACAAGGACATGCCCCAGGAGAAGCCTCATAGCTCTGTCTGGGCCTGCAGAACAGCATCTCAGAGGTTCAAAGTCCTTAATTGCAAAGGAGACTGCTGTAGATGTGACTTCTGAGATATTAATGAACGTGATGATAATGTGTCTCTTCAGCTAGAAAATCTAGAAAAGCTACCCCAGAGAGCTCACATTTATTTTTATTTCATGGGAATTGAAAACTGCATAACAGACACAATTTCTATAATCACACTGGCTTCTAGAAAGCTCAGAGGAAATTTTTCGATCAACTCAAATATTCATTGAGAAATGTTTACTGAGTACCTACCCTGGGCCAGGTTTTCCCGATGCCTGGCTGCAGTGTTCATTTCCATTTTTAAGAAGAAATTCCACTTCTAATTTATGCTATCTTGCCTTTTTTATATTCTCTTGTACGATGCCTGAAATTCTTTCTGAAACAAGGCCGGGGTATAATTAAACTGTGTAATACAACTGCTGAAGGAAGCTGACATCACTTTCAGATGCATCCATCATCATTTCTCATGTTGGTTAGTTTTACAATTTAGGAAGAACTTTTACATGCATTATCTCTTCTGGTTTGCATAGCAATGCCTGGAGGTAAACCAGGGATTACTCTCCCCATTTTATCAAGAAGAAACCTGAGGCTCAGTGTGGCTAAAAGACCTACTTAACAAGGACGGATCCTGGACTGCAATTCATTACAGGCATTTTTACTCCAGTTTTATTTTTGTTATATCCAGCTGAATCATATATTATGGAACACGACATGAGAGCAGCTCACAAAGTTCATGAAAAAGGAAATTAAAAGATAAATTTATTTTCCTATCAAAAAATTTTGAAAGCCATATATCTGCAAAGTTCATGGAAAACGTACATTACAAAAAAAGACCTTATCAATGGATTTCCAAACAAAGTTAACTTTTAATTCCCTTTTCCATGAACTTTTTGAAGTACCCTTGTGTTTCATGGTATCCAGAGAAAGACAGGCCACATTTGGAACAGAGTGTTCAAATCTGTAGGCCTTATTGTATTTTCAGAGAATGCCCAAAGAGAGAAGGCATCTAGATGCTATGTTGTAGGGGGAATTATCAAGGGCCCGTGGATAGTAGTCTAAGGGATAGAGTTATATGGGCAGCATGTCAGCCATCCTAAAGTACTGCTTCCCACCTGTGATTTTTGAGTGGCATAAATTGAACAAACGCGCGGATGGCAGAGGAGTCATCCGAAGTTGTGCCTGCCTGTTGGCTGTCTCTCCAACCTCCATTCTACTTGTGTGAACAAGGATAACCTTCCCTCAACAAGCACAAACTCAACTCAAATGGGATTAAGCAACAGCAATATCATCTCACATCCCTGGATGTCAAGAGCCCTGGGGGAGAAGGGAAGCAAGCATGGGGTGCTTCGGAACTCACAGCATCTCTGACAGCTCCCCCTGTCTTTTTCTGTTCTGATGACAGCAGCGATAGCTTTGTTCAAAGGTGGACACCATTATATGCAGACACAAAGTGACTGCTGGTAGCAAACAGGACTGCGCACTTTGCTGTCTATCAGGAAGAGAGAAAAGCCTAGGAGGAGACCCCTTCTGTCTTATTGGTTCAGCTTAGGTTTGGTCTATCCCCAGAGCAATCGCAGTCACCAGGGGCGTTCCTTGCAGTGCTTGGATGAAGCGAATCAGAAGTCACCCATGGAAGTTACTCAGGGCTGGCGTGTCCGCTGAGTTGCATGAACCACATGGCAAATGAGTCGACACACACAAACCCTGGCTTCTGTTGGAGGGCTGGGAAGGCTGTGGGGCCGTCACAGCGTCTACTTCTCTACTACACAGAACACACTTCTACTTCATTATGTTAGGTAGGAAGTCAGAAATTGAGCCCATGTGTGCGTGAGACAGGCCTGCAGACCAGCACCTACTGTGGAAGCTCCAGAAGCCCAGCATCTTGCACTCAAAGTCCTGCCCAGACCCTGACACCCTCCCGGGTGGTCCCAGCTCTTCCCCCAGGGAAAGCTCCCAGGAGAACTCTCTCCTCGGGACCAGATGGGCTACCTGACCTGAGAACACGGGGCAATAAAACCTTCTCAGATGCCCTAAAGCAAGCCCCCCTACTCTGCCCAGTGCCAGCAAATCTGCGGAGGAATTTGCTAATTTTCACCCACCAAACCCTTCTGCCAGGACTCCCCATCCTTTGTCCTGGAGGAGAGGGGGAGGTGGGTAGACAGACTTCCTTAAAAACCCAGGGAGTCCAAACAGACTGCGAGCTCAGCCCTCTGCCTCTCTGCTGAGCCGCCCCGCTGGCCTGCCAGGTGTATTCTCTCCATTTGACCAGGAAACCTCGCTCTCCCCCAGTCCAAGTGGGGGACTTCAGTCCCTTCAGTTCTGTCCCTTCAGTTCTGATGAATGCCCTATCCCCAATAAAGCCTTATCACTCTGCTCTTTGTGGGGTGCCCTACCCCCAATAAAGCCTTATCACTCTGCTCTTTGTGGGGTGCCCTACCCCCAATAAAGCCTCATCACTCTGCTCTTTGTGGGGTGCCCTACCCCCAATAAAGTCTCATCACTCTGCTCTTTGTGGGGTGCCCTACCCCCAATAAAGTCTCATCACTCTGCTCTTTGTGGGGTGCCCTATCTTCAATAAAGCCTCATCACTCTGCTCTCTGTCTCACTCCTGAATTCTTTCTTGCATGAAGAGAGAACTCCAGGGCTTCCACACCACCACCGCCTCGCAGGAATCACCTGTACTGCATCCCCCAGGCCCGTGAATTATTAGTTCTTAATTCTGCCTCATCAGAGTAAGCTTGATTAACTGAAATAAAAGCTCCTTCTCTCTTCCTCTAAGAATAGTGTGTGGCTAGAAGGCTCTAAAGTTGCTCTTGTCATTTTTTTTCTTATTACAGAGATAAAGTATCCCAAACAGAATGCTGACACACAGAGAACGTCAGGGCATAAAGAATTACCGAGCAGTGGGGTCAGAGCCCTGAGGACATTGTGAACCTCTGACTCAAATTGTACCTGAAACTCACCCTAACACTGAACCTCTCAATTACTGAGTTGATCAATTCTCATTATTTTTAAAGCCATCTTCAGCTGTGTTTTCTGTTTCTTGCAACACAAACAATTCTTACTGATATACTAGAATCCAGTCCAATCAGATGAAAATGTTTCTAGCCATCAGAAATGCCCCTAAAATGAAACAGGCCATCTCCTATTCTTTTGTCTTCCGTTACTAGAAGCATTTAGAAAGAGAATGGCTAGGGGCCGGTGCTGAGGCACAGCAGGTAAAGCCATCGCCTGCAGTACCAGCATCCCATTTGGACACCAGTTTGAGTCCTGGCTGCTCCACTTCAAATCCAGCTCTCTGCTATGGCCTGGGAAAGCAGTAGAAGACGGCCCAAGTCTTGGGCCCCTGCACTCACAGGGGAGACCCATAAGAAGCTCCTGGTTCCTGGCTTCAGATCAGCGTGGCACCAGTGTTTCAGCTATCTGGGGTGTGAACCAGAAGATGGAAGACTTTTCTCTCTCTCTCTCTCAGCCTCTGCCTTTCTGTAAATCTGCCTTTCAAAGAATAAATAAAATCTTTAAAAGGAAGGAAAGAGAGAAAGAAAGAGAAAGAGAGAAAGAGAAAGAGAAAGAGAGAGAAAGAGAGACTGGCTGAGCATCTGTCTGGGGTACCACAAAAAGGGATTCCTGGAGTGAGGGGGCTGAATAAAATCTTCTTATAATCTTTCTGATTCTGCCATGTTAATACTTCTATTAAACCAAGAAGAAAGTGGAAGGTGAGACAAAATGTGTATAGGAAAATTCAGATCAATGTGACTTGAGTGAAAAATGGTAATTGTTCTTTCTGAAGCAGAAGTAGAGAGGGGATACGCTTCATTCATTCATTTGTTCTTGCAGTAATTCACTGATTCAACAGGTATGCACTGGTCTTCAATGCTAGGCGCTACACATACAGGAATAAATGAAAACAAGAGCATGAACTCATGGAGCTGACCGTCTAGTGACCATGCTATAATGGAAAGTTATGGGAAGAAATATCTGAATGCCAGTGAGACCTCCACTAACCATGTCGCCTTGCATTGGATTCTCTGACCCTCAATTTCTTCCTTGATTGAATGGGAGCTCTAATATCTACCTCATGTGGTAGTGTGGAGATTAAGAAAGACAATACACATACATAAAATACCTAAGAAAGGTCAAGAACAAAGTAGTTAAGAGACAAATTGGTGGGGCCCCGAGCTCATTAGGCTAATCCTCCACCTGCTGCGCTGGTACCCCGGGTTCTAGTCCCGGTTGGGACACCAGTTCTGTCCCGGTTGCTCCTCTTCCAGTCCAGCTCTCTGCTGTGGCCCAGGAGTGCGGTGGAGGATGGACCAAGTGCTTGGGCCCTGCACCTGCATGGGAGACCAGGAGAAGCACCTGGCTCCTGGCTTTGGATCGGCGCAGTGCGCCAGCTGTAGCAGCCATTTGGGGGGTGAACCAACGGAAAAGGAAAACCTCTCTCTCTCTCTCTCTCTCTCTCTCTCTCTCTCCTTCTCTCTCTCTCTGTCACTGTCTAACTCTGCCTGTCAAAAAAAAAAAAAAAACAGAGAGAGAGAGAAATGATATTTCCTATCCATAGCTGCAGCACTAACAGGGGTTAAAGGAGAGGTTCCAAAGTTTCATGCTCTGCATGATTCCCCCAACGTTTAGATTTAGGAGAAGATAAATGGTCATGGTCATGCATAACTCCAAAACAACTCGATTTGGATAGTGTCTACGCAATAAGAAAGACGGACATGAAAAGCATCTAAGCTTGTATGTTTATTCATGCATTTGAAAAAAAAAATGCATTGGGCATCTCCAGTGAGGTTAAGACTACTCTGGGTGCCTGGGGGCTAGCAGTGATCAAACCAGAAAAGAACCTCATGTGGATTCTATTCAACCAGGGATAGAAATTTCAGGGTACTTCAAAAAGTTCATGAAAATCTCTACTTTTTGGGTTTTTACATTTTTATTAACCTGTGAAACTTTAACCTTTTTGTGGGGAAAGATAAGGTTATTTTGGTGCAAAAGCCTTTCTAGATCCATGCATTTTTTCATGCTACATGTCCTCCTCTAATTTTTTGAAGTATGCTCATGCAAATCAGACGCTGTAGGGGAACCATCACAATGCAACAAGGCACCAAATGATATATCAATGATGTTAATATCTGTGTGCTAAGGAAATGGGAAGGAAGCGGAGAATCTCAAGGCTTTGCATAGCCAGAGAATCCTTGAGGGAAACAGGAAAGCTGGAGATAAAGGAGGACATGCCCAAAGCCTTGTGGTGCTTAGTAAAAGGGAGGCTGGTGATGAGCTATGCCTGGGGTGTTGTTCTCACAAATATTTAACCAACTGGGAGCAGCTTTGGGAACCTGGTAGTGGGTAAGGTCAGAAGTTTGGAGTGAGTACTAGAAAAAGTACTAGACATAGCCTATGTTGCTAGAAAAAGCTAGGTTGCTTTAAGGGCAATTCTGTTGTAGATCCAGAAGAGGAGAGCTGCTGAGGCAAAACATTCTTAGAGATGAACTAAGCCCTCACTATCAGAATGATGGTAGGACAATGGACTATGGATGCCATTCGGAAGGCTCTGAGACAGAAGTGTAGGGTATCTTCCTGGAAACCGGAGTAAAGGTCATCCTTACTACAAAGCCGCAAAGAACTTGGCTGAATTGTGTCCACATCCTTGTGTTCTGTGGAAGGTAGAACTTACAAGCAATGGACTAGGATATTTGGCAGGAAACAAATCTCTAAGCAAAATGTTCAGGGAGCTGAATGACTTCCCTTGGCTGCTTAAAGTGCATGATGGAAGGAAGAAATTAAAGATGAAATTTAAGATCCAAATGGAAACAGAACTTAAAGATTTGGAAAATGCTAAGACTATTGAAATTAAGAATGAAAATACGTATTTGAACAGAGCACCAAGGATATGACCATGCCCCCATCTGATTAGGAGGAAGTCAGCTGATATTTGACCCTAAAGACATTCCAGAGACCTTTGAGATGGCCACTCTCACCTTAGGCACAGAGGACCAGGACCTTAAAGCCAGAGCCATTTCAAGGAAGGAGCCTAGGACACCCTTGAGAACCTGAAGCTCACTATCCATGGCCACCTCAAGTTCTTGATCCATGAATTCCAGAACAGCACTCTTTGACCACTGTTAGGTGGTGGCACCCAGTGGGCCCAAACGTGACATAAGCTGACCATTCAAAGGATGCAAGTAGTAAAGATTCATGGTGCCAACTCTACACACAGTGTCCAAGCTATGGGGCCTGGCCACCTCCACCTGGATTTCAAAAGATGCCTCTGAGAGCTTTGAGACCAGCAGTAAACTGTCTTGCGATCAGAGCCATCACAGAGTGCTCCCACTAGAGCAATGCTTAGTGGAGCCATGGAGGCAGGCTCCTGAAAACCCAGAATTATAGAGCCTTCAGCATGCCATGTCAGCCTGGGAGAGCCACAGACCCGACTCCAACCTGTGAGAGCACTAGTATGGGCTATACCCAGGAAAGCCTTGGAGGTGGGGCCTCTGGAGTCTTGGGGACCCAACCCCTGCCCCTGAGTGTCTGGAAGGCAAGACGTGGAGTCAAAAACTATTCTCAAGGCTGACGACTGAATGTTGTTTGCTGTGATGGATTTTGGATTCAGCTGAGTTCTGAAACTCCATTCTCCTTGCCTATTTCTCCCTTAGGGAATGAGAAAGTCTACTTGTGTCCCATTTAGGAAGCACATAGCTATGATGTAAGAGGCTCACAGCTGGAAAGAGAAATAATGTAATTCAGAATGAACTGTACCCCGAGTCTCACCCAAGTCTGACTCTGATGAGTCTTTGGATTTGGGCTTTAAATCTGATTCTACCGTGATGTAAGACTAAGGCTATCGTAATGGAATGAATGAATTTTGTATGTGAAAAAGACATGCATTTTGAGAATATAGGAGAAAAACACTATGGTTTCAATGTGTGTGTCCCTCCAAAATTCATGTTGAAACCAAATCCTCAAAGCAACAGCATTGAGGTGGTACCTTTAGGAGGTGGTCAGGCCATGGGAACACTACTCTGGTGGACAGGATAAAGACTCTACAGAAGTGAGCTCAGTCCTTCCATCTCTTTTGCTCAATGAGGGCACAGCATCCATCCCTTTTGCTCTTCCACCTTCCTCCAAATGGGGATGCAGCAACAAGGGAGCATTTTGGAAGAAGGGAGCACTAGATGCTAGACCGACCAGTGATTTGACCTTGAACCTCCATCCTCCTGAACTGTGAGAAATGATTCTATGTTCTTTATAAATTAACCAGTCCCAAGTATTTCGTTACAGCAACAGGAACAAACCGAGATAATCCCCAGCTTCATCTCCCCAACTCTGGATCAATTCCCATCCACTGTGGCATCAGCAGTCTTAAGCTGGATGTTGGCGAGTTTCAATAGTATTTAGTGGTGTCTTGGTAAAGCATTCTCTCTGATTTCTGGAGCAGGAGAAGTCAATTGCAAGATGCTGTATGAGGATGATGGAGCACACCTTACCGCGGGTTTTATGGATATATTTGTAAAATTGTAAAGAGTACTATGACTCCTACATTGCATTAGGGGATGGAGCCAGAGAAACACTACTTTCTGTTCTGGCTCTTGCAGTTCTATTTTGAATGCAGTTGGTTCTGGAGAGGTCAGAGATGTTTTGGAGATATGACAGATAGGGATTATAACATGGGTTTCACAAAGGAAGTATTTAAGGGCAACATATGGTCATTTATTTAAGATTCAGATGCAATTCCTGGACCACAGAGAATACCTCTTTCTTTCTTTCTTTCTTTGACAGGCAGAGTTAGACAGTGAGAGAGAGAGAGAGAGAGAGAGAGAGAAAGGTCTTCCTTTGCCGTTGGTTCACCCCCCAAATGGCCGCTACAGCCAGCGCTGCGCCGATCCAAAGCCTGGAGCCAGGGGGCTTCTTCCTGGTCTCCCGTGTGGATGCAGGGCCCAAGCACTTGGGCCATCCTCCACTGCACTCCTGGGCCACAGCAGAGAGCTGGACTGGAAGAGGAGCAACCGGGACAGAATCCGGCACCCTGACCGGGACTAGAACCTGGGGTGCCGATGCCGCAGGCGGAGGATTAGCCTAGTGAGCTGCGGCTCCGGCCAGTTTCTTTTTTTTTTTAAAGGTTTATTTATTTTTTATTTGAAAGTCAGAGTTACACAGAGAGAGGAGAAGCAAAGAGACAGAGAAGTCTTTCATCCAATGGTTCACTCCCCAATTGGCCACAATGGCTGGAGCTGCGCCGATCTGAAGCCAGGAGCCTCTTCTGGGTCTCCCACGTGGGTGCAGGGGCCCAAGGAGTTGGGCCATCTTCTACTGCTTTCCCAGGCCATAGCAGAGAGCTGGATCAGAAGTGGAGCAGCTTGGCCTAGAACCGGCGCCCATATGGGATGTAGGTGCTTCAGGCCAGGGCGTTAACCCGCTGCACCACAGCGCCTGCCCCATCCATTTAGTTTCAATAAGTAAATGAAATGATTTATTTTCTTTTGTAAAACTTTTCACCCATTGTTAGCTTCTAACATTCTGTTGAATGATATTGGTACTGCCTTTTTAAAAATTGAGATATTTCTTTGAAAGCCAAAGGGAAAGATGAAAAAATAAACAGCATAGTTTGCTCTTAGTTATATCAAAAATTTACATGGGCCTCAAATGGTCAGTCTATCTCTTTCTTGTGTGCATTCTTATGACAAATAAGAAGTTCTTTTTGACAGTGCAATGCTGGCACAGGAGTGGACAGGCAGATCAATGGAACAAAATAGATGGCCCAGAAATAGATCCCAGTATGTATGAGAATTTAATATATGATAAAGGAGACATCACACATCAATGAGAAAGGGAAGGATTACTTAACAAATGGTGCTGGGACCTCCGGATAGCAATTTAGGGGGAAAAAATCAATTTTAGGCCCTCACTTCACATCATGCAGAGAAATCAATTCTAGATGGGCTACAGAATTAAATATAAAAAATATCAAGCCCTAGAAAAACTCAACAAAAAAAGAATAGTGAATAAGAATTCAATCTCCAGAGGAGCAAGAACTTTCCAAGCTTAGAGCAATAGAATAAAACACAAAGATCAACGGATCCAACTACGTAGAGCTTAATTTTTAAAATCCTAACACAGAAACGTACAAAAGCTAAAGTCAGACTGAAATAATAGTTGCAGCAAATATTAACAAAGTGTTAACCTGTCCTATAAATGGCTCGTATGAATCAATATAAAAGAATGCTAAGAACTAGAGCAATAAATGGCAAAGATACCCACAGGAGATTCACATAAGAAAATATATCTGAAAAGCAAGCACATGGGGGAAGATCTAAGCTCACGACTAATTAAGATAATGTAGGGGCCGACACTATGGTGTAGCAGGTTGAAGTCCTGGCCTGAAGCACTGGCATCCCATATGGGCACTGGTTTGAGTCCTGGCTGCTCCACTTCCAATCCAGCTCCCTGCTAGTGCACCTAGAAAGGCAACAGAGGATGGCCCAAGTCTTTGGCCCCCTGCACCCACATGGGAGACCTGGAATAAACTCCTGACCCCTGATTTCGAATCAGTTCAGCTCTAGCCATTGCAGCCATCTGGGGAGTGAAACAGTGGATGGAAGATTATCTGCCTCTACCTCTCTCTGTAACTCTGTCTTTCAAATAAATAAAATAAATCCTTTAAAAAAGAGAATATAAATTTTAAAATTTAGAATGAATTTTTAAAACGATAGAATGGGCAAAATTATTTTAAAATAAGAACATTCCATGCATATAAAACTAGAGAAACTATCACATTTATATAATGCATGGAGCAGTGTGCATTTGTACTAAGATACTTGAAAAGATTTCAGATCATGTGGAGCTGTATTTCCAATTTGCAGAATCTAAGCTAAAATGTATTTTTACATTTTTGTTTACTTTCATTTTTATTTGAAAGGCAGAAGCCCAGAGAAGTAGCTAGAGAAAGAAGGATCTTCCACCTGCTGGTTCACTCCAGCCTGCAATAGCCAGGGCTGGGCTAGGTCGAAGCCAGGAGCCCAGAACTTAATCCAGGTCTCCCCTGTGGGTAGCAGGGACCAACACACTTGGCCCCAATGGGGCCACAACATCTAAGAGCTCTATAATACTTTGCAGCACAGATTGGACTTGTTACAGAGCATGGTTTTGCTCTGAACCTCATTCAAAACCATTGCCATCCACTGCTCTTTGTGCATTCACAGGAAGCTGGATCAGAAGCAGAGGAGCTGGAACCAAAACCAGCCACTCCAGTGGGAGATACAGGCATTCCAAACAGCATTTGAACCACTGCTGTACCACATCTGTACCAGCCACCTGAGGCGTGGGCCAGAGGAAGAACAGCACAGACAGACAGAGACAGAATGAAGGCGTCTGCTCCAATGAGAAAAGCAGTGCATGAGGTGGCCTTAGGGGATCATTACCTAGACAATTTCACATGAGAGTTACAGGATAATCAGCAAATCTTCCTTTCCTTCAAAGCTGGGAAAGATCTTCTTTCACCTCTGTATCTCATCACCGGATGCAGCATCTGGCCCACTGCAGGCATTCAAGGAAGTGTGAATATCAGTCCTCTGTCCTTGAAGCTCAGTGGTCACTGCTGTCTGCCATGTTATTGGAAAGTTGTTATCCCAGCCCTGGATCCACACAAAGCCCATCCTCGATCCTGTCGTTGCACACTTTCAGTTACTATTTCAGCACTCATCGTAACAAGCGTCCTTCACATTAAGGTATCTGGGCTTTGGGTGGAATAAGATGAAAACACATTAACTTAAAACTCTGATTATCATGCACCTCTGCACCAGCCACCAGTCTACACCAGTGATCAAAGCAACCTTCTTCTACTTTTCCCATTTCTCTTCCATCCTGCTAGGATTTCAGGACGATGGTGATCCTGACCAACTTCCCATTCTATGAGACCTGAATCTCAAAAGATCAGATCAGATCTGGGGCTTGCTTTATCTTCATAGCTTGGTTTTTCTTCTCAGCGGCTTGCTAGCCTATTAGCCACTGCTCATCAGTCATTGTTGATCCAGGACAGACTAGCTTCCCCTTCTCCTGGATTGGATAACCAGATACGGTGCCTGAGGTCCTGTCCATTGAGATGTTTTCTTTCATCACTCTCCTTCGGAGATGTCTCCAAGGGGGGGCTGACGCACAATAGCCACCACAGCCAGCGTATGCTGTCACACTTCGCAGAAGCATCATCAAACGGGGCACACGATTTTTCTTCCTCCATCAGCTGATCATAGGGAATTCCCCATGAAACCAAAGATACTCCCTGAGGAAGAGGCGGCAAAGCAGCAGAGGAAATTCTATAAGAATATGGCCGGCGCCGTGGCTCAACAGGCTAATCCTCCGCCTTGCGGCGCCGGCACACCGGGTTCTAGTCCCGGTCGGGGCGCTGGATTCTGTCCCGGTTGCGCCTCTTCCAGGCCAGCTCTCTGCTGTGGCCCGGGAGTGAAGTGGAGGATGGCCCAGGTGCTTGGGCCCTGCACCCCATGGGAGACCAGGAAAAGCACCTGGCACCTGGCTCCTGCCATCAGTTGAGCGCGGTGCGCCGGCCACAGCGCACCAGCCGCGGCAGCCATTGGAGGGTGAACCAACGGCAAAGGAAGACCTTTCTCTCTGTCTCTCTCTCTCACTGTCCACTCTGCCTGTCAAAAAAAAAAAAAAAAAAAGAACCTGTACCATCCGAAGTGCAGTACATATGCATGAAATTCTTTCAGAAAGTTCATGGAAAATGGAATTGTAAGACAAGTTTATTTTGATGTAAAAATGTTTTGTCTCCAGTCGTAGGTTTTTGTAACACGCATTTTCCATGACATTTTTGAAGATCTCTGTATGCACAGATTTAAAAAAATATTTTCACCAAAATAAACTTCTCTTTCCATTTCCCACAAACTTTTAAAAGTATCCTTGCATCCAGAACAATTCAGACCCAGTCCTATATCTTCCATTTATTCTTTGTCATGAAATACTGCTGTATGAGCCAATTTTATGTTTCGGTGTCTCAAATAACATCAAGCTCGTGATGAAGAGCTAAGGTCGCCGAGTCACTTAGAGTATCATGGCTGGGGGGACGTTCAGTCTCTACGAGGGTCCAGTAGCTGCTCTTCAATTAGAGAAGAGCTGGGCCGGCGCTGTGGCTCGGTGGGTTAACACCCTGGCCTGAAGCGCCGGCATCCCATATGGGTGCCGGTTCAAGTCCCAGCTGCTCCTCTTCTCATCCAGCTCTCTCCTATGGCCTGGGATAGCAGTAGAAGATGGCCCAGGTCCTTGGGTCCCTACACTCACGTGGGAGACCTGGAAGAAGCTCCTGGCTTCGGATTGGCGCAGCTCCGGCCCTTGCAGCCATCGGGGGAGTGAACCAGTGGATGGAAGACCTTTCTCTCTGACTCTACCTCTCTCTGTAACTCTTTCAAATAAATAAAATAAATCTTTAAAAAAAAACAGAGATGAGCTGTCACAGAAATCCTTATTACAAACCCCAAGAACCAAGCACCTTTTGTGACTCGCTGGAGGTTCCACACAGCATCACTGTTTGTTGGAGGTGTTTCCAATACCAATGGGGCCACAACATCTAAGAGCTCTATAATACTTTGCAGCACAGATTGGACTTGTTACAGAGCATGGTTTTGCTCTGAACCTCATTCAAAACCATTGCCATCATAAGTTACTCATTAAGTAGATCAGAGGAGCGTACCCCAGGATGATGCATGTTGCCTGCAAACCTCAAAAGGCTGCAAGTGTTGTGCCTCACTGTTCATGGTGGATGATGTAAAGTGAGAAACCTTCTCTTGTCAATGCCATATGCTCAGAAGCATAGGGCCTATTGGGCCATGGAAACTTTATTAATGTGATAAGCATCTGAAATTTAATAGGATTTATCCTCTACCATCTGTCTCATTAAGGTACTTGGGTTGATTGCTGTTTCCTTCTTTTTAAAATTTATTTATTTATTTACTTGAAAGTCAGAGTTACACAGAGAGAGGAAAAGACACACACACACACGGTGGGGGGGGGATCTTCCATCTGCTGGTTCACTCCCCAAATGGCTGCAACAGCCTGAGCTGGACCAGGCTGAAGACAGGAGTCAGGAGCTTCTTCTGGGTCTACCAAGCAGGTGCAGTACTTGGGCCATCCTCCACTGCTTTCCCAAGCACATTAGCAGATGTAAAAATGTGATGTAAAAAAATGGAAAAAAAGATGTAAAAAAAGCTGGATCAGAAGTGGGGCAGCCAGGTCTTGAACCGGCTCCTGTATGAGATGCTGATGCTGCAGGTGTAGCTTTACTCACAAGCCTCAGTGCCGGCCCCTGCTGTTTCCTTCTAGCCATACAGTGTAACAGATCATGGTGATGAGAATACTCAGGGCCCCTCTGGACTACAATGAGAAAGATGGAGAGACCTGACCTCGCTCTCAGTCTGGAGAGAAGAGAAAAGGAAATAGCGACGTGTGAAGACGTCTTTGATAGGAGCCTCCACCTTCACCAGAGGAATAAAGTCAGCCTGCATTGTACCTACAGGAAGGGACTAAGGAGAGAAGAATAACCCACCATCATTTTAATTCTTCTTTATGATCTCCTACTGGGCCTCCTCATTGGCTGAATGCCAAGTGGAAGCCAAAGTAAGAGCAACTGTCGATGTATCTGTCCCTGCCAGACTCCCAGGACACAGAGCAGGGCTAAGGAGTGTGGACGTGCACAGACACCGTGCAGGTGTCCAACAGTGTGGGAAGAGCAATATGAGAGATTTCTCTAGTGCTACGGTTAACACTAGTAGCAGATATTCAGAGGTGAGGGAGCGGGGACAAACTAAATAGAACACTAATATTTTTGTTACATACAGTTGATTTTGTTATCTATGAAGATAACAAGGATATAAAGAACTTATGTTCCAAACTGTCATGTGAACTAGATTGTAAGCTCTTTACAATAGAAGGCAGTTGAATACAGCATGGTGGAAGCCAGTTCTAATGTTGCACAGTGCAGCGGGGCAACTATAGATCACAGTAACGTATTACATGTACATGTATATACATAATGTATTATGCATTAAGGATGGGGGGGAGGCTGACTGTGGGATTGATCAGTTAACACTATATGCACATGCTGAAATGTAGCAATATGCCTCACAAAAATAACTATTACATATTAATAAGAAAAAGTTAAAATAAACTTTAAAATAGATGAGACACTATGACTTTTAAATGAAGCTCTTTTCCCCCACAATCCAGCATTATAATTTGAAATTAACAGGTGCTTACTTAATTTTAGAAATAAAAAAGATTTTAAAATTGTAATTATACTTTTTTTCAAGGGCATAGAGAGAAGTTGACCAAATTGACACCTCACTGGATCATAAAGCAAGTCTCAGCGAAGCTGGATGGACTCAAAGCACAGAATAGGTTCTCTGGTCAGTGTGGAAATGAGCCAGCTACCAGTAGTAATCAGACTGACCTAACCCTGAAATCAAAGGAAAACTCACAATGGGGCTTAGGAAGTATTTTTACCTAAATTTACATTTAGAAGTAATTTGGGGCTGGCACTGTGGCATGGCAGGTAAAACTACTGCTTGCAGTGCCGGCATCCCATATGGGCGCTGGTTTGAGTCCTGGCTACTCCACTTTCAATCCAGCTCTCTGCTGTGGCCTGGGAGGGCAGTGGAAGATGGCCCAAGTCCTTGAGCCCCTGCACCTGCATGGGAGACCTAGAGGAAGCTCCTGGCTCCTGGCTTCAGATTGGCACAGCCCCAGCCATTGTGGTCATCTGGGGAGTGAACCAGTGGATAGAAGACCTCTCTCTCTCCTTATCTGCCTCTCTGTAAATCTACCTTTCAAATAAATAAATAAATCTTTTTTTTAAAAAAGGAAGTAAATTTATAGCCTTGAAACTGCCTGTTGGGGTGGGGAGAATCCTGAAAACCAATAGTCTTCCAATCCTCTCCAAAGGCTAACTAAAGAACATACTTACACCTAAGAAATTATAAAGGAGAAAAGGATAGTCAGAAATTTATGGCATGAAAAGTAAGCATGCCATACAAATTAATTTTTGAAACAGGTCAATTTTAATTTATAATATCAAGTGGAAAAGCATAAAACTATTCACACAGAATTTTGTTTAAATTAAAGTAATATATACTATCATAAGCAATTTTTAATAATAGTTACATTTAGGCAGAAGGAGAAGAGATTAAGGAAGGCTATTTCTTTTTATAATTTCTCTTACCATGTGCATATGTCTTTCAAATATAAGCAGATATTACTCTATGGTGAAATTATAAGACCTTTTTCTTCTTTTTTAATAATTCCAACTTGAAACTACTAATGAATATTATATATGTTTTATATGTTTATAGGAGAGCAGGTGGCCTGGATTGACTGTATGTCAATAAGATGGTAGCTTCTTTTTTTCTAAAAGATTTACTGATTTTATTTGAAAGTCTGAGTTAGAGAGAGAGAGAGAGAGAGAGAGAGAGAGAGAGACCTTCCAGAGAGATCTTGTGGTTCACTCCCCAAATGGCCACAATAGCCAGTACTGGGCCAGGCTGAAACCAAGAGCCAGGAGTTTCATCCAGATCTTCCATGTGGGTGGCAGGGGCTATTGTCTTCCAGTAAATTAATTTCATAGACTTTTGGACAAAATTGCAATCTTCATTCAACAATGAAAGTTCAGTGCACTTCAATGTTCTTATTTTCTTATTAATAATTGCTCATATTTATGGGCCACAATGTGACATTTTAATACATATATACAATGTATTCTGGTTAGAACAAGGTAATCAACACATTCCGTTCTTTGACAGCACTTTATGATTGGAGACTTGGCACTTGTTTTTTTCTATTTTTTCATACAATATATACTAGGTTATTGTGAAATATTATCTCCTTACCATGCTTTGTAACACTTGGAACTTAATCCTCAGTCTAACTCTGACTTGGTACCCTTTATCCAAACACCCTCTATGCCCTTAGCCCTCCCAGCCTCTAATGAACACTATCTGTGGTCACATCAAGGATTTTTTTTAGCTTTCACATATGAAAGTACCACTCTGTGGTACTGGATTAGTTACCATGGGAGGAGGCTGTAATAAAGTGAAGCTGCCCTTCGCGTTGTACTGTGCTAAGATGACCGCTTATCATCCTGCTTTGCAACATGAGTTGAAGCATTAGAAGACCCTCACCAGAAGCTATGAAGATGGGGTGCCATACCATTGGACTTTCCAGTCTCCAGAATTATGAGTAAAAATAAAACTCCGTTCTTTGTAAACTACACAGCCTCAGGTATTCGGCTACATCAACAGAAAATGTACTAAGAGCAAAGGAAATATCAAACATTTTAAGGATTACTGGTCACACTTTCTGAATTGACATTCATTCCTGAAGCGCTAACTCTCCTCATGGCTCCCCTGTTAGAATGGGAGTACCCTACTCTCACATTATAAATATAGTCCTGGCCAAAATCCAACTTTTGTTTCCACAGAGTCAGCAGGCCCACAAAAGGTGCTCTTTTCCCCTGAGTGCAAAATTGGGATTGACAATTGTCAGGTAGAATAACCCTCACGTTGGGTTCTTTGCCTGAATAGTAAGAGATAAGAGTGCCTCAAAAACCTAGTGGAAAATAGAATTTAAAGGTAAGTATATTTTAGTGCAAGAATCTTTTGGAAGTCATGTACAGTTTTTCTATAATACACATCCCAAAAATGTAGTGTAAAGGAGTGAAATTGGCATTTTGAGATCTTACGACTGTTTATAGCCCTTGTGTCTACTGTTTAGGAACAGTATTTTTCTTCTTCTTCCATCTGTTGAACTCTTTACTTAGCATTGGGCTAATCTGATAAGTATAAAGTAAACTTATAGCTTAACCCTTCTTCTACTATGAAAGTAGATCACTGTAAAAGAGGGAATAAGAGAAGGAGGAGGAGGAAGGGTAGGAGCATGGGAGGGAGGGAGGGTAGGGTGGGAAGCATCACTATGTTCCATGAACTTTTTGAAGACCTTTGGTACTACGGTGAGGAGGGAGAAGTGCGAACCTCTGCATCTGCCACTGCAGGGTAAGACTATAGATGAAAAGCAGCACTGAATCCCAGGGGACACCCCAGAGACTGTGACTCTTTCAAAAACATAGCAGATGCAGAAGCAATGGTCCCTATATAACTCCATTTAATTGGCCAGTCTGGCAGAAGGCAGATGGATCCCAGGAAACGCCTGCAGCCCTCCATAGCTGCAGGCCAGTGTTATTAAGCCTGCTTACAGTTCTAAGATATGATCCTTTAGCAGAGAACATTAACACAGCCTCAGACACACACTAGGCACCCATTGACTCAGCAAATGGCTTCTTTTCTAACCCAATCAGCAAAGAATATCTGAAGCAGTTCACATTCTCAAGAAACAGAAATGGTATCTACTCACAGTTTTGCTTTAGGACCATGTTAACTTTCCTAACCTTTCGTAATGTAGTCTGAAGAGATCTGGACCATCTAGAAATCCTGCGATTTTCACATTAAACCATCACATCAAAAATATTATGCTGCTCAGGCAGGATGAGCTAACACCCTTGCACTCCTGTGAGTGGGATAAAAAAGCCTACAAGAAGCAAGAAACTGCTGCTTCATAAATGTATTAAGAGGTCCAGTGCTTAGGGGCATGTAGTGATATCCCCAAGACAAATTTCTGCATTTGCTTCCCGTGTCACATAAGGAGGGACAGTTTCTGCCAGGCTTCTTCATGTTACGGAGATAATACATAGATAATACATTTTATACCTAGAAACACTGCTCCAGCTCAGGTATCAGTCCCTGAGTGGAAGCCATGTGATCCAGAAGACCTTATTACTTGGAAATATTAGTGGTGGAAGATTAAAGGTGGAGTTTATGGCCAGCAAACAACAGTAGGAGAATTACGAGGCTCCTGGAGCAAGGTCATGCAATCTCCATCAGATGATTACTGGAAATCAGCTCATACTGCATTACTGAGCTCTTACTGTAAAGACAGAATGTTTGACCACGGGATAGCAAATGACTATTCATTTTAACCAGTACTGAATCACAGGTATGTGGACCCATTAGCAATCAATCCATCATGAGATGAAAATGGCCTAACTTGGGGAAAGCTTTAATGGGACCAGGAAGTAGAAGGCACCTGCCCATCCAGGTAGCCCAGACCTCACATCATCTCCTCCAGCTGAGCCAGAATCTTCTCTGCCTCAGGAAGTCTCTGTGGCAATATGAAACATTCTCACATGGCCAGCTAAATGATTAGGAAAGGGGGCCACCCTAGTTTGCATCAGCCAAGAACAGACACAAACTTCATTGCAGCCATTCTCGGGAGACAAAGCCAAAGGAAAATTCTCAAAATCGGTATAGCCTTGGGAGTGTACCTGGACTTTTAGCTACATCAAAGGAGAAGTAGCCCACCTGCAGTGAGCACATGTTAATAGACTGGTTGGCTTTTCAGGGTCCTGGAAGGGAAACAGTTGATAGGGGCCAGCACTGTGGCACCGTAGTAGGATAAGCCTCCATCTGAGGTGCCAGCATCCCATATGGGTGCTGGTTCTAGTCCCGGCTGCTCCTTTTCTGATTCGACTTTCTGCTATGGCCTAGAAAAGCAGTGGGAGATGGCCCAGGTGCTTGGGCCCCTTCACCCACGTGGGAACCTAGAAGAAGCTTCAGGCTCCTGGCTTTGGATAGGCCCAGCTCCGGGCACTGCAGCCATTTGAGGAGTGAACCAGCAGATGGAAGACCTTTTTCTCTGTCTCCTCCTCTCTTTGTAACTCCACCTCTCAAATACATACATAAAATTTTAAAAAAGAAAAAAAAAAACAGTTGATAAACCAAAGACAAGGAGATCTGAGTTAGAAGCAAATGGTTAGACATGAAAGTACGCAGGATTCAAAATCCACCATGGGATGGAAACTAAATAGCCAGGTAGACAAAATGACTCAGCTAGTTGGTGACAGTCAGTCTTTCCCAGTGCTTGTCCTCTGGGTTGGTATCAAGGGCATTTGAATAAATGACCACAATGGCAAAACCAGGAAGCCTACACAGTTCCAACCACATGAGCCCTTTCAGTCTTATAAGTTTTGCTTTATTGTATTTGAGGTCTCTATTTTAGGTGCATATATTTTTATAACGGATCTTCCATCTTTATGAATTAAACTTTTTATAATTTTAATGTTATTATTTGACTCATAACAATTTTCAAATTAAAAACTATTTTTTCTGATACTAGGATAGCCATTCCACATCTCTTTTGTTAGAATTGTATACTTTTTCCAATCCCATTATTTTCAACAAATTGTGTCTTTGAATCTAAACTGTATCTCTTATAGACAGCATAGAATTGGATCATGTTTTTATTCTGCTAAATATCTTCATTTATGATATGCTAATCCATTTATATTGGAAGTAACTACTGATAATACAGGATTTACCGCTGCCATTTACAATTTGTTTTCTGCTTGTATTATGTCTGTTCTATACCACCATTCCTACATTAGATGCTAAATTGAAGGAAAATAGTTCAGATTAATTAATACCAAAATAATTTCAACAGAAAACAAAAATGTGCTCCAGTATAGTTCCATTGTATCTCCATTCCTTTGTATTGTTACTATTGTCATAAAAATTGAATCTGTATATATGGCATACACTTTATGTTATTGTCTTTTAAATCAGGTAGGAGAAAATGTTACTAACATACATTTATAATATATTTTATATACAGTTACCAGTGTTGTTTATTTTTGTGGGTTCAAATTGCTATCTAGTGTTCTTTCATCTCAACTTAAAGGACTCTGTTTACTTCTAAACATAATGTAGCAACTGTGGAAATCAGATTCCCCCTTCAAGTTTTGTCATTATTGACAGTCATCGCTGAAGCTGCTGTTGTTTGCTTAATACCTTCCTTAGACTTAGTTTGCAAAGTCAGTATTTGTTATTTGTGGCTTTTGAAATCTCTGTTCAGTTAGCACAGTAGTCACAACTTTTCTTCCTTTCTTCAAACTAATAGATCTCCCAATCATTTTTCTGTGTGTGTGTGTGTGTGTGTGTGTGTGTGTGTGACCATGTCTTCAATACTCTGATAACCAAGTTAGAATTCTGCCTTAACCTTCATTTCCTGCTGGTGTGCAGACTCAAGATCAGTGAGTGATGGAATACCAAGGCCTTTTAAGAATGAGAAGGTAGATTGAGGAGATCAAAGTTTCTTTGTTAGGACCACTGAGATATATCAAACATGCAGAATGACGCCTCCATGTAATAAAGTTCTCTGCAAATGTACATGCAATGCATCTTCATCCTTTAAATATAATTGGGGGCAGACCAAGAAAGCTGAAGTCATTCTGGTCTCTTTCTTTCCATTAGCAGGGAAAGTAGTTAATAAAAAACTTAACTAATTGCAAGCTACAAAATAGTGTAGTACTCTTTTGTCGTTCATTATTCTTAAAACACAATTACATATCATAACAAAATACATATAAACTTAACAGCTATCATTTTGGAATATTAACATTACAGATGAATTCTCTTATATCCTTATGTATAATTCAGTACTCTCCAGATCCTATGCATTGAGAATATTTGTGAGTTAGGGGTAAATACATTACTCCCTAAGTGAAAAATGTCTAAGCAATATATACATGGGATTGAAAGGAACTGTCCTCTGCCTTACCTTCTTCTTTTTTTTTTTTATTTATTTTATTTTTTTTTTTGACAGGCAGAGTGGACAGTGAGAGAGAGACAGACAGACAGAAAGGTCTTCCTTTTGCCGTTGGTTCACCCACCAATGGCTGCCACGGACGGCGCGCTGCGGCCGGCGTACCGCGCTCCTCCGATGGCAGGAGCCAGGAGCCAGGTGCTTTTCCTGGTCTCCCCATGGGGTGCAGGGCCCAAGCACTTGGGCCATCCTCCACTGCACTCCCGGGCCACAGCAGAGGGCTGGCCTGGAAGAGGCGCAACCGGGACAGAATCCGGCGCCCCGACCGGGACTAGAACCCGGTGTGCCGGCGCCGCAAGGTGGAGGATTAGCCTGTTGAGCCACGGCGCCGGCCCTTACCTTCTTCTAAAATATATAAGTTCACCTCCATATTATTTATTGAAGAAATATTTCTCAGTGTCTACTGTATTCTGGGCAACCTGGGTACTGGGGATAGAATGCTGAATAAAATCAAGTTCCTGTCCTTGTGTTGTGTACTTTATAATGGCAACTGCTTCAAATCCTTTAACATTTTTGTTTGTTAATTAATCCCACATAACCACAAGGTAAGTATCTAATGCCCTTTCTTGATCTATCAAATTTTAGACCTCATTTACCAATCTATCTGCCCAATCACCTATCTATGTATCACTATGTTTTAGTTCTTCTATTGGTAGAGTTGCTATATATTACCTAATCTGCACATTTTTAAAAGGAAAGAGAGTGCTATTAATATGTATGCCAAGGAAAGGGCAATAACTGATACTATGGCAAGAATATTTTCCATTGGTTACTTAAACTCTAAGAAACATACTGACAATCTTTGTTGCTTCAGATATTCCCTACCTTTTCTTTAATCAGTCCTTCTCCTCCCCTTTAACTGCCAATGTTTTAACTCTGTTTTTACTCTTATATTGCCAAAATGAGTATATTAAAAAATCTAAGCCATATGTATGTTTCCAATGCCTTGCCTAGAGTTGATCCTAAGTGGAAAAATCAGTAAATGCACTTATTATTTCTAGGACTTCGCAAATATTTTTTTCACTACAGTTCTAGAGGTTGTGCTTTTATCTTAGAGGGTTTTTTATGGGGTTTTGCTTTTTTATCTTAGACTTCCTAATTGCCTGTCTTTTTAAATTCTTGCCAATGTGGAGCAAGCTTTTAATTATCAGGTTTTGTTGCACTCCTCCTTTCAATTAAGTGTTCTTCCAAATCCTCCACCTTGCTATGTTAGTTGCCACTTCTTCCTCTGGGGTTTCTAAGTCCTTCCTCTGCTAGGAAGCCTTCTATCCCATTCATGGTGTGTGACACCCTCCCTTTAGTGTGATGATGAGGAAAGGAGACAAGTACATCTTTAATGTTAAATCTCTTGAAAATTATAAAAATGAATCTGTATTTTTCTTGTCACTTCAAGAATGAAGTCATAATTACTTACTTCTATAATGAAGACATAAATATAAATCCTTCCTCCAAAATACCTCTTCCAGCTTTCCAGTTTTGCTTATAGGATTTTAGAGTTCTATCTCAGAAGATCATTGTTTACATTAAATATTTGATAGGTTTTTATTTATTTTGTGGATACGTTTACATTTGAGCCCTCTTTTGCAACTATAGAACAAAAGTCACTGGGCCAGCTTGATTTTCGATTGATTCTAATCTCATTGTACCTTCTTGGGAGGGGTGCACCATGTTGTTTCTGAAATTCCTGTGAACCACAGACTTATGCATCAGGATGAGGACAGGCACAGTCCTCATAGATGTCAAGTCAGTGTGGTGTCCCACTGTTGGATCGATTTATTTTCTGTTCATTTTACCTTATCGAGAGAGAGAGAGAGAGAGAGAGAGAGAGAAACTACCATCTACTGATTCACTCCCCAGATACCTACCATGGCTGGGACTGGGCTGGGGCCAACACCAAGAGCCAGAAACTCATACATAGTCTCCCAAATGGGTAGTCAGAATCCAATCATCAGATCCACCACCCCTGCCGCTTGGAGTGTACACTAGCAGGAAGCTGACATCAGGAACCAGACCTGGAATCTAATCCAGGTACTCCCATTGGGGACACAGGCATCTTAACCACTTAATTAATGCTCCACCACGCTTTTTCTAACTTTGCTACTATAAACAATTTCTAGTAGCAGTTTCTAAGAGAGTTTCTAAGGCTATATGATGAACTTTGGAGTCAAATTCTCCTAGGTACAAATCCAGCTCCACTGTCAACAGCTCTGCAAACCAATTAAAAATGCCTTCCAGCCTTGGTCTCTTCATCTGTAAAGTGATGGCATAGTACCTGCCACAGACAGTCACCATGAAGATAAACTAGCTATAGCATACAAAGTGCCTCTCACAGTGATTGGCATGTGATAAATCTCTAAGTGCTGGCTCTTGTTATTCTAAACTGTGCTCAGAAACATCTTCTCCATGAAGGCATATGTTAGTCACTGTACAGGATTAAGATCTTATCAGGAAGGTCTGCAGGTGGGAGCTATAATGGAGAGTATATGATTCAGAAGAGCAAATGCCCTGTCTTCCTGGGTCACTGTTATTTCCTGAGCATCTAGGACAGTGTATGACATAGGGTCAGACTAAGCAAACAACATCTCTGGAGTAAATAAAAGGGCAAGTAACTTCCTCCTCCTTTTCCTCCCCATCCTTCTCCCCCGGCTTCTCCTTCCCTCCCTCTTCCCTTCTCTTTCTTCTCCTCCTCCTCCTTCTCTTTCAGTTGCCAAATTTTATTTAAGAACTTCTGCAAAATATTCCACACAAAATGAGTTTTAATCTTCATCTCCCTCCTCTTTTTCACCCTGGTAAATCTCAAAGTAATACAATTTGTATCTCTCTTTGCTGTTGGCAACCCCATGCAAACAATCAAGTAGATTACTCATCTTCAAATATGTTTGGTGAGATATTTCAAACACATTTTGGAAAAAGGCACCTCAGAAGGCACAATGATCTTGCTCTTGCTCCTGTCCATGGTCACAACCCCTCCCCTGAGGCTCCTGCTTTTCCATTCACTTTGATTGTTTCTTGGAGAAAGTTCTCAAAACTGGCAGCATCCATGATTCCATCTTCTACAGGGTGGATGTAGTCAAGTGTGATCTTCAGAACCTGCGTGTGTGTGTGTGTGTGTGTGTGTGACCTTTCACCACAAACTTTCTCCCCAGTACCATATTGGCAACAGAACTTCTAAATTAAAGATAACTCTGCTTGAAACCTGGATCAGCCAGTTCCTGGCTATGTGACTTTTGGACATTCACAACATTTTTCTGTCTTAATTTTTTCAGCTATGTAAAAATATTATAGTTAATTCTAACTTACAGAATTAGTCACATAAAATAAGTATTTCAATTCTTCATAAATCCCACATCAAGATTCAAATGTCAGTGTGACTGCTTTGGCCACAAGGGAAAATGAAATAGAGCTTTAAAAAGTGATAAATATCCTTGGTTTTGGTCCATTTCTATTATCACAAAACTTGTGGTCTATAAACTCTGTTTGGAAACATCCAGAGTGGAAGTCTGATCTCCTCTTCCCTCCTCTTCTGAATACCAAGCTGTCAGCTCTGGCTCTAAGAGCTTGTCTTCCTCCATGCCTCTAGAACTCTGGTTCGAGTTGTAACTTGATGTGCCTGGTATCTGAATTTAGTAAATCTATGATATTATATGACTCTCTGGTTCTCAGTGCCTTTGGCTGAGTCAGCTTAGAATCCCTCACTCTGGCTCCTACCTTAGGCACCCAGCACCCAGCCATGACACCCTGAACTCCCACATATTCCAAAAAAAAAAAACTCCTCCCAAACACACATGTGTAGCAAATCAAACTAATGGACCCCAATAGGCCAAGTTTCTAAATTCAGACCTATGTAAAGCTGACACTTTCCATTCAGTTCAAAAGGATTTGAGACAAACTCTAACAAACCCTATGAATTTTTTTAAATTTGGTATTACCCAATAGAGTAGATTATAAAATTGGATATAGACAAGTGCTTGGTTTAGGGTACCGGAAGGAAAACAGTGACTCTCTCTGCATATTGGAATGAGTTGAATTAGAGACAGACTCCCCAGGGAGAGTTTAGACTCAGCCCCAAAAGTTCAGTAAAGACATCTGCTCAAATGAGGACATCTGCTCAATAAAAGCAAGGCAGTGAGGGTGTGAAAGAGAAGACGTTATTGGAATTAACTTAACAAATAGCTGAGAGAATGAGTACAGAAGCAAGCACCTTAATAAGTGCTATAGAACCCCTGATGGTCTATAGGCTCTATACACATATTCCATATATCATACTCAGTTCAAAGGCACAACGTTAAAACAGATGTCTTATACAGAGGATTTTATCCATAAACATCATGTGTTCTTAGCAAGAACTCAGCTCTGTGCTGGATCCTATAACGATTATACAATAATAATTTCTACTATGCAATTAAAATGATTTGGGAAATACAAGAAATAAAACAGAGATGAGAACAAAAGACAATACCCGTAACAGGCATTCAATTAACACTTCCAGGGTAACTAGTGAATTCAATATGTGACAAATATTTCTTGATTACCTACAGCATTCCATGTATTGTCCTATGCACTGAAGTCCTAGAAATAAACACAATATCTACATACCTACCTTTCTGGACATTATATTCAAAGAGGTTGGGATAGATACTGTAATGCACATTCCACTAAGTGCAGAGTTAGCAGAAGGATGTGGCTAGGGGAGACCACTCTATAGAGGACTCATTAGAGAATTCTTCATGAAGAATCCGAGCCATGTAAGAGTTTGAGTCCCGAACACAGGGGACAGAGAGCAATGCAGCATGAGTTTGATGTGCATGAGACCAGAGTGTGGAACAAGCGTGGCTAGGGCAGAATATGCTAGTGGGAACTGGAGGGTGCTGAGCTGGGGGAGGAAGTCAGAGCCTGACTTGCAGAGCCCTTCATAACTTACAGTTAAAAAGTGGGGGTTCAGAGAAGGGGACTCAGGTAAGCATGCTCTCTTGGAACAGGATATCAATAGATATCTTGGAACAGGATATCAATATCCTTCCTCTGTGACCTTAGTACATGACCAGCAGCTCACAGTTAGAAACAGTAGGATCAAAGGATGCTCACCTGCTGGAACACCACCTTTCCTCTCAAAAAAAATGGAAGACCCAATGCTTTCATCGTTATCTGCATCGTCCCAACCAGCCCATAGAGAAGACTAAAATTTTGGGAAAGGTCTTGCCATCATGTAAAGACCAACAGGGTTACATGTTCCTACCCTCATCATGAAAGAGGACTACTCCTACTCTAATGAAAGTAAAATAGTATCTCTGAGAACTATACCAAGATCCTGGGTGTGCCTGTGGGCAGAGAACTGACAACCTTCTGGTTAGGATGCTTAGCTGAGCTGCAGGTATCTGTGCCTCTAGTTCTGCCACTAGAGTAGGGATGGCAGAACTCTCCCGTCTGGCGTTGCAGAGGACTCTGGAGACTCCTGGAATATGTATGTATAGGGTCACCAGCTCCCGCCTAGCCATTCCTGAAAATGGAGTGGTAACTTGATCCACAGTAGAAAGGGGATATAAGAAACAAAGAGTGAAAAGGTTCACAGTCAGCCACCTGTAAATGTGGCCATTCTCACCCCGCATCCCTCTTGCACACTGCTGGTCCACTGTCACAGACTCTTATAAGTTACCCCACCTGCTCTCAAAGGACATTAGACTTAAACAACTTCATGTGAGAGCGGGAGCATGAGGAAAATGATGCTTGCTGGTTATGGTGTGTGACAGAACTTGTCATACACTTCCGTATGGAATGAGTAACTAGGGTCACCCATCACTCTTGCATGTGTGCTACTCATCAAAAATCTTTTATGAGTCAACATTTGGATGGCAGGTATGCCCAAGAGTTGTCAAAAACCCCAGAACAAATAATAACAAAATCAGAAGACTGACACTATCTGACTTCAAGACTTCCTATAAGCCCACAGTAACCAAGACTGTAAGTTATTGACGGAAAAATAGACACAAAGATCCCTGGAACAGAATAGTGAGCCCAGAAATAGACCTATACAAATATTTTCAACTGATCTTTGACAAAGGAACAACTGCAATTCAATGGCGAAAGGATAGTCTTTTCAGATGGAACAATTGGATAACCACATGCAAAAAAATTTATCGAAATGTAAACCTTACTCCCTTTACAAAATAGATTCAAATATACCACAGACCAAAATGTAAAACATAAAGCCATGAAAATTCTAGAAGATAGCATAGGGGAACTCTAGATGACCTCAGATGTGACAGTGACACTTTCAGTACACAAATAGCAAGATCCATAGAAGAAAATATTAACAAGTTATACTTCATGAAAATTCAAAACTTCTGCTTGCCAAAAGGAGTCAAGATATTACAAAGCAAGCCAGGAGACAGGCTAGGAGAAAATACTTACAAAATAAATACCTGATAGAGGATTTTTTATTCAAACTATAAAAGGAAAATTTAAAATTCAGCAATAGGAAAATAAGCAACCATATTAAAAATGGGCAAAATATCTGATATTTGTCATAAAAAAGATACAAAAATGGCAATTGAGCATATGAAAAGATGCTCCACATAATATGTCACCCTGCAATTGTACATTAGAACAATGAGATGCCACTGCAGACTTACTAGGATGGAATACGCCAGAACACTGACAGCACCACACACTACAAGGATGAGGAGCAACAAGAACCATTGCTCACTGGTAGGAATGCAAAATGGCACAGTCACCTAGGAAGACAGTTTGTTATTGTGCTTAATAATAAACATAATAAACAGTAAACCTAAATAAGTACATAATAAACATAATAAAATTGTATGACAGTCCTATCATACAATCCAGCAAACAAACTTCTAGGTACTTCCCCAAATGTGTGGGAGGCTTACATCCACAGAGAAAAATGCAAGTGAATGTTTATAGCATTTTTATTTCATAGTTGTCAAAGACTGAAGCAATCCAGTATCTTTCAAAATGTGAATAAACAAATTGTGGAATACCCATATAATGAAATCTCATTCAACAATAAAAATAAATGAGTTTTTAAAAAGAAAGGAGCTACCAAGGCACAACATAACATAGAGGAATCTTAAATGTATTACTTAATCTTAAATGTATTACTAAATTAAAGAAACCAATCTGAAAAGGTTAAACCATATTGTATGACATAACATTCTGGAACATTCATAACATTCTGGAAAAAAGCAGAAATACAAGGATATTCTTCTGCAGTATTTTTCACAAGAGTCAAGATAAGGAAACAACATAAATGATCATCAATGGATGAATAAAGAAAATGTGATAGATATATAATATATTATATACATATATAGAATGGAATACTATTTAAGAAAAAAAAAAGTGAATCTGTTCATTTTGAACAACAGGGATGAGTCTGCAGAACATTCTGGTGAATGAAATAAGCCAGGAAAGAACAAGTACTGTATAATCCCATTCACATGTGAAACCTTAAACAAAAAAAAAGTTGCTCTTATACAAGTTGAATAGAATAGTGGTTACCAGAACCTGGAAAGATTATGATGGAGGAAAGGGTGAGGAAAGGTTGATCAATGGTACATTGTTACAGTTAGAGAGCAGAAATAATTCTGATATTTATTTCATAGCAGGGTGACTACAGCCTGTAATAATGCATTAAATGTCTTAAAACTAGAAGAAAGGATTTTGAATGTTCTGACCACAAAGAAATGATAAATGATCAAAGAAGTGGATATGGAAATTACCCTGATTTTACAATTACTCATGTCTTACATATATTAAAACATTACCCGGCACCACGGCTCAATAGGCTAATCCTCCGCTTTGCGGCACCGGCACACCGGGTTCTAGTCCTGGTCGGGGAGCCGGATTCTGTCCCGGTTGCCCCTCTTCCAGGCCAGCTCTCTGCTGTGGCCAGGGAGTGCAGTGGAGGATGGCCCAAGTCCTTGGGCCCTGCACCCCATGGGAGACCAGGAGAAGCACCTGGCTCCTGCCATCGGATCAGCGCAGTGTGCCGGCCACAGCGCACCAGCCGCGGCAGCCATTGGAGGGTGAACCAACGGCAAAGGAAGACCTTTCTCTCTGTCTGTCTCTCTCACTGTCCACTCTGCCTGTCAAAAAAAAAATTACATGTACCATACAAAAACATAGTTATTGTGTCAATAGAAGATTTTAGATAATCTGATCCATGAGAATCATAAGCCATGAACACATAAAGAATATATTTTAAAAGAGTATCTAAGAAATCTATCCCAATATTGCTACAGTATTTAAAAATTTTTAAAGCTCTACAGTCACATCTCCAGAAATAGCCTTCTCAAAATTAAAAATTATTAAGAAATTATTTGTGATTTTAGATTTGCCAAGAGTAACTACCATTGCTTTAAAGTATATTAATTAAAAATAAGTTGCTAGATTTATTATACATTATTAGTGAAAATATTGATAACCAAAAAATTATTTTGCAAAAAAGTTAGATTTGTATGACCAAAGCTGCACATTAATAAAGTAGCATTTTTACTTTATTATATAATAATGACACAAAAATATTTTATGTGATTTGTAAACTGAAATTGTTATTTGTATATCACTATTTTTAAAGCTTTTATTTATTTGTTTGAGAGAGAGAATTAGGGGGAGGAAGACAGAGAAAGATCTTCCATCTGCTGATTCACTCTCTAAATGGCTACAATGGCCACAGCAGGGCTAGACCGAAGCCAGGAGCCAGGAGCTTTTTCTAGGTCTGCCATGCAGATGCAGGGGCCCAAGCACTTGGGCCATCTTCTACTGCTTTCCCAGGCCATAACCAGAGAGCTGGATCAGAAGTGCAGCAGCCAGGACACAAACTGGAGCCCATGTGGGATGAGGGCACCACAGGCGGAGGCTTAGCCTACTAGGCCACAGCATGTGACACTTTAAAAGGAATAAATTCAATCCTATAAGGAAGGTGCTGTAGGTATCACTATCTAAAAATCTGATCTATTTTTAATTGATGAATAAAACTTCTGTATATGTATGGAATAAAATGTGATGTTTTGGTCTATGTGTATGTAACAGAAATTTTAGAATGAATCTAGCACATCTGTCATTTTACCAAATTATTGTTTCAGTGAGAATATTAAAATCTATTCTTTTAGTGATTTTTGAATATACAATGCACTATAACTAACTATGTTCAAAATGGAGTGTATCTAAAAATATTTGCAAACCATAAATGTAATAGAAATTAATCTCAAAATACGTCTAAAACATTCAAATGTCTCAATAGCAAGAATATAAACTGATTAAAAACTGAACAAAGTTACATGCAAAGAAAAATAAATTAGATTAACATCAAATGTCTCAGTGGAAATCCTAAGGCCAGAAAAGAGTGAGATGATATATTCAAGGCCTTAAAAGGAAAAAATTTCCAATCGAGAATATTATATCCAGCAAAGCTATCCTTTAAAAGTGAAAGAGAAATAAAGTATTTTCCAGATAAGCAAAAACCGAGAGAAAGTACCACCAGCAGACCACTATCACAAGAAAACAAATTCTGGAGAAATCTGGAAAGAAGGATGGGGTAAGAAGTTACATTTGACCATGAAGTTAAATCCTGTTCAGAGCACGTCAAGTCTTATGGGCCAAGTTCTCCAAATGGTTCAACTATCTGGTCTAAGCTCAAATGCCATCTCCAAGACAAGACACACTCACCTGTTGTTCCCTTGTGACACCCTGGCCTCTCCCTCTGCACTCAAAATGACATGTTCCAGATGTTCATGGTCTAGCCCTGGTCTACTCAAGAGACACTTAAAGAGACATCATATCTAGCATCTCTTCTTGTTATCCCATTAAAATGAACTTAGAGAATCCTTGAAAAATAGGTGACCTCAAGCACAGGGAAGGGAAAATACAAGATGAGCCTTAGGCAATTCCTAGATTAGAAATAAACATCAAGAAAACACACGGTATCACCAAATTCACTAGCAGAGCAGGTAGAATCATTATCCAATCTACAAAATGACAGATCTTAATTCTTATTCTTGAATGTAGCCTTGAATGTAAACGGATTAAATTTACCAACCAAAAGACTTAGGTTGGCTGAGTGGATAAAAAACCATGACCCCCCTATACGCTACTTACAAGAAACTTCACCAAAAAGGAAAAAAAGTATATATATATATATATATATATATATATATATACACATACACATACACATATATATACATATATATACATACATACACATACATATATATATATATACATATATACATATATATATATACAGACTGAAAGTGAAGGGTTGGAAAAAGATATACCAAGCAAATGGAAACCAAAAGTGAGAAGGCTTAGCTATCCTGATATCAGATAAAACAGATTTTAAATTAAAATCTATAAAAAAGAGGCCGGCGCCGTGGCTCAACAGGCTAACCTTGCGGCGCCGGCACACCGGGTTCTAGTCCCGGTCGGGGCGCCGGATTCTGTCCCGGTTGCCCCTCTTCCAGGTCAGCCCTCTGCTGTGGCCCGGGAGTGCAGTGGAGGATGGCCCAAGTGCTTGGGCCCTGCACCCCATGGGAGACCAGGAAAAGCACCTGGCACCTGGCTCCTGCCATCGGATGAGCGCGGTGCGCTGGCCGCAGTGCGCCGTCCGCGGCGGCCATTGGAGAGTGAACCAACGGCAAAGGAAGACCTTTCTCTCTGTCTCTCTCTCTCACTGTCCACTCTGCCTGTCAATAAATAAATAAATAAATAAAATCTATAAAAAAGAATAAAGAAGGCCATTATATTTTGATAAAAGGTTCAATTCAGCAAGAAAATGTAACAATCATAATTCTACATACACCCAACACAAGACCACCAAGATAATACACAAAATATCATTAGACCCTATGGGAGAGATAGGCTCCAATACAATAATAGTGGGTGGCTTCAACATCCCACTTTCATCAATGGGCAGATCATCCAGACAAAAAATCAATAAAGATACATGGGAGCTGAAACACACTGTCAAGCAACAGACCTAACAGAAGTTTCACCCAACACCTACAGAATACACATTCTTTTCACCAGCATTTTCTAGAACATTTTCTAGAATAGAACACATATTAGGACACAAGCTAGATCTCAGCAAAGCTAAAAAGACTGAAACCATACCTTGTATTATCTCAGGCCATAAAGGAATAAAACTAGAAATCAACAAGAACAATAGGACATTAATAAATACTTGGAAATTAAACAACACACTACAGAATAATCAAAAGATTGTTGAAGAAATTAAAAAGTAAATCAAAAGCTTTCTTGAAATAAATGAAATGAAAACACATTTCAAAACCACTAAGTGTTGACATTTAAAAAAGAAAATGTCTCAAAGATCTAATAAAACATCTTGAAGATTTAGAAAAATAAGAGGGGCCAGCATTGTGGTACAATGGGTTAAACAAGCCTCTGCCTATCATGCCAGCATCCCATATGAGCGCTGGTTCAGGCCCCAGCTGCTCCTCTTCCAATCCGGCTTTCTATTAATGTGCCTTAGAAAGCAGCAGCATCCATGTGGGAGACCTGGAAGAAGCTCCTGGATCCTAGCTTTGGCCTGGCAGAGCCCCAGCCATTAAGGTCATTTGGGAAGTAAACCAGAGAATGGAAGATTTCTCTCCCTCTCCCTCTCTCTTTCTCGCTCTCTCGCTTTCTCTTCACTTCTCTCTCTTTCCTCCTTCCTTCTCCTTCTTCCCTTTGGCCTCCTCTCCCCTCCCTCTTCCCTCTCTCTGTAACTCAATTTTCCAAATGAATAAAAATAATTTTATAAATTTTTTAAAGGAAAAGAAGAAAAACAAGAACAAACAAAACCTAAGATCAATCGGAGTGAGAAATAGTAGGATCAAAGCAGAAATAAATGAATCTGAAACTAAAAAATAACAAGAGATCAACAAAACAAAAACATGGTTGTTTGAGAAAATAAACATCTAGCCAGACTAACAAAGAAAAATAAGAAAATAACTCAAATAAATAAAATTATAGATGAAAAAAGAGGCATTAAAACCAATACCATTGAAATATAAAGGATCATGAGAAACTATTATAAAGAACTATATGTCAATAAACTGGAAAGCCTTCAAAAAATGAGTAAATTCCTGGATTCATATAACCTACCAAGAGTAAATCAAGTAGGTACAGACAATCTAAACAAACCCAAAACAAGCAACGAGATTGAAGCAACAATCAAATTCTTCCACCAAGGAAAAGACCAGAATCTGATTTATTTGCAGGTGAATTCTACAAAACATTCAAAGAGGAAGTAACTCTAATATTCTTCAAACTATTCGAAAAATATTAAACAGGAATGAATTCTGCCAAATTCTTTTTATGAGGCCAGCATTACTTTGATACCAAAACTAAGCAGACACAACACAAAGACAACAAACTTATACCCTTATTGAACATAGATGTGAAGATTCTAAAAATAAATAAATAAATAAAATGCAAATCAAATCCAGAACCACATAAAAGAATCAAACATCATGATCAAGTGGGATTTATCCCAGAAATCCAAGTTGTTCAACATTCACAAATCAGTAAACATCATAAATCAAATCAATAGAATCAAGAACAAAAAACATATTTTCATCTCAATAGATGCATAGAAAGAATTTAGTAAGATTCAATACCTCTTCACAATAAAAACACATCAAAAAAAAGGTATACAAAGAACATTCCTTATAATGGCTATGTATGACAAAGCAACAGTCCATATCATACTGTGTGGGGAAAAATTGAAAAGAATTCTCCTCAGATTTGGAACAAGATAAGGATGCCCAATTTCACTCTTATTCAATCTAAGTTTTATATTGAATGCTCTATTGGAAATTTTAGCTAGAGCAGTGAGGGAGGAGAAAGACATAAAGGACACTAAAACTGGAAAAAAGGAAGTAAAATTATCCATGTTTGCAGATGATATGATATTGTATATGGAAAAACCTGAACACTCCACCAAAAAGCTGCTAGAATTGTTAAACAAATTCAGTAAAGCTGCAGGTTACAAGATAAACATACAAAAAACAGTAGCTCTCGGCTGGCACCATGGCACAGTAGGGTAAGCCTACACCTGTGGCAGCAGCATCCCATACGGGTCCCGGTTCTAGTCCCAGCTGCTCCACTTCCAATCCAGCTCCCTGCTAATGGCCTAGGAAGGCAGTGGAAGATGGCCAAGTGCTTGGGCCCTTGCGCCCACATGGGAGACCAAGAAGAAGCTCCCGGCTCCCGGCTTCAGACCAGCATGGCACTGGTCATTGTGGCTATCTGGGGAGTGAACCAGCAGATAGAGGACCTCTATTTCTCCTTCTATCTGTAACTCTGCCTCATGCATAGATAGATAGATAGATAGATAGATAGATATCTCCTCACCTCTGAGAGAATGGCTAAAATCCAAAACACAGGGTAACAGATGCTGGCAAGAATGTGGACAAAGGGGAACACTTATACACTGATGGTGGGAATGTCAGTGCAGTCACTGTGGAAAACAGTGTGGAAATTGCTTAAAAACTAGAAATACATTTACTATATGATCCAGGAATCCCACTGCTGGGTGTATCTCAAAAGACACACAATGTATCAAGGAGATACCTGCACCACCAGGTTTATAGCAGCACTGTCCACAATAGCCAAAATTTGGAACCAACCAAGGCGTCTATCATCAGATGAGTTGATAAAGAAAATGTGGTATATAGTCGTGAAGGGGGAGCATGGGAGTGAGGGAAGTGTGGTTGTCTTCTTGGAACTGTACCTGTGGAAGCATAAAATCAGTTGCCTTTATAATAATAAAAAAGAATATGGGGTATATATACACAATGGAATATTACTTAGCTATAAAAAGAATGAAATTCTACCATTTGCACACAACTGGCAATTACGTTGAGTGAAATAATCCAGACCCAGAAAGACAAATACTACATGTTCTCCCTCATAAGTGGGAGATAAATTTTAAAAAACAAACAAAAAATAAAGAAAAAAGAAATATTTGTGTGTATCAGTATTTTTGCAAATATAATTTGTAAAACTTTGTTTTATACTTTTGTGAAACCAGTGGTTAAGAAAATTATACTGCTATAGTTTTAATGATCTGTAATTACTTTAAAATTTATTGCATATGGGTGAAATGGTCATTTTTCCATTCAATTATTGTTTATAGCTATTATCTATAGTCTCACTAAGCTAGGGAAATATAGTTTTGGCTTTTTACTTGTTAAACTTTTTATTCAGTGTAACCTTTTTAATTTAATGTAAATTTAAAATACATTATCTCAAAAACTTAAAAAAAAAAAAAAGGAGAGAAGGAAAAAGAGTGAGAGGGATATGGGGAAAGATGAGGGAGAGAAGAAGGGAATTTCACTATGTTCTTAGAATTGTATCCTTAAAGCATACTGAATCTCTTCAAAACTAATTAAAATTAAAATAGAAAATTAAAAGTAAAATAAAAATTACTATATATGGGTGATACGGTCATTTTTTCCACTGAATTATTGTTTATAGATGTCATCTATATTCCCACTGAACTAGGGTCCTTTTGCTTTTTACTTCTTAGACTTCTTATTTGATGAAATATTAAGCCTTTTTACTGTAATGCAATTTTAAAATATGTCAAAAACTAAAGAAAGAGGGGCAGAAGGAAAGAGAGTAGCAGGGAGAGTTGAAAAAGGAGGCAGAGAGGGAAGAAGGAAATATCATTATGCACTTAGAATTGTATCTATGGCCGGCGCCGTGGCTCAGTAGGCTAATCCTCCGCCTTGCGGCACCGGCACACCAGGTTCTAGTCCCGGTCGGGGCGCCAGATTCTGTCCCGGTTGCCCCTCTTCCAGGCCAGCTCTCTGCTGTGGCCAGGGAGTGCAGTGGAGGATGGCCCAAGTGCTTGAGCCCTGCACCCCATGGGAGACCAGGAGAAGCACCTGGCTCCTGCCATCGAATCAGCATGGTGCGCCAGCCGCAGCACGCTGGCCGCGGCAGCCATTGGAGGGTGAACCAACGGCAAAGGAAGACCTTTCTCTCTGTCTCTCTCTCTCACTGTCCACTCTGCCTGTCAAAAAAAAAAAAAAATTGTATCTATGAATAACATTGAATATATAAAGACTAATTAAAAATTAAATTTTTTTTATAATTGGACAAAGGTCTTAAATAAACTTATCTCAAAAGAAGACATACAAATGGCCAATGGTATATGAAAGGTTATCTACATCAGTAATCACCAGGGAAATACAAATTAAAATCACTATAAAACATTGCCTCACACCTGTCAGAATGGCTATTATAATAAAACAAAAGACCACAGGGCTGGTGAGGATGTGAACAAAGGAAATCCTGGACCACTGTTGGTAAATTAGTACAGTCATCTTGGGAAATAGTTCAGAGGTTCATGCAAAAACTAAAAGTATAATTACCATCTGACCCAGTATTCCCACTGGTGGATATATGTCCAAAAGAATTTAAACTAGCATGTCAAAGAAATATTTGCACTCCCATGTTAACTTCAGCATTAGCCAAAATAAGGAAGCAACTGGTGCCCCTTAACCGATGAATGGATAAAAAAAAATACATAGTGTATACACACAGTGGAAAGCTAGGCAGCCTTTTCAAAGAAGGAACTTGTTTCATTCATGACAACATGGATGAACCTGGAGGTCACTGTGCTGAGTGGAATAAACCAGGCACTAAAAAAGTCAGTCTTATAAAACAGGGAGTAGCCAGTTGGTTACCAGCAGAGGCGGGATAGAGAACAGGTAGATGGTGATCAAAGAATGCAGAGTTTCAGTTTGAGGGCAAGAACGGGTCCCAGTATGAAGACTACAGAATCCCTACTTTAAAAACTCATGACTAGAGCCTAGGGAGATTACTGACGCCATAAACAAGAATGTCAAATTGTTAAATCAACTTCAGGAGTCACTGTGTACTGACGTCTCATGAGGGATCTGTCCTTAATGTGTTATCCAATGTGAAGTAATGCTATAACTAGCACTGAAACAGTATTTTTACACTTTGTGTTTCTGTGTGGGTGCAAACTGATGAAATCTTTACATAGTATATACTGAATCGATCTTCTGTATATAAAGATAATTGCAAAAGATTAAAAAATCTTGGTGTTAAATTGGAAATTGCATAATTAATCAATTCTTTAAAAAAAAATCACGTAGGATCTCTGTCCTTAATGTGCTGTACATTTTCATTTTGTGTCTCTATGTGAGGGCAAACTGTTGAAATCTTTATGTAATATGTACTAAACTGATCTTCTGTGTATAAAGAGAATTGAAAATGAATCTTGATGTGAATGGAAGGGGAGAGGGAGCGGGAAAGGGGAGGGTAGCGGGTGGGAGGGAAGTTGTGGGTGGGGGAGCCATTGTAATCCATAAGCTGTACTTTGGAAATTTATATTCTTTAAATAAAAGCTTTATATATATATATATATATATATATATATATATATATATATATAAAAGAAGATTAGACTGAGAGTTAGAAAACCTGGATGACCTTTTCCATATCACTCACATGGTGATAAAGACAAAACCTCATTTGTGTTTGCCAATCATCACACCTTTAAACTCTGCGATTTCAAGTATCAACATTTCAAGTTCAAGTATACTTGAACTGGAGTCTCCAAGTATGGTTTCATTCAGCCGAGATGGGTATAGATACCAATCTAACTTTCTCACGCATTCAGAGGTCTCCAGCTGTATCAAGATTTTCTTTAAGAGGAAATACCTCTATTGCTTTGTTATCACATTCTTTGCATGTTTCTTTCACTTCTATATTGCAGTAATTACTAGAAAACGTGATCAGGTCATTTTTAAGTCTCCTTAGTCAAATTAATATTTATACAGCAAACAACCTAAAATTTTGGCAAGTGCAAAGAAAAAGGTTTAGAGGAATTAGGGATAATGATTGCTGTCACAGGAGAAATTAAATACTGTTTCATTTGGCAAAAAGAAAACAGATTTCCATTTACAAAATAACATTTAAAAACAAAAAGGAAAGAAAAAGTCCCCCAGGGATGAAATCTGTCCAGCAATGGAGTCCCTGTGTGGAGACTCGGGCTCCTTCTACTCCTTTCCAGACTTTAATCTTCTCATCTCTCAGAGGCAGATGTGTAACAGCAGCTGCCATGACTGTCTTGTGGGGCTGTGAAGAGACTCATGAAGTCACTGAGGGGGAAGCCTCATGGAGTGTAAGAATGCTACCTAACTACAAGAGAACATGTAAGTAACAGCCATGCTTCTTACGGTAACAAGTGACAACGATTCACAGCGCATCCTAGCTGGGGCCTGCGGCTGCACCATGGCAATGCATGGGGAAATGGTCCTTAGCAACTGCCGGGTCAAAGATCTTCACTCGACAGAGAGGAAAATTGGGCAAGAGACGGTGAGTGGCTCACCCACAGTCAGTGCCAAAGCCGAGATGAGCATCTGCATTTCTCCCTCTGCTCCACCGGTTTCATCCTCCTTCCTCGAGCTAAGGGGTCTCTCAGCCATTTCTTGTCTCATTACCATCTCCAGCCAGAAAGGGACTGAAGCAATCAGAAGGGAAGAGCCTTACTGCCAGTTTGGGTCTTAGTAAGATGAATTGCTTTGACTAGGAATAAAAACTTGTTAATCTGAAGTTTACCGAAGATTGATGTCTTTACATTACTGAGAGCGTAGATAAGACCACAAATGCCCCGAAATCAACAATAGCAGCTCATATTCACTAACTTCTCAGGAACACAGGACTTCAAAAAGGTCATGGAAAGTTTAAAAGGTAAGTTTGTTTTGGTGCAAAAATTTGAAAAACATGCATCCAAAAGACATCTTCAAAAAGTTCATGAGAAATGTGTATTTTGGGGGAAAAAAACACTGCATGGATTTAAATTTCTTTATAACAAAATAAATGTATGTTGTAATTCTATTTTTCTTGAATTTTCTGAATAACCCTATATGTGCCTCGGTCTGTGCTAAGTACTTTGTCTGCTTACATGTCTCATTTTAGCCTCACTACAGCCCTGTGAATTGGTGTATGACTGACCCAGTTTACAGATGGAAGAACTGAGGCTTAGAGATATTGAGGGATTTGTATTGGGCCACAGGTGATGAGAGGTAACAGTAAGGCTTCACCCCTTCTGTTGTGACTCTCAGCTTGCAGTTTTAACCACCGTACACTTCTGATTCCACTGAAGTCCCAGAGCCTTCATCACAGCCTCCTCGCCATCTAGGTTGCCCAGCTTTTGCTCTGGCTTTAAATCTTGAGAAAACATGGAGTCTGATCTTTCTCCTCCTTGTCACAGGGGGACTCTGATGGACAGTATGAGCCTTCTGTCTGCATTCTGTCCCTGGGCCAGTGATCTCCTTCCCAAGATGCTGCACCTGTCCAAATCTTCCACTTCCAAGACTCCCCGGAAATTATACCTCCAGCTCATCTGCTCAGTCACTCAATCTACACTGGATTCCCTTTCTTCTCTGATTCTCTCGGGCATTTGCCCAATAGACTTTCCACATGGCTGTTGTAGGACTCAACCTTCTGACACTGTTAATTTTTTGCTACTCCCTCTGTAGATCTTTAGGAATGTGCATCCTATATCTTCAACCACATTAGAAGCTCTTCAAGGTCAATGCCAATGACTTCTCTTGAGCCTTCCACAGCCTCTAGCACATGGCTATGTTGGGACATCAATGATCATGTTTAAAATGAATAAACTGGGGTGGGCATTTGGCACAGTAATTGAGATACTGCTTACAGTGCCCATGGCTCATTTGAGAAAGTCTGAGTTGAGTTCCAAGATGGTGGAATAGTGACAGGGTGGTCTGCCCTAAGCTAGGCGAAAATAGTAGAAAGAAAAAAAGTAGGGAAAGTGAACTCTCAAGGGAAAGTTGCAGGGAAAACTGTGGAAGCAGCGCAGATGCCTTGGATCTGTGTGGAAGGTGCAGACACACAGCAATGAGCACGGAGATAATAAACAACCCCACAGCCCTGATCTGGAGAAAGCACCTGCTCTGGAGAGCAAGGTGAGGTCAGGCTGCACCAGGCCTGTGCCACTGTTGATACAGCTGGAGGGAGAGCCTAGTAGACTACACTGTCTTTGAGTCCAGCCCAGAACCCTGAGAGGAACAGGATGACCGCTCACCCAGAGGGGGGAAAAAACAGCATGTCTCCCTCTCCTCATCTCCCCTCTCCACAACGGTGCCCTGCAGCCAGCTGTGGGAGGGCTGGCACCATTTTGGACATATGCAGGTTGCAGCTGCTACAACGCTTGTGTGCACACCCAGCAACTAGTGGGGACAGTCTCCTCCCTGTTGGCAGGGGCAACCATGGCAGTTCAGGTGCAACTGGCTGTGACGGTCTCCACCTAGTCAGTGGGGCAACAGCAACAGCTCCACTGTGCCCAGCCGGCAACAGGTAGAGAGGGGGAGCCATTCCGATGGAAGTGCTGCCTGCAGGGACTCTTGTACCTGCCCAGCACAACTGTGAAACAAATGGGGCTGAGGCCGGTGGCTCTTGTGCATATGTGTGATCCAGGGATGTTACCAGAGGGAAAAATCCATGTCCCCCACTGACTTAGAGTCTGGAGGGGACTATTTATAGGGGGCTGGGAACCCACATACACTGTGGGGTGCCCCCAACCTCTCAGCAAATTACATCCCCAGGGACCACTCAGCTGGGTGGAACACACACAGGCAGTGACTCTGGGAACCCCTCAGTCTCTCTGTGGATGAGACAGGCTAACAGGAAGGAGTGGATCTTCCTGCACTCCTTGAACATGGAGCCTCTGAGTGCAGAGACTGTGAAAATACTGTGACTGTGTAAAGGGATTGGGGGCTGTATCTGTGGCGATCACTGTGAGCGGCTCCGCATGCTCAGAGCTCCCTATTGCCTGGGGTGGGTCACTGTAATGGAATCCAGGCGCACACTGAGGACTGCACAGATATGTGTGGCAGTCCATGTGGAAGCACGGATGAGTACTACATCCACCGAGGACTAACACTCAGCACTAATTACCCTGGAAGAGAGAAGGTGAGGGTGTGGTCAAGCCAAAAGAGGTAACCACACCCCTCTTCTGTTAGCAAGAGATTTACCCAACTTGTGTGTTACCCTCCATACTCGTCCCACTCCCACCCCAGAGCACTGACCAGAGCTCCCTGGCTTCACCCAGCACACACCTCTGGGTATTCACTGAAAGAGGAGACATTCTACTAAGCCACAGAGGCATAGTCCAAAAATAAAAACCAACAGAGGAAAAATCCAACAGGTATCTCCAGAAATGCCCCAAAGTAAATGCGGAAATTCAAGAAACAACATTAAGGAAGACAACATGAAATCCCCAAAGGAACATAACAACACTTCAATATCAGAATGTTAAGAGATTGATGAAAAGCCTAAAGTGGAATTCAAAAGATTAATCATAGGATTACCCAGAAGCAATCAGAAGCAAATCTACGAATTATAGAAAACCATACAGGATATAAATGAACATTTTCCCATGAAATTGAGATTTTAAAGAGAAATCAAACTGAAAAATTAGAAATTAAGAACTCAATAGATCAAATAAACAAAAAATGCAGTAGAAAGTCTTAAATCAGACTTGGTGAGAAAGAAGAAAGAATATCTGAGCTAGAAGAGAAATCTCTCGAAATTTGACAATCAGAAAAAAAGAAGAAGAAGAAAAAGAAATTAGAAAAATTAAAAACAGGGGCCAGCACTGTGGCGCAACGGGTTAACATCCTGGCCTGAGGTACCAGCATCCCATATGGGCGCCAGTTAGAGACCTGGCTGCTCCACTTCTGATCCAGTTCTCTGCTGTGGCCTGGGAAAGCAGTAGAAGATGGCCCAATTCCTTGAGCCCCTGCACCCACATGGGAGACCCAGATGAAGCTCCTGGTTCCTGGCTTCAAATCGGCACTGCTCCAGCCATTGTGGCCAATTAGGGAGTGAACCATTGGATGAAAGTCAGTTTCTCTCTGTCTCTGTCTCTGTCTCTCTGTCTCTGTCTCTCTCTCTGCCATCACTTCTCTCTGTGTAACTCTGACTTTCAAACAAATAAATCTTTTAAAAAAGAAGAAAAAAATTAAAAACAATGTTATAGATTTAGGAGATAGTGTCAAATGACCCAACATACAGGTTTTAGGAGTTTCTGAAGGTATGGAAAGAAATAATAGAGTAAAAGGCCTATTCAGAGAAATAATTGCAGAAAACTGCCCCAATTTGGAGAAAGAAAGGGATGCCTGAGTATATGAAGCACATAGAACTCCTAATAGGCATGATCAGAAAAGATCTGCACAATAATACATTGTAGTCAAACTCTCCACAGTAAAACATAAAGAACAGATTCTAAAATATGCACCAGAGAAATGTCAGATTACTCTCAGAGGATCTCCAATTAGACTTCTCATCAGAAACCCTACAGGCTAGGAGAGAATGGAGATATATTCCAAGTCTTAAAAGAAAAAAGCTGTCAATACAGAATACTGTACCCTGCAAAGCTCTCATTTAAGAATGAAAGTGAAATAAAGGGCTTCTATAACAAACAGAAACTGAAAGAATTTGTCACCAATTTTCCAGCCTAAGAAAAGATGGTTAAAGATGTGCTACACACAGAAACACAAAAAGATAGTCATCATTGTGAAAGAATTTAAAGGTAGAAAATCCTCCATAAAAGTACAAAAGAAAACCAAGGTAAACAATAGGAATATTTATGGAAAAATGGCAGGGCCGAGTCATTACTCATCAATAGTAACCTTGAATGTAAATGGTCTCAACTTCCAATTAAAAGATACAGACTGGCTGAATGGATTAAAAAAACCAAGACTCATTTGTTTGCTGTCTACAAGAAACACATCTCACCAACAAAGACATACATAGACTGAAAGTGAAAGGATGGGAAAAGATACTCCATGCCAACAGAATTCAAAAAAGGTGCTGGAGTAGCCATCCTAGTATCAGATAAAATAGACTTTGACACACACACACACACACACACAAACTGTTAAAAGACACAGAGAAGGGTACTATGTCATGATCAAGGGATCAATTCAACAGGAAGATGTAACTATAATAAATGTATATGCAACAATTACAGGGTGGCTGGCTAATCAAAAGGAATGTTAACAGATCTAAAGTTACAATACAATAGTAATGTGAGACTTCAATACTCCATTTTTATCAATAGATATATAAACCAGACAGAAAATCAATAAAGAGGGCCGGCGCCGTGGCTCAACAGGCTAATCCTCCGCCTTGCGGCGCCGGCACACCGGGTTCTAGTCCCAGTCGGGGCGCCGGATTCTATCCCGGTTTCCCCTCTTCCAGGCCAACCCTCTGCTGTGGCCCGGGAGTGCAGTGGAGGATGGCCCAAGTGCTTGGGCCCTGCACCCCATGGGAGACCAGGAAAAGCACCTAGCACCTGGCTCCTGCCATTGGATGAGCGCGGTGCGCCGGCCGCAGCGCGCCAGCAGCGGTGGCCATTGGAGGGTGAACCAACGGCAAAGGAAGACCTTTCTCTCTGTCTCTCTCTCACTGTCCACTCTGCCTGTCAAAAAAAAAATAAAAAATAAAAAATAAATTAAAAAAGAAAATCAATAAAGAAACAACAGTTAATAAACACTATAGACCAAATAAACCCATCTGATATCTATAAAACTTTTCACCCCACAGTTGAAGAATATAGAATATAGAATGAAGAATACAACTTTCTCTAGGAAAACCATATACTAGTTCATAAAACAAGTCTAAGCAAATTCAAAAACATTGAAACCATATCATGCACCTTCTCTGATTATACTGAATTGAAGCTGGAAGTCAACAACTCAAGAATCTCTAGAACATATGCAAGCAGGTGGAGACTGAACAACATGCTCCTGAATGAACAGTGGGTCACAGAAGAAATCAAAAGATAAATTTAGAATATTCTGGAAATGAATGAAAATGACAATACATCATATCAAAATTTTTGGGATACAGCAAAACCAGTATTAAGAGGGAAGTTTATAGCATTGATTCCGGCACCAAGAAATTGGAAAGGTACCAAATTAATGATGCATCTCAAGGACCTAGAAAAACAACAAACAAACCCAAAGTTAGTAGGAAGAAAGAAAAAAATAGAGAGGAAGGGGCCGGCACTGTGGTGCAATGGGTTAAAGACACAGCCTGCAGCGCCAGCATCTCATATGGGCACAGGTTCAAGTCCTGCCTGCTCAACTTCCAATACAGCTCCCTGCCAATGCACCTGGGAAAGCAGCAGATATGATCCAAGTCCTTGGGCCCCTGCACCCACGTGGGAGACCCAGAAGATGCTCCTGGCTACTGGTTCCTGGCTTCAGAATGGCTCAGCTCTGGTCGCTGCAGCCATTCAGGGAGTGAACCAGAAGATGAAAGAACTCTCTATCTACCTCTCTCTGCACCTCTGTTTTTCAAATAAGTAAAATAAATGTTTAAAAAAATTAGAGAAGAAATGAAAAAATTGAAATAAAAATAATAACACATAAGATCAGTGAAATGAAGAGCTGGTTTCCTGAAAAAATAAACAAAATTGGCAGACCACTGGCTCAACTCACTAGAAATAGAAGAAGACCCAAATCAATAAAATCAGAGATGAAAAAGGAAATGTAACAACAGATACCACAGAAATAAGAAGACTCATCTGGAGTTACTACAAAGAGCTATATGCCAACAAACCAGGTAACCTAGAAGAAATGGATAGATTCCTGGGCACATACAAATCTACCAAAATTAAATCTTGGAGATACAGAATAACTAAACAGATCAATAACCAAGATGGAGATTGAACCAGTAAAAAAGACCCTCCCAACAAAGACCAGGTCTCATTGGCTTCATTGCTGAATTCTACCCAACATTTAAAAAAGAACTAATTCTGAGCCAGCGCCGTGGCTCAATAGGCTAATCCTCTGCCTTGCGGTGCCAGCACACCGGGTTCTAGTCCCGGTCGGGGCACCGATTCTGTCCCGGTTGCCCCTCTTCCAGGCCAGCTCTCTGCTGTGGCCAGGGAGTGCAGTGGAGGATGGCCCAGGTGCTTGGGCCCTGCACCCCATGGGAGACCTGGAGAAGCACCTGGCTCCTGCTATCGGATCAGCGCAGTGCTCCGGCCGCAGCAGCCATTGGAGGGTGAACCAATGGCAAAAAGGAAGAATTTTCTCTCTGTCTCTCTCTCTTTCACTGTCCACTCTGCCTGTCAAAAAAATAAAAAAAAAAATTTAAAAAAAAAAAGAACTAATTCTAATACTTCTCAATTTATTCAAAGCAATTGAAAAGGAAGATATCCTCCCAAACTGCTTCTATGAGGCCGGCATCACCTTAATTCCTAAATGAGAAAAAAAAAGAAACAACAAAGAGAGCTATAGATCAATTTCTCTGATGAACATAGATGCGAAAATCCTCAACAAAATGTTAGCCAATAGAACCCAACAACACATCAGAAAAATCATTCACCTGGACCAAGTAGGATTTATCTCTGGTATGCAGGGATGGTTCAGCATTCACAAATCAATAAATGTGATGCATCACATTAACAAACTGAAGAACGAAAATTATATAATTATCTCGATAGATGGTAGAGAAAGCATTTCATAAAATACAACATCTTTTCATGATGAAAATTTTAATCAAATTGAGTAGAGAAGGAACATTCCTCAACACAATCAAAGCAATCTATGACAAACCCAAAGCCAGCATGTTATTGAATAGAGGAAAATTGAAGACATTCCCCCTAAGATCTGGAACGAGACAAGGATGCCATTCTCACCATTGCTATTCAATATAGTCCTGGAAGTTTTAGCCAGAGCCATCTGGCAAGGAAAAAAAAATCAAAGGAATACAAATTGAGAAGAATTAAGTCAAACTATCCTTATTTGCAGAATACATGATTCTATACACAGGGGATCCAAAAGATGCCAGTAAGAAACTATTGGAACTCATAAAAGAGTTTGGTAAAATAGCAGGATATAAAATCAACACACAAGAAACAATAGCCTTTGTATTCAGAGACAATGCCATGGCTGAGAAAGAATTTCTAAGATCAATCCCATTCACAATAGCTACAAAAAATTAAATATCTTGGAATAAATTTAATCAAGGATGTCAAAGATCTCTATGATGAAAATTGCAAAACATTAAAGAAAGAATCAGAATAAGATATATAAAATTGGAAAAATCTTCCATGTTCATGGATTGGAAGAATCAATATCATCAAAATGTCTGTACTAACAAGTCACTGTTTCTCATAGTGTCCATTTCACTTCAACAGGTTTCCCCTTTGGTGCTCAGTTGTTGCCAATCAGAGAGAACATATGATATTTGTCCCTTTGGGACTGGCTTAATTCACTCAGCATAATGTTTTACAGATTCCTCCATCTTGTTGCAAATGACCAGATGTACAATGCAATACTTTATCCATTTTAGTATTTTTTTCTCTGTTTTATTCTAGTACTATTGGTTGAACTCTGTAATTAACACACAATTATTCTTAGGTGTTTAAATTTTAACTGAAAAGTGATCCCTGTTAAATATAACAGTGGGAATAAGAGAGGGAGGAGATGTACAATTTGGGACATGCTCAATCGGACTTGCCCCAAATGGTGGAGTTAGAATCGTGCCAAGGGATTCCAATTCAATCCCATCAAGGTGGCATGTACCAAGGCCATCTCACTAGTCCAAGTGATCAATTTCAGTTCACAATTTATCACACTGATAGGTCTAAGAGTCAAAGGGATCACACAAACAAGACTAGTGTCTGCTAATACTAACTGACAGAATCAAAAAGGGAGAGAACGATCCATCGTGGGAAGTGGGATACACAGCAGACTCATAGAATGGCAGATGTCCTAAATAGTACTCTGGCCTCAGAATCAGCCCTTATGGCATTCGGATATTGCTGAAGAGCACATGAGAGTATTTCAGACATGGAAAGCCAAGACACTCTGGCAAACAAACAAACAAACAAAAAACCTAAATGAAAGATCTCTGCGAGTGAGATCCCAGTGGAAAGAATGGGCCATCAAAGAAGGAGGTACCTTTCTCTGAAGGGAGGAGAGAACTTCCACTTTGACTATGACCCTGTCGGAATAAGATCGAAGTCAGCAAACTCAAAATGCTTCCATAGCCTTGGCAACTCATGACTAGAGCCTAGGGAGATTACTGACACCATAAACAAGAGTGTCATTTTGTTAAGTCAACAACAGGAGTCACTGTGCACTTATGTCTCATGTGGGATCTGTCCTTAATGTGTTGTCCAATGTGAAGTAATGCTATAACTAGTACTGAAATAGTATTTTATACTTTGTGTTTCTGTGTGGGTGCAAACTGAGGAAATTTTTACTTAATAGATACTAAATCTTCTGTATATAAAGATAATTGAAAATGAATCTTGATGTGAATGGAATGAGAGAGGGAGCGGGAGATGGGAGGGGTGTGAGTGGGAGGGAAATTATGGGGGGGGGGGCATTGTAATCCATAAACTGTACTTTGGAAATTTATATTTACTAAATAAAAATAATAAAAATAAAAAAAAAATTTTAAATGAAATTCAAATGGCCAACAGACACATGAAAAAATGTTCAGGATCACTAGCCATCAGGAAAATGAAAATTAAAAGCACAATTAGGTTTCATCTCACCCCAGTCAGAATGGTTTTCATGCAGAATTTAAGAAACAATAAATGCTAGCAAGGATGTGGGGAAAGGGTACCCTAACACATGGTTTGTGGGAATGTAAACTGATGCAGCCACTTCGGAATACAGGATGGAGATACTTTAGAAATCTACATATAGTCCTACCATACGATCCAGCCATCCCACTCCTGGGAATTTAACCACAGGAAATAAAATCAGCATATGAAAGTGTGATCCGTACCCCATTGCTTATTACAGCTTAATTCACAATAGCTAAGATATGGAATCAACCCAGAAATCCATCAACTGAAGACTGGATAAATTATCAGATATGTATACCATGGAATATTACACAGTGGTTAAAAAAATGAAATCCTATCATTTACAACAAAATGGCTACAACTGGAAACCAATTATACTTAGTGAAATAAGCTAGTTCCAAAAAGGCAAATACCACATGTTCTCTCTGATCTGTAGTAACCAATATAATACGTAAAAGGTATGCTGTAGGAGTGAAACTGACACTGTGATGCAATGGTTTTGAACAGCCCTTGTCTTGACTGTTGAGGAACAATTTTTCTGTGTGGGGTTGATTTTTTTATGCTTGTTTTTTCTTCCTACTATTTGTTGAAATATTATTTAGTGTAGGATTAATCTTATGAATATAAACTTAACTGAAAATTAGATCTTTGTAAAATTTAGAATAGGAATGAGAGAGGGAAGAGGAGGAAGGATGGGAGTACAGGAGGGAGGGAGGGAGGGAAGAAGGGTGGAAAGAATCCCTATGTTCCTAAATTTGTATATATGAAAGGCATGAAGTTTGTATTCCTTAAACAAAATTGAAAGAAAAAAAAAAAGAACATCTGAGTTCCAGTCCTGATTGCATTCCTAAATCTAGCTTTCTGCTCATGCATACCCTGGGAATCGCCATTAAACTGAGTGAAGCAAGCCAGGCCCAAAAAGACAGATATCATACATTTTCCCTAATCCAAGTAACAGAGTCCCCGAAATGTAACAGATTGGAGTGAAATAGGCATACTGAGAATCGACGATTGTTCATGGCCCTTGTCTCTTCCATTGAGGAGCAGTGTTTCATTTATGTTTTGTTTTCTTTTATGTTATTTCTCTTCATATTATTTGTTGAACTCTTTTTACTTAGAGTAGAGTTAACTATACAATCATTAAGTATACTGAAAATGGATCTTTGTAAAAATTAAGAGTGGGAATCTGAGAGGCAGGAGAAGGTGGGGAGGAGCATGTGTAGGAGGGAGGGTGGGGGGAAGTGCCACTAAGTTCCTAACTCTGTGCATATGAAATATATGAAACTTGTATAACAAATAAAAATATTGTTAAAATAAATGGATTTTTAAAATAATATAACAAACTAAACACAGAAGGAGAAAGCTATTGAGGGGAATTTGCAGTTAAATGGAAGGGTAACTTTCTCCATTGGCACCTTTTTATATGATGGTCAGCATTCAGATATTACTGAAGGTGTTCCCACAGAGGCCCACCAGGGGGAACTTTGAATGGGATTCCTGCTTTGGGGGAGCTAGCCGAATGAGCCTCCATGTTCCTTCTAGCCACGAGAGTCTATGATCCTAGAACAGAGGGAGTGAGTGAATTAATGAATTTGCAGATGCTACTTGCTCATGCTTGAGCTCTCCCCTGGGACAGATGAGACATGGCGTTCTGGATAATGAAGTCTTCTATCTGAGAAATACTGATGCAAAGCGAGTGAAAATCATATCTTATTTCCTCTATTTTCCGGATGAGGACACATACTCACTGAAGTAAAAATAATTTTCCCGAAGTCAGCAGCTGGACACACAACAGAAGCAGCCTTCAGGATACAGGCCAGAGTAGTCTTTGCTTCCCAAGTGCCAGACAGCCTAGTGTGGGCTCCAAACCTACCCTCCCACTTTGAGCATTGAGGGGAAGCAGAGAGAAATCCCACAGAGACCTCGGCTCCACCCTGCTCTCTGTCCTCAGCCACAAAACCACAGGGTTTGACTTCCTGAGCATGTCTCAGATGGAGCTCCTCCTCTCTGTAAACATCACCTCTGCCTTCATGTTATCCTTAAGAAGAGGGGTTCTGGAATCAGGCAGGCTGGATTCTCTTCTCACCCCCAATTCCTTGAACATGTTCCTTAGCCTGTCCCAATCTCAGGCTCAGAGCTAAAAGCAGAGCCTTGTCCATAGGGATGCGGGACAACAAATGGAAGTTGTATGGAAAGGAGTGAATGTAGCTTAGAACAAGGATGGGCACCCGGTACAGCTTCGACTTGCGTTAAATCTTGTCTGTTTACTGGGGATGTGTGTGAACACACTCTTTTTTTTTCTAACTGTATGACATCAGACAGTTGCTTAACCACTCTGTCATGCAGTTGTTGTGCCTGTAGAATGGAGATACTGCTAAGAGTAGCATTCACATCCCAAAGACCTTTGTGAGGACTAAACATGCTAATGTGTAGACAGAGCACTTAGAAACTGCCTGGCGAGTCTTGGGTGTTCTAACAGCGTCACTATTACTACTCTTCCTTATGAGTGAGGACTGTAGTCTCTTGCATGTCTAATGGTACACATTCTGCCCTTCAGAGTTATCTTTGCAATCAAATGATCCCATATAGACGGCATCCATCATTTTTCACCCTCTCTTTTTTATGGTTCCTATTTTTATTCCCTTCATAATCATGATCTTTTTCTTGCTAAAACTTTCCACTCTCTGCTTTAGCTTTTACCAGACATGATGGTGTTTATTGTGTCTATAAAATACCTGAAGACTAAGCATGCATGCTGGAAAAGTGTGACAGGTGAACGACTCGATGACACTACCCTCTGTCCTGAAATCAAGATTTGATCCTGTCTGGGAAAGTCACAAATTGGTAAGTAGAGGGCTCCACAAGTCACCCTTATGCTTCATACTGTGATATCCTTGGGGACTGTTTATTAGGAGCTCATACACTTCACACTATTTTATTTTATTCCTAGTTTCTAGATCAGTCCTTGCCTCATAATAGGCGCTCATTAAAACTTAATCAGCAGGGGCCGGCACTGTGGTATTGCAGGTAAAGCCACCACCTGCAGGACTGGCATCCCATATGGGTGCCAGTCCAAGTCCCAGCCGCTCCATTTCCAATCCAGCTCTCTGCCATTTCCTGGGAAAGCAGTGGAAGATGGCCCAAGTCCTTGAACCTTGCACCAGTGTAGAAGACCCTCAGGAAGCTACTGGCTCCTGGATTTGGATAGTGGAGCTGCTGCTGTTGCAGCCACCTGGGGAGTGAACCAGCAGGTAGAAGACCTCTCTCTCTCTCTCTCTTTCTCTCTCTCTGCCTCTCCTTCTCTATCTGTGTAACTCTTTCAAAATAAATAATAAATCTTTTAAAAAAAAGTTCATCAGTATATGCACCTAGATTCGAGCTTTTCATTTTACAAATCTGCACAGCAACTGTGACAAAAGAAGGATGAGCAACACATTCCAGAACACATTAAGAACTCCAGTCCCTGAGGATGCTGGGAAAAAGGTAATTTACTGTTGGTGGGAAAATAAAGTGGTGCAGCCACTGTGGAAGACAGTTTGGAGATATCTCAGAAATCTGAATATAGACCTCCCATACCATCTAGCCATCCCACTCCAGGGAATTTACCCCAACCAAAAGAAATCAGCATATGAAAGAGTTATCTGTGCCCCCACGTTCACTGCAGCACAATTCACAATAGCTAAGATACGGAATCAACTCAGATGTCCATTAACTGAAGACTGGATAAGGAAAGTATGGTATATATACACAATGGAATACTCAGCTGTAAAAATTAAAAAAAAAAAAAAAAGACATCCTGTCTTTTGCAATAAGATGGATGCAACTGGAAACTATTATACTTAGTGAAATAAGCCAGTCCCAAAAAGGTAGATATCATATGTTTTCCTTGATCTGAGGTAACTAGTGGAGTACCTGGAATGTCATATATTAGAGTGAAATGGACATTTTGAGATTTGAGGATTGTTATACCCTTGTCTCTTCCATTGAGGAATAGTGCTTCTTTTTCTTCACACTGTTTGTTGAACTTTTTTACTTAGTTTAGGGTTAACTTTACGATCACTAAGTAAACTGAAAATAGATCTTTGTAAAAATTAAGATTGGGAACCGGAGAGAGGGGAGAAGAAGGGTTGGAGGGAGGGAGGGAGGGAAGTGTCACTATGTCCCTAAATCTTTATTTATGACATATAACAAATAAAGTTTAAGAAGAAAAGAACTTCCCAGTCCCTTTCCATCCTTCAAGTTCTATTTCAAATACTATTTCTTCCATGAAGAATTTCTTGATTTTACCCAAAGTGAAAGAAATTTATGTCTCCCTGAACTCCCTTAGCTTGTTTCAGCAAATAAATGGAGATACTAAAATAAGTCCATATGATGATATCATTACCACTGGACCTTAAAAATCCTGAGGGAATGGTCCGTGTCTAGCACTTAAGAAATACTATAGCAAAGCTTTCACATAAATAAAGAGATGAGAAATGGCATAATGAAAAGCAGAATCTGGGGTTCTGTCTCTTTACAGGACATCACACCTTCTCCCACCAAAACTAATTATCTCATTCCCCTATCCCGTATGGCTTGCACAGAGTGGAACAGCTTCCTAAAGATATGCACCCAAAAAAGACCCCAGTTCTAATGCGCTCTTGAGCTAATGGAAATCACAGTGAAAAATTCAGAGGCAACTCTGGGTGGAGGGGGCTTGGGAGCTAGAATGGAAAGAAGGATCCTGACCCTGTCATCCACTGTGCCTTTCTCACGGCACAACTTCAAAGGAGGCAGAAGATGCCCGTTAGGGAGTCTGGGAAATGCAGAGCCATTGAAGGCCAGACAATGTGTCCATCATAGTGATCTAACTGAGAACTCAGCTAGAAAATTCTGAATGTGAACACACTAAAGACAGAGAAGTGGGCCTCCCCCTAGGTGTGGACTCAGGACATCCTGTCTACCTATCACCAGCCCTCTACTCAACTCTGCTCTCTCCTCCTCGCCCTGCTTTGCCTCCACATGTCTTCAAAGACCACAGCAGGCCTAGGTGTGTTCGGCACATGGTCTGGTTTCTAGCCTATTCTGGGCTTTCCATGGCCAGCCCTCCATGGCCCATCCTGCAGCCCTGTTGTCCCCAGTCAGTGTAAGCTGACGCCCTCCTGAAGTCACAGTTATCTCTACCTACATGTAAGCCACAGCTTACCAGTTGCTAGGAAGCAGAAGGGATATGGTTTTAAGAATCTCTCTTTTAATCACAACCTTAGCACAAAGCACTCACACACTCATTTCAGTCCTTAACAGATCATTGCTGCTTTTGCTGATAACCTTGGTCCCAGACTCTGCTTCCGGCCCCACTTATGACCTGAGGCTGGAGTCTTTCCTGGGGAAACTGGCACATCCCACTTCCTCTAAGACATCCTGCTACTTTGTAGCCTGCCACTGAACACAACCCACTGTTCCCACCCTTAGTCTTCCATGAAACTAGTCAGCAGGGTTCTGAATTCCCTTAGGCAACAAAACGCTACAGCAGAAGTTCAAAAACACATGAGAACGGGCCTCGGCTCACCACCCCATTCCACCTCACACCTCTCAGTGTCCAGTCACTCTGGTCATCTTTAAAGTCTGGGATAACACCCACCACAGGGCCTTTGCATGTCTTCGTCCCTCAGATGAATCATAACTTTGGACATACCTGTCAACCCTTCCCCTCTCCAGTTAAGCACCAGTTCCCAAAGAACACAGAGATTCTCTGCCCTAATGGAATCATGGTCCTTTAGTCATGACACTTACATCAGTTTATGAGGCTAAATGCACTTCTATGAAATTCAGTGTTTAATCTGCAAGTTTTATTCAATTCTTGCCAACCCCACTAGATTTACAAGGTCCTGAGGACAAGAACAACATCAGTTTCACTCTCTGTGACAACCTCAGGGCATTGCACCACCATTCAGAAGGAGAGATGAGGAACAAGTGGATGAATAAACAAGTGACCGAGCCAAGTGAATGACAGGGCTGCCCTGTGGCAGCCATGTACCCTACCGAGAATGCACATAGCTCCCAACCCCAACTCACCCATAGAATTGCCTACCCCAGGCTCCATCCCAGCAGCTCTTCTCCAGTGTCAATGGGGAAGTTGCCACCCCAGATGGTGTGCCCATCACTGCCCCTGTCTGGGTTGCATCCACCTCTGGCTGGCCCTGGTCCTTGCCTTGCTTGGCTCATGTTCCTGTCCCATGAACTCTGAGCTTCACACTTGCACTTGATCTATTGTCGCTTTCACAACTTGAGTTTCCCTAACTCCCTGACCTGTGTATGTTGCAGAATGACAACCTTAGCCTTGGTAAGAATCCCATCTCAGACACTACGTCTATGACCCTGGTAAACCTATTTAACCTTTCTGAGCCTTGGGTATGTCATCTATAAAGTCAAAATAGAAATTCCTCCTTCCGGTGGTTTTTCTGGGAATTATGAACAACAGATAGTAGCACCAAGGACAGGGCCCCGTTCATGGTAGGTTCTAAATAAATGTTGTTTCCTTTTCTGCCATTGTTGACCTCTTTGACCCTTAAAATCCAAGGGCTGATAGCAACTACCCATGAAGACTTCTGAGATCAGAGACGTGGGGGTCATATTTGGTTCCACCAACTGCTGGCCATACAACTACCTCTGGCCAGCTCTACGACCACCAGCTACAAGCTCTGTGACCACCATCCGCTAGCTACACGACTTGAGCAAACTACTTACTCTGTCTGTACCTCAGTTTCTCAGTCAGGCTCATAACGAAACCACTTCTCAGGACTGTTGAGAGAATTAAAGATGCATCTGTTATTTTACAAATTGCTTTGCACATAAATACTCAGTTAAAAAAAAAAAAAACATTGGGAATTATTGTTGTGGCTCTATTGTTAACAGAGAGCCTGCCAAACCCAGAGCTGGCATATGCCATTGTAAATGTTGGCTCTGTGTCCACAGACATCTGATTCCTTAGCAGAAGCTAGAAAGTCTGAAGGCTCCTATATCAACCTATGGCAACCCCTTACTCTGCCTTAATTTTCTAAATCTGTCATTCTGCCTTCTCTACCACCTATATGTCTGTTTGTCCTGGGGAAGTACATACAATATGTGACTTTTTGTAAGCATTTGGCTTCACTTTCTTAAACTTTAAAACATCCCCCCAAGCACCCACAATTCCTAGGGGCCCCATACTGATGGGGAGAACAGGTCCCTGAGGTCTGATTTGCCCTACCACAAAGCAGTCATTGACCCAAAACATGTTTTGGGGTGAGGCTGACACTCTGGGGAGCTCTTTTGGCTCTTGCTTTATGAAAACTAAAGGAACCTGACTTGGGCACACAGGTGGGACCAAACTGCATTTCCCATCCTACCTTGCAGTTACTTTAGACAAGCTCAGGGATTACTGGGGATTTATGAACCTTTCTCTCTTTCTATTACATTTCTAAAACACTATGAAGAGACAGGAAAGATTTTAGCTGCAATATGATCAGGCTGTGTGTATGTGTGTGTATGTATGTGTGTGTTTCCCTTTGCTGTCTGAGCTAAGGGGATGCAGAAGGAGTTCTAGGCACAACAGAGGATGAAAAATGTGGAATGTCTATCAGAGGATCCGTAGGTGCCTAGAACTCCCTAATTTTTCAAAAATCCAGAGAGGGACAATCACTTATCCAGTAAATCATGGCAAATTATTAACAGAGCCATATCTAGAGACAGGCTAAAGATTCTTAACTAGAGAGCCCTTGCTCTCTGTGAAAACCTTAATGTAAAGGCCCCTGGGCCTTTGCAGGCTGAGGCAGAATTCAGCTCATCAGATTCATCAAGAAGTCTGCAACCCAAATCACGCTAAAAGTCACAAGTGTCCCATTCATTGTTAACATGAAGGCATTTATAAAATGTGATTGAAGCAACAACTTGTCCATTGAGGCACAGTGGGTTAACCTCCCTCCTGCGACACCAGCATCCCAAACGGGTACTGGCTCAAGTCCTAGCTGCTCTACTTCCCATCCAGCACCCTGCTAATGCACCTGGGAAAGCAGTGGAGGATGGCCCAAGTGCTTGGTCCCTTGCACCCACGTGGGAGACCCAGATGGAGTTCTAGGTTCTTGGCTTCAACTTGGCCTAGCCCTGGCTGTTGTGGCCATTTAGGGAGTTAACTAGCAGGTGGAAGATCTGTGTGTGTGTGTGTGTGTGTGTGTGTGTGTCTTCTCTCTCTCTGTAACTCTTTCAAACAAATAAGTAAATATTTTTTAAAAAGGAAAAACAAGAAGCAGAGGAACACACCAACTAGCAGATGACTTGGTTTTAAAATGCATCATGGACTATTAACGCCCTAAAAGGGAAGGAAAGAAGTTGCACGGTCATGGCTACCACTGAAAATGACTCACGTTGATAGAGTTTCTTTGTGCTGGGCAACACTTTATGTCTTTAAAACATACTGACACAGCAGGAGTCACTGTGCACTAACTTTCCATGCAAGACCTCTGTTCTCGGAGTTGTATGATGACTATGTCTGGGTGCTCACAAAAAATGTATCATTCTTGGGTGCTTCTTTAAAGTTAATTAAGTTTCTAAAAAAAAAAAAAAAGAAGTGAAATTAACTGCAAGATGCAATGACTTTGAACAGCCCTTGTCTTGACTGTTGAGGAACAGGATTTGTTTTTTTCCTTGCAAATTGTTGAACTCTTAGTACAGAGTTTGTCTTCTGTGTATAAAGTTCATCAAAAATGGATCTTAGTGGAGAATGGGACTGGGAATGGGACAGGGAGGAGAAGGAGGGGTGGGAGTGTGGGTGGGAGGGCGGGTCTGGTGGGAAGAATCACTGTCTTCCTAAAGTTGTACTTAAGAGATGCATGAAGTGTGTATTCCTTAAAGGTTTCTTTGGAGGAAAATAAATAAATAAAAGTATATTGACTAGATTATTCCTCATGACAAGTCTACTAAATACAAGTCTACTAAATACTGTGAGCAAGCAGAGGTTAGATCATTTGCCTAAGATCAGTGGCCAGAAAAGGGCAAAACTAGGGGCTTGGGATCATCCTGAGAGGTTGCCACCCTATGAATGAGGAGTCCCTGCCAGCCCCAGTCACGGAGGGAGATCCAGGACAAAAGCACTGAGGATGCGTCTAAGAGGACGAGCTACAAGCAGCTTTCCAAAGTGCTGTGTGGGGGCAGCTTGGCAGAGAAAGCTGCACCCAGTAGGAACCAACTCGAGCAGGTGGCAGAAAGATGTGACTCCAGACTGTTAGCAGGACAGCCTGAGCATGCGCTGTGGATCCAGCCTTGGCAGCTGCTTGGGCCCTAACTGCAGAAGCTGATCCTATCCAGCCAGCCAGGCATCTACACAAGGCCAGGTAGCAAGCCCAGGCACCGGGAGCTGGCAGCTCTAGCCTTGGACCAGAACACCTGTCGCTGCAGATAGCAAGGCTTAGGACGGGCAGCTGGGGTGCCAAGGCTCCAGCCAAATGGGATTTGATGGGAATGGAGTCGACAGAGGAAGGTAACTGGCCAGGCTCAGCCTGGGGCGAGAACACTGAGCAGCATTCAGGACTCGCCCAACTTCCCTTGGGAACTTTGGCAACAGAAGCTACAAACCCACCTCAGTCTCCTCCCCCGTGAAAGAGGCCGCTCTCATCCCGTCTATCGGAGGATTACTTGGCGGTTTAAAGGAAATGGCACACGAAGCGCGTTTTTCACAGCGCTAGCACAAAGCACTCACACACTCATTTCAGTCATTTCCAGGTTCTAGACGAGATGCGACAGGTGTGTTGAGTTACACCAACACCAGTGTGGTTTCTGCACGGACGGAACTCACAACTGATCGCTGCTGCCTCTGAGGGTGAGCGTTAGTGATAGGTAAAGCAGAAGCACCATCTCTATTACGAACAGCTAAGGTGACCTCCGCGAGTGTCCACACCACACTGCATGGCGCTGTGTGTGTGACTTCACTTGGTACCAGGGCAGGGCTCTTGCTCAGTGCTATTCACCCCAGGTTCCTAGTGCGACATCCCATTTATTCCACCCTCCCCCCAAGCCTGGTGGGTACACTGGCCAGAACTGGATCAAGCCTGGACCGGGGACCAGACACTAAAGCAGAGTCACTCTGGTGGCGGCCAAGGGTATAGAGCGGAGGACTGGCTGGGGGAGGGGCTGCTGCCCTTCAAGGACACGGGACTTAATTCTGCGAAGCTGGCGCCAACCCTGGCTGAGATACATGGAGACCGTAGAGGCAGCAGAAGACTCCAGGCGTCAGTTCAGGGTCTGGCACAAACTCGAGAGGAGGGGCTGCACCCTAGCCTCTGCAGACACCAAGAAAGGACGTGGCTGAGGGACATCTGGGGTTTGCTCAGGGGCGTCTCTGGGCTTCCAGCCACCGGACAGGCCTCCGTGCCACAGCCAAGGGTGCCATGGACGCACGCTCTACTGGGCATGCAGCAGGCCTCCTGTAAACACAGGAGACAAAACTAGGTTTAAACCAGAATTTCAAGAGTTAAAAAAGGTGCATGTGTGTGTTGTGGGGGGTGGGGGGGTTGCAGTACACCAAGTTAAGCTACCATATGCGCTACCGTATGCAACCGCTGCATTTCATATCAGAGAGTTGGTTCAAGTCCTGGCTGCTTTGCTTTGCTTCCAGCTTTCTGTTTATGCCTCCTGGAGGCAACAGATGATGGCTCAGGTGCTTGGATCTCTGCTGTCCACATGAGAGATCCAGCTGTAGCCTCAACCTGGACTGTTGCAGGCATGTGGGGAGTGAACCAGCAAATAAAAAGCCCGCTCGCTCGCTCTCTCTCTTTCTCTCACCTCTCACCTCTCATCTCTCTCTCTCTCCAACCCCTTTTTCAAGTATATGAAAAAACAAATAGGCATTTTTGAAAAGTGACATCAAAAAACCACCACATCAGAGAAATAAAATATTTTCCTTAACTGACTCCTTCTACAATGCTCTTTTTGTCCTTAGCATTTGGTGCAAACTCTGTGACAGGTTTCTCCTATGACAAGAATTTTGTAGTATTACTCTACAGAAAGAACAGAGAGGTAATTAGGCTTCTCCCTAATTAATCAAAGCAATTTAATTGTCTATAAATACACAGGTTCTTTCAGCATCACAACTCAAAATTTGAGTCAGAATCTGGCAAATCTTTCATTGCATGTGCTTTGCCTATGAGTTGTTATGGATATATTCACTATTTGTGCCCTCAGAGCATAGAAATTATAATAAACCCTGATTTCCACAATTCCTTCCCTGAAGTAGAATGCAATTGTATATAATTGCCCACACTGCCTTAGCAAGCAAGTTTCCAACAAGGGAGCTGTCAGGCTGGCCAGGGTTGAGGAGATGTGAGTCCATCCTCCATTCACAAACATTCTGCCCCCAGCGAGGGAAGAGTGTTCTACATCCCAGTTTCTGGCCCTGTACATTTCCGACCTCGTCTTTCTCCCACTTCCCGTGTTCCTCCAGTATCCCAGTGCTCTACGGCGGATTCATAGCACACTAGGCCCCAGGGCTGTCTTCAGATCACAAAGCAAAACGGACTGACGAGCAGGCGGTCAGTTATCCCCAGAAGCCAACCGACCGCAAGATGACTCTCAATAACGGATTGCACACAAACGTGGTTGCAACCTCGTACATACAACTTGGTTCCACAGATGCAAACAGGGTGTTTTCCATCACAATTTCCCCTTTGTCGGATGCCCAGGAGCCCCGGGGGCCACTGCAGGCCAACAGTCCACCAGCAAGAGGGACATGGAGCTTCGTCTGTCATGGTTGATTCCTCTTATGTTTGCAAATTTAACAACAGGATAAGTTCATGCACACACATGGCAAGGGCTTCCCCAAGAGCCTCAGAGAGACCTTGTGCAAGTGAGCGAGTGGGCACCCTGAGCTTTCAGCTTCATTCATTGATCTCCGGGCAAGCCCCCTTCTGGGTCACGAGCCCTCCGGGGGGAAAAATGACTGGGCTGTGATTCCCGAGCATGGTGGACACTGGGCACGCGCTGCCCAGGACAGCCTGTGATCTTCTCTGCTATGTCCCCACTCGTCACAATCTGTCCTCGTCTCTCTAGGAGAAGCAGGTCATCCAAGACAAGACAGGGTCCAGCAAAGCAAGTGAAGCCGCCTTCTGCGAGGCTGGCAACCCATATGAGCACCGATTTGAGTCCTCGCTGCTCTACTTCTGATCCAGCTCCCAACTAATTCTCCTGGGAAAGTGCTTGGGCCCCTGCCACCCATGTGGGAGACCCAGATGGAGTTTCAGGATCCTAGCTTTGGATCCTGGCTGCCCCAGCCCCAGCCATTGTGGCCATTTAAGGAGTGAACCAGTGTGGGGACGTGTGGGGAATCAATCTCTCTCTCTCTCTCTCTCTCTCTCTCTCTCTCTCTCTCTCTCTCTCTGTATCTTTCAAATAAAAACACTTTTTAAAATTTTTTTTGAAATACAAAGCAAGACAAACCATCCTGTTCAGCCTCCAAATGTAAAACAGCCATTTCCATTCTCCTGAGTAAGGACATGCTGCTGACGGACCTGCCGGCTGCACCCCCTGGTCCCTCCCCAGCCTGCTCCATCTGAGGTTAGTTAGCAGAGTGGTCACTTGGCCATGGGCCCCTGTAAGGAAAGAATCGCCTGAGTTGCAACAGGGATGATGTAACACCATAGGGTGGAAGAACAAGCGCCGTTCAGCATCTGCCTGCGAATCAGAATTCGCATTTTCTGATTCCACCTTCGAGCTGGACTCTGAGTCTTGAGTACAAAATCCGGTTCCGGGGGAAACAGGAGCAAGTACTGGACGGGGATTCCTCAAGCCCCCAGCACTACTGGGCACCACCCCTGCGTGCCCTGCTGTTAAGCCTGTTGATAAAGCACGCATTGTTCTGTTAGTGTTAGGTAGGAAGTCAGTTATGAGCTTATGTGTGTGTGACATAAAGGCCTAAAGAGAAGACATCTATGTCCAGCATATGCTGCATCCCAAGGTCATCCCGATGGTGTTTCAGGGGCAGCCCAGTGTTCACATCCTGCCCTGCCCCCTACTACCTGATAACCTGCCAGGTGGAGGTCCCCACCCCTTCTGCCTGACAATCTTCCACAATCTCCCAGTTGCAGCCCAGGATCTGCATCTCAAACACCCTGCTCCCTTCCTCCTGCCTGATAACATTTGCATCCATAAAGTCCTTTGTTTCAGACTTTCCACAGGAGGAAGCTTCTTAACATTTGCAAAACTCAGGGAGAAGCTTCTTAACACTTACATCCATTAAGTCTGCAGGTGAAGACAAAGACCCACTTCTTTAACACACACACACACACACACACACACACACACACACCCTAAACGTGAACCATGCACTCTCTCTCAGGTCCTGTCTGGAGAGGTGCCCTTCCGTTCTTAGGGGTGTCCCTTCCCTAATAAACTTTGCTACTTTTACTTTCCACTACTCTGTCTCACGCCTGAATTCTTTCTTGCGCAAAGGCAAGAACCCTGCAAATTTCTCCGGTAACATTAGGAACAACACTTTCCCAGCAGGACAGTCACATGGCTGCGTTTGATGAAATATTAAAAATCAAATTATTTGGAAAAGCAGTTGTTAACTGTGACCCCCTACTCTACACTCTGTGCGGATGAAACTCAGCCCGAGTCTTGGGTGCTGGAACCCTACAAGCGGGGCACCTGCCAGGAAGTTTAGACTTTGCTCCAATTCAGGCCTTTAATTTGACAGAGAATGAGGGCCAGAGAGAGACGGTGGCCTGGTCCAGATCACACGGTCATCTGCTGGTTGAAACTGTGAAAATATTGAGAACTCCAAATTCCTGACCCAGGGCTCCAGCTACAATGTTGTTCGCCACCTGTTCTAAGAGAAATTTAGCCAGAGTTCTTCCCAAAGACCTGGCCTCCCTCAGAATCTTCCAGAAGAGGCTCTGGCCTTCTGACCAGCAGAAAAACGCCTCAGCATTTTGCTGCAAGCCTTAATGTCTGGCTCTATCCAAAGACACCTGGTTTATATTTGCCCCCTGAGACTTGGCTCCGCTCTGGCAGAACGGGAGAGACACATTTGCCTGCCCATGGCCCAAGCTGCCCATGTGTATCGCTAAGCTTCCAGCCAGAGCAGCAGGCCAGCAAACATCAGCCAGGAATGACTGGGACCTGGGTGGGGGTGTTAGGTAGGAAGTCAGTTATGAGCTTATGTGTGTGTGACATAAAGGCCTAAAGAGAAGACATCTATGTCCAGCATATGCATCTGCACCTCAGAGTCATCCTGACAACATTTCAGGGGCAGCCTGGCCTTCATCCTGCCCTGCCCCCTTCTACCTGATAACCTGCCTGGTGGGGATCCAGCCCCTTCTCCCAGATGTAGCCCAGTATCTGCATTTCAAACACCCTGCTCGGATCCCATTCTCCAGGGGGTCTTGCTCACCCTTCCTCCAAACTCAGGATGGCTCCAGCTAGGCTTCCTCCTGTCTGATGCCTTCAGGGAAAAACTCAGATAGAAGTTTTTCTATTTACATCCCAAAAGCCCTTTGTTCCAAGAGGAGCAGAGGTAGGGAAGCGAGACCCATCTCCTTAAAAACCCCTGGCCTCAACCAGACTGAGCGCTCAGCCCTCTGCCTCTCTGCTGGGCAGCCTGCCTGACCTGGTCAGGTGTACTCTCTCTCCACTGCCCCCCCCCCCAGTCTCTCAGGTCCTGTCTGGAGAGGTGCCCATCCGTCCTTACGGATGCCCCTTCCCTAATAAACTTTGCTATTTTACCTCCCACTCTTCTCTGTCTCAGGCCTGAATTCTTTCTTGCGCGAAGACAAGAACCCTGCAAATTTCTCCGGTAACAGGGGGAGGTGTCTCATGATGGGCTGGGGTCTGGGGCAACTGCACCTGGGGCGGGGTGGTGGTGGGGTTCATAGTGGGCTGGGGTCCAGGGCAACTCTGGAGCAAGGGAGAGGCTTCTAGTCTCTGCTGGGCCTCTTTTGAAAACATCTCCAGTGCACCCCATCCCTTATGAAGTCCAGCCTGGAGGCAAATTGCATTTTTGTTGCTTTTGTTTCTCCTTCATTCTCCAGGGTCCAGTGGAAGCCTTTAGACCCCCTGCTGGGACCATTTCAAGGCCAAACCCTCCCTGTCATCCAAAGAGCCCATCTGAACTAAGACCTGCCAGAGGCTCCCCATTCTTGTGACACTGCCCCCACCCCACCCAGCCACTCTCCACCCCACTGTCCTGGGGTGTTTTTTTTTTTTTTTTAATGTATTCAGGTATCTTTCACTGCCTGAACCGGTTTTATTAGTGAAGAGATCATGTGATTCTATTGCGAAGACCTTGATCTCTGGTGTCAGGCCTTCCACGTTCCAGTCATGGTTCCATGACTTCACTATACAACCTCAGGAAAGCCACCTGACCTCTAACTCCATCCCGCAGCTTCCCACCTGTAAAAGGGGGTGACAATAACACCTGCCTGAAAACACTGACAAGAAGATTAAAATGACCCACTGAAAGCACGTAGAACAAAGGGTGTTCGATACTATTGTTACCACTTCATTGTTACATGATTGTGCATTTCTTTCCACGCTGATATCATTTTTATGAGGGCAGAAGATCCTGTCTTCTGCACTTGTCTCCAGTAGCCACAAAACGACCTTGGCACAGAGTTGGTGCTTCCTAGACACTTGTTAAGGAAAGGAAAGAATAACCACCGTACTAGGTATTCCCTCTGCCTTCATTGCCCTCCCCAAATCACATTCTTGAGTGGACCCCTACCTGCCACGTCTGTTCCGGTCCCTTCCTCCAAGCCCCTGCACTTTATCCATGGAGTCTGAGAGTCCTTATCCTACTCTACATCTGCTTGGGTGCATGTTATGAGCTCCTTGAGGACCGAGGCCAGGCGTTATTTGCCTCTGTGTCTCCAGTCTCAGCACACTGGCTGGCACAAGGAAAATTCCTAGGTAGGGAGGACCACCCCCAGTGCAAGTCTGTCAAAGCACACTCTCCCAGAGATCACCCAAGGCTCCCCGTCACATCCACTGTGAAGGTTCCTATTCCTAAGAGGGTGTTCCTAGCCATGCACACCAGGGCCTCAAACACTGCATTCACCCTTTCTGTTCTCTGTGCTCCTCACCCACTGTGTGCACACAAGTATGAAGCACACCCTGCCTTTTGGTTTAGCATTCTTGGTGCTTCCCACCTGGGAGCATTATGTCTTGTCCTTCCGGCAACTACAGTGACCTTTTACCATCTCTAAGAACCAATGCTTGGGTGATGGTGCTGTGGCATAGCAGGTAAAGCCACTGCCTGCAATGCCAGCATCCCATATGGGTGCCAGTTTGAGTCCCAGCTGTTCCACTTCCTATCCAGCTCCCTGATAATGGCCTGGGAAAGCAGTGGAAGATGATCCAAGTGCTTGGGCCCCTGCACCCACTTGGGAGACCTGGAAGAATTCTTGGATCCTGGCTTCAGACCAACCCCATTCTGGCTGTTGCAGCCATTTGGGGAGTGAGCCAGTGGATGGAAGATTTCTTTCTCACTCCCACTCTGTGTGTGTGTGTGTGTGTGTGTGTGTGTCTGTCTGTCTGTCTGTCTCTTTCTCTCTCCCTATAACTCTGCCTCCCAAATAAATCTTTAAAAAAAGAACCAACGCTGTCCCTCAGATCAGTAGTTTGATATCATACTTTTTTTTTAAAGTAAATATATATTAACATAAAATTATTTTCATAATGGTCACAAAGCAAACACAACCATATGCTCTATATAAGAGCTACACCCAAACAAAAATTAGAAAATGTGGGAATTAAATATACACCAGGGAAATATAAATACAAGGTGGAGGTGGATATGTTAATATCACATCATATTCAAGACAAAGATTACAACATGAGAAAATAAGGGTGTATTATTATGGGTTATGATTCAGTGAAGATAACACTTATAAACATCTGTGAGCCAAATGACACACTCACGTGGTTAATACTGCCTACTGTGTGTCCAAAATGTCCTTTGTGTCCCCTGCAGCCCCTTTCATGGTGCCTCTCAGGTCTCAGAAGACCCAGAGGCCAAGGGTCACTTCCTCCACGTCTCAGAGTCCCCAGAGCTGCTCGAACAGGGTTTGACCCAGATGAGACTCTCAGGAATGGTAATGAGTCAAATGGGAGAAATCACAGTGTTTTTGATATTTCTTATGATTGCCCATCTCGGCCTACACTGACCGGCCACTGATTTCTTAATTCTCAATGTCAACTCAGCAAGTCTCCAACAAGTGGCATTTCTTCATGTCCCTCTTCTTCAGGAGCCCATGATCTCACTGAGGATAGCTACGTCCACAAGAGAAACGAAGTCACTATGTAGGTGGTACAAATGCATTAAGCACCTGCTAAATGCAAAACTCTATGATATAAAAGGGTCAGTCATGTCCCTCCTAAGTTTTCTCATAAACACATTCGAGAAACTAATCAAAAGCATCCCTAGAAATCATCCTTTTCAAAGATTTTTTATTTGTTTGAAAGGCAGAGTTACAGAGAGCAAGAAGGAGGGGGTAAGGGAGGAAGGGAGGAAGGGAGGGAGGAAGGGAGGCAGGGAGGGAGGGAGGGAGGCAGGGAGGCAGGGAGGCAGGGAGAGAGAGAGAGAGACATCTTCCATCTGCTGGTTCACTGCATTCACTCTACAAATGGCCACAGTGGCTGGGGCTGGGCCAGACTTGAAGCCAGGAGCTTCATCTGGGTCTCCCATGTGGGTGCGGGGGCCCAAGGGCTTGGTCCATCTTGCACTGATTTCCCAGGAGCACTAGCAGGGAGCTAGATCAGAAGTGGAGCAGCCAGGACTTGACTCGGCACACATACGGGATGTCAGCATGGCAGGCGGCAACTTAACCGGCTGCACCACAGCACCAGCCCCTAGAGACCGTCGTACCCAAACCTGCCATCCACTCTGCTTTACAAGTGGAACAACAGAGGTCCAGAGAAGAGGCTAGGACTTGCCTACTCTCAAAGGTGCATTGTAGACAAGGCACAATGGGATCCAGATCCAAAATTCTTTCTAGTACTTTCTTCTCCTTCCCAAAATAGTCAAAGACATTAAAGAGTAAAATTCCAAATCTCCTTTGCAATAAGGTGAAATATTAAACTAATTAGTCAGTAGATAAGACATTGCAGTTCTAAGATGTTAAACAGCATAAGAAAGCGCTATTACAGCCCATAGTAGTAGAAGAGATAAGACTTCACCTGGGGCATTTTACTTATGGAAATAAACACCTGGAGTGTTTCAGTTATGAAAAGGATTGGGAAGGCTTCCAAGCAGGACTGAATAGAAGAAAAATCAAGCATGACTGTGATTGATGTACACAGGACATTGAAGGGGCATAATTCTTTATCTCTAGCACCACTTTCGCTTATAATTAGTTGGAAAACAATGCCATGTTCAGCATCACAAAATTAGCCCGGAGCTGATATAGAATAAAACCCAGAATTCTTAGTCAAAGAAGATATAAATAAGTGGAAGATGAACAAACTTTGCAATTAGAAAGATCTACATTTTGAAATGCACTGTCGGTTACTCTCTGTGGCAGTTGTAAAACGTGGTCCCAGAGGCTTTTGACAATCCTCCCAATTAGAGGTGGGTCAGGTTCCCTTGCTTTCCTTCTGTGCTTGGCAACTTCTTTGACCAAAGGATTGTGGCAGGAGTGATTATGTTCCAGGTCTAGAATTTTCTATTCCCATGAATCTTGGGATGTTTATTATTCTTGAACTCAGCTACCATGCCATGTTTAGAAAGCTCATGCCATTTGAAAAAGCCCCAAACACATGTTTTACTTACAGACAACAGCCAGAATCAACACTAGTCATGAGAAAGAGGAGTGCTTTGAAATGATTCTATTCCCAGTGCTGACTTCAGCCAGAGGAAAAACCCTGAACTAGAACCACCCAGCTAAGGCAAATCAACCCCCGAAACCTTGAGAGATGCTAACAATCAAATGATTGGAGTCACCATAAGCTACTATGATGATTCACAATCCAGCAATGAATAACTAGAGCCAATGTTGTATGATAGCAAGGTGACATGTGGCGGGGCTGGGGGTGTTACGGCCGTGCCGGAGTAAAGAATACACCAAGAGGCAGTCTCTTATGCAAAACACAAGAAGAGTATTTAATTGACCAGCATGCTGGGGTCGCAGCGTCACAAATGTGAGCGAGCGACCCTGAGTGCAAATCGCATCAGCTTTTTATAGTCACCCAAAGGCTTTGAAGAATCTGTAGAACATTTCACATGGGAACCCAGGGAACAGGGAATCCCGTGAGCACAAAGTGTACAGGTGCAAGTACAGATAACATCAACTATTGGCCAGATTTACAACAGGAAAGGGTCACTTTTACCATACATTTCCTAAGGTTAAATAAAACCCTAGGTTCATCAGCTGGGTGCCTGTCAAGGTGAACAGGTTGGTCTGGGTCCTAGTTTCGGTGGGCCATTTCCCTAATTTTACAAGGCCACATTCCGGTATTATCTCTTCCTGCCCCAGCATCACCATGTCTATTTAGTAAAGACAGGACCCAACCACTCCCCGAGTCAGGAATCCAGAAAGTAGGTCAAAAGTCAATCTGGCAAGGGTCAGAAGAGAAGGGGGGGGGAGGTTCCTGCTTAGATTTAATATTCCATCAGGGGAACGTCCTTCATGCCACAGTGTATGTTCTCAGTCACCAACCCACATCCAGTGTGTTTTCCATAGCCCGGAGACATGTACTGAGAATTTATAAATGAGAGAACCTTCTTTTATTATCATCCCTAATAGCCACCAGTGGAATATTTGCTTTCTATTCCTGCCATGTTGAACTCTGCTGCTCTGGAGGTCTTAGAGAGGGAGGAATGCTGGCACTGACACAGCAATGACGCAAATAAACTGGAGTTGAGGGGCCGACACTGTGGCATAGTGGGCTAAGCCCCCACCTGCGGCACCAGCAACCCATATCAGCCCTGGTTCATGTCCCAGCTGCTCTTCTTCCAATCCAGCTCTCTGCTGCAGCCTGGGAAAGCAGTGGAAGATGGCCCAAGTCCTTGGGTCCCTGCACCCACGAGGGAGACCTGAAAGAAGCTCCTGGCTCCTGGCTACAGATTGGCCCAGCTCTGGCCATTACAGTCAATGGGGAGTGAACCAGCAGATGGAAGGCCTCCCTCTCTGTCTCTCTGTCTCTCCTTCTCTCTTTCCATAACCCTGCCTCTCAAATAAATAAATCAATCTTAAAAAAAAACCTGGAAGTTGAGATTTTCATGAAGCCACTTTCAGTTTTTCATGCCCATAGTCCACAGGCAAAGACAAGGGATTACTGTACCAGATGGGAGGAAGCCCAGTTGCCTTTATACAGTCAGGAGAAGGAAGAATGTGTCTGGAAGGAGGCCAATCCTGGGGTGCCTCTTAGTACTTCCGTGTTCTGTGATTAAAGTCAAATGGAAAACTACAATCCAGTGTAGGACTTCCAATGACCAAAACACTCAGGAATGAACTTCTGAGTCACTCAGCAAGCAGAAACTACAAGGAGTCATCCTGCCTTCTGGGGTCAAAAGAAATATAGAATTTCTGTGGTAAAAGATTCAGAATTTCGGATTATCGCCATTAAAATATTTCTTCCTTATTTTGAGATGCATATGTTACAATGTTTCTCTCCATTTCCCATTTTCATAACACCTAATGTAAAATGTGTTTCATATGAATAAGTTTTATATCTTCAATACAGGATATCAGAAGAGGAATACTATTTAGCTGAAGGAAAAGAACAGGCAACACTCAAAGATTGATATCACTCTTATTCAGTTTAATGCTGGAAGTTTTAGCAAGAGCAATTAGGGAGGAGAAAGAAATAAAAGGCATCAAAATTGGAAAAGAGGAAGTCAAACTATCCATATTTGCAGGTTGCATGATATTGCATGTGGAAAAACCTAAACACTCCACCAGAAAGCTGCTAGAATTGGTAAACCAATTCAGTAAAGTTGCAGGTTATAAAATAAACATATAAAAAACAGTAGTTTTTTTTTTTTTGTAGGCTAATGATGAACTCACAGAAAGAGAAATCAAGAAATAAATCCTATTCACAATAGCACAAAAAATATTTAGAAATAAGCTTAACCAAAGAAGTGACAGTCTCTACAATGAATATTATCAAACATGGATGAAAGAAATCATCAAGGACACACAAAAAAATAGAAAGATAGCCCTTGCCCATGAATCAAAAGAACTCATATCATCAAAATGTCTATACTGGGGCCAGTGCTGTGGCACAGTGGGTTAAAGCCCTGGCCTGAAGCACCAGCATCCCATATGAGTACCAGTTCAAGCCCCAGCAGCTTCTCTTCTGATCCATCTCTCTGCTACTGCCTGGAAAAGCAGTAGAAGATGGCCCGAGTCCTTGAGCTCCTGCACCCATGTGGGAGACCTGGAAGAAGCTCCTGGCTCCTAGCTTCGGATCAGCGCAGCTCCGGCCGTTGAGGCCATCTAGGGAGTGAACCAGCAGATGGAAGACCTCTCTCTCTCTGTCTCTACTTCTCTCTATAAGTCTGTTTTTCAAATAAATAAAACAAATCTTTTAAAAAAAAAGTCTATACTACCTAAAGCAATTTACAGATTCATTCAATCCCTATCAAAATACCAACAGCATTCTTTACATTTAAAAAAACAATCCTATAATTCATATGGAATCACAAAAGACCCTGAATAGCCAAAGCGATCCTGAACAAGAAAAACCAGGCTGGAGGCATCACAATATCTGATTTCAAAGCATATTACAAAATTAAAGTAATTAAAACAGCTTGGTATTGGCAATAAAAACCATAAACAGGTCAAAGTAACACAATAGAGAACCCAGAAATTAATCCATATAGTTATAGCCAACTGACTTTCGACAAATGTGCTCAGACCATACAGTGGAGTAAGGATAATCTCTTCAACAAATGGTGCTGGCAAAACTGGATGTATAGAAGTAGAAGAATGAAATTAGACCCATACCTCTCACCATATACAAAAATCAACTCAAGATGGATCAAAGACCTAAATTTAAGACCTGAGACTATGATGTTGCTATAAGAAAATGAAGGAGAAACACTAAGACATTGGTGTAGGGAACATCTTCTTGGACAAGACCTCCAAAGCACATGCAACAAAAACAAAACTAAACAAATGGGGCTACAGCAAACTCAGAAGCTTTTGCATAGCAAAAGGAACAATCAGTAGAGTGAAGAGACATCCAACAGAATGGGGAAAAATATTCGCAAACCACCTATCTGGCAAAGGAGTAATACCCTGAATATATCAGGAACTTCAAAAACTCAACAACAAAAACAACCAATCCAGTTGAGAAATGGACAAAGGACTTCCGTAGACAGTTCTCAAAAGAAAAAATACAAGTGGCTAACAAATGTATGAAAAATGCTCCATATCACTAGCCATCAGAGAAATGTGAATCAAAACCACAATGAGCTACCACCGCACCCCTGTCAGAATGGCTAAAATCCAAAACACAGAGAATAACAAATGCTGACAAGGTGTGGAGAAAGGGGAAACTTAGACAGTGTTGGTGGGAATGTAAATTAGTGCAGCCACTGTGGAAGACAGTGTGGATATTTCGTAATAAACTGAAACAGAGTTGTTGCCCTATGATCCAGCAATCCCACCACTGGGTATATACCCAAAAGACTTGAATACAATGTATCAAAGAGATACCTGCACCACCATGTTTATAGCAGCATTGTCCACAATAGCCGAAATTTGGAACCAACCAAGATGTCCATCATTAGATGAATGGATAAAGAAAATGTGACATATATACATAATATTATCCAGCTATGAAAAAGAATCAAATTGAGTGACATAAGCCAGACTCAGAAAGATGAATGCTATATAGTCTCCTTTATTTGTTGGAGTTAAACTTAAACAAAAAAGAAACAAAAGAGACATTTATGTGTCAGTATTTCTGCAAATATAGTTTTGTAAAACATTGTTTTATAACTTTGTCAAACCAATGGTTAAGATTGTCATACTACTATACTTTTTTAAAAATTTTAGTACTATAATTTTAAAGATCTTTGATTACTTTAAAATGTTCTGCATATGAATGAAATGGTCATTCTTATATTCATTTATTGTTTTTGGCCATTGTCTATATTCCCACAAACCTAGGGTATTTTTGCTTTTTTACTTGTTAAACTTCTTATTCAGTGAAGTATTAAGCCTTTTTACTGCAATGTGATTTTAAAATATATTCTCTCAAAAACTGAAAAAAAGAAAGGCAAAAGGAAAGAGGGTGGGAGGCAGAGGGGGAGGGAGGGAGGAAGAGAATCATTATGTTCTTAGAATTGTAACTACAAAGCACATTGAATCTGTTAACAATTAATTATAAATTTAAATTTAAAAAATCTTTTTCAAAAAGATGGATACTTTTACATACTTTTACAAAAAGCATACTTTTTATACTTTTGCAAAAAGATGGATACTTTTACAAAATGTGTATTTATACTTTTACAAAAAGTGTATTTTTCGGAGGAGAAGAAGAGTGCTTGGGGTTGCATATAAAGGGCAGTTGCTTCTGTTAGAGGGAAACATTAGTCTGCCATGATCTTCACGGAGAATTTTAAATGGCTGGAGGACATTCAAATGGATACCAAACCTGACTTCCGTGGGCTCTGTACTGGGCTGACCTGAGCCAGAACAAGGCCTTCCAGAACTCACTGCATAGCTCTAGCGTACCCTGAGCACAAGAGACATTTGCATGAGGTACAGAAGGCAGGGGGCTGGAATGCTGGTACGGGGTCCAGGTATCTCTCTCACACCTTGTGGCTCCCCTGCTGCTTCCCTGCGATGCCAAGGTGGAAGCAACTCTTCATTCCCCAACTCATTCTCCTTCAGCTACTCCGAATCATGAACCAGTGTTCGTGACTCCACCCAAGCTGTGCCAGCTCCCCCTGCTCCTCTCATATGGCCTTGGTCTCCCCAGCTACACGCCTATGCTTCTGCCCAACTGCCTATTGTTCCCCATTCAGGCCTGACCCAGGGGCAGAAGCAGCAAGCCCAAAGTGCTTAGAGACCACAGCTGCGCCGGGTCAAATCCCAGAACGAATCCCACATTCGTGTGATCGGCAGCCTTTCTGCTTCTCTGACCAAGCCCCGAGATAGAGCTCTTTCCGAGTCCTCTCCCAGTCCTCCAGCCACACCGGCCACTCTCGACCCCTTGTGCAGGCCAAGCTTATACATTTCACACACGTCCCTTGCCTGAAACACTCTTGCACAGGTAGCCTCACACCTGACTCTCGCTCACAAAGCATTCTCTACCATGAGGCTATCGCTGACCATTGCACCTAAAATCAACGTCGAGTCGCTCCTAACTGCCCTGCACCATATATAGTTTCCATGGCACCAATGACTCTCTAACATTTTATTTCTGTACAGACACCAGTTGTCTGTCTTTTGAAGCTTCTTGCAGGCAGGAATTTTGCCTGTCTTGCTGTGCACGGGTTCCCTACGTCCAGCACAGAGGCTGGCACACATAACGTGGCAGTACATAGTTGGCGAGTGAACGGATGGCCCTATTCAAGCTACTGAGCTCTTGGTCTTCAGGGCTATGAGCTGTCCATGGCATAAGTGGGCCCTTCTCAAAAAGCTGTTGAGGGAAGCTTTGCCAAGGGGGCGGGGGCAGGGACGGGGCAGGAATAAAAGGGTCTTGCACTGCCTGAGGAGAGCTGTCTCTGAGCGCTCCAGCCACCTTCCCTGCGTCCACAGCTGGGAACGTCGAACAGGACCTGGAAGCCAAGCTGGAATGAGCAGAAGCAGAATTCTGAGAGTCCCAAATGCTAACGGGGTACTTCTAATCGTCTTCGTAAGACGCCAGAGTCTGCCCCCACTAATAGCTCTGGCGTGCTACGTGCCTTTCTCTTACAAAGCACTTGCACAGCTGTGGGCCTGGGAATTCTTCTTTCCTGCTTTCCTGCCTCCCTGTCCACCCACGGAACCAGCAGCAGTCCTCGGCCTGTGCTACCGACCTCTGACTGACGTTGGTATTGGTGACCAGCTGATTTCTTTGCATCTGCCTTACAGACATGGAAGAAACGAAACCGTTTTCACCCAGCCTGGAAGGAAGTGAGCGCAGATGAGGAGAAGCAGGGAGATTGTGTGCAGGAAGACGCGTAGTCCTACTCATCGATAAGGCCCAGATAGGAGCGTGAGTCCAGCTCACATATCTCTGAGTGGATCTAGAAAGATAAAACATAAAGCCCTAAGCAGACGTACGGTTGAGAGATGAGAAGCCAGTGTGTGACAGCACAATTCACTTTCAGCTTCTACTTAGGACGGAATGGACTCCGCTCGCAGGCTGCGTTCAGTTTCTGTCAGCCTGCAGGGCAGAACGAGTTGCTCCATCAACAAGGGCCTTCCCCACTTAGTTCTCAGGCCATGCACACGGAGTGCATTGCACAGATTCTGAGGGGTTGCCTTGGAAAGAGGCAAGTTTCCATTTGGGCACAGTTTTTCTGGAAGATAGAGAAAATGTTCTACAGAGACATAAGAGTTCACTGAAGGAAACACAGGTTTGTTTGACCACTCTCTGCTTCAGGAAGGGAAATCTTTGCCTCGCTTCCGAGATGATCTTACCCTGTCCAACCCCTTCCTTCCTTTATTCTCTCACTAAAACCAAGTGCCAAGCATCGGGACTTAGCAACTGCCTGCCTAGGGCACGTCCCCACGTTCATGCAGAGAAAGAGACAAGTCAGCAGTCAGTTTCCACACCATGTAGCAGGTCCTGAGATGGAGGAAGCAGGGAGCAATATGGTGTCTTGGGATGGGACATCCAATCCATTGCTGGGCCACAGGGACAGGAATCCTAGGAATTTTTGCATGGGAGGTCTGTTCATCCAGAACTGAGAGCTAAGGGGGTTAAACCACTGCCTACAATGCCAGCAGCCACATGAGCACCAGTTCAAGTCCTGGTTGCTCCACTTCCAATCCAGCTCCCTGTTTATGCACCTGGGAAAGCAGCAGAGGATGGCCCAAGTACTTGGGCCCCTCTGCACCCACCTGGGAGACCTGGAAGAAGCTCCTGGATCCTGACTTGAGATCAGCCCAGCTCCAGCCATTGTAGCCATCTGAGGAGTAAACCAGCAGATGGAAGGTCGGTCGGTCGGTCGGTCGGTCGGTCTCTCTCTCTCTCTCTAAGCCTACTTTTCAAATAAATAGACAGATAAATAACGGACAGATAAGATGCACTCTAGCTCACCTATGGCTTCCTCCTGCTCTTCTTCCTAAGGCTCAACCCTTTCCCAAGCAGATCAGGCCCTGTGTGATCTGGTCCCCATAAGGAGGACCATAACCTCTACCACATTCTGCTTTCCCCTTCGCTGAGACTCTGATCTCACTTGCTTTCCTCTCCCACACTTCTTCCAAAACACCTTGTTCCCTCTGTCGAGACTCCTCTGTCTTTGTCCAATCTCCATTTCCCCTTCTCAGCTCTTAGCTCAAGAAAGCCTTCTTGGGTTCAATAGTATCATCCAAAGCTCATGTCCATCTACAATCCTGAAATTAGATCCCATTTGGAAATAGGATCTTTATAGATGTAATTAAGTTTAGATGAGGTCATACTGAATTAAGGAGGGCTCTAAATCCAATGAATGGTGTCCTGACAAAAAAGGGACGGGTCGCATATTAACCATGTGACAACATAAAAGTTGGAGGGATGCAGCTACCAGAAATGGGGAAGAGGACTCTTCCCGACTCCCTTCAGAGGAAGCATGGCTCTGCCAACACCTTGATTTTAGACTTCTGGTTTCCAGCATTGTGAGAGAATGAATCGTGGACGTATGAAGTCACATAGTTGGCAGGAGCTTGCTACAACAGCCCTGGAAAACTGATGGATCTTCCTTGATCCATGCCCTCCCGCTCAGCTCATTCAGAAACATCCCGCCCCTGCCCCTCTGTGCACCATCTCAACTTCTCTCTGGCAGAACTTAGCAGTTTGTAATTATGTATTTACTTATGTAATGTTCTCATGGATGTTTGTCTCCCTATAATATTATAAACTCTATTCTGCTAGGGAGTCTTATTAGTTTTAAATCACCTTTAAATTATCAGCATTTGTTATGATGTAAGGGCTTCAGTAAATGTGATTCTATTAATTCAATCATTCTCAAGCTATGCCACTAATAGGTAAAAGACTTGGGGCCAGCGCTGTGGTATAGTCCGTTAAGCCTCTGCCTGTGGCACCAGCATCCCATATGAGTACTAGTTCGAGTCCCGGCTGCTCCAGTTCCAATCCAGCTCCCTGCTAATGGCCTGGGAAAGCAGTAAAAGATGGCCCAAGTGCTCAGTCACCTGCCCATGTGGGAGACCCGGAAGAAGCTCCTGACTCCTGGCTTTGGATCTGCCCAGCTCTGTCCATTGTAGCCATTTGGGGAGTGAACCAGCACATGAGAGACCTCTCTCTCTCTTTCTCTAACTCTGCCTCTCAAATAAATAAATATTTTTTAAAAAATTAAAAAAATGGTAAATGACTGTAAGAAGTGGATAAGTGACCAAAAAAGTGGAAAATAAAGAAGTTACCAGAAGCAGAAGAGAGAGAATCTGGTGGTATGGAATCAGAGAAGTGTCAGAAACAATGGCCTTTGAACAGTCGCTATGGAGGAATCCCTCACAGTGATACGCCTCAAACCAGTAGCTTTCCAAACTCTCTGAGACCCACAGTAAGACATGCATCGTACAGCATGACACTGTACATGTATTCACGTGTGGGTCCCATAGAAACAGCACCCTAAAGAGGCAGTTTTATCCCACCATGCCAGCATGCCCTGACATGCTTTGTTCTACTCTGTTCTATGCCATCCAATGTCTTTCTTCCTCCCCATCCTCCTCCTCTTCAATCTCCTCTCCTAATTTTACTGCTGGAGTGAACCCATTAAATTCATTTCACAGCCAACTTTTGGGCTGTTACTGGGAGTCCTAGACTAACAGCACCACAACAGCAGAGATTACAGCAATTTTATTCACATTCATACCCCTCTTCCTAGAGTCTCAGATAATTCCTTGACACACAGCCATTACTTGAGAAAGCTCTGCTGCATAAATAAATGTGTCAAGAGTTTTATCTCAATATATTGGCATCTTCTAACACGCTCTCTCTTTTCCCATCAGAAGCTGTAAGACTATTCCCTTTTCTAAACCTTTCAAATCGACTATCTTCAAGCCCAAGTAAGGCACCAAATTGTATTTTATTATGTTCAGGGCTCATTTTCATGCTATTAAACCACTCAGTCATTTTCTACAAGCTGAAATGCAAATCTAATAATTGGATGCCTTCATTTAAAATTGTTCAGTCTATTTATTTTGATTGTATAATTCACATGCATCTAACACATACAACATGTCTGAAGACAGATAAGGTTATATTTCCAGCCTTTTTTTTTTTTTTTTTTTTTTGACAGGCAGAGTGGACAATGAGAGAGACAGACAGAGAGAAAGGTCTTCCTTTACCATTGGTTCACCCTCCAATGGCCCCTGTGGCTGGCACGCTGCAGCCAGCGCACTGCACTGATCCGAAGGCAGGAGCCAGGTGCTAATCCTGGTCTCCCATGGGGTGCAGGGCCCAAGCACTTGAGCCATCCTCCACTGCCCTCCTGGGCCACAGCAGAGAGCTGGCCTGGAAGAGGGGCAACCGGAACAGAATCCGGCACCCTGACTGGGACTAGAACCTGGGGTGCTGGCGCCGCAGGTGGAGTATTAGCCTATTAAGCCACGGTGCCGGCTTCCAGCCTTATTTTTAAGTTTTCTTTACCTCCCTGAATTCAAATACACCGTGTAGTTCATCATCCACTCAAATATGCCATGTCCATCATGTCCCATATGTCTTGGAAAGCTGTCCACTCTACCTGGAATTCCTAAGAAGCCCTTTCTATAGTTCATCAGTTGAAGGGCAAGTTCCTCTTCATTGTAACAGACTAAACTTGACAGTAGCATCACCCCCTATCCAAAGTAGCTGTGTACACAAAACTTCATGTACATCTTCACAGTCTGAGCTAATATATATACTTCCCTATATTACTTTTTAGTTACATTTTGTTAGCTATATTCCCCCTTGCCTAAGAGGGATGTAAATGAATGGAATGTTATTGATCTTCATCTGTATCTCCAACACAACACACAGAAAGCAGTGTTTGTTCTTATTACTGCTCGGTCCAGCTTCTGAAACATGCAATGATTATTAGACTTTTTTAGCGCTTCGCCCATTGACGTCTTTTCACAGCGTTAGACCCCCAGCAGATGTCTGCCCAGTTGAAATCCCCACTGGTTCAAGATCCTAATTCTCTGCATATTTTGAAATCTACACAGAAAAAAAGCATCATCTGTTATTTTGAATCTGAAAATCTCTAACCCTCTAACCTTCTTTCTCCATTGAAATGAGACTTTAATAACTTGAATTTTTTATCATGTGAAGTTTTTCAAGAACATTAAGTTCCTGTTCTGGCAGAAGGAAGCACATTGTGTTTTTGTTTTCTCTGGGCCTGGCCACGCTATTTAATTCTGTCTGGAGCTCTGCTCACCCCCCCCCCTTCCTCCCCTTCCTCCTCCTCACCCCATGCCTCCTCAACTCACGTGTCCCTACTTCTTTTCACGTCTTTGATCAAATAAGCTCATCCAGACTCCTGCAACACTTTTATTTTCCCTTTTAATCTCACTGAAAACATGCCTTTTTTCATTTCGCTCATTTAATCCGTATTTACTGAGAGTCCATATTGTACTCAGCATAATATAAACAATAAACAAAACAAGCCCTTGCCTATTAAGGGAGTGAAATCCTTTCCAGAGGGAACATCGAACACAAAAATGGATGACAATAGCCCACTGCAATAAAGTCCAATGTGCAATGGTTACGAGATGCACAGGGTCTCTTGGAACAGTGAACATCTAAGGTAAGATATTGGTTGGGGGTGGGGGTAGAGACTGAGTCTGGCATATCATAGGTACCATGATTACTCTTGTTCTCGCGTAAAACATGAAAATTGTGTCATAATAACAAAATTATTTAGGGACCAGCATTGTGAGACAGCAGTGAAGCCACAGCCTAGAACAGCGAGATGCCAATTTCAGAGCACTGGTTCGAGTCCCAACTTCTCTGCCTCTGATCCAGCAGGTGCTAATGTGCCTAGGAAAGCAGCAGAAGATGTCCCAAGTGCTTCACACCCTGAACCCATGTTGGAGACCCAGATGGAGCTCCAGCATGGCCCAGCCACAGCCACTATGGTCATTTAAGGGCTGAACTAGTGGATGTCTGTCTGTCTTTCTCTGTCACTTGCCTTTCCCATAAATAAATGTTTAAAAAAATGTTTCCTTTGGAAAGATATAATTTGAAGTAGAAAAATTCAGACTCAAAATTATAAAGCTGTTTTTCCTCCAAAAAATCAGAAATACAAGCATTTTAGTAGTTCAAAGTTGGTCATGTTATTGCAAGCCAGGAATAATAAATGGCTTAAAAAACGATTCAAAGTCAGGTTTCAAAGTCGCTTGTTTCCCTTTAATTCACAAGTAGTCTCTCCTGTCGCCCTCCACCGTGGTCCTGCAGTTTTGTGTGTAGTACATACCTGAGTAAACTAAGAAACCCCTGACGCTGCTGTTGTGGCTCGGGGGTTAAACTGCTGTTTGCAGCACTGGTCTGCCATAACAGAGCCCTGGTTGGAGTTCTGGCTGCTCTGCTTCTGATCAGCTCCCTGATAATGTGCCTGGGAAAGCAGCAAAAGATGGCCCAAGTACTTGGGCCCCTGCCACCCACATGGGAAACCTGGATGGAGTTCCTGGCTCTTGGTTTTGGCTGGCCATTGTAGCCATTTGGAGAACTAACCAGCAGACTGACTCTCTCTCTCTCTCCCTCTCTCCTCCCCTCTTCTCTGTCACTCTACCTTTCAAATAAATAATTAAAATAAACTTAGAATCCAAATATCAAAAGAAGTATTTTTTTAAATAACAAAGGAGAACCTCAGTACTTTTTATTTTTTACCATGCAGTACTAATTCCCAATGGTGGTGTAACCGATAGAAGTCTATGTAATGCAAGTTATGTATAATTAATTGTTTTATAGCCAATTTGCATCTTGATGATTCCTGTTGTATGAAAAGACCTGGGGTTTAGTGTGACAGAAGCCTTGTTTCCCTGTGGGTGTGGGTGATCTGGAAAGGAGTGCTATCCCAGGAACCTACGTGACAGATCTATGTTACGTAAACCAGTTCCATCCGTACATTTCATTCTTGTATGCAGTCATGAGTCCCACCCTTGGGCAGCCTATGACTACTGAAGTCCACAGCTCTTTCCATGGCCCAAACTCTTGCACTTCACTCTCCTCCTTGTCTCCTGTGTTAGTCAACCTTTCACTACTGTAACTAAAATATCTGATAGAAATGTCCTAGGAAGGAAGGTTTCTCTCTGCACACAGTTGTGGAGGTTCAGAATCCAAGATCAAGCATGTGACTTGGGGGACCGCTTATCTGGCATCTGACAGGACAGAAAATTAAAGAAGGATCACACACCAAGACAGGAAGGGAAGAGAAACAGATAGTCCTGTTGACTAATTCAGGAGACAGGAGAAGAGTGAAGTACAATCACAATACACCAAGGGTTGGGGCGACTTCAGGTGAATTTCTGGGGGACAGAACTCGGCCCAAAGAACCACATGACTAAAAGATATAAATCTACATTGTCCACTCAGCTTTGATTAGGTAAATGAAAAAGGGGCCATTGGATGTCCATGTTTCTAACGTTGCTGTTCATCTCCAAACTGGCTCTGAAATCCAGTAGAGAATAAGTCTTTATTTCTTTAGATTGTTCAAACTGTAACCTATCAGAGATTTATAGAACAGTGAAAAGACATGAAAAGGATTCTGTATTCTTCTAGATCAATGTTTCCCAATCAAGGTGCCATAGGTCACCAGCTTTTTTGTGACACCGTAAGTGGTGTCCATAGGAAATAAAGTCACAGAGGTTACTCAGGTCTTTGTTATCTAACCTCTCGCTCAGTGTCCCCAGACATACTGGTGTAAGAGGTAGGTGTCCCCAAAGCAACCCACTGGCCTTGTGTAAGCTGTTTCCCACTCTGACTCCACCACAGAACCCTTTCCAGCTGAACCCCAATTAACCCCATGAGGAGCTGAAGCGTCTCACATGTGGGGATGTTCTGGATCCCACTTGCCAAACTGCAGTTTCCTGCTGCATCATTTTCACCTGCGTCGGCCTTACATCCCTCTCAAGTTTCAGTTTAAAGCCCTCTTGATCGGCGAGTCTGCTTTTAACAAAAACTCGTTCTGTCTAGTAGCCCCGAGAGTAGAAGGTTATTATTCTAGTTTTTCAAAACATGGTTCAGAAGGTCATGATGTATTTCTTTTAAATTCTCTATATGGGCCAGCACTGTGGCATAGCAGGTTGAGCCTACACCTGCAGCGCCAACATCCCATATGGGTGCCGGCTTGTGTCGCGGCTGTTCCGATTCCGATCTAGCTCTCAGCTATGGTCTGGGAAAGCAGTAGAATATGGCCCAAGTGCTCTGCACTTTCATGGGAGACCTAGAAGAAACACCTGGCTCCTGCCATTTGATCTGCCCAGCTCCAACTGTTGCAGCCATTTGGGGAGTGAACTAGTGGATGGAAAAGCTCTCTCTCTGTCTTTCCCTCTCTCCACCTGTAACTCTGCCTCTCAAGTAAATAAATCTTTAAAAACCAAATTGTCTACACCACCCATCCTCACACTTTCTTTCCCCCTCACTGCCCTTTAGTGGGAGAAAAAAAGAAATGTTAATATCTTGTGTCTTGAGGGCCTTCAATGTTCTTTCCCAGACAACAAGCTATGACTATTAGAGAACAAATTCAAGCTGTTTAAGGTCGCATCAGCTGCCCACATATCCTGTAAGAAGTGGGTAGTGGCTGCTGGGGCAGGCGCCCAGTCACCGCAGGAAGTCAGCTCCCCACCAGACTGTTTCTGAAGTGTGCAAAGCCACCCCGCACGCACAGCGCAGCAGCCTCCCAGACCACCCACACCACTCATCTCCTGTCCTTGAAGACGTCGCAGATCCGCTCCCGTGCTCTGCACGCGTGAGCAGCAGCAGCTGTGTCCGAGGCGCCGCTGTGCCTTTTGCAGGCAGAGCCCCAACCTGCCAGTGCGCCAGCCTCAAGGCTTCCTCCGCCCTGGCTCTGCTCCGCTCCACGTCTGGCCAGCCCCACCACACTGGTGCTCCATACTGTTTCCACTGATCAGTCAGTCTCAGTCTCTCTCTCTCTCTCTCATCTGTCTCTCCCTCTTCCTCTCTCTCCTCTCTCTTCCTCTCTCTCTCCCTCCCTCCCTTTTCCCTCTCCCTCCCCACTTCTCTCTCTCTCTCTCCCTCTCCCTCCCTCTTCCTCTCCCTCTCACATCTCTGCCTCTCTCTTCCTCTCTCTCTCCCTCCCTCCCTTTCCCTCCACTCCCTCTTCCTCTCTCTCACCTCTGTCTCTCTCTCTCTTCCTCTCCCTCTCCTTCTTCTTCCTCTCTCTCTCCCTCTTCCCCTTCCCCCTCATCTTCTCTCTATCTCTCCCCCTCCCTTCCTCTTCCTCTCTCATCTCTCTCTTCCTCTCCCTCCTCTTCCTCTCTCTCCCTCTTCCTCCCTCTTCCCCCTCCCTCCCTGCTTCTTCTCTCTGTCTTTCTCTCCCCCTCCCTCCCTCTTCCTCTCTCTCTCTCTCATCTCTGTCTCTCTCTTCCTCTCTTCTTCCTCTTCCTCTCTCCCTCCCTCTCTCTCTTCTGACTGCCTCTGTGCATTATCCCTCCCATCCAGACAGGGACTACTTCATCCTCACTGATAAGAGAGGAAGGAGGAGGAAGGGTGGGAGCATGGGGGGGGGGGGGGAGATGGGAAGTATCACTGTTTTCCTAAATCTATATACATGAAATTTATAAATATATATGTATATAATAAAAAAACAGAAAAACTAATACAAGTAACACAGAGGGCCCAGCACTGTGGTGTAGTGGATTAAGCCTCTGCCTGCAGTGCCAGCATCCCATATGGGCTCCCGTTCATGTCCTGGCTGCTCCTCTTCTGATTCAGCTTCCTGCTAATGCCCTGGGAAAGCAACAGAAGATGGCCCAAGTCCTGGGGCCCCTGTATGCAATTGGAAGATCTGGGAAAATCTCCTGACTCCTGGCTTCAGATCAGCCCAGCTCCAGCCATTGCAGCCATTTGGGGAGTGAACCAGCAGATGGAAGACCTTTCTCTCTGTCTCTCCCTCTCTCTAACTCTGTCTCTCAAATAAGTAAACAAAATCTTAAAAAAAAAAAAAGTAACACAAAAAGAAATCTCTAAAACCTTTCACATTCTCCCCAGTAGGGTACCCAGTTAACATTTATAGAATCCATAACCGATGAGTCTTCCTGCAGAAAGACAAACATAACTCATTCCCTGATGGTCACTGCAGCTCTGTCTGTTCCTCTCAAGCAGAAAGATGAAAGACAGTCTTTCATCGCACTTGCCAAACCTCCCTGCTCTTAACTACTGAGGCAAACCCTGGTTGCTCATCCTTGCGGCCACTGGCATCCCGCTAGGGGAGAGATTCGTGAGTACATGGTCTCATGGTTTTGAGACAACCTGGCCAATTTCCACCTACTCTCTAGCCTCCAGCCTCTATACATTTGATAATTCAGTATTTGTTAAACTCCTTTAACCATTAAATAATTTGAATATTGTCACAACTCTTATGTGTGAATGGAAATGCCAACAATGGTAAGTGTTCACATGTTATAATGTGCACTTGTGCACTTGTTTATCTTAACTTAGAACTGCGTTCTGAATATCTTCTCACTTCATTCAGACATAGTTGGAAGAACATAGGAGAACATGAAACCCCATGATTGGTTCCAAACTTCCTTTCCTCTGCCATAAAGCCATGCAGAGTAAGCTGGACTCAGATTAGGAGTCTTCAAAAAGTTTATGAAAATGCATACTATGAAAAATTGACTTTGAAAGATTTTATATAAAAATAAACTTACCTTTTAATTCTCTGTTTCCAAGAAATTTTTAAAGTACTCTTGTAAAACTATTTCATATGCAATAAAATTTGAATAGTAACACAAAAGTGTGCTAAAATGATAAGATGCTATACATATTAAGTTGACATTAATGTTGTGGTCGATTGGTATAGCAGAACACATTTTAAAAATAGTTTATCACATAATTATTAGTACAATTACATAAAGATATTTAATTTCTTATGTGAAAAAGGCAATCATAGATCATCTCATCCCAAGAAAAACTAAAATTTGCTATTGTCTTGCTAGATCCAAAATTACACCCTGGTGGTTGCTGATGGGGCACGTTCCTGATGGAAATTGATATTTGTCTTGTCAGTCAACCTGGAAAACCAATTGATCCAAAGTCAGGACATAGAGTGGGATTTTTGAACAGAGTGGGGAGGAATTTTCTTCTTCCTCTCTGGGGTTGAAAGTAGAAACACTTGTAGAGAGGAGTGGTCCGGATCGCTTAAAGTATGATTCTCGGTCATGTGGACAGATCTAGGCATCAGTGACACCAGAACTAGAGGCAGCAGTATCAGCAGAAGCATAGAGAATTGACTAGTTCCCAAAACAGGCAACCATTGTATATCCTGTCTCGAAGGGCTGATCAGACCCCTTGCTCCAAAGAATTTGGAAGATCAGCAAGATTTGCATTTTGGACATATGAAAAACAGTTTCTTCTTTCTTAGGCCAGGGAGCAGTCATCATCAGTCCCAGTGGAAACAACAGGGTCTAGCTCTTTGTCACAAGAATAAACAATAGAAGAGGAAGCAAAATTACGAGGAAACAGGGCCTGGTAGACCAGAGAAACTTACCTTCCCACGCATACCTTCTCAAGAAAAAAATCTGCCAGGCTGGGAGTTCTCCTGTGGGGAAAAGTAAGCAAAGTGAGAATCTGACTTCCCCACGGATACTGGCATCAGACCTGTCCCAGGCTGCTTTGTGCTCCTACCCCTCAGGCTCAGGCTCTAAGTCTGCTTTCATGGATCCTGGTATTGGACCTGCTCATGTACCCCAAACGTAGACCTCCCCAGATTGTCTGGAAAGCTAACCAGTGGAGGGTTTTCCTTGCTGACTCTGGTCTATAAAGACTAGAAGAGGTGACTACATTCCCAAATACACAGACAGCAAGGCAAGGCTACCAGAGTCCTGATGAATAAAGGAAATATGTCATTACTGAAGGAAGAATAAAAGCTCCAAACAACCAGCCATACAGAATTGAAGGGGTGAAAACTGATGAAGATTCAAACATACTAAAGGAACTCAGGGGGACGGCACTGCGGGATAGAAGGCTAAGCCTCTGCCTGCAGCACCAGCATCCTTTATGGGTGCCAGTTGAGTCCCAGCTGCACCTCTTCTGATCCAGCTCTCTGCTGTGGCCTGGGAAAGCAGTGGAGGATGGCCCAAGTCCTTGGGCCCCTGAACCCACGTGGGAGACCAAGAGGAGGCTTCTGGCTCCTGGCTCTTGGCTTTGGATCAGCCCAGCTTTGGCTGCTGCTGCCGCCATTTGGGGAGTGAACCAGAGCGTGGAAGACCTCTCTCCATCTCTGTAATTCTGCCTTTAAAATAAATAAAATAAAATCCTAAAAAAAAAAAAAAAAAAACTCAGTGAGCTTTAAGAAAACACAGAACAACTTTCAAACAATATCAGAAAAACAATACATAAAAAATTCAATAAAGAGATGGATTTCATGAAGAAGAAACAACAGTAATTCTAGAGCTGAAGAATATGATCATGGAAATTAAGAGCTTCAACAGTATAATCAATTGGAAGAAAGAATCAGCCAACTCAAATACAGCTCATTCAACATTATTCAGTCAGTGGCCACCAAAGGAGATACTTTCCCCTGCAGGGAAGAGAGAACTTCTACTTTGCTTATGGCCTTGTGGAGCTAATGGATCCAAAATGCTTCCATAGCCCAGACAGCTCCTGCCAAGAGCCTGGGGTGATCATTGATGTCATACGTAAGAGTGTTATTTGTTAAATAAACAACAGAAGTCACTGTGCACTAAATCCCCATACAGGACCTCTGTCCCCAGAGAGTTGTATCATGAGACTTAACAGTCAACTTGTTCTCAAGAATCACTTCCTTTTGCTGTATCGAATGGAGGATATTATGATGCCTCATAAGATACAGCTATGTCTAAGAGCTGACAAAAGATGTATCATCCTTGGATTATTTAAAGACAATTCAGTTTCTAGAAGGAAAGGAGGAGGAGGAAGGAAGGGAGAAGAGGAACGGAAAAAAAGTGAAATCACCTTTGAGAAGCAATAACATAGGACAGCCCTTGTCTAGACTGTTGGGGAACAGTTCTTAGTTTTATTTATTCTATTCTTTCTTTTTTTCCTTCTTTCTGTTTCTTTTTCTTTCTTGGACCAAACAGGAAAGGCAGGAGGAAGAGGGTGGAGGGAGTGGGTAGGAACACGGGTGTGGTGGGAAGAATCACTATGTTCCTAATGTTGTAATTATGAGATACATACAAATAAAAAATTAAAAACAAAAACAAATTTATTTATTCAAAGGAATAAAAAGAAAAAAGAAAGCCTACAGACTTGGGGAACCCTATCAATGTAGGTATTATTGGAGTCCCAGAAGCAAAAGAAAAATTGAAAGGGGCAGAAGGTTTATTTAAAGAGATATGACTGAAGAGTTTCCAAATCTGAGGTGGGAAATGGTTATACAAATTATTAATCTCAGAGACCCCCAGGTAAGTTGAGTCTAATGAGGTCTATATGGAAATACATTATAATTAAATTATCAGAAGTAAAAGACAAAGAGAGATTTTGAAAGTAGCAAAAGAAAAGAGAGTCTTGGGGGTGGGTATTGTTGCACAGTGGGTTCATCTGCCACACAGACCACCTGCATCCCTTATTGTGGTGCGCTCTGAGGCCCAGAACCTCCACTTGTGATCCAATCTGCAACTAATGCAGCCTGGGAGGCAGCAGATTGGAGTTCAAGAGCTTGGGTCCTTGCCACTCCCATGGGAGACCAAGATGGAGATCTGATTCAGCTCTGGCAGGTGTGGGAATTTAAGGAGTAAACCAGTGGATGGAAGATCTTTTCTTCTGTGTCTCTTTCTCTCATTGTCATTTTGCCTTTCAAATAGATGAAAATAAATAATAAACACTAAAAATGAAAAGACTCATAAATAAGATAACTCTCATAAGGCTATCAGAGGATCTACCATGAGAAGTGTTGCAGGCCAGGAAAGAATGGAATAATATGAGGAGACTTCCAAAATTGTATGGAACAATGGAAATAAAAAATAAAATAAAGTTATAAACTTTATTTCTCAACATAAACTTTGATAAGAAACTTTGAGAAGCAATGATACCATTTATATAGTTCATCCCTACAGAACTGAAGGTTCTGAGAGTTCAGCCACACAATACAATCTTTTTTCATTATTAGCTGAAGAAAAATGGATGTCCTTTGAAGATTTTTTTGAAGATTAGGAAGCAAAATGAATTTATAAGGAACCAAATCAGAACTCTAAGGTAGAATCCCAATTGCCCACAATAAACTTGTCAGGAAGCATCCATGATGTCACAATTCTTCTACCCAAGCTCTACCATAATTTCAACGAGTTTTTTTTATGGCTTGGATTTTAGCAGAATTCATGTTCCTCTTCTATGGGCCCAGCTATAGTCTGAGCAGAATTTGACTCCCAAATTCAGGCAGATGTTTTAGACTCAAAGTGATAAGCTACAAGTACAAAATAGTTGAAAGCAATCCAGTTGAGTGGTTAGAGGCTCATGGGAAATCCTTAGCTCATCAGGTATACACCATGAGAACATAATTCTCATAAGAGGGTTGTTTAAATAGGACTGAGCAGGCCTAGCCATTCTCTCTGTTCCCTGGACCACCGTGTGATCCTTCCTCCCCAGCAGGTTCTCTGTTGACACATGATGCTCTTTGCCACTGCAGGACTCGGCCAGCAGGAAGGCTACACACAGGTCCAGCCAGTGGGGTCACCTCCTCTGGGACTCTGATCCTCCAGAACCTCAAGTCAGACTAAATCTTTCTTTATAAAGTGAGCATCTGCCATTGAAGTGATGAAAAGCTAATGTAGGCTCTTTTCAAACTAGGTCTTCTTCAGACACGCTCTCACAAGAGGTATTTTGGTGTAATACTTTTTAAAATCCATACCTAGTTTTTCCATAATACCCATTTTTCATGAATTTTTGAAGATACACATATAGGCAAATATAGGATAATGTAATCATTTTTAATTCTATCCAATATAGATCATCTTCAATATATCAAAAGACATTAATCCAATTAAGAATAGGCAGGTAATATGAATAGACATTTCTCAAAGATATGCAAATGGCCAAAAAGTTCATAAAAATGCTCAACATCACTAATCAGGGATGTGAAGATTAAAATAACCATGAGATGTCATCTCACCCCCAGTGAAATGGTTCTAATCAAAAAGACAAGAAATGACTAATGCTGGCAAGAATGTGGAGAAAGGGGATCTCTCACACAGTCTCAGTGGGAATGTAAATTAATACAGTCACCATGAATAACATTATGGAAGTCCCTCCCAAGTTTTAAATATAACAACAATATGATACAGAAATCTTATTAATCGATATATAGAGAGAAATTTAAATTAGCATATCAAAGAGAACTGCACTCCCATGTTTATTGCAGCACTCTTCATTATAGCCAAGATACACAATTAACAGAGGTTGTCAATCAACAAATAAATGAATAAAGAAAATTTCATTTGTGCACAATGAATATTATTCGGTCATCAAAATGGATTAAATCCTGTAATTTGGATCAACATGAGTGGATCTGAAGATCATAATATTAAATGAAATAAGCTATGCTTAGAAAAACAGCTACCACATATCTTCACGCACAGGTGAAATCTAAAAATAGCTGGGCTCATGGAAGTTGGGAGCAGAATAGTGGCTATCAGAGACTGGAGACAGCAGGAGAAAGAGTAGCATGGAGAGAGACTGGCTAACAGGTGCAAAACAATAGCCAATCATAGAAATACGTTCTCATACTCTATTATACAAAGGGTGATTATAGTTAACAGTATCGTTTCATATCATTCAAAATAAGCTCAAGAGGGGATTTTGAATGTTGTCATCATAAAGAAATAGTAAATATTTGCAATAATGCATAGCCTAAGTGTTCTAAGTTGATGAGTACAAAATGTACAAATGTACCAAACATCACATTCTATTGCATAAATATGTGCAGTTATTATCAATAGAAATAAGTAAATAAATATTTAAATTAAAAGACAAAAGTACGAAGAATAAGTACAACCACAAAAATTGACTCAAGGATACACAATATAAAAATAAGTAAATTCTGGTATCAGAAGTATGAAGTAGGGGCTGGCGCTGTGGCTCAGTGCGTTAATGCCCTGGCTTGAAGTGTGGGCATCCCATATGGATGCCGGTTCTAGTCCCAGCTGCTCCTCTTCCGGTCCAGCTCTCTGCTGTGGCCTGGGAAAGCAGTAGAAGATGGCCCAAGTCCTTGGGCCCCTGCACCTGCGTGGGAGACCCGGAAAAAGCTCCTGGCTCCTGGCTTTGGATCAGCACAGCTCCGGTTGTTGTGACCAATTGGGGAGTGAACCATCAAATGGAAGACCTCTCTCTCTCTCTGCCTGTAATCTCTCTCTCTGTGTGTAACTCTGACTTTCAAATAAATAAATAAATCTTTAAAAAAAAAAAGAAGTATGAAGTATTGAGGGGGTAAAGTAAAAGAATAGTGATTTTTGTATGTAGTTTAAGTTGTTATCAGTTCAAAATACACTGCTATAACAAGAAGAAATTTTATGCAACTTTCACAGGAACCTCAAAGCAAAAACTAAAGCTGTAACAAAAAAGATAAAGAGAAAAGTGTGAAAGCTTATTACCACAAAAAATACATAAGATTACAAAGGAAAATAGCAAGAAAGAAAAAAGAACTATAAAACACAAAGCAAAAAATTGACAGTAGTAAGACCTTACCTGTCAGTAATCACTTCACGTGCAAATGGGTTAAACCCATCAATAAAAAGACAAAGTGGCTGAAAGGGATAAAAATAAGACCCAACTATATGCTGTCTAGCACAGAACACACACAGGCTTACGGTGATGGGATGGGGAAAGGTATTTCATACAAATGGAAACCAAAAGAGAGCAGAATAGCTATATTCACTTTAGACAAAGTAAAAATTAAGTAAAAACTGTTACAAGAGACAGCAAAGATCCTTCTATAAATATGAATTTATCAATCTAACAAAAAGATACTGTAATTACAAATACATACGCACCCAACACTGGACTGTCTAAATATATAAAGACAATATTAACAGAGCTGAAGGGAGAACTGGGAAGCAGTACAATCCTAGCAGGATATTTCAACACCTCACTTGTCATAATGGACAGATAATTCAGAGTAAAATCTGTAGGAAACAGCAAACTCTAAAGCTACTAATAGAACTAACACACAAATTTGGCAGTGTTGGAATATACAGAAGACAGTTTTATTTCTGTACACTAATAAAGAATTATGTCCAAAGAAATTAAGAATCCTATTTATAACAGCATCAAAAATATAATACATAGAAATAAATTTAACAAAAGAGGCGAAGATTTGTACACTAAAAACTATACACACTTATTAAGAAATCAATATACTCACAAAAATGCAAATGCACTCTGTGATAGAAAAATTAACATTGTTATACTGTCCATTGTATCAATGCAATCTATAGATTCCATGTAATCACTATAAAAATACCAACAGTATTCTTTACAGGAATTGAAAAAAATCTAGGCTATAAACAGTAATCAAATGAAAATGTCAATTTTATGAATCTACACTAAATTTTAAAATAATCATGGATCATTAAAGCTATAGTAGTATATCATTCTTAACAATATGGTCGACAGAACTATATTATATACAGCAATACTGTTACACATGGGCATTTGTTTTTTAAAAAATTTACCTCCTACATATAAGGGGGAACATGTAATATTTGTCTTTCTGTATCTAGCTTATTCCACTCCACATATCATCCAATTCCATCTACTCTGATATAAATGACAGAATTTCATTCTTTTTACAACTGAATAATATCCCATTGTGTGTGAGTGTGTGTGTGTGTGTATACCACTTTTTATCCTCTTATCTTATGGACAGTTTGACTCCATATTTTGGCTACTGTGCACAGTACTGCTATAAACATGATGGAACTCCTATCTCTTTGAAACAATGTGTTTAAGTGTTTTGGGTATACACTTAGCAGTGGGATTGTTAGAACATAAGACAAGTTTGCTTCTAGTTGTCTATGAGACCTCCGTACTGTTTTCCATCGTGGCTGCATTAATTTACATTCCTACCAGCAGTGTTTGAGAGTTCCCATTTTTCCACATCCTTGCCGGCTTGTGTTACTCTCTGTCTTTTGGATTTTAGCCATTCTGACAGGAGTGAGGTCATATCTTATTGTGGTTTTGATTTGCATTTCTCTGAGGGGTGGTGATAGTGAGTTTTTCATATATTTGTTGGCCATTTCTATTTCCTCTTCTGAAAAAATATCTATTGAGGTCCTTTGCCCATTTCTTAACTGGATTGGCTGTTTTTTTTTTACTGTTGAGTTTTTTCAGTTGCTGATATATTCTGTAGTTCAGTCCTTTACCAGATAAGTAGCCCTTACTTATATTCCTGCTGAACTATGAATTTTTTTACTTTTTATTTATTGAAGTCTTTATTTAGTGGAACATTAAGCCTTTGATTATAAATTAAAACATCATCTCAAAAAGAAAAATCTACTTCATATGAGTGACGTCGAACATCTTTTCCAAATGATTATTGTTAATATCCATCGTCTGTCTTTCTGCTGAACTATAGCCTTCTGTTGTTGTTGTTGAACTATTTATTTAGTGGAACTTTAAACCGTTGATTATTATGTCAACTTAAAATGTTATTTGACATTTTTCAAAAGAGGAAATCCAAATGGCCAATAGGAACATGAGAAAATTTTCAGGATCACTAGCAATCAGGGAAACCCAAATCAAAACCACAATGAGGTTTCACCTCACCCTGGTTAGAATGGCTCATATACGGAAATCTACTAACAACAGATGCTGGCGAAGATGTGGGGAAAAAGGGACACTAACCCACTGTTGGTGGGAATGCAAACTGGTAAAGCCACTATGGAAGTCAGTCTGGAGATTCCTCAGAAACCTAAATATACCATACAACCCAGCCATCCCACTCCTTGGAATTTACCCAAAGGAAATTCAATTGGCAAACAAAAAAGCAGTCTGCACCCTAATGTTTATTGCCCCTCAATTCACAATAGCTAAGACCTAGAATCAACCTAAATGCCCATCAATAGTAGACTGGCTAAAGAAGTTATGGGACAAGTACTCTATAGAATACCATACAGCAGTAAAAAAAAAAAAAATGAAATCCAGTCATTTGCAACAAAATAGAGCAATCTGGAAAACATCATGCTGAGTGAAATAAGCCAGTCCCAAAGGGACAAATATCATAGGTTCTCCCTGATCAGTGACAACTAACCAAGCACCAAAAAGGAAACCTGTTGAAGTGAAATGGACACCATGAGAAACAATGACTTGATCAACCCTTGTCCTGACTGTTGATATACAACTTAATACTTTATCCCTTTTAGTATTTTTTTTGTTCTAGTACTATTGGTTGAACTCTGTAATTAACACACAATTATTCTTAGATGTTTAAATTTAACTGAAAAGTGATATCTGTTAAATATAAGAGTGGGAATAAGAGAGGGAGAAGATGTACAATTTGGGACAAGCTCAAGCTGACTTGCCCCAAAAGGTAGAGTTAGAAACGTGCTTGGGGATTCCAATTCAATCCCATCAAGGTGGCATGTACCAATGCCATCTCACTAGTCCAAGTGATCAATTTCAGTTCACAATTTATCATAATGATAGGTCTAAGAGTCAAAGGGATCACACTAACAAGACTAGTGTCTGCAAATACTAACTAATAGAATTAAGATGGAGAGAACGATCCAACATGGGAAGTAGGATACACAGGAGACTCATAGAAGGGCAGATGTCCTAAATAGCACTCTGGCCTCAGAATCAGCCCTTATGGCATTCAGATCTGGCTCAAGAGCCCAGGAGAATATTTTAGGCATGGAAAGCCAAGACACTCCGAAAAAAAAAAAAAAAAAAAAAACCAAACCTAAATGAAAGGTCTCTGCGAGTGAGATCCCAGTGGAAAGAATTGGCCATCAAAAAAGGAGGTACCTTTCTCTGAAGGGAGGAGAGAACTTCCACTTTGACTATGACCCTGTCGGAATAAGATGGAAGTCAGCAAACCCTAAAGGCTACCATAGCCTTGGCTTCTCATGACTAGAGCCTAGGGAGATTCCTGACGCCATAAACAAGAGTGTCAAATTGTTAAATCAACTTCAGGAGTCACTGTGTGCTTACGTCTCATGTGGGATCTGTCCTTAATGTGTTGTCCAATGTGAAGTAATGCTATAACTAGTACTGAAACAGTATTTTTACACTTTGTGTTTCTGTGTGGGTGCAAACTGATGAAATCTTTACTTAGTATATACTGAATCGATTTTCTGTATATAAAGATAATTGAAAATGAAAAAAAAACCCTTGGTGTTAAATTGGAAATTGCATAGAAAATTAATCAATTTTTTTAAAAAATATCATGTAGGATCTCTGTCCTTAATGTGCTATACATTGTGAATTAATATCATAACTAGTACTCTAACAGTATTTTTCACTTTGTGTTGCTATGTGGGGGCAAACTGTTGAAATCTTTACGTAATATATACTAAACTGATCTGTATATAAAGAGAATTGAAAATTAATCTTGATGTGAATGGAATGGGAGAGGGATCGGGAGATGGGAGGGGTGCAAGTGGGAGGGAAGTTATGGGGGGGAGTCATTGTAATCCATAAGCTGTACTTTGGAAATTTATATTTTTTAAATAAAAGTGAAAAAAAAAGAAAACCTCTCTGTCTGTCCCTCTCTCTCTGTATAACTCTGCCTCTCAAATAAATAAATAAATCTTTAAAAAAAGAAATTAAAAATATAACACCATATGATCCTGCAGTCTCACTTCTGGGTATGTAACCAAAGGAATTGAAATCAAGATCTTGAAGAAATATTAGCATTCTCAACTTCAAATCAACATTATTCATGATAGCCAAGACATGGAATCAATGCAAACATCTACTGGCATAAAAATGTATAAAGACAATGTGATTTATACAGATAATAGAATATTATTCATCCTTTTGTAACTTTTTATCACATGTATGAACCTGAAAGATACTTTGCTCAGTGAAATCAGACACGGGACAAATACTATACGAGATCATGTAGGTGACAAATCTGAAATTGCAAAATTCATAGCGACAGAGTGCAGAATCAATGGTACTTACCAGGAGCTGACGTGAAATAGAAATGGGAAAGTCCTCATCAAAGAGCACAGGGTTCCAGATAAACAAGATGAGTAAGTCAGGAGATACACTGTGCAGTGTGATGTCAATAGTTCCAGTGCTCCACTACGTATTTACGGATTTGCTTAAATGGGAGATCTTAAGTTTCCTTGTCACACAAAAATAATAAGAGGGATGAGAGGAAACTTGGAAATTTATGAATAGGTTTAGGACATAAAAATTATAGTGATGGTTTCATGAGTGCGTGCTTATCTCCAAACTCATCAATGCATACATTAATCATGGACAGATTTTCAAGTCAACAAATGATTGATAGGCATACAGATGACAGGCAAAAAGTGAAAAATGTTTTAAAGAAAGTCTAAAGCCAAGTTGTTACCAACAGGTGACATCATTAACCAGGAAGTTCTGCTCAGCTATCCATAACTGGTCAATTCAACGACTTGAACTCACTGCGTTCTTTTCAGGAAATTCAGCCTCTCTCTAGACTCAGCCTTCTTTTGCCTGTCATGAACTCTTAAGAAGATCTCATGGTTTCTTAACTCCATTGTCAAAAATAAATAAATAAATAAACTTTTCCTTGGTATTAAAAAAAAAAACGGTGGCCAACAAAAATATCGAATCTCCATCTGTCAAACAGTGTAAAACCTTTCTCTGCCCCCAGGTAAGGGCGACCTTAGGCTGAGTAGCTGAAATGGGAGGAGGAAGGGTAGTTCCCTTTTCTCTGTGTCCCTGGCTTCTACGTCTTTCTCTACCACTCACCAGCTACCGTTTGAGAGCCCTGCAGTTTTAAGAGGGTGAGAAGCTCTGAGATGACACATACTGTCTGAGTTTTGCATTGGAGCCCTACAGGAAAGAGGGATCTCCAAGGTACTGCTTTTGGGCCTGTCTTTGTAGGCTCTTTATTTACTCCCTGCGTCAGTGGGTCTTTTCAGGCACCATCCCCTTGACGCCCTTCCTCTCAGCTCCATGGTTTCCAGTGGTCTGGTCCTGTCTTCCAGTTACCTCCCCACCTCCCACCTGGTAGTCATTTTGAGGAGGGTCCAACTTGTGACTTGCAAGCCAGACTCCCTGCAGAGCGGTCCACGTTTGACTCTCCAACAGCACACCTGCACCCTTGACTGCACATCTCTCAGGGTCCAGGCCCTTCCCATAGCAGCTCTCCATGCTCTCTTGTCAGCTGGGGAAGCTTCAGTCTAAGCTCTCAACTTCAGCCTCTTCAAATGCGAATCAGATACCAAGTCCCGCAGTCTACAACTCCAGAGAACACCTGCCAAGCTCATCAAGTGTCTGTGAAGCTCTCCTTGTTAGGAGGGCAACCGTCCCCCTGCTCTTTGGTGGAAACGAGAAGGGGCGGTGAGGACTCACAGCGCCTTGACAGCTGTTTCTCTGGAAAACCTTCACTCTTTACCCTTTCCAAAGTCTTGTATCCCATTTACCTCCCCTAATACTGAAGCTGGAATTGTACTGGACTAGAGCGAGAATTAATGGGTTCATACTCGGAGTTCACATCCCTTTAGGATGTGGGAATATCAGGGACTATTGAGTTGTTCCTGACTTTGAGGTCTACAAGAAAATAGGAAGCATCTCATTTCATTCTCCTTTATATAAAATGTAGAACAAACTATTGGCATATCATTCACATGTGCATAGGTAAATATAAGCCTCATTAACATCTCAGATAACTCAATTTGGAGAACCTAGGCAAAGAAACTTCTGATTAGCTCGCACCAGATAGGAGCTGGTCCAATTTCATTCTGAAAACAACATTTGCCCAGATAAGCTTGGGCTGAATGATCCAAAACCTCTACAACATTTTGCCGAAATTATTCTTTAGTCTGCAAAGTTGGCATGTCCTCCTAGCAGAGGAAATTGGACTTGAATTGCTCAGCTCTATCTGGAACCAACAAATCACAATTATATAACAGTTGTTCTGGGCTTCTAATGATGTCAACGGATGGGGGACATATAAAGCACAGTTGTTGTACTTACAGATATTACCGAGGACCCTAATCTCACCGTCAGGAGACTGATCAACTCACTCAACAGCTCCACCCACATCTAAGATTCAGTCTTTTTACAGCCTCTCTGGGAGATAAAAATACACACTCTGGGGGGGGGGGGGATAAGTTAGAGAAAGGTCATAAGCTGGGCAGGTGTACACCTCCACGCTGCCGATGAGCTTGGTCTACACTCAGCCATAGATCACTCCTTTGGACGATACCCTGAGTAGTTACAAGTGATACAAGTGAAAATGGTGGTCCCAAACCTATTTTACTCTAAATTAATATTTCTACTGTACATATGAACATGAATATATGCATATGCATAATATGAAAGTATTTATAAAAATGATACTCCTTCATATAAAAATTTGCTCTTTACCCACCTCCCAAAAACTTTATATTGTATATCCTAAACATCTTTTAAGTGGTTGTGATTAAACCATATATATGCCTTTATACACTTAACATAACATTATAATACAAGCTTTTATCATGTTCTATGCATTTTTATTAATGCTGCTTTATAGGGCTCACCATAGATATCAGCCAGAGAGATATCATCAAATCCTACAAAACTCGGGGAAAGGCCAAAGACCATTGAAAATGAGGAAGGAACTCAGGGGACTGTCTTTCTGGAAGATTAAAAGAGAAAAACATATATACAGATAGATGCTTTGGAAGCCTGTGTTTTGGCAAGTATTTCCCCAGGGTCAGAGTGCAAGTCTTAAAAGGACTTAGGAATGAAGTTCAAGAAATCTTGTACTTGCTACGGTCCACAGCTCTCTCCACTTGCCTGAAGTTGGATCAAAAAGTGCCTCGCCGGGCCAACTCATGCCAGCTTCTCAAAGCCAAGGATAGTATTTTATCCAAATATTTTGCTTTAAAGTCGACTGAAAGTCAAGCTTTAAAAATAGCAAGAGGCATTTTGCAAACCTAATTAGTCTCTTCTGAGATGCTCTGGGGTGCCCTGAGTACCATCAGCCTGTATTCAGCAGACAGGAAGTAGGGGAGGTGGAGCGCAATAACCCACCTGCGAGCTCCCAGGCAGTGGAAAGCCAGCCTGTGATGGCTCTCGGGGGGACGAGCAGAGAGCCGCCCCACTCGCTCACCTGCGTGAAGGAAACTGAAGGTGAAGTTCAGGGGCAGCCTTGATGGAGAGCTGCTACGTGCAGAAAGCTGTGTTCAGCATCTCCGGCCCTTTTGCCTCCCTGCCTGAAGTTACCTCTCCAGAGGAGTTCCTCATCCCCGCCTTCTCCCTCCCTTCTCACAACCAACATAAGATCTGCAGAGGGACACATTTGGCCAGTTCCCCTTTTTCCTTTTTATGTTTTTTTTATTGTCATTGTATTTGAAAGGCAGAGAGATATAGGGAAATCCTGCACGTGCTGACTCACTTCCCAGGTTCCACAGTAGCCAGGGCTAGGACAGGGCCATGCAAGGAGCCAGGGGCTTCGTCTGGGTCTCTCATGTGCATAGCAGGGACTCAAGCACTTGAGCTGCCTCCAGGAAGCTGGATTAGAAGCAGACTAGCTGAGACTCCAAGCAGGCACTCCCATATGGACTGTGGGTGCTCTGAGTGGCAACTTCCTTGTCCCAAATGCCTAGGCTCTCCTTTTAAGGTAAATTCTAAGCTGTGCATCTGAGGACTCCAAGGCATTGGATGAGTTCTGACCAGCCCCATAAATCCTTCTGAACTGGGGCAGTGACTTGTACGTTTGAGAGATCCTTCGTGCTTGCTTTTATGAAGAAAAATACTATTAGAAGTATTCCAGCCTCAGGCACAAGGGTCTCCAAAGGCTAAGGTTACAGGGAAAGGAAGCAACAATTCTATAAGTGTAGTTTCACCTCCAGTTTTTCAGCCTTGGACTCAAGTTTTCTGACTCAAGAGGAGACGGCACCAGACACAGGCTCTGACTTGCACCACGTGAGTTTTTACTCCATAAGGTGCGGTCTTCCAGGTGGCACCATCGGCAAGTCTCCAGCCGCTTATTAAGCAAACTTCTCTGTGTTGGATCCCAGTAGATGTGAGCTCATTGGTATATTTCTTATATCATAAAATAAGTTTCCTGATCAGAGGCATACAGGATGGGACACTGTAGCCGTAGAGAAAACATTTATGGGTCCATGATTGGTGGTGCTAGCTGAGGCACTGCAAACAAGGGGGTAAAATTTATATTTCAAATCTACTCACATCTATGTCTATACCCATAAACACATTCCCTTGAAGACAAACTGCCACTTCTCCACTAGGAAAGAAGCCTAATGTAATCAATCCATATTAAGGTGACTGGCTTGTTCCCTGAGGAAAATTATCATATCAGAAGGCTAGCAATGGCCTTTGTGGCTGGCAAATTGGACAGTCAGTGGTGACAATAACAAAACATGCCTTCATAGGACGAAGTCCTTATTATGCCAAGCCTCAAAAATATATAGATTCCCAACTGATGCTATGTCTTTCCTTGCTGTGGGAAGTACAAAATGCAGCTACTTGCATCTCACTCTTAAGGGAATTTTTTCAAACCACTGGTCCCAGAGGAACCTTATCAATATGACAGGCTCCTGATTTTTCCATTTTTCCCTCATCCTCTGGCAAGCATATATCTCATAAGATATGTAAATTACTTGATACTTGGCTCACTGAGCCCAACTAGCAGCATTCTTTAATATAACGGACTAACACGATGGTCCATAGGCTATTAAGTTACCCAATTCACTCCATAACAATATTAAAACAGGAAGCAGGAGAGCGATCATAATCCTGTGGTAAGATAATGATTTTAACTCCTGTCCCAGCCACACGAAAGCAGATTGCTTCCCATTTCCTTTATCTAGGAACATCGGAGATAATCAAATCTTTGCTATATCAACAGCTATGTTCTAGATGCCAAAGGTTACAGTGATTTGTTCCAGTAAACATCCCTCATTCTGAACCATAGCTACACTTAGTGTCACTGTCACATTGTACATATGTGAGATAATCCAGTCACTCTTCAAGACTATTTGGATTTTGCACCATAGGGTCATGTTAAACAGAGAATCACCATCCCTGATTATTTCATGTGTTTTGGTGGCATTTATGTCCACAATGCATTCTTTGGATATGGAATAACTTCTTTATGTGGAAGTAATGGTGGGTAGTTGCTTCCTATAAAAATATCTTTCACTTATGGGTCAGTGAGTCATACAGGGATTCTGGTAGTTACTAAGTTTATCTATTCTCAATTGCATTCCCAATTTCTGTTGCTTAAAACAATCTGTCGCTTAAAACAATCCTGTTTATTATTTCACAGGTCTACAGGTGAGAATTTCAGAAAGGCCAAACTGGATTCTCCTCTTGGAGTCTCCCACATTCAAAGCCCATTCTGTTGGCTGGGCTCTTTCCTGGAGGTTCTGGGGAAGAATCCTTTTTCAAGCTCATTCCAGTTGATGGCAGGAATCATTGCCTTGCAACTGGAAGACCGAGGGCTTCATTTCCTTATTGTCTGAGGACTGTTCTCTGAGTCTAAAAGAGCCTTGAAATGTGGCACCTCCACCATCAAAGCCATCATCAAAGCCATCAAAGAATCTCCTTTGTACCTCAAATCTTTGAGTTACTCTTTGGCAAGTAGCCAGAACAAAACACGCTCAGCATCTGAGGGGCTCAAGTGAATAATTAGGTCAATCCAGGTAATGTCCCTGTTGCCACATGATGTAAAATAACATGGGAATGATAGTTCATGGTGGTCACAAGTTCCACACTCAGAGGGAAGGACATTATACAAGCACAAGAGTCATCAGGAATCATTCTTAGAATTCTACTTTCATGTTCATTACATCCATGGTCTAGGAAAATATCCACAATATGAGTTCACAACCCCTAGGCCCTGTAAGATAGGCTTCTGCTAAGATTTAATTCCCCACCTAACGTCCATAAACTCCACTCTGAGTGGGATATTTTACATCTCTGAGGATTAGGTCTAAGCTCAGAGTCAATAACTTCCCAAGTTCACAGTCACCTGGAAAGCAGCAACACATCCTTCAGAGGAAGGCTTGGGAGGAGGAAGATGCAATATGTAAGCTTTTTAAGGGTCTTTTCTCAAAGGAGCCTGGTTTCCCCTCAAGTGAGGGGCTCTGGATGAATAAGCTAGCTTGGGTAGCAGAAATGGAATAAGGTCATGAATCCCCAGTATGCACTCAAGTCAAGCTTACACCCAGGAGAGCTAAAACATTTCCACTTGTATATCAAGAATCACCCTAGAGGGTTGCATTTCTATTTCATTACTAGGGGCCCATCGATTAATCAGTCATCACCATAGTTTCCTGCAGATCAAAGCAATCTGATTGGTACTCTATTCCTATGGCTTAATTTAGGATTGAACCCACTCAGCTTTAACAATTAAGCTACAACATCAGGCCTCTGTAATACTTGGATCATGTTATTCCCTGAAATCTGCCCAATTTCTCTGCAGCATCTCCCAACATTATCATCACAGCTTAAGTAACTCAACCATCCCAGAGCTTTTAAAGGACTCCTTCATCTTCGCCAAGAAAGTTCTAGTGTTCAAATACCTTTGACAACATAGAAGTTGCTGTTCAATCCAGGGTTCAAATCCAGGAGATTGTTAATGTCATGCTTGGTTTCTTATGACAACAGATTAAATCTGAAATACTAGAACATTGTCTCCCATTGCCAAATTTGTTCCGACCTAATCTTGTATTTTGATCTTCTTTGTCTACAACTCTCTTAGTCAATTATTGTATTGTCATCCAGACTTTTGCTGATAATAATTAGCAAGACACTGAAAATATAACTGTTTATAGATATGGTAAAGATAACTACAAATGCTTTGCTGTTTGTATTAGTGTGCTGGGGCTATCATAAGAAATTGCTACACACTCGGTGGATTAAACAATAGAAATTTATTCCTCAAAGTTCTGAATACTAGAAGCCCAAGGATCAAAATGTTTTCTGCATTGTTTTCTTCTGAGGCCTCTCTCCTTGGCTTGTAGACATGCATCTTCTTGTCTCTAATTGGTCTTCTTTGTATATGTGTGTGTGTGTGTCTGTGTCCTGATGTCCTCTTCCTAGAAGGACACCAATCACCTTTGATTAATAAACTTATCTAACCTTAATCACTTCTGTAAAAAGCCTGTCTCCAAATACAGTCAGTCGAAGTGCAGGAAGTTAGGACTTCCACTTACCAATCTGGGAAGGATACAATTCAGTCTTTGACACTACCTCTTTCACAGAATAACTGAGGTTGGTCATTCCTCATCTTGAATATTGATGTTGACCCTGTGATCCATTTTGGATAACAGAATATTTTGTAATAAACACTGTATCACTACCAAAGCCAGGCTTTCAGAAATTGCACCCTAGGACATTACCTTGGCTCACCACTTCCACCTCTAATCCACCCACAGGGTCAGAAATCCCATCACAACTAAAGAGGTCACATGAAGAAAGGCCTATCCTGGGATATTTCCAGCCCCAGAAAAGCTCCTAACAGAACTGCCTAATTGAGTCCTAGCCAACCTGTAGAATCTTAATAAACCATTGTAGTTAGTTCAAGCTAGTCAGTGTTAGGATGATGAGTTACCCTCTCCACATTCAACTAAAACAAGTTAGTGCCTTCCATAGCAGCCCTTAGACTTCTCCATTTGGCTGTCCAAGACTCTGACTCTCATTATGGGCCTAGAGGCAATGAGAATGGAGGTAGACGCTAAGGAGACTCCAGCAACTGTGCAGGGAGCAATTATTGAAAACATTTTGTATGTGGGAAGTCAGCCCCTCAGACAGGGAATATTCAGGGGGATGTCTCAGCTGCAGCTGCATCAGTCCAAAAATCCCCATCCCAAATTGCTCAGGATCTCATGTTGTCATCCATGCCCTTGTCTTAGCATAGGAGATACAACAAATGTTAGCTCTGCAGTTCCACAGCCCTGAATGGGGCTGTGAGCTTGAGCCTGAGAAGCTATAACTAGACATAAGGAACTCATTTAAAGTGACCATAGGGGCTTTCCGATTTTATCCCTGCACCCTTTAAGGACATTCAGGTCTTGCAGTTCATCATCCTTTTCTTTGTACACACTCTTGAGTGCCACCAGATGCAATCTGTTCATATCACATCCTGGAAATCTCTATTGTTGCCATAGTGACTAAGTATCTCTGTCCTTTGATCTCCCAACATCTTGGCCTCCACCAGCACTCTCTCTATGCTAACCACCAGCAATAATGTAAGCAACTGATGCCAACACATGCCATGGATTACTAGTGTCTCATTTCCCCCAGCAAGGAGGCTATCAGAACGCTCATCAGACATGTCAGCAATCCAGTCTCTGAAACCTATTTGACCGGTTCTGGTGCAATCACAGTATCGGCCAGGGCCCTGGCGAACAGTATACAGAAGGGACTATTTAAAATGCACAAGCAAAAGCAGAAGCAACAACATAGAAGGGTGAAGCACCCAGGAAGGAAGGGGTGACACAGAAGGAAGCTGTAACCGCTCCTAGGTCAAGAAGGGACAAAGGATGAGAAGAGCACCCAGTCCTGGCAGGTGATGAAGCCATAGAAGAGGTCTGATCAGTTGGAACCATGACTTTCAGGAGAAAGGCACAGATGTTGCCAAATGGAGGGCTAGTATGGAGGAACTCAGGGAAATTGATGCCCTATCTTCCCTCTCCTCCAGCCCACTTGTCTCTTGCCAGGTCCTCCCATTGGCCAAAACCATCAAGAAGCCAAGGCCAAGAGAGCCAGGTGGATGCTGCTCATAAAAGGTAGCCCCTAAGGCTCATTGCTGTGAGAAAGGGTGAGGACATATCTGCAGAGGTTCCCAGAAAACTCCCAGCACCATGGCTCAGACCCAACTCTTCCTCATTTCTACCAGGATATTCTCTACACAAACCTGAACTTTATTCACATCAAGGATGCAATTAGGGCCCATTTCTTGTTCTCTCTGCAGAGCACAGATGTAACCTCACACAGAGGGGAGACTGAATTTTTAGCAAGACTCTTAGGCTGGCTTTTGTTGTTATCATATTTCTTCCATTTCCTTCATTTTCCATCCTTTTTTTAACATTGCTTTCTCAATTCACTTCACCCACCTCCCTGAACAGCCACTGTGCTGTGTTTGTTATTGGTCCTTGAATTTACATGATTCTTTGTAAGGATGTAATTATGCTTTGTAAGCATAGCTATCACGGTAGTTCATTTTATCAACTTACCTGGGCTGAAAAGTGTCTGCACAGGTGACCAAACGTTATTCTGGGTGTGTGTGTGAGTGTGTTTCTGGGTGACATTAACACAGCAGCCAATGGACTGAGTACAGCAGATGGCCAACCCTACCACGTGTGGATGCACCCAACACATCAAAGACCTCAACAGAACAACAACAAAAATGACCATTCCGTGCCTAGAAAGGGAACTCCTCCTGCCTGATAGCCAGTTTTTCCTACCTGGGATTTGAACTGAAACCTTGTGCTTCCTGTTTGTTGATCCTGTTGGTATTCAGACTGGAGCTATACCATTGGCTCTCCAGATCCTCAGGTCTACAGACTCTGATGAGAACTATGCCCTGTTATCTCCTGAGTCTCCACTTGCCAGCTACAGATTTTGCAACTTGTCAGTTTCCATAATCAGGTTAGCCAGTTCCTATAACACACACACACACACTCATGCACACACAAATAAAAGATGTGTGCATGCATTTATAGACAGATATAGACATATAAATAAATAGTTCCTACTGATTCTATTTCTCTTGTGTACCCTGACAAGACGGGTATCTGCAATTTACCAGAATGCTGTTGTACTATGGAACAGATTCTCTTGACTTTGTAACTCAGCATTCTGTTCATAAGATCCATTCATGTTGTGTATATATGACTAACTACTGCCAACTACAGTTCCACAGTTAGCACTCATTCATTTTGCTTATCCATTCCCTTCAAGGATGAAAACCCAGGAGGTTTCCATCTCCCTGGACCCACAAAGTACTCCATGAGCATCCTTGGCTTGTATCCTTGAGGACAGATACGGGAAGTGTTCCCCAGTTGTGTGCTCAGGGCTGGTCTCCTGGGTCACAAGGAGTCTTACCCTGCATCTCCTGAACATAAGGCCTGGTCCATATTTAAATGTTGCTCAACTCAACAGTGCTTGGTTCTTACTGTGCTCTTTTTCTCTAAGCGGTTTCTTCCTAGAGGAGATGAGACATAATTTTGGATGGTTGAAGCTCACACTGAACTCCTGATGCTTACAACCACCATATATGCCATTTGCATGCTAGAGATGAGCAGACTGGGAGATTAGAAGTTACTTGAGATATACTCAGGGGTGCCCTGTGTCCTGTGCTCCATTCCACATAGAGGAAATCACACACGCATTACCATGGTCTACTGGGAAATGCAAGGGATAGGTTTCTATCTAAAAGACAAAAATCGTAATATCTGACATTGCTGTTGGGAAATGTCCATGCAGAGAGTTTTGTTTGTTTCTATGGAGACAGAGAGAAAAAGAGTTCCCTTCTACTGGTTCTCTCCCTGTTACAGATTGAATGGGACTTGAATTGGCTCCTCAAATTCATGCAAATAATTTATACCCTAAAGTCTCATGCTAGCAGTTTATGGATTAATACAAATGGTTGGTGCGGTAGGGTAGACTTGAACTGATTATGGTGGCTAGTAGGCTGGCCATCTGGGAGGTCTTTAAATAGCTGGGGCTTGCCTCTGGGAGGCAGTTCTCAAGACAGGATCACTTACTGAAGCTGAGTCCAGCCTAGCTTGTCTCTCAACTTCCTCGCACACCATGTATCATTCCTCCACACACACTCAGTCACTGCCAGCTTCTACCAGAGGCCAGATTAGTAGAGCGACCCATTCTTGAACTACAACCCTCCAAACCTTTCCCTTCCCAAGAAACTCCTCTCAGATATTTTAGTGAAAGTAACAACAACCAAATAACACACTCCCCAAATTCCTAGGTGCTGGGAACTCAATCCAGGTCCCCCACATGGGTGACAGTGAGTCAACTTCTTGAGCCATCACCTGCTGCCTCCCAGGGTGCACATTAGCAGGAGATAGAATTAGGAGCAGAGTCAGGACATACATGCAGACACTCTACCATGGAGTATTTGCTTGTAAACAGAATTCACCCTGCTACAGTTCTTTGGAACACCCTCCATGCTTTCCTGATTATACCCAGTGTCCCACCCCTGCTACCCCTCATTCTTCTCTGTATCTCCACTAGGCAGAACGTGAGATCTGATCCCAGCCCTCGCTGTCTGCACAGATCCCCCCTTTAACCACTCAGGAAGCGCACCAGGAAAAGCTCAGTTCCAGCTCCCAAGAACACTTCTGCACCCCACTTTTGCGCTCATGGCACCCCACTTTGGCTGCAGAATCTCAAGTCTCTTCACTTCCTCCCCCTTATCTTTTGAAAGTAAGCACACTCCCGGGGATTCTTATAACATCTCAGACTCTGGGGCTTTAAGAAATTATCTTTTCAAACCAGCCACCTGAAGCAGGGATGCTGTCCACAGCTCTCAGCCAGCCAGCTCCTTGCTTTGCCTGGAGAACATCTCACTTCTCCATTTCCCTTTTGAGAGGCTCCTACCTCACCTCGGGGAAGTGCCAGCCCTGTTCCATGTGCAAATTACTTTTTTCACCTACTCTGCTTTGTGCAGCTCACATCTCCAGGGCTACATAGACTGATAAGAAGGCTCCCCCTGACTCCCAATGGTTCTGTGAGCACTGACAGACATCACTGACTCTTCTATTCTCCAGGTAAATAATCCAACCCCTGCCACCTCCTTTCATCGGTACACTTAGATAGGGGATAGTTCCATCTTTACCCTTAAGCCTTCCTCTGGAATGAGGACTGCTGAGCTCTAGAAAACAACTCGGGAATTTCTGCCACTCTTCAGGGCAAGGTTGGGAGCTAAAAGAGCCCTTCACCACCCCTTAAAGAATACTGGGTCAGTGTTCTCATATCCCTGTCACTACATGGATGCTACAGATTCCAGAAAGACCATTGCAGAAGGACTATAAAATGGGACCTACGCACACACACACAAAGAAAGGGCTCTGGAGTCAGAGATCCCAGCCAGGACTACATTAAGGAGAAACAAAAGCTAAAATCCAAGGAAGTCAGTCCAGGCACAGCCACCCTGCAAAGCAGAGAGACACACAAATCAAAAGGCTGAGAGAGAGGAGCAGAGTCCCAGGAGCGGTGGGACATTGCAGCTCCTGACCACACCAAGAGGAGCCACTTCTGCCAAGGGGTTAGTTGCTTCCTTAGCTATGGCCAAGAAGAACGAAGGAAGTTAAAGTCTGTGGCCCCGTGCCTTCAGGAAGGAACCTCAGCAGCCACAGGTTGCATTGTAAAGAAGAGGCACCCAGGTAGGGCCGCCTCTGCCGCCCTCTCCCCAGCCAGCTGGAGACAGCGAATATCATCTCATAAAGAGCTTGCTCTGCTTTCAAAGGTCTACCCTGGGGTCTCACAAAGCAAGGGGTAGTGTCTGGAAGGAAAGTGAAGAGAGGGGATGACTTTCTTCATGTGTGTTAGCATGCGTGTACTGGATGGAATGGATTAACCCAAGGAGGCCCGTGAACACACACACAGGAAAATGGCTGGAGAGCAGTAAGCATAGCCTAGGATCAAGGAAGACTGAGCCTTGTTCTACATAGGGTCAAGCTGGCCTTTCTAGATAGGCTGTTTCAAGGCCCCCTGAGGTCACAGTTGAACTGTAGAAGCCTGATGCCACTACAAACTGTAGGGAAAGAAATGTATTCATAAAACAATAATCATGTTTGCAATTCCTTGGAAAAATGTACTTACTGGTAAATATGACTATATTGTACCAAACCCTTCTGAAAGAAAGCTGAGAATGGATGCAGCCACAGATTTTTAGAAATTTGTGATTATCGTGTAATATTTGTACTGTTTCCCTGGGTAACACCTTTTTTTAAAAGATCTATTTATTTATTTGAAAGGCAGAGCTGCAGACAGAGGAGAGACACAGAGAGAGGTCTTTTATTTACTGGTTCACTCCCCAAATGGCCACAACGTCCAGAGCTGTGCCGACCCAAAGCCAAGAGCCAGGAGCTTCTTCAGGGCCTCCCATGTGGGCTCAGAGACCCAAGAACTTGGGCCATCTTCCACTGCTTTCTAAGGCCATTAGCAGGGAGCTGGATCAGAAGAGGAGCAGTCAGGACTCAAACTGATACCCATATGGAATGCCAGCACTGTAGGCAGCAGCTTAGCCTATTACACCACAGCACCGGCCCAACAGCACAGTATTTCAACAAATCTTGTATTTCAACAAACCAGGTTCTTCGCTTTTGCATTTCATTATATTTTCAGAGTTTTTAATTCACAGACCGGAAGCAGAAATGGCACTGCCCTCTTCCCGAATGACCACCTCATTTCTAATGAGCCATGGCAACACCAACACTAGGGCCCTTGGTAACTGGCTTAATATAATCTCATTTTCAGGGCCTGGCAGCCTTTTGTGCCTTCTCTAGCATAAAGCAGGGGACCCCTGGATGGTCTTTTCTTAAACAACCTAGAGGATTTCCAAATGAATTCACAGTTCAACAGACTTTCACGCCTAGCTGGCTCATGCCTTCCCCCCCTCTGGGGCTCATAAGAATTCCCAGTAGGGAGTGGACCATGGCCAGTGGTGCTGTGTACCTGCCCCAGCTATCGCTCACACTTACAGGCAGCCCCCACCGCACCCCTGCACCTGCTTGGTTCATTCTCAGGAAGCTTCAGAAAAGTCAAAAATAGCTGCTCATCAGAAGAGGCTCTGGCCCCCTGCTTGAGTCTGAAAACCTTTGAGAATGGCCTTTTCAGCTTCAAAGCCCCCATGGTGGGCAAAGCTTCAAAGCGGGGCAGTGCTGGCCTTTGATGCGCTGGTGATTTTAAAGAAGTGGTCTTAACCTTTTTCTAGGTCATAGACCCCTCTGGAAACCCTATGAAAGCTAGGGAGTCACATGGTACAGAAATCCACAAGCTTAGTGAAAACACTGCAGGCAATTTCAGGGGACTGTAGACACTCTGAGTACCATCCACGGACCTCTGAGCTAGAAGCCCAGCTACGGTATCATAGCCAAGATGTTCACATCAAGGCCTCCCTTCCACGCCTTCTCTGAAGGACCCCGAGAAATGACACTTCTGACCTAGTCCTCAGTATCTTTACTCCCCTCCATTTCTCAGGGCTGTGCTACATTCATCCAGCGATCAAGGGCTGCCATTCAACAAGCGGACATGATTTGGGCTGTATTGCCATTTTGGAGTCAGCATAACCCCATTCTGGTTGGCAGGTGCTCACATCCCATTGGCTTATTTTGAATAGTATCCCTGCATTCCCCATTTGCTCATCCATCAATAGATTCTTCAAACCAACCACTTTTCATTCCCAATCATTGCAACAAAAAACTTCCATGTTCTAGGAACCGTTCCATATTCAGGGACTGAGAGACAACCAGAAAAAGCCAGAGATTCTCTGTGTTTGTGTCATTTACATTTGTATGAAAGGATGGACAAATAAAACAGCAGTTGTAAGGTAAGGGAATAAATGCCTGATACAAGATCAAGACATTTTAAAGACATAGGCAGGAGAAATTTAACTGTTTAATTTAAATTAAACAGTATAACTTTCTGAAAAAACTACGTAGAGCTGGGAACAACAGCTTTGTAAGCAGGAGTTACCCATACACAGCATGAGCAGAAGAGTAGATGAAAGAATGTACAATTGTCCAGAGACTTGAGCTTTATCCTAAAGGCAATGGAGAGTAACTCAGGGTTTTAAGCAGGATACTAATGATCAGATTTGAATCTCCCAAAGCTCGCTCCAGATCTCCAGAGGGCGGAAGGGACTGGAGGAGTGAAGACTAAAGACGGGAAGCGAGTCTGAAGATTCTCAAAGTTGTTGCAGATGGTGGCCTGGGCTGGATCTTGGCAGCAGGGGTGGAAGAAAGGGGGTGATGTGGGAGGTGTGGGGGGTGGGAGAGTAAGACTCGGTGATTGGCTGAGTGGGGAAGAGGGTGCCAAGGAAGAAGGAGAAGCCAAGCATATTGTCCTGGTTTCTGATTTGGCACCACGGTGGCTGGGTGTGTCCCTTACAGGAATGATGGGATAGACTCATACATAGTAGGGAGATGGGATGATAAGATAAATGCAGCTCTGGGTAGGTTGAGCTTGAGGCACCTGCAAGACATTCAAGCAGAAGCATTCACCAGCCAATCGGGCCCAAAATGCACACAAGTTCCAGCCTGGCACCGTAGGCTTCGGAGACGTTGGTGTACACACGGCCATCCAAGCCTAGAGTCCAATGCACAGGGATTCTAGAAGAGGGAAATGCCACAATGGCTTCAGGAGACAATCTGGCGGTGTGTGTAAGCTCTCTGTAGCTGTCACTGTGGTTGGGAGCACGCATGACTTTCATTGTGCGGGAGCCAAGTTGCTAGATGTCCTACCGCATCGGAAATAACCCCACACAAAGAATCCTTCTCCATCCTGTGTACCTCTGCCACTGCTTATAATCACCTGAGCTCGGATTCGGACTCGGAATAAAGGCAAATATTTTTACACTGCTTTAATATACCTTGGATTCTCTTAAAAGACCAGGATCAGGTGAGGTGAGGGAAGATCTCTCCGTAAAGTCTTGTCTGTCTCCAGACAAGACTTCTCAGATCCTGACTTCCACCTGCTCAAATCTCTGCTCAGATGTCTGGCAAGCAGCTCAAAACCCCATGTACAAAACTGCCCTGCTGTCCCCTCCTCCCACAGCACCTGTTCCATTCAGTCTTCCTCGTTTCCACAGAGAGCGACTTTAAAGCCCCAAACCTCCTAAGTCATCTTCTGTTTCCATCTTTAAATCTATTTATTTGTGAGTCAGGCCTTCCACCTGCTCATTCACTCCCCAGATGCCACAACAGCTGGGGATGAGCTAGGCTGAAGTTGGGAACTGGGAATGCAATCCACTGCCACATTGGGAGGCAAGGACCTGATTTCTTGATTCATCACCAGCTCCCTCTTGCTGTGTGCATTAGCAGAAACTAGACTCAGGACTGGAGCCAGGACTTAAAGGAGGTCTGACTTGGTACACAGTTGTCCCAATTGGTGTCTGAACTCCTAGGTCAAATACTTACCACTCTTCTCATCATCTACAATTCCTCTTCTTTCTGCCCACATACACTAGTTCCTACGCCCGACTCTTCCCACCTGGCTCCATCGCCATACCATCCTTCCTGCCCGGCCACCAGGATTTCTGGCTCGGTTTATTGCAATTGGACCTACCCGGTCTCCCCACTGCCACTCAGCAGAAGACAGAGTGCTGCCACTCACATCTAAGTGGGATCACACTCCCCCTTGTGCTGACCCCTCCAGGAGCTCCCATTTAATCAGAGCAGCAGCCTACCAGGCCCTCCACAGAGGCCCCCGGGGGTCCCCTCGCTGTTCTGATCTCCCCTTTACACACCCTGCATTTGCTCCCACCAGTCACAGCGGTCTTCTTACTCCCTACTAACCAAACATGCCAAGTACACTCCCGAATTCAGCTTTGTATGGCCAATTCCTCTGCCTGGAGCACTGTGCCTTCACCCACCCAAGTGGCTAACTGCCCATCCTCATGCGACAGCCCAGAGCTCAACTTCTCCAAAAATTCAACCCTGAGCTCCACTTCTCACATCGCAGTTCCCTTCTGGGCATCATTTCTAGTCCCTGTACCCAACTGCGTTTTCCCCGCAGGTCATCTCACCTTCTAACACAGTGTTTCAAGCCTCCTTCTGTCATCTGTCCAACCAAGTAGCTATAAGTTCCATGACAACAGGGGCCTTTGTTTTGTTCACTTCTACTTCTGAAGTATCTAAAGTACAGCAAATACTGGGGGCTCTAAGATATTTATTGAATAAATAAGTGCATGAGCGGTGGTACAAATGATGCCTTAAGTCAACATTCATTCATCCCAACTATTGATTCCCGCCTAAATTACATGAGACACTTTCTCCTTGATATTGAATACCAAGCTCAGCATTCAGAATTTTTTTTTAAAAAAGCAATACTTCCTTTCTCAAGCAACAATAACAACAAAGGATTTATTTCTCAAGATCACTGTCTCTTTAGAAGTTCAGACCCATTCAGAACCGGAGTTGGGCCATTGATTCCAAGCCACACTTGTAATGAGAGTGAGAAAGCAAACCAGGGTAATGCAAAATAAGTGGAATATCAGAAAAATAACTGTCAACTGCCATCCCAGCTTCCGACCCTCTGCTCCGATGTAAGCAGCTCTGTTTGCAGTGTATTCTTTGGTTAAGCCATTGTCTTAGCCCCTCTACATTTTATTGTCTGAGCTTGACTCTTCCTTCCAGAATGAAATCTTCTTCCAAATGGAACTCTTTCAGAGGCCTGAATGCACGCAGAAGCCCTCAGTCTTTGCACTCCCCATCCCTGCCCTGTCTCCCCACTGTACTAATCGAACACCTCCGGGTTGTTTCTCTCTCTCTGCTATAACACAGGTTCAAGTTATTTCAACATCCTGTAGCATCTTCTCCACAGCCTCCAGTTTGTCCTTATCCTTCTTATAGTCTCAAGGCGGTGATGTTCACGGAGCACAGTGCAGCAGGAACACAACCCCATTGGCAGCTTCAGGACAGCCACTTCAGGAGTGTGAGTGTTGTCCTGAGGCCACCTGGAGTAACAGCCGTGTTTGAAGCAGGAGAATAAAGATCAGAACTGAGACTTTCTAAACTCCCCGCAGCTCTGCAGAGAAGGGGACCGGAGGGGTCAGGGATAAAGGCTGGAAGGCAGGAGCAAGGCTGTGGTCGTGTTACAAACAGAGGTTAATTTGGAACCACGTGCCCTTATCTACCGATAACTTCTGTTCTGTGAGGCTAGATTACCTCTGTCTTACGCTTTTGAACTTGGATTCTGATTTCTTTGTTTGTGGGTTAGGAGATAAGGTCCTCGTTTTTGTTTTTTTCTTGCTCTTTTAGCCATTTCATTGGGGTTAAGCTAAAACGTTTCTTCTTTGTGTTCCTGTAACATGATTTTAAATTTGTACACGCATGATCTTTCTGTGTCTGCAGGTGAGCCGTGTACATCCCCTCTCCCTCCCTCCCAAGATCCCGGCAGGCTTTTGAAGAGAGACTCCAGCCTTTTTGGTACTATTTTGTAAATTTTATATTCCCCATAGCACACAGCAAAGTGCCTTGTACATAGCTAACCTCATCGCATTTGCTGAATTAAGCTGAGGTGAATGGGGCTGAATTAAAATCTGCTGTTAAAATGCAAATGTGCTATCTGGGCTCCACAAGACATTAAGGTTCCCATTAGAACCTTGGCACAGAGTGATTTATTGAATCAGCTCAGTAACCACCTGGTGGGCAGTGAAGGGCTGAGACATCGGGAAGCAGAGCTTAGATTGAGAAAGCTGGGTGAGAGGGAGAGAGAGGGGGAGGAGAACACTCGTTGTGGGGTGCAGAAATGAGATGCCAGACGACCTGGCTAAGGGCTGGCAGCTTGGTACCTGCTTCCAATTAAGGCAGTATGGACTTTGAAGCCAGAATAAACTGAGTTCCCGTGTCAATGCCGCCGCTTACCAGCTCTGTGACCGTGGGAAAGTTAATTAACCCCTCTGGGCCTTGATTCTATCCCAGAGATCACACAGTTGAATGGCAAAGCCCTGTGCAGCCTGTCTTTTCTCTCCCTAGGTGATGTGCATAATAAGAAGTCGGACGTATTTCTGGGGTGCTACATACAGGTACCTGGCGCATAGGATGCACCTGTTGAGTCTTGTTTTAATGAATGGAAGTGACAGCTCCACCATTCTCCATGAGCTCACTCAAGCTAATACTTTAAGCTCATGTGTCTCAGCCTTCAAATTTGTGTAAAGGCAAATATGTGCACGACACCCTCCCCTCAGTGTCTCACAAACAGTAGCCGAGAACACATGCACAGTGCTTGAACATAGTAGCTCAAAGAGTATTGGTTCTTTCCATTTCCCATTGCTAACACAGTTAATGCCATTTACACACATTTTTGATTTGAAAAGAAATGTGCTTGGCCTTTGGCTTTTCATGAAATGTTCCCTTCCAAATGAATTTCTGACCAAATGAGACGTGAGTTATTTCAGGTGAATATTCCCCGACTCTCTGTTCATGAACTTGGATTGCAGTTTTATACACTCAGTGCCTTCAATTTCTTTCCCTCAAAGAAAGAGAAAAAAATGTACATATGTTCACTCACATGACTGGTCAACAGCCAAGTGCCAGAGCCAAGTGCTGCCCATGTGGCCATGCATGTCGAGCATCCCTCACCTAGAAGGGCAGGTAGCCCCCACTGGAGCAGAGAGTTTACAACTCGCAAGTGCAGAACAATCTTTCAATGAGGGTTAATACCGTTCTTCATCCTGTTTTTCTGTACTTGTGTAGAAGGAGGGACCCTGGCCTGGTGGAAACGTAGCACAGCTGTTACCATTGACAATCTGAGACGTGTTTTCCTAGAAAAAGCTTCCGATTCCATGGCCTTGCGAGGTAAGAGTCCATGGGGGTCCTTGGTGGTCTTCTCCCACCTGAATGAACAGCCAGGGTTAGCAGCAGACTTGGAAGATTCCTACAAGTGTGTAGACGAATTCACAGGCCCCCACTGTATCTGATGCAGCCGAAATGTCTTTCCAGCCCAGGTGTCCGACTCCCAGACCTATGGATGTTCTCTTTCAGTGTCGATCCTACCCATCTTAGCCCCAGAAAGCAAGACTGCTCCTGCCAGTTAGGATAGAACACGTGTGGTGAGAGTCTGTGTTTGAAGGAGGGAGACAGGCCTTCCAGGTTGGGATCACAACGTTGGAAGGTGCCTGCTTAGAGAGGGGCCAGGGAGGAAACCAGAGGGTGTGGCACAGAGGACTGGTCAGGATGCAGAGAAAGGGGAAATTGGAAACAAAGGTTGGAGTCAAGAAACTCAATTACTTTTTTTTTTTTTTTGACAGGCAGAGTGGACAGTGAGAGAGAGACAGAGAGAAAGGTCTTCCTTTTGCCATTGGTTCACCCTCCAATGGCTGCCATGGCTGGCGCACCGCGCTGACCTGATGGCAGGAGCCAGGTGCTTCTCCTGGTCTCCCATAGGGTGCGGGGCCCAAGCACTTGGGCCATCCTCCACTGCATTCCCGGGCCACAGCAGAGAGCTGGCCTGGAAGAGGAGCAACCGGGACAGAATCCGGCTCCCTGACCGAGACTAGAACCTGGTGTGCCGGCACCGCAAGGCGGAGGATTAGCCTAGTGAGCCACGGCGCCGGCCCAAGAAACTCAATTACTTTACAAATGTATTTTTTGCCTTTTCAGAAAACCCCTGGAGAAGCATGGAAGACTCTAGAGAAAAGTTGTCGTCAGTGTGGTGTCTGGAGCAGAGGCTAGAAGCAGTGGGATGAGTCCTAGATGCACAGCATTCCTACTTGGGAAGAATGAGAGGATGTAACCCAACATACTTCGAGCCCAGCTATGGGAGGAGCACTGTGCCCCCAAGGATCACAATGCAGCCGAGATTCATAGTCAATGAGCGCTTGTTGGGTGTCCACACTATCAGTGAGGAAGACTTTGATCGCAAGTAACAGAATACACGAATAATAGTGGCTTAAGCAATAAAGACATGAAACCAGCTTACATGACAGAAGCTTTGGAGATCAGTACTAGTGTGTTATCTTGTCCCACGGCTAAGGTAGCTGCTCCAGCTCCAGCTCTGTGCATGATGCGAGGTCCTGGGTGGAGATCTGGATGAGCTGGTGAGATAAGAGTGAGGAAAGAGAATTAAACATATGGGGTAAAGGGGGATCCAGGCTTGGAGTCTTGGGATTTAGGCTGGAAAAGGAAATGAGGTGAGACAAAACCAGACTGTGCATAGGAAGACAGTGCAGCGTTGAGGATTGAGGGCTCTGGAAGGAGAACATGAAGAGGGGCTGGAAGGGCCGGAGGGTGTGATGGGAAGCTTCGGGCTGGAAATCCGTCAGCTCCAGGGAAGGGAAGGGGCACGATGGGCCCTGACAGACTGATCCGGGGGAGGATTTGAGAGACCAGGGTGAACTGCTGAGATCATCACAGAAGCTCGGCCGGGAGAATCCAGGCACTGACGAAAGGGGCTGGCCTGGGCTATGTGGACTGTGCACAGGGCAGCTGAAGTCACACCCATGCGAGAGCTCGTCTCCGACCATTTCCAAGGAGCAGCCCGTCGGTCACTTCTCCCTGTTCTGTCCTTTGGAACTTCTACCTTCCTCAGCTGTCACACAGCTGGAGGCTGTGGACGAAGCCAACCAGAAACCCACCGCTGACCATTCTGCTGTAGGCACCCGGATTCCTATGCATAAATCCCATCTATATCCCAAAAAGGAAAACACAGAAACACCTGATCCTCCCAGCATCCCTATGCCATCCTTACTCTTTTCATACCTGAACACTGTGTCCTAAAGGTCCCAGAGAGAAAGACTCCTTCATAATCTACAAAAATAAAACATAACCACCCTCCATGCTAGATGTCACACACTGAATCACCCACTATTTGAGAAGGCACTTAGCAACCGAAATCTAGGATGGGTTCCCAGATGCTTTAATGTTCCGAATAATATTTTGCAGGCTCATTGATGACTCAACACATCTGACAAAAAAGACAAGCATGAATTTTGGAGGCACCCGATCTAGCTATTCTACAGCAACTCTGGAACATTCATGGATTTGAGAACCCTAAACCATAATGCCACAGCTACTGAGCAGTGCCTGATCCATAATCTGGAAACCACAGATGGTTTAAAACATTAGGTCTCGACTATGACTCTAAAGAGATTTGTTAAATGAGGAAAAGTGACTCGGTCATTACCAAGAGATAGAGCAAATGGGTATTCAAACACTGTCTTCTTACCAGTGAGGTTGGATGATATTTCCCTGCTCTCTTGCCCCCGAGCCCCGAGCCCCTTTGCTGGAGCAAAGCGAACCCTCCAACCCCTTCCATGCCAGACGCTCCACCTGGCAAAGGTTGCAGCCCAGAGTGTACAGGGGCACTCTGTCATTTTTCCAGAACAAATGGAGTTTGGGCGAGAAGAGAGCCAAGCGATAAATAACCCCAAAGCAGAAAGCGACTGTGGAAGTCTGAAGCCAAAGAGAAAAACAAAAACAAACCCCAAGAAAACATAAAAGCTCAGGATGATTTATTTCATAATTTAAAAATCAAAATCGCCTTCAGGCGGTAGGCTTGTTTGCCCAGTTTTACCCTAGAGTGAGTCATAATAGCTAAGTTATATACCCTTGGAAAAACCAGGGCTTTTCCACAGGGAGCACTGAGGTGTCGTTAAACCCAGCACTGAGTGCGGCAGCGCCAGAATCAAATGTCCTTTGAAATCGAGACCAGCAGAGGAGCAGCCTGGGGGCTGTACCGCGTTCCCCCAGACCAAGTCTGCTCCCACAGTCTCATCCAGGGGATGACAGCAAAGAATGCGGGGGAGCAGAAAATCACTTTGGCCTTAGGGGCAGGGCCCAGGGGAGACTAGGGGAAGGCCTTAGAAATTCAGTGCTGTGTGGGCAGAGGCGGGGGAAGCTATGAGTGACATGGAACAGATTGATGCAGCCGCAAGAAGCCCAGCTAGGCCTCGGTTATCTACTGCCACAGGAATGCAGCATCACTAGAAGAGCCCAGGCTCAGAGGCAGACAACAATGAGCACTGACCTTGCCTCACAAGCCTGGGCACCCGGCCTGGCCCATCTTGGCAGGTATTGCTTTTGTGGTCATCTGTGTGTTGGGGGGGGGGGGGGTCTAGATGGCAGGTGACACACATGTGTGGCAGCTGGCCAGCTCTCAGTAAAACAAGGCGGGTCAGGGAACCATGTTTCACCATCATCCAGCAGGCTAGCTCAGGCGTTCAGATGGTGGTGGCCAGGTTCCAAGAGTGAACAGGAGCCCAGGAGTTTGCATCAAGAGGCCAGCGCAGGTTCAAAGGGTGGAAAAACAGATTCCACCTCATCTCTTGGCAAGAGGAGATGCCAAGTCCAAGAGCAAAGGGCGCAGATGCAGAGGGAGGTGGAGCGCTGGGGGCCTTTTAGTCATCAGTCTTGGACAAGAACAACCCAGGCACTGAGGCTGCAGAGGACGGCTCAGATCTCATCTAGGGAACAAGAGTGACGCGAAGGCAGAGTCCACACCACAACACGAGTGGACACAGTCCAGGCTGCCCAGCAATGAAACAGGCTTCCAGCAGAGCCAACAGTTTTGCATAAGAATAATTACTATTGTTAACTGAGTGGTTATTGTGTGCATCAGACCGTGTTCTGGGTGGCTCACAGCACCATGAACTGTGATGCTGGCGTGTCCTGCTGGCATAGAGGGAGCTCGCCAAGTCTTGAGCCCAAGCGTGGAGCTGTGTCCATGCAGAGGAGGAAGGAGAACCTTTCTGTAACCCATATCCAAGCGACACAGCACAGCAGTAGCCTTGCCTGCTGTTGAGGTTGGCATTATTCTGACTTTCCTGTGAGATCTGAACAAAATGAGGCCTAAGTGAGGTCAGGGAACTGTCCAGGAGTGCCCGGCACGGCAGAGAGGTTGGAACTCGGGCCATCTGACTGCACAGCACCTGTTCTTGCCTTACCTGATCTTTAACAATCACTTGGAAAGAGGATGCCACTTCCGTTTGGTAGATGAGAGACATGAAGCTCCAAAAATTAAGGAACTTGATAAGAAAAAATTAAGGGACCCAGGTCATGGATGACAGTAGAAGGATTTGTTCCCACGTCTGTCTCATCCCAAGGCCCCTTTGAGTTCCACTGCAAACTCTCTTCTCCATCAGTGGCCTGAGAATTCTCCATTACTGAAAGTGTGTATTAAGGGATGTGTCAAGGGATCCTGGGAGAGATTAATGCATCAGTAGAAAATTCTCATTCCGTGTCCTTTTGCCTTTGAAATTCTATAAATAGGACAGACTGAGAAGGCTCTCTGGGCTGTTCCATTCTCAGCCCGGTTACTTCCCAGGATTCAAAAGTAAGATCACAGTGAGAAATTCCTGGAGACAGAAACAAACCTGAGCTGAGAAAGGTATGGAGAGCTGGACAGGACACCTAAGTTGCCTTCCATTATTTTCCTGCTCCAGGGCAGGGGTTCCGGGGAGCCACGGAGCCTCACTGGCATCCATCTGGCCTGTTAGATGCAGCAGACCCTGGAAGACACCTCTCCTTCGGGTTTTGTTTTCCAAACCTGCCAAGTCGTGCGGCTGACTCCCCAACGAGGTTATATAGAGAATAATTTAAGATAAAATGTCGTCCTCTGTGTGTCAGACTCACCAGCATAGACCTAGAAGGCTTCTGGGGAGCATAAGTGAGGCAGAGGCTGGACCACCAAATGCCAAGACATCCTGGGAGCATCCCACAACCCCTGGTTGTCCTGTCCTGCCTCTGTCAATCTCTCAACGTCAACCCTCCTTCAGTCTGCCTTAGCAGCTTGGAATCCTTTACATCTAGGGACCTAACTCATTCTATTTATCTAATGCGATGCATTTCTTTTTCTTCAGAGATTTATTTATTTGAAAGGCAGGGTTCTTAGGGGGTGGAGGGAGAGGTCTTCCACCCGCCGTTCACTTCCCAAATGATAGCAACAGCTGGTGCTGGGCTAGGCCAAAGCCAGGAGTCTGGAACTCCATCCAGGTCTCCCAGGTCCATAACAGGGACCCCTAGCCATCTTCCACTGCCTTCCCAGGCACATTATTAGGGAGGTGGATGGGAAGTGGAGCGGCCAGGACTCAAATCAGCGTTCACACGGGATGCCAGAAGCGCAAGTTTAACCCACCGCACCACAACTCTGGCCTTTGATACTTTCTTTGCATCTGAACCCGCTGTCACCAGCACAACAATCTTGCCTCTAACCCAAGTTTGGGCCCCACACAGTGTGACGGTTGATTTAACATAACGCAGGCTGGTAAACCAATGGCACACGTGGCCAGTGTTCACCCCAGAGGGATACTGGCTCTGAGGCCTGGCTCAACAACTGATTAGTAATATAGCCCTGGGCAAGTTGCCTGGAACTATGTATGTTTCCTCATCAAGCAACAGGGAAAAATTGCTTCCCAAGGTCATATTTAGAGCTCCATGACCACAAGTTTGACTTAGAAAGAAGGGGTTTTGAAATCTATTGCATAGAAAGGTGACTACAGTCAATAATAATCTGTGTGTGCTTCAAAATGACTTAAAGAGCATATTTTAAATGTCCACACACAGAAATAAGTGAGTTGATGGCTATGGTTATAGTGTGTAACTTGATTTAATCATGCCACAATGAACCTTTACACCAAAGCATCCCATTGTACCCCATGAATATGTAAAATTATTTTTCTTTTTTTTTAAAGACTTATTTATTTATTTGAAAGTCAGAGCTATAGAGAGAGAGGAGAGGCAGAGAGAGAGAGAGAGGTCTTCCATCTGATGGTTCACTCCCCAGATGGCCACAACGGCTGGAGCTGCACCAATCTGAAGCCAGGAGCCAGGAGCTTCTTCCGGGTCTCCCACATGGGTGCAGGGGCTCAAGGATTTGGGCCATCTTCTCCTGCTATCCCAGGCCATAGCAGAGAGCTGGACAGGAAGTGGAGCAGCTGGGTCTCAAACCAGCGCCCATTTGGGATGCCAGTACCTCAGGCCAGGGCGTAAACCCACTGCACTACAGCACCAGCCCCCAATTATTTTTCAATTAAAAATTTGAAGAAATGGAGCTGGCGTCATGGCACAGTAGACAAAGCTGCTGCCTGCAACATTGGCATCCCAAATGGCTGCCAGTTCAAGGCCCAGCTGCTCCACTTCTGATCCAGCTCCCAGCTAGTGGCTTGGGAAAAGCAACAGAAGATGGCCCAACTTCTTAGGTCCCTGCTACCCATGTGGGAGTCCCAAACAGAGCTCTTGGCTCCTGGCTTCAGTCTGGCCCAGTTCTGGCCATTGTGGCCATCTGGGGAGTGAACCAGCAGATGGAAGATTCTGTCTCTTGCCCCCCCCCCCATAACTCCATCAAATGAGTAAATAAATATTTTTTTAAACTTTAAAGAAGTAAAAAGTATCCAGTGAGATCATGGTTATAAAATGCTTAATGCACTGCTGGCAATTAGTGCCCTGTTAACTGGTGAGTCCACTCTGAGCCCCATCCCCCCACCCCCACCTAAATACACACCAACAAACTCTCCACTTGCACAAATCACTTCCTGCCTGACTTCACACAGACACCCACAGGGTATCTCCAACATAATGGGTCCAGAACACAGTGAAGTGATATCCCACTGGAACCTGTCCCCATACAGCCTTCTCCCAATGGCAAGCTGCCAAGCCCCCAGGCTGATCCCTGTCTGATCCATAAAGATCTCTCCTGGTCCCACCCCCAGAGCATATCCATAATCTGATCCCCCCTGCCTTCACAGCCCCCAGCTGGTCCAGGCCCTGCCCTCACTCACTCGGCCTACAATCACTCATTCGGCCTACAATTGGTTTGCATCCCCAAGGTTCACACGTAGGAAACTTAATTCTCAAGACAATGGTGTTGGGAGGTGTGGCCTAACGGGGAGTGAGCAGGTCACAAGGGCTCTGCCCTCAAGGTCGTATCCATGCTGTCACCACCGAGTGGGGAGTGGGTTCACTATTACAAAAGTTAGTTTTGCTATAAAATCAAGTCCAGCCCTCTCTTCCTCTTGTTTGTTCTTCAGCCTTGTGCTGTAGAATGGGGCCAGCAAGACGGCCCCCACCAGACCCAGGACCATAGCCTTGGCCTTCCCAGCCTCAAGAAATGGAATAAGTAAGTCTTCATGTCCTATATAAACAACTTAGTCCCAGAAACACTGTTATAGCAACACAAGACAGACGAAGACACACAGATTACACGAAAGCCTCCTCACTGGCCTCCCTGTGTCCACTGTTGGTGTTTGTGGCTGACCCTCTTACCTGGAAGTAAGACCATGACTGTTCTCTGTGCAAAACACACCAGCAGCTCCCCGTGTCACTCACGATCAAAGCCAAAGCCCTGGCAATGCCCTGCAAGGGCCCACATGCTCTACTCAATCCCCTTTCCTCTTCAGTCTCATCCTCTTCTTCCCTGCTCACCCACTCCTCTGCAGCTAGAGAGCCATCCTGGCTGTACCTCAAAACACAAAAGGTGTATGATACCTCAGGGCCTTTGCATGATCTGTCCCCTCAGCTCCCAGCACGCCTTCCCCAGATACCTCCCTGGTTCATCCTCGACCTCATCACACCCTCTGTCATCTCTCCTGCTCAAGGATGTCCACCCTGCTCCCCCATTTGCAATTTCAACCTTTGCTCTCAATCTCAGCATCTTCCATCTCTTCAATTCTGTGCTCCCCTTACCCCCTATTTTAGCATTTATCACCTTTGAACACGTTACCTCATTTTCTCATTTGCAATTCAAAATATTACTGAGTCGCTTGCCCTGCTAGACTATAGCTCCAGTAGCAGGGGTTTTTGTCTCTCCTGTTCCATTAGGGACCCCAAATCTCAGTGCCTTGCACAGAATCGACACAACACAATGTGTACCGAAGAAATGAGAGAACTAGTAATAGCTATGCGCACGGCCATGCTGTAAGCCCCTGAAGATCAAACCACGTCTTATTCCTGTCTGAATCCCCAGTCCTTACCACAGGCCCAGCCCTGCCAAGATGCTCAGTCTAGGTTTGCTGAATGGATGCAATCTAGGAGCTTCCCCTTTGGAGATGCTGAACGCTGAGCTTACACGGGCTGCCCGGAGAGGACAACTCCTCATGTCACATCCAGAGAACAAAATTGCCTGTGACATGTAATTTAGAACCTGGGATGCCTGGATATAAAGTCTTACTCAAGTAAATGAGATCAAACACCAGGGCATTTCCAATCCACCACATGGATATTCTGGGTTTAATATAGCGCATGCTCCTCCCCAGGCCTCTCGGGATGCCCCCTGGGCAGAGGGGACAGCTGCATTTGGCAGAGTTGCATCAGGAGGTCGATGGCCTTACTTCTGCCAGGTAGCCCCAAGCGCCGTCAGAGTCTCACTTTAATATCTGATCAGTGAGAGGCCGAGCCTGCCGAATTTCCACTCTGAGCTCCTCCATCTATCTATCTTAGACCCTGAAGAACACTCAGTATTCCATCCTGCACAGTGCGGGCTCCGCCATGGCTCATGTGACTTTGAGAATCCTCAGACTACCATGGCCCCTGGGCACTGACATGGAGCAATGGGAAGAACGCTGGCTTCGGTTCTGAATCCCCACGCCTCTGACTGCTCACTGGGTGACCTTGCACATGTCATGGAGCTCCTGGAAGACTCAGCTTCCTCTCTGTAAAATGGGATAATAAAATCTGCAAGTTGTTATTTTTCTAAGATCTAGATGGATGAAATACCCTTTCCCTATTGGACTGAGTCTTCCATGTCAGAGACCTTTTTTTTTTTAAAGATGCATTAATTTATTTCAAAGGCAGAATTACAGAAAGAGAGAGAGAGAGAGACGGGGGGGGGGGGTGTCTTCCATCTGCTGGTTCAGTCCCTGAATGGCCACAATGGCCAGAGCTGGGCCAGGCCAAAGCCAGGAGCCAGGAGCTTCCCTGCCACACCACAGTGCAGGTCCCAGAGACCTTCCTTCATTCATTCGTTTACTCTGTATCTGTTTACTAAGGCCCATACAAGATCTCACAGGGACAAATACTAAGGCACAGCCCTCTGCAGTACTCTAGTGTGATGGTTGTTGAAAGGAACCCATCAACAAACACCAGGACAACACAAAGGAAAGAGTTGTTACGCCTATAAACACTGGGAAGGTATCCAACAGAGTATTCCATGGGAGCAACCTTGAAGTAGCCCCTTGCCAGGCACACAAGGGGGCAAGGGAAGGGCATTGAAGACGGAGACGAGCACAGACACAGCCGTGGTGTTCGATATTGCTCATCATGTCGGGACTCTCCGGCCTCCAGCATGAAAATCTAGCACACGCCAGTGTTAAGTAAATATGTGTTAAATGAACAAGCCTCTTTGTAAGCACACCACACTGTCCGTACAAACTGTTTCTGGCATCCAGTGAACCCGGTCTTGATTGACACTCAGCTTTTTGGTAGTGAAAAGAGATTTGCCCCGAATCTTCTTGTTCTTATTTTCTTGCATTTGTGAAATAACTGGTAAGACGTTAGTGGTCAGGGGATGGATACTGAGAAACTAGGCATTTACATGCTGTGATGCGGGGGCGTCTGGTAATCAGGTACGCTGGTGAGAGGTCGGTATGTACAGCTTCGGTATACGGCTTTGAATTACCACATACAGGAACAATCTTAGTAACACATATCTCAAGCCATCTCTGGTTTTCAAAGTGCCATTGTTAATGCTCATAAACTAAATACTACATTGGGGAGAAATGCCATGATGGGTGGCTAACTAATCTTAGGGTTGGTGGATGACAAATGAAAGCTTATTAGCCTTTAGAGGATCTCTATCAAAACTCTCTCTACCTCTCAATTACAGACCTTATTCCCAGGGAGCAAATAACAGATGGAAGAATCAGAAGGAGACAACCTTGACTAGGCTGGGTCATAGAATGGAATTAAATATGGATATTCATTAAGTCCTACACTTGCATTCAAAGCCCAGATGCCCCTAGACAAGACAAGGAGGACAATATGACAAAGCAGCCCACAGCGCACTCAGAGTTAATCAACCATGCTAGGCATAACCAGAAACCATGCTCATGGCCTCTGAGCATCTTTGACAGAGAGAAAGCTGGATAAATGCTTGTTGGATTTAGGCTCGGGATGAATGGATATGAACAGGAAAGGAGAGTAAGGGAGCTAGTTTTCCCCTTGCTCTCCAAGCTGAGGAACCCCCACATGCAAGGCTGGGAACAGTCCTGTGTCAGTGTGCTCTGAGGACGATGGATCCCCTGCAGTATGTTTTGAAGTGGACACTTGGGTCTCAAAACGATGGTGTAAGAGGAAAGTTTCAAGAAATGGAGAGTATTTATCCCAGGAAAGCGCTCATGGTGCATTATCACTGTCTTTGGAAGATAGAAAATTCACAGCGTAGGAAGAGAAAATGTGACTGTTTTATATGGACTTAAAGAGCACTGGGACTGTGAATGTGATGATATTAGCTTAGAATTTAATTTTTTAAAAGTCTTTCTAATAATAGATCTTTTAAAGGTAGAATGGGCTGGCTTGGGAGGAAATAAGACATCTGTGACTAAAGGTCTTCAACAGTGTGTCTGGTGATGGATTCTAAAGTTACTGTGGATTAACCATATAGGCAGGGATTCTTGGTTTCTTTGAAAGGGGGGAAAATCACCATGCTAGTTGGAAGGAAGGCCAGGTGGTCTAACAAAGAATCCATCATTAAACAGCTAAGAAATGACAGCTTCCTCTTATAACAGTGCAGAGCAGCTGGGCAGGCTCTACTCCCTAAGAGCATCATGGGAACTACACTGGGGCAGGAGTGGAGTGGCTCTGCCCTCAGTGGGAGGCTCCTGAACCAACCACCCCATCATCACTAACAGCCAATCAGTGAGAAGAAACAGGCAACACCACACGACTAGACACTTTTAGTAGCCAAGAGATACGGATGTTGAGATACGGATGTTGTACTCCCACTCTGATTCCATTGATGCACCTGCTCACATGACTACATCTCACTGCAAGGGAAGCCAGGAAACACAATCTGAGCTGGGCAGCCAGAAAGAAGGAAAAAGAATCAAGAAACCAACAGCAGAGTTGGCCACAGTCACCATCTAGCCATTTAATTATCTATCATAATCTGTCAATTGACATTTGCATTAATTCACTAATATGTTAATTATAACACATATCACTGCTAATATGTGAATATCAATAATAGATATGCATGCGTTGAGTTAATATATCGATACAGTCAAGGGTAATATTTTGGAGCCAATCTGGCTATGACACTGAGCTCAATAATTTACTCACTGACCATGGACAAGTGCTTTAATATCCTTATCCATTAGATGAGAATAATGAAGCAACCTGCCTAATATGGCTTTTGATGAGGATCAAATGAAGCAATGCAACCAAGGCGCCATGAGCAGTGCCCGGCACGTAGTAGGAGCTCCGGGAGTATTGTGATTTATTAATATGCAATTATGGAGAGGAGGCACTTCCTTCAAGGTGATCCTGTAGACCCACTGACCAAGGTGAGCAGAATGTGGACTATTTCCCTGGTATCTCACTGAAAAGCATGACTCCACTCTTCCTCATTCTCAGAAGTAGACCCATTCATATCCTTGGGTCCCCACTTAGTTGCCAACTGGAGGAAGATGATTGTTTCCTTTGTATTTGTATTCCATGCACCTTTCTGAGTGTGTTGGAAGACAAGCAGACCAGAAAAGCCACAAGACGTCATTCCTGAGTGCTCTATAATATAATTAGATTCGGAGCAAATAAATACACCCCACTTGCTGGATGGGCTCCAATGAACCTTTGGGAGAAGGACAAAAACACCATTTCAAGAAGAGACACCAACCCACAAATAAACAAATAGAAATGGCACCTCTGCCTCAGCAAACAGGCACTCTGGGTTTTTGAACGGAAACACATGGTTGCCATCTCATTTGTATTTTTGTGATGAATTCTGCAGGATGCCCGAGGCTGCCTTACAGGAGACCTGGGAAGTTCTCTTCTGATTAATGGGACTGATGATTCCCTCTGAGAGGTTAGGGTTGTTTGAAAATTGAATCCATTAATTAGCAAGAGCCCTGCTGCCTGCACTGGTCCAGGGCCTGTGGGGAGTTGGGGAGTTGGCTGCATGGGAAGATTCACGTGGGGAGCTGTGATACCTTTGGCTGAGGAGATGGTTACAAGTGGGAACTGACAGTGAGAGAAGCAAGATCCAATTGTTTTTGTGTGCCTCCCCTTGCTAAGCACTTTAAATAGAGTCCTATTTAATTTTCACAACAATCCCACAAGGGGAGTGTCTTAATTCCTACTGTGTGGATAAGGACATGGACACCGGGGTCCAGAAAGGTCAAGGGACTCCCCCGGGTACATGACTAGTGACGGAGGTAGAACCCGGACTCCTCTGCTTTTCTCCCAGTCCTGAGGGTTGTTTTGAAGTGCTTTTTCTAAGATTGATGATTTATGAAATCTAAGAGTCATGATTTATGAAATAAATTATGTGAAATGCTGAGGAAAGTTTCCAGACAGTACAGTTACAATAGGTTGCACAGGTTGGAAGAGCCACATGGGCTCTGACACAGAACTCCGCACAGCTACCCAGCTGTTAAGTGTCAAAGGCAGGGCTGTAACTAAAACAGATGAGTTTGCAAAGCATATGGGTTATTACAGAGGCAAGACTTTGGTTGAGCTTTGAGACTGTGTATGGCTTGCAATGGAAAAAGGAACATGAAGGCTGGGTGAGTGGGCACCCACAACAACTGCAGGGTAAGGAGAGAGCTTCCGTGCACACCCACTTTCACCCTCCCGCCAACACTTAGTCCTTCCTCCTTCCACTTCCCATCATCTGCTACATTTCTCATGCAGCTTTTCCACCACTTGCCTACACTAATGTCTCCTCCTAGAACACTTTCCGATTTCATCCATCCATCCTTCAAAGTCAGTTCAAGGCCTACTCTCTGCACGAAACCTTTTATATCATTCACTCATTCATTGAACAAGTACAGTCCTGTGTCTCTTAACAACAGGGCTATGTGAGATGTGTCCTTGGGCAATTGTGTCATTGTGCAAACATCACAGAGTATACCTACGCAAACCTATTCGGGATAGGTTAATCACTCCATGTCACCTCTTGACGGTATCGAGAGACACAGTAAACATGAGATGTGTGAGGATGCTTCAAAAAGTTTCTCAAAAATGGAATTAAAAGAGAAGCATATTTTGAAAATCATGAATAATTTTTTCCCAGTACACACTTTCCAGGAACTTTTTAAAGATCTCTCATATGCACTTGCTGCTCACGTGATATAGCATTCTGTTTCACAGTAAGGTTTTTTTATATATATAAATAGAAGGAAATGGCTCTAAAATAAAGGTAAAAATATAGTAAAAATGCAAGCCAGTAGCAATGCCATTTACTGTCATTAACAAATGTTATGTATTGTTCATATCTGTATGAGCTATTCTTCTGTTTGACTGGTGATGCAGTATGTTTTCACCAGCTTTGCCACAAACAGTGATGCATTGTGCTAAGACATCACAAAATGGAAAGGATCTCTCAGTTCCACTTTAATCTCAGGGGACCACCACTGAATGTGCTGTCATTGACTGCAACGTTGTTGGATAGCACATGACTGTTTCCACTTAGCACCCACAATATTATAGGTGACGTTTCAGGTGCTGGGGACTCAACAGTGAACAATACCCATACACGTGCATTTCAAAATTCTTTTGCACCAAACTTATCTTTCAATTCCATTTTCCATGAACATTTTGAAGTAGTCATATTCAATTCCTTCCCTGAGGAAGGTTATATTCTAGTTGGAAAAGATAAAGTAAACAAGTAGACAAATAAACACCCATGCTATGTCAAACGGTGGCACATGCTACGAAGGTCAAGCAGTATGTGATATAGAGAGTGACGGGATGGGGTAGAGGGAAGGACAGAATCTCTGCAGACAGAGAGGTGAATGGAGACTTCTTTGATGAGATAGTGCACACTTGAGTGGAGATGCTAATGAAATTAATAAAGGACCCATGAAGGCTCTAGGAAAGTAAATTCCACCACATGTGTTCAGGAAGGAGGGAAGCAAGGGAAGATGGGAGGAGATGATGGCTGAGGAAGCAAACCCCTTGCTGTCTTCAAATAGAATGGACCATCCGCTGCTCGCCACCTCTCCACAACCCCCAGGACACTTGCTTTTCCATCTGCTGCTCTGCTTTAAGCCATGCTCTGCTTGATGGTGAACATACCAATTCTTCACTGGATCACAACCCAGTGAAGTTGAGGGCCTTGTTTTCAGCGCTGACTTTCATAGCTCTGACACCAGTTTGGGAGGGCTTGGCTACAACGAATACAGGAACCTCAGCAGCACACCGCAGTAGGGAAGGGAAGGGAATGGGGATTGATGGCAGGGGAAATGGCCCCAGCATCCTGGCATCCTGTAGCCCCATCTGTAGGAGCCAGCAACATGGAATCCAATAAATCTTATTTGTGGAAGCTCAAAAACCCAGTCTAATAGACCTGGACTTGTGTGCCTGTGTGACACTCATTCTCAGCATCAGATGGTATGGCATGTGCACTGGCTGCCATCACTAAGAGTACTGACTACACAGTCAGAACTCCAAGGGACTACCAAGAGGTAGACAGAGTCTGGAAGCTGAAATTCAGGACAGAGCTCCAACTGTACCTGAAAGAACTCATTGAATGGGAAACGGAGGCAGGTAGAATGTCCATGCGCCTGGCCTAGTATAGCCAGGGCAGGAGAAGGTTGCACCCCAATGTCCCCCAGATACGTGGGCTCATATCCCAGGTACATTCTGTCCTAGACCTGACCTCCATCTGCTGCAGGTGTGCAAGCAATAGTCCTCCTGATAGACTTGGCGTCTGTAGGAAACACCCACTCAACACGTACTGAGCATGCATTTCCTTCTGGGCATTTGAGATCCACAGAGAATACAAAGTAGCCACCAACGTACAGAATTGTCTGGACAATGCTTATAAACCTCTCTCCCATCAGGAGAAATGATTCCTGCTTCCACTGCCTCCTCTTGAGTCCCTCAGAGACCCTCACAGAATGGTCTAGAAGGCAGCGGGGGGCTACATTACATATCCAACAGGTCTTCCATTAGAGCCTCTTCTGAGCCCAGAAAGCAAATTGTAGCCTCAAATGCAAAACAGCTCCTGGGGCCACCCTCGCATTATGGCCTCCTTGTAGTGACCAAAGGGCCACTGAAGTAGCACCTGGGCCTTCCTGTTCTCCTTGGGCTTGCTGCCGAGTCTGCCGAAGCCCCCATAATCACTGAATGTGAAGTGGCCTCTGCCAGGTGAGCAGTGGCGCCTCCTCTGGCCTCCAGGTCCCAAGCTCTCCAGAAGCATAGCAAGTACCACGTTGAACACCAGGCTCCAGACGGGCAAAACCCAGAGAAACAGAAGGTCCCTGAAGGCCTCCTGGACTATAGCTCTCATTTCACAGATGAAAACGCTGAGATAAAACAGAGAGTGAGACGTTTTGCCTGATTTGGGTCTTTGAAGAAATTACCCGTATCTCTGGGTATCTCTTGGTCTGCAGATTTTAATTTAATCTCTTTTTCATTCTTTCATCTTTGGTGACTTTGTATTAAAGACGGGCATGAAGATGGTCCCCAACAGCTCTAAATGGGCAGAAGATTGGGCAAAGCCTCTTTCTAGGACGACAGGCACCTGTGCCCCTATTAGGGACTCTCATTGAACAAAGCAAGACAGGTGAGGGTGGCCTGAACAGCATTATGGAGGAGATGAGAGAATGAGACAGCCATGGGGACAACTGGGAGAAAAGGAATCCAAGCAGATGGCATCTCAAATGCAAAGTCTGTGAGGCAGAAACAAATGATATATTTAAGAACAGAATGAAAACCGTCCAATCTGTGTCACCACTTAAGCCAATCCTGGCTACTCTCCATGGTTGCCATTCTATTCAGTTCTCTTCCCAGTGATCCCTGGAAACATCTTGTGTAGGTGGTTATTGATCATTTTCTGTCCCTCTCCCCTAAACTGTAAGCCACATCAGAACAAGCACTTGGTGCATCTTCCTCATCACTGCATCTCCATTGTCTCATAGACGCCAGAAAAGCAGTAGATGCTAAATAAACCTTGGGGCGGGGTAATTTTTTAATTTTTTCTCACAAATAAAAATAGTCTGTGTTTAAGGGACACCATGTGATGTTCAATAATTGTATGCACTATTCAGAGTAAATGCATTTCTCTCCTCAAACATTTGATACCTTTTATGACAAAAACATCAAAAATCCTTTCTTCTGTCTTTCGGAATTTTTTAAAAGAAATACACATTATCATCATCTGTAGTCACTCTTCTATTCAACATCCGAATTTCTTACTACTATCTAAACATGACATGGTACCTACCCACTGATCCGCTTCTCCCCATTCCTTCTCCACCACCCTCCCCAGCCTCTGGAACCATCGGGATATTCTCAGCTTAGATGAGATCAACTTTTCTAGTTTCCACATACGAGTGAGATCATGCAGTATTTGTCTTTCTCCGCCTGGATTATTTCACCTAACATGATGACCTCCAGTTCCACTCACAGAAATGACAAGATGTCAAATGGCAAGATTGTTTGCGTTCATGGCTGAATAGTACTCCATTGTGTACATGGACCACAATTCCCTGATCCGTTCATTAGCAGGTGGACACTTCTGTTGTTTCTGTCTCTTGGCTATTATGAACAGTGCTGCAATAATCATGGGAGTGCAGCTATCCCTTTGACAGACTGATTTCACTTCCTTTGGATTTATACCCAGAAGTGGGATTTCTGCATCCCTTGGTATTCTGTCTTTAGTTTCTTGAAGAATCTCTACACTGATCTCCACAACGGTAGTACTAATGTACATTCCCAAGAACAGTGCACAAGGGTTCCCTCTCCTCCACACCATCATCAGCTCTTGCCATCTTTTGTCATATTTTTAAACATTTATTTATATGTTTATTTGAATGTCAGAGAGAGAGATGGAGAGACAAAACACATAGAGAGAGAGAGAGAGAGAGAGAGAGAGAGAGAGAGAGATCTGCCATCTGCTGGTTCCCTACCCAGATGACTGTAATGGCCAGGGCTGGGCCAAGCCAAAGCCAGGAGCCAGGAGCTTCATCCAGGTCTCCCACGTGAGTGGTAGGAGCCCAAACACTTGAGTCATCTTCCACTGCTTTTCCAGACACATTAGCAGGAAGCTGGATCAGAAGAGGAGCATCTGGGATTTGAACTGGCGCCCATATGGGATGCAAACATTGCAGGTAGCAGTTTATCAGCTACGCCATGACACCAGCTCCACTTTTCTCTTTTTTATAATAGCCAATCTAGCTACAGTAGTTTTGATTTGCATTTCCCTGATAATTAGTGAGATTGGGCATTTTTCATGAACCTGTTCACCATTTCTATTTTTTCATTTGAAAAATATCTGTTTAGATGTACTGCCAATTGAGTATTGATTTTTTTGCTATGGAGTTGAGTATTGTACATATTACAGCTATTAACTCCTTGTTGGATATATAAATTGCAAATATTTTCTCCTTTTCTGTAAATAGTCTCTTCACTCTGTTGGTTATTTTCTCTACTGTGCAGAAGCTTTTAATATGAAAAAATAAAATTTATCTATTCATGCTTGTGTTTCCTATGCTTTTGAAGCCAAATCCAAAACTCTTTACCCATTCCCATGTCCTAAAAGAGTTCCTCTGTATTTCCCCCTAGTAATTTCAAATTTTCAGGTCTTACATGTAGGCTTTTATCCATTTTGAGTTGAATTTTGTACTTGGCAAGATATGACAGAGGATCTCTAGGTTCATTCTTCTGCACGTGGATACCCATTTACTGAAAAGACTTCTCTTTGTCCATGCTCATTCTTAGATTTCCATCAAAAATCAGCTGTATACAGATGGTCAGGTTTACTTCTGGGGTTCCTATTCCATTCCATTGGTCTGTGTGCCTGTTCTTATACAAATATCATGCCTTTTTAATTACTGTAGCTTTGTAATGTATTTTAAAGTCAGGGAGTGTAATACCTCCTGCTATGTTCTTTTTGTTTAAAATATATTTGTTGGATGAATAAATGACAAATATGCTTTAAGATCATAATAGAGAAGGAGGCGGAGACATGAACATGTGAAGTCTTGTCAATCATACTGGGAAGTTAAACTTCCTTCTAATTGTGATGGGAAACACTGGAAGAATATATAGGGGAGTCATTTGATCCTGATTACATTTGGAAAAGACCATGCCTCTACATGGAGGAAGGACGACAGGAAGGAATGACTAGAGGTAGACGGACAATGCAGGTGGCAAGTGCAATGTCCAGGAGGGAGAACATCATGCTTCATGCTGAAGCTGCAACTGTGGAAATGGAGAGATACGAACGGGTTCAAGAGGAGTTCTGAAGGCAAGCTTCAAGGACCTACTCTTGGGTGGAATGTAGGGGAAGAGAAAAGATGAAGAAATCAAGGAAATAACCCCAAATCTGTATCTACAGGACAGAATACTTCTGCAAATGTCCTATTTGACATCTCTCCCTGAATGTCTTATAAGAACTCTAAAAAGGCTCCTTGAGAACATGGCTGCTCCCCTCGTATTTTAGATGCTTCTGTGAGTGTTTACTGGATTACTGAATAAGGAAGCGAGAAAGAATCAAGGAGAGAAGGAGGGAGGAAAAGAGAGAGGGAGGGAAGAAAAGGGGGTTGAGGGAGGAAAGGAGGGGTCTCAGCAATGCTGGAGACAGAATTTCTTAATCTAACAAAAGAATACAGACCCTAAGGAAGAGCAACAGGTTAATCTGTGTTTCTCACTCAAAGGTGGGTTTGGCAAAGTTTGTTACTGGGGCAAGAGGCAGGCTGGATGCAAGCCATCTGTGAATACACTGGCACAACATGTGAAAATGTCCGGCTAACCCTTTATTTTCCTAAAAACTACCAAGTGTGGAGAAACTGTCTCTTTCACGTGCTGCTCCTGGGGAGGCTCAGCGGGACAACCACTTAGGGGAGCAATGTGACGACACCTTGCAAAGGTGAAGCAATGCATACTCACTGATCCCACTCCTAGGCGAAGAGGGGCTCTCACACACTTGGAGACACGTACAACTGTTAACTGCAACACTGTTCATAAATGAGAAAAATCACAATCCGCTGAAATGTCCATTTGCAAGAGATCAAGTAAATAAATCTTGATATATTCATTTATGGAAATAGAATACAGGAGGCAAAAGAAATGAAATAGCACTATCTATATCAAAATAGATGAGTCTCCAAAGCATATAGGATGGAATGAGTTGTAGAAAGATGTGTAAAGTATGACATATGTAAAGTATGACATCAACTAAAATACATCAATATCTCATTTATGGATACGTTTTACATAAATCGATGGTTGGAGTATATATAAAAGTGTGCATTGAAATGGTAAATTATACTTAGAAGAGTGGTTGGATCTGCTGGGGGAAGGGACGCAACAGACTGAGAATGAGGCTGACTATGAATGGGGGTGGGGAGACATGCAGTATTTAAAGGGAAATTTAACTGCATCTACCATGTTTTGTTTCTTTCTAAAAAATCTGAAACACACATGGAAATTTTTGAGAAATTTTCAGTAAACCTTGATATTGGACATAGGAGTTTTTAAATATTACCCCTCCTAAAACAGTAGTCACTAACCATTTGCGGTTCCCCAGTCTTTAATTAAACTGTAATCAAGTGAAGAAGTCAGTTCTCAGTCACAGTTGCCACATTTTGTGTGAGTGGCAGGCTTGCTGGGTTGGTAGTCAGCCCATGGGATAGAGATTGCAGAACATTTCCATCATCATGGGAAGCTCTGGCGGATAGCCCTGACCTACACTCTTGAACACTAGAATCTTCCATAGCTAAAAGTTTGAGATGACCTTGACAAAAGCATCCTCCTCTAGTTAACACTCAGAATATGGAAAATCCCATAAAAACAGTGGCATGAAATCTGTTGTACACCATTTTGAATATTTCAGCCTCTCGGGGTAACCTCTGCTGGGACTCAATGATCCTTCATACAGCTACTACGAAGGGCAGGAGACCACGGCCCCAGACACAAACCACGCATGTAAATATTCAGGAATAGAAGTACTAAAGAAGAAGAACCCAAATCGCAGGCATCTGCCTGGTTCCATACATTATTAAACTCTAAACTCGCATTTCAAATGAAGAAAGCAAACCTCTGGTAAAAAAAAAACCAAAAAACAAAAAAAACAAAAAAAAAAACTAAGAACTTTCCCAAAGATCAGAAGGAATAATGACAGTAGTGATCATTTACTGAATGCCTACTAAATGCAAGACGCACTAGGAGGCAGTTTGTTATCGCTATCTCCTTTGATCTTCAATCAAGCGATTTGCAACTTCACTCTCTTCTCTCAATATCATATTGGTTCTCTAGGGATTTCCCTTCCTGAGTAAGCAGGAGAACTACACTTCTGTGAACCTGACAGTTCTTTCAGTTTTTGACAAGGACCAAGTCACCACTTGGGTTCATTCATAAATAAATTCTGCATTCAGTTGAACACAGAGGCTTATTTAGCACTTGATGTGCAGCAAGCACTGTCCTATCTTGTCTCTACCTGTGTCACTGAACTACCAAAGAGTAGGTATTGTCATTCCCTCTGCACGTTACAGATGAGAACAGAGACTCAAAGGGATTGAATGACATATCCGATATTTGCCAACCAATAAAGTAAGAATCCAGGTCTGCCTGAATCTATTACAAACGATTATGTTGGAAAGGCAGGTTCACAAAGCAGAGGTTCTCAAAATCGGTGTCTTACAGTAGTACAGACTTCAAGGTCTACCCCAGAGTTCTGATTCCTCACACTTGGGACAAAGCCCAGGATCTGAAGTTGCAATAAGCATCTCATGGAATCCTGGTGCTGGTTGTCATAGGAACAAGCTTTGAGAAGCGCTGTGTACCAGTCAGAGCCAGCCAATAGTAAGTGCTGTCTTGGAGCAACACCGGCTTCCCACCAATCAGGACCATCCCGGGACCTTGGGGACGGGACCTAGAGTGTTGGTGAAGTTGCATCGCCTCCAAGGCCAGCGGGGAGCAGTTCGTAGAAAGGGCTTCAAGGGGAGGCGGGACTGGCTTCCTAGCACAGGAAACTGTTTCCGCTTAGTCCTTTAGATGTACTTGGCAGCACTATTGTTGAGCAATTGGGCAATTTTGGGCAAGTCATTCAACCTTTCACACAAGGATGCTGAGCCCAGGGACCTCTGCAATCAAAACATCCACGATATTCTACCAGTCAAGATGTGCTCAGGTCACAGGGCTTTTGCTCCACACTTCTTCAAAGCACTGACAAAGTATCACAAGGGAGTGTCCTTTTTCTCTCTTTCTCTCATTTAGGTATTTCACCAAAAAAATGTTTCTCTATTTCCCTAAACTGTAAACTCTTTCTTCTTGAGACATCTTTACTGGTTCAAATTCCAACTCCAAAAAAAAAAAAAAAAATATGAGTGCAAGTATTAATTATCAAGCCACTCAGAGAGACAACTCAGCGAGGACGACACTGTGTCTTTGGCGAACCCTCCCAGTTCTAAGGTAGATTTTCCCCTATTGGAAAAGTCTTTCTTCCCTACTGAGTTTTAGAAGGCCAGTTTGTCAGATACAAGCTCCTCAAGTTCTTGTGGCCAAAACCAGTTCCATAATAAAAAATAAGAATTGGTGTGCTGTGGTGAGGAGGAAGACCTTGCAATTCATGTATGAATAAAGCTCTCAGGGGTTTCTGCAGTCCTAAGGATTGTTAGAACAGGAGACATTAGCACAAACAGCACAAGATGAGACAAAGCCATGATTCTGGGGCAGGCACTGTGGTACAGCAGGGTAAGCCACCACCTGCATCCCCTATGAGTGCTGGTTTGTGTCCCAGGCGTTCCACTTCTCTGCTTCTGATCTAGCTCCCTGCTAATGTGCCTGGGAGAGCAGCAGAAGGTGGCCCAAGTGTTTGGGTCCCTCCACCCACATGGGAGACCCAGATGCATCTCCTGGCTTCAGCCGGGATCAGACCCAATTGTTGCGGCCATCTGGGGAGTGAACAAACAGATGAAAGATCTCTCTCTCTCTCTCTCTGTGGAATCACAGATGGATTTCAGTCACTCTCATTGCATTAGGATGAAGATTAAGAAATAGAATAAGGTGTTAGAGTCCCCCCACCCCATTATAAAGACTTCATATTCGGCAGGGGGTGTCTGGTCTGGAAAAAGACCATTGCCACAAGATGTGATCCATGCTGTTGCAGAGGAATCACAGGGTGCCATGGGGACTACACGAGGGCCACAGCCCACAGCCTAGGCTCGAAGAGTTGCCAGGAGGACTTCCTGAAGGAGAGACACGTGAGCCGAGTGCTGGGAAGAGTGGCATAGAACCAAGAAAGAAGGCACTGGGGAGCGCTCCTGGTTCACAACGCAGCTTGCAGGGAAATTCCAACAAAGGGAATCGGGCTTTTTCTGAGACAAGAGGCGGACTCCATGGCTCCTTGTGGCTAAGGGATGGTGCTGGAGAAGGACTGAAAGAGGGAGGCTGGACAGGCAGGGGATGGCATTGCTGGCCACGCTTAACAGGGAAGGCAGAGGCAGGGGATGGATGGCATTGTTGGCCACGATAAAAAGGGAAGGCAGAGCAGGAGCCATTGAAGACTTTTATTTAATAAATATAAATTTCCAAAGTACAGTTTATGGATTACAATGGCTTTCCCCCCAATAACTTCTCTCCCACCCGCAACCATCCCATCACCTGCTCCCTCTCCCATTCCATTCACACCAAGATTCATTTTCCATTATCTTTATATACAGAAGATTGATTTAGTATATTTTAAGTAAAGATTTAGAAATAGACCCTGGTTACCACGTTGAGGATTATCTGGAGGGAACTGGGGCAGGGACTATTGTAATCATCAAGTTCAGAAGTGTTGAGGGTCCTAACAGAAGAAGGCAGAATTCTCAGAGAATTCACGGGACACGGTGACTAACTGCATGTGGAGATGAAAGGAGAAGATGGGTTCAGAATGATTGTTCTGTTTTGTACTTGGCTGACAGTTAAATGGGTGTGATCAGTGAAATGAGGAACCTGGGAAGGCAGAGCCAGGTTGGAGAGAAAGCTATATGTTAATTTTTGACATGTTGCCTTTTAGATGCCCATAAAACTCACAGGTGGTGGTTATTAATAAGCAGTTGATTTTAAAGGTCTGGAGCTCACAAGAGGGTTCTATACAAGGATGTGTAGTTGTCAGGGTGGAGGGGATGGTTAGTATGGATATGGGGGTGGGGGGTGAATAACCCAAGGAGTATGCTAGAGCAACAAAACTAAATGACCCCTCAGGAAAGACACATTGGAGAAAATGCTGCTCTATTCTACTTTTCTACATTCATACTTCCTCACCTCTTCCCTGCTATGCATCTCCCAAAAGTTCAGGTGCTAGAAACTCAATGGTCAAATTCATGTGTGGATGGTATTTGGAGGTGGGGCCTTGGGGGTGGGTAATTAGGATTAGAGGAGGCCGTCAGGATGGGGCGACCATGATGGCATGAAGGGTTTTATTACAAAGGGAAGATCTGAGTTTGCGTGCTCCCCTTCTCTCACCAGGCGACACCTCCTATCGTAAGCAGGCACCGACCAAAGGCTGGCACAAACTCTTGGACTCTCAGCCTCCAGAACCATCCAAAACAAATCTCTGTCCTTTCAAATTACCCAGTTTGGGGTGGGTATTTGGCCTAGCAGTTAATCTGCAGGTTGGGATACTCATGACCCATATCATAATACCAGGGGTCAAGTGCCAGCTCTGCTCCATACTGTGGCTTCTTGCAAATACCCACTCTGGAGGCAGCAGGTCATGGATCAAGTACTTGGGTCTGGCCTCGCATCCTCCCATGTGGGAGACCTGGAGGGAATTCTTGGTTCTTGGCTTTGACCTTGCCCAGGCCCAGTCATTGAAGGCATCTGAGGAGTGAACCTGTATATGGGATCTCTCTCCTCCCCCCCCCTTCCCTCCCCTCCCCTCTCCTCTCCTCTGCTCGCCTCTCCTTCTCTCTCCCTCCCTCCCTTCCTCCTTCCCTCCCTTTCACTCTCCCCCTCCCTATCCACTCTCAGCCTCTTAAATAAATTTAAAAAACAAAAATTTTAAAATAAATTCTCCAGTCTTGGAAGTCCTACCAGGAGAAAACTAAGACATTTCCCCAAGAGAAGAGAAGTGCAATCTGGCAAGATTTTAGGATCCTGATTTGCCATTAAAAAACAGATTAAACAAATCACTGAATGATGAAATATCGAGTGTCAAGCTTCACCCAGTTTCCTACTTCTGTGTGGGCAGAAAACTTAGCCAAAGCAATCCCTTTGCAGACCTGACCATCTTCCTCTGTGCATCAATCAAAGTGCACCAAGGTATACAGCAGTAGAAAACAGTCCCCAAAATCTCGATGACCTCTCAAACAAAGATCTGGTTCATATTTGTGCTGCACACCCATTGTGGGTCAGCTGGGGGCTCTGATGCCTGTCTTATCTTCCAGAGACCCAGGCTAATGGAGCCACAATCATTTGCAACCTGGAAGTTGCCAAGGGAAGGAGAAAGGGTGGTGGCAGAACGCACAGGGGATCATAAAGGGTTCGCATTTCCCTGCGCAAAGCCTACCAAGTGGTCTCGGCTAACCTCCAAGGGTTAAAGAAGTACAGTTGCACCCTGTGCCTAGAAGGAGCCCAGCTGGACAGGGTTACAGAGCGACACTGCAGGCCAGTTCTCTTAGGTGTACAGGCTGGGAAGCAGGGTGAGGGATTTGGGGATGGAAGAGAAGCATTACTCAGGCTCACGCCTAAGCCAAGTATTTCAGATGAGCTTCATCCAAGGCAAACACTGTCGTCAACAAAGTACCGGCTCCCTATGAGAAAAGTCGCATTTTCCCCCACCTTTCCCTTCTTCTGGAAGTTCACTGAATAGGGGTGACCAACAAACAATGTTCAGGCCTGTCTAGGAGCCCCAACTAAATAGCATCAAGTACCGATCACAGCCCACCTACCATCTCAACAGCACACTATCAGAAACCCAACATTGTAGGGGGGAGAGAACAAGAGGAGCCTAAATATATAAACAGCTAAAGAGAGAGAAGAAAATCAAGTGAGACCAGGGTCATGAGCCCTGAAAGAAGGGAAATTTCTAGAAGGGGAGGATTTCGGAGTGCTCAGGTGGCAATAAGAAATGGGATGAGCCCTCTGGGCTCAGTCACCACCGGGAGGTCACAGAGAACTTTGGAAAGGGTGTTGTCAGTGCAACACTGAGGAGAGAAGCCAGAATCCAGGGTGCTGGGAAGGACGTGGAGGTGCCGACATCCAGGGGTCACCTGTAGATCCTTTGCAAGGATCTTTACCATAGACGGGTAGGACAACAATGACAAGGGACACTTGCCAAGGGGGAGTCTCTTGAGGTGAGAAACACTTCTGAAGGAGAAACGTCAATGAAGAGAAGAGGTACTGGGACAGACAGAGTGGAGTCAATCGTAGACGGACGGTCAGGCACACTGAAGTCTGGGACACTCAGCAGCAGCAGCACCAATATACCATGGACGCATCCCTCCCAGCATGCAAGCAGCACTCGGGTCTCAATGGAGAAACGCTGGAATTGGATCACAGAGAATTTACCCGGTATGTAGCACAGAGCAGCCCAGGAGTTAATGATCTGGTGGCTAGCACACAGGGACAGGGTAATTGAAGGGTTAGCACCATGGGGTGGGGGAGTAATTGCCAGATTGATGGTAGGAGCTTTTGTGCCAGGTCCACAAAGCAATTACAGACCATGGCACAGCGCCCATTAACCAGACCTCCAGGTGCCACAGGATTGTCCACACAGAGTAATTTGCAACAGACCCTCCGTGGTTCCCCCCTCACTGGGCCCAGAGCTGGGTCTTCAAACAGCCCTTCTCTCCTCCAGAAATGAGAAGGAGCAGTCCTTGCAGCTCAAAGCTGAATGGTTTTGTCCAACACATTACATTCTGTAGCAGAGAGCTGCAGGATTTTTCTTTTTATAACAAAGATCTAAAGGTCTAATTTAAAAAGACAGTGGTGTGATTTACTGCGAGTTTCTTTCTGCCACAGAAAGGCGAGGGCCTGAGGAAGTGAGAGCGTTGTTTTCTTGGTGAGCCCTTTTGCAACTTCATTGTCAGCAGTATTTCTACCTGCCCGTTCTCAAACGCTGCCTTTGTTCTGTCTTTCGAAGACTCTAGCCAGCACCTGCTCATAGAGTGAACTCCCAGGAGGAGACCAAGTCTTACCTGACAGCGCAGGGCATTTCCCACTTATTTTTAAGGGAGGAAAGTCAACAACTCGAGAACCATTAGAAGGGACTGAACAACCAAATGGCAGGTAGCTGCTTGAGTTTTCTTTCAAAGTCTTTCTGGCCAGGAGGCCTGGAGGAGGCCAGCTTGAGGGCTGACATCCAGAATTACCTGCAGACAGCTGCGCAGGGCACCGTCCTGCTTCTTCAACCTTGGGCATGTGCAGACTGCCGATGGCAACCAATCACCTGTTATTCTTTTCTACGCATTGGTGAATTCACTTGTGCTTAGGTAAATGCATTTTTTAAACTGTTTCAAAGGCAAGAAGAGCTCCTTCTTCCATGTTGAAAAAATATTTGGGGAGGGACCCAGAGAAAGCTGTGGAGAAGGCAGTGGCTGGGACACACAACACAGGTGGCAGACAAGAACATGCAGGCGCCCCTGCAGGGCTGGTCCCTCCAACAGCCTTGAGAGAGGGATTTCCCAGCTCATAATCCCTAGGGGAGGGAATGGAACCCACTGACCACACACACACACGTGCATATACTCATATAAGTGCATACATTCCCTCTCTCCATTTCTCCTTCCTCTCTCCTCTGCTACTTTAAACTCCAGGGCCATTGACTGATTCAGGCTCTCATGAGGGTAAGAAATATTTGTGAACCATAACACAGCCCATCACAGAGTTGATGTTAAAATGGATGATTTAGCTGGCACCGTGGCTTAACGGGCTAATCCTCCGCCTCGCGGCGCCGGCACACCGGGTTCTAGTCCCGGTTGGGGCACCGGATTCTGTCCCGGTTGCCCCTCTTCCAGGCCAGCCCTCTGCTGTGGCCCGGGAGTGCAGTGGAGGATGGCCCAGGTGCTTGGGCCCTGCACCCCATGGGGAGACCAGGAAAAGCACCTGGCTCCTGGCTCCTGCCATCGGATGAGCGCGGTGCGCCGGCCGCAGCGCGCCATCCGCGGCGGCCATTGGAGGGTGAACCAACGGCAAAAGGAAGACCTTTCTCTCTGTCTCTCTCTCACTGTCCACTCTGCCTGTCAAAAAAAAAAAATGGATGATTTATGGTACAGAAACCTGGACCATGCGGCTCTTCACTTTTAACACCACGCACGACGCCCCCTGGGTGTAGTGGTTAAGGCATATTACTGTTGGCCAATTTTGTGTGCACTGCCTTGTAGGCTATGAAAGTGCTGAGAATGGGAAGTTAATGCTAAGCGAAGGAATTATAGAAAACTTTAAGCAGAAGGCACATGCTCTGAATTTAGGAAGGTGAGTGAAATTATGATAACATAATGGTACTAGGAGGCCCTGGCTGTAGGGAACAGCTAGGTAGGGCAACAGTGTGAGAGAAGAGCAAGTAGTTGGCGCCTTTAACTGCATGTTAAAGAGCAAGAGAAACAGCGCAGTGGAAAGGATGATGAATTGGGAGATGAGCACGGGAAATTACGTTGGGACTAAAGCACGCTTTGTTCTCTATGCAGTGGAGAACCCTTTGATCATTTGATGCAGAAATAACTGCGATCAGAACTTGCAGTGCAGAATGCACTCGGGCAGTACTACGGGAGTGGAATGAAGAACCGGAGAGACAAAGGCCATTGTATACAGCTACAGCTGCAGCTCAGGGGAAAGGAAGAGTCTGGATTAGGGCACTGTCCACCCATTCATCAGTTCCTCAACAATTACTGTTGAGTCCCTCCTGGGGGAGAATCTATGGGTAGTAAGACTCAGACCTACCGGAGAAGAAACAGCCTTGAAGCCGTAGTCATGCTAATTAATGCGGCTGCTTTTAATGCCTGTTGGAGAGGTACAGGAAGACAGGAAGACATGACCTGGGCACGGACTCTCCACCAAGGAAATGAAAATTGAGCTAAGATGTAAAAAATTAACACAAGCTCTGCTGACATATAAGGGACAGTGCAGTACAACAAGGTATAGAAAATTCAATGTGCAAAAGCCATCTGGAGCCAGCACTGCAGCTCACTAGGCTAATCCTCCACCTGCACCCCCAGCACCCTGGGTTCTAGTCCCAGTCGGGGCGCCAGTTCTGTTGTGGTTGCCCCTCTTCCAGGCCAGCTCTCTGCTGTGGCCTGGGAGTGCAGTGGAGGATGGCCCAAGTGCTTGGGCCCTGCACCCACATGGGAGACCAGGAGGAAGCACCTGGCTCCTGGCTTCAGATCAGTGCAGCGCGCTAGCCGCAACATACCGGCAGTAGCAGCCACTTAGGGGGTGAACCAACAGAAAAAGGAAGACCTTTCTCTCTGTCTCTCTCTCTCACTGTCTAACTCTGCCTGTCAAAAAAAAAAAAAAAAAAAGAAGAAGAAGAAGAAGAAGAAGAAAGAAAAAGAAAGCCATCTGGAGACAGAATCATGACATAAAGAGAAAAACCAAAACTGGACACTATTGGCCAGCATTTGGATCAAGGTGAAGACCAGAGTCCTCTCCCTGGCCATGCAGTGTCCCTTAGACCATGTTCAAAATTTTTATCTTTATTCCAAAAGCAAATTGAAGACACTGAAGTCTTTTTTTTTTTTTTTTTTTGACAGGCAGAGTGGACAGTGAGAGAGAGAGACAGACAGAAAGGTCTTCCTTTTGCCGTTGGTTCACCCTCCAATGGCCGCCGTGGACAGCGCGCTGCGGCCGGCGCACCGCGCTCGTCCGATGGCAGGAGCCAGGAGCCAGGTGCTTTTCCTGGTCTCCCCATGGGGTGCAGGGCCCAAGCACCTGGGCCATCCTCCACTGCACTCCCTGGCCACAGCAGAGGGCTGGCCTGGAAGAGGGGCAACCGGGACAGAATCCGGTGCCCCGACCGGGACTAGAACCCGGTGTGCCGGCGCCGCAAGGCGGAGGATTAGCCTGTTGAGCCACGGCGCCGGCCAACACTGAAGTCTTTTAAACAAAAAGGTAAGCTAAACAGATTTGCATTTCAAAAATATTATCTCCAGCCTGATTCCAAAGGAGTTTAGAAGGGAACAAGAGTCGATGCGGAGAAATCCATCATAAGGCTGTCGTCCCAGGTCAAGTGAGAGATGACTTCAGGCTGGACCAGGGCAGTGATGGGGAGACAGAGCAAAGTGGAAAGATTCCAAAACGTTCAGGAAATAAAATCAATAATATTCAGGGGCAGAGTGAATATGGTAGATAAAAGAATGGGATCTTTCAAGACAAAGAAATGTGGTTTCTATTTGGTTATCTGGATAAATGATGGTTGTACTGCCTGAGACTAGGAATGATAGGAGAAAGGTGTGTGTGTATGTGTGCAGAATTAATAGCTTTGGAATTAAACAAGTGGTGAAGTCTTAGGCAATTATTTGTGTCTTTAATCAGTTTATTTTGAGTTCTCTGCATCTCAGTTTTCACATCAGTGAAATGGGAGTAAAAATATAATTGACTACACAGAGAGAGAGAGATCATGAGTCCAGTTCAAGGTAAATGTTTTTTTTTTTTTTAAAGGGGTTTTATTTATTTGAGAGGTAGAGTTACAGACAGAGAGAGGGAGAGACAGAGAAAGGTCTTCTGTCCACTGGTTCACTCCCCAAAGGGCCACAACAGCTGGAACTGAGCTGATCCAAAGCCAGAAGCCAGGAGCTTCTTCGGGGTCTCCCACACAGGTGCAGGGGCCCAAACATTTGGGCCATCTTCTACTGCTTTCCCAGGCCGCAGCAGAGAGCTGGATGAGAATGGAGCAGCCGGGACTCGACTGGCGCCCCTATGGGATGCCGGCGCCAAGGGGAAGGCTTTCCTACTCCAGGCTATGTACTCCTAGACACTCAGGAGGAGCAGCACAGCTGACAACGCATAGAAGGTCTGCAGCTCAGTGAGAACAGAATGGGAGGGAGGTGTCAGAGCAGCGAGTCAGCATCTGGAGGTCAGTGGTTTTCTGATCACAAAAGTTCAGGACGGGGGCCCGGCCCAGTCCTGGCAGCAATGGGCATCTGGGGAGGGAAAGAACGGGCGGAAGAGCTGTCTCTCCCTCTCTGTAACTCTCTCAGATAGATGAACAAAATGATAAAAACGGGGGGGGTGGGGGGTGGGGAGGGGGGTTGGATGCCATGATGTTGAACAGCCCTTGTCTGTACCACTGAAGAACAGTGTTTTTATTTTTTTTGTTATTTGTTTTTTGTTGTTTTTTCTTCATAGCATTTATTGAACTAGGGTTAATCTTATGAGTATAAAGTTAACTGAAGGGGCCGGCACCGTGGCACAGCAGGTTAAAGCCCTGGCCTGAAGCGCCAGCATCCCATACGGGTGCCGGTTCTAGTCCCGGCTGCTCCACTTCTGATCCAGCTCTCTGCTGTGGCCTGGGAAAGCAGTAGAAGATGGCCCACTTCCTTGGGCCCCTGCACCTGCGTGGGAGACCCAGAAGAAGCTCCTGGCTCCTGGCTTCGGATCGGTGCAGCTCCGGCCATTGTGGCCATCTGGGGAGTGAACCAGTGGATGGAAGACTCTCACTCTGTCTCTACCTCTCTCTGTAACTCTTTAAAATCAATAAAATAAATCTAAAAAAAAAGTTAACTGAAAATAGATTTTTGTGAAAAATAAGAATGGGAATGGGAATGGGAATGGGAGAGGGAAGAGGAAGAAAGGTGGGAGTACTGGAGGGAGGGTGGGAAGAATCACCATGTTCCTAAATTTGTATTAAGATTTGCATGAAGTTTGTATTCCTTAAATAATTTTTTTAAAGTTCAGGATTCCCAAGGAAAGATAATGACTGTATCCTGATTGTATTATAATCTCTTCTTAAATTTTTAAAAATTATTTTTTATAGTCAAGGAAACAGAGCTCCCATCCTCTGGTTCACTACTCAGATACCCATAATGGCTGATGCTGGGCCATGAGTGGAGCCAGGAGCTGGAAACTCAGTCCAAGCTCCCATGTGGGTGATAGGGACCCAGCTACTCCAGCTGTTACCACTGCTGCCAGGGTCTACATTAGTAGGTAGCTTGGAATCAGGGGCCAAAGCCAGGAATTCAACCCAAGCTGTCTGATATGACCTGAAGACATCTTATCCACCAGGACAAATACCAGCTTCCAATATAAGGTGATTTTTTTTATTGCATGTGACTGAGCACCTTAATTTAAACTCATTAAACTAATTAGGAAAATGTAGGTCTCGTATATGCAGAAGCATTGAGGTTGGATAGAGCTGAAGGCAAAGACTCTCCCCCTCACTGCACTGTTCTAGTGTTGTCTTCATCCTAGGACAGTGAAGGCTGCCCCAGGCCACATGACAATGACCCCAGAAGAAAGAGACTAATTCTTTCTGTGCTTCTCCCCCTCAAGTCCCTCTGGTTGGGACAAGCTCACATACCATTGTCTAGATCAGCACTGGCAAGGGGATGGGATACCATGATTGGCTTTGGCTAATGATCAGAAACAAAATGGAAGTCATGTGGTCAACTCCTATGTCTTTCAAAAGTAGGTAGATAGATGGAGATAGATAGATGATAGATGACAATAATCACACATACACAATAACAAAAAGCTACCACTGAAAGTCACTGACATCAAGTATTGTAAAAAGTTCTCCACATTCACTGCCTGTTTAATCCCCATCACTATCCAAAATAATAAATTATGTTTTTACTCCCATTTCACTAATGTGAAAACAGACTCAGAGAGGTCAGGCGCAAAATAAGTGGCTAAGATTTCAACACTTGTTTAATTCCAAAACTAGTAATTACATAAATCACATTTCCCAGAATTCACCCAGTATTTTTAGCATTGAAAGTATTTTAGGGACATTGTGGCAAAAAATGACCTAACTGAAAGATCTCTGTGAGATCCCAGTGGAAAGAATGGACCATCAAAGAAGGAGGTACCTTTCTCTGAAGGGAGGAGAGAACTTCCACTTTGACTATGGCCTTGTCTAAGTAAGATCAGAGGTGGTGAACTCAAGAGGCTTCCATAACCTTGGCAACTCATGACAAGAGCCTTGGGTGATGACTGATGCCATAAACAAGAGTGTCAATTGTTAAATCAACAACAGGAGTCACTGTGCACTTATTCCCCACGTAGGATCTCTGTCCTTAATGTGTTGTACTATGTGAATTAATGGTAAAACTAGTTCTCAAACAGTACTTTATACTTTGAGTGTCTGTGTGGCTGCAACTTAGTATATACTAAGTTGATCTTCTGTATATAATTAAAAATGAATCTTAATGAAAAATGGGATGTGAGAGGGAGTAGGAGATGGGATGGTTTTCGGGTGGAAGGATGGTTATGGGGGAAAAAACCACTATAATTCAAAAGTTGTACTTTTGAAATTTATTAAATAAAAATTTTCTAAAAAAAAGAAAAAGAAAATATGCCTATTTTATCAACACAGACATACACACCTATCACTGCACACTTACACAGCAACCATGGATTTATATCATGTTCTTCTGGCAACAATTCTCATTTTGAATGATCTCCTCTAGGTAGGTAATATCCATTTACCTATTGATTTTGTGATCACAGATTAGATCTGTAGCCTCTTCTTGCTCTTCATAGTGTGTGGTACACATCCTTGCATTGTTTGTACAATCTTTATAGTGATTTTTAATCACCGTGCAATGTTTCAGTGAGTGACTTCAATGACTAAGTAAACTCACTTAATGACCCCCACAGACCCACACACACTGCTGGAGTGCATTCCTGATTTTACCAGTATAGACCAGGCTGATGGAAAGTATCTCAGATGTGTCAGGGATCCTTCCTGTTTCAGGGGACCATTTCTTCATTCTCTGTATTGATGACAATTTCTGCGCCACTAGCTTTGAGGTAGCGTATAGTTCTGGCTGTGTCCTGCCAAATTGCCTTGCAAAAAAAAAAATGCTTTACTAATTTGCACTACCACACACAGTCTATAACTGTGCCATTAACAGAACTATCCAGCCAGCACTGGTTGTCTGAATGGCCACTATTTTTTATTACATAATAGAGATAGAATGGGACGTCTGTATTTTCTTCCAGTAACCAGTGAGGCCGAACATCTTCTCGTGTATTTAATTTCTACTTGCATTTCCTCCTACACGGGTACTGGTTCCTACATTTCACCCATCTGATTTCCGAGTTCTGGACAGCGAGTGCGGAGGGGGAAGCTGAGAGCGGCCTGGGAGATGGAGTCCATTTGAAGGGAGGGTTTGTGGGCGCTGGAAAGGGCTTTCCTGGAAGCACGGGCTTTTATGGCCCAGGAACATGCTTGGAGCCCATCGCAGCGAAGCCATAGATGTGAGTGCCCTTAATGGGGCTGTTAGGGGAGATGTCGTTGCTGAGATTTATTTGGCTCATTCCAGGCTGTAAATTCATTTCTTAGCCCACTTTCACCATGTGCCATAAATAAGCAGAGCTGTGTAAACAAGTGTCACCCAGACACATGAGCCAAGTGAAATTAGACTTCTAAAAACCACGGAGAACCTGGTGCAGTTCCTTGATTCTCATGGATGTCACGCCACAAAGTTGCAGAGTCTTTGTGCCCCTCAAATCTACACACATACCTACACACATGAACATGCAGAGACATACACATGTACACACACACACACACACACGTTTTTTAAAGACAAAAGGCCTCATAGAGTCTTTTCTAATGAAATAGGAGGGGATGGAGAAAGATGTTGGCAGATACCCAATTGCTGGGAATCAATTAACATTTTTTTAAACAATTCTTCAGATCTAATAAAGACTTCACCGGAGCCACCTGAGGGAAAAAGAGACCTAAGGGCTTTCCGTCAGCGTTCCTCTCTCTGCTCGTTTTCTTGGGTGTGGAAAATGGGAGTTTAATTGGGTTACTTGGTAGAAATGGAGAATGACCAGACACACACAATCAAAATCAAGAGAAAACCCAACTGGGACATGGTTTAGTGACTCCAGCTTGCAATCACGGGCTCCAAAGGCAGCCTCAGCCCCACTCAACTCTCAATGACTCTTAATGAATCAGAGACTGGGGCGGCGCTTGCAAGAAGAGCTGGAGTGGTGACCTGAAATGATAGGCTTCCACGTGCCAGCCAGGAGGCTCCCCTGCAGAGCAGCCCTGGCTGTAGTCGGAGCGAGGCTGGTCGTCACTGCAGACCCGCGTCACTCTGACGCCTAGGAGCTTCTCCTGCACTGAGCTGATGGCACGCCAGTCACCATGTGAGCATCACAACGCGTGGTGCATTCCCCACGCGTGGGCCCGTGAGATTTCCACTCAGTGTTCATTTTTAGGTTCTACGATATGCCAGGTACGGAACCACAAATAATATGTAATCCTTGCCCTCATTGTGCTTTGGGTATGGTGCAGGAGACAGAGAAGTATTTTTTAAAAGCTCAAATTGTGAAATGCAATGCACCACGATGGGGAAGGCAGAAGTGCTAAGGGGAGCAGCAACACCTTGATTTGTCTTTAAGGAAGGGAGGCTCGGAGATCTCTCCCGACTTGTCCAAAGTCACATGGTTAACATGTGGCAGAGCTGCCACTAGCATTTGCCAAATACTACACACCCGTGTTCTCAGTGTCCCCATCTGTAAAACAGGAACAATGCTAACTGCCTCATCAGCTTGTGGCAAGTGTCACGTTAGAGGATGCAAATGAAGTCATCATGTGAAATTCAAAGAACTCAGTGGATGCTGAAGCTACTGTGACAGTTATTACCAGGCCACAATACACCAGCCCAAGGATTTGGAAGGAAAAAGAGGAGATAGTGAGAGAGAAAAACATGCAGGTGCAATAGGATCAGCTTGTCTGATTTCACATCTATGTTAAATCAATAATCAATATATTGAGGGCCTACTATGTGCATGGCACTGTGAGGAGACAGCAAGGAACCCAGCAGGAAAACCACAAAGCTCATGTCCCTTAGTCAATACAGAACACACACGGTGCAAAGGAGGAGCTTGGGGACCGTGAGGGATCATAAAGGGAGGGGTGGGCTGACCTGCTCTCGAAGGGCAGGGAAGGTTCCCCTGGTGGAACAGGAGCTCCAGGCAGAGAGAAGAGCATGTGAGGGAGGCCCTGGGGCAGGAAGCTGCATGCTACGCTAGGCCAACACAGCAGGGGTCAGGAGGGCAAAGGGAAGCATGGACAGAGGTCAGCGACGGGATGGACACAGACAATGCGCAGCCAGGAAGGGGTCAGAGTGGAGCAGCCTCCATCTGATTTATGTTGTGAGATGGTGTCGTGCTGGGACTTGATGGAGAAGAGGCAGGATGGGATGTGGCAAGACCCACAGGAGGATACTGCTCTGGTCCAGAAGAAAGGCGCAGAGCTCCGATGGGGAAGTTGGCAATGAGGTCGGAGACGGAGCCCCTCCAAGGGCAGATGTGAGAGAAACACAAGAGCTGCCCAGTTATAAACTTTCCCATTTAACAATGCTGGAATCCAGCCAGCGCCTCAGCTCACTAGGCTAATCCTCTGCCTGCGGCACCAGCACTCTGGGTTCTAGTACCGGTTGGGGCACCGGATTCTGTCCCGGATGCCCCTCTTCCAGGCCAGCTCTCTGCTGTGGCCCAGGAGTACAGTGGAGGATGGCCCAAGTGCTTGGGCCTTGCACCCCATAGGAGACCAGGAGGAACCACCTGGCTCCTGGCTTTGGATCGGCGCAGCGCCAGCTGTAGTGGCCATCTGGGGGCTAAACCAACAGAAGGAAGACCTTTCTCTCTGTCTCGCTCTCTCACTAACTCTAAAAATAAAAATAAAAACAACAATGCTAGGATCCACTCCATCATCTGGTGTGCACATGTGAGTGCATCCGTCCCGTCAGACCATCCTTCCCTGTAGCCTTGCTGTGTCTCTGGCATACAGAGAACCTCTCCAAAAATGCTCACTTCATTGTGCTGATTCTGCGGACAGAACGCACTATCAGTGAGCAACCCCTGCCCCATTCTAGGATGGATGTGGGTTCAGAAGTACAGAACAGAAAAATGCTGGAATGCAATCCAGACTGTCCTTCCTCTTCTTAAATGTAGGCCCCTCTCATCACTTAATTCTGAGTGATCCTCTGATGGAGACAACTTCTCTTGCCTCCCACCATCCAAGCCACATATGCCTCCAGGAAACCAAATGGCCGTGGCCATGCCACTCCGCACTTGGCGGAAGAGAGACAGGGCTGCCTGCCCTTGCGCTGCCTTCAAATCTTTCCAGAACCGCTTCTACCTCAGGCAAACCATTAGCACTGCTCTTCCTCTTCTGGCTCCCAGAGAAGTGCTCTCCCCATACCTCCTCACCCGGCAGTTTCAAGGGCCTGTGGTGCTCTCAGAGCAGGCCAGAAGGCCGGGCGAGAGGCCCCCTCTTTGTGTGAGGTGCATTCTTTAGACCATGCCGAGGTGTTGATGGCATGCCTTCTGCCTGCACAGCCTCAGCATGTTTGTGTAAGCCAACTGTCTCATCGAAGATAAGAAGACACTGAGGACCATTCCAAACAGTGGTGGCACGTGGCACGGGGCAAGTTTCCTAAAACCTGGGCCCCGCAGGAGAGAGGGGTGGGAGAGTAACCTAGAGGGGAGGGAGGAAGGAAGGGGAGTGGGATGGGATAGGGAAGAAGTTAGACAACAACATGGCTTCGTAGAAGTGCAGACTTGGACTGATTTCTCTAGGAGCCCTGGGTGTAAATTGTAGCACAGAGATTCTGCTGTCCCAATGCAAGAGAGCTAGTCCCTTCTTCCCACACAAAGGCATTGGTCACAGCTGTCTCCTGAGCTGGGTAGGGAGCTTAATCTTCCAGGCATCTCTGGGCAGGTGGCTGAGTCAACCAAGAGCAAGCTTCCTTACACAAGAGGGCAAGTGGGAGCTATTAGCAACCAAGCTAGAAAGGGATGGCTAGAGGAGGGTGGGTACAAGCAGTGGGCCTCGTATAGGAAAGGGCTACCAGGAGCAAACGCTGCTGAGTCCATGACATTTCTTAAATTACACATTTGTGGTGGGGATGGTGGTCATGGAAGCTGATTGTTGAGAACATCCTTCCAGTGTGCACATTTTGTGACATGCATCTTAGACTCCCATTAAGTTAGAGTCATTGGGAGTCTCTCTAACTAAAGACTAAACCTTGGATGATGCTTTAGTCTCTGCCATCTTAGAGCCCAGAAATATGCACTTGGTGGAGAACTCAAAGTGGAGTGTAGAGAGGACTGAGACCACGTGGACTGGGACCACGGGACATGGATGGTGAGGTCCTCCAGGCCAGCAGCTTTGTCCCTCCAGAACCCAACAAGCAACTGGTATTTGAAGTCTCTTTGGAGAGAGAGAGAGAAGGAGGGATACAGGGAACAGAACAGCTGGACAAGCATCTGGAAAGAATCCTGATTCCTACAACTTCCTCATCGTAGGGAGCAGTGGGATTGCTTCTAAATACGTACAAGTGAGCTGGAGAAAGTGGATGGGGTAGAATCTGCCAGAGAAACAGGAGAAACGAGTGTCTTAGAATCCATTTGACGTCAAATGTCCAAGGTGTTAAATGCTGCCAGGAAGTCAAACAGGAAAGGATGCACGTGATCCCAATGGATTCGGCAACAAGGAATGATAGGCAACTTCAGTATCCCAGTAAGAATTAAACAAGACCCTTCTTGCAATGTCGTTGGCATAGACCTTAAAACATAACAAATATCCAGCAAAGATTAGCCGCAATTATTTCAGCAGACACCTGACCAGAGATGGCCCTGAAAGGTGGCTCTTGTCACCTGCATGGGTGGCTGAAGACACAAAGTATCCACAGGGTCAAAGACTCACACAGCTGGAAAGGGTCAGAGTGGGACGGAGAACTGTCTGGGAGTCTAAAGCAGTCTTTGATTCCATGAACTTGAATTCATCTCCGTGGGAGAGCTTGCAGGGGCTACAGGGCGGGGGGTGGAAACAGGAGCGGGAGGCAGTGGGCACAAGCAGCAGCTCCTGGAGATGGTGCACCCCCACGTGGGTGATAGACTCCTCCTTAAACCACCAGACCCCACCCCCTCCCAAGTCAGGCATCAGAGCTAATGATGAAAATCTTCCGCGTGTTCTGATTAGCTACAACCTCATTATCATGCTTCACCTTGCAATGTAGCCCTTCAGTTGATGAAACCTGGTGCTGGAACAAGTGAGTCCACGTAGGAGAGGGGGTTCGGATGGCGGCAGCTCAGCTTCCGTGGCTTTCACTTTTTGTTTTTCCTGTCCCACCTTCACCCCAGAAAGGATAAAAGCGGAAGTGGTGGAGGGGCAAGAGACAAGACTTGAAGCAGCCCCTAACTCCAAATAACAGAACAGCAATCGCTGTATTTCAAAGCCAGTACAAATTAGACTAAGCGGCCGCAGAAGCCAAATGGAAATCATAATTCTTCCAGTCCCTCACTGCTCTGACACGTGTAATAGGTTTGGCGGAGAGTCAAAGAAAACAGTGGCCAAGCCACAGTGTTTCAAAGAATCTAAAGGCTGCTCGCTGTGGGGAAGCCAGATCTGTGCACAGCCCGGAAGGAGGGGCCCCTGGACCAGCTGGACGAGTCCAGTTCTCCATTGGAGGAGGCCCAGGGCCTACAAGAGACCAGGAAGCCTGCAGACAGGGCTGGACCTGTCCCTGTGGGGGCAGGTGCAGGTGGGGTAGCCTCCAGCCCACCCAGGACCAGGAAGCCCTGAAGCAAAATGGCAAACAGAGAGGAGGCTGGAGAGGCTGCCTTGGAAAGTGCTTGTGAGATTTGTCATGGAAAGTAGGGAGCAGCCCCTCCTCCTTCCAGGCTCTCTGCTGAGCACTCTCATTCAACTCTGAGTCAGCCACCAGCCTGCCTGCTTCCTAGAGGAGAACCAGAGAGCTCCCCCGGGGCCATCTAGCACCTACGGAGCCCTGAATGGACGAAAGGAGGATTTGAACCCAGTGCTTCCTCACTGCAAAGCTCAGGCTCTCGTCTACCCCAAGGCTGACAAACTTCTAGGCACCTTCCGTTTTTTGCAGACCTGCAAGTCTCTGGTGCAAACACTCAACTCCAGCCTATTGAAAGGAAAAGCAGCCTGGAGCCACAGATAACATGCACCAGGGTTGTGTTCCAATGAAACCTTATTGACGAAAGCAGACAAAGCCACGATCTGGTTCATTGGCCATAATTTGCTGATTTCCTTCCCTATGCTCATTAAAAAATTCAAAGGATGCTGCAGAGACTCATGGGGGAAAAGTAATCTTAAGACTGCAACAAAAGCAACTAACATAACAAATGTACTCAGCAGCTGGCTATGTGGCCTACGGGTTAGAGCACAGGTTTTATGGAAGAGTCCCGAGTTCCAGGCTGACTCTGTCCCTACATTCGGTTAGATAATTTGGGGCAAATTATTTAACCTTTTCCAGTACTTGTCTTCTCTTTTATTAAATACAGTTAATGGTCAAATCTACCCCAGTATCCTGCTAAGAATTAAACAAGACCATTCTTGTAATGTCCTTGGCAGAGACACATAACAGATATTCAGCAAAGATTAGCCACAATTATTTCAGCAGACACCTGACCGTGGATGGCCCTGAAAGGTGGCTCTTGTCACCTGCATGGTGTGGCTGAAGACACAAAGTGTCCACAGGGTCAAGGACTCACACAGCTGGAAAGGGTCAGAGTGGGATTGTTAGGTAGGAAGTCAGAAATGGAGCCCATGTGTGCGTGAGACAGGCCTGCAGACCAGCACCTACTGAGGAAGCTCCAGGAGCCCAGCATCTTGCACTTCTAAGTCCTGCCCAGACCCTGACACCCTCCCAGGTGGTCCCAGCCCCTCCCCCAGGGAAAGCTCCCAGGAGAACTCTCTCCTCGGGACCAGATGGGCTACCCGACCTGAGAACACAGAGCAATAAAACCTTCTCAGCTGCCCTAAGGGAAGCCCCCCTACTCTGCCCAGTGCCAGCAAATCTGCGGAGGAATTTGCTAATTTTCACCCAACAAACCCTTCTGCCAGGATTCCCCATGCTTTGTCCTGGAGGAGAGGGGGAGGTGGGTAGACAGACTCCATTAAAAACCCAGGGAGTCCAAACAGACTGCGCGCTCAGCCCTCTGCCTCTCTGCTGAGCCGCCCTCCTCTCCATTCAACCATGTAACCTTGCTCTCCCCCAGTGTGAGTGACTGGGCACTCTCTCTCTCTGTCCCTTCCATTCTGACGGATGCCCTATCCCCAATGAAGCCTTATCACTGCGCTGTCTCATGCCTGAATTCTTTCTTGCATGAAGACAAGTACCCCAAGGCTTCCATGGCCTTTTCTCTGGTGACAGGTTCAGGAACTGACATCTCAGTGCGTCTAAAGCCCTTTTCTCTTTATTTGAAAGGCTGAGTACAGAGACACAGAGACTCTTCCATCTGCTGGCCACAATGGCCAAGGCTGGGCCAGACCGAAGCCAAGAGCTTCTTCCAGGTCTCCCACAAGGGTGCAGGGGCTTGAGGACCTGGGCCACCCTCCACTGCTTTACCAGGCACATCAGCAGGGAGGTAGGTCAGAAGTGGAGCAGCCAGGACTCGAACCAGTGGCCATACGGGATGCCAGTGACAGATGGTGGCCATACCCACTACTCCACAACACCAGCCCCTAAAGCTCTTTCTTATTCCACCCCTCTGTAGGAAATGCCAAAGACAGGACTCACGGGGCACAGCAAGCATGATCAGGAGCACAGGACACCCAGCACCAAGGCACGGGCACCAGGGCTGCCACCGCATGTCCTGCAAAGCCACAGGGATCATCACCAGAGCTCTCACCTGGGTCAGGGACCACTCTTGGTCTCGGCGGTTTTAACAACACTCTCACCTCCTCTGCCAACTTGGTATAGCGCAGGAGCCTATGAGTGCCGAGCCCAGAAGCCAACTACCTTCCCTCTGGACACCTGGCCCTTGGTAGGTAAAGGTCTTCTACCTTTCCAGGGGTGGGGGATGGGCAGATCCAGCACAGCCACCTTGTTGCTCCAACATGCCAGGAGCTCAGTTATCCCATGCTCATGAACAAAAGTGACTGGGCAGAAAGTTCCAACAGGAGAAACGAGCAAAGGTTTTGATTCTGAAAAAAACAGAACTTCAAAGACCACTGCCCGGGCTGATTCCTGGCCCAGGAGCCCCATTTGTCTTCAACAATGGCGATCGGGAGGCTTCATAAATGCACACATGCATTCCCCACAGTTCTGGAAGCCTGGCGTCCTGAGCCTAGGCGTCAGCAGAAGCGTCCAGCAGTGGGACTTTCTCGGGGACAAGCTGTCCCTCACCTCGTCTGGCTCCTTGTGGCTGCCCTGGCATTCCCAGGCAAGGGCCACACTTCAACTTCTGCCCATCTCTTCACACAGCCTTTTCGTCTGTTTGTGCCTCTCCTGCAAGGACACTTGTCATTGGATTTAGGGTCCACCCAGATAATCCAAGAAGACCTCCCTACCTCATGCTCTTTAATTACACTACAAAAACCAACAAAACAACTAAATTACACCTGTGCCCCAATAAGTTTGCATTCATAGATTGCAGACGAGGAGGGTGGAGTGAGCAGGACTATTTCATCTGCCACAGAATGGCTCCTTGTCCAATTCAGAATCAAAGTGATGTTTTCTGGCTCCAGAGAATCCCTTGACACCAGAGCAAGACGGGACATTAGGAAAATTTAGTGGATGCCTCTCCACTGCTCTTTCCTTTGCCCTGAGAGAAGCCCAGCGATTTGCTCCATGTTGCTCCATTCGGAGCAGCAGCTGTGAGCCGCCAATCTGGTCATCCCAGTCCAGCTCTATCCTTACATTTCTCCACCACTCTCCCTGGTGCAGTAGACCACCTGCGATTTTCTGCCTCCCCCGCCCCTGCCTGTTCTGATTAGGTCAGCTCCAGCCAGCACAATGTGATTTATGCTTTTAGAAATTGCACCATGCTGTCACACTGGGTAAATGTCATATTTTCTCTGGAACTTGCATTGCAATGAACTTCAACTTGGTTTTGAACACAGCTTTCATAGAACAGACTCTCAGTGATGTCGCTGGTTCTCCCTCCTCTGTCTATTCGGCTCCAATGCCAATAGATGGGTATCCAGATGGAGACAGGAAAAGGCAAGCTGGAATTTGGGTATGGTGACTGAGGGCAAAAGAGAAAGGTCTCCATCCCATTTTTCCCCAAGGTGCATGTTCACAGTCAGGTACAGATGACACATCATCCCAAGGGAGCTGGGGCAGAAAGGAGCACCTGGCCAAGCTCCTGCAGTTTTGCAGAGATTTGACTATGTTACAAATGCTATGAGAGTACACACTTAGGGGAAAAGAAACGATCCAGCAGTAGATACCTATGTACTCACGATGTGTTCCAGACCACATATGCGCAGCTGACGGTTTAAAGGAGTTTACTTAGCCTTTCTTTCTTCATCAACCATTTACGATGGGCATTTGGTTTGGCAACGGCTAAAGTCACATCTCTAGTACACAAACACAAAACAATCTCTTTGGAAGATGGAGCTATGGGAATAGCAAGGATGAGCAGGTGCATGTGGCTCCTGGGACAGAGAAAGGAGACCTTGTGCATGTGGGTGCAAGATGGTGCAACTCCAACGGACATTCCCTGAGAGGACTAGGGAGGGCGAGCCCAGCGGAGTTCCCAGCAGTGAAAACAGTGATGCCTCGACCTCACTCTGGAAATAACTGCCCACTTCCCATGGAGTTGGGTAAGTGGTTTGCTGCTGACTGAGGTCTCCCATGAACTCCCATTGCTGTGAGCAGGAAGATAATGAAGCAACACACTTAATGGAAGGGGTGCGTGTGCCACACTGTGTTCTCGTCATTAGAATTTGAATATGTAAGAGGGCTTGAGGGCATCCAATGATGGGGGTGGGGATTAAATACATCCACAGTGATGTCAGGTATGTGGAAGCTTCCAGGACATGGCAGGTCTAATACTGCGTGGTCTCTGGGCTTGGTCTTGTATTCTGCAGCTGTCTACTGGAGGCGCCCACACAGAGGCATGATGTGGGTGTGTCTGACTCCCTTATTGTAATTCAACGGACTCCCTGACAGGGAAGGCTGGGTTTACCTCTGTGACTTCAGCTCCTCCAGGCCGAGCGCACACACAGCACGAGTTCTTGTGCGAGCAGCACAAACGGCCCTGGTACATCACACTGCAGAATGAGATGGCAAGCTCGCAGGACTGGTAAAGACCTAGCCCTTATCTGGGCTTCAGAGCTTTTATCTGAGAAAGGGGGTTTGAGCCAGTTGATCGGTAAAGCTCCTGCTGGCCAACATGAACGCCAGTGATTCTGTGACTTTTTGTTCAAAGCCATGAATTTTGTTTAATTGCACTGGAGTGAGTCATCATGCTGGATTCATGAAGCCATTTAAAGAGGGAGATATTCTGGGGCTGGTGCTGTGGTGCAGTAGGTTAATCCTCCACCTGCAACGCCAGCATCCCATAATGGACACCAGTTCAAGACTCGGCAGCTCCTCTTCCAATCCAGCTCTCTGCTATGGCCTGGGAAAGCAATGGAAGATGGCCCAAGAGCTTGGGCCCCTGCACCTGCATGGGAAACCTGGAAGAAGTTCCTGGCTCCTGGCTTTGGATCAGCTCAGCTCCGACCCTTGCAGTCATTTGGGGAGTGAACCAGAGGATGCAAGACCTCTCTCTCTGTCTCTCCCTCTCATTGTCTGTAACTCTACTTCTTAAAGAAATAAATAAAAATCTTAAAAATAAAAGAGGGAGATATTCCTTGGCCCTAAAGTTCTTTCCAATCTAATGATGAAAATAGGACCCACACCACTTTTAAAAAATGGAGTAATTAAAAGGTTAAGTGATGATACGTCACTAGAAAGCATTGTTTTTCACCAAATAAGTATTCCAGATAAAAGGTCAGCAAATAATTACCCAGAGCCAAATCTGGCCTATTACCCAATTTTATAAATGCACTCTATTGAACACAGCTACTCAACTGCTGTCTTATCTATGGCTGCCGTCTCACTACAAAGGCAGAGTTGAGTAATTGCCACAGAAACCATTTGGGTCTCAAAGCCTAAAGCATTTACTACACTTTCCTTCCCAGAAGAGTGTACTATTGACTCCTGATCTCCATAAACAAGGCTACATCTTCAATGTAGACCTTCAAATAAATCCTGGCTCCTGTTTTCCATCTCTCTGAGCCTCAGTTTTCTCAACTGTAAATAAAGCCTGCAAGATGGCAGTGAGAACTGGAGATGATAACGGGAAGAGCCCACACACAGCAAACAGGATCAAGTCGTTCCTCTTGATCATTGTAGGTAACGTAGTCTGACATCCCAGGAGAATCTGTCTGCAAAGCAAGCATAAGTCTTTGCCAAAATTCCCTGTGTCTATTCCTATAAAAATAGTCTATTTTTCTGGAGGAAAACTGGGCCCTAATTTGCCCCCAGCAGATGCCTGAATCCAATGCCACACTGTCCCCCAGGTTACGTGGCTCTCTCTGTACCCATTCTCCTCGGGCATCCATTCCTCAGATACTGGCATCTTTCCTTCAACCACCTCTTACCTCCCTGGCTCCTGCAAGCAGCTCAGTGGGCTCTGCTTGGCTCCGGACTTGGATGTTTCATTCCGCCCCCCGGCATGGCTGGATCACACACCTGACAGTGTTGCACAGCCAGGGCACTACGGGGGCTCTCGGATGCCAGAGACCAACCTCCTCTCCATTTCTCTGCTCCCTTTCCCTTGGTAACCAGCTCTATAAAACACACATTTCCTTCTTCACATGAGGATTTTCCCCAGATACTTAACTTGGAGATTAAAAAAAAAAAAAAAGGTTCCAAATCTTAAGTCCAGTGACTGGACCAGAGTAAAAAGCCAAGGATCAAGGATGAATGGAAACCAGAAACACCTAGGAAACACACAGTGTATTGGGCAGAAAAAAGGCTCCCGAAGATGTTCATCCACGCATTCCTGGAACCTAGGAATTTCTTCCCTTCCACGGCAAAAGGGACTCCGAGGTTGTGATTAACTTGCGGACTGCTGAAGGGAGAGACTGGGATAAAGCAGTGAGCCCACGTGGTGGTGGAAGATGGAGGCAGATGAGAAGTCGGAATGCTGCAGCCTGAGGACCTGACCCAGCCCTGGCGGCGTTGCAGAAGGCAGCAGGAGTCAGGAGCCATGGAGTGTGAGCAGCCTCTGCTAAGTGCACACTGGCAGAGATCCTGCCCCAGAATCTCTAGGACCACACAGCCCTGCTGGACTCTGAGTGCAGCCCAGCTCTGGCTCAAACTTCTAAATGGCAGAATGTCAATATGATAAATGCATACCGTTTTTAAGCCCGTAAATTGGTGGTGATTTGCTATGGCAGTAACAGAAAACTCACATACTCAAGAAAAATAGGCAGGAAGGGAAGACTAGGAGAGAGGAGAGAAAATCCCTGGAGGTTAGAGTTTCAAGAAGTAGGAGGTGCAAGAGTTAAAGGGAAGTCAAAGGAGATGAGAATTGGGGGAAAAAAAAAATCCCAGGTCTTCTATTTCCAGCACTGCCCCTAACCTATAACAACATCCCACAGCCACCAGAGTGGTATTTCTAACCTAGAGATAAAATCACATCACTCTCCAGCTTAAAATTCTCTACTAACTTCCCCCGACCTTCGTAATCAAATCGAAAGCTGCTTGCAAGATACAATCTAGCCACAGACAAATCTCCAAGAGTATGCCCTGCCACTTTATCTGTGCTCCAAAGCACATGGTTCCAAACACTCTCTTTGCTGCGCTGTTCAGCAAATACAGCGCTGCCAGGACTCGCAGGCCCTCACACTGCACACGCCAGTCTATGCCCTGGGACTGCCCTTGGCCATCTTGAGTTTCCTGCAGCAATCCCGAAGACCAAGCTGGAACCTCTTGCGATGTCTGCTCTGATCAACGCCCAGCCTCGGTCCTGCATTCCTCGGCAAATCATCGCAACGTGTGTGCTCCTCTGGTACACAGAACTTGCTGAGGCAGAGCCTGCATCGTTGTCATCCAGCTCGCAGCACACAGCATCACAATTCTCCTAAGGTGAGTAGGGGCTCTCAGATCTGACCTGAGCCAAGGTTATCTCTGAGATCCAAAGGTAGGAAGACAGACTGGCCTGTGGCAGCGAGCACACATAGTAGAAAAAGAGAAGATCTGGCTTGCAACACGACTTTATGTGATAATGAGCATGGGATCTAGCTACACGGTCCAGTAGCCACAGGTGGAAATAAAGAGCCTGAAATGTAGTTAATGTACCTGAAGAACTCAACTGTTAACTTCATTGGCTTTAGACTAATCTGAATGTGTATTTAAATAGCCACAGGTGATTGGTGGCTACTTGGTTGGATATAGTGTAGCTAGTGGAAAATGAAGGTAAACATTATTGCTAGCAAAACATCAACTCCAGTGGGCAGCTGGGTTACTAATTCTGAAACAACTATACATTTATAGTGAAACTGAACAACTGCATAAGTGGATGGCAGACGGTGAAAACCAGGTTTCTAACCACTGGACAGGAAGGTTGCACACCAGCAAGGGGAGAAGGCTAGAATGCCAGAGTCTCACATGAGAGTGTGGACTCATGTTTAAGTTGATATACAGATGGCTACATATAGAAATATTTATGGATTACATGTGTTTATGTATATGTATGTGTGTATCCATATGTATGTACACATATAATATACACGAGTATGTGAACATGCATTGCCTTACTCTGTCAGCTGTGAGGGCCTAGAAACATTGACACTCAGTAGCAGCAACTTCATCTAACACCCATACGCTGGTCTCTAATATCAGTTTATGATAAAAGAGAAATGGCCTATTCTAGAATCGGGGTGGAGGATGAGCCTGGAGCATCACATGGTAACAAAAAGCCAGGAATTGTGGGAACAGACACACAAACAGACAGACAGACACACACACACACGCACACACACGCACACTGAAGGGATGAGCCAAGACGATGCAGGAGCCAAAGGAGCCACTGGTGACTGTAGCCACTGATCCGCACTGATATAAATGAGTGACCAGATAATCAGGTAAATGAGGGGTAACAGACAAATCTCCCACACAGAAGAATGTCAAATACTCACGCACAGCCTGTGTATAGTGGCTCTTTGCCAAAGAGGCCTGAGGAGGAGGGGAACGGGTCAGTGACCAGTAGAAAAGCTACCTCAGGTGAGATCAAGGTAAACTTAGCAGAGCAAGTCACGTCGGTAGCGGTGACCTTGACACGATGTGTGAGATCGGCTCTCTCCCTCCCCGAAACCATCACCCTAGCCTAACTGTGAGAGAAACATCAGACAAGTCCCAACAGAGGGAGATTCTATAATACACTTGACCAGCTTTCCGCAAAACCACCAAGGTCATCAAAAGAAAGGAACATTCTGATAATTGTGACAGCTGAGATGAATCTAAGGTGATTTGATGGCTCTGTGTAAAATGACATCCTAGATGAAATCCTGGAACACAAAAGAAGGGGGCATCTGCTAAAAACTAAGGAAATCTGAATAAGTACAGACTTCAGTGAATAATAACGTATCAATGCTGGCTCATTAATTGTGACAAATGTACAGTGGTCGTGGAAGATGTTAATAGGAGAAGAAATTGTGTGTGGAGTACATCTTTACCATCTATCTGTAAGCCTAAGACTATTACAAAATACCAAGTGTACTTTTTAAAAACCCAAAGGAATCAGCAAAAAGATAAAAGATTGGTTTTATTTCTGGGTGCCTCCCTGGTCATATCACTTCATATTTCCTGAAGTGTCCGCACATCATCCAATCTTAGTCCACGACGTGTTTAGGTAAAACTCCTCCTCGCATCCTTATTCCAATGCGGAATTCCAGTATGAGATCCACACCTGGACAAAACATTCCACCTCCACAGCCACGGTGATGGGTGCATGACCCAGACCAGGACCACAAGGCTCACCCACAGCGTGTCTGTTAGAATTATTAAGGAAGGAAGGATTTCTCCCTCCCTACTCCACCTGGATCAGGGAGAGGAGAGAAGCTGGCAGGCATCTCATTGCCAAAAGTGCCGTATCTCCCAGGAGAATGGGGCCAGATCAGAGGAAAACAGAGTTGAGGGAAGGAAGGAGCCAGAGTTCCCAGGACAGCCTTTGAACTCCCAAGGCACCAAGTTCAAAGTGAGAAGCAGCCCTGGACTGGGCATTTTGATGAGCCACTATAGTCCCTCTTGCTTAAGCACGTTTTAGTTGAAGCTTCAATCAATTACAACCACAAGAATATTACCCAATAGGTGGGTCTGGGACAAAGTGGGCCTGGGGCCAGAATCTATAAGAAAGACATCAGGGTCAGGGTCAGACTTTCCCTTGCCTCTGTGTTTCCACACGTAAACTTTCACCCCTCTGCTGAACTGGAATTTCAGTAACTCTCTACCCCCCTTTCTTGGTATAGAAGTGGATATCTGATAGGGGATGTCAGGAAAGGGAAATAGAACGTGTGGATACACCCACCTGGGCCCCCCTTTTTGTGTACTTACTCATTCCAGTGCTGCTACCACGGGCATGCACCCAAGGGTCAGGCTCATGCTAACATTCCACTGGAAGGTCTCAAAGCTCATCCAACTCTGGCCTCATTCTTTGGCCATGGGAGCGTAAGCTACTTACTCTGGGTGACAGCTTCAGAAACCCAACTTTCCCTTGGATACACCATTCTAAAGTCTCAACGCAGGGTTAAAAACTGGGATTCCTGATTGCCCTGTGGCTCCAAAACGCACTCTCCAGTTTCGCAGGATCCGCTGTAAGAGTGGTAGTTTGCCCTTCCGTCGTCTGACTTCTACATCTCATCTAGTTCTGAACTCAATATTGAGAGAAAGAAGTGTGATTAATTCCCACCTCTCAAATCTCGGGCACAGGACCAGGGGGCAGGGATGGAGCACAGAGAACAATACTTAGGAACATGCCACCTGGAAGTCATTTATGGTCCTCATAAAACTCCTCACCTCCGCAGGTTGACAGAGAGATGTTAAGGGTAGTATATCTTTCTAAAACATTAAGAGGGGTCATGAACTACCTTCGGAAAGGGTAAACTCTTCTTCACATTGTGAGGAGCTTGTACAAGGCAAGAAGGAAATTCCTTGCTATCTTTTCTGCTATCCTAAGTGATAAAGAAATTGAAATAAAAGCCATGTTTGCATTACACTTTCACTTGTAAACATCAGCCTTCCCCTCCAGGGGCATCATCCCAAGACTCCACATCTGAGCTCATCCCTTTATCCCCCTGCTCAATGGGAACAGTAGCTTCTCCCATTTTTATGGGAGATTGGCTGTGAAACCAACTAGGTTAATGCTTCCAAAGTGCTGTGCAAGTACTAAGAATCGTAATAAGGGAAGTCGGGAAGCAGGAGTGAAGTCTGACAAAGCTCACATCCTTTTGCATAAATAACGTGTGCCATTATCTTAGTTTCTCAAGTCAGAATTTCTTCTGTAAATAATTCACAGTAATAGGCAGTGAGCTAGCTGTGCAGGGAAGTGGTGAATTATTCACAGCAGCGATGGAAGGTGAAGCCTAGCAGAGTCTTAGTGGAGAATTAGGGATATGTTAGGGATAAGGAAGACCAGGCTCCATGGGAGGGGAGGATTGCAATGAACAAATTCAATAATATTAGTGCACTTCTTATGGCGCTAAGACCTCTGGGGTTAGCTCCTGGAGTGATATAGCAGCAAAGAGCAGGGCTCAAACAGCTAGAAATAACTCCAAGTAGCTCTTACTTGTAAGGTCTTGAGCTCCATGCAGAGTTCACACAACTTAAATACATGCACTGGGTGTCTCTTCCATTAGGTGAGACAGGGAGCACAGACAGACTGAAATGACTAAGTCGGAATTCATCTCAGTAACAAGGAGGGGGCAGAGAATCTGAGCACACCCAAGCAGTAGCAACTTGTACCATTTTACAGTGTAACCCCTAAATCCCTGCCACTCTCCCCTGGACGTCCCCGTGCCATGGGACCGCATTCTCATCGTGACCTCATTTTCCAAGGACCAGGCTCCTCCTCATTTCGCAGATGAGAAAATGGAGTTGCAGTCAGGACCCACACCCGGCTCTGGCTTCACCACTGTGTTTTTTACTCAGTAGATGAAAACGCTCCACCCTCCAGCTGAATGTGTCCAACCCCTGAATCTCTTCTTTGCTTTTGCCCACAAGGAGATGCAGACCCAGCGTTGCAGAGGACGAAGGGCACTGGCCCTTGTTTGGACACCTGTGGGTTAGATCCCTGTACCCTTGTTCAATAACTGGGTGACACAGGCCAAGTTATTCAAACACACAAAGCCTATCGCCCTATTGTTTCATCCCACAAACACTCTACACCTGTCTCGTGCTGGCCAACTGGTCAGGCATGAATGTGGCTGCCTTCACAGAGCTCACATTCAGCGTGTATGCTGGGAGACAGCGGGGAAGGGCAAGAGCACCATACACAAATAAAGAAAGTATTTATGCAGGGAAAGGAGGAAAAGAAAACAAGAGGAAGACGGCGTGGGGGAGTGGAAGCGTGCACGGGAGGGGTCCAGTTTAAAATACGGCAGTCAAAGAAGGTCTCGTTAAGATGAGTACAGTTGAGTGCAGACGTGAAGGGGAGAGGCACACACCATGTGCTCTCTGGGGACAAGGTCCCAAGCAGAAGGAAGAGAAAGAGCAAGGCGGGCGAGATGCGGATGTGTAAGGGGCAGGAGCCCAGCTGGCACATGAAGGAGCAGTGGGGAGAGCAGACAGGCTGGAACAGAGTGGTGAGAGGGAAGAAGTGGTGTGAGATGGCATGTGACATGTGACATGGCACGGGACTGGGCCTACAGAGCCTGCCTCAGCTCAGGGGGCCACCGTCATCCCGTTAAGAGGAGGATCCACAGCGGGCTTGCAGCAGAAGGAGCCACGAGATCCGACCTGGGCTTGAAAAGACCCATCTTGTCCGTCATGTAGTGAGTAGGGCTTCGAGAGACAGTGGTGTGCTTCCCCAGGTGTGCGAAAGCACCTAAATGTAGCGATCCATGCAACCGGTTCACGGATTCCTACTGCTGATGTTGGAGGTATCCTGGGGTGCCCCGGTTCCGTCTCGTGCCTTTCTACGGCAAACATGTTGCTTTTGTGACTCACCCAATAGCCTGTGAGTAAGCTCCCACCAGTTCTGCACTAGTGGCTCCGTCTCTGCTGCTTGCAAAGAATGTACCCTTGCAGAGAGGGTTTGTGTGTTAGCTCTATGGCCAATTCTGCCTCCCATAGGCTCATGGTGTCCTCTGGTCCTCTACCAAAGAGATGCCACAGGACAAAGGGCACCGTCAGCTTTCTCAGGCATCACCACAGCGCCAGCAGGAAGGCGTGGAGGCACAGCCTCAGCAAGCATCCTCCCCGGGCACACACAGGGATGTGCATGCACACACACACACACACACACAATCTCTCACTGTCTCTCTCCTGTGATCTACTTCAAAAGAGGAGAGGAGCAGTCTAATCCAGAAACATGCAGAAAGAAAGGTGGGATCCTAAGAGGAAACAGAAAGAAGAAAGAAAAGAGAGCCAAGGGGACTGTATGCTATTCCACCGTAATCGCCCCACAAATGGCCTCTACAACTATAAAGATGCAGCCAGAGCCCACTGATTACCAATTACCAGGCTGTCCAGCCACGAACGCTAAGCTTGTCCACCCTGGTGGCCCATCTGCCAAAGCAGTTATGAAGGGCTGGTGCCCAAGCCCTTCCATCAAGGTGCTCAAAATAGAAGCTACTGATTTAGCAGAGAGCACGTGGCAGTCTCTGAAACGGCCTTGGGATGACCCCTGAAGCTGAATGGGGTCAGTCCTCTCTACAAGGCTCCCTGCTGGGAAGGGTTTTGGCCTAGCAGATTCCACATCAGAGTGCCTGGATTTGAATCCTGGCTCTGGCACCTGATTCTAACTTCCTGCTGGTGCTGTCCCTGGGAGACAGCAGTGGGGGCTCGAGCAGTTGGTTTCCTACCATCCACATGGGACACCTGGATTGAGCTTCTGGCTCCTAGCTGCAGCCCTAGCCCAGCCCCAGCCTTGTCCCTTTCTCCTTCCCTCCCTTCCTCTGCCTCTCAAGTACATTTTTAAAATTAAATAAATAAAAGCCTCTATATTTCAGCATTCTTGAATTAAGTGAGGACCAGAAGATGGGGACAAACCAGCCAGGAAAGGGGATTGGCGTGGGAGGAGACGCATGGGGTGTGGTCTCCCGGGCCTGGGTTCAGACCTGGGTCCTCCCACTGACCAGCGGGAGGCTGTAGTAGTGTGTGGGGGGCTCCTTCTCAACATTTATCTCTTTTCCTTTTACCCAGACAGGAAGTGTCTGCGTGTCTCAGTGATGGGGGCTTGGATGACGATGGCTGTGCTGGGTGCACGGCCAGGCTCCCATCAGCTCCACACAGCAAGAACCATCCTGCAGCCCTCACAGCCTGCCAACATCACCTGCTGTATGGGTGGGAAAAAAAGTTTATAATTATCCAAGTTGAGAAACTTCTCTGTTTCATATTAAAAAAAAAAAAAAAACCCACGAAGCAATGTTTGCCTTATTTTTACAGAGAACTATGTAGGGATACAATTGCCGTGTAAATCAAGAGAATATCATATTACTTTCATTTAGAAATTACCAAGAGTCGATAGCTAATTCACAAAAATATCCCCAACAGCAGGACCGCTGGCTGCATTCAAGGGGTATCAGCAAAACAATATCCCTGAATCGTGTGTCCCTCAAGTTCATGGCAATTTTATGGCCCAGCATCTCACTGCTTCTGATCTTCTGAGACAGCTTCACCTGATACATTGTTTCTATATTAAGTATTAAAGGCATTATTATTTTATTGGCTACAGCTTTACTTTTATTTCTCCCTCATGTTAGAGTCAGGGAGCATAGTTATTTCTTTTCTAATTTTGTGTTCAGGTAGGCATATTATCTATAAATTTGTAATACAAAAATATCTTGGGGTCTGGTTTCTCGGGAAACAGGCTCTGAGATGGGAGTCGGTATAAAAGAAGTGTGTTGGCCCCTGTGCAGGACCAAAGGAAGTAGCAGAGCCAGAGGGAGATGCTGAGTTGTGACACCATCACAAGAGAGGTGTCAGCCCATCATTGGTGCTGGGGCCACCTTCAGAGCTGCCCTGCCTTGTGGCAAGGGGACTGAGTCTTTGTACCCCTACACGTGCCAGTCATGCATGTTTTTCCATGAACTATTTTATCTTATCTGACATAGAGATCCCATCCACTAGTTCACTCCCCAAATGCCCACAATGGTCAAGGCTGGGAGCCAGGAATATAATCGAGGTCTCTCGAGTAAATGGCAGGAATCCAATCATTCTAGCCATTCCTGCTGCCTCTCAGGGCCTGCACTGGCAGGAAGCTGGAGTCAGGAGCTGGATCCAGTGACCAAATCTGGGTACCCCCATACGAGACAGGGCACCTTAACTGCTACGTTCAATGCCTGCTCCTCCGACCCCTTAGAGAGACATAGAGATAACTAGCTCATAAACACACATGTGTAATAAATACATATGTGTGCATATATAAAGAGATTTACAATAAGGAATTGACTCATCTAACCGCAGAAACTAAGATGACCCAAAATCCAGAGTCAGCAAGCTAGAGACTCGGGAGATCTGACGACGTGGACTCATCAGGCTCTAAACCCAAGAGCAGCTGGCGCTTCAGTTCAAGTCCAGGAGCAAAGCAAAAGGACCCCAGCTCCAGCCATCGGGCAGGCTGGAGTGTTCCTTCTAACTCGGTGTGTTTGCTCCATTCAGGTCTTCGGTTGATTGGATGAGGCCCACTCGCATTAGGGAGAGCGATCTGCTTTATTCTAGGATGGTGGTAACTTTACTTTTCTGTTCATCCCTTGGTATGGTGAGGCTGAAACGACCAAGTAACAGCCAAAATTTTAAACTGAATGGGATCTTTCTCAGTGCCTTGGTGGAAATGTTCCCCCTCTTTGAGTCTGGACCTCTAAACCCACAGATGCCGAGTTACGGGAATGGAAGACACGAACCCCGAAGTGGGTCACTGGGACTGGTGGTGAGTGGGGCCATTCCTACTTCCACCCCTTGGTTACCAGATTCATGTAGCCGAGCCCACCTACTGAAGACATAGCACATCACACAAAATATATTATTTGGGTAGGTAGGCAGTGCACACTGGAGGATCCATCCTTGTGTGATATCATCCCCTAGGTATTCTATTCATTATTCTTTCAAAAGGCCATTTCAGCACTGACAGGCAGTGCCAGGCAGTGCACAAGTCACACAGCCAGATTACCGCATGCTCATCTGCCCATTGCTGCTCTGCCATTGTTATAAATGTGTTCCCTGATTCAAAGCAGTATTATGCAGGGAACTCTTGACAACAAATAAAGGGCTCTATGAGCTCTCGGGTGACAGCACACAAGCTGGGAAGGCAAACTCACACAGGTGTGAATTCCAGTAAAAATGAACCACAGAGCCCTTCCCAATGTGGAAGGAGTTCAATGTCATGAACTTGGCACCAAGTTGCCGGTCAGTCTCTTCTAGAAACTACCAAATCAGATGAGTGTGCTGATTCTGATGGAGCAAATGTTTGGCTGTTGCAAGGGTTATGTCAGCCTTGATGTGGGAATAGGAGCCCATTTATGGCCTCCACGCCAGCACCTTGGGTTCTCTATTGCTGTTCTCCATTGTTTTGCCATCATTGATGCAGCCATGACAGCCTGGTTGGACTCATCAGTCCGTCATCTAGTGTATGTGGTTGGCGGCCTGGCAGTGACTGGTGGGCGCTCCATTCAAGACAGGATGAACAGTTGCATGCCATCAGGTTAGTAAGTCAAGGAAGCTTGCCCAAGAGCAAGATATGCTGCCTCCAGAACCCAGAGAGCCCTGGCAGGTGTAGTAAATCTTCTCCAGGTGCAGGAAGGACACATGCCACAGATGGTCCCTGGTCTTGGAGAGGCCTCCTCCCGGCTTCAGACCATTAAAGTCCTAAGGAGGTGCCTGAGGGGAGGGGCCCCTGACGTTGAGTTGGCCAGTCTCACCCCCAGGGGTGCCTCTGTCTTGCCACACACCTGTCCTTGTTGCTCACTCACTTTGATTGACAATGGGTTCTTGACACAGTGGATCCATGTGATGTTGTGCAGACACCCCCATCCACGTGCCAGGGGTCCCAGTCCTCCCCAACCAGGGCCTGGCGTTGCCAAAACACACTTACCTGGATGGCGAATACAATCTTCTCTGGGGCTCTGTTTTTCTTACAATCAAACTCCAGCCTAAATCTTCATCTTTTTTTTTCTGCCCTTCTGCTGTAAATAAAAAAAGAGAGAGAAAGAAGACTGAGCATGCCTTCTGACTTTCACACTTCACCTTAAATTGAGGATCGACCTCCGTTCCTCCTAGTTGGAAGTAAAAAGGGAAATTCTGATGGCATTCTAGATCAAGGAAAAATAAAATAAATATGCATTAAAGAAGGGGAGGAAAAGATGAGTGCAATATTTCCATACGTCTTCCATATGTCAGACCACAATGTGCCTTATTCTATTTATTCTTCACCAAAGCCCTATGAAGTCAGCGTTATAATAAAAAGTGAAGCTGGAGCCCAGAGAGGTAAGTGGGAAAGTGAGGACCCCACCAGGTGGGAGAGCTGGGCTGTGATCCGCGGGCCTGAGTGCAAAGCCCGCGCTCTTTGAACTCGATGACAGGACCTCCAAGTGCATTCAACGTAGAAACAGCCTCACATCTGAATAGGCCTTGAAGACTGAATAAGACCTCAGTAGGCAGAGACTCTGCAGATGAAGGGCTAATGGCAGAAGCAAAATCTGAAAGTGTGAAGAAAGAAAAAGCAGAGTGTGATGTCCTGGCAGAGCCTGGGAAGGGAACAGAAGCGACCAACGCCTGCTCCGAACGAGGACAGAACCAGTGCCCTACGTACACGAGCGACTGTTCTCAGTTTACTTGTACCAGGACTGTGCCTCTTTGGGCTCTGTCTTCTATCAGGGCAAAAACTGTGTCCCATGCCCCATTGAGTCCCCAGCACCGAGGAAAACGCTAATGGATAAATCAGCCCTGATGAGACTGTGCTACTTACTAGCTGGTGATCTGGGCAGGACATCCAAATAAGGCTTCATTTCCCCATCAACACAATCGCAACACTGATTCCTGTCGACTCTACTCCTGCAGCTGCTTGGCAGGGCCAGAAATGATTTCACGTACCTTTTCCAGCCCACGGACCACACATCCCCATCCCCTGAAGTGGGGAGGCATGATGGAAGATCATATCTTCCTAGTGCCAAAGCTTACAACAGATGTCATGTCACATTAAGGAATCCATATGCCCTGAGTCAGGCCATGGAACATTCTGGAAAAGGGAGTGGAAAAAGGACAACTGGGAGCAAGGACACACCCAGTGAGGACAGACAGACAGCACAGCTGTCGCGTGTCCACAGGCCTCACACGCACTTGAAATGCCCCCACCAATAGCACAGCTCAGCATGGCCAGCCACGTTCTGTCTCATCCGCCCTGGGCTCTTGCTCTCTATTTGCCTAATTTCTGTTGTGAGCCAGCGAGCTATTCAACCCCCTTCTGGGGTACAAGATGCAGTGACAGATGGCAGTGCCTAGGCTTGGGGACTAAGTTAGCAACTTCTGCCAGTAAAACTAGCCAGAAGAGCAGGGAGGTGAGCACTGTTGGGCAAATCAGCTTGGCATCCTCGGGGCTGAGATGCGGCAGGGAGGCAACAACTAGGAGGCCCGACACTTGGAATGTGAGGCCCATGGACAAGCACACTCCTGCTTGGTGGAAGCATACAAGGAGGTCTAATAGACACGTGTGCGTCCCGCTGACCTGGCAGGTGATGGATGTGAGTGAACAAAGAAACCATGAAAACAGGCACGGAAGACTAGGAGACCCACTGAGTCATTGCTAGCCCTAGAAAGAGATCTGAAGGGCCCTGTATTCACAGTACAGGGACTTCCCCAACTCCCGGAAGGCACCCAACAGAGTGGAAGGACCCAGCCCTAGTATGTAGGTTCACTTCCAGCTGTTTCCATCTCTTCCTGGATTTTAAGCGACTTTACCATTGAGGGTCTGAACTCACAGATGTCACGCCCAGCCCTCTCCCCAAGGGCCTGTACCTCCACGCAGCCCAAAGCTTTCGTCTGTTTTTGCTTAGACTTCTGAATTTAACTCATTTATTTGAAAGACATCAGGAGAGAGACTCATCCACTGGCTTACTGAACCCAAGCTAGGTCTCCTGCATGAGCGATGAGGACTCAGTTATTTGAATCATCAGCTGCTGCCTCTCAGGATACATATTAGCAGGAAGCTGGAGTCAGGAGAGAAGCCAGAACTCAAACCCAGGCACTCTGAAATGGGATATGGGCATCTTAACCACCCCCTGGTTTTGTTGTAAATATTAGGATAGCAATGGGGCTTGCCCTGTACTGAGGACTTTTCTTTTATCAACCTGCTTGATCCCTCCCCCAAAACACCGTGAACTGAATGTCTCAACTCCTAGCTTATAGATGAGGAAATGCAGTTTCCAGGATACCAAGGACCTCGCCCAAGGATACAAGGACCTTGCTGGGACCCAACGGGGCTGGGCTCGGCACGCAGGATGATCTGACCTCAACCCCTGTGTTGTTTTCCTTTTGGAGAATTGTCTCCTCATTTCCACAGAGCAAGCCACACCACCTGACACCCACACAACAAAGGGGCCATGGAGAGCTGAATTCTGTGCAGGTGACAGGCAAGGTGACAAAGTCAGGAAGCCCACACAGGCAGAGTTCCCCACGGATGGGCTTGACACATTTCTAAACTCCTCCTTTTCATTGTACACGGAATAGGTGACACCTGACTCCACACTGCTCTGGCAAGTGAGTTTCCATCAGCATAGACTGTAGAGGAAAAGGAGGTACCCATCGCTGACTTCCAGTCTTAATGACAAAGCTGTAATTGTGTCCCTGGGCCACACAGCTGCCAGCTTCTTCAGGAAGAAGATAGCTTGAGTTTTAAGGAGGTTTTGTTTAAAAATAAACACAGAGTCCTGATTTTACTCACTCTCCTCCACCTTGTCCGAGGGATAAAGAAAAAAGCAAAGGAACTGTAATTGGCCCAAGCATCTGCTAAATAAAACACCACAGAGATGCATAACCACTGTGCAGAGTGAGAGGCAGAACTGTGTATGAGTCGGTGAAAATGCACCAGCAGAAATAGACTACAACAAACCAAAGTGAAAAGTCACAAATACGGCAACAGCCTCACGTTAATGGGCACGGCATGGGGTGCGAATCTTGATCCAAAATCTAACGGGCAGAAGCAGGCGAGAAGCATCACTTGATTTGCTTTTGAGTGATGTCCTGGAAATGGTTCATAACAACCATGAATTTCAATTTGACTTAGTAATTCTGTCCAAAGCAAAACGTAATAAGGGAGTGATCAGGACATGAGATTGCAGCAAACTTTAGAAGACTACGGGCGAATTTTATGGACGTTGATCAATAAGTGGATAATCTTGACTGTCTCGGTCATGCCCAGCACTGCAGCCACTGAGATGAGCAGGCGCTGTCAGCAAAGAGCAGCTGAACTGGGAGCAAGCGCCACGAGGGTAAACAAAGCGACGAAAGGAGAGTGGGATGAATACGGAGGCATGGGCGAAATTATCACTGCGAGTGATAATATTATCTACATAATTACTGCTCAATCCTGCCTTCGTAAGGAGAGAGACGTGTTCCAAAAGCCCTTTGCTAGATGATTGACAGAGGTTCCCAGGTCCTTTTGCAGGCCTGGGCTAGACCTCGGCTGGTCTCTAGGGTATCAGCTATTTTTCCTCCCTCCCAGCCCTGCCCCTGCTCTTTCCCCAGGAGGCTGTTACTCTTCCAAGGTCTGGGTGCAGAGCAGGAGTGAGCTCCCCAGAGAACCTCCTCCAGGCTGCCCTGAAAGCCGGCCACGCGTCCCTTCTGTGTTTTGGGATCTTGACTGTGAATTGTCCCTAGAGAGAAAAAATGGAGATGAGATTAAAATAACAAACTTGGGGCAAGTATGAGAGTTTAATAAGCCTTATCTGCTTTGCTACCCCTGGGGCTCTTAGTCAGGGATGACCAGAGGATGGAGCCAGTAGGGGGCAGTATAGCACAGCTCAAGAAGCCCAGCTCTGGGCCAGCTGGACCCCACCCGTCAGGCACCTCACCCAGTGCTCCCAAACCTCATTTTGGTTTTGATAAAATAGAACCTGTCAGGATGAGGTGTTTTCCAGGATTTACAGCCATTTACACAGACAGATGAGAGACTTCAAAGAGCTTGTGAAAATATGCATTATGAAAGAATTATCTTTGCATCAAAACAAACTGATCTCTTAATTTCCACACACTTTTTGAGATATCTATATATGAATTTTGATATGTTGATTTATCTACTGTATCACTTCACTTTGAAGAGGTTCAAGCTGTAGTAGCTATGGTTGTTTACGCCCTTGAAAAATGCAACAGATGACCACCCTAAGCTACTACCCTGGGGATGAAAGTCAACAAGATATTAGACAAAAACTAGCAAAGGCCAAGTGAAATGTAGAATGCAGTTAATAGTACTGTACCAGTGTGCTTCCTTCATTGTAACAAATACATATCTGTAAAGTGTTAACAATATGAAAAGCCACATGTGTGTTCCTGGGGAACTCTGTGTAGTATGTTTATACACTTGGAAATCTCAAACTATTCTAAAACAGAGTTTATTTCAATAAAGAGTCATGGAGAAGCAGGTGCCTCTAGATGAAGTTAATAATTTACATCTCTATAATAATAATTAATAATTACTGAGTACCAGCACAGCCCAGGAACTGGAGTAAGCTTATTACTTGGCTTTATTTTATTTAATCATCCCAATAACCCCATGAGAGGCTCTACGAGCCCAGGAATTCAGGTGGCAGGACCTCTAACGAGGGTATTCACTTTAGATTGGCATGACATTTTCTTACAATATTACAGAAGTTTTGAAACCAAAAATATTTTCTCCTGGAAAAGGTACTATAGGGTGCAAACTGTTGAAATCTTTACTTAGCATAGAGTTGATCTTCTGTACATAATTAAAAATGAATCTTAATGAAGAATGGGATGAGAGAAGGAGTAGGAAGTGGGATGGTTTGGGGGTGGGAGGGCAGGTATGGGGGGAAGAACCACTATAATCCAAAAGTTATACTTACAAAATTTATATTTATTAAATAAAAGCTTTCTATTAAAAAATAAAACAACAGAAAAAAAGAGGATTTCTATGACTACAGTACAGTGAGCTGAGTTAGCTCCTCCTCCAACACCCTAATCTTGGGGATATGATATAGAACAATAAAAATAATTTAACAGATACTTGGCCAAAAAGTTGAGGAAGAGAATAGTCACTTTCCCCCTATGGTGGAAATAGATACCTCAAAGAGTTTAACTATTATCTATTTGAGATACCTTGAGTTGAGGTCACAGCGGTCCAGCCGCATCCAGTCCAGTAGTGGGACTCAGAATGAAGCCTAAAAATAACCACCACAGGGTGGGGAACGGGGCTTAGAACAAGCCCCAGGCAGCAGACAGGAAGATCATCTTCTACCTGAGCATCAGACTAGAAAACCGGTGAATCTCCTCTGGAGTCTCAAGTCCAAGTTGATTTCACAGGTGGATATGAGGGCTCAGCCCCACACAATAAGAAGGGTAGCTGATACAAGATCCAGAAAGGAATAAGCAAAGGATAGTAAAGAAATAGGAAAGGGTGATAAAGAGATAGACAAAAGATAATTCAAAGAAATCATTTTCTACCTAGAAAAGCCAAGATAATACATAGGCATATTATTACAGCTAATTTGAGTTCTGCAACACTGCTGATCATCAGATGAACGCCCAAAATATAGTTCCCATGTTTAGTGTTGTAAGAAACTACGAAGATATTTTCCAAAGTAGCTGTATCATTTTACATCAACAAGGTCTATGTGATCCACTTTCCCTGCATCCTGGCCAGCATTTGAGTTTATCACTAGCTTTTATTTTAGCTATTCTGAAAAGTATGTAGTGAATCTTATTGTCATTTTAATTCCCATTTCTTAGTGGCTAATGAGATTGAACATCTTTTCATATGCTTATTTTCTAATTGTTTATGAAATGTCCATTCATATCTTTTGTCCATTTTCTAATTGAATTGCTTAATTCACTGCCGGTTTTGGTTTTTGAGAGCTTCCATATCATCTTGATGCCAGTCCTTTGTTGGTTAATTAATTGACTTGTAAATAATTTCTCCTATTCCACAACTTGTCTTTCACCCTCTTAACAGATGTGTTCAGAACAAGAGTCCTTAATTTCAATGAAGTCCAATGTATTAATCTTGCCGTTTATGGATCATGGTTTGGGTGTCACTTCAAAAATCTTTACCATGATGCCTAGGTTCTGAAGATTTTCTCCTATGTTTTCTTCTCAAATTTTTGTAGGTCTACACCTATGTATAAGATCTGTTTTGAGCTGACTTTTGCATAAAGTATGAGATTTAGCTCTAGTTGTTTTTTTTTTTTTTGCCTGTGGGTATCCAATTGTCCCAGCACCATTTGTTGAATTGGAAAAACGAAGGAAACAAGAGTTAACAAATTTAAAAGAAAAAATAAAGTGAGAGGATTCATATGACCCAGTTTCAAGAAGTATTATATTGCTACAGTCAATAAAATTGTGTAGTACTTGCAAAGAGAAAGACATATAGATGAATGAAATATATTTAAATATTCCCACATATTTAAAGCCCTACCTACACAAAGAAAGCGAACTGATTTTTGACAAAGATGCAAAATTAGTTCAATGATAAAATAAAATGTCACATCATCTATAAAAATAAGTTTAAGAAGGAAAAACTTAGAGAAGAAAACAAAGGGAAAAGTCTTTAGAATTTAGAGCTTGGTTAAAAGCCCTCAAACAAGGGGGGGGGGCATTTAATTTACCAATTAAGACTTTCCTTGCGGGGCCTCTGCCTAGGGCACCTGCATCCGACATGAATGTCCTGGCTGCTCCTCTTCTGGTCTAGCTTGCTACGTGGGCCCCTTCACCCACGTGGGAGACCTGGAAGAAGCTCCTGGCTTCAGATTGGCTCAGCTCTGGCCTTGTGGCCATTTGGGACATGAACCAGTGGATGAAGACCTGTCTCTCCCTCTCTGTGCCTATAACTCTTCCTCTCAAATAAATAAATAAATCTTTTTTTTTTTTTTTAAAGGCTTTCCTTCGGATGCCTGTATCTGACATTGGTGTGCCTGGGTTGAGTCCAGGATCCTGTACTTCTGACCCAACTTCCTGTTAATGTGAATTCTGGGAGGCAGCAGGTGATCGCTCAAGTACTCGTGTCCCCATCAGCCAAGTGGGGGATCTGGATGGACTTCTGGTGTCCTGGCCCTTGGTGAATGAATCAGTTCAGTGGATAAAAGATTTTTCACTGTCTCTACAACCCTCTGCTTTTCAAGTAACATTTTTTAAAAATTTTAAGTTCTTAAACATAACATCAAAGCACAATCCATATAATGAAAAATGGGGCCCCATGTGGGAGACCCAGAAGAAGCTTTTAGCTCCTGGCTTCAATCCGTTGTGGCCATTTGGGGAGTGAACCAGCAGATGGAAGACCTTTCTCTCTGTCTCTCCCTCTCTCTCTAACTCTACCTCTCAAATAAATAAATATTTTTTAATAATGCTTTTATTTAAAGAATATGAATTTCCAAAATACAGTTTATAGATTACAATGGCTTCTCCCCCCATAACTTCCCTCCCACCCGCAACCCTCCCCTTTCCTACTCCCTCTCCCCTTGCTTCACATCAAGATTCATTTTCAATTCTCTTTATATACAGAAGATCAGTTTAGTATATATTAAGTAAAGATTTCAACAGTTTGCCCTCACATAGAGACACAAAGTGAAAATACTGTTGGAGTACTAGTTCTAGTATTAATTCACAATGTATAGCACATTAAGGACAGCGATCCTACATGATATATTTTTTAATTGATTAATTTTCTATGCAATTTCCAATTTAACACCAAGATTTTTTTTCATTTTTAATTATCTTTATATACAGAAGATTGATTCAGTATGTACTAAGTAAAGATTTCATCAGTTTGCACCCACACAGAAACACAAAGTGTAAAATACTGTTTCAGTACTAGTTATAGCATTACTTCACATTGGACAACACATTAAGGACAGATCCCACATGAGACGTAAGTACACAGTGACTCCTGAAGTTGATTTAACAATTTGACACTCTTGTTTATGGCGTCAGTAATCTCCCTAGGCTCTAGTCATGAGTTGCCGAGGCTATGGAAGCCTTAGAGTTCGCCGACTTCAATCTTTTTCTGACAGGGTCATAGTCAAAGTGGAGGTTCTTTCCTCCCTTCAGAGAAAGGTACCTCCTTCTTTGATGGCCCCATTCGTTCCTCTGGGTCTCCCACATGGGGCCCCATTTTTCATTATATGGATTGTGCTTTGATGTTATGTTTAAGAACTTAAAATTTTTAAAAAATGTTACTTGAAAAGCAGAGGGTTGTAGAGACAGAGATCTTTCATTTAGGTCTTCTTTTTTTTTCCAGAGTGTCTTGGCTTTCCATGCCTAAAATACTCTCAAGGGCTCTTGAGCCAGATCTGAATGTCTTAAGGGCTGATTCTGAGGCCAGAGTGCTATTTAGGACATCTGCCATTCTATGAGTCTGATGTGTATCTCGCTTCCCATGTTGGATCATTCTCTCCCTTTTTGATTCTATCAGTTAGTATTAGCAGACACTAGTCTTGTTTGTGTGATCTCTTTGACTCTTAGACCTATCAGTGTGATCAATTGTGAACTGAAATTGATCACTTGGATTAGTGAGATGGCCTTGGTACATGCCACCTTGATGGGATTGTATTGGAATTCCCTGGCACGTTTCTAACTCCATCATTTGGGGCACAACTGATTGAGCATGTCCCAAATTGTACATCTCCTGCCTCTCTTATTCCCACTCTTATATTTCACAGGGATCACTATATTTTTTAAAAAGATAAAAGGATAAATCATGGAATGAGAAGAACATTTACAAACAACATGCCTGGCAAAGGATTAATATCTAGAATATATTTTAAAATGTAATAACTCTCAACAGCAAAAACAGAAATCCAATTAGAAAATGAGAAAAAGATGTAAACCAACATGGAAGGAAAGGAAACACATGTTCAATATCACTAGCCACAGCTAAATAAAAAAATCATAATAGTACTAAATTCTGGCAAATAAATGCCCAAATTAGATCTTTCATGCAATGCTAGCTGGAATTTAAAATGGTACAGCCACTTTAGAATTCAATTTGGCAGTTTCTTTTAAGTAGTAAACATTCACTTAACCACACAGCCCAGCAATTATACTCATGGGAACTTTATCCCAGGATAAATGAAAATATATGTCCACACAAAAACTTATACACAAGTGTTCGTTGCAGCTTTGTAACAGCCTAAAACTGCAAACAACTAGAATGTCCTCAAATAAGACAGTTAAACAAACCATGGTACATCCATTTTATAGATTAATAACCTCAGAAATAAAAAGCAAAAGAACTATTGATATGCACAACTTGGATGAATCTCAAGGGCCTTATACTTAATGAAAAAAGGCAAATTTCACATACTGTGAAATACCATTTACATTAAAAATTATAAAATTAGAGATGAAAAACGGATTAGTAGTTCCCAAGGTTGAGATGGCTATAAACAGGGAACAGGAGGGAGACCTTGCGGCAGTATGAAGAGTGAGATGGGTTAACAGGAAGTCAGGGTAGTCCCTGTGAAAATTTGGGGTGTAGATGGCTTGTTTTCCCCCAGAAGGTATCCTTAGCAAGGTCAGAAGTTTCTGCCTGCCCACTTCTTGGGAGCTTCCAATCTTATCCTGCAAATAGCAGTGGAGTTGTGACTCCACCCCTCTGAGCTCCCAGTTTATTATGAAAAAAAATTAGGTATCCCAAACTTGTGATGGCTTTTTGTTTTATCATCCTTTATCCTGTCTGGGGATAAAGGATTCCACAAAGGGTTTTGTCCCCACCTAGTAACTGCATGGCAATCAAAACTGTGCTTAAAAACTCAACTGCCATGGTCCACTTCAGGTTTTTCCCTCTCTTGGAGCCCCTCTCCATGCTGCTCTGGCTGGAGGTCTTTGACTCTAATAAATCTTGCTTTTTAAGTCTCTCTGCTTGTCCGCTTGGAAATTCTCCTTCTGATATCGGACAAGACCCCCTAAGATCTACACTGAAATGTGGCCCCATTAGTTTAAGTTCCCCATTAGTGCTATCCAGGGTGCCACATGTACTACCAGAATTTGAGGTGCCATATGACTTCACCATGAGCTTATTAATAAATCCCCAATATTAATAAGCTCAAGAGGGTCCTTGCCTAATATTTAGAGAAGAATTCTAGATACCAGTACAGATAAACGAGGCAGCATGGTTCATTTTAAGCTTTTAGTTAGTGAGAAAGATGCATAGGAGAGTGAGAGCTTTATTTAGGAGAGAGAGGTGAATGGGGGTTCATACCAAGCACCAGGAACCAGCCATGTGGAGGAGCATCTAGGCCTGTATCTGGGCCAGGAAGCCTTGAGCACATGGCCTGAAGGCCATGCGCCCTGGAGGTGCGGGGCTACAGCAAGCCCCCTCCTGACAAGAGGCCAGGGAAGAAGAGCAGGGCTGGGCACACTGTGCCCCGGCTTTTAACCCACTGCCAAAGGGGAGTGTTCATTAACCCGATTGGCTGGTTGGCAGCCAGGTCTGGCCAGGTAGGGGGATGAGGTCACACAGGGGTGTGGGGAAGGTGTGGTCTTCCAGCTCACAAACCTATATGTCTGCCCACTTCCCTTCCATGTGCGACAAAGAACCAAGGTAATAACTTCTCTGCTGTCATTTCCCCATAGCAGTGGTGGGACAGTGCCACATTTTTATTTCAGTGGTAGTTACACAAATCTACACATGTGAAGAAGTGGCTTTGAACTACATATATGCACATTGTACCAATGTTTTCCTGACTTTGATATTGCACTAAGATTATGTACAGTTATATCCTCATATACTATATATACATATGAAATTATGAAATTGGGCCAAAGGCACAGGGAACAATCTGCTATTTTTGCAACTTCTTATGAATTTATAGTTGTTTCAAAGTGAAAAGTTAAAGAAACAAAATACTATCAAGCAATCAATACCTCTTTTCTAGTATGTGAAATGCCTTCAAGAAATGCAGTGCTATTACAGGAACATTATTATAATCAAATGCTTAGTCAGCAATGAAAAAGGCAAAGCTATTTTTCTACCAGGTTAGGAAGTACTGGGGTGAAATAGAAGCTGAAGGGTAAAGCCAGTGGCTTCGGGGTCATAGATACTGAAAACAGCAGCTTCGGTGCTCTCAAAGTGATGCTGCAACCTGACAGACCAGGGCATGGATCCAGGTTTCACCACTCACTGGGCATCTTTGGGCATTTCTAATAAATGCCACTAATGGTACAGACACAGATGCCACGCTCAGCTCTGACTCTTCAGCACCCAGGACAGCGCCCACCCTGCGGGATCTCAATAAATTATTGTGGAACTGAAAGTGTCTTGATCTTTCTGAACTTTCATTAGTTATTTCACAAAAATACCTCTTTTCCCCCTCTATTTTCTATTTGCCACCTGTTGCCATCAGGAAACTGGCATTTTCAAAAGTCACATTTACATATGAAATCGACAAGATTAACACATGTATTGGTCTATTGTGCAAAGGAAGGTTTTTAACCACAGCTGTCTTTGAGTGTGCAAATGAAGTTTCTGACCCACATCAGGAGGTAGACATTTGGAGGTCACTGATACCGCCACACCCCCACCCCAAAGGCTCTCTAGAAAAGAGGCTGATTTGGACAGCTAGTCATTGTCTAATAAGCCAACAATCAGACCCTGGAGTCTTTCTTTATTCAATCTTTGCTCTTCTTTTTCATTTTCCCCACTTCTTTATTTCCCACAGGAGACATGTGATTGATCCTTTGCATAAACAGAACAGTCTCTGGATCTTCAGTCTCATTAAACTTACAAGAAACTGACGTCTTGACTGCAAGGTTGTCTCCCAAAATTCACATCTCATGTCAATGGCAGAGCTGAAGATTCAGGATGGGTCTCCAACCACCAGCCTACAGCTCATTTACTCAGGAGTATCTCAGACCCAAAATGGGCATGGACAACCTGGTCAGCTTCATTCTTAGAAAATTGAAAAGATCTTAAGCTAGGCTCACAGCAGTCTTTCTTCTGAGGTGGGAAGAGGTACGAGCTGTCCACATGATGTGGTACGTACACTAAATCTGTAATGCCTTAGAATTCATTCTAAGTCCAACAGGACAGGTCTAAAAAAGCTGGCGTGGGATGTCCTTGTCTACTCAACAAAAGAAAGCACTTTGAAATATATGGTTTGCTACACATAATACACAAAAATTATTACAAATCTTTTGACAATATCCACTGTGCACAAGAATGTAGAGAAAAGTATACTGTCAACCACTATTGGATGGATAGATCATAAGTACAGTCTTTTAAGGAAGCACTACCTAGTAAAACTGGAAATATCCATGATTATAAACCTAACAAAAAACACACATAGGATCAGTATCCTGAAAACTAAAAAAGGCCACTGGAGGAAATCAAAGGAGAAACATCTTGTGTTCGTTGGATTGGAAGACTCAGCATAATACAGATGCCAGTTCTCTTCAAATTGATCTATCAATACAACACAGACCCAATCAAAATCCCAGCAGGACTTTTTATAGATAGAGAAGCTGATTCAGAAATTCATGAGGAAAGGCAACAGTACCAGAATAGTTTAAACAATTTTTAAAAGAAATTGAGTGATCATAGTACGCAATTGTAAGATTTCTTATAACACTATGGGAATCAAGTCAGGGTGGTATCTGTAGAGGGATAGATACATATAGATCAATGGAACTGAATGGAGAGTTGAGAAAAAGAACTACACAAAATATGGCAAGTGGATTTTCAGCAAGTGTATATGGCAATTTAATGATCCGCTGGCTGCATATCCATGTACCAAAGTGCATTTGTCCATAGTCTGCAGACATACAAAAGTCAACTCAGCATGGATCATTGATCTTAATATGAAACTACAAAAGTTTAAAATAAGTCTTAGAAGAAAATACTTTTGAGCTGGGTTAGGTCAAGAGTTACTAGATGTGACACCGAAAGTATAATCCATTAAAAAAAGATAAATTGAACTCCATCAAAATTAGAAAGTTTCACACAGCAAAATACATTGTTATAAGGTTGAAAAGACATTCTATGAAGTGGAAGATAATACTTGCAAATCATATAATTGACAAAGAATTTGCATGAGAAATATCAAAACAAAAAACTCCCAAAACCTAATACCACACAATCCAATTTAAAAATGGGGGAAAAACTCTACAACAAAGAGACGCAATGTCAGTAGCCATGAGGCAAATACAAAATCACAATGAAAGATAAACATCTATTGTAATAGCTAAAGATGCAAACATACTGACCATATCAAGTACTGGTAATGGCGTAGAGAAACAAGGCATCTCAAACATTACTGGTAAGAATGTAAAATTCCACAGCCATCCCAGAGAATGGCCTGGTACTTGTTTATACAAGTAAACATACATACCCATTTGGCCCAGTAATCCTACTCCATACCTGCCTGGCAGAAACAAAAGTTTAACACTCAAATCTGTGAATTTGTGCATATAGCATCTGCCTTCATAACTGCCCCAAACTGAAAATAATTAAAACGCTATTGGATGTGTGACCCATCAATTCAATGGATGCTACTTGGGTATAAAAAGGAATGAACTGGCCGGCGCCGTGGCTCAACAGGCTAATCCTCCGCCTTGCAGCGCCGGCACACCGGGTACTAGTCCAGGTTGGGGCGCCGGATTCTGTCCCGGTTGCCCCTCTTCCAGGCCAGCCCTCTGCTGTGGCCCAGGAGTGCAGTGGAGGATGGCCCAAGTGCTTGGGCCCTGCACCCCATGGGAGACCAGGAAAAAGCACCTAGCACCTGGCTCCTGCCATCGGATGAGCGCGGTGCGCCGGCCGCAGCGCGCCGACCGCGGCAGCCATTGGAGGGTGAACCAACGGCAAAGGAAGACCTTTCTCTCTGTCTCTCTCTCTCACTGTCCACTCTGCCTGTCAAAAATAAATAAATAAATAAATAAAATAAATAAATAAAAAGGAATGAACTGCTAATACACAGAACAGTTTGGGTGCATCACAGAAGCATTATGCTCAATGATAGAACTCAACCTCTCACTGTCCACTCTGTCAAAAAAAAAAAAAAAAGATACCTACTGTATGATTTCATTTATCTGACGTTCTTGAAAAAACAAAGCTATACTAACAAGAGCAAATCCATGGCTGACAAATATTAGAGCTAGGAAAGAGTGTGATTATAAAGAATAGAAGAAGAGAGATTTTCCAGTTGGTGAAATGATTCTGTATTCTGATTGTGAATGTGGTCACGCAAGTCTACATTTGTGTTAATTAACAGTCATAGAAATGTGCTTCCCCAAAAAGCCGATTTTACTATATGATAATTTTTAAAAAGAAGTTGTAAAATTGTATATCAGGAGCATGTACTTGGAACAGCAGTGAAGTCATGACTTGGGACACCCACATCCCATTTTGTAGCGCTTGTTTCAAGTCCCGACTACCTCGCTTCCAATCCAGCTTCTTGCTGCTGTGCCTCCTGGGAGGCAGCAGAGGATGCCTCCAGGACGTGGGTACCTGCTGCTCCTGGGGGAAGCCCAGACGAGTTTCTGGCTCCTGGTTTCAGTCTGGCTCAGCCTTGGCTTGGCTGTTGCAAACTTTTGGAGAGTGAACCCGCACATAGCAGATCTCTCTCCCCTATCTCTGTCTCTCTGCCTTTCAAATAAAATGAAAATAAAGAAAAATTAGCAGATAAAACTGCGTGTCATTAGTAATTCTAGCGGATGGAAGTTTATAAGGGATGACCAAGCTGTCTATTCCTCAACCCAGCTGTAGAAAAGAACAGGCTGACTTAAACCTTGCCCGGAATAGTCAGTATGCAAATAAGTAGAATAACATCTAGAAAATCAGAGGAAAATGAAAATGTCCCGTGAATATTTACATTACCAAATAGCCACTCAAGTATAAAATCAAAACTAGACAGTCTGGATGAGTCTCTCTTTCTCATTATTATTCTGCAATTATGTCTTAGCAATGTTGTTATAGTATTTTTATGCTCAGCATTTGCTGTTGCTTATCTAAACTGAGAGTTTGTTTGTTTGTTTTTCATAAATTTGAGGAAAGTCTCAACCGTTAACTCTTCAAACATCATTTCTCTTCTACTCTGTTTCTTCCTATTAGACATATGTTGAGTCTTCTCATCCTGTCTTTATTTTTCTTAATTTCTCTTTCTTTATAGTTTTAACCATGTAGGATGTGTTGTTTTTTAATTGCTATCTAGAAGATCAATTGTGTGATGATCTAATTGTATGGCTTTCTGTGTTGTCTGGCTTTTGTTGTATTGTTTCCTTATGCATTTTATATTTTTTACTGTGAACTTGTCTTGAGACTTTGTGATAATCCTCTGCTGTCTGGCTGGAGGGCATATCCTGCTAAAATATTTGCTTCTGCATGTCAAAATTATCACTCCCCAAAATGACTTGCATAATTTCTCAGTTTGGGCATTCTGGGAGCACATAGATAGTGCAAATATTGATCCTAAACCAACGAGAATGTAGATCTAAGGTTTCAGCTTCTCAAGAGAGATTTCCCACACTGAGAGGAGAAGCCAAGACAGACGATTTTCCTTGTTATCGCCTGTCAGCGGCAGGTGCGATTTCCTTTGCACACTGACACTGAGGATGTGGCCATTGGAAGGTCCTGGCTTTAGCAGCTGTCTCATTTCCCACTAACCTACGGAAGCCACAGGCATGTGCTTTACCTCCATATGGCTGGTAAAATCCAGTCCTCTTAGCAATGAAGAAAAAAAAGAAGACTGCTTCTCCCTGTGGCGTCCTGTTCCTTCTTTTCATTTTTATTTATTTATTTTCATTGTATTTGAAAGGCAGAGTGACAGAGAGACAGAGGGAGGGAGAGAGATCTTCCATCTGCTGGTTCACTTCCCGAATGCCTGCAACAGCCAGGACTGGACCAAGTGAAAACCATGAGCCCAGAACTCAACCCAGGTCTCCAAATAGATGGCAGGGACTCAAGTAGTTGAGCCATCACCTGCTGCCTCCCAGGGCTCACATTAGCAGGAGGCTAGAAGGAAAAGCAGAGCAGGCACTCGGATCTGGGGTGCAGGTGCCCCAAGCGGCAGCTTGCCTACTGCTGCAAATGCCCTCACTCCTCTTCTCTGACTCCAAAGAAAGCCTGTAACTTCTTTTAAACTCAGCAATGCCTTTAAAAGGATATCAAGTCCAATGTACTAAATGAATTGTAATGGAAACTTTTTTAGGTTATCTAATTTATTAAATTGCTAGAAATGTAAGTACTCAGCAAACAATATTAAATATAAGATTACTTAGTAAATACACATTAGCTCCTCATTTAAAAAACATAGAAATGGGGCCCGGTGCTGTGGCACAGTGGGTTAACGCCCTGGCCTGAAACACCAGCATCCCATATGGGTGTCGGTTTGAGACCCAGCTGCTCCACTTCCGATCCAGCTCTCTGCTATTGCTTGGGAAAGCAGTGGAAAATGGCTCAAGTCTTTGGGCCCCTGCATCCACATGGGAGACCTGGAAGAAGCTCCTGGCTCCTGGCTTCTGATTGGCCCAGCTCCAGCTGTTGCAGCCATTTGGCAAGTGACCCAGTGGATGGAAGACTCTCTCTCTGTCTCTCCAACTCTTTCTGTGGCTCTGTCTTTCAAATAAATAAATAAATCTTAAAAACAAAAAGGAAGTACAAATTCTCAAGCCCTATCCCAGGAATTCTCTAAGGGTGAAGTCCATAATATGTGTGTGTGTTTGTATCTGTATGTGTGTGTATGTATGTATGTGTGTACATCTGTATATGTTTGTATATGGTGTATGTGTGTGTTTGCTACATATCCATAGTTATTGCAATAAATTTTACTTACTGCATAATTCAACCCCTTTGATGCACGCTTCTATGAGTCTTCAAAAACACACAACATTGTGTACCACCACAACCAAGAATATAGATAATGGTTTCTCCTGAGCACCTCTTTCTGGTCAATGTCTGCTTGAAAGCTCCAGACCCTGGGCCCACCACTGATCTGTTTTCTTTCCCTACAGTTTTGATCACAATTTGTGTTTTCACCAACATTTCAAGTGATTCTTATTTACACGACATCTTAGGAGCCACTGTGTTGTTCAAAATCCTCCAATGACTTACCAGTCCAAAGTCAGGAGTTTCCTCCGGGCCTTCCAAGTGGGTGCAGGGGCCCAAGCACTTGGGCCATCCTCCACTGCCCTCCTAGGCCATTAGCAGGGAGCTGGATCAGAAGTGGAGCTGCCAGGACTCGAGCAGGCACCCATAGGGGACGCTGGTGTCACAGCCAGCAGCTTCACCCAGTATGCCACAGCGCAGGCCCCAAGAGAATTTGCACCTCTAACAAGTCCCCAGGGATGCCCCTGCTGCCTGTCTAGATGTATTTTGAGAGCCACTGGGTGGCGCAGGGTAGCTGAGCACTGTTGTTAGGGTGAACCTGAGTTGTAGGTGCAGTTCCCCCTCAGGCATCCACACAACTCACCCCTCACTTGCATCAGGTTGATGTGTAAAGCCGACTTTCTGAGTGAGGCCTTCTGCGGGCCATCCCATCATAGTCTCTGGCAGAGGTCTCTATTCTTGCTTACCGTTCTCATCATTTATCAGCCTCCAGAGTTCTATGTATTTTACTTTGTTGATTGACTGTCCCTGCGAGACCATAGACTCCACCAAGCAGGGTTTTATGTCTGTGCTTTCTCTAGACCATTTCAGTGCCTAGAACAATGCCTGCCATAAAGTAGGCATTCAATAAATATTCTCAAATTAACGGTGGAATTCTTATTAATACTACTACTACTAATTCACCTGCTTCCATGCAGGACTCTCAGGATATAAATTTTGATCCTAATTTCTCCCCACATTGAAAGAAGGCCCAGGAGCTGGCACTGTGGCATAGCAGGTAAAGCTGCCGCCTGCAATGCCAGCATCCCATATGGGCGCTGGTTTGAGTCCTGGCTGCTCCACTTCTGATCCAGCTCTCTGCTATGGCCTGGGAAAGCAGTGGAAGATGGCTCAAGTCCTTAGGCCCCTGCACCCACGTAGGAGACCTGGGAGGCTCCTAGTTTTAGATCAGTGCAGCTCTGGCCATTATGGCCATCTGGAGAGTGAACCAGGGAGTAGAAGATCGATCTCTCTCTCTCTCTCTCTCTCTCTCCCTCTCCCTCTCCCTCTGCCTTTCAAATAAAAGAAAGAAAGGGGGGGGGAGGGAGGAAGAGAGAAAGAGAGAGAGAGAGAAAGAGAGAGAGAAAGAAAGAAAGAGAGAAAGGGAAAGAGAGGAAGAGAGAAAGAGAGCCAGCCAGCCTTCTGCAAACACAGGGCTAGTGGTTTATATGCCACTGCTCAGAGCAATCTTTTCTGCCAAACACTTAGAGATTTCCAAGGAGCTGGAGAGATGTGCACTAACCTATCATCCCAAACCTACACACCCTGAGTAGCTGGTGCTGTAGCAGTGCATTTGTGAATCGAGGGACAGCTGGCAGATGTGCTCTGGCAATGCCTGGCAGATCAGTTCCCCTACATGCTGTGCCTTCATTTCTGCTATGGGGGTTGTCAGTTCTGCAACTGACAGAAATCAAGTGGCCAAAAACGAACAAGATGCCCAGCCCATGGATGAAAGCAGCAGCTAACTTCTTTGTTCAACATGCAAGAATTCCACCTAATGGAGGCCCTTTCAGGGAAAAAAGATAATGAACTCTTTTCTTCTTCTGACCAAGCTATGCGGGTTTCCTGGCAAACAGGAGGCAATTGGCAGAATATCCAATAATGTCATTGATTTAAAAAGGACGATGGGCTGAATGTGTGTCCATGTGCCAGACACAGCCCAAGACCACCATGGCACTGCCCAGTGAGGGTCCTGCAGTTCCTTTAAAACCAGGATGCCTGGTTACCTGTGGCAAGTATGTTGGTCACACTTTGATATACGGTGACATGGAGTCGCTGTTGGCCTTTACAACTGAAGACGTGGCTGCGGACGGTGGTGTTTCTGTGCAGATGAATCCCATGGCAGTCAGGTCGCTCCCCAGCTACAGAGCCCAGAGGCCCCTCAGTTTCTGGCCTGGGGACAAAGTTGGCTGCTGATGGGCTCTTGGGTATCCAACTCACAGCCTCCCTAAAGCCACAGAAAAGCCTCACTATTTGCTTGCCAGACCAGAAGGGGAAATAAAACAAATATCAAGCTACAGGTACAGGAGCCGGTGCTGTGGCGTAGCAGGCTAAGCCTCTGCCTGCAGCACTCTGGCATCCCATATGGACACTTGTTCGAGACCCGGCAGCTCCACTTCTGATCCAGCTCCCTGCTAATGGCCTGGGAAAGCAGTGGAAGATGGCCCAAGTCCTTGGGCCCCTGCACCCGTGTAGGAGACCAGGAAGAAGCTCCTGGCTCCTAGCTTTGGATCAGCCCAGCTCTGGCCATTGCAGCCATTTGGGGAGTGAACCAGTGGAGGAGGACCTTTCTGTCTCTCCCTCTCTCTGTCTATAAATCCATGTCTCAAACAAATTTTAGAAAGTTCCAGGCACAACTTTACAACTGGGCTTTTCTCTTCTCCCAGCAGTGCCTGCTCTTCATGCAGAGAATGAGGAGAGGAGGAGGTGGGTTCCGACAAGTCATTCTCCACTCTCTCCCCCCTGCCCTCTCCGTTCTCCCCTTTCTCATGGATGCTCCCTCGTCCCTCACATCCTTCCTCCTTCTGCCCAGCCAGACCTGAACTACTCCCATCTCTGCACGTAGCTCCTAGTCAGGCCTCTCCTCTCTGACCGTGCCCCTATCACAGTTCAGGTTGTGACTAGGAGTACCTGCTAGGGGATGCAAACCTGAGCATGCTTCCTGGTGCATGGCAGGACCCAGCAGCCCCTCCCCAAGGTTCAAGAGGGGAGAGTTGGGATCCACCTTCTCCTGAAGTTGCCCGGTGCTCCACTTGGCACAAGGTTCTGACAATGCTACCCTTCCTATTAAAGATTTCCTGGCTCCCACTCCGTGCCCTACTGCATGCTGTTCCCTCTACCCGGTACCCCTTTCCCCCTACCTACTCTTCTGCCTGGCTCTCTATTGATTGGTTTTTTTAAGCCAAAACTCAGGTGAACCTTCTCTGTCCCCATCTATTCCCTTTCATCTGGGTTGAAGTCTCTTATCTTTACACTAAAGCAGGGGTCAGCAAATTGCACTGTGCAGGCTGAATCAGGCCGCCATCTGTTTCCACAAATCAAGCTTCACTGGAACACGATGCACCCATCTGTCCTCCTGCTGTCCAGCTGCTTTCAGTATGCAACAGCAGAGCCACCTGCTCCCGAGGGCATCAGCGTGGCAGCCCCTAACGTGTCTACTCTTTGACCCTCTGCAGACAAAGTCCGTATACTCCTGTCCCAGAGCCCCACTTCACAGCACACACCGCATTGTATGGTATCAACCCCTTTCCCATCCCTACACTACACTGTGCATTCTGCAGTTGATGGTTTCATGTAAGCAGAATTGGGGGTTAATGGCATGAGTCTGAAGTTAGACTGCTAGTAGAGGTGTTATTCTGCCCTTGGCACTTACTCACTTAGCCCCACCTTTCCTGTGTCCTCATCAGTTAAACAGGACTAATGTAAAAACCAACTTCCTGAGCTTGTTAAGGTATTAAATGTGTTTAACAGAAATTTCTTATTACAGCACCTAACACACAAAACACATAAGCATTAACTCTGAAGAATATTGTCATCCCAAGGCCCTACCAGACAACAGGAACTCATTGGATATGTCTGATACTGAACTAGCTTGTTTTGGTTCATGAATGTGGAAAATCAGCAAATTAGAAAATCCTCTAGGACTAACTAGCTCTGAGCCTAGAGACCACGTTACCACTGACTGCTGTTCTCATTTGGAGCCATGTTTTCCTCTTTATCTCACTTTCAGAACCAATCATCATCCAATTTTGCCAATACTAACTCCAAAATATATTCCAAATCATGTCACATCTCCCCATAGTCACCACTATCCTGGCCCAAGTCACCACTATCTTGGCCTGGACAACTGACGGCTTCTGTAATAGTCAGTTTTTGCTGTGTAACAAATCACCCAAAAGTTAGTGGCTTAGAATAAAACCATAACCTAGCTCACAGCTTTGATTGTTGGAAGGGCTCTACCTTCAGGTCTACCTGGCTGGCTCCTTTCTGAATTTCAAGTGAAATTCAAATCAGAGATGACAACCCAATTTAAAAGAGCCCCATGCTATGGTTTCAACTTGATCTGTCTTCTTTGAAATTCTGTAGAGATCTGGTTGCCGTTGTGGTGGTGATGGGACATAGTGGCCTTCAAGGGTGATAAGTCATCAAGAGAGATCAATCCCTTCTTGTGGGACTAGGTTAATTCTCCCAGGACCATGTTGATTATCACAAGTGGATTATCATAAACGGAGTCAGCCCTTGTGTTTTCTCTCTCCTACATTTGATGACTTGCCCTTCCACCATGAGGCTCTCACTGGAAGAGGAGAAGGTGCTAACACCATGCCCCTGGATTTCCCAGCCTGCAGAGGCACGAGTCATTGCAAATCTCTTTCTAAATTACTCAACCTCAGGTATTCTGTTACAGCAACAGAAAACGAACTAAGACACTCCATAGCCTTGCTGCATGCTCGTCATCACATTTTTCCATTCTCCGATGTGTCCATTCTTCCTCTCTCCCCACTTACAATGGATGCTCCGTAAGAGCAGGGACCTCCTCTGTCCCAGTCACAGCCTTAGAGTGTGAAATGGCTCCCAGCTCATTGTATGTGCTCAAAAAGAAACACACAAAAGGTGAATTTATCAAGTGACACTCTATACCAGGCTCCAAGAAAAAACTTCATTCTCATTGTCACAAGTAATTTGTGCGGCAACACCAGGAGATAAAAATGTTCATCCTGATTTTGTAGTTGGAGAGACAAACTCAGAGAGGTTAATGTTCTTTTAAAATTCCTAGTCATTGTGAACAGTGACTTCATTCTTCTCCGCTTCTTACATGTCTTATGGTGGAGTTTTCTGTGTGATGCTACATTTATCTATTTTGTTCATTATTGCACAGAATTGGGTTCAATCTTATATTTTGTGCATGGTGCTACTTCTTTAGGAAGTTCACTTTTCTACTAACCCTGGGAGGTTGCCCTACTGAAAGTAAAGGTTTTCTGTGTACTGTTGACTCCATTTTACCCCCAGCTCCCTCCTCTAGATTAAGGCTATCTATGACATGGGGTCACATGTCATGAGTTGGTGGAGACAATGTGTGTTTTAGGGACCCTCTGGTGGTTACAGATGTGGGATTCACTGGAGAGCATCCCATCTGTCTTCCTTATACCACAGATGGAAAAGCAGAGGCAAGAGATGGGCACAGTCATATACCCAAGGTCACCCAGTGACTTCTGTCACCTAGCATCAAGTTACACTGGAAGCCAAGTCTCCAGGTTGAAAATGAATCCTTCTACCTTACAATGACCCCTTTTCTTCTTTTTTTTATTTGACAGGTAGAGTTATAGACAGTGAGAGAGAGACAGAGAGAAAGGTCTTCCTTCCATTGGTTCACTCCCCTAATGGCCACTACAGCCAGCACTGCACCTATCCAACGCCAGGAGCCAGGTACCTCCTCCTGGTCTCCCATGCGGATACAGGAACCCAAGCACTTGGGCCATCCTCTGCTGCCCTCCCAACCACAGCGGAGAACTGGACTGGAAGAGGAGCAACTGGGACTAGTATCTGGCACCTCAACCGGGACTAGAACCCAAGGTCCCAGCACCGCAGGTGCCACGGTGAACCATGGTGCCAGCCATGATGACCCCTTTTCTTCCCAAAGTAAGTGTCGACCACCAGAGGACCAAAAGCCAACCTTGGGGAACTGCACTTCCTTGAAATTCCTTCTGATGTCAAACAGCAGGCACCACTGCAGGACCAAAGTACTTTAAAGCCAATTGGCCCAAGTTAGTTTTTCATCCAACAGGATGCACCCCCATGGGATGTGTAACGCTCTCTGCACAATGCCCTGTGATGGAATCAACAAGGCCTGTGACTCCTGCCAGGCATCCATGTGCCCACATCTCTTGGGTCTGTTCCCTTCTCTCCATCTCTCCACCACCCTCATTCCATAGGCCACCGCCTCACATCTGGACTCAAGGGCGGGTCAGCCACCATGCACCACATCCAGCTCTCACTTCCCACAAGCAGGCAGTGCACCTTCCCCACACCTCTGTTTCCAGCTGAAGTGGCTTCGTGGGTCCCTGCCCACACTGGGGCCACACGCTCACCACTCTTCCCTACACTCTGCTCTCAGCATACAGGAACGCTTCCTCAGTCTTCACGTGTGATGCTTTGTCCTGATCTTCCCCTCCTATCCTTCCATCTGGTACCACTCTCTTGCCTTCACCCCCCTCCCTCCCGACTCCTCATCACCTAAAAATCCTCTTTATACCTTCTGTCCTCAGGGAATGTCATCACTTTCTCAAGGATGTGGTCCTTGAATCCCCACCTGGATCAGACTCCCTAGCACATCTGCTTGTAAGTTTGTGAGTACTTACTTTAACTAGATATGTATGTCCATGACTATTTGCTCAATAGCTGTTGCCTTCTTTAGATTATAAGCAGTGTGATGGCAATGTCCAATCACTACAGTCTGTTGGTTTGGCAGGCACAACAGGTTCCTAGATCAGAGTGAGGAGAATGGACAGGTCCCAGGAGGAAGATAATAATAATACCCAGTAATGCCCAGTAAGGAGTTCCTTACTCTCTGTCATCCCTAACCTTTGGTTCCTACACCTGTTGGACAGGGACAATGAAACAACAATAACACTCTTCACATAGGGCTTTGGGAAGACTACATGATTGTGCACCTGGTAAATGGCAAGTGCTCCAGAATCATTAGCTATTGTAGTTATTATTAAAGTACAGCAAAATATCAATTCAAAAAACCATCTTCAACCAGTATGCTGAGAACACAATAGAAACCTTTCATCCAAGCACTGGTGAAATCCTCTCACAGCCCAAGGGTAGACAGCAGCACCTTGGGATCCTGGCCCCTTGCTTACCTATGGTTCCAGCTTCCCTGTCATGTATCTTCTCCTCTGTCCCTGTCTCTGTCCCTCTGCCCATTGCTTTCTCTGCCCCTCAGCTACTTGCTCAGCAGCTGAATCCATCCAGCAAGGGAATGTGGACAGCTCCCCCAGAGCCTCATCTTTAAATCCTTCTCCTTCCGCATGGCCCACACCACTGTCAATTAGGCAAAAGCTCTCAACTCCCCAAGCGCAGGACAGAAATATCACTCAGCATCTGGAGTGCCATTTCCCACTGCCACCAAACACACACCTCCACTCCTCTTTGTTTTCCTTCTTCCCTTCACACATCCCCTGCCTAGTTTTATCTCAGTGTTCATTCCCATCCACTGCTTGGAACTTCAGGACTCCACATCATGTGGGAAAGGTGTGCATGTGATCTCAGCCACGTGACAGCCGCTGGCCCGGCCCCAGGTTGCACATCCGCAACACGGGCTGCCAGAAAAGGATAACTGACTCCTCAATGGCATTCACGAGAAAGAAAAAAACAAGATCACATTTGGCACATGGCGCAAACCGACAAATGTCACTTCTCGATCCTCTCCCTGCCTGAGTTATTTTTTAAGTGATAAGTCACTAATTGTGCCTGAAAAAGGAACAGAATAGCTGAAAATGGAGATCTGTCTGCAGACCCTGTGCAGCCAGTTCTCCATTGTTCTAGCCTCGCTTCTGGCTTCATCAAGATCCTTTGATGATATTATAATCCTCCCAAGGACAGGAACCATGTCATGCTCAACTTTGTACCTGGCCTACACCCTGACAGGTAATCAGCACTCAAAAAAGCTTTCCTTGGCGCCAACTCTAGGTTGACCAGTACCTACATCGTTAGCTAGAATGGATCATGGCTGCACTTCCCAGCTGGACTGTGTAATGATCTCCCAGGACAGAGACTAATGCTCTGAAGAGAATTTTTGCTACATCACTAGTGAGAACCAGAATAGAGACAGGAGAGTGTTTAGAGCTTGTGGCATAGAAACCTCCTAATGTCAACTCCATAATCCACCCCCACACCTTAGAGGTGTAAATGGTAAGTGCTCCAGAATCATTAGCTATTGTAGTTATTATTAAAGTACAGCAAAATATCAATTCTCCTTAGAGGGTATGCATTCAATCATTCTCAATATACTCTTTTATTTCTGTTAAATTGTGGCCTTAAGAAAATCGCCTCTAGGTGAAGTTCCACATAGATATTTCAATAGGATGGGATCAGCATGCTAAAGGCAAGGTTCTGGCAGCTGGAATGGGCCACACTGGTCATTAGCATACTGCTATAATCAAGCTGATACCTTCAGCATTTACTACATGTTGGAATTAGTAAATAATCATGCATGCAAGAAACACCAAAATGGTGAATCTAATAAGCCACATCTTCTCTACTTCTCACTTAGCATCGTCCATTCCCTTCTCCCCCTCTTCTGCAGCTATCTTGCCAGTCTCTACATACTATTTAGTAATCTGGCTCCCGCACACAGAAACTTATCAGATGACATATTTTCCTGTGATTATTGTTTATGGCCCTTGCCTATTTTTCTGCTGGACTACTGACTTCTTATTTTTTAATTTATTGGAATAAATAGAAGAGTAAGACTTTAATGTAAATGAAAACTATGTTATCTCAAAAAATAATCAATCAAAGGCTTTGCTGTGGCACAGCAGTAAAGCCCTGCCTGAGACATCCGCATTCCAGATGGGCCCAGTTCAAGTCCTGCTGCTCTGCTTCCGATCCAGCTCCCTGCTAACGCACCTGGGAAAGGCACTAGAAGATGACCTGAGTACCTGGGCCCCTGACAAACACCTGGGAGACCTGGATGAAGCTCCTGGCTCCTGACTTCAACCTGCCTCAGTCCTGACCATTGCAGCCACTTGGGAAGTGAATCGGCAGACAGAAGGCCCCTCTCTCTCACTCTGTCTGTCTGTCTCCCTCTCTCTCTCTGTAACTGTGAATTTCAAATAACTAAATAAATCTTTTTAAAAATTTAATAAGTAAAAAAATAAGTTGAAAAATAAACTTATCAGAGAAAAAGTTTTTATTGTAGTATATATTTTCCTCCCATATGTCATCCTTTCTTCTGCTCCACACACACTTGCCTCTCACCCTCTGAAGTCCATGAGGCTTTCAAAGTAGCCATTTACATATATGTGATTTTCAAAAGCAAAACAGAGCAAACCCACAGTCACAAACTGCAGAACCTATGTTGAGATTCTCAAAAGTCCCATTAAACGGCACCAAAAAAAAGTTCATTAAAACAATGTAATACCCTTAATGCAACTAATGTGCTCCCTCCTGTTCTAACAAGCTCATGAATAATAGATGAAGGGAGCTTCATCTGTTTTAACTCATTTGGTCTTGAAATTAATTCAATCCAGTACAAAATTAGCAGGCAATTAAGCCTCGTTGGCTCAAATGCACAAAAATATGCTGACGTCATTGGCTAGAGAAGCAAAGTAGAAATGGACAAGGGCCATGGTCCACTCTGTCACAACAGAACACCAGAAAGGAGCGGCACCAACTCCCGTGAGGCCACAACTCATTCTTCTTTCTGGATCTCACGCCTTGCTCTCCATCTCACCACCAGGAATTTCAGCATTTGTGTTTGGAAATTCTTGGGGGGTAGGTTCCAACACCATACAAGATTACTCTTGTGTTGTTGTGTTTTGCTTTTGGAACCTTCAAAAAATTTGTGAGAATTTGCTATGCACTAAGGTATTGGATATGATAGCAATTATCGACTGACTGCAATACTTGGGCACTTGCAATAAACACATTTGGTTCTAAGAAATTATCACAGTTTGTTATATACATGAGCTTAGCAGATTCCTGGTTCCATTATCCACTTGGCAGTTACACAGAGTGTTACCATAATGTTGATCTTAAAATAGGCATTTCTGCTCAGGAACTTGGTGTGCTTAATGAGCACTTTTTTCTTAGCCCTAATAATGCCCTTTAGAATCAGGAAGATATAAATATCATTAAAATTACTTTGAAAACAAAGACACCAGGGTTCAAAGATGAGAATAGACAACCACAGAATTCTAAGTAGCTTTAAAAGACACCAACTCCCATCACCTGTCTGGTGCTTGAATTCTATCTGACTTCCTGAACACCCACACCAATGGGGGACTCATTAGTATACAAAGCTCTGTGTTCCATCTCTAGCAAATGTGATTGTTAGCTTGCTGTCCAGGAGATAAGGACTAATTCTGTCCTGAACTAATCTGATTCCTCATAAGTGCAGCACCTATCCTTTAGGCATGAGCCACCCCCTGTCTACCAGCTCCTCCAAACTGCAAGGCATGGCTCACTCCTTTATCATCCTGGTCATTCTCCTTCTAATCAGCTCCAAGCAGAAGTGCAATGTGCTAATGGAAAGCAGCCACTTGAGACCCAAGCAGACCTGGAGTTCTGTTCCACGAACGTCACTTCAAGGGCGTCTGTGAATGGACCACTTGGTCAATAGTTTGAACATCAACCTCCTCAGCAATAGGAAATGCATAAAATGTTTACATAGTAGGAGGATTATGAACATTAATTGAAATAATATATAAAGAATACTCATCATATGATTACTGACATCATAAATAAGAGTGTCAATTGTTAAATCAACAATGGGAGTCACTGTGCACCTTCTCCCCAAGTAGGATCTCTGTCCTTAATGGGTTGTACTATGCGAATTAACGGTAAAATTAACGGCAAAACTACTACTCAAACAGTACTTTATACTTTGTGTATCTGCATGGGTGTAAACTGTTGAAATCTTTACTTAGTATATACTTAGTGATCTTCTGTGTATAAAGATAATTGAAAACAAATCTTGATGAAGAATGGGATGGGAGAGGGAGTGGGAGATGGGATGGTTGCGGGTGGGAGGGAGATTATGGGAGGAAAAGCCGCTATAATCCAAAAGTTGTACCTTGGAAATTTATATTTATTAAACAAAAGTTGAAAAAAAGAATACTCATCATAAAGTACAGCACAATTAAGTTTTCAGTAAAGGGAAACCCAGTGACAGTTAGAGCTAACTCATACACCACACATACTAAAGACTTTCTACATGAACTCCTTCGCACCTCCCAGCAAGGTGACATTAGGATTTATCATTTTTCACTTATCATTTATCGTGACATTAGGATTTTTCATTTTTTTAGAGATGAGGCAGCTGATATACAGAGAAATTAAGTACTTTTCCGTGGTCATGCAGCCACCAGGAGACACAGCCAGGGTTTGGGTAGTCCAGCTCCAGAATCCATATTTTGTATCTACGTCTGTCTTAAATTGTGGCCCCCAAAACAGAAAGCTTTTCAGGTATTATCGAACAGCAGATCAGGACCCAGCCTCCTCCCAGTGCTGGTCAAGGTCAGACCAGTGTTGCTGCTCTGGGCTTTCATCCAATTGCACATCGCCCCCTTCCAGTGTCTCCATTGTGACATATTGCCTGGCTCTGACTTCCCAACCCTTTGTTCAGTGTAAAATTTAACATCTAGTCTTTGAAAAAGCTTGCTCATTAAATGCAGTCAAAATTCCAAGTCGCTGGAGTCTCCTAACATCCTGACTCTCCTGTTCTTCATATGTTCTCTACTCCCAGCTTCAAGTCTTTCAAACATTTGAAGCGAGCAACTTCCCTAGCTTCATTCCAAGCACTGATAAAAATATCAGGTCAGACAAGGTACCATGCCTTTACCAGTCCCCTCTCCAAATCAGCACCATCTGGGTAGGAATCAGTCCTGGGCAGAAACAGAACACAACTCACTTTTCTTTAAGATCATGGCTTATTTTTGTTGTTGTTGTTGCTGCTGTTTAATCTTTTCTTCTTATCTCGGGTAATTCTGGTAGACAAAATAGGTAGAATAATAATTAAACTCTAAAATTAAACGGGCTGCATTTTTGGGGCTTTCATCTGCTCCTATGTAAAATGGAGAGCAAATTCAAGTTAGTAGTGTCCAGGAATGCTTCCAGCTCTCTCTGGGAAAATGCAAAGGCTGTGCCAGGTTCTGCATGGTCTGGACTTCGCCTCTCTTGAAAGCTGTAGTTCCCTTCATGCCTCCACACGTTACTCTCCAGCCAAACACAAAACATGTACAGTCTCACCATCACGTTCTCTGCTACATCTTGACACCATTCCTGTCCTGCTTGTCCAGCTGGTGACAATCAAGTTATTCCTCAAAGGCATTCAGATCAACCAATGGTAGTAGGACAACTGACTCCCCATATGCAAAGAGAAATATGATCCATACCTCACACCATATGGAATATCCATTCAAAATGAAGAAGAAGCTAAGTGGGAAATATAAGGAGAAAAATCTTTGTGGTCTTGAGTTAGGCAAAGGTTTCTTAGCTGTAACACCAAAAACATGATCCATTTTTAAAACTGATAAGTCGAGGGGCCAGCACAGTGGTTTAGCTGGTAAAGCCCCAGCCTGCAGTGCCGGCATTTTATATGGACGCCAGTTCGAGTCCTGGTTGCTCCACTTCCAATCCAGCTCTCTGCTATGGCCTGGGAAAGCAGTGGAAGATGGCCCAAGTCCTTGGGCCATGCACTCCCGTGGGAAACCCTGAAGAAGCTCCTGACTCCTGGCTTCAGAACAGCTCAGCTCCAGCCATTGTGGCCATCTGGGGAGTGAACCAGTGGATGAAAGATTGAAAGATCGATCGATCGATGGATCGATCTCTCTCTCTCTCTCTCTCTCTCTCTCTCTGCCTCTCTGTAACTCGGCCTCTCAAGTAAATAAATAAATCTCTAAAAAATTGATAAGTCGAAATTCATCAAAATTCAGAACATTGCTTTTTAAAAAGATGTTTTTAAGAGAATGAAAAGACTAGGAGAATGTTATTTACAAATGACATGTTGAATAAACTCTGAGTCTTACTCCCAAGCCAGTTTATTTCATATTCATTAAATACATGCACACACATATAATTACATATGTATATACATGTGTGTATGGTATGTGCATGTGCATGTGTATGTGCACACAGGTATAGATACTACACTATGTGTCAAACACTGTCCTAAGCCATGGATTGAATACAACAGATGAAGATCTCAACCTTTGAGAAGTGTACATTCTCATGTAGGGAACATGTATTCTCAGGAAATGGAAAATGTGGACTCAAGTTTGACTTAGTGCTTTCTCTCAAACCATGTGTACCTCGTCAACGCATTCTTTGAAAGAGATCCAGAACCCGAGCACAGCTCACCACCTTTAATGCAACAACTCTGGTCCAAGCCACACCTTCTCCCCGGGTCACCACACTGTCTCCCCCCCGCCCACCCTGCCAGTGTTTTCTGAGTTTTCTGCAAATAGCATCCAAAATGATCCTTTCCAAAGCATGTCTCACTTTTCTTCTAACCCTCCCCCATGGCTCCCTCCATCACTCAAAGTAAACAAACTTTATTAAAACTCCTATCAAGGCCCAACCCGATCTCCCTCCCCATCTCCCTCACTGTCTTCAAACCCCGTCCCTCGTCCCTCGTCCCTCGTCCCTCGTCCCCCGCCCCCCGTCCCCCGTCCCCTGTCCCTCATCCCTAGTCCCTCCCAGAGGCCTTGCGGCTGCTGCTCAAGCAGAGCCTCAAGGACCCCCCTCAGATCCTGCACACTCGCTGCTCCTTGTGCCTGGATTCACTCCTCCCAGATCTCCACGGACCCTGAGACCTCCCTCCCTGGGGGTCTCTTAGATAGAGACCCAAATGCTACCTTATTCCCGCGGCCTCCCCTGACAATTGTATATGAGCTGAAACTTCAAGTCCAGGGTCCTTTCCATCCTCGTGCTGGCCTTCGTTTTTCTTGTATCTGCACTGGACAAAACAGTCATGGGGGAACTGACTCCATCTGCCCCAGCGAGCCTGCAGAGTACAGGTCTACTTCCTTCACACCTACATTCAAGGTGGCTAAAAGAAGTGCCGGAATACGGAGATGCTTTACAAGTATTTGCTGAATGAATGAATATGGTGTTTCTGTCTGCCTCTGAGAACCCACACACACCAGAGCTGGGCTACATGAGCTCAGGAAATCCAGCGTGAACTCCCTGCTACGTGAGCCATTTCCTTCCACGTCCTTCATACACTGCTGCATAAAATGACCAGAGTTGCTCAGAGAACCAAAGGAAAAGTCTCGAGCTGGGCAGTGTTACAAATGCCAACCCTGCCCCTTGTCAGCTCTGCTGCCCCAGACGGGTCGCTTGACCTCCTACCCCTCTGCTTCCTCATCCATAAAATCGGGATGCCACACGCACATTCTGCAGTAATTATGAAGACGGCAGGGGGTGCTTTCCTGCCCCGTATCACGGCAGCCATTACCAAGGGAAAGTCAAGGAGGACGTGAGGATGCAAGGGGCATCTCCAGCTGATGAAGCAGGAGGATGTGGCATCGTCACGGCCCAAACTCAGTTAAGACTGGGCTTCTGCTGATGGCAGCAGAGGGGCCCAGGTGGATCCAGGGTACAGACAGGTTCCAACAGATGTGATGTCTTGTCCAGACATTCTTGGCTACAGAAATAAAAGGACTTATTGTGCAGAAATGAGAAGACTCAGAATGGGGCTAACATAATGCGTGAGGCACCCCAGGACCTGTGTACAGTCATACATGATATTTAGCACATGTGAGTATATTGGCATTTGAGGGACCTAAACTTAGCACCAGATTCTCTTTCTCTCTCTCTCTCACACACACACATGCACACATACAGAGGGTCTTCAAAAATTCATGGAAGTATGTACTATGAAACACTATGCATGTATTTCAAAATCTTGTACCCAAATAAATGTATCATTTAATTCCATTTTTCTACAAACATTTTTAAGTCCCCTTCATATCCTCTCTTCCATGACAGGTGTGATGGCCAAGAAGAAAAACCTCTTCTTCAATACTTCCAGAGAGATTTTCACCAGAAGGAAGTGACTAGAAATCCACACCAGGTTTTCATTGAGCTCTCTGGCATTAGGAAGGAAGATCAGTGATACCGTGTGGCTTCCAAGGAGAATGGATGTTTTCAATAAAGGGCAACCTCGATCCCTTTGTGGGAAGTTAGAATTTATTCATTATCAATATTGAAGGTCAGACAGAGTCAGCAAAGAGAGCATCTATAAGCAAGGAAAGTTCATTGAAGACTGGAAGCCCTGCTCCTCCCTGTGACTGGCCAGCTAACAACGCCAGTGCTCCACAAAGAAGTCAAAGTGCTCTTCTTTGCTCTCATTTCTAGAACAAGCCTGACCTTCCATGGGGAGTTTAATGGAAATTCCCCCCAGCAATAAGCTCTCCTTCCTTCCAATTCCATTCCCCATTTACTATTAACCACCCCCTATCATAAGTACAGACACACACACACACCAGAATAGCTAAAATCCCACCACCAGAAATGTATCCTTTCATGTTACGCTTGGCTGTGTTCCAGCCATTGTCATTTAAGCTGCAAATATTCCTGGAGGGATAATAATACCATTTACATTTAGTTAGCAACTTGGACTGTACAAAGCACTTTCATTTCCATTATGTCTTTGATCTTGAAAATAGTCTTGAACTCACCAGACCCAACATTAGCAAATGATAGAAATTTAAGTCTCAGGAGTCAGCAAAAGCCACCACCTGTGACACTGTGTGCCACTTCTGATCCAGCTCCCTGCTAATGCACCTGGGGAAGCAGCAGACAATGGCCCAAGTGCTTGGACCCAGGCCACCCCTGTGGGGAACTCAGATGGAATTCAGGATCCTGGTTTCAGCCTGCCAGGCCATTTGGGGAGTGAGCCAGCAAATGGAAAATACCTCCATCCCTCCCTCCCTCTCCCTCTTCCTCCCTCCCTCCCTTTCCCTAACTCTGCCTTTCAAATAAAAATAAATCTTTAAAAAAAAGAAATGCAAGGCTCAGAAATGTCTGTGCAATCAATGATCAAAATGAATAAATGAAATGACACTATGAAATTTGTAAAACAAGCATTTTTGATTCCATTGACATCAAACATCAAAACAGTAAATGAATCGACCACAGTCACCGCCAAGTGGTAAACCTGGATTTCAAACACCTAGTCACAAAACCGAAGAATTCTCAAGTCCAATCAGCCACCATCTCTTCTAGAGCTGGTGGAGTACACAAGGTTGCCAGGGACAGAAGACTGGGAGAGTGGAAGGCATTGAGCTTGGGTAGCAAGCCCAAGGCTGACTGTGCCCTCTTGAACGTAACCTTCCACCCAGCTTCGTTTTCTTTATTCGCAAATTGGAGGTAATGCTATCTTAACATGCACAATTATTATGATGCTCTAAATAAATAGCAACTCCCACAGCACTTTGCAAGACTGGAAAGAGCCATGCAGATAGCAATGAAGAGTTAGGAGATGATCAGAACCTGGGCATCCCACAGTACCCGTTAGTCACTTACCTTTCATCTCATTCAAAATCTATCTCTGCAGAAGTAAAAGAAAGCCTCCCACCCCACCTCCATACTTTGCCTGGGTCCCGTGGGCATATTTGTATAGTTGGTTTTGAGCAACTGTCCCTGACACTCCTTTACATACTACTTTGCTCTCCTTGCAACCCAATGTTTTCTCTGAAACCCTGCTGATTTATTATTGCAAACTTAATTTTTATTGAAAATTAATTAGAACAAGCAAATTTTGCAAAATAAGCTACATGAATACACAAGTGACCTGAACCAATCTCATGTTTACTACAAAGAAATAATTACAAAATGCCTATATCATCAGCCACATCTTGGCCTGGTATTGGACACTACTTGGAGTAGGGCCCAGTTTCAGGTCTCATTGTCAGATATCTAAATCCTGCCTGTGACACTGAGTTTTCCTATCCACACTGCTGTTCCCCAACCCTACAAAATATCTATTCTTTAAGGGCAAAAGAACTGTACAAGCATCTGTTTAGAGATTTAGTTCACTTTTTGCTAAGAGACCAGGATTTGCTTTGGAGGTATCATACCACTCTGTGGATGTACCCAATGGCCTTCCTTATCCAGAGAGCCCTGTGCTGTCCGTCCTCACTGTCCATGTCTCTGGACTAAGAGAATGTTTGGATCAGTGAGTCTCAGAAGACTTCCACTCTGGGCAACCTTTAGGGACAGTCTCATCGTCTCTCCGATTACTTGGAAATGAGTCCAGAGGAAGGGGTGGCAAGGCTGAAGTCCTGCAGGTAGGATCACATACCTGCAGTAGAGGGCCATCTAATACAGTCCCCACCACTCTCCCATGAGTAGCTTGAGTTCACAAGTTTCCTGCCGACCACCGTTCATCCATCTTTCCTCAAATGCCCCTGCAATGGAGAGTCACCACCTCCAGAAGCCACTGACTTTATCCTTGTTTATTCCTGACCCCTGAGAAGTTACACTGAGCTGAAATATGTTTCCTTTCTCTCTCCTCTGTCTCTCTCCGCTTCTCACCCACCCTGTCTCTCCCCTTTCCATCTTCCTTCCCTGTCTCCACTTCCCATTCTCTCCATCTACTCCAGTTCTCCATGCCAAAGCCAAGCAGAACTTTCCAGTAACACACCTAGAATTAGAACCAGATCTCCTGTCTCTCCTTTCCTATTCATCCTATCACACTATGCCACCCCCCAATCCTTGCATATTCATATGAAAAGGACCTTTTACAACATGTTTCCTATTTATATTATGAGTATATTCTTTAACCTCTCATCTACTCATTCATTCACTGGATTTATTGAGTATTTTCTTTTACCAGGCACCATGCACTCAGCATTAAAGAGCATAGAGCTCCTGAGATCAGTAAGCCAAAAAATCTAACCAAAATGCAACACAACAAGAGCTCTGCTAAGGACCCCGCAAAATTCTGTGGGAGTATGGAGGAGGAAGAGGCTAATTGGCTGGGAATGATTTTACCATGAAGGCCTCATCTGTTTCTACATTTCCACTGTTGGATGTAGTAGACCCTCAACACATTTTTGAAAGAGTGGTATTTTACCAAGCTTTGGATGAGGGAGAATTGTCCTCAATTTAGTGGAGGGAGAAACAGCTTGCACATTCTCTGTTGTGCAAGGGACAAAATTCATTTAGGACTCTGATGTGGTTGCCTTGAGATAACATAAGTCTATTGTCACAGCTCTGGGACTTAGAAGTCCAAAATCAAGGTTGTCAGCAGGGTTGGTTCTTTCTAGAGGCTCTGGGGGAATATCTGGGGCTCGTTGGCTTGTGAGATCATCACCGTTTCCATCCTTATATTGTGTTATCCCCTGTATGCATCCACATTACCTTCTTTTGGTAAGGACAACAGTCATGGAGTTGGGGCCTAGCACTCCACCGTGCCCTCAACTTACTTTAATTACATCTGTAAATATCCTCTTTCCAAGTTAGATGCACCCATAGGTGCCAGGAATTAGGACTTGAACCTACTATTATAAGAGATACAACTCAACCCACAATAAACACCATAACTAAAAGGGGAGATGTCATCATTTAATATGCACTCATTTGGTGCCTGTTATGAGACGAGCACCATCCCAGATCCAGAGCCTGCAGAAACAAACAAAACAGACATGGAATCCACCTGCGTGGAGCTGACATTCTAGTGGGGCTGTGGCTGATAACCAGCCAGTAAGAAAACATGGATGCTGTCTGTGAAGGATGCATATCAGGTGAGGTGATAAAGATTACAAAGTCAGGGCAACTTCCCTGGGGAGGTGCCATTTGAGATGAGACTGGAATGAGAAGCAGGAATGGCACAGAGGACATGTCCCCACTCTCGGGAGTGGCTGTGGGACACTGGAGGAGCAAAGAGATCAGTGTTGGAGTCCCGCTTCTCCCTGTGCATCCACTGCAGTTCCTTCTGCTACCAAATGGCCACTTTCCACAGTCTCTCTGCCAAGCCTGGAAGGAGCCAGCCAATAGGCTTGGCTGATTACAACTGCACCTGAGTGGCTGAGCCTGCCAGTACACCTCTGGGGGGCTCTAGGCATGGCTCTACTCGGTCCACCCAATGGCCATCTCTGTACTTAGGCAGCTGCCTTCAGACCAGGGAATAATGCAAAGCCCATTCTGGTGAAAGATAGATAAGGTTATGGCCAGTAACTTGATCCCACTGTACAAAACAGACTTTGTTAGTGGAAAAACTGAATGAAAATTATGAGTTTATTTCTATGCAAAAACACTGAAATCTAGGCATAGTTTCTTTAGACTACATATTTCCATATATTATGAAAAAATGGTGTGCTCCAAAATGAACTATACCTTTAATTCCATTTTCCCCTCATACAATGCCTAAGCACTTCAGCACGAGGCGCTGGAGCGACATGTCCACTGTGAGGATAACAGCCATCGGAGACTGCGATGGTGAGCAATAAACAGCAATGCTGCCTTCGGCAGGAGTGAACACACTGGCCACGTATGGGAGAGCTGGCAGAATCAAATGAGAAGCCAGGGAAGCAGATCTTGAAATGAATGGGAGCCAAGACAATTCTGGGAATTGAAACGGAGCAGAAACAGTGTACGATCTCTTTGGGTAATTATTAGAATGATTGGATGCTGCCGTGTTGTTTTTATGTTAAGACTCAGATTCTAGAAAGTATTTGATTGGCTAAGCCTGAGTCCTGTGCCTACCCTGTGGCCAGGAATGAGGCACCTTGATTGACAATCCCAAGACTGCATCCAATTAGCAAGAGGACAATTCACACAGCAAAGCCCAGGTTCTGTGAACAGAAGAAGGGAGAGTGTTTATCAGGCAAGTAACACCCACATTGTCCTCCAGAATTATCAGCAAATGCATTTCACTGGACCACATCCAGTTCAGGTAATGGAATCCACAAAGCTCGTGGAAATTTCTGGACTTACTGATTAGTGCCATGCGTGTGCCTCTTTATCTAAAAATGTTAACTTCCCAGTAGCCATGCAGGACCTTTTCCTCCAGAAAGGCTTATGCCAAGGCACTGGCAGGCTTCCCTCCAGTCAGACAATCTGATAAACACACACATTGGCATTTGAAAGGCCAGGTCTATGAATGGTCTCTTTTCCCCCAAGAAGTAATTCGTATTAGGGACCTGGTGAAAGAACGAAGAAAAAAAAAAATAGCATGCCCCGATGCCGAATGAGTCTGAACCTTAATGCTGTCAGCAGGCGCTGGATGTGACAGGAGCTGATCTCAGATTAAACAGCTCCTCACCGTGGAGGGGCCAGGTCCCAGGAATGCCTGGAAAAATGGAACAGCCAGAAGTGGGTTCATTCTGCCACTAAGGGCAGCACCTGAAAACCCCTCCTAGGGAAAATCAAATGACAACCCTCAAATGACGACCCCTTCTAGGGAAGAGCATCACAGTGGAAGAGACAGGTGTCTCTGTAGAAGCCACATGACACACGGAGCTAGAGTTCTCCACTCTGCTACGGGTTGGAATCGTATGGAAAGGTTTGTAAAGAAGGGTTGGTTCCCACAGCCCACTCCTGGAGACTCCAGCTGGATGATCTTGCATGGAACTCACTCAAACAGTATCTTCTTAAGCCTCCCAAAGTGATTCTCAAGTGCAACTAGGGGTGGGGGACACCTGTGCCCTTCAGGGTGAAACTCCAATATGACAGACATGGAGGAGGGACAGCATTGAACCGGGAGGTAGGCAACAGCACTTTTAGCAGAATTGGAAAGAGATCAGGAGTTCGTCTTCTGTGGAATGTTCTCCTTGGAGTTCCTGCTTCGGGATGATTTTACCCTCCTAGCATTGCTCTCTCAATGCCACTGACGTAAACAAGCCACAGAATCACCACCCAGAAACCCATCCTTGAAGGACAGACTAGAAAGACTGAGAACTCCAGGGGAAAGGGGTGAAGCTGGACCCCCAAGAGAGCCTTTTCTGCTCGAGCCCAGGCAAAGGGAGCTGTCCCTCTCCCGACGCTCAAGTTCACCCAGGGAGGGAACCTCACCAAAACCTGGGGCCAGCACCCCAGGAGAAGTGAAGGGCATCCATGCCTCAGTGGTTCTCTGCCTTACTGGGGTGGTCATGAATTCTAAAGAACTTTTCAAGGGCTGGGATCTTAGCCAGCTCCCTCCCTCTCTCTCTCTCCTACAAAACACAGTTAAGGAGTAAAAGGCAGGAGAGGAGAGGCAGTGGATGTCAATTTGAAAACAGATTAAAGCAACACAAAAGCACACACTGAGCCTGCCATGAGCAAGGGCTCCTCTCCCACTTTATTTGCCTCATCCCGTTTGGAATCCCCAACCACTCTTGGGCATGTGCTCGGAACCTGTGTTTTACGGATGAGGAATATGGGGTCAGGGAGGGCATATGGATGTCACAGAGCTGGCAAGGAGCAGAGCCACATCTGTCTAATTAGCCCTGACTGCTAAGCAGTCCCAGAAAGGGCCTTCGGTGGGCGCTGCACTGCAGAATCTCGGAGTTTGCCCTTGTGGGACGCCTCTTCTGGAATCTCTCGTGTCCACTTCTCTGCAGCCTTGCTTCGAAGGGCCAGGGTCTCTCACAGAAAAAAAAAAATACTCTAACCGGGCCTCTGGGGACACTCTGCATCTGCAGGCAAGCCCAGGGGACGTCCTCTTTGGCTTTTTACTAAGACGACTTTGGAGGGTTAAGTTTCCAGCCTCAACAGGCTCATCAAAGATACTTCCTCCTCTTAAGCAGTGAATCACAGAATAAAGTCAAACCAGCTGGCAGCCCCGCTGGGCAGGGAGCAGGGATTTGATTCAGAAGCCAAGGGATGCACTGAGTGCAATCAGGTTGCAGGAAGGGGAAAACTAAAAGGAATGACTTCGACCCTGCTTCCTGGGAGCTTCCCCCACACGGGGTGAGGAGGGCACCCCAGGCTGATAGCTTCTGCCTATTGATTGGAGTCACACCATGATCTTTCCCTGCCCCGAGTGCATCCATGACACAAACTATATTTGGGTGTAATAAAAATTGCAAGCTGGGGTGAATTTTCTGAACTTCCCTGCCGGTTCTTACAGGCCCTAATTGCACAGTGCAGCAGAGCGCACGGATGTACGCTGTGCCTCTGCTCGGGCAAGGTCAGAAGCTGCATGTGCAACAGCCCTTGGTCCTTCTTAGGAGCCTTTGCTGCAAACTCTGTGCCCATGGGGCTCCTGAGTAGCTGCCTTGAATCAGCAAGCAATGGCTTTCTAGTTGGAAGAGTCAGCACCTCGCCCACAAAGGTCTTTGATTATCAGTAGACTGGCAGAGCGACCTGTTCAAGACGGAAGAGAAGGGAGTACACTTTTCCTTCTGTCACACCTGCTCCTCTGGGTGGTCTCACCCAGAGGGCAAGAAGTGCATTTCCCAGAACATGATCAAAATTCTCAGATCCAGCCTGATCAGGGACTCCCTCCCCTCTGCTTCTCTCATGCTTCCTCCAGCACTCCCGACTTCCGCCGGCCTTGCCTACTTTGATGCACTGACTGGCCACCTTCCTACCCTCCTTTCTGAGCTGTCTCATCTCTTACCTCTGGCAGCACTTGGCACTGACTCATCTTAAGTAATAAATCTTCAGTCTGGCATTTCCAAGACAGTAGCTGTGTTATATGATCAGAACAGGAAACCCCTGAAGTATCGATTCCATTGCTTGTCATTCACCACTACAACTGCATCCTGAAAACTGTTCCATTCAACTGAGAGGGCATCTACTATACAAATATTATGTGTCTGAGGGTAGAGCATCCCAGCTGGGTGCCCAGGAAAATGGACTCAGGTCTGTAGTGTTGGTCCACGAGGAGACCGGCAAAAGACATTCTTCAAACACATGTACCCTGTGTCCCTAGAGCTACATGAATTGTTCCAAGTTCTCAGAAAACAAGACACGACTTCTTTCCATAAATTTCCTTCGTATTGCATTGTCAATTATCTATCTAGAAAGATATTTTTGTTTCATTAAGGTAATCTTCCACTCCTAATAATTGCCATCATCCTGATGACCATCTAACGATATCTAGAATAGGATCTCGGTGACAGGAGATAGGAGAAGCTGTCTGCAATTATGACTCAATATGGCTGATTACATCAGTTCTAGCTTGAGTTTGAAAATGCCACTAAAGATCATGTATTCTTTGCCCATATTTTCATCATCAAACACTGAAGGGCTCCAACATGGCTGTCATTTTGGGTGACTATGATCTTGCCAAAGAAAGCTTCAAGCCAGCCTAACTGAATTGGCTCCCGACTCTTAGCCATTCTTAGCCTCATGCAGGACAGTGTGAGTCATCAGCAAAAGAACAAAGAGGAGCCTGAAGCAAAGTCCACAGTGCTCTGCTGAATAACAACAAGAGTTGTGAACAGCACAAGAATACGGGCTAACCTATATCAAACATTCGTTAAGTAGCAGGCATTTTTTATAATTTGAGAGGCAGAGAGAGAGAGCTCCTATCCACTGGTTCACTCCCCAAGTACCCACAATGCCAGGTGCTGAGCTGGAGCTATATCCAAGGGCTAGGAACACAATCCAGCTCCCCCACATGGGTGGCAGAAACCCAGTCACTCAAGTCGCCATCACTTCTCCCAGGCTCTGTCTTCTCAGGAAGCTGGCCTCAGGAGTCACAGCCAAGAATTGGCTCTCAGATATGGGATGTGGGCATCTTAACTGCTAGGCCAAAGGCTCACTCCAGTACCAACACTTCTGCCCAGGACTACACACAGCATAGTTCACCCAATTCTAACATGCAGGTTAGATATTATAACACTGTTCACATTTTCTGGATCAGAAACCTGAAACCTAGAGAGATTAAGTAACTTGCCCAAAGCCACACAGCTGTAAAGGGCCAAGCCAAGACGCAAGTCCTTTTCTACCAACTCCAAAACACTGATTTCTAGGGTGCAGAACCTCACTCCCCACTCTCCTGATCCTCAGCAGGGATGAATTCTGTGTTCCATTATTGGGAAGTAAAATTTATTGGTGAACAGATGGGTGATATGTTGGTGCTATAGATAGCTTGGAATAGCTGATGAAGATATGGTAGGTGCCAGAGCCTATTGGAGAGCTCAGAGAGCTGACTTGTCCCTTCAAACCAAGGACGGTGGCGTCAACCCTTCCCCTGTGCCCACATCCACTCTTCTTTCACCATTGGCGATCTCACTCCCAGCCACAATACTTCCAGCCTTTTCTCTTCCCTGAGAGTAACTGCATCAACCCACTGCTGCTTCTAAGTGTCTATTTTGTGGGATGTCTCATTGTGGAAATGATGCTTAATTTGAAAAATCTTCAATATTAATAAGACCTTGACTCTCCCTAACACAGCAGCCTTCTCTGTAAGACGTAGCAGGTTCTATGGGTGCCTAAAACTCTGGGTGACGGCCGGCGCCGTGGCTCAACAGGCTAATCCTCCGCCTTGCCGCGCCAGCACACCGGGTTCTAGTCCCGGTCAGGGCGCCGGATTCTGTCCCGGTTGCCCCTCTTCCAGGCCAGCCCTCTGCTGTGGCCCAGGAGTGCAGTGGAGGATGGCCCAAGTGCTTGGGCCCTGCACCCCATGGGAGACCAGGAAAAAGCACCTAGCACCTGGCTCCTGCCATCGGATGAGCGCGGTGCGCCGGCCGCAGCGCGCCGACCGCGGCAGCCATTGGAGGGTGAACCAACGGCAAAGGAAGACCTTTCTCTCTGTCTCTCTCTCTCACTGTCCACTCTGCCTGTCAAAAAAAAAAAAAAAAAACTCTGGGTGACATCCTCTGAGATGCTCTTTTCCTGCATTTCTCAATCCTGTCTCCTCTTCCACCGTGTCAACCAGCAGCAAAACCTTTCTATACACCCTAATCTCGGTGGAGAAAGATGATTAAGCCCACGGCAAGAACTCAGCTGGGTTTCAGAACACCTGCTTTATGGCCCTGACAGTAACAGCAAGCCTCAAAAGCCTGAGAGAATAACCAAGAGCTGAGCCTTGGAAAAAAAAAAAAAAGTGTGGGCATTAAACAAAAGGTAAAGAAGACTGAAGCAGAGGTAAGCTGTAGAAGCAGGACTGACAAGGAGATAGGCTACCATAAACTGGGGACAGGGGAGTGAGAAGGTTGGTTATTGAGGTAAGCCACGAAGGAAGAAACTACAATCTTGCCCTTCGCAGTGAAAATTGGGAGGGACCAGGACTGGAGTTGTGGCACACTAGGTTAAGTGCCAGTCTGCAACACCAACATCCCACAGGGGCTCCAGTTTGAGTTCCAGCTGCTCCACTTATGATCCAGCTCCTTGCTAATGCATCTGGGAAAGAAGTGGAAGATGGCCAAAGTCCCTGAGCCCCTGCACCCAAATGAGAGACTTAATGAAGTTCCTGGCTCCTGGCTTCAGCCTGACCCAGCCCTGGCCTTTGAGGCCATTTGGGTAGTGATCTGGTAGATGGAACTCTCTCTTTCTATCCCTGACCCCACCCCCTGTAACTCTTTCAAATAAATAAATCTTTTAAAAAAGGAAAAGAAAGTTGGGAGCAAGAGGGGTTTCACAAAATACCAAATGACTAGACGAAATCTCAGAGCAGGCAACACCTATGTCTTCCCCTCCAGTGAACTCTGGGGAGTCTGCAAACCTTGCCAAGAAGCTGTTCCCAGCAGGGCATGGGAGCTGCAGAGTTAGCGATGGCAGCGGGAGGAGTCATGCTGGTTGGGTTGGAGGGTGGCCTCGTAGAGTGGGGTCCAATACAATCCAGTGTTTGGGGAGGAAACCACTAAGAGTTTCAAGGCAATCCAGCAAAGAGCAGAAATACTGAGAGATGGTAGGCGAGCCAGCAGGGCCTGGGGCCAGACACAGGTCAGAAGAAGCATGACCTGTCGACAGGAGGCCATTTAGGACCTCAGACCACAGAAGCAAATGTCAGCACAGATTATGGGGACCCACATGGCTCAGAGTTCACCTGATTCAGCAACAACAGGCGAGGACCACAGACCAGCGTCCCATGTCCTGATGCCCCACCCCTGAGGAAGAGCAAAGGAAAAAGGAGGGAGCAAGCATCTTGGCATTAATGATGCATCTGTCCCAAAGAGATCGAGTGTTAAACTAGATATGGCTGAGCCTGCTTGATTTTGCCAGAATGTTTTCCCGCAACCATGGAGAGCCAAGAGTTCTAACATAGAGAAATAAAGCCACTTGCAGGCCAGCACCGTGGTGCAACAGGTTAAAGCCCATGTCCTGCAGCATCAGCATCCCTGTGGAAGCTGGTTCAAGTCCCGGCTGCTCCACTTCCAATCCAGCTTCTTGCTCATGTGCCTGGAAAAGCAGCAGAGGATGGCCCAAGTGTTTGGGCTGCTGCACCCACATGGGCAACCCAGATGAAGCTCCTGGCTTCTGGCTTTGGCCTGGCCCAGCCCTGGTCATTGTGGCCATTTGGGGCTAAACCAGTGAATGGAAGATTCATTCATTCATTCTCCCTCTCTCTCGTCTCTCCTCTCTGTAATTCTGCCTTTCAAATAAATAAATAAATCTTTAAAATAATAATAGTAAAAGAAATAATGCAACTTGACATTTTTAGAAAGCTGACTTTGGAGGACTGCTGTAACCATGAAAATCCAATGCTCATCATATCACCGAGGAAAAATGAAAGCTACAGGTACGAGTGCATTCTGAGACATGGCCAAGCTGCTTTGGGTCTTGGAGTAATGGCAGAAAATAGAAGCATCCCTCTTAGTTGATGGAACCACTCTGAAAACATCAAATCTCCTTTAGTATTTGGAAACAGGTCGTGAATTGGCAGCAATTTCCCTTCAACTTGCAACAGCATGTAACTACTGGTGTCTTTCAAGGCAGCCAATTCCTGGTTTTCATCTATTTTCACTTAGTCCATCCAAGAAGACATCCTATTTTGCAAGTCCCATTGGGAAATTTCACTGGCATCCACCTCTTCAAAATGATGAATGGTTTCATTGCCAGGCAAAATTTCACTTAGAGGAAAAATATGGTGCTTGGGGCACAAAAAGAAGACTTTCATTGCTAGGAAACACTTCTGGGTTAAGGGGGAACATTTTTCTCCCTCTTACATCATTCCCACCTGAGCCCATAAAATAATAACTTTTGCTCCCTCTTTCCACATTTTTCTTTGTATCTTTGATGGAAGAGGAAACGTCTGGCACCCAATGGTCCATTTTTTCCCACACAGCAGAGGATAAAGCATCACCACCTCGCCTCCTCCTTGTGTGTGTGTGTGTGTCTCTCTCCGGCATCCGCCTACCCAAAACACACACACGCTTTCAAGCTCCTGCGGGGACAGCTCCGATGCCAGATGGTTACTTTCCTTCCCGGAGAAAGAGGATTTCAGAAAGTCTGCTCAGACGACACACGCATGCTATGTCCCCTTTCTAACGTCACCAGTAATAAAATGATCTTTGCTTTGCCCCATAGGACGTGCACGTTGGTTCTAAACTCACAAGTGAAACAGCATAATAACATTGGCCCCTTAACCCTAGCTGAGCTTGTTTTGTGATTTGTCAATGTGGTAGATCTAGAAAAATGATCATAAAATGTTCTCCTTCCTATATCTACATCCTCACAATGGAGCTTCTCCCACCAATAGTTGAAGCTGGCACTCATGCCTTGAGCTAATCATGTGGCCAGAGGAGCAACGGTGACACAAACACTTAAAAGGCAGTTGGGCTTTCTGACATGCACCTGCTCACGTGGAACCCAGCCGTCATGTGAATAAGCCCAGGATAGCCAGCTGGAGGGGAAGAAACCGGTGGAGAGAGAGCACTCCAGCACCCCAACCTTAGAGACCAGTCTGGTCAAGACCAACACAGTCCAATCCAGACCAGAGGAACCACCAGCCAAGCCTTATACAAAATACCAGTCCACGGAATCATTAGCCAAGGGCTGTTGTTAAAACTTCCAAACCATAGAATGACCTGCCACACAGCAACGGGGAGCGACATTCATTGTCCCTGGTTGTTTACTGCATCTGTGTACTTGAGTGGCAAGTCCTACTGATCAGCCTCACGGAACTTCTTGCTATCCTTGCCTGGAACCAGCCTTGTTCACTAAGAGACAATCACTGACTCCCAAACCCTTCTCTGGGGACATTTTCCAGCTATTAAAGGAGGAAGCTTGAAGCAATGACCAAACTTCTGGCAGACAGCTGGTTTTTTTTTTTTTTTTTTTTTTTTTTTTCCAGATTAAAGAGCATCCCTTCTCAGACTAATCTGAGAAGGGGGAAATCCTTAGTGGACACATTCAGCAAGTTGGACAAGTCAACACGTACAGATACTACCCAGTAGTTCCAATGCTTTCAGCCACTTTCATTGTCCTGGAAGATCTGGTTGGTGGGAAATTCTTCAGCCTCCCAGTGTACATGGAATGTGTTCATGGACCGCTGTCCACAGGGGCAAAACCATGTCAGTTTCTCCTCCACACCCGGAAATATGGCGGAATCCCTTTGATGCTGACTATTTTGTAGGCAGCCTTGCGACTGATTTGGATTCGTAATCTTCGTCTGACACAGATGGCATCAAGAATACAAGAGACCCTGCCAAAGCTGACCTCATTAACTCCAGCACAAAGGGGATTATATAAAATAAATTAAACTCAAAGAGTCTTAGAGAATTCTAGGATGTCTGACCTTCTGTGGCAAAGTGAGCTCCAGGAATGATGATGCGACTTGTTGCTTGTCTTTGGGTGTCACAGTTTTGAGGGCTTGTTACCAACAAAACAATGTTGGAACTGGTTAGATGGCAAAAATGATGTTGTGATGCCAAGCCGGCTCTGAAAATTCTATTTCTCGTTTAGCTAAGTAACAACCAGCTCCTCGCTGAATTTTGCATTTCAGCAAAATTTAAATTTACAATTTCTTGTTCATCTGCAAAATTTGGATTTACTGCTTTTTGTTTGAGGAAGAAACCATCAATGTTTTATAGCAAAAGAAATGGGAGAGAAAGAATTCCTTGTAAAAGTTGGTTACAAGCTCTACCCATATGAAGAAAATTAAATTTCCCTGCAATGATATAACACAAGTAAAACTTTGCTTATGTGTAGCTCTGTGTCTACCTCTGCAGAGGGGGCTGAGAGCTCTCATCAGAGGATCAGGAGAGGAAAAGGAATAAAAATAATCATAAAGAGGGTGGTGGGCAGGACAGTAGACAGAGAATGTTTTAAGCGGTCGGGCTTTTTGGTTTTTCTGTCATTTACTGGAAGTGAGATTCAAGGAAAATAAAAATATGTCCGGGTTTTGTTAGCAAGAATGTGACTAATCATGTGTATCAGATAGGAAAGTGGTAAAGACTGGAGGGGATCAGGTGGCTGCCCAGCACACTCAAGGCACTCGGGGAATGGCCGGGCACCTCTGCCCTTTAATTAAGCCCTTTGCATTGTAGTCAAAGCCATTTGCAACCTGGGCCCAACTCAAATTCTCAAATCCTATCATCTCCCCGTACATTTTGCCTTCTACATGCTAGCAGCCCTGGCCTACAGCGTGGCTCCCAGAAAGTTCCTTAACTCCTTCTTACCAGTAAAAAAAACATGCAACCCACACATGCAACCATCACAGAATTACATCAGATTGTGCGTTTAAAGAATTCAGATCAAGGCTAATGGTGTACTAAGCACTCTATAAGTGTTTGATGAAATTATTATTATTATTATTATTGGTCAGCCTTCTACATCTCTCTGGACAGTGTTTCATTCTACCCTGCCATTCTAAATCCCGCTCTTCTTTAAGTCCTAGTTCCCTGCTCCCTTTCAGGAACGGCCACCTCTGCTGGGATATCGCCCCCACGTGCCTCTCCCAGCTCCCTTGTCATATCACGTTGTCATTACTTGCTCATCCATCTGTCTGTCCAAGAAGTCTGCAAGCTCCTGAAGCAAGAACGGTGCCTTCATTCATCCCTGCGTCACCAGCCCCCAGCACAGAGCCCAGCGCCTTGCAACTGCTCAGTGAATAAGCATGTGGATTCGGTCCACTTCCAAAAAAAATCACAGCACTTACTTATAATCTTTATTAATTTTGATTAAGTTTTAAGCAGGAAAAATGATTTAACCTGGTTTCTTAGCCTATTCAGACTGCCAATCAAATCTCATACCCCAAGTAGCCTATGGCCAACAGAAATCCATCCATTCCTCATTGTTCTGAAGACTGCCCAGTCCAAGACCCAGAGCCTGGTCAGGGCTGACTTCCAAGTTCATAGACAGCTCCTGAGCACTGTGTCCTCAGATCAGGAGGGGGCAGCTAGCTCGCTGCATCTCCTTTATAACAGCATGAATCCCATCCAGGAGGGCTCCACCGGCATGGGTGCAATCAGTCCCCAAAAGCCCAATCCCCTAGAACCTTCAGTTTGGGAATTAGGGCTTCAAGATATTAGTGTTTGGCTGATGCACACACTCAGACCATAGCAGGTGGTTTACACTACAAAGGAATGGACCTCTAAATTAAGCCCAAGTGTGCAGCTTCTAGCATAGCCGAAGCAAGTGTTCCCACCTCTGACGCCTCGAGGTTGATTTCACATTGATATGTGCTGAGCCATGCTACCTCTTGGTGGCAAGATGGCTGCTGATGACCTCTGACTTGATGGTCCCAAACCAAAGAGGTTCTCCTTCCCCATAGTTCCAAAACTTTTTCAGAATTATAATTTGTTGGGCCAATGCCTACCCTTAGATAAAAGCAGGAGGAGCCTCATAAGCTCTAAGAGATAAGTAGTTTCCCAAAGGAAAGGGGCACCGTTACCAGGAGAAAGAGAAATGGGCACTCCACAGGCAACAGTATACACGTCTATCGCAGGTTCCCACCCGGCTCCAGTCGTGTTTGCTCCTAAAGCCTCACCTGGCACCTTGGGCTTCCCGGGATGCTCATCACTCGCTTTCTTCCCTATCTGTGTGGGAATGGCTCCTTCCAAACAGTATATGGCACTCAGGGAGACCCACTGGCCACACAGGCTCCCTGCACCCCTGCTGTCCTGAGTCATAGCCACACAGCTCCTTCCTAGGGCTGGAGTGTAGAGGTCTCAATACAGAAGCCCTCTCTCCCACCCTGAGGCAAGGCCATCTGAGAAATGCGCAGAGGAGTTCGATGGTGGGGCTTTGAAAGTCACCTTCACCACCAAGAGAGGCATTGGACTGTGTGGCAAAAAATGGGCTCCTGGATGTTGCACCCCAGAACTGGGCAGACGTGCTCTGCCTGGCCTCAAAGGCAGCAGAGCCCCTGCAGGCTTCCCCCGCGGAAGCCCTGAGGAGTGGAGAGGGTTTGCTTTCTACAGGCACAGAAGGACGAGGAGAAAAGCAGGAGGAATCAGATCAGGAGTGCTTACTCCCTCCTCCCAAGCTAAGCATCCAGGCTAGCCCCCGCTTCCCTAGGGGAGGAGCAAGGGAAGTGCGAGGGAACCAGGCTTGCGGTGCTAGATCAACGGGCGCTCTTGCACGCAGAGGACGATCAGTGTGCCCCCAGCAGCCCACCAGGGCAGGCTCGCTGGAATTCTGACCCACAAGAAGGCTTCCTCCGTCCAGGCAAGCTCCCTTTGCAGGCAGTGAGAAGGGATCGATGGGGATGTTTTCACTCCTGCAACATCTCCAGCAGGGGGTGTGGGAGGCAAGGGAAGGGGAGGGCTCAGTAGCTGACCCACGAAAGTAACTCCTGGGCAGTTCCATTGTCTTCCGGAAAACAGTGTGTGGACTGCCCCCGGGTTTGTGCTGACTCTCAGCTTCTCTGCTGTTACATCGCCTGCTGGGGTTCCCCCTGGGATTTATGGGGAGTCTCACTCCCTCTAAGATGTCTCTGTAAGAATGCCCATAATTCAGTGAGCACTGTTTCGATTTTCCTCACTAATTATTTTCCCTCTCAGTTACCCATCAGCAATTTTTAACGTCAGGGGATGTTTCTTATATACCATGGGGCTCTGGGTTTCTATACACAACTAATTAAGGGAAAATCAGACCCCAGTGAAGATGGAGAACCTACGACACACAGACTAGCTCTAGGTGCCAGGGAGACCCAGGGGAGACAGAAAAGTGAGGCCTGACCTTGAAGACAGGCTCATTCCCAAGGCCACTTCCTATGAATACAAATGACTTGCAAAGCAAGCACATTTTAATGCAGCTGTTTCTGTTTACGATATTTCTCACTACACAAGACAGGGTGGGTGCACAAGGCAGACATTTCATTCTGTTCTCTCTACAAAGAAGATTCAGCCTTCTCCTAGCAAATCATTTTGTTTCCAAACAATGGACCATGAAAACCTTACAAACAAATCATGTTTTCCTTTTTTACCTCAGCCACCAGGGAGCTCAAAGCCAACGTTTACTTCCCACAATTTTTTTTTAATGACTTGTATGTTGATTTTAAAGAGCCAGTTCCTTTTTTTTCCTTTGACAGGCAGAGTTAGACAGTGAGAGAGACAGACAGAAAGGTCTTCCTTCTGTTGGTTCACCCCCCAAATGGCCACTACTGCTGGCACACTGTGCTGATCTGAAGCCAGGAGCCAAGTGTTTGCTCCTGGTCTCCCATGCGGGTGCAGGACCCAAGCACTTGGGCCATCCTCCACTGCACTCCCGGGTCACAGCAGAGAGCTAGACTGGAAGAGGAGCAACCGGGACAGAATCCGGCGCCCCAACTGGGACTAGAACCTAGGGTGCCGGCGCCGCAGGTGGAGGATTAGCCAAGTGAGCCATGGAGCCAGCCTACTTCCCATAACTATACAAAACTGTGGCAGGTGTTCCACAAACTACTCTTACTTTGATTGGATTTTGCTACCTTAGTCATTCCTTAGCCCTGATTTGTTTGCCCAGTTACTGCAGAATGCTCTGGGTATGACAGAGTCCCTGGGCCTCTCAGATCCACTGTCTTAGAAAAAGGCCCCTCACTACCCTTCTCTGCTTTTCTGTTCAGAATTTCAGAAAACATGTGCCATTACAGAGAGCTGGCAACAACCCATGTACAGAATGGGTAAGAAACGGTTGAGAAAAGGAGTAACGGCTTAGGTAGAAAGGAATGTATCAACTAGAACGAGAAGGGGGCTGAGTAGAACAGACCACGTATAGCCAAGAAGGAGGGCTAGCATTACAGATCTGAGCAGTGCGAGGGCCGAGGCGAGGGGACAGTACAGGGTGGAGGGAACAGAAGATGCCACGGCCACGGCAGGTGGGCGGTCAAGAAGGGCAGTGGAAATGCCACGGGTGCAGAAGCCCAGTCTCTTGTTCATGACCATCACACAGCCCCGGCACGTGCTCACACTTAACAAATACGCATGCAATGGATAAATGCCTCCGTGGGGATGCTTGTTCGTGGCTCTGATTCTCTGTCACTTTATCTTGAATTCAATCATCTTATCATTCTTTCATAAAACTGTGAAGAAAAGACAGTAACCTCTAATCAGCACAGTTCAAACATTACTGAGCCCTCAGCACGTGGCGTGGCCAGCATGGCCGATGCCATGGGAGAGACACTGATCCCATGTGACTTAGGGTTCGTCAGATCATGGTAGTTTAACACACGGCTTCCTGATACCTTGGGTTTGTATCCCAGCTCCACTTCTTGGCACCTGTAGGACCACAGGCAAGTTACTTAAACACTCTGTGCCTCAACTTCCTTGTCTGTGCAATGGGGATAATAGTCATAACTGAAGACAACCCTTGGGCTGACTGAGCCAAGGTATGAGGCTGGAGACCTGGCCAGCCGGCTCACACCTGCAGGGGACCCTGGGAGCTGCTGCTCTGGGGTATGAGAACAGAGCTATCAAGAAAGGAGAGGAGCTAGAGTCCCAGGCAGAACAGAGGACCTCGAGGATGAGATCAGTAAGGACAGTGGGATAACGGCAGAGCCTGGCCCCATGAGCCAGAAGTCAACTCAAGAACTGGGTCTCTGGATCCGATGAGACAGAACAGCTGAAGGAGCCAGGCCTGCAGGGTCTTGATTCTCAGCTCCTCGCCAACATCCTCCCAACGGCGTGCACTGCTGTCCCTGTTTCCTAAGCACCAGCTTCCACCCAAGTTCCCGAGAACCTCCACGGATCCTCTCTGACCCGCTCTCCTGCATCCCTTGGCCAAAACACAACCCGAATCCACACCTTCCCGCCACCTCTCCACCCCCACCTAGGTCAGGCCGCCCCTCCCCCATGGGCTCTGCTGGAGCGTCCCCTTTCTCTGGACAGCAACACCTACTCACTCCCTCACCTTCCTGCAATTCACTGGCTTTCTGTTGCCCTTAGAATAAAATTCTCCCATCTCCCTTCATCCCACAAGAGCCTTGTCTCCTGGGCTCTGTGGTCCTCGTCTTCCCCTCCTTTGCTCTCATGCACCACGATTAACCATACCACCCTTCCTCGTATTTCCCAAGCACGCCAAGCTATTGCCACTCTGCAGCCCTCTGCATGGGATCCTCCCTCTGCTCTCTGCTCCCCGTTCTCTGCCTGCGTGGCTCCTCCGTGGCATTCGGGCCTCCAGTGGGTGCGTGACCTTCCCTAACTCCTGGTGCTGCACAGGTGCCTCACCCCACATTACCCTGCTCCCACTCCATGGCACTCAGACGTGATAAGGATGCTCTCAAGAGGTTGCCCAGGGACGTGGCCACTGTGCCTCCACCCCAAGTACATGGTGAGCCTACGAGAGAAGACTTGGCTCACTACTCTACTCTTCCCCAGGGCGTCAACGGTATCTGACACATAGATAGGTGCCATGCTGGTTGAGTTGAGCAATTGAACCAATTTGTTGAGTTGAGCAACTGAACCAACCGTGATGTGCCCCAGAGTCTGGGCTGGTTCTGAGCTCACAGGGGAGCATGGGTAGAGAAAAAGAGGGCATAAAGACCAGAGACCAAGCAAGATAGGAGCAAGAACTTCCAACCAGACATTCCAAAGTCACTGCACTGGAGATGGGAAATCTGTGTGGGGGGAGATAGGTACAGGCACTCAGAGGAATCAAGCCAAGTCGGCAGAAAACCCACGTGATCAATTCAACAATGACCTCTAGAGCTCCCCACCACGAGCAAGGCTCTAAGTGATACAGATGCAGAAATGAGTAGCTTTTGCCCCTCGCCTTAAGTTACCTCCTGGGCTAGCGAAGCCAAGCACAGTTCTGGTGCCACACGGAGAGTGCTGGGATAAAGTCCCCGTTCAGAGCATCGAGGAGCACAGGGGAAGGAATCCTCACCTTGGCTCAACCTTGGAGCCAAGAAAGGCTGAGGCTTGATGGCCAAGGAGCAGCTCCCAGCAAACACATCGGCCCTAATAGAGCTGAACCCCCAAGGTCCTGCAAAGCCCACAAAGTCCATCCCTGTACTTGTTGGCATCCAACTTCCCCAGCTAAACCTCTTGGCTTCCGGGTCTGCCAGTCGGCTCCCTCTCTCCTTGGTGTCCCTGTTCAAAGCATGCCTTTCATCTGAAATCTCTTTGAAGCCTGCTGGACTTGCTCTCTTCTGCTGCTCAAAGTAACTACTGGAAACACGACCTCTTGGCAGTGACCTGGCTCTGAACCGGTGCTGGTGGGAGGTTAAATGGGTGCATGCTTTGGGAGAGTCATTTAGAACTCCGTTTCAAAAGTCTTCTTTAAATGACCACGCCTTTATTGTTCTGAGAAATCCTGCTCCTCAAAATCTACCCCAAGGAAATGATCTTAAACTTGGAAAGAGGGCCCTGCGTTGTGATGTAGCAGCAGCTAAAGCCATCACCTGTGATGCCAACATTCCATATGAGTGACAGTTTGAATCCCTACTGCTCCAATTCCAACCCAGGTCCTTGCTAATGTGCCTGGGAGAACAGCTGAAGATGACCCAAGTCCTGGGGTCCCTGCATGCACATGGGAGACCCAGAAGAAGTTCCTGGCTCCTGGCTTTGGCCTGGCCCAGCTCTGACCATTATAGCTGTTTGGTGAGTGAACCAGCAGGTAGATTTTTCTCTCTCTCTCTGTCTCTCCCTCTCTCTCTATAACTCTTTCAAATAAATAAATAAATAAATAAATAAATCTAAAAAGAAAACTTGGAAAGAAAGATAAAGGCTTTCTCTAAGTGTTCACTGTAAGAGGGCACTTCAAAAATTTGTGGAAAATAGAATTTAAAAATTTATTTTAATGTAAAAAAATTTGAATCCATAGGTATTTTTCATAATATGTATTTTCTGCAAACTTTTTGAAAATCCCTTGTATAGGCTAAAATTATTAACAACATAAGTGTTCACTAATAAAGGAATAAATATTTTTGAAATGTTTCTCTGGTAGAATATGATGCAACCATTACTAGGGATAGGTTCCTTTTTTAAGAAATTATGTATTTATTTGAAAGGCAGAGTTACAGAGAGAAAGATCTTCCATCCGCTGGTTCACTCACCAAACAGCCATATTAGTTGCAGCTGGACCAGACCAAAACCAGGAACCGAGAGCCTCATCCAGGTCTCCCACGTGGATGCAGGGGCCCAAGGACTTGAGCCGTCCTCTGCTGCTTTCCCAGGCACATTAGGAGGGAGCTGGACTGGAAGTGGAGCAGAACTTGAACCAGTGCCCATACAGGATGCCAGCATTACAGCTGTTGGCTTTACTAGCTATGCCACAAAGCTGGCCCCCAGGGTATTTTCTAGGAATGTCTAAGATCCTGAGGAAATACTGTAAAAATAATGTTAAGTGAAATAGGATTTTAAGACTTATTGGCAATATGAATGGTAGCTATGTTAAAAAAAAAAAATCTATGCCACTGGGCCAGTGCTGTGGCCCAGCAGGTTAAAGCGCTGACTGGCATCCCATATGGGTGCTGGTTCGAGTCCCAGCTGTTCCACTTCTGATCCAGCTCCCCACTAATGTGCCTGGGAAAGCAGCAGAGGATGACTCAAGCCCGTGGGCCCCTGCACCCATGTGGGAGACCTGGAAGAAGCTCCTGGTTCCTGGCTTTGGATAGGCTCAGTTCCAGCCATTGCAGCCATCTGGGGAGTAAACTAGCAGATGGAAGACCTCTCTCTTTCCTCTCTATGTCTCTACCTCTCTCTATAACTTTCAAATAGATAAAATAATTATTTGCCATTAGAAGGCAATGAACAATAAATGATGGCCAGGATGCATGGATAAAGTACCCTAATGCACTGTTGGTGGGCATGTAAACTGTTCCAGCCATTGTGGAAGACAGTATGGAGAAACCTCAGAAATCTGAATACAGACCTACCATATGACCCAGCCATCCCACTGCCGGGAATTTACCCAAAGGCAATAAACTCAGCATATGAAGGAGTGATCTGTACCCTCATGCTGATTGCAGCTCAATTCACAATAGCTAAGACAGCCCAGATGTCTGTCAACTGAAGACTGAACTGAATAAAGAAAGTACAGTACATGAATACCATGGAATACTACACAGCAGTAAAAAAATATAGTCCTGTCGTTTGCAACAAAATGGATGCAACTGGAAACCATTACACTTAGTGAAATAAACCAGTGCCAAAAAGACAAATACCACATGTTCTCCCTGATCTGTGGTAACTAACGGAGTACCTAGAAGGTGATCATGGGAGTGAAACTGACACTCTGAGGTGCTGAGGTGCGATGACTTTGAACAGCCCTTGTCTCGACTGTTGAGGAGCAGTTTTTTTCTTTTCATATTATTTGTTGAATTCCTTACTTAGTGTAGGGTTAATCTTATGTGTATAAAGTTAATTGAAAATTGATTTGAGTAAAAATTCAGAATGGGAATAGGAGGAGGAGAGGGGGAGAAGGGTGGGAGTGTGGGTGGGAGAGTAGCGTGGGAAGAATCACTATGTTCCTAAATTTGTATATATGAAATGCAGGAAGTTTGAGTACCTTGAAAGAAAAGTTTCTAGGTAGAAAAAAACCTAGGCCTTTGCTGTCTTTCGAGAGGTGGGAAGTGATTAGAGAGAATACCACAAGCTGAGTTGCTACATCTCCATGTGTGTACCATGGATACACAGGAAGCCCTAGGTCCATTTAAAAAGATCAAAGCACTATGAAAACCAAAATGAAAGTGACTTTTGTGCTATGGAGGTTTTTAAAATAAATGAATAAAAATTGTGTATGAGAGAGAGAAAGATCCCCTCAACTGGTTCCCTGCCCAGATGCCTGTAATGGCCGGTGCTGGGCCTGACTAAGCCAAGAGCCAGGAACTCAGCCCAGGTCTCCTACATTAAATGGCAGGAACCCAAGCACTGAGCCAGACATTTCAGGACCACGCAGTGGACGCCCAGGAGGGAGTCAGCCCATCCCGTAGATAGACCTGCCCTGGGCCAGCCTCCCCGCCACACTGGTCAGGAACTCGCCCTGGTTCATTAGTGTGGGGTGCCCGAGATCAGTACTCGCCCACCACTTGGGGTTTGTGCTGTGCAGGCTGTGGTCAATTTCTGGGTATCTCCAATTCCAGAACTTGGGTTAAGTCATTGTTCTTTTTACCTTAGGAAATAAACTCTTCGGAGTTCTAGATAGATGTGTGTGGACAATTTGAATGACTGCACTCAAGATCATGTTCCCTAAACTTGCAAAAATAAGAAAACACAAAAGCGGATCCCCTGAAAGAGGACCGTTTTCTTCATGTTTATTTTTACCAGGTGTGATATATACTAAGGTGTATCTATGCAAGAAAGAAAAGGTGGTTAGAGAGAGATCAGGCATTAACAGCGACTCTCTGTGTAATGGTACTAGGTGATTTGGTTTACTCTACTTTTCCCAATTTTCTGAATTAGATCCATTTTCCTTGATTACTGTATATTACTTCCATATCCTTAAAAAGAAAATCTGCTTCTAGAATGGATTCTGTTGCAGATAATTTGGTGGTGTGGAAAGGGGGGGATTCGAATGCTGTCCCTTACCTTACCACTTAGTTTTCCGGGAAGACAGTTCTCAACACAGAACTGCTGGTCCCCTGATGCCTACACACCATTGCTGGTACTTGGTTTCATGGTGGTTCCTGCTCTACTTGGACATGAAATGCCCGATTCCACTCCCTAAATACTGCTCCACTGCCTTCAACTCTAAGTGCTTATATTCCACTAGCTGTGCCCCAACCCCAGACCTAAACAGGAGAAGTGTGCCAGTCAGGGGCAGCAGCTGGTGATGCAGAATCAACACACTTCTGGACCAGCGCTGTGGCTCAATAGGCTAATCCTCCTCCTACAGTACCGGCACACCGGGTTCTAGTCTGGGTCGGGGCACCGGATTCTGTCCTGGTTGCTCCTCTTCCAGGCCAGCTCTCTGCTGGGGCCCGGGAGTGCAGTGGAGGATGGCCCAGGTCCTTGGCCCTGCACCCGCATGGGAGACCAGGAAAAGCACCTGGCTCCTGGCTTTGGATCAGCATGGTGCGCTGCGGGCAGCGCACCGGCCACAGCAGCCATTGGAGGGTGAACCAACGGAAAAGGAAGACCTTTCTCTCTGTCTCCTCTCTCACTTTCCACTCTGTCAAAAAAAAAAAAAAAAAGGAAAAAAAAACACACTTCTGTCCTTACACCTAGTGACTGGCCATTCCAGTTAGGAGCGGCAGTAGATCGATCATGATGAAGATCAAATTATTCACAGCCTCCCTGCATCCATACCCTTCACGAAGGGATTTTGTGGACCCCACTACCCAACATACACATGCATCTAAAGACGAAGATAAAATCCTGTAGTTTGCAACAAAATGGATGCAACTGGAATCACCTCTTTGAGTCTAAGTTGGCCTCGTGAATTTCTTTGGGCCGACAAAATGCAACAGAAGTGGCAAGGTGCCGGGTCCAAATCCAGACTACTTTGGCCACTTCCACCCTCCCTCTTACATGTGGGCAAGCCCATGTCTCACATCCTGTGAACACGCACAGACATCCTGCAGCCAAGCCCCAGCCAGCCTGCTACAGATGAGAAACCAATGAGAGCCTATCCAACATCAACAGACTTGCCACCAAGCCCATGGCTGATGGTAGATGCGACCTGCGCCTGTCTGAAAATAGAAGACCACTCAACTCACCACCTGATCCTTGGGCGATCATTAAAGCTTATGGTTTTAAGCCACACAGTTGTTTTAGGGCAATCTGTTAACACGGCACAGTTGTAGCAGTAGGTCCTGAGACAGAGTGGATGCTCCAGTTCTTGGGAGTGTCGTGTCTTCCAAATCACACAAGCCTCCACCCAGAACATAGCTCTCTGCAACAGCATCCACGGGAGCATCAATCTCACCGTGGTCCTACTGTGTTCTCTGCTCGGGTCCCAGCCTCTGATGGGCCAGATCCTACCCTAGCTTCTCTTGCTAACATGTTGCAGGCAGAATTCACCTTAACAGTGGCCATGAACCTCATTTGCAATTCCTGAGCTACTAGACATGGACATTGACTGAAATCTTGCACCATATATTAAGCTTCCACTTACTTCACTAATATAAGGGCCCTATGCAGTGAGTATTGATTTCCATTGTAGAAGGAAACTGAAGGTCAAAGAGTTGGCATATTTGCCCAGGATCACACAGTCAACAACTGGTAGAACTGCTGTTTTTTTAAAAAATATTTATTTATCTGAAAGTCAGAGTTACACAGAGAGAGAAGGAGAGGCAGAGGCGAGAGAGAGATCTTCTATCTGCTGGTTCACTCCCCAGTTGGCTGCAATGGCCAGAGCTGTGCCAATCTGAAGCCAGGAACCAGGAGCTTCTTCCGGGTCTCCCACATGGGTGCAGAGGCCCAAAGGACTTGGGCAATCTTCTACTGCTTTCACAGGCCATTAGCAGAGAGCTGGATCAGAAGAGGAGCAGCTGGGACTCGAACCGGCACCCATATGGGATGCTGGCACTGCAGGCAGTGGCTTTACCCGCTATGCTACAGTGCCGGCCCCTAGAAGTATGATTTGAAAGCATATTTGACTCTCAAACTCTGCACTACACACAACTGCCATATGCATCAGTTAGCTTTTGCTGAAATACAAACCACCACAAAACCACTTACCTCTCACTGATCTGGTGATAATCTGGCACTTGGCTCATCTCAACTGTGGTCATTCATCCACCCGGCTGGTAGGGGTCCTAGCTGGCTCCACCTGTCTCTCCTCCTCCCCACTTCAAGGACCTGCAGGCTAGCCCAGACATGCCCTCTTCCTAGCAGGGGCAGAGTCACTTTCCACAACAAATCATACAGGAGGATAAAACAGAAGCTCTGTTTAGGGTTGTTGCAGACAGATGGGTATAGGCCTGAATCCCAGCATGCAACTCACTGGCCGAGAGGGAGTGGGGGTCCTCAGGTGAGTCCTGTTGCATCTCTGAGCCTCTCATCTACAAAACAATCAAAGTCACCCACAGTTGTCCTGAAGATTCAAACAGATGCCACTGTGAAGCACTTAATCCAAACAGGTGCTTGATACATGAGTTTCCTCTCCTTACTTTCTCTTTACTTCCTGCATGGGGAATAGGTGATCCATCTAGCTATCTATTTGGATGGATGATTGATAGATAGATAGATAGATAGATAGATAGATAGATAGATAGATAGATATAGATGACAGACAGACACACCCATGAAAGAAAAGTCTAATCAAATCCCAAATGAATGTAGGATAGAGGAAAGTTTCACAGGGTATCCTCACTTGCAATATAGATAATCACAAACAAATGGATACTTTGATAAAATTGCATCTAATTCTTTCAAATTTGGAGATGGGGGAAACCAATGCCAGTAGAGTAAAATGAATGAAGGGAATGAAGATATGTGGAGTGTCAGATGCACATCCTGTGTTAGCACTGGGTGTGTTAATTGGCTACTATGGCATAATCAATTTCCACAAGTCTCAGCAGCTTAAAACACACATTGTGTATTCTGCACACCCATTTGTGAGTTTGCCAGGGCAGGCTGATCAAGGACAATGGCAGCCCCAAGACAGCTCCATCTCCCAAGCACACTTCAAGCCTTTCTGTTAAATTCCTATTGCCACAAACAAATCGTATGCCCGAGCCCAGGAGCAATGAGGTCAGAGTGTAGATCTCAGCACAAGGCATTCCCACAGGGGTGGTAGCAGATGGAGAGGGCACATCAGAGCCTGAAATGTAGGCAGGTAAAATGCAAGGTGAAGGGGGCCAGAGGAAGACAGGCACAGAGGGAGGACAAGGTGGCAGGACGGGGGGGGGGGGGGGGGGGCATGTCCCCAACTCCAGGTGTAACTTCCAGGAAACACTGAACCACAGAGCTTTATAACGAAAGCATCCCGAGTCGTAGGTTACTGTCCAGACCACCAGATGGAGCCCATGAGCCACCTTTGCTTGACCCCTGCTCTTTACCACATGGCCTATCCCTAAAGAATTCCATGATCTTTCCATGATGAAGGCTGGGCCCCTGGGACCACTCATAACTGTCAGGTGATGACAACAAATGGAGCAGCAGCCTTGCCGCCTGTCGGGGGACAGCAGTAGCAGGGGCCCTGGGTTCACGGTAGCAAAGTGGTCTGAGGGAGGTCGGGGAGGAGAAGTTACAACTTCCGTTCTTAGCAGCAAGTGGCTTTCTTCCATCAGACCTCTAGCTACAACAGTTAGCAAAAAGGGTTGTCATTTCCAATCCATCCATCTTCCCAGGTTGTTAAAGAATGCCGTCTGAGGCTAAGTTGGCAATGATTCCTTCTTCAACACCTGGGATGGTTAGTATCGGAGATCCTCACTTGAGCGGAACTTCTTTATATATTCCTGCTGAAAAGTTTAAAAAAGGGGGGAGGGAGGGAGCCGGCACTGTGGCATAGTGGGTAAAGCCGCAGCCTGCAGTGCTGGTATCCCACATAGGCACCCATTCAAGTCCCAGCTGCTGCACTTCCAACCCAGCTCTCTGCTATGACCTGGGAAAGCAGCGGAAGGTGGCCCAAGTCTTTGAGCCCCTCCATTCACATGGGAGACCCGGAGAAAGCTCCAGGCTCCTGGCTTCAGATCGGCCCAGCTCCAGCTGTTGCAGCCATTTGAGGAGTGAAGACCTCTTTCTCTCTCTCTGCCTCTGCCTCTCTGTAATTCTGCCTTTCGAAAAAAATATATTTTTTAAAAAGTATGAGCTTATTTTGGTACAAAAAATTTGGATGCAAAAATTATTTTTATAATCCATAGACATGCATATGATTATGAAAAAAAGATGCATGGACTTTATAAACTCTTGCACCAAAGTATACTCACTTTTAATTGCAGTTTTCCCTGGACTTTTTGAAATGTCTTATATTGAGCCTTTGCTTTATGCCAGGCAGTGTTATAAGTATATGGGTTTTAAGATACTGAAGTTTCTTAATTATGCCATGATAAAAGTATTGCTGTCTCATTTTACAGAGTAAGAAAGTGAGACACATAGAGGCAGAATAATGTGTCGAAAGTTACGCAGTCAATAAAGGAGCCACTTTCCCCAGTAGATAATTCTGGAAAAGTAAATGACCCAGCCTTCAGAAAAACTCACATAATTCTCAACATCGCTTTTACGAGTCAGAGTTATTTATTAAAGCTCTATTCCACGGTCAACATATTTTATCTCTCAACAGCCTGAAGGAGCACAACTTATCCCATGTGTGAAACAAGAAATTAAGGCTTAGAGATTTGAAATTATTTCTCCCACCTCCCACTTACAACCCCAAAGAGGGTACGGCACCCACATCTTTCAGATTCCACTCTGCAAACAGAGCATCGTTTCCATTCCATCTGTCTGCCCACGCTATTAAATATTTCTGGTCTAAGCTCAGTCAGCAGAGCCTCCAGTTCAGGAACGAGGCTCATAAATTTTTATTTATCTTTCCTCTGAGTCCTTCACTCCCCACCAGAACTCCAGACTCCTCGCAGCCTCCCCAGACCTAGCCCAGAGATCCTGGAAGTCAGGCCTGGCCTCCCCATGGTCTATTTTTCCCACCAAGAGTTGTGCCTACCACTCCACATGCTTGGGAAAAAAGCAGTGACTAATCCTCCTCCATCCCCTTGCCATTTCCAACTTCTTCCCAACAACCCAGTCTCAGCTTCCTTGGAATGCCCAAGTCAGAGCCATCTCCTAAAATCACAGGGCACTAGAAATTTTAGCAGCATCATGAAACTTAAAGATGATCTATTCTACCATCTTACTTTGTAGAGGGGAGAACTGTGAAGCTTTCTAAAAACACCAGCCCTCACTGAGCTCTGACTCTTCCCATTCCCTTCATTGTGTTGGGTTTTGCTGTTGATGATGAAGATGTCACACATTTGAAGACTAAGCTGCATATTTGTCTTAGAGCTTCCTTAATTGTCTCCTTAATATATTGTCTCTCAATTACATTAAGTGATCAGACATTCAAACCAGAGGACTCTTAAGAATTCACTGGCAATAATAGACAAATTTAAAAAGGAGGGAATGTCTCACATGGGAAGCAGTCCAAACAGCAGACTCATAGAATGACAATCGCTTTAAGTAACACTCTGACCTCAGAATCAGCCCTTAAGGCATTTGGATGTGGTTGAAAAGCCCATGAGAGCATTTCAGGCATGGAAAGCCAAGACATTGTGTCAAAAAATATCCTACATGAAGGATCTCTGTGAGACCCCAGTGGAAAGAAGGGGCCATCAAAGAAGGATGTACTTTTCTCTGAAGGGAGGAGAGAACTTCCACTTTGCTTATGGCCCTGTCTAAATACTGATGGAGTTTGTGGTCACAAAAGGCTTCCATAGCCTTTGCAACTCATGGCAAGAGCCTCGGGTGATCACTGACATCAGAAGTGAGAGTGTCAATTGTTAAATCAACAACAGAAGTCACTGTACACTTACTCCCCATGTAGGACCTCTGTCCTTAATGAGTTGTACCATGAGAATTAACTACAAAACTTGTTCTCAAACAATACTTTATACATTGTGTGTCTGTATGGGTGCAAAATTTGAAAACTTTACTTAGTATAGAGTTGGTCTTCTGTATATAAAGTTAATTAAAAATGAATCTTAATTAAGAATGGGATGGGAGAAGGAGTAGGAGGTGGGATGGGAATGGGGGGTGGGAGAGTGGGGATGGGGGGAAGAACGCCTATATTCCTAAAGTTGTACCTATGAAATTTGCACTCATTAAATAAAAGCTTTTAAAAAATAAAATAAAATTGCTAAGAGTAAAAAAATAAATCATTGGCACAACACCTTCATCTTTCTGCTGAAGACCTGAGCAGAGAGGAGGGCAAGGGTTGCCCAAAGCCCCCCACCAGCAGGGCTGGAGGAGCACAGATCCTGTGCTTGTAAAACCACCCCTCTTTCCACTACCCAAAGTAGGTGCCAACTGCTACAGCCCTCACTTCCTGGAGTTGTCCAATAGAGGGCGCTGGAATAGAGCAGAGATCACCACTCATACAAGTGACCAACCCCAATATCTCTGAAACCTGCAGGTGCAGCATACAAGGAATTCTTAGAGAGCCATCAGGTTGGGTAGAGGACTACATAGGAGCAGAATGAATTAAAGTAAAAGAAAGAGGAGGTGGAAGAAGGGGAGGGGCTTGGGAGAGGAATGAGGAGAAGAGCTAAACTGTTCTGGTCCCTCTACAGTCTGCATGTACTGACTACATCACTCCTCTCAACTACCCAGGGTGGGGTGTTACTATTACTCCTATTTGACAGATGAGAAAACCAAGGCACACAAAGATGAAGTGTTTTGCCATTTATTGGATTCAAGCCCAGCTGTCCAGCTCCAGAGCAGGGGGCCCTAACCATTGTATCATATGGCCACTTGGTGGATACTTCTTTCCTCCCAGCTCTTGGCTCCTTAAGGGTGATGCACTGTCTTGGTCACTATTCTATCCCCAGAGACCAGCCAGGCAGCCAGAACTGGAAAATTAATGACCTGAGTTAGACTGAACTGCAATTCTTTTGTCACGTGGCCAGGAGGAAGCTGCCACTGTCCACTGACAAATTGTGCGAACCCTTGTCAGTAGGTATCAATGGAGGTGGCACCAGCTGGATCATTGTGTTGTTGCAATTGTCAGTCAACATCATGTTGGTAAGTGTTTGCATGGCGCCTGGCACACAGTAACTTATCAACAGTAAATATCACTGTTGTCAATGGTGGCAGGAGAAGAAAACGGAGAAGATAAACCCATGGTGCTGGTGCTCAGAAGAGGGACCCAGAAAGGAAAAGGTCACATCTGCCCAGGCAAGTCGGGAAACAGGATGGCTTCGCTTGTGCCCTAGATCAAAAAGGGGTTTTAACCAATTGATGTTTGATACAGACTCTGCCAAGAGGTCAGAGTCCACCTGTTTATGGAATTGGTGAGCCCTGCCCTGAGATCCAGGGATATGTAGATTGAAGACCTGACTCTGGGCATAGTGGGTTAAGCCGCAATCTACAGTGCCAGCATCTTGTATGGGCACCTGTTCAAGTCCTAGCTGCTCCACGTCTGATCCAGCTCCCTGCTAATGGCCTGGGAAAGCAGCAGAGGATGGCCCAAGTTCTTGGGCCCCTGTACCCACATGGGAGACCTGGATGGTCTTCAGCCTGGCCCAACCATAGCTATTGTGGCCATTTGGGGAGTGAACCAGGGGATGGAAGAGCCCTCTTTCTCTCTTCTTTCTCTCTATCTCTCCTTCTTGCTCTCTAATTCTGACTTTCAAATGAATGAATTTAAAAAAAAAAAAAAAGGAGGAAGAGGAAAAGGAGAAGAAAAGAAAGTAAATAAAAAGAAGACCCAATTCTGCTAAAGACTTGCTTTGTGACCTTGGACAAGTCACTCAGCCTCTCTGGGCCCAAGCTTCCTTTTCCACACAACAAGCAATGATCTCTAAGCCTCCTTCAGCTTTAAGTAATGATCAGGCTCCAACGACAGGGAACGAAATGTCTCAGTCCTTCTGGCCCCTTGGTGGGGGAACAGACATGATGAGGAGGCAGGGGTTGAGAATAAGCCCAAAACTGGAATGGTAGCTCTGGGGAGGATTTTTGTTTATTGGGACAATAACTCACAGCTACACGGCGTTTGACCATTTGCAGCATCATTTCATGTAGATTCTCATTTCGTCTGCTCAGCGGCCCCTGGATCCGCTCCCCTCAGTCCGCAGAAGAGGACGCTCGTTCTCAGAGGTATCAAGAGTTGGTTCAACGGCCTGATCCGTGCAGTTGAAGGTTCCAGACAAAACAAGAAGTCTGGAAGGAGGAGGCTCGGGCAGGCTAAGGAGGCAGGGCTGGCATCTGTGTGGTTCCTTTGTGCTCTCCCTTCCACTCACAGAATGTTCCAGACATCACATCCAGCATCCAGGCAGGATGAAGGGAAGTGGGCGAGTCAGTGACCTCAGCCCCCTTCCCCAGGAGGGCGGGACCCCCCTGCACACCCTCACAGCACCTGTTCCTCCCGATCTCATCGGCTAGCACCGTTCTGCGTGGCTAGCCCTTCTGCAAGGGCATCCGCGAACATCTCTTCCCTGCCCTGTCAGTGCTCAGGGTACCATTCACAGTAAAACACCACAGGCTGGAGGGCTTGTGTGCAGGCGCTGTCAGCTCACAGTTCTGGAGGCTGGGACGTCCACGGTCAAGGTGACAGCACAGTCGCTGCCTCCCAAGGACGGGGAAGGAAAGCTCTGTTCTCGATCGCTCTCCTTGGCGCGTCGATGGCCACCTCTCCCTACGTCTCCACTTTTTCTTCCCTCCATGTGCGACTCTGTTTGACCCTCCCCTCTTTATAAAGACCCCAGTTACACAGCATTAGGGCCCACTCCAATGACCCCCATCTCCCATCTTAACTGAGTCACCTCTGTTACTATCCTCTCTCCAAATCAGCCCACACTCAGGGGCACTTCAGTATCCGAACTCTAAGAGTCACAGGTCAACCCTCTATCAGGGCAAGGACAGGGCAGAACGCGCTTGGCCAACGAGCCCTGGTTGTCACGCAGTGTTAACGAGTTTGCTCAAAACTAGTAAGTGACAAACCTCGGACTCAAATTCAGATCCAGACCGGAAGTTTCGGGCTCATCCTCTTAACCCTTGCTGCCTCTCGTTTCAGGTCTCAGTAACAGCAGAGAATCATGCATAATGGTTGAAACAACACACTCCAGATTCAGATTCCCAGGCTAAAACCTACGCTTGCTACACAATCTGCAGCAAGCAACCCAGGCTCTCTGGCTTCAGAGAAAGATGAGGCTCATTCAAGATGTAACAAACAGGCATTGGGTTCCCCTGCTCCTGAGGCATCACTCCCAGTGCTGTCAGCGACAATAACAGAAATGAAAGTACCCACTGACCAGCGCTGTCTGGAGACTTTGATGACATAATCCGTGCAAATCAAATGCTCAGCGGTACAGGGCCTGGCGCACAGCACGCACACCAGCGGTGCTACCATAAGCAATCATTGTTCGTCAGTCTGCTTCGTTCCTCTTCCCAGGCTCTTCGAGACTGTACTTCACACAACAGTCACTGCACACGTCAGCGCGATGGATGGAGGTCAGCCACGGACTCTGCCACTGGCAGGCCCAGACTCACATCACAGAAGATGCCCTGGAAGCTGCCCAGTGCCTGCTGGCCCAGAGGTCTGCAAAAGGAAACCGCTCTCCCCTCGGTGGCCAGTGGAGCCGAAATGATGGAAGAGCCCAAACCGGTCGCCTCCAGCTATCAAAAGATGATGGGGCTATAGCTTCGAGTTTGGCCATCACGGGGAAAGTGAACCAGAGCAAGAGGGAACTTGGGGCCCTCTGGGAAGATAATAATGGGAACTAAATGATTTACTTTGAGACATTGGGTCCAGAACATTAGGATTCCATGGGGTGGGTTAAAGTTTATATCAAAGGGGGAAGGGTGGGACTGAATAATGACCTTGGCAGTGAAAGAGGAAGGGAACTAACATTTAGCATCATCCTTCTGAGTGTAGGACACTGTATCATAGCCCGTGGGTTCCCATGACAACCAAGAGAGGCAAAATGATGCAATAGTTCATAGGGGAAGTTAAGAGAATAGTCCAACAAAATCCAGATATAAATCCCAGCTCTGCTACTTTGTTACTAAACCCTGGGCTCTCTCCAGCAAGTTATTTAACCTCTCTGAATTGGCTGCCTTATTTGTTAAGATTAGGACAGGAGGCCAATGCCATGATGTAGCAGGTAAAGCCACCACCTACAGTGCTAGCATCCAGTATAGGCACTGGTTCAAGTCCTGCTGCTCCATTTCCAATCCAGCTCTCTGCTGTGGCCTGGGAAAGCAGTAGAAGATGGCCTAAGTGCTTGGGCCCCTGCACCCACGTGGGAAACCCGGAGGAAGCTCCTGGCTCCTGGCTTCGGATCAGCTCAGCTCCGACCATTGCAGCCATCTAGGGAGTGAACCAGCTGATGGAAGACCTCTCTTGCTTTCTCTGCCTCTGCCTCCCTGTAGCTCTGCCTTTCAAATAAATAAATAAATATTAAAAAAGAAAAGATTAGGGCAGTACCACTCATCCTGCACTCTGAAAGGCAATAATGAAGTTGCTCGCTCAGTGAAGAGCAGCTGCTTCTGTTACTGGTGCTTGTTCTGATTCTTATTCTTACCATTGCTACTATGTTCACTATTTAGGTTTTGTTTTGCTCCAAGGGAAACTTGGGACAATCCCATCCCATTTTGCTAAAATGCTTCTTGCCTATTTGCATGCGATGCTTCACCCTCCATCTCTGAACATAAAGAAGAGGTGCATGGATATTAGGAGAGTCTATGTCATTTTGTTCTCAGGAGATAATTTGTATAAATTATAATGAATTAGAAGAAAAATACAAGAATACAGGAAGAAAGGAAGCTTCACTTCTCAGGAGACCCAAATGATAAAGCTAAGGTGTAATTGGCTGTCAGTACTGTCGATCAGCTTGGGTATAAAGAGGAAGGCAGGGGACCAGCACTGTGGGACAGTGATTTAAAGCCCCAGCCTGCAGCACTGGCATCCCATATGGGCAACAGTTCAAGACCAGCCTGCTCCACTTCCAATCCAGCTCTCTGCTGTTACCTGGGAAAGCAGTGGAAGATGGCCCAAGTCCTTGGGCCCCTGCACCCACATGGGAGACCCAAAGCTCCTGGATCCTAGCTTCAGATTGGCCTAGCTCCAGCCATTGCAGCAATTTGGGGAGTAAACCAGTGGAGAGAAGATCTCTCTCCCTCTCTCATTCTGCCTTTCTCTACAACTCTTTCAAATAAATAAAATAAATCTTTAAACAAACGAGAGTGGGGGCACTGCAAAAATTCCAAGAAGCACCTGTTGTCCCCTTACCTTCCTTCCCCCCACCTCTCATCCTAGCCCCAGCCCTGCCCCTGGGGAGAGACCTCCAGCTGTGCTCAGATGAAAGACTACACTGGCAGAGAGCTGCTAACACTCAAGTTTTACTTAGTAATATCTTGAGTTTGGAAAAAAAAAAAAGATTTTACTCTAAATAAAACACTTCCTAACCAATGTCTGTCTCTTGATGTTCCAAATCTTTTAGTCAATGTCTTCTTCTAGAAAGAATAAATGCTGTGACTTGCAAGAATTTGGGGCCAAAAACATTCCTTTTTTCAAAAAGTATTTAGTTGAAAGAGTTACACAGAGAGAGAAGGAGAGGAGAGGCAAAGAGAGAGGTCTTCCATCTGCTGGTTCACTCCCCAATTGACCGCTGCAATGACCGGAGCTGTGCCAATCTGAAGCCAGGAGCTTCTTCCGATCTCCTACTCGGCTGCAGGGGCCCAAGCACTTGGGCCATCTTCCACTGCTTTCCCAGGCCACAGCAGAGAGCTGGATTGGAAGTGGAGCAGCCGGGACTGGAACTGGGGTCCATATGGGATGCCTGCACTGCAGGTGACAGCCTTACCCACTACGCCACAGCACCAGCCCCAAAAAACATTCCTAAGACTAACTGCCCATTCTCCACATAAGGAGACAGACAAAGAATGTGGCCGATTCGCCGCTCTGCAGTAGCCCCGGCATCTGAGGTCACATCTGCTCAACCCCACGTCCCATGCTGCATTGCACCTCACCCACTTCCTTCCTTCAGACAAGCTGTGCGTTCAGCAGTCCCCGGGGACCCAGGGTTGGTATGACAGCCTGGAAAGATAATTCTTGCTCAGCATAGGGAATTAGAATAATGACTAATTTGCAAATGAAACCTTCCAAATACCACACCCTGTGTTAATATTTTGTGAGATTTACATAATCAGCAACCCCTTGAGCTGGATACTGTTATCATCACTGATCTCTTGAGGAGCCTTAGGTTACAGATGTCACAGACCCTGCCAAAAGGCGTGGGGTTGTGGACTAAGAAGTGTTAGAGGAAGACCTGAGCCCAGGCAGAGAGACCTGGGGACACAGTCTCTCAACCAGCCCTTAGCAGTCTAGGTGCTCGTGCACCTAAGTGGCCCTGGGAAAGGCTGTGTATGGAGCAGGCTGCCAGAGCTGACCGTCAGATCCTTCATCAGTGATGCACCCCGACCAACGTTAGCAAGAACAGCACGGTTCTCACTGAGCAGCGCTCCTTGTCCAGCATGCAGCACGGCGCCCAGAAGCAGGAGAGACTGGAATGGGCAAAGGAGCCTGAGCGGAGGTGGAGTGTGGCAGCTCCTGAGCGGGCCACCACTAACACGGCTGCCTGCTGCAGCGCGTCCTGTCCTCCAAGAAGCCAAGGCAAGTGCACCTCAGGAGGGACTACCTGGAGGGGATAGGCATCAGTGGAAGAATTTATCCCCCAGCTCCTACATCCCACTGGGCAAAACTTCACCCCAAGGGAGACACGAACACACCTCCAAGTCCCCAGGTGCCTGCAGCCTCAGCTTCGACAGGGAAGCTCTAGGCCCAAGGTGCTGGACCCAGGTGAGATGTGGTCAGGTTGAGGCTCCATGACGTTGGTCCAAACCCATGTAGCCAGACCAGCCAGGGCCCCAGTGCAAGACAAAAATGCAGAACCCCTGGTTCAAAGATTATTAAACATTTCAAAATCATTATAGCAGAGCCTTAACCAAGCAGGGAGCCCTTCTAAGCACGAGCCCTCTCCAAGGAGACAGGGAGCTAACAGCCTTGCAGAAGGCTCAACACATGGCAGAAACTGGGGAAAATCCCTGAAGATGAGCGGATGGGTGAGGCGGACAGCACCTGATGCAGCTTCTGCAATGGGGGCTATGCAGAGCCTCCCAAGGGAGTGTCAAGAGCTAAGCTTGAAAGACGGCATGTGAGCTAAGTGTGCTGGAATTGGTCTCTGTTTGGAAGGTTATATGGCATTTACCGAGGTTGGCCATCTATGGGAACAGTCTCAAGAAAGTATGGGAGCTAGGATCTGAAGGTGTCCCCCAAAATTTCATGCATTGGAAACTTAATTGCCAGACACACATTTTAATGGGATTTGGAGGTGGGCTGTGTGGGAGGTAATTCAATAAGGTCACAAGAGGGTCGTACCCACGATGGCCTTAGTGGCTGGATGAGAGATGCAGAGAGGACAAGCTAGCTTGCTTGCTCTGTGCTGCCATGTTGTGACAAAGCAGGAGGTCCGTACCAGATGCCAAGCAGCTGCCGGAACCACGTTCTTAGAATCTCCTGCATCCAGAACCATACGCCAAGTAAGTCTCTGTCCTTCATAAAATTACCTGGCCCCTGAACATCTGTTACAGCAACAGAAGATGGACTAAGACAATGGATTACATAAAAGTGAGCAATGGGGACCGGCATCGTGCCACAGGTTGAGCTGCAACCTGTGATACTGGCACTGGTTCAAGTCCCGGCTGCTCCACTTCTGATCCAGCTCCCTGCTAATGGCCTGGGGAAAGCCCAGAAGATGGCTCAAGTGCTTGGGACCCCGCACCCGTGTGGGAGACCCAGAAGATGCTGCTGGCTCCTGACTCTGGCCTGGCCCAGCCCCCAGCCACTGAGGCCATTTGGGGAGTGAACCAGCAGATGGAAGACCTCGTTCTCTTTCTCCTGTGTGAGACTCTGGCTTTCAAATAAATAAATAAATAAATAATGAACAGTGCAGATAGTAAGGGGAGGGATCACTGGGGCCCAGTCAAGACAACCAGGCTGCTGTGACAGCCAGGCTGCAGAGTCATGAAGCTAATGATGGCCTTGTGGTTCACAAGCCCCAGTTACTCTAACGTTCGAATGAGCTCCAGTTTTCCTATGACCTGCATTATATCCCAAAGCCTTTCCAAACCTGGGGCTTTCCAGACCTCAGACCCCTTTTGGGCTCCTCAGGTCATGCCCAGTGTCTGCTGATTGCTCCTCACTGACCCGAGATCTACCATTCCCACGCCAATGGACCACTCACCACTGGCTTCTGCCAAAGCCCATATGGTGCCCACAAGGTCAGCCTCAGCCTGTCCTCTCCCTTGCTCTTTGCTCCCATCTGTTTGGCTCATCCTACATGTCCCACTGCCAAAATGGGCTCTGAGATGGATACAGCTCCAGACCCTCTGCCAGGACTTCCCTGCTGGCCTTTCTGGAGCCAGACACGCTGGCCAAGCCAATCTTCCCAGCTACTGCCCTGCCTGGGCCAGCTTCCTCTTCCTGTTGGTGGGGCCTGTGCTGCCAGGACCCTACCATGCTGATCTGCCAGCCCACCTGAGCACAGATCATCACCTTTCTTCCCAAAACACTCCACGCCAAGCACAGCGATTCAGGACAAAGTCGGCAAGCGCTAGCCGGAAGTCCACCAGCACCACCATCTGTGGATTTCCTGTGGCTTCGTCCATTCTTCCATGGATTCAGGTTTAGTAAATTTTTATTGATGGAGTTCCATGTGCCGGTCATGAGAAAAGAGCAGCCAACAAGATGGAGACATTCCATCTTCGTCACACTGAGATTCTAGTTGGGGGAACAAATTGCTACTCAAGGAATCACAAAGCAATTTCATTTGTGATGAATGCTAGGACGAAAATGTCCAACCTGGTCTGTGGAACCCAGGGGGATCTGTCATTGCCCCTCCGGGTGTCTCAAATGACCTAACAAGGAAATTTAAATTGAACTACTGCTCCCCTATTCTAAAATTCCTTGCCATTATTTCTGATTGCCCCTCACAATGGTACAAGGCATAATTTTATGATTCAAATAAAAATAAAAGGCAAACTGCAACGTTTTGAATGACCACCATCACCTCTATTAATAGCTTTGTGCTCCTTGAAAGGGAGAAAAAAAATTCTCTGGCTAGATAAATGCCAAGCATTGTTTGATGATTGTAGTTTGCATTTGGGAGACCAGAGAAGGCGCTGGGAGGCAGGCGTGTGCCTCACGATTTCACAGGCTGGAGACCCTGTGCATTTTCCTAATTCAAATAGGATAAGCCCCAGAGGCCCTTAATGGAAGGTAGTTTTTAAGTGGTTCCAGGCTTCCAGAGAGAGATAAAACCGCCTTCTTCATCAGAATTATTCAACTGTGCTGTTACTGCTTTAGCGAGGGGTGGGGGTGCTTGCCTTTCCCCCCAGAACTCCTCCCACTCACCCACCCTTGGCTTAGGGCTCAGCCTACCTTCCCTGGCACCTCTCCATCCCATCATCCTGCAACCAAAGCTCCCCGAGCCTCTAATCTGACACTGCAGCCAACAGTCCTGCAACGTCACCTTCCAACTGCTCCCTTACTCACGGATACCAGGATCCTCCATGAGACCTGGTACAGACCAGGAATCTAGTCAATCCCAGGAAGCTAATCTGAGTGACTAACATAGCCCAGGGCTATCTGCTTTTACTATTTTTTAAGAGGGGTAGTGCTTGAGTTCTGGTTGCAAAATTGTCATTTGTGAGCATAAGCCAGCCTCTCTGACTTTGGAGCTTCAGGTTGTACATCAGTTAAACTGAGATACCAACAGCCTTGTCGTGGGAAAACTCAGTCCAGAGGCTCAGAGCCTGGCTTCCCAAATGTGAACCCTGGCTTTGCCACTTCTGAGCTGTGCGACCATGGGCAGATGATACAGGTTCTTTGTTCCTCAACTTCTTCATCCCTAAAATCAGGATAGCAACCATGTTGAATCAGAGGATTTGGCAAGGAGCTCATACAAAGCACTTGGCCCAGAGAGGGCACAGCTTAATCCTGAGGCACTCTATATGGGTGAGCTAGTCATTATAAGAATGCTATCACCACCACATGCTTTGCAAATTAAATGTGTTACCCAAATGTGGAGATAGCTGAGACAATGTACTTGGTACTTCAAGGGCTTGGGAGACGTCTCGGGATTTGAGGCGAGTGAACAGGTGTCACAGTAGGAAAGGAACAAGACAACTGAGAAAGGAAAAACTGAAGTCAGAGGCGGGCCTGTGGTGCCCAGGGGTGGAGCAGACTTCACGTTCCTTAGGGATGGGATGGGATCTATGGGGTCTGAGGTTGGCATCCCACTGCCCTCAATTTCTCTGTCGAAACCTTGACCCTAAAGGTAAGGATATTAGGAGAAGGGGGCTTTGAGAGGTGGCTGGGTCATGAGATGTTACTGTGCCCTGCCCCTTCCACTCAGTGAGCACCCAGACAGAGGACACCGTCCATGCACAGGAATTGGACTTCACCAGACACCTAGTCTGCCAGCACCTTGACCTTGAACTCCTCGGCCTCCAGAACTGTGAGCAGAACATTTCTGTCGTTTAGAAGCCACTTAGTTGGTGGCATTTGGTTGCAGTAGCTCAGATGGAGAAAGGTAGTCTAAAATCATGGCTATTCCATCCCCCAAACCCAAGTGTAGGGCCTGGCACATGGTGGATAAATGAGAAAAAAAGAGGGAACGAGAGGAAGGAAAGGAATGGAGGGAGAGGGGATCCAGGGAGGGAGTGATGACCTCCCTGGTTTGGTAATAGGTGTGGGTAGTCGAGTGGACAGAGGTGAAGATTGTTAGATTTGACAATGCAGTAAGATTTAAGAAGAAAGTACTAGAGGTGGGGCCGGCGCTGTGGCACAGCAGGTTAACTCCCTGGCCTGAAGCGCCAGCATCCCCTGTGGACACCAGTTCAAGACCCAGCTACTCCACTTCTGATCCAGCTCTCTGCTGTGGCCTGGGAAAGTAGTAGAAGATGGCCCAAGTCCTCAGGCCCCTGCACCTGTGTGGGAAATCCGGAAGAAGCTCCTGGCTTTGGATCGGCACAGCTCCGTCCATTGCAGCCAGCTGGGGAGTGAACCATCGGATGGAAGACCTCTCTGTGTGTAACTCTGACTTTAAAATAAATAAATAAATCTTAAAAAACAGAGAAAGTACCAGAGGTGCCTGCTTGGGTTCAAAGCCCCTCAAGATATTGGCAGGACTGGATGTGGTGAGGTAGCTCATGGGTCAGGATCTTCAAGAGTGCAGAGGAGGGGCCGGGGGCCGAGATGGAGGGTCTAGGGTCAAGAGACAGATGTGAGCCCCAGAAGACTTTTCCATGAAGACAGAGGAGTAAGCACAGGACACGTGAAGCCAGGAGACGATCCTACGGCAGCAGGTAAAATGTGCAGCTCCTCCCAGAGGTGGCATGCAGAAGACAGGTGGCCTTCGGGGGGGATGGAAGGCAAGGGCATGGCTGGGGACACAGTGGCCTGTGTTTGCTACTGTGACATTAGAATGGGATGGTCTCGAGTTCTATCTATGAGCACAGAAGCTGACTTCAGTTTTACAATGCCTGTAATTTATTTTAACAAGCCTCTGTTCCCAGCTGACAGTAAGAAAATTAAATTTAGCCCCATGTAGTCCACACAGGCCTGTCTAGTGATTTTTCCAGTCACTTCTCTTTTAAGACTGTCTTATCCCAGGTAAATGCTCAATCTAGTACGGACGGTATTTATTATTGTTGTTGTTGCTAGTTTCAGTCATTAGACTACAAGCTCTAAGAAGGCAGGAATGTAGATTGATTAGCCAGCACCTAGGACAGTTCCTGGAACATAGCAGGTACTCAATAAAAATTTGTTAAATGGATAACTGCCCAGTTCAAAGCACGTTCCACACCACTGCAAGGCGTGAGGGACACGAGCTGCGGGCGCCAGCTGGTACATCCAGTCCAGCAGGTTCCATGGTCCCTGGACACCTAGCAGGGTCTTCCGTGCAACTGCCTGCTTTGGGCTATGGACTCAAGGCAGGTCCCTTTCCTGAGACGTTGGCATTTACTCCATGAGGAAGGGTCCCGGGGTGGTGAGTCAGACGTTCCAGATTCCAGTTCTCAAGGCAGGTCCTTCCCACCGGGTCCGTTAGCTCTCTCCACGACAATGCCACACAACAAAGTATCCCAAAACTCAGTGGTTCACAGCAACCATGAGCACTGACTATCACACTCACAGGTCTTCAGGTCTTGGGGTAGGGGCGGCATGGGTTTGTCCTCTGTGCCTCATCTTTCCTGGAGCTACAGGCTACCCAGCTACATGGCTGTCCCCATGGCAATGGCGGAAGGGCAAAAGTAATGAACAGAAACACACAATGCCTCCCAAGTTCTTAGATCAGAACTGGGGCACTGTGACTTCCACCTGCAGCCCCTTGGCTTGCGGAGGTCATGTGGTCTACACCCACGGGGCAGAGGAACACAGGTGGTCCTGACTTCCAACAGCCTGCCGTATGATTTCCCAGCTTCTAGAGATGTGCTATGTATTCAGTTAAAACCCTACTCGGCAAGTTGAATGTAATTCTTTTCCCAGGCTAGCAATGTGGGGCACAACCCTCTCTCCCCATGCGGGGCAGCAGCAGTAAACACAGCTCACACTCAGAGGGCGAAGAACCGATACTCTGCTGTGCACTGAGTTGCTAAGCTGTGATGCTGGGTAGCTCATGTGCGTTAAAATATACTTGGGTATTTTCAACGTGGGATGGTTTATTAGGGTTTCTTCACATCGTTAAGTCAGGGAGTATCTGGACACTCCACCTGTCATGAAAGCACTCCAAAGTTGCAGGGCCAAGGGCATGGATACAGGAGGGATGACGTACTAGGAACACTGATGCAACGTGTCCCAACACCTGGTGGGGACAAGGGCCATCCCTGGGTGCCGAGCACTCTCTCTCAGCTTGATGTATGAGCCCTTGACCTTCACACACTCTGGCTCCAGACAGGAAGCCGGCACCCCAGCTGGCAGCGCTTGGGAGCCTTATCTCTGTGCAGGGCTTTGTGGTCTCTAATCTCTTCCCTCTTGAAGTGGGAGGGGACAGGACAAGCTCTCAGAGTGCCCCCTCTCCACCCTGCAGACCCTTGTGCCTGTCCTCCGGGGAAGGGCGGGACAAGCCAGCCACTCAGGATTGCTCAGTGGCTTTTATCTCCCACTCAGCAGGATCTTCTTTGAGATTAGTCTCGGGGAGGCTGGCATCTTCATTTCTGGCCACCTGGGCAGGACTGGAGATAGAAGCCCGACTCTGGGCTGCAATGACTGTGACAGCTTTACTGCAGAAACCAGAGCATTCAAGGAGGCAGGCCAGGGGTTGTAAATGGCAAGAGAAAATACAGAGAAGATAAAACGCAAGGGGAAAAAACAAGGCCCTTTCACACAGCATGTAGGGGACTTAAGTAAGAAAATGTGGGTGTTCAATAACTATTTGTTTGGTTTTGTAAAATTTTAATTTGTTCCATCTTGGCTAAAAAGAGCTGTGGCCAGAATCAGTACTGGAAAACCTTACAGAAAAATAGCAGCAGGAGGGAAGGCGGTGTGAGAAGGATAACTGGCCAGTGCCTAAGGGGGCATTCAGCCCTCAGAAAAGACATCATTTATCTTAAACTTTAGTAAGCACCTTCCCAGCCCAAACACTTTTTAAATTAAACACACACACACACACACACACACACACACACGCCACCTACGTGAACGAGCTCTATCATTATCCAAAGCAAAGCAATGTATTAAGCAGATTTTGTACTGAAAAGAAATGGCATGAAACAAAAAAAGGCATTAATGCCTAGAAAGTTTAGTTAACAAAAGCATAGGGCTGGCCTCCTTTTGCTCTTTAATTTCAGCATTAACGTTATTCTAAGGAGCCTGCATTAGGCGGCCCCTGAGTGCAAACAGCACTCCACCCACGTGAAAAGACCAAAGCACAACCACAGACGGCGTCTCCGGGCATGAGAACCCGGATGCACCCTGTCAGGTGCAGAGTCCTGGGGTAGAGACCGTCTGAAGACACTGGACCATCACCTGCCTCGTGCCCAAAGTGAAGGGGGCCACGGGGACGTCTGCAGCACTTTAGGAAGTGGAAACGGCTCAGGCAAAGGCGCTGAGGTAGGATGGGCGGCACTGGGAGGCGAGACCAGCGGAGGATCAGTGGCTGGACCACGCTGTGCTCTGAGCGACTTATCTTACGATGTGGTTGACATCACCAGCTCTCAGTGATTGGCACACACAGTGACTCACTGGGGCTTCTCCAACTCCAGTTCCTCGACTTCCCCCTCCTGCTCTTGTCCTTCCTTGCACCCTGAGTGGTCTCCTAAGCAGTGCTCTGCCAAAAAAACCTACCCCAGCCCACTGGCCACGAAGTACAATCTGCACAACAGCACAATCTCTTGTCTCAATCTTGTCTGGCAGCAGGAGGAATAAGGCTAGAGCTGTCGCTAAACCTGTCTTCTAAACCCCAGGGCCACAGTGAGACCATGGTCTCCAGCCTCCACTGCAGGGAGTTGGGGACACGCGACTAGGGACCACCCGTGACGTGGACAAAAGTGATGAACGATAGATAGTCAAGTCCTGGCTCGTGACTTCGCACTGCTTTCCAGGGCTCAAAGCAACCTTGGAGGAGGCCACCTGCGGAAGGCGGAGCAGCTGCCATCAGCCTGGGCCCCAGAATGACTGCAAGGAGAATTCAATCCCATCCACGCCCTTCCTTCAATGAGATTTTATAAACCTCTATCGCCTAAGGCACTGGCCCTCCGAAGCGCATTTGCGATGGCGGCCACCAGTGTCTTAATAACACGGCGTCCAGTCGGCTGTTTGAGCTGCTTCCTAGGGTCAGTTTGCATTCACTCTTCCACACCTGCAGCTATAGAAGAGCAAGACCTACGATCCCCCAGGTCCTCTCTCAAACGGAAGGAGCTGCACCGCCCGGGTCAGAGTGGCACCGCGCAGCCGGGCAAGCGGGGCTCGTGCGCCTGTGGCCGTCCATCTCACAATCCACGATCGCGCTCTCATCATCTCTGCTGCACGCTCATCCCTGCCCCCAGGGTCAGCGCGAGGACCGCAGGGAAGATGTGGCCTCTGCTGCTCAGGGAACACTGAGACCTCAGGTCCTATCAACCATGGACGTCTCCCAACAGGGTTTAAGATCTATTTCTAGATCCTACGGACCTGGGAGCTGGCACCTGTCAGTCATTGGTAGTCTGGGCGGGTAATGTAATTGCCCTTCCAACCACTGACAGGTAAGGACAGAGGGAAGGTGGCTGCCAGGCCACGGTGTAAGTCGGCAGAGGTCTGAGAGGGGCTATTTCCTGGCCTTAGTCAATGTTCCATTTAGAAGTTTCCAGTAACTAGGGAAGAGCCTGGATAAAGGGCACTATTTAAGATATCTATGCCTCTGTCCACAGTCGGCCAGTGCTCTGTCCTTGGTGCTGGATACTGAACCATTCGCCTTCCTACGGGGGGTTTCCAGGTGAGGGGAAAGGCCGGGTGTGAGTCTGTGACTGACAGCGCAGTCGCCTCTGCAATGTCCACGTGCATGCGCCTGTGTGTGTCCGTGTACAGAGGACACACGTGTGTGCACTGATGGCATTGAATTCTGTTATTTGCACTTGACAATAGCAAAGCCTCCAGCGTAAAGACGAGAGCAGTGATACAGCAAGTTGCTGAACACCCTGCACGAAGATGGGAGGGAGCTTGCTGAAGGTTCCTTGAAGGGAAGTGTGCACAATGCCACAAGCAGGCATGAGCTTCCAGGTCGCCCAGCCCTGGGTTCAAATGTAGACGGCATCATGTCACCTGGACGAGCAGCCTAACCTCTCCAGAGTGGTAAACGGGGCTCACAAGAGCTGTCACCCGGATGTTGAGAAGATCGGACTGGATCACACGTGGAAACATCCCCCCAGAACAGCTACGCAACAAATGTCGCCATGTGGCGGTGCCGTCTGTGAACATCCCGCGGCCCGTTTAGTTTCTTGCTACTTCGTCTGTGCGGTTTTCGGTTCCGATCTTGTCTTCTTTGCGGCTTTGGCGCTTGTTTTATTTTTCGATGCCGCTGGCAGCTACCCGGGTGATTTCCTCCTTGTGATCCCGCATCCTCGGCGGGAACCTGCAGGGCTCCGCTCTCCAGGTTAGCAGCCGGCGGCCTCTCGGAGCTGCTTCGTCTTCCGTTGAAATTAAACGAAATGAGAAACTTAGCTCTCCGGTTGCACTAGGCACGTTTTCAGTGCTAATAGCTTGGTGCAGCTGGCGGTTACTTTTTTGGACAAATGTCTACACGGCGCTTCCACCAGTACAGAGACGTGTACTGAATAGCACGGGGCCAAAAGGGGCGCCACAGAACCAAGAGCTCCTTCGCAGTGTCTTCAATGACCTAATGCAAACCGTACATTTACTCACAAAGAGATTGCCCCGCTTAGCTAGAGCGCCCAGGGCGCGGCTTCTGGCTGCAACTCTTAGGAGCGGCAGTGAGAACGCTGGTTTAGTCTCCCCCACTGCCTGCAGTCAAATATGTGAGCTGGGGAACGACCCACGGCTCTTGACCCCGAGTTTGGACCCAGAGAGCTGGCTCTGCAGTGGGTCAGCAGCTAGCGGGCAGCGGGCAGAGCCAGTGGCTCGATCCCAGGTCCCCTACAGTGCAGAGTGTGGTAGAGCCAGGGGCTAGGAAGTACAAGGGTAAGCAGCAAAGCTAGAGGGAGACGGCAACTTGGAGCCAAACCAGGTGTCAGGGATGCGGGAGAGCGGGCAGAACGGGGTCCAGGGAGCAGCTGGAAAACGCGCTCATGATGACAGCCGAGCGCCTCAGCCCCCTGCCCTGGCAGTAGCGGCAGTGGACTGAGATGACTGACCAACAAGTACCTTCTTCTTAAAAGCCGCGTGTTCGACTCCGAGAGGCAGAGAACCGTGTTGGATAGCAATTCATACACGCAGTCTGCCAGCTGGATACCACGACACCACCCACAGCCCAGGAGGTCCAGGCTCCTCCTCCTCCTTGTCAAGAGAATCCCAGTTTTGTCCAGTGTGTGGTCATGTGCCTGGTGAAGAGATATTTATCTCTCATAGGAGTGAGCATGGGGCGCCTGGTGCTAGCCCATGAGATTTAAGAGTGGTCTAACAAAGCTATGATTTTTCTTCTCAAAAGAGATCAGTTTAACTGGCTCACTCTGTTTCTCCTTTCCTTTTTCCCAACATTTCCTTCCTAAAAACCACATGTGAAGGCTGGATATGTGGCAGCCACCTTGTGACCCTGAGGTTGAAAGCCACCCCTTAACAATGGCAGAACAGGGAACTGGGCGGACCCTGGGCCCTTGATTTTGAACCTACTCTAACCACCTAACTCTTAACTTCTCAGTACATGAAAAAAAAAAATAACCTCCGTTTGTTGCAGACACAGAAATCCCATTTTTACATGCATTCACACACAGTGGACGATGTGCACCTGGTGGAGGGAATATGGTCGGAGCCTGGGAATGGTCGGAGGGGTCTTGGGAAGGAAAAAGATTCCTTGTGCTGTGGGAGCTCAGAGGGCGGGCTCTGAACACTGGTTCTGCGAGGACCGCTCTCCTCTACTGAGCCTTGGAGGCCATCAGACAGACAACTCCCTGGGCAGTGCGGCCCCAGTGGACCCACAGAGCTTAAACAGATCACAGAAATAATTTGTTGGGCAAACGCAGAGTCACAGCAGCATCCACGACTTGCTAACCAGTCCTCGTTGAGCAGTGAAGAACACATACAAACCATACATGGTGCCCTGGGCTTCCCCATCTACTGCCTGGAGGAATGAGTCAAGCTAATTGACTTCCCTTTGCCTGGATGTTCTTATCTAAACAGTGAAGCACATAATAACCTTCCTCACCAGATCAGAGGCCTCGTTGCTGGTTTAGGGGTTGGAGCCCCAAAAGGTGAAGTGAGATATGAGGTGCCAATAAGCATAATAGGAGGCATAATAGATGCTGTTGTTGACGATCCCGTGGTCTTTATCATCATCAGTTTCCTTCCCTCATGGTTCGTTTATAAGCCCCTGAAATACGGGGTTATAATCCATATTGTTAATTATAATATTTCTTAATAACAAGCGCTGCTCATCTCTCAACTAAAACCCAAAACGCGGCTCTGATTCCAAGCATCTGTCAGTCACCCGCCCAGGGGAGGAACAACCGCAAAGGTTCGGCTGAGCCAGTCAAACGGCAAGGACCCAAGGGAGCAGCCTCTAGGTTGTCATGGGGAGACGGAGCAGAGCGTGGTCAGACCGGCCGGCTGGAGAAAGCAAGGGCTCTGTAGGCTTGGGTGCTCAGGTCAGGGTTTGCTTGCCCAAGAATGCGTGAGGCACGGCCAGGCATGGGAGATGTCCCGGATGTCCTGGGCCAGCACCTTGTGCGGTGCAGAGTCCGCGAAGTGCCAGATCCCAGAACAAACGGAGCTGTGGCCGCTCCTTTTCTCCCCTCACTCCCAACCACGGCAAGTGAGAAACAGACCCCAAACTGCAGCAATCCTGCCGCGTCTGCTCCAAGCGTGGCCCCCGCTCCCGGCTCCAGACCCTCGAGCGCCCTGAAGGCTTCCTGGGTCCGGCCCAGCAGCTGCTCCATCACCGTCAGCAGTTTGTCCTATGACTGCAGGTCAAGCAGAGTGTGTGGGCCTGGGAGGAGAGCCCTGATTCCCCTGCCCCCACCCCCAGCCTACGCATGGCTGCCCGGTGGCGAGTCTTAAAGGGAGGCATTGTCCCCTAGAAAACGCAATAGGGGGGTACAGCAGAGAATGAGCCTGAAAGAAGAGTGATGAGCCAGCTGGGTAGAAGCCAACTAAGAGGGGCTAAAGGACCAGTGGAATTCTACAGCGCCAGATGGGCAATCCACTGAGAGAGGGGTGACCCCCAGTGATGCCTCAATGTCCCCCTGACAAGTCTCCCATCAGGCCTCCAGTGCCACGGGGGCTTCACGGGAGTAGACCCACTGGGCGTGAAGGCAGGGCACAAAGGGAAGATGACATTCACAGCTCGATCCTCACTGTACGGAGCAGGCACCGCGCCGGGAGCCCAGGCAACAGAACAGGGAGCCTCCAGCAGTGAGTGGAAGCCCGGGCACAGGCTCTGGACTTGCTCAGGGCTGAGTCACTTATTACACCTGTGGAGGGCCATGGGCAGGCACCCCAGGCAAGGTGGACAGGAGCTTGCCCGCCTTGTCTTCTCCCAGGCCTGCGTGGACAGGAGGGGCAGGTGCACCCAGTTGGGAGACTCTGCGGAGAAGCACGCAGGACCCAGCTCTGCACTTACAGGCTGCCTCACCTTGAGCAAGCTCCCTGACCTCTTGCAGGGTGCCTGGTTCCTCATCGCCCTCCACCACTTGTCATCGACCCTGCAGGTGAGCCTGGGGCACAACGCAGCCCGTGTGCAGGAGTAGTTACATGGGCTTCCCCTGAGGGGGCACACTGTGTCCTGTGGGGGAAAGGGGAGCAGTGGCCCTGCCAATCATCTGCCCCAGCGAAAGCTGTGGAGCATCAGCAGGGCAAATTCTAGAAACAATTGACAACTGGCCCGTCAGAATGGATGCCATCTGCAAACTGGTGTGTACCAGTCCCGTATGTAGGACATTCTTGGGCACAGAAGCTAGGGTTCCCGTAGGCGTGGGCAGTGCACTGTGGTCGTCAGAACATCAATTCAAGGTCTTGGAAGATGACCTGTTCTGGTCTCTCCTTCAGAGCCTGTTCAGGTGTGGTGAGGTTTTCCTTCCCTCCAGGAGCTTCAAATTCCCCATCCACAGGGGAATGCCCTGCAGGGCTGGGTCAGGGTGGAGGCAAGCAAGGCAGGGAGGGGAAGGAGCCAGGCAAGGGTGTAGCTCCCCAAGTTCCAGCCTCCGCCGGCTCCCTTGGAGTGACCGGGGGCATAAACAGCACCTCTGATCCAGACAGCATGGCGGCGCAGGAGCTGGGTGTTTTCTGCCCACACCGGGCAACTATTGGGTGCAGCTTGTAGTTGGTAACAGTCGCACATATTCCCAGGCACACTAGGGCTGCCTGTGGTCAGGAAAACTCCTGCTCCTTAGAAGGTGGCAGAGGCTGAGGACTGGTACACAGAGGGAGCTGAGGGGAGCAGGGAGCGTGGGCCCAGCCAGTGCTACCATGCACTCTTGAGTTGGGGGATCAAACTTAGCAGCATGGGTGTGGGTCTCATCCGCAGGTGTAAACAAACAGAGGACCCTTCCTTGGTCTCTTACTCTGAGCAGGGCACTGTCCTAAGAGCTCAACACACAGTCACTTATTTAGCTCTCACTCCAACCTAATAATATCCTCATCTTACGGAGGTGAAATTGAGGCACACGAAGGAAAGGAACTTGCCCCAGGACGCACCCCCAATAAGTGGCAGAACAGGAATTTGTATCTGGAAACCCAGGCCCAGAGCACCTGCTCTTCCATCTATGCTGTGCTGCCCTGGGCTGGCCAAGGGTGTACCTCTCATGTCCTGGCCAGTACGGTTGCTGCCAGCCACATGCAGCCAACTGAGGTCAGAGCCCAAGTGAATTTTCCACAGTTAAGTCCAATTAAAAAGACAGTCCCTCCTTTTCAAATGTCCCAGAGCCTCATGAACGTGGTGGGATACTGTGCCACACAGGGTGCATGTGGGATGTTTCCAAGAACTGGACAGTTCCAGAGATAATCCTGTCCCCCAGGAAGGGGTAGAGGTGTTAGACAGATGTGGATTCCTACCCCGGCTTCAATCAGTTGCATGCTATTTGGCAAACACCCACCCTATCAATCTTTAAAACTGGCATCATAATGGCATCTCCCCTGCCTGTGCTTTGCGTCAGCATTAAGTGATATTTTGAACGTGAAGCACATTAGGCACTGCCTAGCCAGCCTACTGTGGTCATGAAATAAACATGAGGTGTTGCTGCCCGCACTGTTCTTGTACTTATATCTTTGTTGTTGTTATGTTGTTGATTTTAGCATACAGCCATAGAAACAAGCTTAGATCTCCCATCACAGTTGAGGCTCAGAAAAGGTGCCCAGCATGAAGAACCAGACTCTACCTCTCTCCATCTGCTGGGCTGTCATCTTTCCACCAGTCTCTGCTACTAAAATAAAAAAAAAAAAGAAAGAAAAGAAAAAAGAAATACTTCCCCGGCCATTTTAGCTCTTCCACTTCAAGCTTTGTCTACAGGTTTAAATATTCCATCTCTGACCAACCGTGAAACCATGGAAACTGAATGGCAAATTGAAAAGGCAGCAAACAAATTAGCTTGCAAAGCCCCACAAATGATATAATCGCTCCAGTATTTAAGCTGCAGATAGTCTCTGCGTCGCAGCCAAGGCCTCTCTCAATTGCTTTTGTAAACCTGCACTTGCGTGTTCCACACTCAGCCCCAGCCCACACACACAGTACCGTGGCCAGACTCAACAGCCATTCTCGGCCCCACCGATTCAAAGGCAAGCCCCCGAGGGGTGGAACTTCCTGTTGACCGAGTCACATGCCTTTGTCCTCCCAGCCTGGACAAGAAGGGAGAACTACACGGGCAGGTCTCCAGCTCTATTGTCACACTGCATCTCAGAAGGCTCCAAGAATAACAGGAGTGGTGTCTTTTGGGTAGGAGGACAGGGAAATTGTTTGGAGTGGACCAAGTGGAAAATGATTAGGAAAATTAGCCAGAGTCAGAAAGGCATCCATGGTAGACCATGTTCATGGTCAGAGACATCCCTTCCTTCACCATTTTTCAGGGGTACTACACTTCCCCCACTAAGCTAGAGAATGTCGCCCCTTTGGGACTTTCTTGAGCCAGTGGAATGCCAGCAAGTCTGGAAGCGCACTTGAGTAACTGAACTAGTACCTTTGCCCTGAGAAGAACAAGCCCACTCAGCCCGGGAGGGGCCAGAAGACAGTCAATTGAGTCAGAGTGGCCTCAGCTTAGGTAAGAGAGACAAGTCCAGACTGAAGCAGGACCCCCGTCATTCCCACTCGGGCAGGTTCTCAAACGCATGAACAAGTTTAAGTTCCGTAGGGATCCTATGTTAGGCCAGCCCGTCTGGGACCACAGAGGCATGAGGTGTAGTTGAGTATGGGACTGGTTTTTACGCAGCAAAGCTGACTGCTACAGCATCCTTGGTTCCTCTCTCCCTCACCTCCCACATGTGATCCATCAGCAAGCTCCAGATAAATCCACCCACTTTCCAGTTCCATAACCACAAACTCAGTACATTCCAGCCTCATTTCCTGCAGAGAACAGGAACTGGTTCCTCTCTTACCTACACACTTGTCTGCCTCTGATCTGATCCATTCTCTACATGGAAGTCAGGATTCTTTTTCAAAGACAAATTGAATTATATCTCCCTAGACATGGAGGAGAGGGAAATCTTGGCATAAAACTCCAGTCCCATGAGCCCCTGCAGATTCCAGCCCTGCCGTCTTCTCCCAGCTCTGCCCAGGTCCCCCTCTCTGAAGTACAGCAATCTTGTAGTTCTTGGACAAGCTCTTTCCCACATAGAAGCCTTCGTACATGCTGTTCCCTATGCCTGAAATGCTCTTCTCCCCACTCTTAGCACGGATGACTCTTTCTCTCTGGAATCTCTTCACTTCACTTCCATGACGACTAACGGCTGGCTCCCTCTGCTCTATCTCAAGCCAGTTATCCCTTGCTTTCTCAGGATTGTTGGAACTAGCTACTATTTACCTGCTCTCTTCATTTGCTGACTCAAAAATTATTTATTAAGCCCCTAATATGTGCCAGGTGTCGTTCTAAGTGACAGCAGTGAGCGAGGCACAGTAAGTCCTCATACTAACTAGGACTCTAACCAGAACTCTGCATTCTCCTAGCAGTAGACTACAATGAAAGAGAGTCATTGTGGCCTGCACAGCTTGCCCCCCGTGGGGTATCTGGCCATGCACTGAGGGCAATAGGATACACAGGGGACACTACACTGGCCTTAACTGCTCTACCTAGTGAACGAATGAGGGAGATGACCGGTGTGCAGACTCTGGAAGTCCTGGGCCAATCTCTTCCACACACCACGCATCCGCACCCTTTTGTGATCTCACCCTCAGCCTGCTGATGAGCCCCTCAAGGTTGCTCCCTAACCCCTGAGTTGTCCACCCTGTCTTCAGTGCTGCTCACTCCAACCTCACAGGACCGTAGGGAGCTCCCTCCTCAAGCAAGCACCCACCCTCCTCCGCCTCTCATGGGTCTCTTCTCCAGCACAAGAAATTTACCATGGCAAGCGCCACTCTCTCAAGATAGATAGGTAATGCTAGATTGTGTTTAAAAAACAACAACAACAACAAAGCAGGAAAGAAAAGTAGGGTGGATGGGCTCGCAAATCCACACCCAATCAATAGTTGTTGAATTAACAAATGAACAAGCAAATGAACACATTCAGGGTCTTCATCTTCTCTCCTTCTGGCCAGGTTCAGCTTCCTCCGTCTCCTTCATTCCTTCTCCCGAGAGCCAGCATCACTAGCCTGCTGGCTTCCCGCCTTGCACATGTCCATCCTGGCCACCAGTGATGGCTGTGCCTCTGACAGTGGCAGCATACGCCAAACAGGAAGTGCAGACAGTGAAAACCAGAAGCTTGCCACTCAAGTCTCCTCCCAGCCACCAGGATACCCGAGGCTTCCCAGGATGCCTCATTTCTACAGTCACCCACTGGGGTCTCGGTGGCCAGAACATGCTATGTGGCTGCCCCTGGGCATCAAGTAGCTGGGAGAGGAGGCTGTGGATCAGCCACCAGCAGTGACTGCTGTGGCTTGAATGTGTCCCCAAAAAGATAGCTTCAAGCCCCAAACCCTATGAATGTGGCCTTACCTGGGAACAGGGTCTTTGCAGGTATAGTCAGTAAAGAGGCGGTCTCACTGGAGTAGGGCAGGCCCTTAATGCCACATCGCTAGCATCCTTATAAGAAGAGAGGACAGCCACGTAACGATGGTGGCAAAGACTGGAGTGGTGCTGCCACAGCCAAAGGCCAGCAGAGCTGAAGGAAGCAAGGGAGGGCTCCCCCCACCGCAGGACTGCAGCAGGAGCATGGCCCCGTCAGTCTGCATTTGCTGCTGCAGCTTGGATACGTTTTGTCCCCCAAAGATCCCTGTGCTGGAAGCTTGGTCCCCAGGTCGCCAGAGGCAATAAGGCCATGGAGGCCCCAGAACTGAGAGTCAGTCGCTGCAAGCCTACCCATTTGCCCTGCTTTGTAACAGCCGCCCTAGGAAATGGGTACAGCGACAGTCCACACCCAGTGAGGCAGTGAACCAGCCACGGTGTGGTTAGTGCCGAAGGCTGTGTTGACTCAATTATGTGGTGCGTTCATTCACGCAGGCCTGTATGCGACCTCAGGGGGTTTGCTCCAAGCTGTTGCTGCACCCCTTGGCTGCAGCCCCTCGTCTTGTCAACAACTCCTGTTTTGGGGGCTCCAGAGCTCCTTACTTCAGAGCACATTGACTTGACCACATGTCAAGCCGCACAAAGCTTAAGGCAGCAGCAAGACAGAGCTCAGCCCCAGCTACTACAGCGGAGCCCGGCTGCACCCCGGGGAAGTAGCTGGTGATAGGTAAAGCAACCTACGGTCTCATTAACCCAAGACCTCAGAGCCACAGGAACCCCACAAAAAGCACAAGAACACTTGCTAAGTGCTGGGGCAGGACAGCCCACAGAACACAAGTGGCCAGTGGTGTAATTAGGTAGACTTGATCCCGAGTGAATGTGCTTGGTAGAATGCCCTCCTCCTCTGCAGAATCTTTCTGTGGTTGTATTTATACATTGTTGTAATTATACATTGTTGGGGGCTGCAGTGTGCAACTTAACACATGTATACAATATGTAATGATCAAATCAGTATAGTCAGAAACATAGTTAGCACTGTTAACCTTAAAAATACTTTCTTAAACTTTTAGCTGACAAGCAATGGCCGTACATCACTCCAGGGCACAATGCGACATCACAATGCACACACACAACATGCACGGATCAAAGCCTGACAATCAAGGCCTCCCTCTCCCCATCACCACTCCGTGTTGCCAGTCCTTAAGCCCTGAGCTTCCAGCCATTCACAAAATACACAATAGGTTATTGTGAACCTTGGCTGCCTCACCACACTGCTCAGCTCAATACTTACCCCATCCATATACCTGAAATTCATACCCATTGTTCTGCAACACCTCTTACCGATGCACAGTGTCCTTCCTCTGGGGTAGAGCCCTTCTCTTAAACTTATTGAAATCCACCAACCAAGCACCATGCACTTGCCCCTGTGACATTGCACTCCAGCCTCACCACAACAAGGAAAGGGGGGATGGTGCTCCTTCAACCCTCACTGGAAAGACAGACACTGAGGCTGTAACCAAGGCCACAAGCCAACAGCGAAGCCTGGACCCCAGTGCATAACTATTCATCCTGATCCACGTGCCCTTGACCACAAAAGCAACCCTGCCAGTCCAGAAACTGTGCCTCGTGAGCGCAGCTTCTTTATGTGACACCTGCTGAAGGCAAACAAAGCAGTTCCACAGTATTTCACAGAAAAAAAAAGTCCTCTTATGCTTCAGCTTCTTTCCCATATTTTTCTTGGAAATACCATACTTCTTCTGGCCCATGTAGGCAAAGCACCAAAAAAGCAAATGAACAAATAAAAATATTTTACAGGAAAAAAAAAAACTGTGATCACTTTAACATTCTTTATGCATTTTTAGGCTAAAAAATCAACCCTACACATAATACAGTCATATCTTATCCGACTTAATTATTAGCCATATGGTTCCTAGCTTGATTTCTGGAGGGAAGAATGCCCATATATCCCCGCATTCCATATAGAAGTAAATGTTTTGGAGTGCTCAATTCACTGAGTTCTGGATTCAATCCCAGTTCCCCTGTGTCAGATGAAAGCCAGCCCGGACCCAGTAGGAGACTACCGCAGGTGTGGGCATCAGAACAGTAGCTGAAGCCACCCTTGGAATGCCAACATCCCACAGTGGAGTGCCTGGTTCAAACCCTGACTTCTCTTCTTCCGATCCAACTTCTCATTAATGTATAACCTGGGAGGCGACAGGTTATATAGAATTTGGGTTCCTCCTACCCATGTGGGAGACCCAATGGAGTTCATGGCTCCTGGCTTCAGCCTGGCATAGCCTCAGCCACTGCGGGCATTTAGGGAGTCAGTCAGTAGAATAAGGATTCACTGTCACTTTCAAGTAAAATGAATTTTTTAGGAAAATAAAAAAGATTATTGCAATAGGGAGAACGCTCCAACTTCAGGATCTGAAGCAGCTCAAGATGGAAAAGAAACAGGTAAACAGGACTAGCAGGGACTTGTCAGAAGGTTGGTCCCACTCTCTCTGCACTTGGGACCCCTCACCTCCCCCTCAGTGGCAACACCTCACATGCAGGCTTGGTCAATCTGTTCCCAGCTGCAAAGAAAAGGCACTGGAAAGCTCGATATAAAGGAATTGTTCTTACTGTTATTTCTTTCATGCATCTGGTTAAGTAAAATAGATGCTTTTTGTCGGCCAGGACATTCTTCAGACACTGTAAATTTAGACTGTGAAGGCAGAATCTCCAGGTCTCAGGACTGAGATCCACAAGACGGGAGCTGAGGCAGGGCCAGGAGCCAGGTGGTTTAGAGATGAGGAGTGTGGCTACCGCACCCCTGCAGCCCACACCCAGCACAGGGTACGGCACAGGGTGACAAAGAATCCGTTGCTCAACCACTAAGTCCTGCACATCCTCTAAGTTGGGCACTTAGCCTGCTCCATCTTAGAGAACAAAATTCCCGCATCCCACCCTGAGCCCCTGAGCCCTCCAAGACCCAACCCTGCTCCCTCTGACCTCACTTTGTCTGGCACGGAAACAAAAGAAGTGCCTGAGAATCATTGTTCAATTACCTCTCTTAATGCAGCCTGGAAGGCATGGCTGTGGTCCCCAGTGGACAGATGAGGGAAAGGAGATTCAAAAACCCACCACATTAGTCCAGGGTTACACAAGGCAAAGGCATCCTGGCCTTGAATTTGTGCCAGCCGACTTCCAATACCACTCGCTGCTCCCTTACCTGTGACTCTCAGACATGTCCATAGCCCCTAGAGATGAGTGCTTAGCCCTCCGCTCACCAGCCAGCCAGCCACTTCCAAAACCCAGCCACACCGCCACAATCTGAGATCTGGTAACCCACTTGCTAAGTTCAAGTTCACTGGGATCATCGGTTGCCCTTTCAAACCTGTAATTTTAAGCAGCTGATAATGAGAACAACTTTAAGGAGATGCCCACTTTCCTAGCACCTGAAAGTGATGGGCAGAAGGCACCATGGTCCACACACTACCTGGTCTCTGGTGAACATCAACCCAAATGGCCACAATACTCCTTAAGGAACTTTCTCTGTGTTGAATGCTCAGGTGTAGGTGAGATGAGGAAGAGCCTTCTGCTGTGCCAGGCCATGGTTAGACCCCTGAGGCCCCAAGGGAGCCCCAAAGGAGCACGCCTTCTCCTTTCACTGCTTACCACCCTCAGCCTTAACAAGAAGGGGCTTGTGGTTACCCTGAGCCTCACGTTCAACATCTACAAGACTTGGAGTAGCAATGGCACCAAAATCACCCACAGGGACCGTGGAGAAGCAGCCGTGGCACACAGACCACACTGGGAGCATCCCTCGGGGCACAGCAAGTTCTAATGCATGGTTTCTCACTTCTCTTCTGTGCACCCGTTTCCCTCAAACAAGTCGTCCAGTTGGGGGATTTCTTTTGTTAACCTTTTAATAAAGAAGATACGAGATAACTCTAAGACCCGAACATCCTTGGTGATTCTTTCAAAAAGCATTCATGGCTCACCTGCCTGACACCAGGCTCTGGGCTCAGCCCTGAGAGAGACACCAATGCAGCAAATGGGAGCCTCCTGGAGTAAGTCCCTGGTGACTATGTTCACGCACGCGATTTGGCATTTTGCCTTCTGAATTCAGGTTGTTCACTCATGCTTGATTGGTATCATTTCTTCTATGTGTTCAGCAACTCACTCAGTGGATTCCTAGAAGTGGGCGACTCCAGGGATAAAAGGACTTTTGGGGTTTGGATTTTGGCACATTTTGAGTGATTTTACTCATTGGGTAAATGCTTGCTGGGCACTCAGTATGCGCCAGGCAGTGTTCTAGGTCCCACGACCATTGCCAAGTTCCTGACCCAGTACAACTCATTCCTACTCAGGAACGGTGGTGTTTTGAAAACACATCTGCAAATTCTTTGTTCCTTTTCTCACAGAGAGGTGATGTCTACGTCTCTCACCTTGAACCTGAGCCCACCTGAATGATCAACGGAGTAAAGAGGAAGTCAGATTCCGTGAGTTCCAGGATCGGCCGTAAAAGCCCAGTCCCTTCCGTGGGGTTCACTGGAATGTTTGCACGCTGGAGTTCCAGGAGGAAGCCTGACCACCCCGAGGCCTGTGTGTTGAGAGGAAGCTCATATAGCCCACCTGGGCAGAGACGACAGAGCAGGTCCGGCCAGCTGCAGCCACAGGAGAGACCCCACACCAGCACCACCCGAGCCTTTCCCAAGCTGCTACCCACAAAAACCATCAGAGGTGATGGAAAGTTTGATGTCCCTACAAAATACTGAGTTTGGGGGTGGGGTTTGATGCATCAGGACACAACCAGAGCGAGGAGAAAACAATAGGCAAATAAACAAACACCTGTACCAGGTCATGATGAACATGACCAAGAAAATGAAGTAGGGCAAGAGAAATGACGTTACAGGGGTCTCCTCAGGGAAGACCTCACCACGGTGATGACCAGGGAAGAAACACCTGAGGGGAGGGAGTGTGTGCAGCAGGAGCATTCCAAGTGATGGGAAGGGCAAGTTCAAAGGCCCCGAGGCAGGAGCAGGGCTAAGAAGGAAGGTGTAGCTGAGACACAGGAGGGAGTGAGGTCAGGGATGCAGCTGTGCCCATGGGCCCTGCACGACAGCATCATCGTGATAAAAGTGAGCACCTGCTGACAAAGCCTCAGGCATTCTTTGAACACTTTATGTATTTCACTGCATTTAAAGATCTATTTATTAATTTATCTGAGACACAGAAACAGGGGGTGAAGGGTGGGGGCAGAGACGGACAGGTCTTCCATCCACAGGATCACTCCACAAATGCTCCCAACAGCCAGGGCTGGGCCAGGCCAAAGCCAGGAGCCAGGTACTCCATCCCGGCTTCCCATAGGGGTGGGAAGAGAACCTAGTGTTTGGGCCATCCTCCACTGCCCTCCTAGGTGGGTCAGCAGGAAGACAGCGGCCAGGACTCCCACATGGGTTGCTGGCGTGGCAATTAATGACCTAACCCGCTGCACCACAATGCCAGTCCCTCAATATTACAGCATCCCTCGGGGCAGGTAATACAATCAACCCCGTTTTACAGATGAGGAAACCGAGGACTGGGAAGGTAACATAACTTGCCCAAGGTCACAGAGCATGAACTGGCCTTTTAATTATTTATTTTGGAGGGAGAAAGAGAGAGGTTAGAAACTAACCAATTACTTGAGCCTTCTCGGCTGCCCTCCAGAGTCTGAATGGGTGGGAAGCTGGACTCAGGAATCAGAATGTGTGTGTGCATGTGTGTGTGTGCATGTTTGTGTGTGTGTGCGTGTTCAGAGGAAAAGCCATGTGAGGCAGAAGTCGCCATCTGTCATCCAGGCAGGGGACTCTTACCAGGAACTGAATCTGCTGGCATCTTGATCATGAACTTGCCAGCCCCCGAGGACAAAGAGAAAATCATTTCTCGATATTCAAAGTGCCCAGCCTGCAGCCCCTTGTTACACAGCCCTAGCAGTGGGCACACAGTTCCATGCTGCATCCCAAGGCCCCGTCTTCCCAGGCAGGGCTTCCCTGGGCCACCTGCCTCTGGACTTACTGGGGTCCTTGTGTTTGCAAAAAAGACAACTCCAGAATTCAAAACAGCCCGCAGAGTGCAGCCGCTTACTTTTTAATGCTTCTAATTTATCTCCAGCTTTATCAATAATAAATCAAACTAAGTGGAACAAAAACAAGTTTGCCTGCGGCTGTGTCATGTTCTGTTTTAAAAGACGACCCCCTTCAAAATGCCGTGCTGATCGGCAACCCTTCCATCTGCCATCAGGGAACAGCAGGTGCCCCGGGGAAGAGACTCAGCGGCTTGCCTCTGTTTGTGCAAACGGGCCTTGTGCAGCTGCAGGGGCACCACATCCAGTCCTCCTTTAACTGAAGCCTATTCGGTAGAAATGAGTGGGGTCCCACTTTACTGATGGAGAAACTAGGCGTGGAGCAGTTCCGCGAGTTGCTCACTGCCACGGAGCTGAGAGGCAAACCCAGACCTCCCTCGCCCCGGTCCCACACCCACTACCATGAGAACATTGCCTCTGGGCTGCATATGGCAGCCAGGTGTGAAGCCTTGGGCTTGGAGTTAAGAGTCCAGCCTAGGCCCTCCTGTCTCAGTCAGCCTTCCCCATCTCTGAAATGGGCGGCTTAGAACATGCACTGAGCCATCCGCCACATAACTGCAGAGGCCCCAGGAAAAAGAACACACACACAGCGCCCTGGAGATGAGCACGGGTGGCCCTGGACTCGAGCACTGTGATGTTCTTCCAATGATGCCCACAGTGAGGTTTGTCCTGCTGGGGGTGGCGGGGACTGAGCAGGGGTCACACGTAGCATGAGAATGGACCCCGCGCTCAGTGGTTCAAAGTGTCTCTGTTTTTGATGGAGCACCCAAATCCATTGTCTCTCTGCTCTGGTTGGCCCCCTACCTGCTCAGTAGCTCACTGTTCAAGGCACCACCCTTTATCTTATCCTGCGCTCTGGCTACAGACATCTGCAGAGAACTTACTGCTTCTGCAACTTGGCTCAACCAGGGACTGGGAGACGGAACTCGTGCATTCCACAAACTCTCTCCAAGCCCGTGCCCGAAGCATGGCAACCAGCACCCTGGGAACAGGGATCCATACCCCCCTCCAGTACTCCCAGCTTCCCTTTCCGAACCAGCAGGAGTGAGAGAGAAGTCCCAAGAAGCCCACTTGTGAAAGCACTGGCAGTAGACAGTACCCTTGAGCAAGGCTATGGCACCAGGGACAAGCCCAGTCCAGGAGCCAGAAGATCTGGATCTGACCTGCAGCAGACAGATTGGGCTGGTGGGAAACTAAGGGCTTTCAGGGTCAGACAAGTGTGGGTTAAAATCCAGATCTGCTTCCTGTGTACTTTGGAAGGCTCCTTCACCTCACTCAGCCTTTATTCACTGTAAAGTGGCAGCCACCGAGATTGGTGTGGTGGCACAAGGTAAGCCAGCAGCACTAGCGTCCCCCTATTAGGGTACCAGCCTGATCCCAGCTTCTCTGCTTCCCACCCAGCTTCCAACTAAGGCACCTGGGAAGGCAAAGGGACTTGGCTGTTGTACTTAGGTCCCTGCCACCCATGTGGGAGACCAGGATAGAGTTCCTGGGTCCTGGCTTCAAGCTGGCCCAGCCCTGGCCATTGTTGCCACTTGGCGAGTGAACTGAGGGATTGACGCTCCCTCGCTTGCTCTCTCTTGGTCTCTGCTCCTCTCGCTATCACTCTACCTTTCAAATACATAACTAAATCTTTTAAAAAAAAAATGGGAGCCTTGATAAAGCCTATTTATGCAGGATTTTCTAAAGAACTGCATGCAATACTCACATAATCAACACTCAGTAAGTGGTAACTATCATTGCTGCTCTTGCTACCAGTGGTAGAATCTTGACCAAGTCTCTCTCCTCCAGCCCTGGTTTCTTCTCCATCCAACAAAGATAGTAATTCCTCATTATTAAGGAAAGGTTGGGAGAATGTAAGGAAATGAAAATGTTAAAACCCATACTGTAGAGGCAGTGGTTCCCAACATCATGAGTGCACTTAGTATCACCGAATGTTACACTTAAATTGGTGAAAAAATGGTAAATTTTATGTTATGCATATTTTACAATTTAAAAATGTAAAACCCAACAGCTTAAACTATTGCAGTTGGGATTCCTGGTAATAAATAACAGAGCTCACCCCAGCCATGAACGGTTCTATATTGAATCCCACAGGCGAAAGTGCGAGGATATTTTTAAATGTTTCGGGGGAAATCAGATTAAAAGACAAGTACGGGGCAAGCATTTGGTGCAGAGGCTAAGGCTGCTCCTGGGATGCCTGCATCCTGCGTCAGAATGCTCGGGTTCACGTCCTGGCCCTGCGATCCATGCCAGCTTCCTGCCAGTGTGCCCCTGGTGGGCAACAGGCAATGACTCAAGTACTTGGGTCCATGCCAGGCACACAGCACGTTTAGACTGAGTTCCTGGCTCCTGACTTTGGTCTGACCCAGCTCTGGCTGTTGCAGGCATTTGGGGGAGTGAACCAACAGGTGAGTCAGTCTCAATCTGTCTGTCTCTCTCTCTCTCTATCACACACTTATACACACACACATATACACATATATACATATTTCTGTGTGCCTATCTTCCTTTCAGAGAAATAAAAAACTTTTTTTAATTTATTTTTTGACAGGCAGAGTGGACAGTGAGAGAGAGAGACAGAGAGAAAGGTGTTCCTTTGCCGGTGGTTCACCCTCCAATGGCTGCTGTGGCCGGCGTGCTGCGGCCGATGCACCGCACTGATCCAAAGGCAGGAGCCAGGTGCTTCTCCTGGTCTCCCATGGGGTGCAGAGCCCAAGCACTTGGGCCATCCTCCACTGCCCTCCCAGGCCACAGCAGAGAGCTGCCTGGAAGAGGGGCAACCGGGACAGAATCTGGCACCCCGACCGGGACTAGAACCCAGTGTGCCGGCACCGCAGGCGGAGGATTAGCCTAGTGAGCCCTGGCTCTGGCCAACCAATAAACATTTTTGAACAGTAGTTTATTTCGAGGAGAATCCTAGATGGCTGAATAGGGAAAAGCATGCTGATTTTGACCATGGGAAGCTAACAGAGGAAAAGCGGAGTAGCTGCATTCCGGGGCGGGGAGGGGGGACAGTTGGAGAGAAGTTTGCAGTGGGAATTCTGCGGAAAGAGGAGAGACGCCACGGAGAACATGAGCAGGGCAAGTATGCAGCAGCCAGTGGGGACGCTACCAGCAACGCCCTCGGCCAGAGGCCGGAGGAGACGCCACCTGCTTGAGGGAGGTGAGAGAAGCCTGCAGCAGCCTGTGCCGATGGTGGTATTGGCTGAGGAACAACCTCGCAGACCATACTTCAAGTACAGCCTGGAGCACTAGTGGCAGACAGGGGACCCACCTGGCCCCAAAAAGGGAGAGCACATTTCTTTCTCCCCATTCCCCCACAAGGGAGCTCAGTGACCAGCAGGGGAGAAGCAACATCCTTTGTGTTAAAGGTTTATTTATTAAATTGAAAAGCAGAGTTGTGGGGGAGGGGTGGAGAGACTAAGAGATCTTCCATTCACTAGGTCACTGCTCAAATAGCTGGGCTGAACCAAAGCCAAGAGCTCCCTCCAGGTTCCCCACATGGGTGCAGTGGCCCAAGTAATTGAGCCATCTACTGCTGCTTTCCCAAGCACATTAGCAGGGAGCTGGATCAGAAGTGGAGCAGTTGGGACTTGAACTGGTGCCCACGTAGTATGATGGCTTTACAGGTGGAAGCTTTACCTGCTACGTCAGCCCCAGAAGAGATGTCTTAATGTGGGTAGAGACTACAGTGGCTCACACACACCCAACTAAGGGATTTTATCAGAGACATGATCTGCCATCCCCACTGACTTTGAGTCTGGCCCTGCAGGGTTGGGAGGGGGCTGGGCACCCACTTAGGACCGTGGGCACTCCCCTCCCCCAACTTGATCACAGGCACCTGAAATCAAACTGCCAAGCTAGAGTTCCAACAGGTAGCCGGCTCCAGGAATATCTCTGCTTTCTTCCCTGGACAAGGCAGGCTCACTGAGCTAAGAGTGGATCCCCTGCTCCCTGTGGCTATGGAAGCCTTCTGCAGTATGTGGGAATTTTGTGACTACACATAGGGCAGAGGGTGTAGCTGGGTCTCGGGGCTTTGCTGGCTTCAGAGGCTCCAAGTTCCCTGAGTGCTTAGAGTGGGTCACCACAGAGGGTTTCACGCTCACGCTGAGGACCACACAGATCCATTGTGTGGCTCATGTGCTTGTGTGGATGGGGTGTGTAGCTACGATGGGCAACCCCAGGCATTGATCACCTTGGCAGAGAGCAAGTGGGGCTGTGATCACACTAGCCAATGTCATCATACCCTCTCTCCTGTTGACAATAGAGGGGATCTACCACACCCAACTTGGGTGTCACCCTGGACCCTCGCCCCACGCTCGAGCACTGACAGGAGCCCCCTGGCCCCACCCAGCACACTCCTCTGAATATCCACTGAAGGGCAGACTCTCCACTAAGTCACAGAGGCATAACCCAATGAAAAAATCCCTCAGAGGAGAAAACCAACAATTGTCTTCACAAATGCCTAAAAATAAGTACAAAAATATAAGAAGCATGAACAAGGATGACAATGTGACTCCCCGAAAGGAACAAAACACTTCAATATATGAATACGAAGAAGAGATTGGTGAAATGTCTGAAAAAGAAGTCAAAAGAATGGTCATAAGATTACTCAAGAACACAGAGAAGCAAATACGTGACATAAAGAAATCTGTACAGGACATGGATGCAAATTTTTTTCTGGGAGATACAGATACTGAACAGAAATCCATCTGAAATATTAGAAATGAAGAATTCAATATGTCAAATAGAAAATAAAGTGGAAATCCTTAACAATAGCTTGGTGAGACAGAAGAAAGAATATCTGACCTAGAAGACAAGTCCTTGGAAATATCTCAACCAGACAAAAAAAAAAAAGGAGAAAAAGAAATTGGAAAAACTGAAAGTAGTGTTCAAAATTTATGAGATACTATCAAATGACCAAACATATATGTATCAGGAGTTCCTGAAGATGCAGACAAGAGAACGGATTAGAAGGCGTCTTCTGGTGAAATAACAGCAGAAAAAATCTGTAATTTGGAGAAAGAGACATCCAAGTACAGAAAGCACATAGAAGTCTTAATGGATGTGATCAGAAAATATCTTCACCACAAGAGATTACAGTCAAACTCTCAACTTAAAGCATACAGAAAATATTATAAAATGTACCAGAGAAATGCCAAATTACCTTTAGAGGATCCCCAGTTAGACTCATAGCTGACTTCTCATCAGAAATCATACAGGGTAGGATAGAATGGAGAGACACAGTCCAAGTCCCAAAAGGAAAAGCTGTCAACCCAGAATATTTTATCTAACAAGATTCTCATTTATAAATGAAGCTGAAATAAAGGTCTTCCACAACAAACAGAAATTGAAAGACTGTTAACACTCATCCAGCCTTACAAATGATACTTATGGATGTGCTACACACAAAAACATAGAATAGCAATCATTATGAAAGAATATGGAGGCAGAAAATCACCTAATAAAAGTACAAAAGAAATCCAAAGCAAAAAATAAGAATATTTATGGGAAAATGGCAGAAGCAAGTCTTTACTTATCAATAATAACATTGAATATTAATGGCCTAAATTCTCCAAATAAGATACAGACTGGCTGAATGGATTAAAAAACAAAACCCATCTATTTGCTGCCCACAAGAAACACACCTCTACTGATAAAGCTACACACAGACCAAAAAGTCAAAGGTTGGAAAATATTTTCCATGCTAACAGAAAGAAGAAATGAGCAGGTGCAGCCATCCTTATATCAGACAAAATAAACTTGAACACGAAAACTGTTAAGAGAGACAAACAAGGTCATTGTGTAATGATTAATGGATCAATGCAACAGAAAGGCGTGACAATGGTAAATGTATATGCACCCAATGCCAGGAAGCTTTGCTATTTAAAACAAATGTTAATGTATATAAAGGGAGACTTAGACTCCAATACAATAATAACACCTCACTTTCATCATTGGGCAGGTCAACTAGACAAAAAAAATCAACAAGGGAACAACAGAGCTTGTCTACACTTTGGATCAAATGGATCTAATTGGTATCTATGGAACACTTCATCCCAGAATTACAGAATACAGAATCTTTTTACCAATGCATGGAAATATCTCTAGTTTAGACCATATGCTAGGCCATAAAGCAAGTCCCAGCAAATTAAAAAAAAACTGAAATCAAACCCTGCATGTGTTCTGACAACATGGAATGAAGCTGGAAATCAACAACTTAAGAAACTCTAGGAAATAGGCGAAGACATAAACACTGAACAACATGCTCCTGAATGAACAATGGGTCATAGAAGAAACCAAAAGAGAAGTCAAAAAAATTCATAGACACATCTGGAGATGACAATACAATCTATTAGAACTTGGGCTGGCACCGTAGCACACTAGGTTGATCCTCCACCTGTGGCGCCAGCATTCTATATGGATCCTGGTTCTAGTCCCAGCTGCTCCTCTTTCCAATCCAACTTTCTGTTACGGCCTGGGAAAGCAGTGGAGGATGACCTGGGTCCTTGGGCCCCTGCACCCACATTGGAGACAGAAGGAGGCACCTGGAACCAAAAGACTCCACTAAGAGACCAAATCCATTTCCACTGAGATCCGGAAGCCAAAAAGCATGCCCACTTTCACCACTGCTATTCAATATACTTCTGGAAGTTTTAGTCAGAACCATTAGGCAAGAAAATGATATCAAAGGGATATAAATTGGAAAGGAAGAAGTCATCCCTGTTTACAGATGACATGATCCTATATAGATAGGAACCAAAAGACTCCACTAAGAGACCATTGAGGCCAGCGCCGCAGCTCACTAGGCTAATCCTCCACCTGCAGCACCAGTACCCTGGGTTCTAGTCCCAGTGGGGGCACCGGTCCTGTCCCGGTTGCTCCTCTTCCAGTCCAGCTCTCTGCTGTGGCCCAGGAAGGCAGTGGAGGATGGCCCAAGTCCTTGGGCCCTGCACTCATATGGGAGACCAGGAGGAAGCACTGGCTCCTGGCTTTGGATCAGTGTAGCGCAGGCCGTGGCAACCATTTGGGGGTGAACCAATGGAAGGAAGACCTTTCTCTCCATCTCTCTCACTGTCTAACTCTGCTTGTCAAAAAAAAAAAAAAAAAAACAGAGACCATTGGAACTCATAGAAGAGTTTAGTAAAGTTGCAGGATATAAATTAACATACAAAAATTAATATCCTTTGTATACATAGACAATGCAATGGCTGAGAAAGAACTTATAAGATCAGTGTCAAACACAATAGCTACCAAAAAATTTAAATACTTTGAAATAAATTTAACCAAGACGGTTAAAGATCTCTACAATGAAAATTACAAAACATTAATAAAAGAAATAGAAGATGACACAAAAAAGGAAGAAACTTCCAAAATCATGGATTGGAAGAATTAATACCATAAAAATGTCAATTCTACCCAAAGCAATTTACAGATTCAACATGATCTCAATCAAAATACCAGCAACATTCTTCTCATACCTAGAAGAAACAATGCTGAAATTCATACAGAAACACAAGAGACCCCAATAGCAAAAGCAATCTTAAGCAACAAATAAAAGTTGGTAACATCATAATATTAGATTTTCAGACATATTACACAGCAGTTATAATCAAAAAAGTCTGGTACTAGCACAAAAAGAGACATGTAGACCAATGGAACAGAATAGAAAGCCTATAAATTAGTCCATACATCTGCAACCAACTAATCTTTTACAAATAAGCTAAAATCAATCCCTGAAAAAAGAAGTCTTGTCAATACATGTTCCTGGGAAAATTGGATCTCCGTGTGCAGAAGCAAGACTCCTACTTTGCATCTTTACAAAAATCAACTCAAATTGGATCAAGGATCTACATCTATAACCTGATACCACCAAATTACGAGAGAAAAACATTGGGGAAACTCTGGAAGACACTGGCATAAGCAGAGACTTCTTGGAAAAGACCCTAGAAGCACAGGCAATAAAAGCAAAAATAGACAAATGAAATTACATCAAGCTAAGAAGCTTCTGCACTGCTGAGGAAACACTCAGCAAAGTGAAAAGGCAACTGACAGAATGGTAAGAAATATTTGCTAACTAGGCAGCTAAAAAAGGATTAACATCCAGGATCTATAAAGAGCTCAAGAAACCCAACAACAACAAAACAAACAATCCAGTTAAGAAATTGGCAAAGGACATGATGAGCATTTTTCGAAGGATGAAATAAAAACGGCCAACAGACACATGAAAAGATGCTCAGGATCACCAGTCATCAGGGAAATGAAAATAAGAGCCACAGTGAGGTTTCCCCTTATGCCAGTCAGAATGGTTATCATACAGAAATCAAAAAACAATAAACACTGGTGAGGATGAGGGCGAAAAGTTACTTGAACCCACTGCTAGTGGGAATGTAACCTAGTACAACCACTATAGAAGACAATATGGAGATAACTCAGATAACTGAAAATAGATATACCACATGACTCACTCCTGGGGATTTACCCAAAGGAAATAAAATCAACATATGAAAGAGTGATCTGTACCCCCATGTTTATTGCAGTTCGATTCAAATAGCTAAGATATGGAATCAACCCAGATGTCCATCAGTGGATGACTGCATAAAGAAAATGTGGTATACATACATCATGGAATACTACTCAGCCATAAACAAGAAAGAAATCCTACCTTTTGCACCAAAATTAATGCAACTGGAAACCATTACGCTTAGAGAAATAAGCCAGTCTCAAAACGACAACATCATATATTTTCTCTGATATACAGCAGTTAATATAGAATCTATATAGGATGAAATGGACATGTTGTGATATGATTATCATTTTTGGACCTTATTTATACTCCTATGCAACTGTGGTCTTCCTACTTTTTACTTGTTGGATATTATGATTAGTGATGAATTAAGCCTGTGATTACAGAGTGGATTAAAATTATGCCTTTGCAAAATATTAATAAAAAGAAGGGAAGGAAGGAGGCAGATTATGGGAAGGAGACAACGAGGGGAGGGAGAAGTATGCTTATCTTCTTAGAACTGCACCTATGAAACACATGAAACCTGTTTCTTCATATTAATAAAAATATTCTTAAAACAGAAAAGTCAGTAGCCTCCTCCCAAAATTAGTGTATTTTGGTGAAAAAAATTGAAATCCATATTTTTCATGATATGCGTTTTCCGTGAATTTTTTGAAGACCCGCCCCTCCACGTTTCCAAGCAGTCTCTCACTCTGCCAGAGAACATGCAGGAAACACACATCCTGGCCACATCTTCAATGTGTTTTAGTGTAATTTTATTTTTATTTTTTACTTTAATTTTTAATTAGTTCTAACAGATTCAACGTGGTTTATAGGTACAATTCTAAGAATATGATACTCCCCTCCCTCCCCACTCCCTCTCGTGTTATCCCACCTTTTTTCAGTCTTTTTTTAGTTTTTGAGAATTATTATAGTCAAAGGGCATAAAAATTTACCAAATAAGAACTTTAACAAGTAAAAAGCAAAAAGACCCTAGTTTAGTAGGAATATAGACAATGGCTATAAAAAAAAATAATTGAATGGAAAAATGACCATCCCAGTCTCTATCTCCCTTGTACTCAGCAGGTGCCCCAAGCCACCCTCCTCCCCCTTCACCCTTGCTTTGCCTCACCACTCTTCCCGAAATCACCAGCCAGCCCCCCCCTTACCCCTTCCCCACATGTTTTCTTTCCCTCTCTCAGGCATCCTTCCTTCTCAACTCTTTCCAAAGCAAATCTCCCCTGACCAGCTCCTCCACGTTTTGCAGATAACTGCACAGAGTGTGTGTGTGTGAGAGAGAGAGAGAGAGAGCGAGAGCGAGAGAGAGAGTGTGTGTGTGTGTGTGTGTGTGTGTACCTGGAGCAGGGTTGGAAAATAACCTGTATCAGATTTTATTAGATGTGCCCTTTGTGTCCAGAGAAATCAGGCATGAGTACGCATACATTAGCAATTCTGTCCCTATCACACACATTCTGGTGGCACTGTTTAGACCCATAAGGGAAGTTAGTTAATCATAAGGGTCCCACATCCACCTCGAGTCCAGGTTTGTATCTCAGGATCTTCTACCTCTGGGAGGTTGAAAAACAGCCACAGTGCTTCTCAGCTTCTCCCATCAAGAGGTCTGTTTGTGTGCCCATGCTGTGGTACAGCAAGTTAAGCCTCCACCTGATACACCAGCATCCCATTTGGGCAGCAGTTCGAGCTCCACTTCCCATCCAGCTCCCTGCTAACGTGCCTGGGAAAGCAGTGGAAGGTGGCCCAAGTCCCTGGGCCCTGCATCCACATGGGAGACCTGGAAGAAGCACCAGGCCTGGCTTCTGCCTGGCCCAGCCCTGGCCCATGCAGCCATTTGGGGAGTGAACCAGTGAATGGAAGATCACTCTCTCCCCTCCACATACACTCTGTAACTCTACCTTTCAAATAAATCTTTTTAAAAAATCTTTTAAAAAACAAAATGTGTTTGCCACCTCTTCCTTTGGCAGAACTAGCTTGTGTGAGTCCTGGGCACAGATCTTGATCAGCATTGCAGCTTCTGCACACTTGACAGAGAACTTGAGTCAGTCAGAGCTAGTCTCCTGGAGAAGAGAATGGGGCCCTGCCCGCTCCTGTGGCCCCAGCCAACCTGCAGCAACAGCGCCACCTAGAAGACCAGCAGGTAGCCACGCGCATGTGCCTGGGACCAGCCAGGATCCCTAGAAAATAAGCCCGGAGTGGAGCCCAGACCCAAATGCCAGCTGTCAGCATCAGAAGTCAAGTAAAACAGAGAAGCAAAGCTACTGCTGAGACCCGGCGCCCCAAACTTTCATGGTTGTAGGTTCTAAGCTTTTATTTATTTATTTATTTTTTGACAGGCAGAGTGGACAGTGAGAGAGAGAGACAGAGAGAAAGGTCTTCCTTTGCTGTTGGTTCACCCTCCAATGGTCACCACAGCCAGCGCACCGTGTTGATCTGATGGCAGGAGCCAGGTGCTAGGTGCTTTTCCTGGTCTCCCCATGGGGTGCAGGGCCCAAGCACCTGGGCCATCCTCCACTGCACTCCTAGGCCACAGCAGAGGGCTGGCCTGGAAGAGGGGCAACCGGGACAGAATCCGGCACCCCAACTGGGACTAGAACCCGGTATGCCAGCACTGCAAGGCAGAGGATTAGCCTAGTGAGCCGTGGCGCCGGCCGGTTCTAGGTTCTAAAAGCAGCTTCCGAACCCAGGCAAGCCTGCCCCAGAGCCCACGGCAGTGCCTCGGAAGCAGACACCAGATGCCATCCGGTGCTCCCCTTGCCCTGCTCCCCCTACAGTCAACTCACGGAACTGACGGAGTGGTGCAGGGAGGCCCACCAGGTCCCTAATCCCTGAACCCTGCGGTCATTCATTTCCCCTTCAGACAATGTCTTGATATTCAGTCTCATCTCGAGGGTCTGCTTTCCCAGGCTGTAGGTCCTAAGCAAGAAGTAACTCCTCCTCCATGCAGCCCCCAGATTGGCTGGAGCTCCCCGTGTTATCAGCAAAATTCCGTGACGAGCACAGCATCACTGACCAGTCAAAGGCAGGCCACGGGCACCTACAAACCAGGACCCTGGACACACCTCTCAATCCCAACTTGTGAGTCTAAGAATCGTCACCCCAGCCCCCTGGGGAGCCCAGGAATGCAGCAGTAACTGCTGGCTCCTAGCTCTGGGCTTTACAGTAAATGCCTACTTTCTTTCCCCATCCTTGTGTGAGTGATGGACTTCAGTTTAGATGGTTCCATAGTAATCCCTGTGACTGTGGGGTACCCAAGGACCCTTCCACTGCTATCCCATCTGACCCTCTGCATCCCACTCTGAGTCCTGGAAGTGGTTTTTCCCCTCCCGTGCCATGCGACTCAGCACAACACAGTTTTGTCCCCAGCCTACCCTCCCTCCCACTGGTTCCCATGACCAGGCCAACACGTCAGCAAGGAACAGGGGCCCATTTCTGCCATCAGTGAGGTACTTGGTTCAACAATCAAGGGGGATTTGCAGCAGAGGCGGCTGCTAGGGTTGCTGGCTTCCGTAGGGTATGGTGCCCTAGGACACCTTTGAGAGATGCAGCCCTGTCCTTGCTAACAAACAGCAGAGTCTGGGAGACAAGGAGATTTTATGGGACTTGCCGGTGAAGCAAGAAGCATTGTGGTGTCAATCCCTGAGCCGGAAACCGCACCCGCCTCCCTCCACAGCCTGCCAACCTGACACCTGACATTCCCACATTCGTCTCCTTTGTGTCCCCTCTCTGTGTAGCAAAGCCACTACAAAGGGGAAAGGCAGCAGGATAGATAGCGAGATATTTGCAAATGATACGACTGACAAAAGGTGAGTGTCCAGAATATATAAAGAACTTCGAGGAGTCAATGACAAAAAGACAGCCGGCTCAGAACAATAATGGATGAAAGCCATCAAGATACAATTCCAGCTGAGTTCACCTGAATGGACACTAAGTCTCAGGCAGGAAGCTCAGCCTCACTAGGAGTCGGGAAAATTGAGTGATAAGTAATGACAAGAGAGCAACTCACAGCCAATCATGACAGGAGGGGGCGTGGCGGGTGCAGTCACTTTGATGAGAAATTTCATAACACCGAGCAAATTTAGGATGCACATACCCTAAACTTCTGCTATTCCACACCCCAGAGCTCCAAGGGGGACCTGCCCCCATGCATGTGAGTGTGCACCAATGACATGGCCAAGAGAGGCCCCCTGGGCTTTGCCTGTAATGACAAAAAATTGGGGACAACCTCGATATCCACTTAGAAGGGAAATAATAAATAAATTATGGCATGTTCACACAATGGAATTCTATACCAGTCTTAAAATGAGCAAATTAAATTTGCATGTATCATCATGAATAAAATATAACGTTGATATAAAAAGCAAATTGTAGAAACTTAGGTAAAGTACCCAGTCTGTGTAGAATTTTTAAAACCCCACAAGAATTCTGTGGATTTGTGTCTAAAGGTACAAACTCACGGACTGCAGCCCTGCTTACCCGCATCGGAATTGGGTCACCCTTGGGAGGTAGGAAGGGGACAGGGCAGGGGAGGCGAAGCCTCCATCAGTAGCTAACGCATTTTATCCATTTAGAAAACAAAGAAATGAGGGAAATAGGGAAATGCCAACATTCATTAAGCTGAGTGGTAGACACAAAGCAGTTTTTTATATTTTATTCTCTGTACTTTTTATTCATACCAAAATGTATTAGCACCTGCTGTGTACCTGGCACCATTACAGGTACAGGGGACACAGCTGTGAGCCAGAGAAAAGCCATCCCCTGACAAAGCCAAAGCAGAGATGGGCAGACAATAAATGAGTGAGTAAAACACATTCAGTTGGTAGATGATGATAAGATCTATGGAGGAAAATAAAAAATGAAACAAGGAAGGCAACCCAAATAGTGGTGTCAGGGAGAGAGCTGAGGGTTTAGGTGACAGCCAGGCAAGAGTTCAACGCAAAGAAGATGAAAGAATGAGAAGAGAGGAGGCAGTGAGCAAAACCAGGAAGGAATCGTCTAGGCGGAGGAACAGCAGGTGCCATGGCCCAGGGGTGGCAGACACCAGTGGTTCATAGAGAGAGAGGGAGAGGCAGGCCACAGGGCCCGGGGGAAGTGGGGTAAGGAGGTGGAGGCAACAGTGCATGCATGGAACTATTTCATTTATTTCTTTGAGAGGGGGAAAAAGAGAGAGAGAGTGTGTGTGTTAGTTACTTAGTTCCCATTTGCTGGTTCACTCCCAAATGCCTGCAACAGTCAGGGCTGGGCCAGGAGCTGGGAATTCAATCCAGGTCTCCCATGCAGTGGCCAGGGCCCAATCACCATCACCATCACCATTGCTTCCCAGGGTCTGCAATCGACAGGAAGGTGAAGTGAGGAGCCAGAGCGAGAATTGAACCCGGGCACTCAGCTGTGGGATGTAGGCTTTTTAATCGTTAGGCTAAATGCCCATCCCAGTGTTTCATAATTTTTAACAGGAAAAAGAACACAAGGACAGAAAGAGAGAGGGATTCCCAAATGACATTTGGTGGCGTTCAAACAAACACATGGGTGAGAAATGTGAATTTTACAAGTTCGGAAGGTAGCAGTGCACACGGGAAGCTTGGAGAGTGGCCCCACACTCGGCTGCATCTGGACTCCGCTGGGCAGCTCTCACCCAGCCAGATGCCACATGGCACGTGGGCGACCTCAGCCGGCACTCCTGGAGCCGGGCCAGGTGAGGGTCCACCACGCTGCTGGGAGTCCCGCTGTGAGCAAGAGAGGAACCATAAGGACAGAGCCTGTGGCCTCCCTGACCGGCTCAGCCGTGGTCTCCTCATTTGTGTTTTCCTTTCCAAAGACACCAACACAAAACGAGATCACTTCCCAGAACAGCAGCTTGTGAGATGTGATTCAGTTGTTTGCTTCACACACACACACACACACAGTTTCTGAATAGTGCCTGGAACATCTTAGAGTGCAGTAGGTATTATTATGATGATGATTATGATTATTATTTTATATACCTTAGCATGCAGATGTTTATCCGCTGTCTTCCTGAGAAAAGGCCATGGCTGGGACTCTAAAATGTTTACAAAGAATGCTTCTTACGGGGCTGGGGTTGCGGCACAGTGGGTGAAGCCACTGCCTGTGATGCTGGCATCCCACATGGGCACCAATTCAAGTCCCAACTACTCCACTTCCAACCCAGCTGCCTGCTAATGCACCTGAGAAAGCAGCAGAAGAGGGCCAAGTGCTTGGGCCCCTGCACCCACGTGGGAGACCTGGACGGAGTTCCTGGCTCCTGGCTTCAGACTGGCCCAGCACTGGCCATTGCAGCCATTTGGGCAATGAAGCAGTGGATGGCAAATTCTCTCCCCGCTCCCATACTCTCTGCAACTCTACCTTTCAAATAAATAATAAGCCGGCACCGTGGCTCAACAGGCTAATCCTCCGCCTTGTGGCGCCGGCACACTGGGTTCTAGTCCCGGTCGGGGTGCCGGATTCTGTCCCGGTTGCCCCTCTTCCAGGCCAGCTCTCTGCTGTGGCCCAGGAGTGCAGTGGAGGATGGCCCAAGTGCTCGGGCCCTGCACCCCATGGGAGACCAGGAGAAGCACCTGGCTCCTGCCATCGGATCAGCGTGTTGCACCGGCCGTAGCGTGCTGGCCGCGGCGGCCATTGGAGGGTGAACCAACGGCAAAGGAAGACCTTTTTCTGTCTCTCTCTCTCACTGTCCACTCTGTCAAAAATAAAAATAAATATTCAAAAAAACAGAACACTTGTTATAGTCTTATAACATGCGGGTCTATTTGTGGGTCAACATACCCTGATTTAATGAATAGGACTGCAAGGCTCACGAAGGTGAAGGAAGCAGCCCTGGGCCCCCAGCTGGTTGGTAGCAGGGCTAATGCTGTGTGCATGGCTCCTGACCACACTCAGATTCACCCTGATTTTACGAGATCTTCGCTCTTCCCCGATGCATAAAGGTCGTTTTAGTCTTGTGTAGAGGAATACAAAAGAGCAAACGACCAAATGGTCCTCTGGGCTCCCTAGGCAGAGCTCATCTCTCCCTTCTGTGGTGTCCCAGGGCCTTTGCACAGGCCCGTGTTAGCTCTCAACACCTCACTTTACAGCTAGCGTTGGCTTCCAGCTGTGGTCAGGACCTGCGGTGTGTGAGGGCAACAACACCCAAGCTGTGGGCTGCCGGTGGTGCTGTGACCTCCCGGGAGAGAGAACACACCACAGAGAGGCAGTGTGCCCCAGTGGTTAGCAGATCGAGTCTGGGTACAGATTGCCAGGGTTCCAACCTGGGGTCTTGCCCTTGGTTGCTGTGTGACCTTAGACAACTGTCCGGACCTCTCTCTGCCTCTGTTTTCCCTGTGTGGAGCAGAGGTCGTAGCAGCACCTTCTGCATAGGGTAGAGAGGGTGGAATGAACACACACCAAGTTCCTGTAGTAATGTGCAGCAAACAACAAGAGCTAAATAAATGTAGCTGTGAGTGACTACGACTAAAACCAACGTCCACAGCGATAGAACCCAGATTGCTGCTTGCCAGAGGCTTGGGGGAAAGGGACCCTTTGGGGGCGCTGAAAATGTCTGTGGACTGGAGAGAGGTATGGTTGTACAGCATCATGAATACGTTTGAAGTCACTGAATTGTTCACTTAACAATGGCTAATTTTATGTAAATTTCATCTGGATTAAAAAAAAAAATCAATGAAAACCGGTCAATCGGCCTTCCCATCCCAAATTGCTATGCCTTAGCCAAATCCCTACTTCCTCACCAATCAGAAGGTAATAAGAGCACCTTTCACCCACATGTGAGAGTTCATTAGGGAGTCGTGTCAGCTAGACAACGCAGGGAAAGCACTTGGCGCCTCGGATACGCTGGAGGCAGGACACTGCGTGGTCTTGGAGTTTAAGAGCCAAAGCTGTGAGCGTCGTTGGCAATGACCATCACTGCCTTTCAGGCAATGGACTGACGCGCCGCCCATCACCACGCGCAGGTTGACAAGCATGCGTGGGTTGTGCTGGGGAAATGGAGGCTCAAGCTTATCCAGCGGGACCTGCTGGGGTTCCCCTGGGAGACACACGCGCAGAAAGAGCCAAGCTTTCTCACCCCTGGCTCCTTTGGAAGGAACACGCCACTTAGCAAATATTTAGACTACACCTGCCCGTTCCAATCAAATATATCTCTAAGCAAAGGGATATCTGTCCACCTACGGACCCATACCAGGAAGCTGCTCCTACTCACAGGTGACAAGTCACAGCCCCCGCTGGGAGACGTAGGCAGCGCCGAGTCTCTCATGTGCCAGCCAGCATTCGGTTTCATTTGAAAAAGTCACCTGGGACTTTCTACAACACCTGTGCCAGCCCAGGGGAGGGGAGAGCTTTAATCAAAAGGACACGTGTCTACGCTGGCCCGCTGGAATCTCATCGCACTGCAGCAGAAGGAGAAGCAAAAACACACAGGGAGATTTGTAAAGAGATAAATCAGAAGATTGGCAAAAAGGGGGGTGGACAAAAATACTATAAACAGGAGCACAGGTGTGCCACTTCCAAATCGTGCTGAACGGAGCCCAAATCCCTCATATGTCTCATTTTGTACCGGCTAGCTGAACAGATGCCGGAGCCCTCAGGAGCATCACTAAAAAGTGGCAATCCTCCCAGGGTGGCTGCCTTACCCAAACCTCTTGCCGCCACGTCCACTGCGGTGGCTTTAAAAGCACAGTCACATAAAGGAGGCAGGATCCAGGGCCGGCACGCGACTCAGAACTTCACTCAGTCCCCGACTCCCAGGAAACAGGTCCAAGAAGTCAGCAAAGAACTCAGCGAGGTATCATTTAATAGCCAGCTTTTTAAACACACGTGAAAATTAGGTCTAAGCCCACAACGGGCCAGCCCCACACATCTGGGACCTGTGCCTTCACCCAGGACCCACACTTGGTTTCGTGGCCCACCAGGGTGGTGTTTGAAGCTTGTGGTTTTTGAACAAGGAACCTGGCATGTTTTATTTTACATGGGGTCCTTGTGGATTCCGCAGCTGGCCCTGCTGGTGGCCACGGTGAGGTTTCTGCCTTTTCATTCACTGTCTCCCTATGCACCTCCGGAGACGACAGAGCTGAACCCCGGGCCCACTGCTGCTCCTGCTGCATCACAGACCCAGGTTCGAGGTGAGGACCAGAGGGGAGGACATGCAGGAGGGCTCCTAAAGAGACGCCCGGCAGTTTGCAGTGACAGGGACCCTGGACAGGTTGCAGAGCACACGCGTGGCCACAGGCCAGATCCAGCTCATTGCCTGAGCCTCGTGACCTACAAGCTAAGAATGGCTTTTAGCATTTTAAATAATTGAAGTTTTTAATATTTCACAGCACGTGAACATGATAGGAAATTCAAGTTTCAGTGCCCACGAATAACCTTCTACTGGAACGTGGCCCTGCCCATTCGTGTATGTATCAACTATAGGCTGTTTTCCACCAAAACGGAAAAATTGAGAATTCATAGCCCCAAAGCCTAAAACATTTACTATGTTACCCCTTCACAGCAAGGTTTTCCAAACCATGTTCTAGATGCCTGATGAGTGAATGAATCGCAAATGATTGATTGAATGAACAAACGTTTTCAGATTTCATTGTTAGGAGTACAGCAATACATCGGTACAGCTCAGTCCAGAACTCAGAGTGCTCAATACCCATTCAGCTTTTTACCCCTCAGAATTACCCGAATATTTTAGAAAGCATGGCAGTGGATTCCAGATCTCTTTATTTTCTGATCTATGGTAGATCGATTGCCAAAAATAGCCACAATTGTAGCCCATAATTGCCAAAAATAGCCCCTATATCTACACCCCAGCAGAATTCCCAATAAATAGCCCTTATAACTACACCCATCATATAAGACTTGGCAACTCCTCCTACCAAGAGAAGGAAAGAGGAGGAGTCACAAGCCCACCTGCTGAGTCGGGCTGGTCTTGCGACTTTGGCTAGCCAACAGACGTGGCAGGAGCCATGGAGCACCAGTTTTGATGTTAGGCATCAAGATGCTGTCTTGGAACCCTACTTGAAAAAGAGTCCCCAGGCCGGCACTGTGGCTCACTAGGCTAATCCTCTGCCTGCAGTGCCGATACTCCAGGTTCTAATCCCAGGTGGGGCGCCGGTACTGTCCCGGTTGCCCCTCTTCCAGGCCAGCTCTCTGCTGTGGCCTGGGAAGGCAGTGGAGGATGGCCCAAGTGTTTGGGCCCTGCACCCCATGGGAGACCAGGAGAAGCACCTGGCTCCTGGCTTCGGATCAGTGCAGCATGCCGGCCTTAGCGGCCATTTGGGAGGTGAACCAACAGAAGGAAGACCTTTCTGTCTCTCTGCCTGTCAAAAAAAAAAAAAAAAGAAAGAAAGAAAGAAAAGAAAGAAAGAAAGAAAAGAAAGAAAGAAAGAAAGAAAGAAAGAAAGAAAGAAAGAAAGAAAGAAAGAAAGAAAGAAAGAAAGAAAAGAAAAAGAGTCCCCGACATGCTTGCAGCCTGTCAGAGAGTAGAAACTACGAGGAACAGAAATAGACCTGCAGTGTCCCTGTGGAGACCTCAGATGGTGAGCGCACCCTCCAAGATCAGCCAAGCCTCCTAACGGACCTGTGGATGGGCACAGGAGTGACAGTGAGCCCCAGCACACCCAGTGCAGATCAGCAGAATCTGTGCTCACTCCATAGACCATAAGCAAACAACTGTGTCACTGCTGGATTCCGTTGAGGTCTGGCGGTGTTGTGTGCCGTGCAGCATGACTGCGGGAAGAGAGCACCGATACCCCACTCCTCTGTGTCCATTCGCATGCATTTCCCTCCGTGTATTACCCCCTGCTGAAGAGCAGGGGCCATGGCCACCTACCAGACTGTGACAATACCAGTAAGAACTGCCTCGGAAATTTACAACGTGCTGGGCAACTTGCTACGAGTTTTTCCTAAATCTTCTAATTTAATCCTCTGCATAGTCTTGGGAGGTTACATGCGGTAGGCAGCATCTGAGATGGCCCCCAATGACCTCTGTTTTCTGGAATGCTCCTTCTGGGTACGGATCCCACCTCATGACTCACTTGCAGTGACTGGGATGCTGTAAGGACGGCAGGGTGTCACTTGTGAGGCCGGTGACAGAGGCATGATGACTTCCACCTTGCCTGCCTTCTCTCCCTCACTTGTTCAGGCTGATGGAAGCAACTGCTGTATTGTGAGTGCCCAGGGAGAGGCCCACAGGACAAGGAAGTGAGGAAGGTCTCTGCCCAACAGCCAGTGGAAAATTGAGGCTTGCATTGCGGCAACCACCCAGGAGGAACCGGATCCTCCCAGCAACCACTCGAGGGAGCCAGTGAGCAGCTCCTCTCTCAGTTTGTCGACATGGCTGCCACTGCAGCTGATACCTTAAAGCCGTGAGAGACTCCGGCTAAGCCATGTCCCTCTCTGCCATCCATGGAGACCATGGCATAGGTGGTGTCTGTGCTTGGAAGCTGCTGAGTTCGTGAGCCATTTGGAGCCGCAGGAAACTTACATGATGCTTTTCCTGCAGGCAAGAAGGCAAAATCCTGGAGAGCGTGACCATCTGCAATCACTCCGCTGGCTCCAGAGCCCTCGCCCTGCCCACCGTTGGCACCTGCTGTTTACAGAGACATGGACCCTACTTCCCTGCCCCATACCAGCCTCCCACATGCACCCTCACTGCCATTCTTCCAGCTCTTGACCCCATTGCTCTTCCTGGTCTCATCCTCTCTCTTCTTACTTTCTTTTGGTCTGCAGTGTGATCCTGGCCTTGACCTTGCCCTTCTCTCATCCCATCCCCCACTTCTTTGCCTCTTCCAGGCTCCCAAAACCCAAAGAACATCATTTACAAGTAAGACAACTACCATCAAGGTCTTCAGTTACTGATCCTCAAAAAAAGTCTACCTGCAATGACATCTCATCGTCATAGAAACAGCACCGTGGAGATGGCCAAACACTCCCCTCCCCAGAGTTTACAAGGGGTGGGGTGGGAGGGAAGTCTCATTCCCTGATGTGCTAGGATACCATCATTGTTTTCTTATTTACAAATATTTGCCTCCAATTTCTGTAAGCTCCAAGAAGGTAAAGTCTCTGCCTCTTACACCACTCTCTTCCCCAGCCTAAAATAGCTCTTCCCCTACAGTCAGCCGCCAAAAATTATTTTCTGCCTGAATGAATATTAAATGCAGAAGAAGAAGAGAGAGATAAACAGGGAGAGAGGGGCTGCAACTTAATGAGCCCCTGCTATGTGCCGGGCATTTTTATCAAAAGTATCTCACTGAAGCATCACCAGCGAGGAGGCGTCCCGAGGAGGAAAATTTGAGGATCAGAGAAGGAAGTTGATTTCCCCAAAGAAACACAGCCGGTAAGGCACAGAGCAAGGGCTGGAATCAGCTCCCCTCAGAGCCTGCTCTCTTTGTTCCACATCCCACGTGGGCCTCAGGCCAGGCTCTCCAGCTCCCACCACCTGGCTCCTCAGCAGCTCACCTGGAGGCCAGAAATCTCACCTGGGCCCTTCCACTGCACCCTCATGTGTAAGGGGTCACACGCCTGTGACCCTCCACAGTAACCCGTGCAGCTAAGGTCACAAGGAAATCCCACGGGACCACAGAGGCAGGGTTAAGAGCATCGCTGGGCTGGAATCGAATCCAGCCCTATCCGTTCCGTGCTGCGTGATCCTGGGCAAGCCACCCAGCATTCCCAACATCCCCTTATGGAATAATAAAGACCCTCAGCCCCATCGGGTTGCTGTGTGGATTAAGTGAACTGATCCCTGTGTGACATCCGCCAGCGTCTGACGTGGAGTACGTGCCCACTTAGGCCTCCAGAATTATCACTGTGTGTCTCTGAACACCAGCTTCACGACCCAGCCCCAAGCATCCCCGTTCAGAAGACATCTGGCGTCTGCCCATTTGGTTCACTGCCACCAGGGGAGGGGGGCTCCATACCACCGCCACCTCCCACTTCCCTCTGCCCACCTCACCCAGACCCCCATGGCTCCGCCAACCCGCTCACTTCCAGGTTACACTGTGCATCCTGAAGGGCACGGTCTGCAGTGTCCACGGGGCTCTCGGTCTTCACCTTGGAAATGAGGTTCCTCTCAGACAGGGAGCCCCAGGGGGAGAGGAAAACTGAGCCGGAGAGGAGAGAGCGCCTCCCAGCCAGGCTGGCGGCAGGGCCCCGTCCATCTCCACCGAGCTCCGCACGCTCATTTCCCCAGCAAAAGACTTACTCATTGCAGAATGGAAAGGAGAGCCCATTGTAACGAGTCTTTAATTACAAAACTCTTTTACCTTATTGCTTTTGTGTGGCCCAATGAAAATGAGCAGTGGCAGTTTCTATTAGAAATGTTAATTACTTTCCAGGGTAATTAGACTCACTGGGTACCCTGAGCACCTGACCTTACTTCATAACAGCGGAGTTGGGAAGAAGGAAAAGCAAAGGGGGGGTGGGGGGGTAGAAGGGGCGGGACAAGGAGTGTTGATAAATGCTGAGAAAAGAAAAATCACCCAGATTAATTCCACAGCAAGCTGAAGTTCCAGAGGCTTGGGAAAGGAGGGCAGGGGGAAGAGGGACCTACAGGAGGGGCTTTAGGACCCCGGGTACTAGCTATGATGCAAAGAGGAGTGGAAAATTCCTCTTTTTTTAAGATCTATTTATTTATCTGAAAGGCAGAATTGCAGAGAGGCAGAGGCAGAGAAAGAGAGAGAGAGAGAGGTCTTCCATCTGCTGGTTCACTCCCCAAGTGGCCACAACAGCTGGAGCTGGGGCGATCTGAAGCCAGGAGCCTGGAGCTTCCTCTGGGTCTCCCACGTGGACACAGGGACCCAAGGACTCAGCTGCTTTCCCGGGCGCATTAGCAGACAGCTGGATCAGAAGCGGAGCAGCCCGGACTCACACCAGCACCCACATGGGACGCGGGTGCTGCAGGCAGAGGCTTAGTGCCCTATGCCACAGCACCAGCCCCTGCAAGTCCTTTTTGAAATGACAGGCTCTTAGAGTCCCACCAGGACTCCTCCTACAAACAAGGCTACTGAGCCCCACGCTGCCCAGACACATTCCAAGGTCACAGAGCGAGGTGGAGGCCAGGCTGGGACTAGGACCCCACTTTCTGGTTCCTCCCAGGCTGCTCCATCCCATGGCTACCAAACAGTGTCCCCTCCTTGATCCCTTCAACAAGGGCCCACTGACCACAAAGCAAGGGCTGCTTTGGCACCAGGAGGAAGACTGACCCAGTCCCCAGTCTCAAGGGGTTTACGACCGGAGGTGCCCACGGTGACCACCACACTGCAGTGAGGAACAGCTGGGCGAGAGCCCCTTGGTGAGGACGGAGGGCACAAGAGGGCTTTTCTGGGGAGGTGACGTTTCCCCCAAGGCACGGATACTGACAAGAACTATGTGTAAGAAGTTATTCACTGAGATCGTGTTCCCACCCAGAACTCCATCTACCCAGAACCGGAGACCTTGACCTTACTTGGAAATCAAGGTCATCAGAGCCATAGCCACAGGCAATCCCCAGCATAGGATGGTTGGACTTGCAATCCTCCAGTGTTAACAATGATGTGGAATCTACACTGCTTCAGTAGAAACCTTACACACGGGTTTGAATTTTCACCTTCCCCAAGCGGGCAGTGTGCAGGCCAGTCCTGTGGTGATGCTGGCCGAGACAGCAAGCTCAGCCCCAGGCAGCCCAGGATCAGGCCGGGGGGAGCCAGCCGACGCTCGACAGGGGGTGAGCTGCTGTGCCAGGATGCCCCGGAGGCATCGTGATGCAATAGCTCGTGCAGAGTGCATCAGGACGAGGCCCAGTGAGAGCGCCGCACCTGCGGTTAAGACGAAGCCACAGGGGCCGGCGTTGCGGCACAAATGGTTAAGGCTGCCGCCAGACACACAGATGCCAGTTCAAGTCCCAGCTGCTCCACTTCTGATCCAGCTCCTTGCTCAAGGCCTGGGGAAAGCAGCAGAAGAGGGCCCAAATGCCACCCATATGGGAGACTCGGATGAAACTCCTAGCTTTGGCCCTGGTCATTGCAGTCATCTGGGGGGTGGACCAGCAGGTGGAAGATTTCTTTGTCTCTGTTAACTCTTTCAGATAAATAAAGCTTGAAATAAAAAGGAAGATCGGGCCATCATGGATTAGGGTGATCTCTAAACTCTAAGAACTGGACAGACTCAGATATGCACAGGGGCAAAGGTCGTGGCATGATGCAGGCAGAGATGGGAGTGACCCCACTGCAGGCCAAGGACGGCCACACATCGCAACAACCCCCAGAAGCGAGAAACGGGCTAGGAAGGGTTTCTCCCCAAAGCCTTTGGAGGGGGCGTGGCCAAGCCTGGACCACACCTTGACGCTCAACTCCTGGCCTCCGGGACGTGAGACGACCCGTTCCTGAAGTCTGCGGCACTTCCTACTGCAGTGACTATGCCCGGCTGCGATCATCCCACACGATAAATGCCCAGAAGGGGAGGGGACGAGGTCCTGAAGATGGCACCGAGCGAGCACCTGCCTTGCTGCTGGCCTGCAACTTCGGGCCAACCTCTCCCAACTTTGGGACTTTTCTAAGCCAGGAAGAAACCGGGGTTCCCAGCACACAGCCAGGGACAGGCTGAGTCAGCACCTTAGGGAGGTCTGCTAAGTCTGCAGATTCCTGCCGATCCTCCCCGCCCCTCAGGGTGGGGCCACAGAATCTGACCTTCTAACCAGGCACCTCAACAAGCCACCAAGCTTTCACGAGTGCTTGGATCCATCACACCTCGGGCCCTTTCAGAGCAGCCCGTGCATCATTCCAAGGACTGTCCACCCTGGCCTTGGCCATGAGCGGCGCCCGCCCGCCCGTGCTGACCTAACGCTGCTGGTGCCTGCTGGAAAACCCGGGCATCCAAGATGCCAGGGGGTGCTGGTGCCAAGGCGGACGGGCAGGCGCGGTCCTCAGGGTCATTAAGGAAGCTGTTTACAGAGCCTCGCTCCTCTTTTAATTTGTTTGTCTTTTCAGTTGTGTAATTGCATCCGAGCCACAGGGCTCAGCCGAGTCTTGCCAGGGAAGGCAGAAATCCGTCGATACTCAAGGGTGACCGGCAGGCGTTTCCAAGGCCAGAGGCGTCTGGTGGCAGCAAGGTTTGGATTCTAAAGCGAGGCAGCGTGGTGCAGGGGTAGGTGCCTGGACCTTGCCCACCAGACAAAGCAGGGTTCAAACCCCAGTCCTGCCATGAACCAGCTGTGGGATCTGGGGTGAATTTTTAAATTTTATTTATGTATTTTAAAGAGTGACAGAGAGAGAGAGAGAACCCAGCGGGCAGCCACCGGGAGCGCCCCTCACTCTCACGTCTGCCTCCCGCCAGGACCAAACCCCAGCAGGCAGACCTCCGGGGCCCAAGCTGAAGCCAGGAGGCATCTTGGTGTTGCCCGTGGGGTGTGGGGGTGCCCTGGGCTCCTCACGGGGCTCTGGGAGGTCCCCACTTACCCCACGCACCCCCAAGGTAGGGGCAGCCACGTCACTCTGGCCCCCTGGCCTTGAAGCAGCACATAAGTGCCCATGCTTAGGACAGGCCCAGGGAAGGCACCGAGTGATACCCCACCCCCCAAAATCAAACTTGGTCCCAAGTAGGACTTTTCCAAGTGCTGTTGCTTCGGTTTCCTAAAACGTGCTTTCCCAGGCCCCAGGAGAAGGAAGGGCAAACCAGTGGAAGCCATTTCCCAGGATAAAGCCGTCCTAGTGGGCTTGCATACCACGCATGCCAGAGGGAGGCAGCCCCAGGAGAAGAGGGAGCAGACTTCATCATCCCGGAAAAATCACAAAGTGTCTAGGAGCCCCCGCTGCCTTCCCCTGCCCCCCCCACACTCTTCATCAGAGCCTGGCTTGGCCACCAAACGCCCTGGCTCCACCCCTTAGATGTGTCGGCTGGAGGAGTCAGTGGCCCGGGGGCTGGGCTCCCTGACGCCGCAAAGGCTCTACATGGGCCAGGGACAGACGCCAATGACAACCCTCCGCCGAAACCTCAGAACAGACGGTTCCTTGCATGGCTCGAATCAGGAAAGCTGACAATGAGGATGGGTGAGGAGTCCCCATACCCATTTTACAGGTGAGGAAGTTGAGGTAGGAATTAACTTGCTCCCTACCCTGGCCAGCAGGGGGCAGAGCTGCCTTCAAATCCAAGTCGGCCAAGCAGTGAAAGGCTCGCTGTGTCCAGCAGGTTTCCCCTAGAAGCCAGGCTTTGCTTACTCCACAGCACAGAGCATCTGGGTGAGGGGACTTTGGAGACAACGCTGGCCCCAGGCCTGTGGCTGCCAAAATCTCACAAGCATCAGAATCACCTGGGAGCTCACTGACCACGCCAGGCGCCAGCTCCTAGGAGGTCTGGATCAGCGCCCCTCCCCCATACATACACACCAAACCTTCCGGAACCAAACCTGCACCGGAATCGCCTGGGGTCTTGTTAAAATGCAGTTCTGGATACAGTGGGTCTGAGACTGTTTCTTTTTTTTTTTTTTTTTTTTTTTTTTTGGACAGGCAGAGTGGACAGTGAGAGAGAGAGACAGACAGAAAGGTCTTCCTTTTGCCGTTGGTTCACCCTCCAATGGCTGCCGCGGATGGCGCGCTGCAGCCGGCGCACCGCGCTCGTCCGATGGCAGGAGCCAGGAGCCAGGTGCTTTTCCTGGTCTCCCCATGGGGTGCAGGGCCCAAGCACCTGGGCCATCCTCCACTGCACTCCAGGGCCACAGCAGAGGGCTGGCCTGGAAGAGGGGCAACTGGGACAGAATCCGGCGCCCCGACCGGGACTAGAACCCGGTGTGCCGGCGCCGCAAGGCGGAGGATTAGCCTGTTGAGCCACGGCGCCGGCCTGAGACTGTTTCTAACCAATTCCTGGGGGGAGGGGGACCTGTTGCTCTTCCATGGACCACCCCTTGGAACTACAAGAGCCTAGAGTTAGTCTGCCAGCACTCGAGTCCCGGCTCTACCGCCTCCTTGCTGTGTGACATCTGGCAAGTTACTTAACCTCTCTGTGCCTCAGGTTCTTTATTCAGTCGGCCCTCCATATCCACGGGCACTCCCTCTATGATTCAACCAGCCATGGGTCAAAGTTACTTGAAAAAAAAAATTGAACCTGCACTGAACATGTAGGCTTTTTATTCTTGGCCTTATTCCTGAAAGAGTACAGAATAACCACTGTTCACAGTGTCTCGGGTGTTATAGGTCATCGACAGATAACTTTAAAGTATTTGAGAAGATAGGTGCAAATATTATGCCATTTTATGTAGGAGACTTGAGCATCAAAGGTTGGTTTGTATCCAAGCAGGTGGGGGTGGTCTTGAAACCATTCCCTGCCCAACAAATACTGGGAGATGACCGTCTATAAAAAACCCATACCACCCAGTGCTATCTTATGGGGGTATTTTTAGGATTGCATGAGACAATTCGCATAAGTCACTTAGCATAGTGCCCGGTATACAGAAAAAAATAAATAAGTGAGCACTATTATTAATATTACTGGCAAGATACATGGAACATTGTAAGCTTTCAAGAAATAAATGAAAACTGTGTCGTCTTTTCCCACTAATTTACATTCATTCCGCTTTCCCGACTCCTGCAGCTGCCTCCAGGAACGGATTTTAGAGCTGGCAACAGCGTGCAGCTTACATTTGTATAATGCCTGCTCGTCTGTCACTTCTGTTTCAGTTACCAAGGCTAACGCAGTACTTAAGACAACCATGATGTATCTCTTCAGCAATTCTGCAGCCGACCGGGTTCAGCCGGGCGGTTCTTCTGCTCCACATGGTGTAGCTGGGGTTGCTCACCTGGGCGCTTAGCTGATGCTGAAACATCCCAGTGAGCCTCTCATCCCCCAGGGCTCCCCTGTCCGCGTGGCCTCTCGTCGTTCGCAGTCTAAAGCAGCTTTTGTTTTACAGCACGCAGGTTAACTTCCCAGAGTGAGCATTGCAATGTGCGCCCACCTAGCCATCCCTCACTTGCAATACGCTGGCTACTGCCCCATTGGCCCCGGCACATCCCAAGGCTGAGCTTAGAGCCCAGGTGGGAGAAAACCCTGCAGAGAGGAGTACCGGGGAGGGGGATCCATGGGGAGCCACCCGTGCAGTCTACCGCAACCGACTCGTTCCATTAAAGGAAAACAGGAGCTCCTTCACCACACGCGCCACTGAACTCCTAGCTCTAGAAGCCTGCTAAATCCATCTGCCTCTCTCAGTCACCCCAAGAAGCCCAAGAAGCAAAAGCGTGATCCCCCTGTGCAAATGGCTGGGAGCTTGAGGTCCTGCTGCTGGGTGGGGTGTGGTGGCCAGGCATCAGCTCTGCACTGCCCTGCCCAGTCCTTGTAGCTCAAAGTTTTTCTGCCAGCCCTTTGTTCCTCTGTGTGTCTTCTCTATCCAAGTCTCCTGGTGACATACTTAATTATTTATAAATGAACGTTTAAATGCACCAGAATAAGTGCTATTTAAAGGAACCCTGTGGTGACTCATTGAGTAATTAAAATAATCATTTATTCCATAAACATTTATCAGGCTCTGGGTTTGCACCAGGCTCTGCAGGGGTAGAGAGGGACAAGGGAGGGAGGCAAAAAAATGAGAGGATGTGGCTCCTGCCCTCAGGGAGCTAAATCGCTCACTGTTTCTGCAACACTTATTATGCGCCTACTGTTCATGTCTCCTGTGTCCGTGCGAGGGTGGGGCCACTGAGGGGAAGCCGGGACCCTTTCTGTTCAAGAGGCTCACAGACTGGCAGAGAAAGCAGCCCACACACGTGTGATGGGTATGTGCTGGCTAGCTTTGGGAAAGGCAAAGAGGGGCCTTGCTCTGCCTGGTATGGAGACATGGATAGCAGAACTGACCCCAGCACGGCGACCCACGAACCGCCCACAGGTGCAGCTATGGGCTTTGCAGACAGCCACAGGCAGAGAGGACAGAGCTGGAAGTCCCTGGAGCCGGGAGGGAGGGCCTCTGTCTCCCGCAGCCTCGGGCACCGTCCCTTTCTGAGGGCAGGCTCAGCCAAAGGCGCCAGGATGCTTCTCGACCTGCTCCAGGGCCGGCTCAGCGGCGTCTGCTCACACGGGCTTCTCCTGGGGGCTTCCACGGGCTCCCCACTTCCCTTGCTGCCCCGCACCCTCTCTGCCCCACCCATGGTGCCTTGCGCTAATTTCACCTAGGTATTGAACTGAACTCTAGGAAGGGAGGGCTCTGCCATTCTCCGTCATCCCCATTAGAATGTAAATTTCACCAGAGCATGCATATGGTTCTGTTTGTGTTCAGCCTGAACATCCCCAGGGGCCCCCAGCACACGGCACTGTGTGTGCGCTGAAGACCGCGTGACAGGAAGGAGGAACGCAGGGGCTGCGAAGAGGAGAAGGGCTGGGAGCACGCGGCTGCAGAACGCCAATGAGCCGGGTTCCGGTCCTGCCACCGCCCCACGCGCTGGTTCCTCCTCCAAGTTCCCATCCCGCCATCCGGCGCCCTCTGGCACAGCATATTTTACAACAGCAACGGAAGTTCTGTTTTTCCCAGGCCTGGGGAAGGCGGAGGCAATCCTGTGAGTCCAGCAGGGAGGCCAGGCCCGGAAGGAGCCCAGCGAAAGATCAACAAGACGAGACAGGAAGTTGAGAGCCACGAAGCACCCAGGCTCCAGGAGGAGCTGCTGGAGTTTTGTTTGGGCTGATGGGGCACGGAGAAGCAGTCTCGGCCCGTAACACACGGCTTCCTTTCTGGCTCGTCTGCCTGGGGCCTCAGCCCGAGAGAGAGAAGCAAGAGAGAGCTCTTCTTCTGGCCTCTGATTTCACGCACGGGACCTCTCTTTAGGAAAGGACTTACCTGCCCTTCCTATGGTGAACTCTTATTCATCCTTCAGAACCCCCCTGAAATGCCCCTCTTCTCTGAAAATGTCTCTGCCTCTCCCAAAGTTAGTCACTCCCTCTTATGTAATCCTCTTGTAGCTGGTTCATGCTTCTAATACTACCAACCTGCTCACGAGACCACAAATTTCGTTAGAGTTGTTCTCACCTCTTTGTACTCCACAATACACAGATCCTAACTGCACGGCACTCCTAACGATTACTCGGCACACACTCCGTCCTCGGATTTGGTGCTAAAATACTCCCAGACGTCGCTGGATGCAGTGCTTCCGACAGCCCAGTGCGTTCGGCTCTGATAGGATCCCCGTTCTACAGTTGAGGAAGCTGGGGAAGACAGAGTTCACGACATGCCCAAGAATGAGAGCGAACAGCTGAGCGACCAAGTGAAATACTAAAGACTTCGGTGGCTGCCTTGGTGGCCCGGGACTCCTACTAGCCGGAAGGGCTCCGTGTCCGTCCCGCAGCGGAAGGAAGGCTGAAGACAGCGGGGGCTCAAGTCCCGGCTATAACACGCCATTCCCCAGACGCCCTGGAACAAAAGGCCTAGGACTACGGACCCGCGGGGAGGGCGCCACCTCCTGGAAGGCTGCTCTCCCTGGATTTCTTTCCTCCCACCTGGCGCTCCCTGTGGATGCTCCTCCAACCCCTCAAGAAGGGCGTGTCTGGGGTATTCAATGCACACACGCAAGTCCACTCCTTCCCGCGCACGCGTGGGCCATGTACTCAGAGATCGGAACGCACGCCCTCTGCAGCTGCTTCTCTTTGAAGTCTTGGGCTGGGAAGCAGATTAGCTGCTGGGGTCTGAGGACGAGAGTCTCCGGGCGCAGTCCCGGAACCTTCCCAAGGGACTGCCACACTAGCTAACGGCCAGGGACAGAAGCTGCGAAGGACTGAGCTCGGGAGCCCTTGAACAACCCTGGTCTGGAAGAGACAGCATCTCCGCGGGTCCACCACCCAGACAGACCACAGTGCCCAGGCCGTGCGAGCCAGCTAGCCCAGCAGGCGGCAGCGATGGCCCCCACAGGTGCCGGCCAGAGCCACAGAAGCTGTTTCTACATGAGCAAGGCAGGAAGGGGGACTTCACCCTGTGGAGCCCTGTGAGAGCCTTGTGAGAGCCCTGTGTGAGAGCCTCACTGGGAGTTCAAGTGAGGAATCAGATTTGGGCATTTGGAGAGTCTTACAAGTTAAATCACTCCAATAATAGTAGTTATTAATGATATTTTTTAAAAAGATTTGTTTATTTAAAAGTCACAGCTACAGAGGGGGGGGGGAGGGAGGGAGGGACGGAGAGACGGAGAGACAGGGAGACAGGGAGAGAGGGAGACAGGGAGACAGGGAGACAGGGAGACAGGGAGAAATTATCAACCAGTTCACTCCACAAATGGTCACAAAAAGCACGGGCTGAGTAATGCCAAAGCCAGGAGCCAGGAGCTTCTCCCAGGTCTCCCACGCAGGTGCAGGGGCCCAAGCCCTTGGGTCACCTTGCACAGTTTTCCCAGGCCACAGCAGGGAGCTGGATCAGAAGTGGAGCAGTGTGGACATGAACTGGCGCCCACACGGGATGTTGGCATCATAGGCAGCAGCTTTACCTGCTGCACCAGGGCCCCCGCCCCACAGTGACACCTACTCAGCATTCACTGGGCCCAGGCCCTGCGCTCAACAGTCTGCACGCAGTACTCAACATAAACCTGTCAGCAGCTACAAGCGGGGCCAACTACCAGCAGTGCTCTCATTTTACAGTGGAAGATGCTGAAATCCAAGCGGGTCCAACACCCAGATTAAGTTCCGGGCTCCTGGCTTTGGCCTGGCCCAGCACTAGCTGATGGACATTTGGAAAATGAACCAGTGGATAGAACACTCTCTCACTCTCTCTCTCCCTTTCAAATAAAAATGAAAATCAATAATGTTTTTAATTTATTGAAAAAATTTACAAACCAGACAGGTCAACGACCTGCACCTGACCTCACAGCCATGGGTTTGTGGGATGCAAATCTGACTAGGACCCGACAGCTCAGTCTCCACGCTGATCAGCCAGAGTAAGAGTCAAGTCCGACTCTGTTGGCCAGGCCATCTGCCTTGTGGCTTCCAAGTCCCTCGCACAGAATCAGGCCCAGGCTCCTGAGATGATCTCAGAACACACATGGCAGTCTCCTCTGGGGGAGGGGGGACACCCTCTGCAACCAGCAACACCCACAGCAAGCAGTCGGCTCCCTCCTCACTGCCCGGGGGGGGGGGGTCTGCCTTTGCATCCCCGCCCACATCACACAGCGATGCTGCAAGAACCAGGAGGAGGGGACTCCCCCCCCAAGAGACACTCAGAGATGCCGGCCCCGGCCCTCGGGGTGGTCATCGATCAGACCCTTAAGTCGCGCCCCCGGGGGTCTTGAAGCACACTGGCCCCCAGGACGACTGGATCTTTCTGGACCGCGGCCCCTTCTCCGTGAGGCTGGCCATCAGGACATTTGGAGTCTGCCGCCTTGGCTGGCGCTGGCACCGCCGGCTCTTCTAGCACAGGGTTCTTCCCCAGAACTTTCCACAGTGATGGAAATGTCCTCCAGGGAGCTGTCCAGCCTCACTGACCGCTCACTCTCGAGATGTAGCCCGGAGAGATTAAGGAACCAAGTCTTTCATTTTATTTAAGTAACTTTGGTGGATTTAAAGTTGAGTCGCCATCTATGGATCGTGGCAACCACAGCAGACAGGAACATTCTATTCTAGAATAGGACATTGAGACAGCCTCGGGGTCCCACGGGATAGGGAGGCCAGTCTGTGTCACCTGTAATGTCGCTACAGTGACCACTAGGACACCACGGCATCGCTGGAGGGGCTAAATGCCCCACAACTTGCACCAGCACCTTGCAAACACAGCAGAAGTAAAGGGAATTTTCTTTAACACAAAAAAGTGTTTCCTGTGCAAACAAGCTTCCACACCACCCGCCTAACTTCACTGTCTCCCAAACCGTCTCCAGCAGGCCTGCCACAGCCACCAGGTCCTCTCCTGGTGCTTCTACACTGTGTCAAGTTTCTGCTCAGAGCCCACACTGCAGTGGCTCTGGTCCCCATAACAGCTCTCCAAGTGTCGCTATGGCCATTTCACGGACCAAAACCCCAATGTTTTAAAGAAACCGGATTTAAATGATTTCCACACAAAGATTCTCGAGGCAAGTCTGGAAATTGTACAACCCTGAATCCATGGCCCCTTCTAAGTGGGTGAGCAACATGTACCTTGGTGTCCTGCAGGGGCGTACAAACACACACTGCAGAGCGGGGGGGGGGCGAGCTCCAGCGTGCGCAGGGCAGAGGAGGAGCCTGGCTTGATGAGAGGGCGAGGGGGAGAGCCCACCACAGACAGCAATGCGGGGATGGTGTCTACAGTGCCCCGGGGGATTGCCAACGCATCTCTGTCTGTCTGGGTCTTTGTTACTCGGTTTGGACAATAAAGGTCAGGTGCTCCAGGTGACTTTTCAGGTCTCGGGCAGCCTAGGATGCAAGGAATTCACAGAGTGCTGGGTGCTGTGTGCCTGGCACCGTGCAGGAGAGAGACACACGGGAGAATCAAAGAGCCCTGAGCTGGCTGCTGTGGCTCTGCCCCACAAGCTGTGTGGCTCCAGTTGGATCACATAACCTCTCTGACCCTGGATTCTGTCAATTGCAAAGCAGGGACACTGCCACCCCTCGCCAAGCTTGTGGCGAGGGCCACGCAAAGCAATGCATTATTAAACAGTGCCTTTCGGCAATGCGTGGGCCACGCGTGTCCCTTCCTTCCGCTTGGCTTTCGCAGCCAGCTGAGAGAGAGAACACCACCGGGTGCCAGGAACTCCTGGCATTGGTCTTGATTCACCACAGGCCCCCGCAGCCCTGACCTGTGCTTCTAAGCCCCGCTGGGTGCCTGCATCGCACCGCGCAAGCTCGCCTGGTGACACAAGAGACAGGAACAGAAGAGAGACGCGGGTCGCACGGCAGGGAGCCAGAGTTCCTCCCCAAGATACAATCTTCAGCCAAATCATCCTCGCGCTGGCCCAGACTGCCTGACAAGTTGCTCTCCTGAAGGCTCCCCCCACAAAATACCACTCATACATCATGCTCCGGCAGGAACAGCTCCCATAGCGACAAGGAAGAGGCATCTGTCCCTCTCCTGCCTCCGACACCCAGAACAAGTCTAATTAAATTGTGTCTGCCCTCAGCTCAGCTGCCACTGTGATCGGTGCCACGGAAGTGCAGCAGCTGGGCAACTGGGGAGACAGACGCCCAGAAATGCCACGCAGTCACCAACTCTGGGGTCAGGCGCTTTGTCAATGCCGAGAGCACACCCTCAAACCGCAGGGAACCACAGAGGACAGAGTGAGAGGAGGCCAGGATGCAGACTGCTTTTCTGGAAGGAGGCAAACATTTCGTCAAAACGGGCTACAAGCCAAGCTAGCATTGGAAATCTCATTTCCCAAATTCTGGATCTCGGATGAGAAATCTGATCAGCAGGGGTCTTGGCAGGAAACAGGAGCTCGCCCGGCTGGTATGATTGAGGCTATTTTTAATGAAAGGTCTAGAGGGGGCACATGTGAGTGGGCAGGATTCGGAGATCCCAGAAGGGGTATGGAAGACCCCAAAGCCCAGCGATAGCAGGAGGCTGTGACACCCCTAGGGCAGACAGGACAAGGGGAGGACAAGGTTGCTCTCAGACTCCAACTATCAGCTGGAGCCTGGACAAGGAGCTACCTTCCCTCCCTCTCCTCCCAGTCTCCAATTCCCTGCCCCAACCACAAACTGAACCCCACCAGAAATCAAAAGACAAGAGCCATACAGGTGCAATCCACAGAGGCCAGGCTTGTGGGGCAGGCGGCAGGGCAGAGCAAGGGCCGGAATAGACACGAGCTATTCACCGCATTCAGGTGAGAAGGGAAAGGCTCCTGGTTTTAGGAATCAAATCTTAGCTCACAGTGAAGTAACCCTCAGCAATCCTTTGCCGTTTTTGAACCTCAGTAGCCTTTTTCAAAAATGGCATGCTGTCACACCCAGAATATTAGCAATAATGTTTGTAAATAGACTTCCTAATGGCAGGTACAGAAAAGGGAGATGATGACACACAGTTTGGTTTAAAAAAAAAAAAAACTCACAGGTATTTCCTGCCTTGCTGCAGCACACCCCAGCTGTGGGCCTCTGGGCAAACACTTCCACCTGCCTGAACCCCAGGGTGTCACCTGCTAAGCAGGTAGTAGAGCGACACCTGCCCCACAGGGTGGCTATAGCTCAAAGATACCTAGAAAGGGCTTAGTGAAGTGTCCAATGCAGAGGGTACCCATGAATAGGTGTTGTTACTCTTCTTGTTATTGTGAAAGATGGATAGAAAGTATCTCTCAGGTATGTCTTGAGATCTATGCTTCTCCTATCTTGATTTTTCTCTGCCTAGCAGGGCTGAACTCAAATCTCCATGAACTTGAACTTCAGTGGGTCTCCACTCAGCAAAGCCTCGTCTATATTTGTGATGGTCTCCAAGCTGAGATTCACAAGCCCAGGGAGAGCCAGGCCATCAATCTTCACGCCAGCTTGGCTCCCACCCTCCACAATCCAACTGTTCCCTTATCCGGAGGAGAGCAGCACTCAGCTGATGGATCGCAGGGGGAGGCCAGCTGACACAGGAAGCTTGATCTTCCATGTCCATGCCAAGGTGGATGATTTCCCTAAACCATGATGAAGCTGGAGTCACAGCCCTGAAAGCCCGGGCTTTGCTGGCCCTTTCCTGCTGAAGCATTGTGCATGCCCTGACCCAGGCTCCCGTCTCGACCGTGAGCAGCCCAAGGACTGAAACTGCTCCGTGCAACTTGCTGTCCCTGCACCCAACACAGGGCCTGAGCTCTTCCCATTGGCAAGGCCCTGGGCTGGGCAACTGGTATACCTCGTGAGCAAAGTAGACACAAGTTATGACCTCACAATGTCTACAGAATGGCCAAGGAGTCAACAATTACATAAGTGTCACAAATGTTATAATTATTGTTCAAGCTCATGAAAGAAATCCACAGCCAGTTCAGATGCACAAGGTTGCAAAGGACTGATGCTCCCACTGTAAACACAACAAAATGCCAGTGAGACTAAATATTTCATTTTCTTTAAAGTCACCAAGAAGTGGTGGATGAAAACTCGTTTGAATGACCCAAATCCCAGAGAGGACCGAGCCCTTCTGCTGCTGTCATTCCTGGGGCTTTCGATCCTGCCAGGTCCAGGAGCATGCAAGCCAGAGGAAGGCCTGTCACAGGCCAGGGAACTTCGTTGGAACGAGTGTAAACCAGCCAAACGTTTAGGGACAATGTGGGCTGACACGACAGATCGGAATCTTGAAGAGTCCAAATGCAATAATAAATCTCCAGGCCCAGCAGTCTCCCCGCCCCCACGGAAGTTGTGCTGAGTAAGCAGCTGTTGAGGAGGAGCCGGGAAGCAGAAATGGATCTTGCGGCTTTGTGCAGTGCTTAATCCAAATCTACAGATGAACTGAACAAAAGCTGCAAACCACATCTCCCCTCGCCCAGATTTCGATCAGTCAATGGATGGATCCCTCAGTGGCGGCAGCATCAGAACTGGAGGCTAGGAAGGAGGATAAAGAGAGATAGCTATCTCATTTGAAACCAGTTGTAAATTAAAAACACAGTTTCAATTCAGCTCCACTCAACTTGATCATGATGGAATCTCAACGATCAGCCTCACACCCTGGCTTCCTGACAGGGGAAGGGCTGTACCTCTCTGGGAAATGCATTACATATTTCAGTCGCTGCTGTTCTTTTAGTAAAGTGTCCAACACAATATCAAAAATTACAAGACATGCAAAGAAGCGGAACATGTGACCCATGGTCAACAGAAAAACTCAATACGGACAGACCCACAGATGACCCAGACGTGAAAATGAGCAAATAATTAGTATAGATATCCTCAAAAAATAAAACCTTAGAAGGAAATATGAATATAATGAGTGATCATATAGGGAAATTTAGAGTACAATGGAAATGTTTATAAAAAGAACTACATAGAAATTCTAGAACTTGAAAATACAGTTACCTGAAATAAAGGATTCAGTGCATGAACTTAACAGCAAATAAGACTCAGCAGAAAAAAGAATCAGTCAAATTCAAAGAGCAGCCAATATAACAAACCCAAGCTGAACCACAGACAAAATCAAATATCAAGAGAGAAACAGGGAGAAGAGAGAACTATGATAGCTAAGATCTAACACACGAAACCAAGAAGGCTAAGTTCCCACAGGAGTATGCAACCCACCAGCGTGTTCCCACTCAGCACTTTAACTGTGCCATTCCCTTTGCCTGGAACACAGATGACTACCCAGGTCATTCCTTCACATCCTCCAGGGGTTTGCTCAATGTCTCCATCTCACTGGGGACTTTCCTGCACACTCTATACAAGATGTATGATGTGAACATTCTGTGCAGTAGTTAAGATGCTGTTTGGGGGCTGGAGCTGTGGCACAGCAGGTAAAGCTGCTGCCTGCAATGCCAGCATCCTACATGGGCACCAGTTCAAGTCCCAGGTGCTTCACTGCTGATCCAGCTCCCTGCTAATGTGCCTGGGAAAGCAGCAGATGGCCTGAGTGCTTGGGCTGCTGCTACATACATGAGAGACCCAGATGAAGCTCCTGGCTCATGGCTTCAGCTTGGTGCAGCCACAGCTGTTGCAACCATTTGGGGAGTGAACCAAAGGATAAAGATAAATAGTAGATCTCGATCTCTGGAGATTTATATATCTATGTGTGTGTGTGTGTGTGTGTGTGTGTGCGCGCGCGTGCGTGCATAATCTCCCTCCCCTCCTGTAACTCTTTCAAAATAGATTTCTAAATTAAAAAAAAAAAAAACATGCAGGAGGCCAGCACCATGGCGCAGTGGCTTAATCCTCTGCCTGCAGCACCAGCAACCCATATGGATCCTGGTTCTAGTCCCAGCTGCTCCCCTTCCAATCCAGCTCTCTGCAATGGCCTGGGAAAGCAGTAGAAAATGGCCCAAGCCCTTGGGCACCTGCACCCATGTGGGAGACCCAGAGGAAGATCCTGGCTCCTTGTTTCAGATCTGCACAACTCCAGCAGTTGCGGCCATTTGGGAAGTGAACCAGCGGATGGAAGACCTTTCTCTCTGTCTCTCACTCTCACTCTCACTGTCTGTAACTCTACCTCTTAAATAAATCTTTAAAAAAAAAAAAAAGATGCTGATTGGATGCCTACATGCCGGGTTGAAGTATCTAGTTGTAGTGCTGGCTCCTCCACTTCTGATCCAGCTCCCGCTAATGGGCTCCCTGGCAAGGTAGCAGATGATGGTCACGTGCTGGGTCCCTGCCTCCCTCAGGTAAGACCTGGATTGAGTTCTGGGCTGCTGGCTTAAGCCTGACCCAGTCCTAGCTGTTGCAAGCACTTGGGAAGTAAACAATGAGATGGCAGACAGCTCTCCACCACCACCCGCCTTTCAAATAAAATGAAAATAATTTCTTGGAAAACACAATTTCCATTCACCTATCCTCCCACTCAGAGCTGGGATGTCTTCTCTCCACATTTGTTTTATTTTCCCCTGCACTCTTCTCACTATTGATAAACACTGTATTCAGCGTGTTTGTTCCTTCTCTTCTCCACGGTAACGTCTGTTCCCTGCGGACAGGAGTTTTTATCTATTTTAGTCACTGCTGAACAAAACACCAGCCCCTGGAACAGAGTAGATGCGCAACAGACCCTGCGATTTAAACCGACTCGAACGCAAAACGACGCAGGAGCAGAGCGCTCCTCGGCTGGCTGACATAGCGGATTAGGCAGAGCCCTTCCAAACACGCGGGACGGAAATCGAACTCACGGGGGGAAGTACAGCGAGATGTGACTACGGCCCCAGGTGTGCCCGGTCCAGACGCCAAAACGCTCTCTCTTGGCCTCTGTGTTCTACTTTCCTCTCTGGGAGCTTAATTCCCCGGAAACCTCCGGCTTTCTGCGTGCTTCACTACTCCGGGAGGGGAAACTTTCCTTCCCCAAAAACCTCAGTGTGGAGTCCATCAGCCTGCTCAGTTCCTCCATGGCATCGCCATATTGGGGAGATAAAGAGCGCTGATTGGTCAGCCTGGGTCATGTGACCACGCCCCACGTGGCAGCCGAGGGGCAGGGCTCTGAGGGTGGCCGCTCTCCAGCGGGAACTCAAGGGGGCAAGCTAAAGAGCGCTGATTGGTCAGCCTGGGTCATGTGACCACGCCTCACGTGGCTGCTGAGGGGCGGGGCTCTGAGGGTGGCTGCTCTCCAGCGGGAACTCAAGGGGGCAAGCTAAAGAGCACTGATTGGTCAGCCTGGGTCATGTGACCACGCCTCACGTGGCAGCTGAGGGGCGGAGCTCTGAGGGTGGCCGCTCTCCAGCGGGAACTCAGGGGGGCAGTGTCCAATGAAAGTGAAGAAATGCGGGGCAGGGGAGAAGCACGTCTGTGCCCGTGAGAATGATCTGGACGCGTGAGGGGAACGCCCGCGAGAGGATGTCTGGCAAAGGCCTGAAGTCGCGGGGGAGAACGGACGCCGCTTGGTTAGGGAGCGAGGAAGGGGAGATGAGAACCGGGGGACCCGCAGCCGGGGCTCAGTAGCGGGGCGCGGGCCTCGGCCGGGAGTCCGGCTGTGACACCCGAGCAGCCCACGCGGGCGGGGCCGGTGGTCACCCCTGTGCCCGGGACAGAGCCCGGAACCGTCCTGAGTGCGTCCGACAGGTGCAAGGCCGGACCCAGCCCCAGGCGGTGTCAGAGCGTCTGCGGAGAGCGTGGGAAGGGGACGTGGGACGAAGAGGGCAACGATCTGGGAGGGGCAGCGCTGTGGCGAAGTGGGTAAAGCTGCCGCCTGCAGCGCCGGCATCCCACAGGGGCGCCAGTTCCAGTCCCGGCTGCTCCACTTCCAACCCAGCTCTCTGCTATGCCTGGGATAGCAGAAGATGGCCCAAGTCCTGGGGCCCCTGCACCCACGTGGGAGACCCTGAAGAAGCTCCTGGCTCCTGATCGGCTCAGCTCTGGCCGTTGTGGCCAAGTAGAGTGAACCAGCCGATGGAAGACCTCCCTCTCTGCCTCTCCTTCTGTGTGTAACTCTTTCAAATAAATAAATAAATCTTTAAAAAAAAAAAAAAACAATATCTGTGAGACTCAAGTGCACTCTGAACCTGTCAGAATTTATAAAGGTTTCCCCTGAGCTGTGTGTCGCTTTCTCGGCCCTTCCTGTATGAGTTGTATAAGTCCTAGTAGAGAGATCAGCACTGGGACACAGTGGGTGGAGCTCCCCATACTAGACTGCCAGTTCGAGTCCCAGCTGCTCCACTTTATTTATTTGAGAGGCAGAGTTACAGACACAGAGAGAGAGAGGTCTTCCATCTGCTGGTTCACATCCCAGATGGCCGCGATGGCCAGAGCTGAGCCGATCCAAAGCCAGGAGCTTCTTCCAGGTCTCCCACATGGGTGCAAGGGCCCAAGCATCTGAGCCATCTTCTGTTGCTTTCCCAGACCATAACAGAGTGGAAGTGGAGCAGCCGGGACTCAAACCGGCGCCCATATGGGATGCGGGCACTGCAGGCGGCAGCTCTACCTGCTACTCCACGGCGCCAGCCCTCTGCTCTGCTTTCAACCCAGCTCCCTGTTGATGCACCGGGAAGGCAGAAGATGGCCCAGGTGCTGGGGCCTCTCTCACTCGTGTGGGAGACCAGGATAGAGTTCCCATCTCTTGGGTTCAGCCTGGCTCAGCGCTGTCTACTGCAGCCGGCCAGTTGGAGAGTGAACAGGAAGCTCTCTGCTCGTCTCTCTCCCTCTCTCCCTCCCTGCCACTCTGCTTTTCAAATAAGCAAACACAAGTCCTAATGCAAAGGCAATGTTGCAGCCACCTCCCCTCCTCCCCTCTTCCCAGCCTGGCTCTAAGGCAGACCCAGCCAACTCCTCAGAAATGAGTTCCCTACTGTGAAATCCACACACAGATGAGCTGATTAAATTTGTGTAGACAGTAAAGGTGAGTGGAGAGAGCCGTGCCGGCACCACCTAGGGCAACCACATTGCTCTGGAGTCAAAAAGAGCCAGACTGTTCCTGCCTCTGCCGCTTGTCAGCTGTGTGCCCTTGAGCAACTCACTTAACCTCTCTGAACCTTAGCTTCTTCATTTGAGAAATGAATATATCACATTAGCTCATGGAGTGCTTATGAGGTTTAAATGACTTTGTGCATCAGAAGGCTGGGAACAGCACCTGGCACCCGGTGAGCTCGGCTGAGACTGGTTCCATTTTTCTTCCGATCCTTCTTCCTCAGGTGCCTGAGGCCCTATTTGCACCCATTTGCGTTTTTGACAGCAATCCTTCATCAAGCCCTAGTTTTCTGATATAATTTTGATAAATGAAATGCAAGTAGTCAAGAGCCATCTCATTCATTACTTTCAGCTCCAATGACAATTACTAACTGTTCCAAGCCTCTGGCAGGACCCTGGAAGAGCCTGGGGAGCCTCAGGCTACTGGCTGTACCCTACTGAACCCCGAAGTCCTCTGTCTGAGCTACTGAGTCAGGAAGGGCACCTGCGAAAGCGAAGGCTAGATGGATGCCTTTAGCCAGCGGGGCTTCATTAGACCGCAGACATCAGGCAGTCACAGCCATCGCTCTGCACCGAGCAGCCCCCACTGCCCCACTCACTGTCACACTGGGTCCCGATTATCCCCACCACAGCAGGTGATTAGAAAGTAGGGAAGAAGTAAGGAAAGCAGGCACTCAAAGCCCTTGAGTGTGGGTGGTACTTGGGATTTGCTTCCAACCACTACAGCACAGGCGGGCAGCTGCACATGATGTCACGTAAGTGGTTACGTCACAGTAAACCGCAGCACCATCTTGATCGCAGCTCTCACTCCCTTACTGATATGGAGCAAATGAAAACCATGCAGGGGAGTGCCATGTAGCAAAGAACCACAGGCAGCCTCCCGCAACGGCCAGCAGGAAATGGAAGTCGCCGCCTGTGTAGCTCAAGAAACGGAACCCTGCCAAGAACCGTGAACTTAGCAGAGACCCCTCCCCAACCAAGCATCCACGTGCGACCCCAGCCCTAGCCAATGCCTTAACGACAGCCTCGCAAAGGGCCCACCTAAGCCACATCCACGCTCCAAACCCACAGAGATTGTCAGAAAATAAATGCTTTAAGCCACAAGCTCATAGTAACACTGCCACGTAGCCACAGATAACTGGCATACATACGGAGTACTAAATGAATAGATTAATGTCTCCATGAATGAGAAATCAGAGAAAATGTGTGATCAAAACAGGAACAGACCAAGGCGTTTTGATTCCACACACACATACAGACGGTCCCTGACTTAAAAGAGCTTGGGTTGCCATTATTCAACTTGCTGATGGCGCAAAGTGATACACGTTCAGTAGAAACAATAGGCTGAATTTTGAATTTTGATCTGCTGGGCTGGTGCTCTGTGCAAGGTACTGTCTCATCATGCTTTGTGGTGGGGAGGGGCCTGCAGTAACCCATCAGCCACAGAGCACAAGGATAAACAAACAAGACCCTCGGGGTGCTGTGTCACTAAGCTGGGATGTTTGGTAGCTTAAGGTGTGTTCAGTGACTTTTAAGCCTACAATATTTTCAATTTATGATGGATGTATTGGAACAAAGCCCTGCTATGAGTCGAAGAGTATCCATACCTATTGAGGTTCTAATTGTGCAGAATAGCAGCCGATTATGCTGAGGGCTGATGGGTGGGCCACTGCTATAGCAGACAACCCTAAAACCTCAATGAGGGGTAACACTCACATCAAAATCATGCAGAGAAAGAGTTGGCTGAACCCATACCAGTCTCTGCTCCAGAAAGGGCGTAGTTAGGATACAAGTAACCCACCATGTGCACAGGCAAGCAGACAAGTAACAACCAATCATAGCACGTGGCACAGTATGAAATATTCTTGAAAGAGAAAATCAATCTGATTCAAAGAAAACTTGGAGCCAAGTCTCACCTCCATCCCTAGCCGAGTTGTGGACTCACGGATTCAGTTGCCTTCTCTGAGCTTGTTTTCCCACATTTAAATTCGAGAAAATAACCTCCCAGTACCTCAAGCTTTGTCATCTATTAAAAGGAAATAGTGCTAGTCCCCCCACCAAATTGTCTGCCATGATGAGATGATTCCTGTTGGTAAAACGTTTCACACAGCACCTGACGTGCAGCCAAGTCTTCTAAGTATTAGGGAGCATTATTGTAATTGTTTCATTCTTGTGAACTGTGGGGGCTCAGGGGCTCTGGAGGTGCCTCATCAGGTATGGAGAATTTTTCTTTATGTAGCAGGTGGTTGCCATATTGTCCCCAACGCTAGAGGAGACTGATTCCAGGCAGCCCTCCGAGAGGAGGTGGTGGCTGATCCAGACTTGGGAGAATCGGAATCTGCACCCCACACCCAAGATGGCTGGCCTCTTCACCCCAGGCCGTTGCAGACGGATGGGGAGACGAAATCCGTGGGACCCGGGGAAGGCTGGGAGGCCACGGCAGGCCCATCCCCAGCCCCCATTCCCGGCAGCCACGGCCACCACGCCCACCTTTCTAAGCTTGGATGATTTTAAAAGCACCAGATGATTGTGGCAGGGATTCATTTCCCCGGGAGGCTGCCAAGGTGGAAACTTTAAATCATTTCCCAGCAAAGCTCAGTTCAGTTCATGAGTGATTGATTCCTAATGGGTTATCAAAGCCTGTTAAGGAGCAAACCCTTCAACTTTAAAGTTGAAATCCGGGAAAACATGTGTGTCCTCCGACGAGCCTTCTCTCCGACACAGACAAAACACTAGGCTGCGTGTGTCTCAAGGTGGATGCACAGTGAGGATTCAGTTAGAGAGCCAATGAAAGGAGACGCCTGTACCAGGAAGGGCCAGTTCAGGGCACCTGCATCTTACTCTCCCTGGCAGAGTCAAAGCAGACATCATTAATCCATCACAGCACCATCTCCCAGAGAACCAGATATGAATGATGGATCCAAGGCTGGTGTTCCAGGGTTATCCCTTCAGAATGTCTGGACATGTCAGCCAGTGTGGGAATCAAATAAAACTCCATGTCTGGCCGGCACCGCGGTTCAATAGGCTAATCCTCCACCTGTGGCACTGGCGCCCCGGTTGGGGCGCCGGATTCTGTCCCGGTTGCCCCTCTTCCAGGCCAGCCCTCTGCTGTGGCCTGGGAGTGCAGTGGAGGATGGCCCAAGTGCTTGGGCCCTGCACCCCATGGGAGACCAGGAGAAGCACCTGGCTCCTGGCTTCAGATCAGCACAGTGCGCCGGCCGCAATTGGAGGGTGAACCAATGGCAAAGGAAAACCTCTCTGTCTCTCTCACTGTCCACTCTGCCTGTCAAAAAAAAAACCAAAACAAAACAAAAAAACAACTCCACGTCCAAGCCTCTGTCCCACGTGCTTCCGTCCAGAGTCCTGAAGCTCCTTCACTCCCTTCGTATTCATAAGCCTGTTGTTCAGCTCCCGCGTTGAGGCGTAACTGGCTACGCCCGTCGCCTGCCACTCCCGCATCTCATATGCGCTTTGGTTCAAGTCCTGGCTGCTCCACTTCTGATCCAGCTCCCTGCTCATGTGCCTGAGAAAGCAGTGCAAGATGGCCCAAGTATGTGGGCCCCTGCACCCAGGGGGAGACCCAGAGGAAGCTCCCGGCTTCAGCCTGGCTCAGCCCCGGCTGTTGGGGCCACCTGGAGAGTGAGCCAGCAGATAGAAGAGTTGTCTCTGCCTCTAACTGTCTTTCAAATACATCTTTATAAAGTAAATGAATCAGCCTGCTACTCACTTTACGTAACAGAAGTCTGGGCTTGGGAGAGACTCTTAGGAGAGTCAGGAGGAAGAGAGCAGCAGGTAGAATATGAGGTGAAGGAGGAGACAAGCAGGAAGCGCTGGGTGGGGAGGAGAGGGCCCTGCGTGTGCACAAGGCATCCGACAGCTCACACGCGCACTCGCGTCACCGTCACGTTCACCCATCTCCCCAGCTTTATACAGAGACGAACCAAGGCTCACAGAGGGGAACCGACTCACCTGCTCCCGAGCCACAGAGCTAAGACACGAAGCAGCCTGGCAGTGCTACTCTGGGCTCCTTTTCTACTCCCACACGCTCAGATTTGTTTGGAAGCAAATTTGCTCCTCTAGTCTAGCTGCCAGACTTACCCATCTTCCAGGTGAAGAGAGAGAGAGGGCCGAGCAGCTCAGGCACACCCCAGGACCCCCAGGCCCACGCCAATCTGTCCCTGGCTCCCCTGCCGGCACAGGTGCCCTGAACTGGCCCCTCCTGGTCCAAAGCGCTATTTCATTCTCTAACAGAACCCTCACTGCGCACCAACCCCGAGACATTCACAGCCTAATATCGGGCCCATGATGAAGACACATCTCTTGACATCCTAGCAGAGAACATGGTCTACAGCAGCTGAGGCCAGCACTTGGGTGCTGGGTGGCCGCCACCTCCCGGGCCAGGTCTCTGTCCCCCTCTAATGGTGACATTGGTGGCTGCTGGAAATATCCTAATTATTATTGATTCACCCAACAAATATTTATTGAGTGCTTCCTATGTTCTGGGCACAAGGCCAGGCCCTGGGGACACAAACAAGACAGTCTGTGGAGTGTGCGTCGTCGAGAGGAGTGTGAATAATGAACGTGCTGATAAATAAGCGAAGCAAGTTCCCTGCGAGGTGATGGATGTGGCCGTCAGGGCTGTCCGACAGAGGGGAACAGGGTAGTGAGCGGGGACTTCAACTCCAGACCGAGCTCTTGGCAGGGCGACCTTTCAGTCAAGTCCCTAAGAAGGAAAGCGAGCCATCAGTGTGGTGAGAGGCGAGAACAGCATCCCAAGTGTGCAGACTGTCGAGTACGGAGGATCGAGGCAGCCGAGCTCAAGGCCGGGGAAGTGCAGGGGAGCAGGAAGCCGAGGGGAAGAGTGGTCATCCCCTCCCAGAAGCCCCCGACTAAGATCTCACAGGCACTCCTGAATGATGCCAATGTGCACAGACAGCACGCACGCATTGTGCTGTCAACAGTTTCCCCAGGTCTCTGTGCAAGATCGCCTCTTCTTCCTGCCCAGGTCCTCACCTCCCCGGCGTCCCTTCACAGCGCTCTCAGGCCACAGACTGCAGAGCCACCAGCCCGGGATGGTCCTATGGGCTGAGGCAGGTGGGGAGGAAGGTGAGGAGATGCCTCTACACCAGACTTCTGCAGCAGGAGGAGCCAGCACGTTGAATGGCGTAATCAGATCGGTGGGTGGCTGGTTCTTCCGGAAGCACCTGCTGATCTCGGCTAGGATTCCGGTTTGGTATGTTTGCCGGGGAGAAAATTCTTCGGGTTCTCTCCATTTTGGTTCTGCAAACCATTTCCTGAACAATGATTTGCTCTGGGTCCATCTCCAGCCATGAGATTGGTGCCTGGATCAGTAGGTCAGGAGGCAGCTAATACCAGCCAGATAAATGAACAGGCTACACACAGAAAGAAAAGGGTGCAGAGTCATATAAGCCTGTATCAGGGCTCACCAGAGAGACAGAACCCGTAATGGGTGCATGTATGCACGTGCATGCCAGGAGAGATTTGCCATGAGGAATCAGCTCACTTGGTCAAGCTGAGAAGTCCCACGAACTGGAGACCCAGGAAAGCCAATGATGTAGGGCCAGTGAGGGGTCAAAAGTCTGACACCCACAAGAACCAATGGCATCGGCCCCAGCTGGGAGCAGAAGCAGATCCTGTCCTTGTGCAGCAGGCAGGAAGCACACGAGATCAGTTCCTTCTCCCTTTGCCCTGTGTCCTCCACGGGCCTTCTAAAGATGGGGTGATGCCCACAAGCATCAGAGAGGATGGCCTACTGAGTCCTGACTCAGGTGCACAACGCCCCAGGCACACCCAGAAACGCTGTGTCCTCTGGGCACCTGGATACTGGCACTTTGATGAATAAAATTAACCATCACATTCAGGTTGCGTGCATTTAGCTGTTACTTATCAATAAGCACCGAGTGCCGGACATGAGACGGGAGGGGTTAAGAGACAGAAAAGACACGTTCATTCCTCGATTCATTCAGTCTCTGTCAAGCCCTTGGACTAACATCTCCTAGCACTCTCACGGCTTCGTTGCATAGCATCTGTGTGCCAACACAGCCCTGGAGTCTGTCCTGTGTCCCACCAGCCCTGACCATCCAGCCAACCTAGGTTCTCAGTTCTCCAACAGAACATTGGGAACGATATCATCTTTCTGTGTTACGTGTCTTCATGTTGATGTGTGAAAGGGACTTGGCATATGGTACTTGCTCACTAAATGGTAGCCCCAGGCCGGCATCGTGGCAAAGCAGGTAAAACCACTGCCTGCAATGCTGGCATCCGTTTCTGGACACCAGTTTGTGTCTCAGCTGCTCTACTTCCAATCCAGCTCCCTGTTAATGGCCTGGGAAAAGCAGCAGAAAATGGCCCAAGTGTTCGGTCCTCTGCCACCCACATGGGAGACCCAGATGATGCTCCTGGCTTTTCAGCCCAGCCCAGCCCTGGCTGCTGCAGCCATCTGGAGAATGAACCAGTGAATGGGAGATCTCGCTCTAACTCTGACTTTCAAATAAGTAAATCATTTTTTTCCAAATGATAGACCATCTCATTTTTATAATATGTGTTCGTCTTGATCCTCCTACCAAAGCTCTGAAGTAATGTCTTCTCCCATCTTGCAGAGCTGACAGACATGGACAATACATGGCCAGTATCTTGAGGCCCTGGGGAGGCCGCTCAGATGCCTTCGTGGACGGTTTCCCAGGGGATGCTCACAGAGAGGTCAAACCATGCCCAGAGAGCTGCAGTTTCGTGGGTTCTTCCTGCATTTCAGACAAGGTGATCAGCTCTAGACGAGGAATTAAATACGACCCATGGCCCGCCTCTGAGCATGCGCAGTCTATGGAGGGAGAGGCGGCTGGCCGGAGACGGATGTCCCTGAGCAGACAGACCACGGTCTTCCTGGCTGCCATCCTCACTTGTATCTCAAGCACCATGCTTTGCAATGGGAAGGTGAGGCAGGAAGGCAGCCAGCGCGGGGGCTTCCAGGCTAGGCAAGCCCAGGTGCCAACCACACCTCCCGTGCACTCAGGCGTCATGACTGGGGGCAAATCCCGTGGCAGCGAAATTAAAACAAAAGTTTAGACATCACAAGTTCTCTGAAATGAGGACGATGTAAGTAAGCCGTTACACGTGCCAAAGTGACAGGACCAGTCCTGGGACAAACTCCCCGAGCCTCCAGTAACACGTACACTTGGAAAAGCTCCCACTGACAAAGACGTCAGGCTATTTTATAACAAAAGTGTGGAGAGAAGAAAACCTAAACAGTTCACGCCGAACCTGCAATGGCCCTAGATGAGAGGGAAGGAACAGCACACAGCAAAGTCCTGGCATGGGACAGGCCATGGAGTGCTCGCTGCCCCTTGGTTGGTTCTGTACGCAAGGTGCGATGGTGCCTTGTCGGCTAATCTGCCACACGCAGAGGAGTGTGGAGCAGTTCCTTTTCTTTATTGGTTTAGCCCAAAGCTGTCAGCTTGATATAAATGCTTATCTCTTCCTTCCTTCCATCCTCTGGCCTGTAGCTTAATTTAGGACATCTCAGAAGTCCCTTCCTATCTCCAAATCTGCTTGCTCCCCTCTGAAAGGGACAGGATAGCATCTCCACAGGTTGTTCACAGCCAACCAGGAAGGGGCCCCACCCTTACTCTTGCCCTCCCCCGGGGGGATGTAGGTGAAAATAGGACTAAACCCTAAGTTGCAAGAAGGCAGAGACTACACATCTTGGTTGCTGTCATACTGCTCACGTCCACACATAACTAGGCACAAGGAGGAGGGGTTAGAGGCAGCCTTGCAAGGAGAATGCAGGAGAAAATCCTGGGCAACAATGGTGTGTGCTCAGAAGATTGGGAACAACCAGTAGGACAGTGCAGCCATCAAGACACCTGGCAGGGAAGGTGGGCAGGGGAGGGGCACCACAGTGCAGGGAGAGGCACTCCCCACCTGCGAGCTCTGTGGCCAGTTCCTTAGCCCCTGCATTCTCGGGGTGGGAGGCAGGGAGGCTGGGGCAGGCAGCGTGAGTTAGCTACCCACACACTGCTCATCGCCAGTCTCTCCCAGTCTCAAAGGATGAGGAGCTACAATGATCCAGTTCCCACCTGCTGTATACATGGTTCTGGCCAGTGAGAGGTTACAAAGCCCTGAGGAATCTAGGAGAGGTCACATGTGCATGTGTGTGCATGTGTGTGTGTGCATCCGTGTATATCTATGTGTCCATGTGTGTCAGGATGCATGTATCTGTATGTGTATGTCTGCCTGTGTGTTTCTATCTGTGCTTCTGGATGTGTCTCTGTGTGTGCATGTCTGTGTCCATGTATGTCAGAATGCATGTGTCTATGTATATGTCCGTGTGTGTGTATGTATATGTGTGGAGGTAGATCTGTGTACATCTGTAGGTGTCCATGTGTGTTTGTATATAGCTGTGTCTGTGTATGTGTCCACGTGTGCCTGTGTGTGCATGTATCTGTGTGTGGATGTGGATCTATGTACATCTGTGTATGTGTCCAAGTGTGTCAGGATGCATGTGTATATGTGCCTGTGTCCATAAGCCTGCATGTGTATATCTGTGGATGCATGTGTCTGTGTGTCCATATGACTGCATGTGTGTGTGTATCTGTGTCTGCACGCATGTGTCTGTGTGTCCATATGACTGCATGTATGTTTGTATCTGAGTGTCTGGATGCATAAGTCTGTGTGTACCCGTGTCCATGTGTGTGCTCCCTTTCCCTCCTTTTTGCTCTCTGCCCTGGCCACCTCCTCTCCCCCTGGAAGACTGCAGGGAAGCAGCAGCTGTGAGACCTGTGTGAGCGAGAAGACAGAGCGTGGGTCTGCTCGGGAGTGTTACCTGCTGGAGCCAAATGCAATCCTCGTGAACGTGGGGACTCGCCACCCAGCCTGTCCAGGCAGCCCTGCTCCGACACCCTGTTCCCCTTAGATTATTCTCCTAGCTGTTTCCAACTGGAGTCATCAACATGCCCCCTCAAGATTTAAACGCTCCTTCCTGGCCTTGTGGCCCAAATCTGTCCCATGTCAGGGCGAGACTCAAGGCAGAAGCGACCGACGAGTGGACGTAGCCTCTGCTTCGCGGTTCAGCTGAACTCCCAGGAGCCGCCGGTTCCGTCTGCCACACTGAAAACACCGTAACCCCGGAAAATCGGGCTTGCTGGAGCCGTGCTGGAGCAGGAGCCCAGCCCAGAGCGACTCTCGGGATGCTTTTCCTTCGTGCGTTGCCATGAAGGTGACCAGGCTCACGCTGTCCCTTCTCCCCGTCCTGCTTCACTTCCACATTAAGCTCTGTAGAACCAGGGGAAGGACCAAGGGGAGCCAGACAGACTAGGGAAAGAACAGACGGAGCCACACAGCCTCGCACCAGGGAGACCAGAGCGCACTGCAGTGTCAGGAAGGCTTGACAAAGACTTGGAAATGAGCAAGATCAGGTACTGGGTGCCCTTTGGGGGAAGGTCTGAGCGTTCTCTCACGGATCTCCTGGGCCCATCGGCTCCGCAAATGGGTGCCTTTGACAGACACCAGTCAACCAGACCATGGCAGCACTCCACAAGTGGAGACTCCGCACCAAGTCCGTGGTAACGCCAACAACTCTTGTCCATGGCTCTGATGCAGTGGCTGCTGGCCCTGGACGTTCCACACCTGCCTGGCACCATCTCCTGGGAATGCCCGTGGGAAGGCGTGCCTGGTCCCACTTCTACAGGGATCCTGCAGAGTCTGCGAGGAAAAAGAAGCTGTTGCCGCAAAGGCCGGGACTACGGGGGGATTTCAGGGTGAATGGAAATGGACTGCCCAGCTCCAGGGTTCACTGCCATGAGCCAGAGGTAGAGACGGGCCTGCAGGTACCCTCTGTGCCCTGTCCAGCAGTCCCCCACTGGAGACTGGGCAGCAGCTCCACTGCTCAGGCCACCCGCGGGGTAGGAACGACCACTGGTCTTAAGCAGCTCTTCATAGTCTCAAACAAAATGGAAATGAGGGTGATGGCAAATAGATGCCAGTTTCTAAATAAAATAATCAACTATTTTCTTAATAACAGTCAAGCACTATTTTCCTCTTTTACTCACTTTCTCACGTGTATGGTGACACTTTCCAGAGGTCATATGACCTATGACATGATTTGCATTGGTCTGACAGCTCAACAGAGTGAGTGTGCATTCTTGGGTTTTAAAATGTATTCGTTTTAATTTCTGATGTGGCAGATATCAGTGTATCTGTCACATCAACAAGAGACCTTTGAAGTCCTCCATAATTTTCCTGAATGTAAGGGGATCCTGAGATCAGAAAGTTTGAGAATCGCTGCACTGTAGCCAGAGTATCAATGCAGTTAACTCAGCATCCCTGATGGGTGGGTGGGTGGGTGGGTGTGTGTGTGTTCGCCTTTGAACTGGTTTCACAATCTTACTTTTACTCTCATGAGTTAAATAAAATCCTTGCTCATTTCATCATGTTTTCAACTCTGTGAAAAAATAAAGATGGAACACTGGGCTTGGAGTGGGAGAGGGAGAGGGGAGGTGTGGCCAAGAAGGAGGTCCAGGGCGCTGGACCCCGTGAGGGCAGTCAGGGGGTACCGAGATGGGCACTGCTCTCTCCCTGTGCTGAGCCGCACAGAGTTAACGGGAGTCGGATCAACCCCTGGTGACCCTCATCACTCAGCCAAGAGCAGCACAGGAGTCAACTCCCACCTGGAGTCTCCTGCGTGGCCCTGGGTGTTCGTAAGGCTCCAAAACAAGTGGCATTCAACAGTCAGAGGATAGGGCGAGGCTACGTCACATCATCTGGTTACACGGCCCAAAGCCCCAGAGAAAGCAAGACACCTGCCCAAGGTAACATTGACCATGGAGAAGGAGGCTAGAGCAGAACCCAGGGCCCTCACCTCCCAGCCCAGGGCACCTGCTACCGCTTCCTACTGCCTAATCATGTTGACAAATCCTATTAATTCCCATGCTTTGCTTCTCTGAGAAAAGCAGGAAGAATATTAACAACTTCTAAGAGGCTAAAATAATCCATACCAGAGACTGGTAAACTATGGCCCACAGGCCAATTATAGCTCTGTGTTTTTATATAGCTATGAGCTAAGAATGGTTTTTAAATTTCCAAAAGGTTGAAACCAAATCAGAACAGAATATCTCATGACACTTGAAATGTATATAAAATTCACATTTCAGGGTACAAAAATAAAGTTTTATTGGAACACAGCCACGCACGCTAATTTACTTCTGGTCTATGGCAGCTTGGGGGCTACAATTGTGGAACAGAGTCGTTGCTATGAGACCACATGGCTTGCAAAGCCTAGAATGTTCTCTCTCTCATCCTTTACAGAAGTTGGCTGACCCTGATCGACACACTAAGCCAAGAGGGGAGAGAAGGAGAGAGAGAAAACACAGGCAAGCCAAGGATCTGGAGGGATGTGGGAGAGTGAAGCGGGGGCAAGGCATTCCCGGGTGAGGCAGCGGCTGTCTCTGTGAAGATGAGCGGTGCAGCACTGCAGAAAGGGGGTCTTCAGCATGCTTTTGGGTTTAACGCTGTGACCCCAGGGCAGGTCACTGCTCAGATGCCCACGTCGCTTATCAGAGGGTCTGGATTTAAGTTCCAGCTCCACTCCCAAGTCCAGCTTCCAGCTAAGGTACACAGCGAGAAGTGGCCAATGACGGCTCAAGTACTTAGTCCCTACCCAAGGGACACCCACATGGGACACTCTAATGGAGTTCCAAGCTCCTCGGTCTAGCTTGGTCCAGACCTGACTCTGGGCATTCGGGGAGCCAGCAGATGGAGGCTCTCTGTCTCTCACTCTCTATGTGAGTGCGTGTGCATGTGTCTATCTCTCAAACCAAACAAATAAGCATTTAAGACTCCTTCTCATTAAAAGTTTAAGTTTTGGAGTGGATGCAAACATACATAGTAAAAATAAAAATATGATACTAATCCCCACAAAATTCAATGATTCCCTCTGGGAAGGAAAGAGGAAAGAGATAAAGCTGTATCTGTTGTATACTGAACCTTTAAAATTTTTTAAGAAGAATGAATATGTTTTAAGAAAATTAGCTTATAAGAAATGGAAGATGAAAAGATTAATGATACAGGGGCTGTTGCTGTGGTGTACTGGGTTAAGCCACCATCTGCAACTCCAGACTCCTGCATGGGTACCAGTTCAAGTTCCGGCTGCTCCACTTCTGATCCAGCTCCCTGCTATGTTCCTGGGAAAGCAGCAGAAGATGGCCCAAGTCCTTGGGCCCCTGCAACCCACATGGGAGATCTAGAAGAAGCTTCTGGTTTTTTCTGGTCCAGCCATGGCCATTGCAGCCATCTGGGGAGTGAACCAGTAGATGGAAGATCCCTCTCCCTCTATCCAATAAATAAAATTAAAAAAAGACTAGTGACACAAAGCTATAAGAATTGATTTTATAGTTCTCTGGTGTATGGGTCTAGGAATGTGAAAGGCATGCAGGAGATTCTTGCTATTAGCTCCCTGTGCCACCTGCCTGCTGTTACTGTTGCTATAGGATGCGCTACTTACTGTTTCGCACTGAACATAAAGCTTGAAGTTTCCTCACATGTTCACGACTCTGAACAGGGCTGCAGTTTGCAATTAATGGCAGAACACAGTCAAAATGGCAGAGTTTATCTTTTGTAGCACCAAAGGAAGAAAAGGGTTCATCTTAGAATCAAACACAAGATCCGCTTTCAAAGCCACAAATACACAATGGATCCTTTTCCTGGGCACGCCATTGCAAGACTCAGAAAGAAATGAATTATTGGTCATTTCCTGTCGGATGACTGGGGTGGGAGTGGGGGGAGAGTGAGACACTTGCTGAGACAGGGCCACCTGCTGTCCCAGGATTGATCTGCCTTCCGTGACCTCCTGGGAGGAGAGAAGCCGAGTTTGAGTCACACACCCCTGGTTTCAATTGCCTCTTCTTGGAAAAAGGACCGAGGAAGAACCCTATTGGGTTGCATTGATTTGGAAGGATGTGATGAATCAGAGAAAACTTTATGCCGGTCAGCAGAACCTGACCTGGAGAAAAGTTTGTCCTAATTCCTATGTGTTATTAAACTGTGTCTCCCAGAGTGAGATACACAGTCAATAGTAATTAAGCCCTCTTCCCTCCGAGTTGGTATTAAAAGTAAGGGACTTTTCTAAGACGCAAATCTCACTTCCTGACATAACCACCCCACGGGAGAGAAAGCAGCTCTGCCGAGTACAGCCGGGGGAGAGGTGGGTAAGGGGGGGGGGGGTAGACAAAGGCATGAGCTGCGGTCAGAAGAGGGGGCACCCACAGCATCCACCCTTCATCCCTCCCCCTGCAGCACAAGCCTCAGAGTGGAGCTTAAAAGAATGAAGCCTGGTTCTCCATGAGCTACCCACGGGACCCCTGGAGTCAGCCACCCCCACCCGACAAAGCCAAGTCTCAAGCCCCAGGACTGAGCGGACAGCCGCTGCCCACCACCCAAGGAAGTGCCTTCCCCTTGAAGTGCTGGATTCCATGGACCCACGTGGCATCCACTGGTGGGAGCCTTCACTCAGACAGGGCTTGATCCCCGACTACGCGGCAGCACTGCCGTAGGAGCCTGGGAGAGAGGCTTCCCTTCGGCATGCCCACATTTGCTAACCCTATCCCTTCCCCTCGTTTTCTGTTGCTATTAGCAGACAGCAGGGCTGGACTTTGGACCCACAGGGTACAGACTCAGAGTCTGTGTTCTTAAATGCTGTGTTGTATCACCCCTTCCAGGTGGCAAAGGAAATTTTCATCAGTGCGTCCGAAACTTGCTCTCCTGTCTCAGTGGTCGCTCTGAACAAAAGTTAACACGCAATGTGTGTGACTGAAGGAACGAGTGAACGCACTTCTAGGGGGGAGACCTGGGCAGCGTCGCCTGATCGGTCAACCCTCGGACTCCACGTCCGAGTCCATCCCCACTGCTCTACGGGATACCCGGGACTAATCCATAAACACCAGAAACTTGGCCGTTATGGAGACCGAGACAGTCAAGGTCAAGGTGCCAGTCCCTTCAGGGTCTGTCCTCACGGTAAAAGGAGTGGGAGGGGCCAACCACGCTCAAGCTTCTTTTTAAGGATGCTATACCACCTATGGGGGTCTGCCCTCACCATCCGATCTCCTCCCATAGGCGCTACCTCTTTGTGAAGTTTTTATTTACATAAGGTAAATGGATTTCACACATTTCCTATACAGATTTTAAAGTATAATGGTACTTCCCACCCTCTCTCCTCCTCCACCTCTCTTTGTTACGACGACATACTTGCAGTTTACTTTATAATCACAAGATTAACCCCCCACCAAATACACAGTTCACCAAGTCGTAAGTATCAAAGACCACTGTTCCTCAAGAGCAGAGACAGGGCTGTCAACAAGACTCAAACCGCCAAATGCCAATTTCACTCGCACACCTTTCCTTGTGCTCTGTATATTAATGACCCCCTGTCAGGACAAACATGCGGTTTTGGGGACTGGCTTGTTTCACTAAGCGTGCCTCTTAATACTACTGCAGTTTGCGGTTGAGTTTTGACACACAGAGGGCTGGGGGAGGGACACACATCAACTGTGGCACCCGTCTGTTTTCATACTTCTGAGTGCAGCTGCTGTAGGGAAATGAGGCCGCTCAGTAATGGAGTCTGACACGCACCGTCACTGTCACACCGCTGGGACACGGGCGGGTGCTCTACGGCATCTTGGAGCTCTACTCCAGGGACATGGTGAGCATGGACAGGATGGCATGGGGAGGGGGAAGGGAACGAGGGAGACCAGAACTCAGCTCTCCTTCAGGCAAGACCTTTCCACACTTCTGAGTCCACCCCCAGAGCGGGCGGTGCTGGTGGGCTCTCGGCAGCCACTCCTCCCTGTAGGAACCTGAAGGGCCCCACCTCCTCTCTGCCCCAGCATCTTCGAGAGGCCTGGACATCTGATCAGATTCAGCCAGTCGTTGTCTGCCTCTCTCCCTCCCCGTCTCCCTTTCTCTTGGAGCTGCCGGGAATCAGTCACCACCGGGACAGAGCGGTTGCCACGATACTTACAGAAGCCACGGGACCCACCAGTGCTCTGGCCCAGCCTGATACTCCCTAGTGAACGTCCAACAATTCCCTTTGGGCCTCAGACAGCTGTTACCTGCCCCCCAAAAAATCTCATGTGCGGAAGCCTGAACCCCCAGAACTTCAGAATATGTAGAGATAGAGCCTTTAACAATGCAGTTAGGTTAAAATGAGGTCCTTTGTGTTGGCCCTAATCCAATAGGACTGGTGCTTTACAAAAGGCCCTTAAGGGACGGACGGATGGACATGGACACACATACACACACACACACCCCTTGGGAAGACACAGGGAGAAGACAGACAGCTACGGGCCAAGGACAGAGTCTCAGAAGACATGGACGTGGCCAACATCCTGGTCTTTAATTTCCAGCCTACAGAACCATGAAATGCCACCCACTCCACGCCACTTCCTTGTGGCAACTCCACAGTCAAGGCAGTATCCACGGTCAGCTTCCATTCTTTGCAGCCCCCTGATCACACGGCTCATGAGTTGCTAGTTAGAGACAGGTGCAGAGGATGATAAGTAGCACAGGACGGAGGGTAGAGCCCCCACGTCCAGGCCCAGCCGCCTGGGTTTGTGGCTCACCCTGCCGCTTCTACCACGTGACATTTCGGCTCTCCCTGTGCCTTGGGTCGCCCTCTGATAACAGTGCTTCCCTTGGAAGGTTGCTATGCGAGGAGCTAACACATGAAAGAGACGTCAGCGCTTGGCAAAAGCTAAGTGCCGCTAGGCGCTCTAGGTTGTAACCCCCGTGCTCTCAATGGAAAGACAAATGCCGGAAGACAGAGGGACCTGGGCTTCCAGGTGTTCTGCCTCTTCCGGGTTGAGGCGCCCACTGCCCTCACGCTACCCCTGTAGGCCCTCCGGCACCTATGCTGAACGGCTTATACCAACACAACGACCTTACACTGCCTCAGCCGCGACGCCGTGTACAGTGGAGCTCAGGGAACACCAGTCCCTCACCCCCCTCCCCTCCTCCCCACCCCCCTCCAGGGGGCAGGGGCTCTGTGGAGGGCAGTGTGCAAACGGCCCAGCCCAGCCCATATGACCGCAGAAGGAGCCGAAGTTCAGACAGGAGCACCCGTCAGTGCATGGCAGGGCTAGGACAAGGAGCCTGCGCTTGACATCCAAAATTCAAAAGCGCCAAGAACCCACCCCTGACCTCCTACAGCCAGGGAGAAGGGAGGTGAGGAGAAGAGGAAACGGGGCTTCTGTTGCCTGGGCAGAAACAAGACAGACAACAGAGTCACCTGCCTAGAGACGCCCCCACTCTCCGCACCCGAGCCCTTCTGTCTGCAGACAGCGAGATCCAGGCGTGGGGAAAGAGCCCCTTCTCCTCGCCGACCCTGGAGGAGCACCAGCCCCGCTCAGTCTCCATTTCCTCCCTGCAAGCTCAGAAACAGTAGCACCTACCGCAGGGGACTGCCTGTGAGCTGTGCACCCAGGAACTCCGACCGCTGGGCTGCGGCTCACCCGGGAGCCAGGGCACCGGCTGATGGAAGCTCCAGTGGGCGCCCAGGTAACTGCTCCAGAGATCCATCTACGCCGGGGCTCCAGGCCTGGTGAGCTCCTGTTCCCCGGGCAAAATACTCCAGTCCTTGCTGCTCGCCGCTGCACAGCCCACCCACCAGAGACCAGAGCCGGTGAGAGGAAAGGGTTTTTCTTTCAGGAAGCCGGCAGTCTTGGGGAAAGAGCGATCTCTGGTTGCTTTCTGCCCATCAAGGCAGCCAAAAGCGTTTTTAAAGGGAAGGAGTGGCCACAGGTGGAGCTCAGGTCCAGCCAGTTGATCATTAAGCACATTTTCAAGCTCTGATCTGATGAGATTCGTCCCAGAAATCCCGGGCGACAGCCAGGTGGCGGTGTCTTAATAACGCGCCCAGCTATTTGCAGTTGATGGCTGCAGACTTTGTCCTCAGTTGGGTGTGAGGTCAGCCCTGGCAAGCCCCCTCCTTTCAGCTGGAATTCTTACACAAGCATTGTTATTCGCAGGACTAGGCACAGGTAATTGACAGCCTCAGCCAGTAGTTGGCGATTGTTAGTTACATCATGGAAAAGGAGGGGAAGATGGCTTCATTAGAGTTACATTGGCTCCAGCTGAGGAGCCGGCCAGCCTCTGCTTCTCAGGGAATGCCAGAGTCCCTGGGGGCGGCTCTGTGAGCTCCCGCAGCCCTCTCACCCCACCCCAGCCACGCTTCATCAGTACACAGCCTGTTTGCCTTCCCCTACCCCACACAACAGGAAGCCACCCTGGTCCATCCTGGAACCAAATGACTGAGAAAGTAGCAGAATCCCCCAACGTGGGGACCTGGGGGCCTTGCCAGGGATGGCTGACCACAGAGATGACCACGCCCTCAGAGCCTCAGTGCCTGGGCCTCAGATTCATGGCTTCCCCCAGAGGCCACATCAGCACCTTCTTACCGGCAAAAATGGCGTGTGGCTCTGGCTGCAAAGCTTTGCCCTCTCCCCACTCAGCCATCCGCCCCATCAGGGTGTTCCTCCTGAGCCTATGTCAATTCCGGAAGAAGAGGGGCCCCAGGAATGTGGCACCCCCATTGATAACCACCACTTGTCTTCCCGACTGGAAAAATTGAGCTTCCCAAAGTGGAGTGACTTGGCCAAAAGCTGAGATGAAATCCACAGTCGAGCCCAGCCTGGCTCCAACAGCACAGATCCCGCCCCCCTCTCCGACACGCGCACAGCAGGCACCTCCCCATACCTGCACGGCTCCAAATGGCATGGAGCCCTGGGATCTACAAGACCCCTTCACCTGCAAGACGGCATGCGTGCCAGCCGCAAAGCCCCGCGGCATGGACAAGCCTGGGCAAACACACCTGTCTCCCCGATGCCTGTGGCTCGCCCCGTCCTTTGACAGGCTTGAGACCGGGCTGCCTGTTTGCTTGGCGGGGTGAAAGCCGGCATCGCTCCCTGTGAGGCTGCAGGAAGCTTCCACGCTCAGCACCTCTGAAGCCACCCAAGTGCCAGGTGCATTCAGCTAGGGAGATGGGCAGGTGGAGGACACACAGAGAAACCCATCTCTTCTGAGATGTCCTTTGGGATTCCGAAAATTGGGGGAAGTGGGGCCAAACAGCGAGGGGGGGGGCTGTTCTCTCCCTGGTGGGAGGACTCCATAGGACCCCCCAAATGCTTTGCCCCTGGAGCTTAGAAGGGTCAGCGGCTTACAGCTCACTGACCAGTCACTGTGCCACTGCCACACAGGGCCAGGCCAAAGTCAGAAGCCAGGAGTTCCATCTGGGTCTCCCAGGTGGGTGGCAGGGGTCCCAGCAGCTCAGCCACCACCTGCTGTCCCACATCCAGGGGGCGCGTGAACAGGAAGCCGGAAACAGGACTCCCACCCTGGCCCTCTGATGTGCGATGTGGGTGTCCCAAGGGGCATCTTAAGAGCTGCACCACATGTCCACCCCTGGGGAAGGGAATTGAGTTTATTAATAGAATAAGGCACTTGGTTCTAGACCGACCTAAAAAGCCGTGTCCCTGGGCACAGGGGAGGGAAGGAGGTGCCACCCACAGGCAGCCCAGGCTGCTAGTGAGGGGCCATGGGCAGGCTGGCTTGAGAGAGCGCCAGGTGGGAAGGGTCCAGGCTGGCTTGAGAGAGCGCCAGGTGGGAAGGGTCCAGGCTGGCTTGAGAGAGCGCCAGGTGGGAAGGGTCCAGGGCTCTGCAAGCTTCAGTCAGGGCAGACCCTGTGTGGCAGTGGCACAGTAACCGGTCAGTGAGCTGTAAGCCCCGGTCCCTCTAAGGAGGTGAATGTGGTGGCCCCCAGCGTCCTCTATACCTGGGCTGTGTCTCCTGACAGGTGTCCCCTAACAGCAGCCCAGGCAGAGACCAGGAGGCCTCAGGAGGGGATGCCCCTCTGCCCAGGGTTGGGGGAACAGCTGGCCAGAAGCAGCTGATCTGCAGCCAGATCACCCAGATCAACCCAGGCAAGTCTCTCAGCCTCTCCGCGCCTCCATTCCGTCCGTGGTAAACCTGGCTCCTGCCCTTGCCTCGTTGGGTCGTGTTGGAAGGAAGTGATGGGAACACTGCCCTGTCCAAGGATGCCCCAAGGGCCTGGAATTCCAGGGGGTCAGGGGGCATCTCATGGGAGCCCCTCCCCCACCTAGGACCCCCAGGGAGTCCCTTCCAGAGGCTGCTCAGTTCCAACAGCGCCCACAGGTGCCTTCCTCCAACTCAACAGCCTTCCTCTCGGCGTCCTCTGTGGGGTCAGAGGAGCAGGAACGGTTCCCTGGGCCCAGAGGGGGCACGGGGCAAGAGGATGACGTCATGGGGAGAGGCACTCAGCAAAGAAGCGGCCCACCCACCCAACAGGGCATTCTTCTCCACCTGCACCAGCGGGTCTGCCCCAGAGCCAGGAAAAACTAAAATGAAAGGAAATGGTCGGCAATTAGAGTGGGGAGGAGTGAGGCAGCGCACTCTATTAATAGTGCTAATAGATGCTCCAGGATAATACCGCTGCCTTCGGAACCTGCCCGGGGGAGGTGTTGCTAGCGCTTATTTGCATATTAATTTGGAAGGAAAACGCCCAGCTCTTTCTGCTGGGATAAATCAATTCCAGTGGAAATTCCTAGACGGGGAGCCACCAATTCTTCTTCCCTCTGCCTCCCAGCAGGAAGACACCTAAGCGCTGCCAGGAAAATACTTTTAAGAGCCACCCTGGTGGGAAAACAGCAGGCAAAGGCCAGGCTGCCCGGGCTGTGAAAGCAGGGCTTAGAGGAGGCCTGGGCCGGGATGAACCAGGCAGACCCGTGGCCCTGGCTTCTCTGGAAGCACCTTTGAGCAGGGGTGGCTGCAGGTTCACCCTGAACGTCCCTGAGTTTGTTGATGGGTAACAGCTAAGAAGGATTTGAAATCCAGGACCAGACTCGGAGCACAGAGTGCCATGATTGATTGATTAGTGATGTCTGCCAGGACAACCGGTGTGGTGGGCTGAGTGCCGCCTTCAGGAGATGGCTCGTAACCTCCGTCGGATTCAGGGGCCACCGGAGACAGGCAGGGAGGGGGGCAGAGAAGAGACCATCCAAAGAGCGGGTGAGAGAGGACATCAGTGAGTACTAATAAAATTCCTGAGCGTGTACTGTTTGGATGCTGTGTCAGACTTGGAGAAGAGTTAACCGAAACAACGCTTTATTTTAAGAAATTAAATCTGATGAAGGAGACAGTTATGTAAACAGTACTTAGGAGATAATGAGATGCTGCGCCTCTGCCTCTCTGGCTGCTGCCCACCCTCGGCCCTCCACTCCCCTGCTTCTTCTGTGGAGCACTGGTTCTCAGCCAGAGAACCAGTCCTGTCCAGCTCCTCTCCTCAACGTGACTGCCCACAAGGCGGTCTCTTTGCTCCCCAAGCCAGAACTTCCTTTTTGGCACGATGGCACCAAATGTTGGCCTCACTCCATGGTTTGTCTCCCCAGCACCATTCTCGGTGGGCACCAGGCGCCTCCACGGCTCCAACCCTGGTGTTCCAGATGCGGGAACGGAGGCCTGGAGGGTTCAGCAATGTCCTGGCTCCGGCTGGCCCCAACCGTGTGGTCATTTGGGAAGTGAACCACAAGGCCCCAGCTGCATCTGGTCTCCTCCACTAGCCTAGAAACTCCACCAGGGCAGGGACTGTGTTTTGTCCACCACCAAAAAGCCCCAGCGTTTAGAATAGAAAGCAATTCAACACAAGCTCTGCCAGGCCCATGACAAGGCCAAAGCAAAACTGTTCAGAAGGGACAGTGCGCAGGCTATACCGAGAAAACTACGACCAGACTGTTAAAACGCCAAGCAACGAGAGCCGTGACCCAGAGAGACCAGGCTGAGGGCCGGGTCAAACCGAGTGATCGGCCACCAGACAGGCCTGCTTCCTCACCTGGGACACGGGAGCTCATGCCCCCCAGGCAAGGGTAGAATGAGACTGAAAAGCAATCACGCCCACAGCCGTGCGGGCCTGCAGGTGCCCGGTCAGCGGCCTCTGCGGCTGCTGCTCAGGGTTCCAGCTGAGCCCTCTCCTCCCTGCGTGTCTTCCTGGCCCTGCTGCCCCACCTCCAGGGCCTCCTATTCCTCAGCCAGACTCCGCCTCTCCGCCACCAGTAAGACAGACCTGCTGTTTCAGTGACACCCGAGCTGGAGGAGGGAGGGGGCGAATCTCCTGTTTTTGTTTTCCCAGTGTGAGATTTGTCAACATGGCCCAGCTGACAGGCTGTGTCTGTGTCACCGCACTGGCTCCCTTAATTGCTTTCCCTGCGTGCGAGCATCTGTGTGCCTGTGTGTGTGTGCACGCATGTGTTCCCTGGGAAAGGCTCACTCGCCTTGGCAGCAAAGATGCTGATGCCGGGAGACGGGGCCAGACCGTCCGAACATGACCTCGACCTCAGGGAGACAGAAGAGGTGGGGGCAGGAGGCCTGTCTGGGCGTCGGGCAGCTGAGATCCCGTTCCACATTCCCACCCTTCCACAATAGGGAAGGTGGGACTCCCAGCTGACAGATGCCCCAGGGAGCTCTTTCTAGTGCCACCTCAGATCCGGGCCTGGAACTCGGCCCACGCCAGCTGAGTGCTCAGCCCCTCCTCCAGCGCCTGTGAAGCGCATGGCCCCCACCTGTTGGCAGTCCTGCAGACCTCCCACCTCCAATCTGCCAAGCACCAGGGCAGCCTCAGTTTGCGTATGAAGGAACTCCACCGCCTTCGCCCAAGGTGGTGGCGTGGGGCCAAGGGGACATCCTTCCTGCAGCAAGCCCAGCCAGATGCGCTTCCAGGAGGCCAGCAGCTGACCTTGCCTGGGACCTGGGGCATCTTCATCCTTGAAGAATCCAATGGGGCTGGTGCTGTGGCACAGCGGGTTAAAGCCCCAGCCTGCAGCGCTGGCATCCCATATGAGTGCTGGTTCGAGTCCCGGCTGCTCCACTTCCGATCCAGCTCTCTGCTGTGACCTGGGAAAGCAGAAGAAGTGCTTGGGCCCTGCACCTGCATGGGAGACCCTGGCTCCTGGCTTCAGATCAACACAGCTCTGGTCATTGCAGTCATCTGGGGAGGGAACCAGCAGATAGAAGACCTCCCTCTCTCTCTTTCTCTCTCTCTCTCTCTGGCTCTCCCTCTCTCTAAAACAGGGAAAGAGCCAGCATGAAGCCAATTCAGACTGCAGCAAGGTGACCTCAGCCAGACTCCCAAGTGTGGAGGGAAAAGAGGTAGGTGAGCAGTGGGTCCCCGTGACCCTGAGACAAGCTAGAGATGGGAGAAGTGACAAGACAGACAGAACCCGAGTCCCTGGTGAACCCCCGACCTCTGCATGAGCCAAGCTCGGGCCCACCCCGAGGGTTCAAGGCAATAAGAGTAGCTGGCACTAACTGTGCAACAAGCAAATGGAAACGTTAAGGCTGGATGACAGCTCTGGGGACTCTGAGGGCGGGGCTCTCCCTGGGTCACGATGCTGAGCTGTTCGGGTGGTCACACAGGAAGGGCCGCGGAAGCCCTGGGACATGGGAGGCACGAGACACGGAGAAACCAGGCATTCAGAAGCTTCCAGAGAGCGGGAGCTCCAAGCACACACTGGGATGTAGTAAGCACTCAATAAAACTGTTCTGGGAACTCCTAGGGCAGGGGAGACTGAGGAGACACGGCCGTTACGAGGAACGTGGGGCGCTGGATGGGTTCCTGGAGCAGAAAGAGGATGTTGGTGGGAAAGGCATGGGCCCCGGGTACAGTCTGAACTTCAGCCGATGTGCATAGTAACTCAGGAAGGTCAGGTTCCTCCCGTGACCGCTGGACCCTAGCAGGGTAAGACCTTAGCAATGGGGGAGACTGGGCGCACTCTGTGGCCCCGCCTGCCACCTGGCCTTGGGGTTAGAACCCTGCCGGAGCCTGGAAGACCCCTGGCCTTCTCTCTGTGGCCACGCCAGCCTCCTGCTGCATGGTGGATGCTTGGAAAAACCTAAAAGCAAGAAGGTGCAGGCCCTACGGACGCCCCGAGAATGAGCACCGTGAATCTCAATGCTGACATTTCACAATATTTGCTTCTGCACGTATGGTATTATCATTATGGAATGGTCTACAGGGACTCAAGGTGGATGTAAGTGTGGTGGCACCCACCTGCCCTGGGGGGGGGCAAGGATTCTGACAGGGGGAGCCAAAGGAAACGGGGCGGGAGGGTGGACGTGTGAGCCTGGCTCCCTGCCCCTGCTCCGCACCTGCAGATCACCTATGATCCCTCACACACTGTACCCTTGTCACAGCATTCGTCCCAGCCGGCCTAGGTAAGGGACTCACTCATCCACTTGGCATCTGTTGGGCTGTGTCCTGAATCTGTATTATCCGCAGAAACGGGGCAGAGCTGTGTGACCAGCACTGCAGCAAGCCAGGAGCCCAGCTGTTCATGGGGGAGTCTGTCTCCCCCAGAACGTTGGGATTCTGGAGGCTGCCATCTGTCTCCATCATCCGTAACGGCCAGTGCTTCCCTCAATACCTGGCACACATGAGGAGCATAATCAATGTTTAATGAACGCACGATAAAATCAACCAACACTAAAAAAACAGCCTGTTTCTCTCTTCTTTAAACCTCTCCAACGCCCCAATTATCTAGGACCACGGGCCACGGCCAAATCCAACCATCACCTGTTGTTCTAAATAAAGTTTTATTGGAACACAGCTGTGCTCATTCAAGTGTACACGGCCAATGGTTGCTTTCACGCTACCATAGCAACAGAGTCGATGAGACTCTAAGAGGCACAAAACCAAAAATCTTTACTCTCCGTCCCGTTGCCAAGAAAAGCCCTCTGCTCAGGAGGAAAAAGCTCGAACTTCCGAGGGAGGCACAGGGGCCCTGTCCAGCCACATCTCCCCTCCTGCCTCCTGGGGCCTGGCCATAGCCAACTGCCCACTATGGATGTAGAGAGCTTGGGGGGCGGGGAGGCAGCCACCACGCCCCAGGTGACAGGCCCAGCCCGCTGGGGAGAGCCCTGAGGGACCATTCGCCTGCCCCTTGCTCAATGTGTCTCACCTCCCAACCCTGCCACCCTGCAGACTTCAATAATGCACACAGGACACACAGGATGGGCTAAGCTGATCCAAGCCGGGGGCCGCCTCCTTCCCTTCCCCCAGCCAAGCCCCCCACCCCAAGGCCATCTCCTCTGCCACTTTCCCTGTGCACTCCCACCTGGGGAGCGAACCAGTGATGGAAGATGTCTCTGTCTCTCACTGTCACTCTGTAACTCTGACGTTCAAGTGAGTAAATAAAGCTTGTAAAAAACTTAGCCTGCTGGGGCCAGCACCACACCTGGCACACATTAGGAGCATAATCAGTGCTTAATGAACGCATGATAAAATCAAACAACACTAAAAAAAATCAGCTTGTTTCTCTCTTCCTTAAACCTCTCCAATGCCCCAATTACCTATGACCATGGGCCATGGGCCAAGTCCAACCAATACCTGTTTAAAAACTTATCCTGCTGGGGCCGGCACTGGGGCATAGTGGGTAAAGCCTCCGTCTGCAGCACCAGCATCCCATATGGGCGCTGGTTCAAGTCCCAGCTGCTCCACTTCTGATGCGGCTCTCTGCTATGCCCTGGGAAAGCAGTGGAGGATGGCCCAAGTCCTTGGGCCCCTGCACCCGTGTGAGAGACTCAGCCCAATCTAGGCTGCTGAAGTCATCTGGGGAGTGAACCAGCAGATGGAAGATCTGTCTCCTTCTCTCACTGTCCCTCTGCCTTTCAAATAAGTAAACAAATCTTTTTTAAAAAAAAATTAAAAATAAGTGGCCAGCGCTGTGGCACATAAGGTTAAAGCTGTGGTTTGCAGCACCGGCATTATATATGGGTGCCAGTTCGAGTCCCGGCTGCTCCACTTCCTATCCGGCTCTCTGCTGTGGCCTGGGGGAGCAGTGGAAGATGGCCCAAGTCCTTGGGCCCCTGCACCCATGTGGGAGACCCAGAAGAAGCTCCTGGCTCCTGGCTTCGGATCAGCACAGCTCTGGCCATTGCAGTCATTTGGGGAGTGAACCAGCAGATGGAAGACCTCTCTCTCTCTCTTTCTCAGCCTTTCTCTGTGTAACTCTGACTTTCAAATAAATAAATCTTTTTAAAAAATTTAAATGCTAAAGTGAAACAGGCGTGAGAAGAGCCACCGAGGAGGGCAGGGTTATAATTTCACAGAAAGTGGCCACACTCGTCCTTGCTGGGGAGGCAGCATCTGAGCAAAGAGGTGAGAGGCTGGAGTGGGTGAGCCAGGCGGGTGGGGAGGGTCGAGGGTCAGTGCAAATGCCGAGGCAGCAGGGAGCCCAGCGTGCTCCAGGAGCAGAGACCAGCGAGAGCATGAGCAGAGGCAGGTGACCGCGGGCACCGGGTGCCTCAGCCGCAGCCACTGCCCGGCCTTCCCGGCCTTCCGGGCTGGGCAGTCTGGTGTTGTACGGGGTCTCCCTGTGCAAGCCTCTGTCGTCAGGAGCATCTCCCGTCTTGTAGAACGCATCTCCAGCATCCCCAGCCTTCACCCACTCGGTGCCACTAGCACACCCCCTTCCCCAGCTGTGACAGCCAGAACTGTCCCCAGATTTGGCCAAGTGTTCCCTTGGGGACGAAACCACCCCCTGTTGCCGTCGCTTGCCCAGGATCGCCATGACTCATGTGAGAAATCTCATTCCAGGGTCAGCACAGGCCCAGGCCGGCAGCCACCCCCGAGCAGAGAGTCCTGAAGCCCGGGTGGAACTGTGGACCCCGCATCACAGCGCATCCCAGCAGCCAGGGGTCCGGCACCTGCCGGGGCCTCCCCGCAGCCTGCTCCCACCCAGCAAAGGAGCACGGGAGCACGCCCTTAGGGTCACTCCTGCTTCGGGCAGGGCCCGGGGGACGTCCCCGCTGAGGACCCAGGCCGGCCCGAGTGGAAACCTGGCTGCGAGGCCCGCGTGGGCCGGGATGTTCGCCCAACTTCATTCCCGGGGCCGCCGCAAAGCAAAGCGCAGGCGGGGGACTGCTTTGCCGGCACTTGCACTTCCTGATCGGCCCCGAGGATCCCTGGGGACCGCGAGGGCCCAGGCGGATCCCGCGTGGAAGCGGGACGGGGAGAAGCTGCCCCTTCCCAGCCCTGGAGCAGAGCCGCCCGGCCGCGGCCAACGCTGGACACGCAGCGCCCCCTGGCGGCCGGCTTCCCGCGCTCACGCAGCCGTGCGCAGCGGAGCCGGCTGCAAACGAATTTAGCATCAGCACAGTTATTTAAATTGTTTTAATTAATCACAGATTGAGCAGTAAATGAACCACTAAGTGGAGAGAGCGAGCGGCAAAGAGGTGAAGGGAGGCAGGCAGAGCCGGGCCAGGTGAGGACTCCGAGAGGCACCAAGAGCTTCTGTGGCCGCAGGCCCGGGGTGCGGGTCCCGGCCCTCTCCCCCACGCTCCGGGGCGGAGCCGGGAGGCACGTGGGGCTCTGGGGCTGGAGGGGGCGGCTGAGCGAGAGCCGAACACTGCGTACCCAGGGCCGTCCCTGGCAGCCCTGCGGGCAGCACGGAGCGCCCCACCGCCACCGCTCCTGGCACCGGGCCTGGCAGGGCTGGGCAGGGCCCGGGGCGGGGGGTGCGGCCGGGGCCTGGGGCTCGGTGCTCCTGGGCCCGTCGGCGTCGGGCGTCCGTCACACGGGGTCACCCGCGCCCTTCGATTCCCCCCGGGCCCCTGCGCCTGGTCTCCACCCGCCCCAAGCCGAGAAGACGTTGTCCTGTTTTTAAGCCCGAAGAGAATATTGCGTATAGCAGTGAACATGACGAAATGCATGTTCCGTGGGTAAAACGCTCTCCAGGGCGGTGCCTGTGGCTTCTTTGGGGAGGTGGCCGAGACTGGGCGGCCGCGGCAGGCTGACCCCCGGATGAACAACCCCACCTGCAAGATCCGTGCCCTTTCCCCTTCGCTGAGAAGGACCACAGCTGTCCCATCGCTGAGGCTCTTCTGCCTGTTTATCTTGGGCCATTTAAACCTAGGAAGCTTCTAGAAACGGAGTGCGTAGAAGATTGGTTTATTTCGGTGCACCGAAATTCAGAAATCCAGGCGTCGAGTTTTCATATGAATTTTCCATGGCTTTGGGGCACCCAAATACACGGGTCTTAGGAACCCACTTTGCACAAGCTTTTTGGGGGTGCCAGGACAGATCTGCGGGGGTGTCTCCCGGGGGAACCCACACACCTACCCTCCAGTGTAGCCCCACTCGGAGCACTCTCGCCCTTGTTCTGCACCCGGGTGCTCCGTGCCTCTGTGCGACCCGGCGTCTCTCGAGAACGCTTCTCCATGGCCGTGGGAGCCCCTCGCCAGCTGCCAGGCCGGCTCTGGGGACTCTGATTCAAACGTCCATGCTGTGACAGCTGCCTGGCCAGTGGGCTGAAGGAAAGCCCCCAGGAGAGGGGGTTTTGAACAGATCCATGGCACGCTCTGGTGCCCATGTTTAAAGTCGCTCTGGCTTCGCTGGGTCGGAAGGAAGGGAGTGGGCTAGAGTGGAGCAAGGAAGAGCTGGGGCCGCGCCGAGAGGTGCAGGCGGCTCGGGCCTGGCGGCTTGTGATGGGGACGTGAGAAGCAAGAACTTAAATTTCTTCTCAAAGCAGAGCGACAGGGTTGTTGGTGAATCGGACATAGGCATGAGCGAAGCAGCCCCGAGGGTCCAGGCCGAGCAAGTGGCGGGAGGGAGTCGCCACTGGCAGACAGGACAGGTGTAGGAGAGGGGGACAGGGAATCAAAAAGCATCGGTTGGAGTGACCCTCCCCATGGGTACTAAAATCCTGGCCCTGGGAAGTTAGGGCACCTGGGAGCTCCAGGTCTCTGAGACACACTCGGGGCCCACAGGCGACCGCGAGGAAGGAGGTGGCGGAAGGATGTTCTCGTGGTCATGGCGAAGACATGAGCTCACAGCAGATCTGCTGCCCCGCGGGGCTCGAAGGGGAGGAGCTGAGGGCCCAAGCTGAGTTCTAGAGGGCTCGGCGGAGGGGCCTGGGCTGGCACCTGGCCCCAGGAAGGGGAATTCGTCCCTGACCTTGTTAAGGTCATGGGGGAGGGTGTGGTACATGGATAACGAAAAGCAGGTGCTGGTTTTAGTCTAGATTTTAAGTTCTCTGCAGGTGACAAACACGGCCCTTCTTGCCTAACCCAGGGCAGATGGCTTCCGTCCCTGGCCTGGAGTGTGCCCTGGTCTGGGAGTTCAGGGCTGCGTGGAGCCGAGTCGGGGTAGGGATGCGCCGGGAGCAGCAGGGCTTGAGTTTGTGCGGGGGGCAGAAGCGCTAGCCCAGGGCAGGCGTTCGGCGGAGAGGTTAAGACCCAGGGAGGGCCTCCTGCATCCCTTATCCAAATGCCTGGGCCTGCTTTGCTGCTGATCCAGCTTCCCGACAGTGACAACCTGGGGAGTGGCAGCTGGTGGCTTCAGTCCCTGGGTCTCTGCCACCCTGATGGGAGGCCTGCCCTGAGTTCCCTGCTGCCAGCCTCCCCCTGGCACAGCCCTGGCTGGTGCTGTAATCCTCCTGGGGCTCACACATGTCACCAGGCAGTGAGCAAAGCCCCTGGCCAGGACCGTCTTCGCTGTCCACCCAGCACCCCTGCAGCCACGCCACCAGCATCCTTGGGGGCGGGCTGTCACGCAGTCACCGCTCTGGGCCCCCTGCCACTGCCCCCCATGGCTGTGCACTCTCTGATGCACTTGTTCTTCCAAGGCACCACGACGGGGCAGCTCCTGTGTCCCCGCCGCACACAGGCACCCGTGGATCCTCGGGCACGAAGGGCAGGCTGTGAGCTCAGTCTTGCAAATGAGGAATCAGATGTGAGGATGAAGGCTGCCTTGAGGAGGAGATCACGGTGACCAGGAGGCAGAGCCAGGGACAGGGCCCTGTCTGAGCTTGGATTCCTGATAATCCTGGGGTCGTAGGGCCGGCAGTTTAACGGCAGGTGAGGGCTTGGTCCCTGCTTCCATGATGGCACCTTGAACTCCGGGTCCTCCCGTGGCAGGAGGAACAGGACAAAAGGGCTCCATGCTGGCTCTCTCCAGCGCTTTGGAGGGTGCTGGTCCCGCTCAGTCCTGCCTGTCCTAAAGGCCCCGCTCCTCGACGCTGTTGCATTGGTCATTACACGTCCACATATGAACCGGGGGGCGCACATCACAACAGGCAGGAAACCACCCACCGGTTGGTTTCTCCCCAAGCGTGGTCCCCGCGGGGTCTCCCACGCTCCCTGGCAGGGGAGCCGCTGGCAACTGTGGAAGCCACCTGCTCACAGCCAAGCCCTAGGAACCGGGAACAGAAGCTTTTCCTCGAGCGCCCTCTACTGGCCAGCTGCTGGGGGAGCCGTGTACTGGGTCGCGCTACGCAAGCAGAGGCTGGGATGGGGAGCTAAGAGGGGCTGCTGGGTGGCACCTGGTCAGAGGAAACAGGTAATCCCGCAGCAGCAGCCCCTCCCACGCCCTCCACGCCATCACTCCTAACACCCTTCTCCAAGAAGCACTTACAACCCCCAACAGGACCACCTGCCCGGGGCCCGTCCCCCGCCAGGAGCACCCAGCTCCCTCCTCCCAGTTAATTTCCCTCGAATCTGCAGGCACATTTCCAATGTCTGCTAGCTTCTAGTCACTGTGCTAAAATAGCCCATTTCACAGCCCAAGAAACTGAGGCTCCGAGCAAGGTCAACAGAACGAGGCTACACAGGGAGCCAAGGTGGGGCTGGGAGGTCCCTCCCGTTTCTGGGCTGACCCCTTGTGCCGAGGTCGCCTGGCACAGAGGGCCACACCCAGGTGAATCTGCCTCCTAACTACAGGGCTCCACCACCTAAGCGGCACCTGTCCCACGCGTGTCTCCAGCGGATGCCTGGGCCCAGCCACCAAGGACAATAAGGTCCATTTGGGGGGTTACTGTTCCAGGATTTTTTTTCTTAAAAAACACGAAATTGGATCATTTACAGCATCAGACGCACCCGGAGGAGAGCTACATGCGGAATATTCTCACTGAGCACAGACCGCTGCCCTGACCCCGCCTTGTCCCAAGTGGTCCCAGCCCTCCTGTTGCCATTTGAATTCTCATCTCTGGAGCCACTGCTGAGTGCTTTGTTCTCGGCATAAAATCATCTCCAATCCCTCCAGACTCCATGTGAACCCCAAGACCATCTCCCGAGGTGCTAATGGAGTCCTCTTCGCCTGGGGTGGGGGGCTGGAGGAGACAGGAAGGCACAGAGAAAGAGGCGTGGGAAGGGGGCGGGGTGTGTGGGGGCAGGCAGGGAGCTGCCCACGCCCCGCACCCCACCTCCCCTACACCCCCCAGGTTTGCATGGTCCTGCAGGTGGCGCCCACTCCCCGGGGCCACCCGGCTCTCACCACCCACCAAGCTCTGTGCCCTAAGGCTCCGTCTGTCTTGGGGAGAGCCTTTTCCTGGTGGCCACAGGCCCTGCACTGGCCAGCACAGTGCTGGAGGTACACCAGGAAGAACGGCGTGGGCGGGGCACCATCACTCAGTTCTTCAGCCAGGACCTTGAACCTGGACAATAGGATGATGATGATCCGGCCCAGGCGGATGGACTGTGAGACGGACGCCTGCAGGAGGGGCCAGGCCAGGAGTAGCCAGCAGGATGAGCAATCCAGGGGCAAGGTGGACCTGGGGCGGTGCGGGGAGGGGGGGCGAGGCCCCTCTGCTCTACCTCCCGGTAGCCTTGGAAAGTAACCCTGTCCATCCGTGGTGTGCCTCCGCCTCACTCTGGCTCTTCTCCAAGAATAAAACCATCTTCCCTTTTTGCCATTGGGAGGTATAAGGGGCGCTGTGGTGTAGCAGGTAAAGCCACCGCCTACAGTGCCAGCATCCCATGTGGGCACCGGTTCGAGTCCCCACTGCTCCACTTCTGATCCAGCTCTCTGCTGTGGCCTGGGAAAGCAGTGGAGGATGGCCCAAGTCCTTGGGCCCCTGCAGCCGCATGGGAGACTGGGTACTCGTCCCGGGGGTTTGGACAGTCAGTGGGGCGGCCCATTCCTCCCAGCAGTGGCTCTGGCTCTCTCAGGTGCATCCTGGGAAGGCTGGAGGGGCTGACTTCATGGTTTAAAGGACGGGGCAGGTGCAGGGACAGAGTCCAGCACACTCTGCGAAGCAAAGCTCCTGGAAGCCTGAAGAAACACGCCCACAGCCGCCTGCCGGTGTCCAGACCTCAGTGGCTCCAAGCAGGGAAATGACCCAGGGCTGGGGAGAAGTGGGCTTCCCCTGGGCGTGGTCTGAGGAGCGCTGTGCTGGGTTCTCCTACGAGGAGCAGCCGTGAGCCTCAGCCAACTCAGTCCCCTCGCAGAGGCAGGTCTGGGGCCCACGTGTTGCCCCTCCCTGTAGAGGGGCACCGGCAGGTGAGGCGAGTGCCCCCAGCAACTCCACACTGTCTGTGAACAGCCCCTCTAGGGGGGCAAACTCTCACACAGGGACGTCCAATAACACCTGTGCCTGTGGGACGCCTGTGGGGGCGCCTGTGAGCCCCCTGAATGACGTAGTCTGCAAATGCGGACCTTAGCACCTAATCAACCGCAATTCACCAGTTGGTGAATAAAAACCAACTGCGTGTTGTAGGCCACCTGCCAGGAGCGCCACCTAGGGGAGGAGAGGTTCCTCTGCAGAGTCTTCTGCCGGCAGGAATGAGGCCATTGCGGGTTGATGACCCTAAAACCTGTCCTCTGCGTGGAAGGGACTTGGAACGTTCCATTCCCCACGGCCAAGGGCAGTGCCTCCCACTCGCCCAAGAACCGTCCAAGTCATAACACATCAGCTAAAGGGAGGCGGGAGCGAGCCACGCCGCCATTGCGCTGTGCCGGAAATCCTTAGCTGTTTGTCAAGACTCCCAGTGTCCAGAGCCTGGCCCCCAGGCCGGGTTCAGATACACGTTCTGCACGGGCAGGAACGAACGCGGAGCTCCAGTAATTGGTTTCTCTTCACGTAATTCGTTTCTCTCCACTGAGGCAAAGACCAAAAGCAGTCCTTGCTGCTGTAATTCTTAGTGCCTGACAATTTTTTGCACGAGTGGTATGTAGAAAAAGGTCACTCATCTGGAATAAGTGTGCCGAAAACCCAGAAACTCCTTATACAAAACAGCAGCCCGAGAGAGCTCGAGTGGGCAACCTGGCAAAGAGGAAAATTGGCAGGTGCATCGGCAGGAACCAGCAAGTAAACCAATGGGTCTGTCCTTTGGGGAAAACCTCGTGCGGCCGGCTAGTCTGTCCTTTGGGGTCATCCAGACAAGCTCTCACACCCCTGGAGAGTTGAGAAGAGCAAAGAGCTATCGGACAACTCAAATGCGGGCTGTCCTTAGGTGTAAAAGACACCCCGGGGTGGGAGTTTGGTGCAGCAGCTAAGCCTCCAACAGGGACGCCTGCATCCCATAGCCCAGTGCCTCGGTTCAAGTCCTGGCTCCACTTCCAGCTTCCTACCGGTAGCAGGTGATGGTTCGAGTCCTTGGATCCCTGCCACTCACCAGGAAGACCCAGACCGAGTTCCCTGCTCCTGGCTTTGGCCTGACCCACGCCCCAGCCGCAGCTGTTGCTGGCATTTGGAGAATGAGCCAGCAGACAAAAGCTCGCTCACGCTCTCCCTCTTTCAAATAAATCAATAAAACATTTAACTATAATCAAATACACATCAGCTGGAAAACATAGCACAAAACAGGAGTGCAAGCTAATGCATTCATGATTGTATACTGATTACAAGTTGAAATTATTCGTATTTATATATCCTAGGTGGATCGGGTAGGTTGTTCCGTGTGCTAGCTCACACGTGTTGTTGTAACAAAATCTCTGAGGCAGGGCCCTTTATAAAGAAAAGAGGTTGATTTAGCTCCCAGTTTTGGGGGCTGAAAGTCAAGGATGGGCAGCCCCATCTGTTTGGCCTCTGGTGAGGGCTTTCTGGCTGCATCGTGCGTGGCGGATGGCATCGTGTGGAGTGGAGGGGGGGGAGGGGAGGAGAGGGGAAGGGGAGGGCAGGGGGAGGGGGAGGGAATGAGAAGGGAAGAGGGAAGGGGAGGAGGGGAGGAGAGGAGGGGAGGAGAGGAGAAGAGGGGAGGGGAGGGGAGGGGAGGGGAAGAGGGGAGGGGAGGGGAGAGGAGGGGAGGGGAGCAGACACAGCGGAGCTCACTCCGTAACTCTCATAGTGACCTATCCAGACATTGATCCCTTTCGAGGGTGATTCCCCCGATGATGTCACCCCCTCCCTCTAGGCCACGCCTCTTAAAGCTTCACTACCTCTCAACACCACGACCACCAACCACCACCGACCACCGTGGGGCGGCACCTACTTCCCTTCCTCAGGCTGGGTATCCACTCACTCCCTGCCAGACACCAACTCCCTACAGCCTGAAACTCACTCCCACCACACCTGGGGTCGCCCACCGCCCTCCACCTGCCGTTCAGATGATGGGAGAGCTGCTGCTCCCGGTTCAGACATCCCCCGTGGGATAATCGGAAAACCGGCGGTGCCCTCCCACCCCCAGCCATGCCGTGGCCCAGCACCCGTCACTGTTTAGCTGTAGCATCAGCGGCCTTAACCTTGCTTGCTTTGCACACATAAGTGAAACTAGACTTGAGCTACTTCTTGGAAATGCCTACAGGGAAGAAAGTTAGAATTTGAGCCCCACCACAAAGCGGCCGCGACCAAGCTTACAATCTGTGACTGGGGACTTTCCAGCATACGGCTGTATGCAGTCAGGTATTTTCTCTGTAGGACTTTTACATTCAGCCTGTCCGTTACTCTTCGTAACAGAACTCCTGGTTCCCGAAGCACAGTGTGCTCAGAGAAACTCTCCAAATCTCCTAGAGCCTCAGTGTATTGTTCAACATCACAGAGGAAGTCACATTGGCCCCTTGTTCATTCTTTGTCATCTGTTCACCCAAGGGCCATGATAGCAGACATCTGGTCTACCCTGATCACAACCTTCACCCCAGCACAGAGATCATTGCCTGGCATATCATTGCTTGGAATACACTGGACACAGGCATGGAAGCAGATGGCCAGTCTACCTTTCCAGCATGTTCCTCCCAAGTACCCTTCAGAAAATGGAATGTCTCCCATCGGTGAAACTAGGAACAGTGCGTCGTGCCTGCCCCCGCAGCCCTGCTCCAAGTCTGGCTTCCTGCTCTGCTGTCCCTGTGACCTATTGCATTCTTCAGCACCAACTCTCTTCTGAGTCCCAGGGTCGCTAGGATACACTGGAAAGACCAACTCATCTGAACTCAGCTTGGAACCTCAGCTCTGCTGCAGCCTGGCTGTGGGGTCCTGGGCAAGTTACTCAAAATCCCTGGAGCCCAGTCGCTTCCCCAGAGGGGGCTAAGAAATCCACCCTAGGGGCCGGCGCTGTGGTATAGCAGGTAGAGCCGCCGCCTGCAGTGCCCGCATCCCATATGGGAGCCAGTTTGAGTCCTGGCTGCTCCACTTCCAATCCAACTCTCTGACATGGCCTGGGAAAGCAGTAGAAGATGGCCCAAGTCCTTGGGTCCCTGCACCCACGTGGGAGACTCGGAGGAAGGTCCTGGCTCCTGGCTTCAGATCCGCGCAGCTCCAGCTGTTGTGGCCATTTGGGGAGTGAACCAGCAGATGGAAGACACCTCTCTCTCTCTCTCTCTCTCTCTCTCTCTCTCTCTCTCTCTCTGCCTCTCTGTAACTCTGCCTTTCAAATAAATAAATAAATCTTTAAAAAAGAAAGAAATCCACCCTGGCAAGGTTTATTTGTTTGTTTGGGTGTTTTTGAGTAAATCCAACTGGAGCGTTCAGAAAGGAGACTTGTTACGAGGATATTTCAAAACGTTTGTGGAAAATGCAGTGAAAAGCTAGGAGTTTTTGAGGTCCATGCATAGGTCTTTCACAATACACATTTCCACGAACTTTTCAAAGGGCCCTGGTATAGGATGGCCCCAACTCCCTGTGCTCCGCCCCCTCCTCGCCAAAGCTTCTACACAACCACGCCCCTTCTCTGACCGCCCACCAAGATCCCACCCCGACCACTGGCCCCTCTCCACCTCTCGTCACTGGTGTGTCGGTGCCATCCTGGTCCTTCCTCCCGCCCCAGAATGTGAGTCCCTCAGGGCAGGGCTGTGTCTCCCTCATCCGCATCTCCCCCCCAGTTTGGTGCCTAGTAGGTGCTCAAGAAACACCATCTGGATATGGGTGATCTAAGAGTTGACACCGGTGGGATGAGGGCTGTGGCTGACCCTGGGAAAGCCAGCCTGGAGTGGGTGTGAGTGTCTAGGTCCACACCACACCATGGACAGGTGTTCCCTGACCTGCCCAGGGCCATGCTTCCCCAGTGGACCCAACCTCCAGGGGACCCCCATATAAGAGGGTCCCTCCTTCCTGGGCCCTGCCGCCTCCTCTTCATAGCTTCCATGGCTCTGGGCAACCACACCCTCTGACTTCTCTCAACGCCCACGAGGTCCCACCCCGGACCAGGGCCTCTCCCTACCTCCTGCTCCAGATGCATCTGCGCCATCTTCCCACCCCTCCCAGCACAAGGCAGGGCTGCACCTGCTGACCACACAGGTCAGCAAACGGTTTGTCTTCCCCATTCTCTCCAGCCCTAGCTGCTGGGCAAGGCCATCACACACCCTGGGCACAGCTGAGGAGTAGAGTCCTGCAGCCACTTCCGCTTCCAACCCTTTGCTCTCTCCCTCCCCTGGGGCCCCCAGTTGGCGGCACTGGGCAGCTCAGTGAATGCCCTGGGCTGTGACACGGGTGAGTGAGCAAAGAAGCACCCGAGGTTTGGGGGTTCACTTACTGCAGCCGAGCCTAACTAATGGGAGAGCCTGACAATTCCAAGGGGTGTCCAGCCCATCCCAGGACATCTTGGCGCATCCTCCCCCCGCCGGGGGGGGGGGTCCTTCCCCACCCCCACCCCTATAAGAAGGTCTGGGTGCTCACACCCAAATCCACATTCACAACCTCTGCCGGGATGTCCAGAACTCTCATTGGTTCCTTATGGCCAGCATGGCCGGAAGCTGCCCAGGCACCACGTAATCAGACCCTGCCATCTCATCCCTCCCCTCCCTCACTCCCCACCCCCGCACGCCTGGACCTGGGCCTCAGGTTCTCCACGCACACCTCTGCTCTGTTATTTGCAAGCTGGTAAAGCTACAGCTGACTCCCAGCAGGTCCCACCCGGCCCAGCCTCCAGCCTGTACGTGTCCCATAAGTCTCGTTGGGCAAACACTTTTGATTGCACCTGGGCGCACTTCCTGGCCCAACCCTCCCCAGCCACCTAGCCTCTGCAGCTTGGTCCCAGCCAGTTCTCCGGCACCTGCCCCTCCCCAGAGCCTCCATCCTGCAGCTCCACGGCCTCCTGACACCTGCATTCCGGCCTTCGCTGGTGGGAGGCTCTGCCCTTATCAAGCGGGTTTACGGCCCCTCCTCCCTGGTTACACAGTCATCCGGAGCAGAATTCCTGGCAAGGTCACATCGTGACTGTCAGCTCCCAGCCCACGGTCTGTTGGGCAGGACGGGTTCTCAGGAGACAGGTAAGGGGCGTGCGGGCAGGAACGAAACAGAAAGGACTCCAAAGTGAGGGAGAGGCACCCCACCAGCCCAGGCGCTCATGGAGAGAGGGCTCAGAATGTGAAGTGAGGTCAGGCGGAGGCAAAACAGAAACGGGCAAGAAGAGGGGCCAGCCCAGAGACGTCCACAAGGGCTCAGACCCCACACCAGGCTGAGCAGTGACGTGACCGCCCCCTCGGCTCCGCTCGGCCCGCACCTGCAGGACGGAAGCACACACCCTCCGCAAGGCGCATCCTGGAATCTGGAGGCAGCAACCCTACAGGAAGCCCAGCGGGGCTCCCGCGAAGACCCTGCCAGCTGCAGTGTGGCCCAGGACTGAGTGGCTCACCTGGGGCCCCCGGGAGACACGGCAGCCTCCCAGAGCCAGCCGGAAGGGGCCACCAGCCCGAGAGAGGGCTCAGCCTGCAGAGCCCCCTCCCAGCCCCTCGCTGGCCTTCCCTCCTCTCTTTGTCCCCCTGGGCGGTGGCCTTAGGGACCCTGGCCTAGGCTCCTGACTGTGAAAGCACCTGCCTTGGAGAGGAGCCACCTGCGGAAGCCGCCATCACAGCCTAGCAAGGATGACTCCTCCGTGTCCGGCTGGGGACAGCTGACGGCGGGGCCACAGGATGTGCTCCTGTTGCGCCTGCCTCCGTGGTCCCCGGGCTGTTTGGCAGTGGCCCACGGAAGTGCCTGTGGAGAGGGAATCGTGCTTGGCGGACCCAACAGGAGGCCAGGCACAGGCTGCGCTCTGCAGGGGCATGGAGAGGAAGAACGCCGAGTGCCGGGAGGCCCCGAGGAAGCGGGGCCTGTCCTTTTCCATCGAGGCCATCCTCAAGTGGCCCACAGAGAGGAGCGGTGTGGCCAGGCCGGAAGGCGCAGGTGGAGAGGTCCCCGAGCAGGCAGCAGCTGTAGGCTCCAGGCTGGTGCAGCCCCCACAGGAGCAGCCCCAGGGTGAGTGACTCCCGACCCCTTCCTTCCATAGGGGACTGTAAAACTCAGAGGGATGCCGGGTGCTGGCTACTGGTCGTACACAGCGTCCAATGATGTTCCAGGACCCTGGCTTTCCAGGCTGGACGCTCAGGCTCAGACAGCTGCAGAGTGGGGGCCCCAGGGCTTGTTCCTGTAACCCGAGCACAGCTAGGGACACTGGTCACCATGAATCAGCGCGGACAGCGCGGCGGCCCTGTGCTCTCACTTTTGTAAAATAACACGGGGATCGAAACTGAGCAGAGGAGGAAATTCAGCTGCGAATGAGGAGAGATGGACAAGGTCTCTTGGGTTGCAGGGCTGCTAAGCCAGGACCCAAGACCAGGGCCTGGCTCCGGCTGCCCCCCAGAACCCCTGTCCATTCCGGCACTTCCTTCTCCTCCCAAGCGGAGTTCAGTCTGCACGGCTTCACCCAGGATCTGCCAACTCCACCCCACCCCCCCCAAGCCAGTGGCCACCCAGGGCGGAGATTCCAGGGCTGTCCTTAGGGACCGGCTTGAAAAGGGGAGGTAGCTTTGGGGCCTCAAGAGTCAGGCACCCTCAGAGGAGGTAACGGGGCTCCTGGCCGGTGGCAGGCAAGGGGAGGACCCAGGAGGGCCACGTGTCCCCCGGCAGCAGGGAGCTTGTCACCTCCCTCAGCTGAGCCCCTCAATGGACAAGGGTCCTTGGCTTCGTTTTTGGGTGCACATTAACATCTTCCATTCAACTGTGCAGTCACAGACACACCCCCACAGTGGGGTCCAACCTGAGTCTCTCCTACTGCAGTCTTGTCAAATCCATGGGGAGGGGGAAGAGGGACACAGGAGTCTGACAGCTACTACCAGAGCAGCTTCCCTTCCCCCAGCCCGACAACAGCTGGTGGCACAGAGGAGGCCTCTAGAATATTCTAGCATATCCCTTGTCACCTGACCCAGAGCAGCTCACAGGACACACTGGCCCCAAACAGCAGCTGTAGCATTGTCGGAGAACGGCCTGTGGCTCTCACACGGCTCTCATGGCCGTTTCCCATCTCATGGTCACGCCCGGGACCTCAGCTTATACCCAATGAAACCAGGAAGTGGGGACAGGTGACTCGAGAGACAGACGTGAGCCGTTAGCACTGGAATGGCACCTGAGACCACCCACGCTAGATGATCCCTGGACACAGCTGAAATCCACATGTCTCCCACTCTGCTGGCATCCTGCAGTCCCAAAACCTCAGTGGGGGTCTCTGATGGTCTTCCAGGCCGCTTTGGGGGCACACACTCTTGGCATCGATAGTTCTGTAATGACTTCTACGCTAACCTTCTGGGTACAAGCACAAAAAATTCTTTTTGGGAAAAGGCTAAGTAAATACTAGTCCCGGTGGGTGTCGACCTATGGAAAATGCAAAGTGAGCCGAGGAACTGCAAGGAGCCGGCGCCCCGGGGTGGGGAGTGTGCGGTTGAGACACCTGTCCTTCAAGCCCAGGTCTGCACCCATGCCCAGGGGACCCCAGGCAGGCAGCTGCCTTCTCCCAGCCTCAGTTTCCCCCCCCGTGACAGGCCCAGCTAGACCATGCACAAAACCTCTCCGAGCTATGATTGGTTCAACAACAAGCTCATGGCCGGGAAACCCTGGAGGACTCCCTCTTGGTCAATTTCTGGGGCAGAGCGTTTGGCCCGATCAAAGGGCAGGTGCCGGCCAGGAGCAGGGTGGCGAGGAGGCCCCACATTTTGCCAGCCAGTCTCTCCCCAGCCTCCCAGGAGCGCCCACACCCAGACCAGAGCCCAGCCCCATGCGAGCTGCTGTGTCACTCCTTGCACTGTGCCCCTTCTCTCATTCAAGACCCTACCAGGGAGAGCGACAGTGCCCTCCCCAGCCCCAGGGCTCACCAGGGAGGAATCAAAGCCTCTTGGCCACCACTCGGCACTTAAAGGGCCTTGCCGAGCGGCTCCTGCTGCAGCCTCGCAGGTCTCGAGTCAACGGGAAAACCCCAAAGGGCCTCCCATGCGGGCCCAGCCCAGCGCCTTCAAAGCCAAGGTGGCCGCAGGTGGGAGGAGCAGCCTCTCTGTGCTGAAGGCTCAGACCCTGGGAGGAGAGCAGTCCCTGCCCCACCTCTCCCGTGGGCGCCCCCTGCAGGGAGGGCAGGAGAACGCCCCAGGGGCAGACCGTGTGCCACTCATTCATTCATTCCCACAGTTAAGAATTGCCGAGGGCTTACTCAGGATGTGACTTCCGCCTGGGAAACAACAGGGTGTTGGGGTGGCCTCCCCCAAACCAGACCCTAAGAGGGCTGATGTGGGGCAGGCAGGGAAGCAGCAGACAAGGCGTGACCCTGCAGGTAACGGAAGCGCGAATCCTTTGGGGAATAGAGCAGACTCCTCCTCCAAGTGCACGGGGCTGTGGCCCTAGCCGGCACTGCTGGCGACAGGAAGTCTATCTGGAGCCTGTGAGCTCTGGGGGCTCCCAGGGAGCCATCGACGGGGTCTACCGTGACCACGGCCCCCGGCGTGTCAGAGCCAGGGCACAGTGGACAAGCCCAGGAGGAGACTGGCAGTGAGGCTGTCATTCCAATACAGTTTAGCCATGGGTCCTCTATCTGGGCATTCAACAAATCGCCACAGAATTATCTACTGAGTGTCCAGCACATCTACCACGTAACAAACCATCCTGAAGCTTAGCAGCTTAAACAGCAATGACTGATTATCTCACTCCATTTACCTGGGTGGTTCTAGCTCAGGGTCCCTGGTGACATTGCAATAAATCCGCTCCTTGGGCTGTGGTCATTTGGAGGGAGGACTGCCCAGGGGTCACTCAGTGGCTGGGAGGCGGAGCCAGCTGCTGGGGGCCTCAGTCCCTCCCCTCATCGGGGTTTCCTCGAGCTCACAAGTTGGCAGATGAGGCAGGGAGAGTCAGGTGGAAGCCGCATCCTTTTATAACCTGGCCTCTGAAACCCCCAAGGCGTCTTGTCAGCCAGGTAGGGGCTTCTATTTTCCTTTCAATTCCAAAAAGAATGAAGAACCATTTTAGGCAAGACAGCATACAGCGGTCGATATTATTGACAAGTCTCCGGTTCGAATGCACAAGCTTTGTCTTAGGTCAGCTAAGAGAGTAGGGAAGATCGAGAGAGTTTCCCAAATGAAGCCATGGGATGAGCAGAGGCACCAGCAGTCATGTCCACCATGGGAGCCAAAAGCAGTCACTGTGCGGTCTCTCAGCTGCTTCTCTCTGCATGCTGCCTCGGCCTTCGCTCACGGCCAGGCAGCCGCCTCCCGAGGGCTTCCGAGATTCCCATGGCTGTCCTGGAGCTGCCTCAAATCCAAGTCCAAAAGCCCCAGAGGAAGGACCACTGGTGGAGCCTGAGTGAGCCGCCCACCTCTGGGCAGTCAGCTGGAGCCAGAGGGTGTGGCTGGTGGGATTTCCAGTGTTCCAGCCCCGTCTGGGGTCTTCCTCTCGCTGGTCCCCTTCTTCCACCACACTGTTCCATGCTGGGATGATGGCTCCTTACTCCAGGCCCTTAGAACTCTTTAGAGGTCATTGTTGGCCTCCATATACGGAACTCTCCAGTTTCTTTCTTTATCCGTAACGTGCCCTAAAGAGGTTCACCCTCCCATACGCCTTCTAAAGAGGTGATTGCTAAGAATCTGTTGGCCAGAAGTGTGGCCCCTGTGACTTTGAATATCTCGCATCTGGATGTTCCACGGACTTGCCACGTGGGTGCATCTTCCCTGTGCACTTGAGCCGTGAGAACAGCTAAATTCCTTCTCGGTTCTCGGCAGGAAGGGCAATGGGTTCTATGACACTTCCTGTGTCACACCATCAAGCGTCCTCCTGCCGCCTGGCTTGTGTTGTCTAACAGTTCCCATGCACGGTCACAAACACAGCCTGCAGAGGATTGGAGAGGATGCAGGGGTGGGCGGGAGGAGCCGACATGCACGCACATGGCACATGGCATCCTTGCACAAAAAGCTGTGACTGTGAGTGTGCCAGGGCCACACTCCCAAAGCTCACAGCATCAGTCCAGTGCTGCCCTGCCCCGGGGAACCCAAGCCCGCTCTTCCTGTTTCAGTCTCCACCAGACCGAGGCACTCTGTGGTCACGACACAGAGACTACACTGACAAAGGGCTTTGGAACACAGCAGAGGGGATGATGACCTCAAAAGCCACCAAGGAGGGCTTCCAAGAGGAGGTGGCATTTGCGATGGAGTCAGGCAGAGAAGAGGAGAGGACAGCCCAGGCACAGGGAAGCCTGGGTGGCCGCCCCGAGGAATAAAAAGCAACAGAATTCAGGGTGGCTGGAGCCTAGAAAGCATGGGGCAAAGCCCGAGAGATGAGCGAGGTAGGCAGACTGACGACAGCCAGGTGTGCCCAGACAGCAGCTGTGGCTCTCACGGCTGTACGTCAGCGCTTGGAAGGCCTCTCTCTGCTGGGGAAGAGCAGGCGGCCCGTGGGATGCATGTTCAGAGCCGCCTTGGGTGGAGAAGAGGCGGGTGGGGTCCCCACACACCCAACCCAACAAGGGAGCCAGGCTGCTATAGTTTCCTTCAAACAAAGGGCACAAACGCTTTAAAAGCAGGGGAGTCTGTGAGCACAAACTCCCCAACACACGCGTGGGAAACGCCGTGGAAGGGAGACCTTACCCCGGAAGGCGCCGAGCCCCGCTCCGCCTGCAGGGAGCGCTGAGCCAGCCCCGGCCGGCACGGTCAGCCAGGCCCGGGCTGCGGGCTTCTCCTGGGTCGCCTCTCAGTGGCTTCTGTTACTGATATTTTTCTTCTCATCTCTTCTCATCCTGCTCTTTCCTTTTTGCTGTTTACTTATGGCCAAAAAATAATCCATGTTTATTACAGAAAGACAGAATACACACACAAACAGGAAGGTCAAAGAGACTGTGAATATAACTCTACCATCTCGCCATCCAGTAATAATATTTTATAGCTAGATATTAATATTTTGATAGATGATAGGTGAATGAATAGATAAGTGAGAGAGATGTGTGTTTGTAAATATGGAAGCTGGATAGTTGCAAGCTATAATTCGGCATTTTTTATTTATTTAAAGTTTTTAAAATAAAGAAGCCTATTGGTTATCCACTAGGAGATGAGCGAAAAACCTAAAAGAGGTGAGGTTTGATAGACCAGAGTTTTGATGGTTGAATAGGAGTTTACCAAAGAGGTGGACAATGCATTCCAGCCTCAGGCAGTAGAGAGAACAAGCACCCCTAGGATTCAAGGCCATGGTCAGTGTGGGGGACCCAGGGATGTTCCTGGGACCATGGCAATGAGGACTGGGGAGAAAGCCAATGATGCTAGAAAGGCTGAGTGCAGAGAGCCTTGAATGCCATGCTTAGGAGCTTGCCGTGTACCCTCTGAGCACAAGGGAGCTATAGACTGCTCCGGCCTCCCAGAGAGAAGAGGCCTGTGCAGATCAGCTCCAAGGGGACATATGGCCCATGCCTCCTTTTTCTGAGTCAAGAGACGTCCCCAGCCTGCCAGAGGGCTGCAGAAGGTGCGGGGGGCCTCTCGCATGGTGAGCACGCTGCTCACAGCACAAGAGGACAGAGCCCGTTCCCAGACGGTTCACCCCAGGGCAAAGCCACCTCCCGCCTCACCAGGGCCATTTAGCAGAACTCAGAGAAGGAGCAATCAGGAGAGGGAGCCGAGTGCGGAGAAACATGGGTTTATAATTAGGTGGCCTAATCACCTGTGTAAACTGTGTATTTCTGATGATCGATGTGCTAAACGGCTCAGGTGTAATTAAGTTCTGCTGACGTGTTCTCTTTGAAGACGCGCTAAAGTGCGGTTCAGTCCGCGATTAGTAACAGGGAGAGGAGCAACTCGAACCGGGCGGTGCCTCCCTGCCACCTCCATCCCCGTCTCCCCAGCACTCCCGCCTGCCCATTTCCCAGGTGTCCTTGGCCAGCCACAGAGCAGGGGCTGGGCTGTGACCCCTACTTCTCAGCTGCTCTGCCGACAACTGGCAGGGAGACACTAGACTGCACGGGAACACAAGGATTTTCTCCTTCCCGATCCAAAATGCCTTCCAGGAAAGGGGGGCTGACACCACCTTGTCCTCCCTCAGCAAGGGCCCAGGCCACCCCTGTCCCTGCTGGTGACTGAGAATCCAACAGTGTGTTTCAGGACAGCGGCACCAGCAAGATGGTATCTCCAGCCCCTTGTGTCATGAGCGCCTTCTGGATCCACAATGCGTGGCCTGAGTTCCACTTCTTTCCTGTTCCATGTTCCACCTCTGCTCTCCTCCTCTCAGTCACCTGCTTGTTTCTCTCGCAAGGCCCAAGCATGAGCCTCTCTGGCCCCTGGCAGTCTCCTCCTGGGAAGCCAAAGATTCAACCTTCCTCCCTCCTGAGCCATGCCCTTGACCCTGCTCTCCCCCGCCCCCACCCTGCCGTGGGGACCACAGTCAGGTTGACGCTGCTCTGGGTCACCACCGAGAGCCCTGGGCACCGTCGCCTCCACTGATGTCCTCCTTCTCCCCAGGCAAAGAGAGGAGCGGGTCAACCCCTCCTCTGGCCTTCCCTGTTCTTCCAAGGCCATCAGACTTGGCATTATACCTATTGGAGACTTTATTTCCTGAGTACCAGGAGAAACTTAGAGTCAGAGCCAGAATAGGACTTTCTTAAAAATCCAGCAAGAACCCATCTAGGGCGGCACTGGGCAGCAAGATGGGCATGTTCTGTAGATGCACTGTCCAGTGTGGGAGCCACCAGCCATGTGTGCCTGTTGAGTTCTGAATAGTGGGCCTGGATAGCCAGATGTGGCTAGCAGCTACCGCAATGCACAGTACGGCTCTAAGGGGTGAAACCTTTCACAAGATCTGGCCTTGGATCCTATCCTCATTTCGCTGACTCCAGTTTCAAGTTCTTTTCTCCCAAAACTGCTTTGGCTTTTAAGTTGGGTCCCTGTAGTCGTAAGTCAGGGAGCCCCACCCACAGGGAGTGATCTCAGCTCCCGGGTTCCTCTTCCCGCCACGTCTCTGATTCGGGGTTGCTGGGTCTGGGACAACATCCCAAGAAACGCTAGATCACAAGCATCAGCATTGACCTTTGACCCTCAGGAACCTGCTGCCCATCGAGGGGGAGGGCTCTGGCACCCCGAGGCCTTCAGACTGCTCCACTTGAGATCAGCTCCCATCTCCCCCAGGAATGTGCATTTTAGGCACTGTTTATATTCCTGGAGTGTTCATTGGCGCTGTGTCTCACACACACACACACACACACACACACACCACACCTTATCGTCATCGTCGTTGTCTCTCAAGGACAAACACATATCCTGAGAGTGTATCAGGCAGCCCCTTCTCTATGACATCAGCAGTCAGCTCACCAAGCAGAGTTGGCCTGGATCTTTCCTCCTCCTTCGCTCTACCTCCTGGGCCCTTCCAGCAATGCTAGGGAGAGAGGAAAGCCACATTTCTCTTCCTAGCCGCTCTCCTAGCTACACAGATGGGAGCTTTGAAATGGTTCTTCTGTAAGAAGTCTGTTCTCGGTCACACATCACTCTTTTAAAAAAATAGAATGTAAAAGACAAGTTGGACTTGGAGAAGTTAGAGAAGGTGAGGGGGAGGAGAGAGACCAGTTTCTCCTACCAAAGGTAACTCGGCCAGAAGTTTAATCGAATGGGAAATAAGTGTTTAAAACCTCACTGCCTGTGGCTCCCAAGGGTCAGCAAAACCGAGTGAAAGCAATGCAAGGAGATAAAAATAGATCAACAACAAAGACGAGGAGTGAGACCAAGCACAGACAGGGAATCCCATGCCCATGACAGAGCAGCAACGAGGCCAACTCATTCCCAAGAGAAAGTCTCCCTGCCCTGACCCTCTTCCTTTTGCCAAGAAAATGGCCCTGCAGGCAAACCCAAGGCAAGACTCTCCAGCCTCCCTAAAGAGAAAAGGGATCCTAGAATGTCAAGGAGAGTTTGGACCTAGCCACCTGATCATTCAACCACTTTCTCCTACCCCATTCTACAGATGGGGAGACTGAGGTCCAGAAGACGAATCAAATGTGACCCAAGTTACAGAGTAGAGCTAACAACAGAGGTCAGGTCTTCTGATGTCCAGCTCCGTGGGTTTTTTCTATTACCCAAGGACAGCAGGACTGATAAGAAACACACTCCAGCCAGCGCCGCGGCTCACTAGGCTAATCCTCTGCCTGTGGCACCAGCACTCTGAGTTCTAGTCCCGATTGGGGCACTGATTCTGTCCTGGTTGCTCCTCTTCCAGTCCAGCTCTCTGTTGTGGCCCGGGAAGGCAGTGGAGGATGGCCCAGGTGCTTGGGCCCTGCTCCCGCATGGGAGACCAGGAGGAAGCACCTGGCTCCTGGCTTCAGATCGGTGCAGCGCGCCAGCTGTAGTGGCCATTTGGGGGGTGAACCAACGGAAGGAAGACCTTTCTCTCTGTTTCTCTCTCACTGTCTCTCACTGTCTCTCTGCCTGTCAAGAAAGAAAGAAAAAGAAAGAGAGAAAGAGAGAGAGAGAGAGAGAAAGAGAGAGAGAGAGAGAAAGAGAGAGAGAGAGAGAAAGAGAGAAAGAGAGAAAGAGAGAAAGAGAGAAAGAGAGAAAGAAAGAAAGAAAGAAAGAAAGAAAGAAAGAAAGAAAGAAAGAAAGAAAGAAAGAAAGAAAGAAAGAAAGAAAGAAAGAAAGAAAGAAAGAAAGAAAGAAAGAAAGAAAGAAACTCTAGCAATGTTAGCTGGTCCCTTCAGTTGTCAAGTCAACACAAGTGCAATCCATTGATCACTGAACATCTTCTCCAAAGCATGGCTTATGGGGGCTTCACTTTACCTGGGTAAGAGTCAGAAGACCTCAGACCCCACCCCTCCTTGGTGGGTGCCTTGGTTCTCACCAGTTCTCCCAGCAGACATGCAACATCCGCTGTCCGACATTTCATACAAATCTTGGGGAGGTGTCCTCTCTGTGTAGCGGAATCCAGGGAGAGCCCGGATTTCCCGTTCATTCATCGACAGCGCCCCTGCTAGAAGCCAGTTACTCAGCTCCCTAAGAGCAGTCCCTGCCCTCCAGAAGCTCAGAGTCCAGGTAGACAGCAGCAGGTGAGTGTGGGCCCCCTGCCCTGGAAGGCTGCGGTCCTCCACACGTGATGTGAGTGACCTGCAACAGGAAGTGCCGGGACGCTTGATCATGGTCTGAGAGCATCTTGTCTTATAAGAATGAGGAAGGAATCAGGAGAAGCAAGGTGGTCACCTAGGCTGGGAGGAACGCCACTGTCCCCAGAAGTTAAAGTGACATGGGGAGACGGTGGGTGCCTTTCCTTCAATCCCTAAAATTATATCACAAAGACTACTTAGTCCGAGTAGAACTGGATTGCCAAGTCCATGGTCAGGAAAAGAAACCCATCCTCACCTGGTTGGTCCTCCCTCCAATGTCCACTTGTCACTGGACTCTGCCCAGGAACTATGAGCAACACTGGCTGATTCTCCCGCTCTTCAAACAGGGCAGTCCTTGTTTGTGACTTTCCATAGCATGGTCAAGATCAAGGACAAGTTTTCAGTTCCCATCATAGCTGGTCTAGCAGCTGACTGGGACTATCAGTCACAGGGACACAGCTGACTGCCGCCTTTTTTCTTTTTTATTTTCAACAGGCAGAGTGGACAGTGAGAGAGAGAGAGAGAGAGAGAAAGGTCTTCCTTTGCCGTTGGTTCACCCTCCAATGGCCGCCACAGTTGGCGCGCTGTGGCCGGCGCACCGCGCTCATCCGATGGCAGGAGCCAGGTGCTAGGTGCTTTTTCCTGGTCTCCCATGGGGTGCAGGGCCCAAGCACCTGGGCCATCCTCCACTGCACTCCTGGGCCACAGCAGAGGGCTGGCCTGGAAGAGGGGCAACCGGGACAGAATCCGGCGCCCCAACCGGGACTAGAACCCGGTGTGCCGGCGCCGCAAGGCGGAGGATTAGCCTGTTGAGCCACGGCGCCGGCCCTGCTGACTGCCTTCTTTCCTGAAAGGGTTTCTTCACCGGGCATCCGTGTCACCTCACTCTCTTCCTACCCCAGAGCTGTCCCCTTCTTGGTGTCGCTGGTGGCCTCTCCTCAGCTGAACCCCTACCTGGTGGCTTCTAGACTCTCTGCTCATCCCACCTTCACTGTCTTCCCAAGTGATCTCACCCATTCCCACAACTTCAAAGGTCAAGTGTATGCGAATGGTGTCCTAATCTGACCCTCAGCGCTGATCTCCTCGTGGAACTCCAAGCTTATAAACGTATTTGCTTGTTCCGTAGCTTCCTTTGGATGTCCAATAGGCACTTGAAACTTAACATGTTGAAAGTGAACATCTGATGGTCCCTTCATCACACACACACACACACACACACACTCACACTCATCCCTTTGCTCAAGCCAAAACTGGGCTTTCTTAGCCAAGACATAACCCATCAAGGTACTCTGGTATCTTCCTTCCAAAATGCTTCCCAGTCATCTCCACACCTCCTCCCTACACACACCTTCAGCAGCATGACAGGAGAGATGGTGACTGATAGACCAAGTCTCTCATCCCACGTCTGCCGCCATTAAAAGAATAGTTCCATCACAAAAAGCTATTCCATGAATGGTTACCAATAGGCCCAGTTCAGGTCCTCACACTTGAACCAACCCAGTTCCCAATATATCTATTTATTGGTGTGTGGGAAGGGGAGTTTCCAAGAGAAATGTGTTCTGGTCCAAGAAAAGACATGATTCTATACAGAAAAACCAAACTAGCTCTCCAGCTCACTCTAAGTCATATACAAACCTGCTATAACCCCTACCTCACCAGACAGTGAGGGACTCCCAGACAGCAGCCATGCCTCCATCCTGTCTACATCAACTGCCCAGTGCAGCAACCAGCACAAAGAAGTATGTGCTTAATAAAAATGTAGATGAATGAATGGCATAGCTAACAAGCCGGATAAAGATCCTCTTAGTAAGCATAATCACCCAAGGTTAAAAAGATGGGGGAAGAATTATAGGAGATTATGAGAATAGATGTAGGTGCTGAAGAACCAATAGGAATTAGAATTACAGACAAGAGGGGAGAGGTCACCTCAAACTCAGGCCCCTTGAGATACACCGGAGGGACAAGCACACACGTGCTGCTTTGCAGGGATGGTGTCGGCCAGCCTGCGTGAAGCCAGGTGTGCGGGGCAACAGAGGGTGGAGAGGGTGGCCTGTGCAGATGCGATGAGCCTTGGCCCAGAAGGAAGCCCTCTGGGTGGCGCTGAACGCTGACGGCCACCGTCCTGAACTTCTTGACAATTTCACATTTGGATTTGTACTTTCCAAGTGAAGGTCGATGGGCCAGGGAAGCACCCACCAGGGCCTTAGAGCCTTGACTCAATGCCCTGTCCCCACCTGGAGCAGGCTCTTGGCCAACTGTTCCCCTGCTCCTACCCGGTTGCAGGGTGGAGACAAGTTCCTTCAGTAGTTGTCCATGCTGCCAAGTCCCAGAGTAGGCCATGGGTCCCTGGGTCTGCGTTCACCCCGTGAGCATTGCTGTGCTCTCTCAGGGGAGCGTGACACTAAAGAGAAACTTAAAAACCACCCTGGCGGGTGGAGAGACTAGGAAAGGAAAGAAAAAACTTTTGGAACAGGGGGCTCCACCTAGCATCTTTCCCTGGGCCCCACTAATGCCGTAGCAGGCCCTGGGTAGAGCAGAGGCTGGACAGATGAATTGGAGGCTCACCGGCAGCAGCTATAGGGCTCGGCCTGTGCTTGGCAGACCAAGGCTGGCACGCTCCCTCTGTAAGGGGCTGGGCGCCAGTTACTTTAGTCCGTGCAGGCCATATGCTCTCTGTCCTCAGGGCTCAGCTCTGCCACTGTCATGCAGAAGCAGTCAGAGACAATACACAGACCCGTGGGCAGAGTTGGGTGCTAATAAAACTTTATCTGAAAATAGAGGGTGGGCCAGACTAGGCCTGGGTTTTTAATGGATTTATTTTTTAAAATTTTTCTAGAGATTTATTTCATCTATTTGAAAGGCAGAGTTACAGAGACAGAGAGAGAGAGAATCTTCCATCTGCTGGTTTACTCCCCAGGTGGCCACAATGGTCAGGTATAGGCCGGGCTGAAGCCAAGAGCCCAGAACGCCATCCAGGTCTCCCCACGGGTGGCAGGGGCCCACGTACTTGAGTCATCATCCACTGCCTTCCCAGGCGCATTAGCAGGGAGCTGGATTAGAAGAGAAGCAACGGGGACACGAACATCCCACAGGAGGAGATGTGACACCACAGGTGGCAGCTTGGCCCACTGGCCCCTAATTTGCAAAGGTAGCGTTATTTAACTTTCTGCCACATTTGCTTCCTATGTGGCTATTATACACATACACATATATGCTATTTTTTCTTGGAAACGGGGATTTTAACTTCACAAAATGTGGGATTCGTGACAATGATCATAAGGTTGGGAGAGAAGGCTCTATGATACATGGAGTGACTCAGTGGAGCAATCTTTCTAACTATGCATCAAACAGTGCAATGTCTTCCGCTGCAGACAGGGGGAGCCACCGAAGACTCCCGAGCAGCAGAGAGGATTTTCCAAGACGGACTTGGCCTCACTGTCCGGGGTAGGCAAGAGGGCAGCCGCCGAGAGGCCAAGGACTTTAGCAAAGATATTTCAAAGCTCCAGGCCCCAGGAGCCAGGGGTCAGACGCGTGAGTGCCAGCAGCAGGGGCCTCACGGAGGGGCCGACACCAAGGCCCCTGACCCATCCCGCCCGTGTCTCCTGCAGAAGAGAGGAAGAGCAAGCGCAGGGTGCGGACCGTGTTCACCACGGAGCAGCTGCAGGAGCTGGAGAAGATGTTCCACTTCACCCACTACCCCGACGTGCACGTCCGCAGCCAGCTGGCCGCGAGGATCAACCTGCCCGAGGCTCGGGTGCAGGTACGGCCCCTCCCGCCCCCTGCCCGCGGGACCATGGGTGAGACACAGCTCCCTGGGGCTGCCCCGTCGGAGAGTTCCCCTTGATTTTATCCAACGAGTCCAGCTGTCTGTCTTCCCAGAGACGAGGTCGCCTACATGGTTACATGGTGCTCGGCGTCCTGGGCAGGTGCAATGCTATGGGGCTGCATCAGGGCTCTGCTCCTGCGCCCTCCCCCTCCCGCGGTTAGTGTCCCAGAGCCGCCTTCACTCTGCCCCCTCCCCCGGCGACACGGGTCTTGACGACCCCCCACCAGGAGATGACATCCCCTCTCTGTAAAGGACCAGACAGTGACAATTTTCATCACGGCTGCCACTATGCCACAGACAATCCGGAAACAGACGAGCCTGGGGGTGTTACAATGGAACTTTATGAACACTGAAATTTGAATTTTTATACAATCTGCGTGCATGACGAGATACCATTATTCCTTTGATTCCTTCCAACCATTGACCAACGAGAAAGCCATTCTTGGCTCATAGGCCATTCAAAAATAAGTGGAAGGCCAGAGCTGGCCCACAGGGGCAGATAGCCAACCCCTGATGGAGACCACACAGAGAACGCTTCGGGGACCACACAGAGACATGCAAAGGACCCCGGATCTGTGCTCCGAGCCCTGGTGGCAGCACCAAGAGCCTAATCTGTCATCTGTAGTCTTTTCACCCCAGAATGTGTGTGGCTGCTCTCCTGGCTAGAAATACAGCAGCCCCTGGAAATTCAGCCAGGCACATTCTCCCCCTCTGCGCGTCCCCAGTTCCTCTTCACACAACCCCAGTGCTGCGAGGGCCAGGCTAGTGTACAAAGTTCCAGCAGACCCAGCTGTGGAACTAGGGACACTCTCTCCAAAGCAGCTTCCCAAGTCACTCTCCACTTGTCTTTAATAAACAAATACACTCTCACCCAGAAGCTGAGCCAGGGCCCAGGCCAACCTCCTTCCCTTCTGGCTAGGGGTCACCCCTGGCTCAGACTTCTGCCCTTCCACTTCCCATCGGGTATCAGGTTCCAGCTAAGTGCAGAGCACCTGTGCCTGCCCAGAATTCAATGCCTGGCAGAGCTACCAGGTACAAATGGGCACGCGTCAGGGGCTATCAGGGGCGCTCGTGAGTACCGAGAAACGCTAGTGGGCCATCCAGAGATGCCAGGTGGGCCTAGGGGCTGCAACCTAGTGACCTGCTGGCAGACAACAGCCCACAGGCGAGGCTTATTTGGTCTGCACAGTATTTTAACGCTCAGAGGCTGTCACATAAAAATCGAGGTTTTTCACCTTGGAAATGAACGAGCCTCCAACACTGAACTTCAGTTTCCACAGACCCCTCCCCCCATCCCCAATCATCTGCCCCTGGCTGCTTCCCTCAGGTGCAGCTGGGGGCCGTGACCCTGGTCCCCTCTCAGAAAGCGGACCTCCAGCCGGGAACGTCTTCACAGGAAGGCGCCAGAGATGGGGAAGACTCCTCTAACTTCTCTCCATCCCCATCCCCCACCCACAGATCTGGTTCCAGAATCAGCGAGCCAAGTGGCGGAAGCAGAAGGTCGTTGGCCTGGGCGGGCCACAGCCCCTGAGCGAGGCTGTGAGTGGCTGAGTCATCTGCAGGGGCGGGGTGGGGGCAGGGAGAGGAGAGTGGGAGGGGGCAGCATCTGGGAACACCCCAGCCAGACCCAGAGGGACATGGTTCAGTTCTCATAGACATAGCACAGGGCAGCCTGGCAGACAGGGACCCGGCCCGAGGGGCTGGCTCTCTGTCCCCATCGTCCTCGCCCAGTGGCACATGCAGTGCCCTCCTTTCTTCCCGAGTGGCTTGTGGCACTCTGTGCAAATGTCCCAGTCTACAAAAACACAGAGCCAAGTACGAGACGCGGGTTGGAGAGCATGGGTTTGGGAATGAGACCACGCAGGTTCGAGTCCCAGCCCTGTACTCACCTGCTGTGTGGCCCAGCAGAGTCACCTCATGCCTCAGACGACAGGGACCGAGTCTGCTGACAGCCGCTTGGAGAAAGCCTAGCACCCAGGAAACAATCCCGCATGGTTAACTGCACCGGAGCCCACACACACTCACAAACGGGCTCCAGGTGCTAAGCACTGTGGGTAGAGTTAACAAAGCAGACGGCCCCACCCCACCCGCTGGTGGGAGGTTTGCTGACCCCAGTGACATAGTCTGGCAGGGTTTTTCATGGACTCACTTTTGCTTGCGCAGAAATGGGCACAGAGACGCGCAAAGCGATGTTGGCACATCTGACGGTTGCTCTGAGTGCCAGGATCGGGACCAGGCTCCCGGTGCTAACCCTAGTGCTGACCGAGCAGGGCCAAGCGGCCACGCTGCCCCCGCTGAGATGCTCAGGGAGTGCGGGGAGGATGGGAAGCTGCAGGGACAGCCCAGGGCAGCGCTCACCACTCACTTGTCCCTCCTGGCCTCTCCTGTGGCAGGGCCCCCTGCTGACACCCGCTGCTCTGCCCAGACCAGCCCCTCCCATGGGGCTGTATCTACCGGCTCAGGATCAGCTGGCCTCTGCCTGGTTCCCAGCTCGGATCACCATACTCCCACAGCACCCATGGGAGACACAGCGCCTGCCAGGCCCTGAACTCCAGCAGAGCTGCCCCCCTGCCCTGTACCTCCTTGCACCGGCACATCTGACGTGGGGCAGTGTCTGTGCCTCCTCAACCTAGGGACCCGACACTCTCGCCAGTCAGGCCACGCTCCTCGCGGGAGGGAGTGGAAGGCACGTGGCAGATGGACCTGGGGGGACGTGGACCTCATCACCCAGACAGCCCACAGCCCAGGAATCTCCACGAGCATGCCCGCTGCCAAACCACCGTGGACCCAGCGGCAAGGCACACAGCAAAAGACAGCCCAGTCTGCAGCCAGAGCGGCTCCCTGGCTCTGAAGGCAGACGGGCCGAGAGCTCAGGGTGAGCCCTGGACTGAGGAGGCGGCCGCCGTGCACCCGGGATTCCTCTAACTTGCTATGTGATCTCCAGCTGGTCACTCGCCCCCTCTGGACCTCATCTGTAACACAAGGGGCAGCTGGGCAAGGTGACTCCTGCAGACTCTTCCAACCTCCACTTTGATAGAAACTTGGAGGCACAGGACACGCCTTGTGCGTTCATTCCCGACACACGCATTGAGCACCTGCTGTGTGCCATGTCACAGAGCTGGACCTCAGATGCACAACTCAGGTTCCATCCAGGTGCTGCTGACCTGCCCGGCAAGCAAGACCCTTGCTCACGTGACCTGCAGCGGCCCGGGTCTCATGTGTTCTTTGTGGCGTGGATATGGGCGTCCCGGAGTGGGAGAGAAATAAAGTGTTTTTTTTTTTTTTTATTTAAAGCAGACTTTGGTGTCTGCTTACTCTGCTGGAGTGGGAAGGCGTGCTGTCATTTCTGGCATGAATGAAGAGTAAGCCAGGAAGCTCTTTTTTAGGGTTCACCTTCCCAGGACATGGAAAAGGGGCTCAGCTAGAACACCAGCCTCCCTCCGCCCTAGAGAGTCTGAAATTACATCCAACTCTGTTTCCTTGCCGCAAGGTTTCGGGCAAGCCGCGAGCCCTGTCAGCCTCCGTCTCCCTATCTGTAGAATGGAGCTAGTAGCTCCCAGCTGGTAGTAACGCACAGAGGAGGCGGCCCCACTGTGGAGGGATTGCTGTCATCCGGATTCTACTGGGAAAGGGGTGGCTTTGGACCCCAGCCCTGGCGACCGCTGAGCTCCCCCTCTGCAGGAGGGTCTCCGAGACTCAGGGAGCGCAGGGCCTGTGCCCCAAGCTGGGTGCTGGACTGACCTCCATGTACCAGTCTCAAGTGAGTTCTAGGGCTCTGCCCCCAACCCCCAGATTGCCATCTGCCTGGGCCCCTCACCCACCCAGGAGTCGGACAGCCTGGGCTCTCGACTTTGCTGTGCCAGTCTCACCCAACCTCCATTTTCTTAGCTGCCCATCGGAGGTGGCAAAGCTAGCTCTGGCTTTGGGCAGGAAATATGCCAGAACCACAGAGGGCCGCCCTCACCACGTGAACCAGCCCTGTAGACCGAGATATGCCCGGTCCCCTGGAGCCCATGCATGCTGTAATCGACAACCTGGGGGATGAAAAGAGCCAATCAACCAGCAAAGGCGGGGGGCCCACACCGCAGGTAACAGGTGCCCATTTTGTGGGCAAAATGTAACTCCGATGGCTTCGCCAGCACTGGATTTACTTTCCGTGTGGTCAGCAGGGAACTGATTCTAGAAATGTCTAGGAATGTCCTGGCTCCTCCGACAGCTCAGGGTGAAACACAGTCACCTTCGGGGTCATCCCCCCTTCTATGCCTTCCCACAGGGGTCTTTGCCAGGCTCACGGTGGAGGCTGGGGACATGTTTGTGCAATGCCACTGCATCTCTGCACCCAGCACACGGGAAGAACAAGCCCGTTTTCCCGAACCGCCCCCACCCTTCCATTCTGCTCCCGGGCAGCTGTTCCACCCCCAGCTCCTCGGCACAGCGGCGGGGAGCAAAGGACTCGCAAAGGAGTAAGCAAAAACGTGTCTGTGTCTCTGTGTGCGTGTCTCTGTGTGTGTCTCTGTGTGTCTCTGTGTGTGTCTGTGTGTGTCTGTGTGTATGTGCCTGTGTGTGTCTCTGTGTGTATGACTGTGTGTGTCTGTGTGTCTCTGTGTGCGTGACTGTGTGTGTCTCTCTGTGCATGTCTCTGTGTGTGTCTCCATGTGTGTCTCTGTGTGTGTCTGTGTGTCTCTGTGTGTGTCTGTGTGTGTCTCTGTGTGTGTCTATCTGTGTCTCTGTGTGTCTGTGTGTGTGTCTCTGTGTGTGAGTGCGTGCCTGTGTGTGTCTTTGTGTATATGACTGTGTGTGTGCGTGACTGTGTGTGTGTCTCTGTGTGTGTCTGTGTGTGTCTGTGTGTGTCTATCTGTGTCTCTGTGTGTCTGTGTGTGTCTATGTGTGTCTCTGTGTGTCTGTGTGTCTCTGTGTGTGAGTGCGTGCCTGTGTGTGTCTCTGTGTATATGACTGTGTGTGTGCGTGTCTCTGTGTGTGTCTCTGTGTGTGTCTGTGTGTGTCTATGTGTGTCTCTGTGTGTGTCTGTGTGTGTCTATCTGTGTTTCTGTGTGCCTGTGTGTGTGTCTCTGTGTGTGAGTGCGTGCCTGTGTGTGTCTCTGTGTATATGACTGTGTGTGTGCGTGACTGTGTGCATGTCTCTGTGTGTGTCTGTGTGTGTCTATGTGTGTCTCTGTGTGTCTGTGTGTGTCTATGTGTGTCTCTGTGTGTCTGTGTGTGTCTCTGTGTGTGAGTGCATGCCTGTGTGTCCGTGTGTTTCCTTCTCTCAGGAAGCAGATTCATTGCCTTCATCAGCTTCTCAAAGAGTTCTGAGGCTCAAAAATAAGGACCATAAAGAATCCCCGTGGCCAGTGCTGTGGCACAGAGGCTAAAGCCGCTAATGCCGCCTGCAGTCCCGCATCCCATATGGGCGCCGGTTCGAGTCCCAGCTGCTCCACTTCTGATCCAGGTCTCTGCTACGGCCTGGGAAAGCAGTGGTAGGTGGCCCAAGTGCTTGGGCCCCTGCACCGTGTCAGAGACCCAGAAGAAGCTCCTGACTCATGGTTTCAGTCTGGCCCAGCTATGGCTGTTGCAGCCATCTGAGGAGTGAACCAGTAGATGGAAGATTCTCTCTCTCTCTCTCTCTCTCTCTCTCTCTCTCTGTGTGTGTGTGTGTGTGTGTGTGTGTCACTCGGCCTTATAAATAAGTAAATAAATAAATCTTTAAAATTAAAAAAAATGCCAGGTGGGGTCTTTAAGAGGTGATGAGGGCTCTGCCCCTGGGGATGGCTTGGGGTCATCCCTGCTGGACCAAAGCCGGTTCTGTTACAAGGACGAGTCCGGGCCCCTGGGCTCCCTCAGCGTCTCTCTGGCCTCCCGTCCCAAGAAGGCTCTCCGCGGCCGCACGGCCTCCAGCACCGGGAGCCGGCACCTCTGTGTCCTTACAAAGGGCCCAGGCTGCACAGAACAGACGGAGACCAGAAAAGGAGCGAGTGCCCAGGTTTGTTTGACTCTCATTAAGGAGGAAAGCAGAGGCTGCAAGGAGGCGGGCCATTTGCGCTGCTACCGACACAGTCCCAGTGCGTTGCTAACACTTTTCCACTTAGAGAAACAGCTCAGGGATCCCGAAAGACTCAGGCGCCCTGGGAGAGTGGGCCGGCCAGAACCCCCCCTGGTGGGGGGATTTTTTGCAGGCCCTTAGGAGTCTCTCTCCATCCTCCCAGCTGGAGGCTTCTTTGCCTCTCTGAACCCCTCTTTCCTCTGTCAGGGCTGGGAAGCCACGTGGGTATTGATGACATCATGCACGGGCTGAACACAATGACCATCCTGAGAATCAGCCTGCTAGATGTATCGAGTCTGCGGTTGCCTGGGCGGGGGACTCTGCAGGCCTTATGTGGCCCGTGGGCCGGGCGGTCCCAGCCCCTGACACTGGAGACCACAAGACCAGCCTCAGAAGGCAGCCGCGAGGGTGATGACCCTGGGCGATGTGGGCGAAGACTCTGGATTTGTAAAACACTTGGAGAAAACAGGAAATTCCTACCTATGGCTCTGCCAATCCTGTAGAGCTCAGATCTAAAAGTCTGTATCTGCAAAGAGCTTAGAAACGCAGCCACATTCCCTTAATGCCTATTGACCTTTTACGGTCCAATTTTTTAAGAGAGGAACACAAGCAATAGCGAGCAGGCAAGGGGCCAACAGAAGAGATTCACAGGAAAACCAGCGCACAAGTGAGCACTAAACACATGAAGAGCCTCATCCTCATCTCTAACTCAAAGTAGGAGGGGCTGGCACTGTGGCTAAGCCTCCCATATGGGCGGAGGTTCAAGTCCCTATTGCTCCACTTCCAATCCAGCTCCCTGCTAATGTCTGGGGAAGCAGCACATGGGAGACCCAGAGGAAGCTCCTGGCTCCTGACTTCAGCCTGGCCCAGTGCTGGCCATTGTGGCCATCTGGGGCATGAACCAGTGGATGAAGATCTGTCTGTCTGTCTGTCTGTCTGCCTCTGTCTCTCCTCCTCTCTCTGTAACTCTTCAAATAAATAAATAAATCCTTTTATTGGAAGAAAAGGAATGCAGATAATACATACACATGGAGAGCTGTGTGACACACAGGGGTGTAACCCTCAACAATGGACATCTGCAGAGGTGCTACTGTGGTCCCCCAAGAGTGTGATCACCTAGAGACGTTGTCGCTCTGTAAGTCAGGGTAAGTGCGCTCTGTGATATTTACACAACCGCAAAACCACCCGATACTGCAGTCCCCACAATGTGTCCCCAGTGCTAGCAACGCGAGTCTGTATGTACAAGAACATTCGCTGAGGCTTTGGGTTAGCAAAATCTAGAAACCACCAAAATAGGACACAGGCTGAGCCTATTGGAATAGACTCGTGCACCAGCCACAGAGTGACAGACAGCAGACTGTAGCTCGTGGGAGATTATCACCAGATACAGACAACGGAGAAGGTTGAGGGGCCGGCATTGTGGCGCAGCGCCGTTCAGCTACTGCTTGCGACCCCACATCCCCGATCAGAGTTTGAGTCCCGGCTGCTCTGCTTCTCCTACAGCTCCCTGCCAATGCACTTGGGAAGGCAGCAGACAATGGTCCATGCACTTGGGTCCCTGCCACGCACGTGGGAGCCCCGCGTGGAGCTCCCGGCTCCTGGCTTCCCCCAGCCCAGCCCTCGCTGTTGCAGACATTTGGGGAGTGAAACTTTAACAGAAGATCTCTTTCTCTATTCTCCCTCCCTGTCACTCTGTATTCAAATACATAAAATACGTCTTTGAAAACAAGAAAGAAAAATCAAATTGCAAGACAGAATTCTGATCTCACTTGAGTAACAAAGAGGTAACGATATCCTTATGAATGTAATATGTCACATCATCCGTACTCTATCTTATGCAGGAACTAGCTTCTGTTCCGTGGCTAATTATCCCGAACCTCAGTGGCCTGAGAGAACAGCGAGGGCTGTGGCTCACACCGCCGTGGATTCCTCACCAGCCCTCAGAGGCCACCACAGCTCTCAGCAGGTCAGCAGCCATGCCGCCCACTGCTGTGGCCCGGGAGTGCAGTGGAGGATGGCCCAACTGTTCCATGCTGGGATGATGGCTCCTTACTCCAGGCCCTTAGAACTCTTTAGAGGTCGGCCGGCGCCGTGGCTCAACAGGCTAATCCTCCGCCTTGCGGCGCCGGCACACCGGGTTCTTGTCCCGGTTGCCCCTCTTCCAGGCCAGCCCTCTGCTGTGGCCCAGGAGTGCAGTGGAAGATGGCCCAAGTGCTTGGGCCCTGCACCCCATGGGAGACCAGGAGAAGCACCTGGCTCCTGTCATCGGATGAGCGCGGTGCGCCGGCCGCGAACCAACGGCAAAAGGAAGACCTTTCTCTCTGTCTCTCTCTCTCACTGTCCACTCTGCCTGTCAAATAATAAGAATAATAATAATCAGTCCAGGATAACAGCCAATATACGCAGTCCTAAACAAACTGGGGCCTCACACAAACCAGCCGGGACAGGGAAATCAGTGCCATCATGGCCTCGACACAGTCTTTCATTTCCATGGAACTAGGGGCAACGTTGAGTAAATACAGGTCAAGCAAAACTAAAGACTAAAGGACACACCGCTGCCTCAGGGCCTAGGCACTGGCCATCCCCTCTGCATGAATCGCATCTCCCCACAATCCACCATGGCTTCCTCTCTTCCCCCAATCTTGTTCTCCCATCACTTTCTCAGGAAGGCCTTCCTTAACCAAACTGCTTAAAATTGAACCCTGGGGGCCAGCGCCGTGGCTCACTTGGTTAATCCTCTGCCTGTGGTGCTGGCATCCCATATGGGTGCCAGGTTCTAGTCCCAGTTGCTCCTCTTCCAGTCCAGCTCTCTGCTGTGGCCCAGGAGGGCAGTGGAGGATGGCCCAGGTGCTTGGGCCCTGCACCCACACGAGAGACCAAGAGGAAGCACCTGGCTCCTGGCTTCGGATCGGCGCAGCGCCAGCCATAGTGGCCATGTGGGGGGTGAACCAACGGAAGGAAGACCTTTCTCTCTCTCTCTCTCTCTCTCTCTCTCTCTCTCTCTCTCACTGTCTATAACTCTACCTGTCAAATAAAAAAAATTGAACCCCCAGTGCCACCTCCTCACAGCCTGTGGCCCCTTCTTGGCTTGCTCGTCCTCTGGAGCACCTGTTACAGTCTATGACCTAAATGTTTACTCCCTGTCTCCCCTGTAAACTACAAGCATCACAGGAAGATTCTGGATTTTATTTATTTATTTATTTATTTATTTATTTAGAGAGAAAAAGACTGATAGAGCGTCTCCATCCCCTGATTCACTTCCCACATGCCTGCAACATCTGGGACCGGGTGGGGCTGAAGCCAGGAGTCAGGAACGGAATCCAGCTCTCCCAGGTGGGTGGCAGAAACCCACCTACTTGAGCCATCGCTGCTGCCTCCCAGGGCCCATAGAAGCAGGAAGCTGGAGTCAGAAGCCCGAGCCAGGTATTGAACCCAAGCATTCCAACGTGAGACCCAGGCGTCTCAACCAGTGGCTTGGCCACTGTGCTAATGTCCAGATTCCTGACTGCTTGGCCCACAGCCAAGTATGGACAGTACCTGACCCCGAGTGAGGCCTCCATATGTCTTTATGAAATACTGAATTAATGAATGGGTTTCTAGGAGCCTTTAGACACGCCTCCAGAGAGGACCTCCAGCAAGTGTGCTCAAAACCCCCCACCTCAGGACTTTCAGGAATATCTCAGATAAGAGAAAGGAGAAGGAAGACCTCCCGAAAACACTGGAGGAGCAGCAAGACCCGAGGGCATGAGCGGACTCCTTCGTCCACCCCCACTGTCCCAAGCACCAGGAGACAGCAGTGAGCAAAACAGACCAAACCCCTACCGCCGAAACACAGTACATCAATCACATGTGGGATTGGCAGGTGTCAGTGACACAGAACAGAAGAAATCGCACGGCAGGGCAAAGGGGCTGCGGGCCCTGCGGGGGGCTGTGGGCTGCACAGTGATTGCAGTGGTCGAAGAAGCCCCTGGAGACGAGGCGACATGAGCGAAGACTTAAAGGCTAATGCTCGCCTTAAAGGTGAACGGCCAGGGAGAGGGCGTTTAGCCTGGCGGTGAAGACATCAGAAAGAACGGGTTCAATTCTCACCTCCCCGAGGCAGACCCTGGGAGGCAGTGTTGATGGCTCAAGTAATCAGGTTCCTGCCAGCCACGTGGGGGGTTGGATAGAGTTCCTGGTTCCGGGCTTCTGCCTGGCCCAGCCCCAGCTCTTGGGGGCATTTGGAGAGTGAGCCAGCAGATAGGAGCCCTCTCCCCATCCCTGCCTGCTTCTCAGATAAATGCTGAGTGGCCATAGGCAGGCAGCAGACAGCTCAGTGGACAGAGACTGGCATTGTGACTGTCACCCCTGCTTGGCTTCCACCCTCTGCTGCTATATGACAAATTACCCCAAAAGTAAAAACTCAGCAGTCACAGCTGGCCGTCATCATGACCATGAGCTGACCAGGCTCAGCTGGTGGCTCCTCTGCTCTGATGTGGCAGGAAGTCCCCTCGTGAGGCTGGGGCTGAAAACTACAGGCTGCGGCCTCCCCGTCTCCAGGCCCGGTCTCCATGGAGTCCAACCGGATCTTCTGTACCATGCGGTGCCTGCCTGGCTCCAGAGACCAGGCAGCCAAGGAAACAAGCTCCCGTGTGCAAGCCGCCACGGAGCCTCTGCATGCATTGTTGGCACGGTCGCATTGGCCAAGAGTGTCACATGACCATGGACCAGGCCTCCAGTCTGTGTGGGCGGGGCTGCCCAAGGGTGTGAAGAGCTGAAAGTGGGGCTCACTCTCTATCCCCCAGAGCGCGGCCTTGGGCACCTGGATGCTGTTTTCTTAATCAGCAAAGTGGAGGAGGAAATTTCCAGGCTCTCTGCCATCCCATTTCAACCAGCCTTCCTATAGGAACCCAAATCACCATGGGAACGACCCCGCAGACACGACAGGTACAGCCTCACTTTGATCCCTGCAGCTCCCTCCACCCTAGGTGACTTATTCCAAGGTGAGCGCGGTGGAAGCCAGCGGTGCATGGCAGCCTCCCCATCAGTGCATGGGGCCTTCGGCTGCGTGAACAGGAGCATTAGGCACAGACTCAAGGAGATGACACTCCTTTGCTACAACCAGACCCCTGCTGGAGTGATGCATGTCCTTCCTGGTGCTTCCAACTTAAAAAAAAAAAAAGAATTTATTTGAAAGGCAGGGTTACAGAGAGAGAGAAAAAGAGAGAGATTTTCCATCTGCTGACGCACTCCTCGAATGCCTACAACAGCTGGGGCTAAACCAGGCCAAAGCTAGGAGCCCAAAGCTCCTTCCAGGTCTCCCACACGGGTGCAGGGGCCCAAGCACTTGGGCCATCTTCTACTGCTTTCCCAGGCCACAGCAGAGAGCTAGATCGGAAGTGGAGCAGCTGGGACTCGAACCAGTGTCTGTATGGGATGCCAGTGCTGCAGGCAGAGGCTTAACCTACTGTGCTACAGCACCAGGCCTTTGGTGCGTCCTCTGAAGAGAGAAGGGTAGACAAACTGAACATTTGCAAAGCACTGACCCGTGGCGAGAGCAAGCTGGCACCTTCCGACCCCTCCATCGTAGTCGCACTCCGAGTGGGACGGCCCCCTCTGCGTGAATCCTGACGTCAGGCCGTGAGGAGTGCAGCACCACCTGGGGGTGTTCTTGCCCAAAACATTGAACTCGTGGACTCCACTCATTCTCTGGACCAGGGCTGGGGAAACTGTCCTGCCAAGGGCCATGTGGGTGTTGACAGCATTATGCACAGGCCACCCAAAATGATCAACCTAAAAATGTACCTGCTGTGGATGGATCGGACTTCGAGTCCTGCCAGCAGTCGCCTAGGCAGGGCCAGACCCCACGATTTTGTGGCCCACGGGCTGGGTGCTCCCCCACCCATTTACAGGAAGGATAGAAGGTAGAAGACAAAAGTAGACATCATGAAGAAGCAATCAGCCACGTTCAGAAAACAGCTGTCATGGAACCAACAACTCGGTGTTCCCAGCGAAGCGATCACGTGGAGGGAAGGGGAGAGGAGCTGCCAGCAATCCGAGCAGCTTCGGAGCGAAAACAAGCAAACACAGCCTTTCACGGTCCTGATTTAAAAAAAAAAAAAAAGAAAGAAAGAAAGAAAGAAAGAAGCTTTAAAAACTTTGGCTACATCAAGGACCTCTGAATACGGACTGAGTCGTAGAGGTTTTAACGTTTGCTGTTCATTGTGCTGGTTGTCACAATTGCATAGTGTGGTTTTCGATGTCCCCTTTATTACAGATGCACACTAAAATCTAAGAGGTGGAAAGACATAACGTTGGGGCCAGCATTGTGGTACATTCAGTTAGGCTGCGGCTTGTTGATACCAGCAACCCAAATAGGCGCCACTTGGAGTCCCGGCTGCTCCACTTCCGATCCAGCTCTCTGCTGTGGCCTGGGAAAGCAGTAGAAGATGGCCCAAGTCCTTGGGCCCCTGCACCCATGTGGGAGACCTGGAAGAAGCCCCTGGCTCCTGGCTTCAGATCAGCTCAGCTCTGGCTGTTGCAGCTGTTTGAGGAGTGAACCAGTGGATGGAAAACTCTCTCCTCTCCCTCTCATTCTATAACTCTATCAAATAAACAAAATAAATGGTCCTAAAAAAAAGACATAATATCTGGGACTCGCTTTAAAATATCCTGCCAAGCAAATACAAAAGAGGGGAAGAGGAAACTGACAAAACATGACCAGCAAAATATTCATACTTTTCCAAGCTCCCTGGCAGGCACTTGGGGGTCACTAAGCTAGCCCCTATTCTTGTGTATATGCTAGAAATTTTACACGAGGAAAACATTTTCATCTAGAAACCATTTATTTAAATTTTTCAAAAGAGAGAAAAGAGCAGAAGAACGATGTGGAAGGCACAGGTTCCGCAGAGCAGAGTCAAGGTTCTAGGGAAGCAGTTCAGGCTCGGACGTCCGACTGCCCGTCTAGAATAGGATGGAACCTCACAGGGCGCAAGGAGGACCAATGCGGAGAGTGCAGGAAGACCACCACAGGTCAACACAAAGAAGCAGCAGGCCGGGGCCGGGCTTGGGGCACAGCCGGTCAAGCTGCCGCCCACGACACTGGCGCTCAAGTCCCAGCTGCTCCGCCTCTGACCCAGCTCCCCACCCATGAGCCTCGGAAGGCAGCAGAAGACGGCCCAGGTGTCTGGGCTCCACCCTGCCACCCCAGCGGAGACCCGGATGGAGCTCCTGGCTCCTGACTTCAGCCTGGCCCAGCCCTGGCTGCTGTGGCCATTTGGGGAGTGAACCAGCAAATGGAATCTTCTCTCTCTCTCTCTCTCTCTCTCTCTCTCTTTCTCTCTCTCCCGCCCCCTTTCCTTTCTCTCCGTCACTCTGCCTTGCAAATAAATAAAATAAATCTTAAAAAAGGAGATAACAGACAGTGTTTCCCACAGGTCTCCTCTCCCTCCACCTCTCAGTCCCACTCTGGCTGCAGCCTCCCCTGAGCCCTGCATTCCAACCAGGCATGGTCCTCAGAGGCCTCTGGACCTCCTCGGGTGCAGCCCTATCGTGCACCCTTTGCCCTGTGCCTCGGCCCTGGCCGGGATGCCCTGCCCTCTTCCCCCTCCACGGCTGGTCCACCTGGACTTCAAGGGCCAGCTCCAAAGCTGCCTGCCTCCCACAAAGCTCAGCCTCTCCTTCAAACCGCGAGACGAGGGCCTAGAACGCACTGGCGGCCGGCACAGCCGCACGACTTCATAACTTAGCAGCCACAAAGTCCTATCTTTGCGGTAGATGCTGCAGATAAGTTATTGATGTCCCTCTGTAGTGGCCCGTCCCGCTAGTCCCCACGACACTGCCACCGCGGGCCTTTATTAGGGTAAGGCGAGGGCCTACCGTATGCCTCCTCAGGCCACATTGTTACACGGCCATCCCAAGTGGCGGGGGGGGGGGGAGGGGGGCGGGGGAGGAATGCACCCAGTGTCGCACAGCAGAGGTCAGACGGAAACTCAGGTATGCCTGCTGCCCAGGCTTGGAGCCGCCACGGAGAGACATATATAAACATGCACACATACACGCAAGCTGTTCTACACACAGATGTAAGGAACGCCACTCAGTGGGCACTGGAGGTATACACGGGGTCTGTGCAGATATGTACATAATAACACTCAACATGGATGTGTGCTCACACACACATCTAGCACTGAGCATAGATCCATACATGCTGTGTGTGTGTGTGTGTGTGTGTGTGTGTGTAGCTCCCCTCATCCACCTCCTGGTACCATGCCTAGCACATAGTAAGTGCTCAATAAACCCTGGATGTGACTAAACCCTGCATTGTGTCCAGTTGCCTTTACTCCTCCCTCCACAGGGCCACCACGGTGGATGGGACAGACCTGCCATCACAGATGAGTGACGAGAGTCAGGCCGAGGGGCAGGGCCTCGCCAAGGCTACCAGGAAAAGTGGGCGGGGAGGAGCCTGGGGCATTGAGGTGCCCAAGGTGTGCGCCTGGGGTTGGGGAGAAGAAGGCCCCTCTCACCTCTTCCCCAGCTGCCGAGGCCCTGACCGCGGCCTGACCCCAGGGGGTGGGGCCCTGTGCTCCCATGGAGGAGGAAGGTTACAGCCCTGTTATCAGCCAGGAGGCAATAAAGTCATTTCACAGTAATTAGAATCCTAACCAATTTAAGTCGTTTATGGCGCCAAACAATTACATGGCGGTTCTTATCACCCCAAGAACCCTGAGATGTTATTGGAAGGGAGCCATACATGGGAGCCTGGGGGGGGGGGGGGCAATGGAAGTGGATTTAGCAGGAGAAAAATGTCTTCCCCCTGGAGAATCAGGAAATCCAAGCTGGAAAGTGCTTCCCCAGACGAGACCCTGGCCGCGCGTGTGATCTGTGCTGTGGTCTCCGGCGTTGGAGGAAAAATGTTCCTTGGGAAATTCCCGAGCTGTGGCTCCCCTTAAGGTCATCTCAGGGCCGAGGGCATGTCCGAGGTCCCGGGAAGGTCCACAGCAGAGATCCCACGAGAGCTGGAACTCAGCGGGAGCCAGCGCCTCTCAGACTGGGACCCCTGAGCCTTCCTCCCATCAGGGAGGCGAGCACAGCACAGCTGGGGACGCAGGACCTGCTGGTCACGGCTCCCAACAGCTTTGGGCCGAAGCTAGGCTGACACCACCCCCACCCCGTTAGAGCAGGCAGTCGGCCATCTGTGGGGACCCTTGGAAGATCAGGGGGAAGACCCCTGCTGACGGAGCAGAAATGGGGCCGCCCTTGGAGAGAGATGGAACTCCCCGCCGAAGCTGAGGCTTGTCCTGTGGATCAGAGGGGCAGAACCGACCCAGTAAAAGAAGGAGCTTTCTAACAGTCAAAACTGCAGACGGGGACAGACTATCTCAGGAGGTTGTGAGCTTCCTGGCAATGTGTGTGGCCAAAGCGGAACAGCCACCGAGGACAGAATATTCAGTCGGTTAGCAAATATTTGAGAATCTAGATTGTTCAAACCACAGTTTCAAGGTAGCAAGACAATGAGGGGCCATGGGAGGAATTCCTTGCTGCCCTGGGCCTTATTCTCTGATGGGAAAAGGGGAATAGCTAAGAACCAAGGGAACACAACGATTTCAGGGGACTAAAGCGATTCTAAACAGCGATGTGATAGTGAGGGGAGAAGGGCTAATGATGCAAAGGTGACCCAGCCAAGGCCGGGCAGGGCCACACCGCTCCAGCTGAGACCCGAGCAGGAGCAGGAAGCCAGCTCCAGGATCCCCCAGGGACAACAGCCCAGGCCCGTGGCTCAGCAAGCACAAACCGGAAGTCCTGAGCCTGCCTGGCCAAGATGCTGCGTGGGTAGGTGACTGACTAACATGGACCTAGCAAGCAGCAACTCAGCACCACGCGTGTCTCGCAGCATCACAGAGATGGTGTGTGTCGGGGCTGACACAGCGGCTAAGCTGCTGCTTGGATGTCCGCCTCCCAGACTCCACGGAGTGCCAGTCCCGGCCCCAGCTCCTCTGCTCCTGAACGAGAAGCCTCCTGTTGACGCATCCTGGTGGGAAGTGGATGATGGCTCAAGGGCTTGAGCCCCTGCAGACCGCACCACGTGTAGGCGTCCCAGATGGAGCTCCAGGCTCCTGGCTTCAGCCTGGCCCAGCCCTGGCTGTTGTGGGCACCTGGGGAGTGAACCAGCAGGTGGAAGACCTCTCTCTCTCTCTCTCCCTCACTGCTTTTCAAGTAGATGAAAATAAACAAAATAAACATTTTTTTAAAGAGTAGTGCAGAGGCCAACATCGCATCACAGTAGGTTAGGCCACCGCCTGCAACGCCCGGCAGCCCACACTGGAGATCTGGTTCGAGTCCTGGCTGTTCCACTTCCGATCCAGCTCCCTGTTAATGTGCCTGGGAAAGCAGGCAAAGATGCCCCGAGTGCTTGGGCCCCTGTACCCACGTGGGAGACCCAGATGGAGTTCCTGGTTCCTGGCTTTGGCCTGGCCCAGCCCTGGCTGTTGCAGCTGTCTGGGGGGTGAACCAGTGGATGGAAGGTCTCTCTATGACTCTCTGCAACTCTGCCTTTCAATAAATAATAAATAAATAAAAAGTGGTACTCATTGAGCTCTCCCAAGAACGCTAAGAATTAGACACTACCGTAGTCCTGTTTTGTCAACAGGAAACTCGGGAACCGACAGTCAGCTGGTGCCTCTAACATGTAACAGATGCTAAGTACCTCAGCACCTCAGTTGCTAAGTACATCAGGACCTCAGATGCTAGGTATATCAGTGCATCTCAGATGCTAAGTGCATCAGCACCTCAGATGCTAAGTACACCAGAGCACCTCGGATGCTAAGTACACCAGAGCACCTCAGATGCTAAGTACACCAGAGCACCTAGATTCTGAGACGGGGCAGATAAAACAGTCTCTGCGGTCCATGCTCCCTCTCTCCCCACTCCAGCACTGCCAGTTCAGGGCACCTACAGGTCCGTGCCGAGTCTCAGCAGAGCCCTGCCCAATAGCGCTATTGGCACTGATGCGTAGGGAACAACTGGTGTCGTGCGGTCAAAGGAGACAGGTACAGTCACCCAGGCTGCGCACCGTCTACCAGCACTTCAGGACAGCAGCTAGGTCAGCGCCTCCTCCTTCCATCCCGGGCACATCTCTGTGGCATCGGGTTAGAATCCCCGCTGTGGAGACTGGGGAAACTCTGTCTCGAGTAAAAGCCTACGCCCAGCCTGGAAATAACAGAGCTCGACACCAAAGGACTCTCCTTCCGGCTCCACGCCACCCTGACTCCCCAGGAGGACCCGGCGTTCAAACTCCAACACCCTGTTTTCTGCTAAGGGTGTTTCCGGGACCTGGGCTAGGGGCCGTCCAGGTTAACTACGAGAAGCAACATGGACACCTTAACTGTGACTTAGCAGAAAGAAAAATTAGAATCTGCTCCCTCCTAGGTCGAGAAAAAGTATCTCTATTACCAAATATATATTTAACACATTTTACCATGTAAACAAGTTGTTAAAAGGATTCGGCGTCGGAGGGGTCTTATAAAGCAAACAAGGGTTTTATTTAATGCCTTCTTAAATTTAATCTTAATGCAATCAGCTAACTCAAGGCCTTCATCTTTCTGACCCTTTGAATCTGACAATTTCCTTGTTCTACGCCCACAAGCTGCAGGCACAGCCTCTGGGTTGCCTCCAGTTTGAACTCAGATGGGCCACTGCTTCCCTAAAGGATGTGGACAACACAGGACCCAGCAGCATTCGGCGCGCCCCTGGCTTTCCTGGGCTTCCCTCCTACATACAATACGTGTGTCTCGGGGCTAATGGGAGGCCGGGCATCTCCCAGCCTCCTAGCCACGCGCATCCTTCCTGCTGGAAAAAAAAATCTCCATGGCTCTGTGTTCGGGGGCTGCCCCTGGCGGTGACCTCTGAAACTGATTTTCCCCATCAGTTTCTCCCTTTCAAAGAGCAAGGAAAATGCGGGCTCTGCGGCCCGCTGTAGGCGCCTTACGTAGTTTGCTCAGCCACAGATCGGTGCATGCAGAAGACGGAAAGCCGGCCGCAGCTGCAGAGGCTCAGGGCGGCAGCGAGGGGCTCTGATGCAAACTGCTTTTCGAAGCTCGGATCCCACGCCTGCCCCAGCAGCAGAGAGCGCCCCCTGGCGACACATCGGAGGGGTTTACAAGGTGGAATTCAAGTTGTTCCTTAGGTAACCAGACCCAGACCTTTGAGCGCAGCGCCCCTGGGAAGCCCCCCCGCCATGTCTCACTACTCACATGCTCACCAGGGGCTGCAGGCCACACGGGTCAGGTGTTAGATGGGGGCAGCCGCTTAGCAGTTGTGCCCGCTGGGTCACCATCCCCCGCTTGTTCTCCAACACATTTCTCAAGCCCTCTGAGAAAACGCCTCCCGGGACACGGGCCTGCAGAGGGAAGGTTCCAGATCTGGGAAAAGCTTTCTGCACCTGCTGGGCGCCCTCTGGACAGCTGTCCGTGCCCTTGGCCCTCGGCGTCCCCGTTTGCAAATTGGATGGTGCCTCCCCTGAGAACTTGGCTATCGCAGCAAAACCACTGTCTTAGCCCCTTTCCTGTTGCTAAGAACCTAGGTTCTACAAAGAAGAGGTGCTCGAAGCTCTGGTCCAAGGTCAAGGGGCCACGTCTGGGACAGCCTCCTTGCAGAGTTCCAGGACATCGCGTGGCAAGAGACAGAGAGCACGCGTCTGCGGCCTCTGCTCTCTTCTCTGTCTCTCCTCCTGAAGCCAGCAGTGTCGGCTCACAGGGCCCCACCATGATGGCCGCACTGCTTCCACCCACCGGAGTCGGCGTTAGATTCCACCCTCTTCGTAACTCACGGTGGGGATTCAACTCCAACAGGAGCTTCACAGGGGACAAGCCACATGCAAAGCACAGTGGCCACTCCGGGGACGCCTTTCTGGGAGGTGCCACCTGCAGGGAGCACTGCCTGGTCCCACTGCTGGACCTCTGGCCTGGTCGGAGCGGCACCATGGAGGAGCCAGAGCCCATGGCCTCCTGCCGCACTCACAACCACTTCCCAAAGCACGGGGCATCCAGGAGCCCTCAGCCAGCAAGGCCAGGGGGCCCACAGCCGTGTTCAGCCAGCCACAGCCCCTGGCCCTCGTGGGAACCCTTAGTTTGTTGGACCTCTCAATTGCAGAGATGCCCACTTGCTCGGGAGGACGCCCAAAGATCCAGACTCCAGACGAGTTGATGCAAGAAAGCACGAGGTTTTTATTGAACGTTTGCACAAATGTGCCCCCATCTCAGGCAGTTTCACACAGTTTATATAGGCAACAAATTAGCATATTCCTAATGCGCGTGCGTAAAATGCGGGCGGAGAAGGCTGGCGGAGAATACAGAGGTGTTACAGGATTGGTCAGTTCAGAGGGACCATTAGCATATGGGAGAGTGCTGACGAAGAATGCTGAGGGAGAGTGCTGAGGTGGCACAGGATTGGCCGGTCGCAGTGACATCATAAGTGCGCGCCTAGAGACTCTCTGAAGGGGAGGGGCAGCTCTGCTCTGGGCGAGCCTAGAGGTCACCTAGAGGTTCTCCGAAGGGGAGGGGCAGCTCTGCTCTGGGTGAGCCTAGAGATTCTCTGAAGGGGATTGTTTTTTCCTTCCCAGAGAATGTCCTGCCCGCTAATCTCTGGGGAACATCTAACCTCTTAAGAAACCCCTGATATTTGCCCAGGTCTAATTTCTTGTCCCTCCCCCCGTAAGGGTCCTTCAAGTTTGCCTCACAGACACTCCTCTTCCAGGTCTGTGGGCTCATGGCCATGGTGGCCAGCGGGGGAGAGCTGGACCAGGAGCCCCTTGGGGAGAGTGGCTGCTAACCTTGCTTCCCCAGGAGGCTCCAGGGAGTGAGCATGCGCCAGGGCCCTCTGAGGAACAGAGGAATCACTCCTAGGATTTACAGGAAAGGAGAGAGGAAAGAAACAGAGCGATCTTCTATGCTGGTTCATTCCCCTAAATTACTGCAATGACCCAGGCTGGGCCAGGTCAAAGCCAGGAGCCAGGAGCCAGGAGCTTCTCCCAGGTCTCCCACGTGGGTGCAGGGTCCAAGCACTTGGGCCACCATCTGCTGCTTCCCAAGTGCATTAGCAGGGAGCTGGGTCAGAAGTGGAGCAGCTGAGACCTGAACCAGCGCTCACAGGGGATGCCAGCATCCCAGGTGACGACTTTACCCACTGCTCTACAACGCCAGCCCCAAATAAATCTTTTTACAGAACAGAATACAACCCCCTTCCCCACCTCATTTATTTATCCTGCTGAGGTTTTTTAAATGCCAAAAGGGCCAGGTGTTTGTGCAGTGACTCAAACCCTGCACAGGTGATGCCTAAAGGAGGCCATCGCCCACCTCCTGCCTTCCTCACCCCCATGCTACAAGTGCTGAGCCTGGACCTCTCCCCAGCTGCCCCCAGGTCAGGGGTGAAGCAGTGACCACCTCTCCAGCTGTGCTCGGAAGGACACACACCAGGCACTGGGAGCAGAGTGCTGGGGGCCTCCTGCACAGAGCTTGTCTCTTTCTCCCCTCTCAGCCTGCACCCTGGAGCGGGAAGGGCCTGCCCATTCTCCTTCTTCTATGGGAGGATTCCAGGGGACTTGGACAAGGCGCTCTGTCTGTGCCACGTGGAAGGACCTCCTTCCTGGTCTCGTGCCTCCACCTGGCTTGGCTTTAATCACCTGCAGCCTCCGGGTCACTCTCCCGGGTTCAAGAACCTTCCAGTAGCACCCTGTCCACGGCCTCGCCAGAGCGAGTGAGCCTCCAGAACACCACTGCTGCCAGCCTTCCAGTGCCTCCTTGCCCCACAGGTCAGCAGGTGTGCAGGCAAATGGTCTGGAACCTTGACTCCTAGACCTGCCCCCAGGGACGCCTCTCCAGCCTCCACTCCTGCAAGCCCCCAAAGCGCTCACTGTTTGGTGCCAGCCGCGGAAGACCACAGTTTCTGGAATAAATGATGCTGTACCTAGGGTGAACGCTTTGTCCTGAGACAACCATTCCATTCACAGCCTCTCCCTGATTCTCTCCAATGACAGCATCAGATCAAACTCGAATATTTTCACACCAGGGTGTTGGCAACGGCCCTGCCAAGATGAGCAACTTTTCCCATGACAGAAGCATCTCTGTCTTGCTAGGATACTCCTTGTCTCATGCCCTAGACAGAAAACGTAAGCTCGGGGGGGGTGGGAGGGTGGGGGGGTTGTGGCATAGCAAGCAAAAGCTGTCACTTGCAATACCAGCATCCAATATGGGTGCCAGTTTGAGTCCCCGCTGCTCCACTTCCCATCCAGCTCCCTGCTGATGGCCTGGGAAAAGCAGCAGAAGATGCCCCAAGTGTTTGAGAGACCTGGACGCAGCTCCTGGCTCCTGGCTTCAGCCTGGCCCTGCCCTACCACTACGGCCATCTGAGGAGTGAACCAGTGGATGGAAGAGCTCCCTTTTTCTGTCTCTCCTTCTCTCTAACTCTGACTTTCAAATAAATAAATAAATATTTAATGAAGAAAGAAAATGCAGGCTTTGGGGATGGGGGCGGGACTTTCTGTCTGGCTCCCTTGGTGTTTCCAGGTCACCGGTTGTGTCATCGCCAATTCTGGGAAGCCTCCAAGGACCCTTGCAGAGGGACAAGAAATTAGGCCTGGTCTCAGGCGAGAGCAAATACCAGAGGTTTCTTAAAGTCAGAAAAAGCAAGATGTTCCTCAGAGATTAGCAGGCAGAACACTCTCTGGGTTGGGCGATTCCAGGAAGAAAAACAACCCCCGCCCAGAGCAGAGCTACCCCTCCCCTCCGGAGAGTCCCTAAGCACGCATTCGTGACGACCAATCCTGTGACACCCCTGCATTCTTCGCCTGCATTCTTCGATATGCTAATCATCCTTGCGACCGACCAATCCAGTGCCACCTCTGCATTTTATTCCAGTATTCTCCGCCAGCATTTTTCGCCAGCAATCTCCAATATGCTAATTGTTCTTCCAAACCGACCAATCCTGTAACACCTCTGCATTCTCCGCCAGCATTTTATGCCCGCATTTAGCAATATGCTAATTTTTGCCTATAAAACCGGTGTGTAACTGCTGTTCAGGGCTCCTCACCACCTGCGGTGGAGGGCCCGTTTGTGCAAACACTCAATACAATCCTCGTGCTTTTGCATCAACTTGTCTGGAGTCTGGGTCTTTGGGCATCCTCCCAAACAAGTTGGCATCCCAACAGTTGGGGCTCCAACAGCCTAAGGCAATAAGAAAACTCAGGGAACTCACCACCATGCCATGCCTAGCCCACTCGGTCTTCTCTCCCGTCCTACAGTCTCCTTGGGTTTGTTCTGTTACCGGAGAAATTTGCAGGGTTCTTGTCTTCGCGCAAGAAAGAATTCAGGCGTGAGACAGAGAAGAGTGGAGGTGAAATAGCAAAGTTTATTAGGGAAGGGACATCCGTGAGGACGGATGGGCACCTCTCCAGACAGGACCTGAGAGAGAGTGCGGGGGGGGGGGGGGCAGTGGAGAGAGAGTACACCTGACCAGGTCAGGCGGGCGGCTCAGCAGACAGGCAGAGGGCTGAGCGCGCAGTCCGGTTGAGGCTGGGGGTTTTTAAGGAGATGGCTCTTGCTTCCCACCTCTGCTCCTCTTGGAACAAAGGGCTTTTTGGATGTAAATAGAAAAACTCTTATCTGAGTTTGTCCCTGAAGGTATCAGACAGGAGGAAGGCTAGCTGGCGCCATCCTGGGTTTGGAGGAAGGGTGAGCAAGACCTCCTGGAGAGTGGGGATCCGGAGCAGGGTGTTTGAAGTGCAGATACTGGGCTGTACCTGGGAGAAGGGGCAGGGACCCCCACCAGGCAGGTTATCAGGTAGAAGGGGGCAGGGTAGGATGTGGAGGCCTGACTGCCCCTGGAATGTCGCCGGGCTGCCGGGATGACTCTGAGGTGCAGATGCATACGCTGGACATAGATGTCTTTTCCTTAGGCCTTTATGTCACACACACATAAGCTCATAACTAACTTCCTACCTAACAGTTCTACATCTCTTGTCCAGGGCTATCCACGGCGCTCAGGGGAGGGATCTGGGGAGGTGCCGCTGCTCCCTCTTCCCAGGGGCAGGCATCTGGGTCATGCTTTCCATGCCTTTCTGCCTCTGCACCTGCCATTCCCCCTGCTAAGAACAACCTCGCCTCTGCGCCAGGAGAGGAAGCCGCCCCTGCCCCACCGACTGCAGTAGGCGCCTGCCAGCAGCCCACGTGTCTGGCGCACCAGAGAGATCGATGCGGGGGGAGGGGTCTTCTCTTGCCTGTCAATTGCTCCCTGAACCATCACCTTCTTAGGGGAACGACCAGGCCTGGGCTGACGTCATGGTCTGGCTCCCACCGCAGGGTGTCTGACATGTGGTCGGTGCTGCACAAATGTTTACTGAATGAATGAGAAGCAATGACTTCAGGCTTCTCGGTTGCCTTTGGGCCAGGTGCAGCCTGCGCGTCGGGAGAGCAGTGCTTTGCGCCCAGTCTTCCCAGATTTTTCTGGATGACCTTGGGCAAATAAACCTGAACTCTCTGACAGGAGTTTCTTCCAGACTGACTAATTAGCATGAGAATGGGAATAATTGTTATCCTCGAAAGCAAACACAACGAACACTTAGTACTTGCCAGGCACCCGCTGTGCAAATTGCTTTATCTTCCTCATGCCCTTGAATTCCGAAAATAACCCAATCAGATCAGTTCTAGCGGCTCCATTGCACAGAGAGAGACCAAGGCGCCCTGAAGACGAATAAATTGCTTGCGCATGCAGAGTGAGTGAGTAAATGCAGGGCAGGGTCAAAGCCAGGTGTCTCTGCCTCCCTCACCCCACGTGCCGGTGAACTCCACGAGACATTTCTCCTAAACACATCTTGGGTCAGTTTCAGAGGGAATCGCGAGATCCTCATTGTATGCTAGGAATTGGAGATTTGTTTAAATCCCCAAGTACACAAAGATCACAATTAAAGTCAGAGAGAGAGATGTTAGAGGAGCTCAAAGCATTAACAACAGGTGGAATGGGCTGGGCTGGGGATCACACAGGCCAGGTGTTCTTGGCGGGCATCCCTCCCCACGCCGCGTCTGCCTGCTCTCCGCGGTCCTCCTGAGACCCCACTGCAGCCTGCACTCTGCAGAAGTCGAATTCCCAGAGGAGAAACAGCGCCCCCCAGGCCCAAGGCCAGTAAGCCGCAAAGCCAGGCCTGGAAGTCAGGCCCGGCTCTCTCCAAAGCCCTCAGTTACCAGGATACGCATGCGCCATACACGGCCTCGGTCTGAAACACGGGAAAACCAAAAGGCAGCTCTCATCCACCTACCCTCGTGGGCCTGCAGGCACCACGCGTGACGAGTCGGACGTCCAGACTCTGAGAGTGCTGGACGCGGGTCTCAGCTCAGCCACCACTGCCCAGCTGAGCAAGCCTGAGCCCCGATGGCCTCATCTACAAAGCACGGTTGGCTCATACGGCAACATATGTGGGCAATGCGCCATGGTCCCTGGCACCCAGCAGCTGTGCAGTCAGTGGTGCTGAGAATCGTTGTGCTAAGCTCCAGGGTGCACAGCTGCAGTCTCAGGTCAGAGGTGTGGCCTTCGGCTGTCTGGGGAAACGGGCAAGGAGGCGCTACAACCCTGAGGTGAGGACCAAGAGAAGAGGCAAGGTCCATGGTGGCAAAGGATGGGAGAGGAGCAAATGATTCGCGGGGTCTGAGGTGGGCTAGAGTCTTAAGGCCCTGAGAGAGAGAGAGAGAGAGCAAGAGAGACAGAGACAGAGACAGAGACGGAGGGACGACGTTCCAGGCCAGCGAACGGCAGGAACCAAACCCCAGAGGCAAACCTGATTTCTCCGGGTTTGTTCTTAACTTGTAGGACTTCTCAGAGGAGAAGCCTGGGGGGAGGGCAGGGGCTGACCTCTATGGGGGCAGGGTCAGGTGAGATCCCAAGAACTGACCCTCCATGCTGGCTCCTTCCTCCCGTTCTGCATAGTGATGCAATCGGGCCCGGGACAAAGTTGTACTCTTATCCAGCATGTGATCGCCGCCCTAAAGCAAAGTCCAGATGCGAATCAGAGGAGACCTCCACTCTCCCAGCCACGTGCACTGAGCACCTACTATGTGCTGGGCGCCACCCCAGTGCTGGAGACCCAGCAGCAAAGGAGACAGTGCAGCCCCGGCACGGGCCAGGGTGGAAGTCAGGGAGTAGGCAGCCTCCCGCATGGTCGTCATGGCGCCGTCTGCAAAATTGTGAGTGGGGGAGCTGGGGGCTGCTACGTCCTGGGGACATAGAGCATCAGAGGGAGCTCAAGTCTCTGCCATCTTCAGGGCAGAAGCCGTGCGGGGAGCTCACCTGCAACCCAAGTTGCCTGCTGAGTTGCAAGGTGCCCGGCAGACCGACCTTCTTAAGGGGCAACCAGTACATCCGGGGGTCACAGGACCCCAAAAGAGAGGCTGGAATGGGTAGGATTTGACACGCTCCAGACACAGGCCCCCTTGGCAATGATGGGGTGGTAGAGAAGAAAGCTCGCTGCTTCCGGGGTGTCTTGGTCTCAGGGGCTTGAGTAAGTCCTAAGAGGTGGGGCTGCTCCCAGACAGATGCAGCCCCATCAGTAACAGGTCGCTTCCCATGCACCCCTGACAAGCAGCCCCTCGGCGTGAGTGCCCCATTCTAGGGGACACTCGTCACCTGTCGGAGGCGGGCTTCCAGTCCGAGCCGTTCCTTGAGCTGAGGGCATTCTCCCATCCCTGACCCACGCCTGCTGATGGGGTTCTAACAATGGCTCCCATAGGCTGAATGCCGTCTACATGCCCAGCTCCAGGCTGAGCGCGTCCGCTGTGCGAGCTCAACCAAACCGCTCAGGAGTGTCCGTGAGGTCAGCGTGTGCCTCGTCCATAGCACAGCAGGCTGAGGGCTGGAGAAGGGGCATCACATTCCCGGGAGCAGACGGAAGACCGGAAGCCTAGAGCCTCCCCCCAAGGCCAAGGATGCAGCCCTTCCTCACCGCTCACTTTCTGGCCCCTCCCCCCGAGCTCTGCCCCCTGGAGCTGCTAGACTAACAGGAGCCACGTGTGTGGGTCCTTCCCATGCGCCCAGCCCATTCTCAAGGATGGCAGCAGTTACAGGGGAGACACCCACCCATCACCTGCCCAGAGTGGCATGGATCCCAGGTGGCAGGTGGGATGCTGGCTCTCAGGCCGCCTGGCTCCAGTGCCCAGCATGAGCCACGCCTCTGGGTACTGCCACACCTGCAGCCTCTCCACACCCCAGGCCCCAGGCTGGCTGAGGGGACCGTGTGCCTTGTAGGCCTCATCTTTGTGGCTCCACAGCCCCTGCTCCTGGGTCTCCTGACTCCTCTCCATCCTTGCCATTCTCCCGTGGGCCACTCCTTGGATTTTATGCAAAGAGCCAGGCCATTTCCATGGACCCAAAGAAGGAAAAACTCAGGGAGCCAGCATAGTGGTGCAGTGGGGTAAGCCACCACCTGTGATGCCAATATCCCCTATGGGCGTCGGTTCAAGTCTCGGCTGCTCCATCCCCAATCCGGCTCCTTATGAATGGCCTGTGAAAAGCAGCAGAGGATGGCCCACATCTATGGGCCCCTGCACCCATGTGGGAGACCTGGAAAAAGCTCCTGGCTTCTGGCTTCAGCCATGGCCCAGCCCTAGCTATTGTGACCATTTGGGTGATGAACCAACTCTCTCTCTCGTTCTCGCTCTCTCCCTCTCTCCCTCTGTAGCTCTTACTTTCAAATAAATAAATCTTAAGAAGAAGAAGAGGAGGGAGGAGGAGGAATGGGGAAAATCAGGAGCCCCGGGCTGAAGACAAGAACAAAGCAGCTGTTAACTGGGGGTGGGGAGGTGGGGAGGGGATTGCTGAGCCCAGCCCCTCCGGGAGATTGGTGCCTTTAACCCGCGTGGCCCCTTCCGGCTCTGGCAGAAGCTCCAAGGCACATTAGTTGAATGCACGGGGCCATCCTCGTTGTCCTCTTTCTGCAGATGGGGAGAGAGACGTCCAGCAGAGCTCAGACCAGGCTAAGTACCACCCAAGGGTTTCAATCCCGCAACCGCCTGCCTGGCTCGGCGGCTCTGCTGGGCTCCGCAGCTTTCTCCCCCACGTGCACTTCTTGGTCCACCTTCGCAGTCCAAAGAAACGGAGCCTCAGCCCAGAGACACCTTGGGCCACTCCACTGATGGCGAGCCAGGCTCTCTGTACAAGGCCCCCCGGGAGACCTCCAAGGAACCCCCAGGAGGAAGCGCCTCCTGGGTTTGGGGGAAGGAAAGGGGAGAGGGTCACGCCGCAGCAACATCGCAGCCCTGCTGGGCCACCCATCAACCTATTTCACCATGGCAACCACTCCCCCTGTCAGACACTCATCAGGTGTCTTTGAAGAACTCGGCAGAACTGAGTCTCCATGCACAACCTGAAGATAACGGGGACTCACGTGTGCGGGGCCCACAGATAAACCAGGGAGGGCTGCAAGCGGGGATGAGGGGGAGGGGTAGATGGTGGGGTTCAAGGCCCCCAAGATGGACTCAGCTGTATCCTGGAGGGCCCCAGCCTGATGGAGATGCTGGGAGGCAGCCGAATCCACCAGCGCCAGCGCAGGACCATGGGCGTACAAGAGTGCTCCCTTATACACTCATCTGTTCAGCATTGACTGACACAAGTGCTTGCCCCCCATGCTTGCTGTGAGGACTGCAGAAACAGGTCCAGAGAGAGGAAGGAACCAGCCCAAGGTCGCACCGCCAGGAAGTGGGGAGTCAGGACGAGAACCCGCACCCAGGGGACCCCAATGGCAGAGCTCAGATGACTTCCCTAGCCGGGCTCTGTCCCCCACCTTGAAGTGCCCAGAGTGATACAAAGCAGGGAAAGACAGGATAGAGGTGAGCCCAAGCAGGTGCACGCACCCCCAGCTGCACCCACACAGGAGAACTCGGGGAGACTCCGGCAGCCTGAAGGGTTCAGTTCCCTGCCCAGGAAATGCCTGGCGGGCTTGAACTTCTGAACTCCTCCCTCACCTCCGCCTGAACCCAACGAATTGGCTGTTATTACTTTACAGCCCAGATTGTAAATTCTTCCCTGATCCCTCTTTATGGCTGCGGGATAAAAACATCTGCCTGGGGCGTACACTCGGAGGAGCGCCTGTTTTATAAAGTGGGGCTGCCACAGCACAGAGGAAGGCCCAGCTCCTCGGCCCAGCCGGGGCATCCAAGGTCCACTCCCAGGGTCCTGGATGGCCAGACTGACCAGAGGGGCATGGAGCAAGGTGCAGCGTAGCCCTGAGGGCCGAGCGGCAGAACCCGCCCATGATGGGGACTGCAGCCATCAGGTGCACCTTCCCGGCCATCTGTCCCTGCCACCTCGGCTCGACCCACAGATGGACCCAGCCCTGTGCTTGTCCATGGGGCAGTGGGCACAGCAGAGCAGGTCCAGCCTCATGGGCTGCTCAGCCATCCCGGGAGAGTCAGTGTCACCCTTGGTCCCTTGGCAGCCGCTGCTGCCCCAGGCACCTGCTGGATGCACAGATTCCTGCACCTCCCTCTTCCCTCTCTCGGGAGCTGATGCTCTCAGGGGCCAGAGCCCCACCGCTGCCCCGTCCCCTGGGGAGGCCTGGGGGCAGGGGGGAGAGGGACGAGGGCAAGGGCGGAGGGTGAGCCTGCCCAGCCCAGCACCTCAGGGGCTCTCAGACCCTGGCTCCGGATTCAAGCCCCATCCTCTAGCCACAGCCTCATCAGTAGCAAACACACTCTTTGGGCCTGGTCTACCTCGCCCCCTTGTCTTGTTTCCAGGTTTAGGAAAAGGCTGAGAGGTGCAATGTTGGTGTGTTGGGGGTGGGGAGGGGACAGTCGGGTCCAACAGGAGTGAAGATCCCTCTGTCACTACCACGTCACTCTGCCTCAGCCCCTTTCCCAGAGGCCCTGACTTGTGATGTGACCAAGGCTGGTGGACAGAAAGTGGCCCGAGCCAGGACAACACTGCAGGGCTGGGGACCGAGGAGCAGCCAGAGGGGACCAGGGCGACGCTGACACTGCAGGCTGCAGCCACCAAGGCAGTGGTCCCCCGGAGCGCACCGGCTCCTTCTATCATCACCACTACTTCCTAGCTTCAGCTCCTGACTCCTGGCTCCGCCCTCAACCCAATCCTAGCCTTGGAGGGGCGAGTGCCTGGGGAGTAAACCAGTGGTTGGGAATCTCCCTAAATAGATTTCTTTCACTCTCCCCCACTCCCTGGCCCTCTGCCTCTTAAATATATAAATGACTGTAAAAAGAAAAAGCATCCTCTTCGAAGCAGCGTCTGTCCTGGCCCCACCACTTCCAAGTGATGCTGTCCTTCAGTGTCCCCACCCGTAAGAGAACGAGTCCCTTGGCATCTTGGCCGATTTCTCTCATCCAGGACGCCAGCTGCCCACTTGCCTCGCTTCTTCTAAATGCCTCCACCTGCTGTGACGCCGAGGTTGCAGGCTGGCTGGTACGGAGGACCCGGCCAGGGCCAGCCCGCTTTGTCGCCACTACTCCAGATAGGAGAGGGACACAAATAAACCTAGGTGTTTCCCAGAGGAAGAGGCACTCCGTGGCCAGGGCAGCAAAGGGGGTGAGAAGCCGGCCTGAAGGAGCTGGGGGCCGGGGCTCCAGGCTGACACTTGATCTGCCTAGCTGTGTGGCCTTGGGCAACTTGCCCAAGCCTCAGTCTTCCAGGGTGGGTGTGTGTGTGTGTGTGTGTGCACGCGCACATGCAATGGCCAGCCTAAGGATATCTGCCTCCCAGGGACATTGCAAGGACTTAGAGAACCTTGTTAGCAGCTCACACTCTCTAGAACATTCTCTCCCAAGGAGGCACAAGAGCTGTTCTCTTCTTTCCTTGGGCAGAGGGGCTGGGATCTCAGCTGGAGGCTGTAAGGAGGGCTCTGGGCTTGATGGAGGCATCCTCCTCACAGGTGGCCAAACTCTTACCAGATGTGTCCACTTCTCTCTTTCCCGTATTTCCATTCCTGGGATCACAGCCCCAGATAAATGAGCCACGCCTTTGGTAAAACACGGGGTACCGGAAGTGGCCCCAGCTAGCGACCCACAGCTGACATTTTGGAACCATGAGCAACCCTGGGATTCAGTGGCATCGCAATGACTCAGACCTTGGATAAGGGAAAGACTGAAATGCTGAGCTAGGTGGCCTTGACCAGCTAAAGGAACTTGTAATTATACAGACTGTAGGGGCAGGTGTGGGGCGCAGCAACAGTTAAGTCTCTGCTGGGGACATCTGGTTATCATTGAAAAAAAAACTTTGTGGAGCTGGGCAGCTGTTGCTAATATCTTGAGAAACCTTATAAGCAACAAGGGACAGGCCGGGATCAGCCAGCTCTCAGGGCGGAGCTGTGCTGAGCCCGCGGCAGGTTTTACGGATGCCCTCATCTCCTGCAGCTGCCTGGCAGACGGGCTGAGCTCCCGGCCTGGGACCTGCTTGTAAGAGCCACCAAGGAGACTGCATAGTCACCACAAGACACTCCATTATCAGGGACCTCAGGGGGCACTGACCGGGCCCCGAGACCCAGGGGCCAGTGGGGCTAACCAGCCTGAGAATACTGAAACGCGGATTCTTCTGAGCACACCAGCCCCGCTCTGTAAACAGTGGCAGCGCCCCCGGCCTAGGGACCCTGCAAAGACCTTCCCTGAGGCTGGTGCCGTGCAAGCCGGCGCTTGTGTTCCTGCCGCTCGGCACCTACGGCTCCTTCCTGCCTTCAGGGTGGTAAACAGCGTCCAGTCCAGGCGCAGCCTGAGCCGTGAGAGGCAGCTGCTGCTCTGACAGAGGGAGTTGTCACGCGGAAGGAGCTGGAAGAACTGGCTAACATGCCAACTCTCCTGGGTTTCACCAGTGAAATATAAAAACAGAAGAATGGAGGGGCCGGCGCTGTGGCATAGCGGGTAAAGCTGCCGCCTGCCTATGGGCGCCAGTTCGAGTCCCGGCTGCTCCACTTCCAATCCCTCTCTCTGCTGTGGCCTGGGAAAGCAGTAGAAGATGACCCAAGTCCTTGGCCCCTGCTCCCATGTGGGAGACCCGGAAGAAGCTCCTGGCTTCAGGTTGGCCCAGCTCCGGCTATTGTGGCCATTTGGGGAATAAACCAGCGGATGGAAGACCTCTCTCTCTCTCTCTCTCTCTCTCTCTCTCTCTCTCTCTCTGCCTCTGCTTCTCTGAAACTCTACCTTTCTAATAAATAGATAAATCTTCGAGAGAGAGAATGCATTGACATGAAGCTGCTCTCCTGTAACCTGTCCTGGCAAAGACACCTGGAGCCGTCTGGACACTGCTGGGATGGCTCCTTGAAGCCTGAACGTGAAGACGTTCACAGTAGATGAAGAGAAGATGCTAGAAGCGTTCCTGGAAGTCCAGACCTTGTCAATGGTGCTGAATGAGAAAAGCAAGGATAAAGGAAAGAGAAAATTGAATCCCCCGGCAGGTGAGCCGGCTGGGACTCTCAAGAGCCACCGTTGTCCTCCGGGAGGGCAGTCTGGGGCTTTCAGGAGTGCAAAAGGGAGGGTGGGCTGCTGAGGACCTGACTCGTGGCAAGCTAGGAGTAGAGACGCAGCTGCCAAAGCCAGCTGTGGGTCTGATGGGAGGATACCTCATAAACCTCACACACCAATGCAGGCCCCGGGAAACCTGTCAGCTTGACTGTATCAAAGGCGGGCGTAGCAGGATGTTGTTCACAACCAAGCACCTACAAACGTTTTTTGGCCAGGATCCGAAAGCATTGTGTGAAAAGACGCCAGCGTTTCCTTAGCCAGGATGAAGCCCACGCAGCCTGGGGCCCCGCAACGTCTGCCTTCGCTGTTTCTAACCCTTTACACCCCGGGACAAGAACTCCGGTCCTCTGGCCAGGCCGCCTGGCCAGGGCCAGCCTACTCTGCCACTGCAGTTGGCTTCCCCAGGACCAGTTTCTTTCTTTCTTTCTTTTTTTTTTTTTTTGACAGGTAGAGTTAGTGTTGAAATGAAAATTCATTTATCTAGAATAGCGGATATCTAGAACTAGCGGATGCTGAATATCAATTGCTTTTTGCTTCTGTACTGCGCTGCTTGCTCAGTGACTTAATGCAGGATGTCCAGCATAAGAAAAGGCGGGGGGAGGGGATAATGGTACCTCCATGACAGGCTTCACAAACTCCAGGAAGACGGGAAGGCCCAGTTCTTAGAAAACGAAACTTGGTAAATACTTCCTGAAATGAGTGGTCTCCTACTTCCTAGTGTGACCACTTCCTTCTGAGATGCACCCAAAAAATGCTCAAATTTGGCCGGCGCCGTGGCTCAACAGGCTAATCCTCCGCCTTGTGGCGCCGGCACACCGGGTTCTAGTCCCGGTCAGGGCGCCGAATTCTGTCCCGGTTGCCCCTCTTCCAGGCCAGCCCTCTGCTGTGGCCCAGGAGTGCAGTGGAGGATGGCCCAAGTGCTTGGGCCCTGCACCCCATGGGAGACCAGGAAAAAGCACCTAGCACCTGGCTCCTGCCATCGGATGAGCGCGGTCCGCCGGCCGAAGCGCGCCGTCCGCGGCAGCAATTGGAGGGTGAACCAACAGCAAAGGAAGACCTTTCTCTCTGTCTCTCTCTCTCACTGTCCACTCTGCCTGTCAAAAAAAAAAAAAAAAAAAAGCTCAAATTTAGGTAATTGACATATGAAGAATAAAAACTAGCATGCGTGCGTAATGATGAATATACTTGTTTACTCAAGTGTATAAAAACGCTGAGGAGAGAGGCGGGGCTTCTCACCCCCGCACTGCACTATGTTGTATGTGTCAGTGGGAGCCCCAGCTCCTGGCAATAAAATAATAAATCCTCTTGCCCTTGAATCTGTGACTGTATTTGTGGGTTAATTGGGAAAGGTCTCGGATCCCATAATTCAACATTAGAAAGTGAGAGAGAGAGAGAGACAGAGAGAAAGGTCTTCCTTCCGTTGGTTCACCCCCCAAATGGCTGTTATGGCAGGCGCGCTGCACCGATCCGAAGCCAGGAGCCAGGTGCTTCTCCTGGTCTCCCATGCGGGTGCAGGGCCCAAGCACTTGGGCCATCCTCCACTGCCTCCCGGGCCACAGCAGATAGCTGGCCTGGAAGAGGAGCAACCAGGACAGAGTCCAGCACCCCAACCGGGACTAGAACCCAGGGTACTGGCACCACAGGTGGAGAATTAGCCTAGTGAGACTTGGAATTCACAAGCAAGCGTGATGGATCTGCTGACTTGAGCAGACACCCTAGCCAGTCACAGGCCCAGAAGTCAGCTTTCATCCATGAGAATACAAGAAGGAAAGAAAGACACATTCGGCACAGTTGCAGAACTGGCATAGTATTGACAATGAGGCCAGAAAGCCAAAGGAGGCAGGAGGGCTAAGTGGCTTAATCACGTGAGCTGGGCAATCCCACCATCCTTCGCAGAGCCAGAAAGCAGGGCTACACCACAGGAAGCAATACGGGAGGATGCAGCCAGCCCGTAGAGAACCGTGGGGCAGCCATCCTGAGGCCGGCTACCCAGGGCGCTTTTCGCACCCTGTGTCATAGCTTGAGTTCTCCCAGCTCACGTGTGCCTCGTTCCTTTAGGAGGATCAGAGGGAACAAAAACAACGGGGAAGAAGGGAAGCCATGCAAAGGGCCGTTGCTCTTAGGATAGGGGTGCGAGACGCTGGCACGGGCTGGGGTGGCAGGGGCGGTGGAGACCACGGGTTCTGCTCACACAGCGTCACCTCGTCTCCAAAGGCCAAGTGGACGCACAGAAGCCGAGTAGCAACTAAGGCAGGAGGATGCACTCATTAGCCTTACCCGGGCTGTGTTTTGGGGGACCCAGGTTTAGGGGTGAACATTATCTGATTTCAGTAGTGCCAAAATCCACCAAGGTAAGAGCGCTCCAGTCTCTAACAGGTGAAGTCTCGGAGAGTGGGGTGGAAACCAGTCCCCCGGCCTTCGCCACCTCAGAGCTCTACAGCACGAGGCTGGGGGAGCCGCGGCGTCCTCTGTCCTACCCTCCCCTGTGGCTATCAATTCCACCGCTCGCTGACAGACTCGTCACCTGTCGTAAGCACAGAATCCATTATTATTATCAATAGCGGTAATGGATAATTAAACAACAAATGCACTAATCTCATTAAGCCACTCATTTAATTAATTTATTTTAATTCATGTAATTAGTTAATATGATAATGCCTTCTCTCATCCAAAGTCAGGCCCCAGGCTCTCCAAGAACCATGGATTCTTATTAATGGATTTTCACACGTGCAGAAGGAAGGAGTCTGCGTAGTCGATCAATGTCATAGAGTTGCGTGCTGGGGGTCACTCAGCCCACAGTGAGCCCACTGCTCTGTCCCTGCTGACTCTCTCCCACCCACAGGCACCACGCTCTCACTCACTCTCCTGTCTGTACTTGGCTTTCTCCATGCCTGGACAGCTCTCTCTTTCTTCCTGAGTAACAACATCACAGACTCGGCTTAGGGCCACCTCCTTCAGGAAGCACCCTGACTTCTCCCAGCTGGGGTGGCTGGCTCTGCTAAGGTGCCCCATGAAACACACATCATAGTTACAGAGTAACCCCTGATTGAAATGCAAGCCCTTGGGGCAGGAATTGTGGCACACTGGGCTAAGCCCTCATTTGGGGTGCCTGAATGTCACATCAAAGTGCCAGTTCGAGTTCTGGCTGCTCCACCTCTGACCCAGCTTCCTGCTAAAGCACCTGGGAGGCAGCAGGGGATGACCCAAGGGCTTTGGCACCTGCCACCCATGTGGGGGGTGACTTGCATGAACCTGCAGGCTCCTGACTGGTCTGGCCCAGCCCTGGCTGTTGCCAGCATCTGGAGAGTAGACCAACAGGCAAAAGACCTCTCTCTCTCTCTCTCTCTCTCTCTGTCCTTCAAGTAGTTGAAAATAAATAAGTGGTTTTAAAAACTACGAATCCTGGGGTCGGTATTGTGGCACGGCAGGTTAAGCCACTACCTACAACCATTAGCATCCCATATGAGCACCAGTTCAAGTCCTGGACTTTCTGCTTCCAATCCAGCTCCCTACTAAGGGCCTGGGAAAGCAGAAAAAGATGGAACAAACGTAGAGTCACAGAGAGAGGGAGAGAGAGATCTTCCATCCGCTGGTTCTCTTTCCAGGTGATTGCAACAGCCAGTACTGGACCAAGAGCTGGGAGCTCGCAGCTTCTCCTGGCTCTCCTCTGTGCAAGGCAGGAGCCCAAGCACCCTGAGCATCTTCTACTGCTTTCCGAAGCCCTTTGGCGGGGAGCTGGATCAAAAGGGAAACAGCAGGACTGGAACCGGCGTCCAAATGGGAGTTCGGTTGTTTTGCTTTAGGGTGTTTTAATTTGAAAGGCAGAATTACAAAGAGAGAGAGACAGAGATAAAGAGAGGGGTCTTCCATCTGCTGGTTCACTCCCTAAACAGCTGCAATGGCCAGCGCTGGGGCAGGCTGCAGCCAGGAGCCAGGAGCTTAATCTAAGTCTTCCACATAGGTGCAGGGGTCCAAGTACTTGAGCCATCCTCCAATACTTTCCCAGGGACATTAGCAGGGAGCTGGGTCCGAAGTGGAGCAGCCACGATTCGAACCAGTGCCCGTGTGGGATGCTGGCACTGCAGGCGACAGCTTAACCCGCTGCGCCACAACGCCAGCCCCACATGGGAGTTTTAACAACAACATCGGTGACCACAAACATGGCAGCTGCCACTGTTCCCTGAGTGGCCACTTCCCCAAGCACGTGACACGGGGAGTCCCTGGTCACCGTCACCCCAGCGGGGGCAGAAGAGGTTGTTTCTCCCATTGATTTGAGGGTAAGGAGACAGACACTTTGAGTGGGCGGGTAATCTGCCTAAAGCCACCCACCAGACCCAGGATTCAAACTCACCTGTGCCCCGCCTGTCCCAGAAGGCTCCTCCCCTCCCCCCCCAGGACCTCCTACCTAACAACCTGCACAAAAAATGAATGCCCCAAACGCCCCCCACCACGTCCGATCTTCACAGGGGGAGAAACAGAAGGCGCCATGGCTGAGAGGAGTGACAATGGACGATTTAGAGGAATTATGTCGTTATGTTGCTCTCTCACGGTCACAACTAAGGACATCAAAAATGTCAGCGCTGTTGATGGGATTACATTGTATTCTAAGGCTTAAAACGACAAACAAGCAAAGAACTAATAATTCCATTAGTTGTTAAAAATGGTAATAATCCTGTTGAGCAGGACTTTTATTGCTATGGTAACTGTAAAACCCAGAGATGATAAATAAAAAGTCCCTGCGTGTGCGGGCCCTGTATTTTGTTGCCAATACTCCATCAAACACCGTCACCTATTCGTAGTTAGAAAGTGTCATAATTCGCTGGACAATAACTTTCATCGCTCTACCTGCAAAACACAAAGATAACAAATAATTTTGTCAGCTGGAAATGGGTGATAGTAACTCAGCCGCACCAGCCAGAAGCCTGCGGTTTGATTTCAGTGTAACACCTGCAACCCTGACCTAGAAGCTGATTTTGAATTTAAGGGCGCTGGAACTCTCTCTCGCTCTCTTGCTCTCTCGCTCCCTCCCTCCCTCTCTCCCTCCTACCCTGCCCCTCCCTCTCTCCCTCTCCCCCTTTCTCCCTCTCTTTCCCATTTCTAGTGTTCTCATGGCAAAGAAAGAGCACACTCCGAAACTGCTGGATGGATGGCGGCTCTGCCACCAGCTTGTGGCCCACGCTAGGGCTCGGTCTTCTAATCTGTGGGGAAGACCCCATGTGGGAGTAGGTTGAGGAGGGAGGGGGCGGTGACTCTCGGCAGGGAGCCTGAGGGTTGGCTGTCTTTGCCGGAAGTCTGGCCCCCAGAAGAGAGACAGGTGGCAGGTGTCGAGGAGAGGGGAATGCGAAGTCAAGGGTGTTGTGACTGAACGGATTTGAAAGATCCCAGAAAGCAAAATGCAGGAGAGAAACTAAAAGCAACTACAGCAGGAGCCAGGGCGGAGGGGCAGGCGCATGGGGGTTGCTATGGTTTCAGAGAGCCCCCCCACACACTGCCAAAGTTCACACATTGGAAACAGTCTCCAGTGTAACAATGCCGGGAGGTGGGATTAAGAAAATGGGTTAAAGTCGATATCATGATGAGTGTGCTTTGTCACAAAGGGGAGTTGGGTCCCCTCCTGCTGTCTACCCTCCTGCCCTTCAGCCTTCTGCCAGAGACAACTCTGTCTCAAAAGCCTTTTCCAGATGTGGCCCCCCGCCCTGTATTTCCCAGCCCCCAGGCTGTAAGAAATCAACACCCAGTCTGGGGTGTGGAGTTGTAGGCACCAAAAATGGATGAAGGAGGGGGAAGGAAGATGTTTGAGGAAGCGCTGGCTGGTCCTTTCATCGTGCACCCCAGGACGCTGTCTGGCTTCCCCCAGGCTGGCGCCCAGAACTGACTTGTCCTGGGGTCCTGGAGTGACAGCTCTTAAGTGTCACTCCCCCCTCCCCAGAAAAGCTCAGCAAGGCAAGTTGTCATCAAAGGACCCAAAGGCTTCCGGGGACCCTGGTTTGTCCCAGCGTCTCCAGCTGGGAACTCCTCTCTACAATCTCCCCCAGAAGCTCAACGCCTAAATAAACTTTTTTTTTTTTTAACAATAAAAGAAGAGAGGTGGAGCTCGGCGGCAGCAGGGGGCCCGAGCCTGGAGCTCAGATAGCCTGCAGCAGCATCGCAAGGTTGCAAACCTCCAGCCTGGCTCCTGATCCCCAGGAATTCACTGCCCCTCTGAGTCCTGCTGCAGAGGGCATGAGCGAAGCCAAGCCCTGGGCGGTCTGCGAAAGCCCTCCAGTGCCTGCAGTCCTCAGCTGCACACGTGAACTCTGCTGTCAACTAACCAGACACGTTTAAATTAACTGTCTTTCTCTCTGCCCTGCCTCGTGCCACAGAGGATTTGAGGCAGTGTACCAAGATCCATGCGAGACAAGATGAAAATGCCCAACAACGTAGACAAGAACGGATCATAAAATAAGCACAGAAGGAAGAGAGGTTTCGATCGGAGACGAACTCAAGGCCTCAGCCACTTTGCTGCAAAGAATCGCAGAACGGACTCTGAGTTCTGTAGCGATCACAGCACAAGATGCACGTGGCGCGTGAGAGCCACGGAACCAGGAACCCAACCAGTCTCTGAGCACCCCCCCAACACCAAGAGCAGTGGAGGCAGGGCTGCCAAAGCGGATGTTTTTATGATTTTATTTATTTGAGGGGTAGAGTTACACACAGTGAGAGGGAGAGACAGAGAGAGGTCTTCCTTCCATTGGTTCACTCCTCCAGGGGCCACAACAGCCGGAGCTGTGCTGATCCAAAGCCAGGAGCCAGGAGCTACTTCTGGGACTCCCAAGTGGATGCAGGGGCCCAAGCACTCGGGCCATCTTCTACTGCCTTCCCAGGCCACAGCAGAGAGCTGGATCAGAAGTGGAGCAGTCAGGACTCGAACCGGCGCCCATAGATGGGATGCCGGTGCTGCGGGTGGAGGATCCTACCACGCCACAGCGCCGCCCCCCTGAAATGGAATTTGATTTTATTTCTGACAGTCTGAGGATGCTGTCTCAGGGGTGGGGCTGGGGAGACTTTTTTCTGCCTATGGCCATCTGGAAACTGATGGCGCCATCCACGGGCCATACAGAACGATCCACTCAAAGATCCACCTGCTCTGGATTGGTTGAGTTTCGAGTCCCACCTGGGGTTGCCTGGGCAGGGCCAGAACAAAGGATCTTGCAGGCCTCATGGGGCCACGGCCCGGACCTTCCCTGCCCTTGGTGTAAGGCAAGGTGGGGGCCTTACCTGCCTTCAACAGCTAGGAACTCCCAGGGGTTAACAGAGCCCAGCAGTGCCTACTAACTCCTCCCTTCCAGAACGTTCCAGGTCCTTGACACACAAATGTGGAGGCCATCACAAGAACAGGAAGCGTAACTCAGGATGGCGGTGCTGGAAGATTCCGGTCTGGGATGTGGCAAGTGCACCTCGCTGGCTCTGAGACTCAGCCTGCCCTGTTCTGATCCCAGGAACTCACCCAGAGCCGCGGATCTTCACGCCATCTCCTAACTCCACTGCCCCCCAAAACACAGACTATTCACTCACTCACCCAGGGACGTCGGCCGTCCACAGGTCACCACCAATCCAAGACCTCGCTCCATTCTCAGAAGCCCTCTGGGGAAAACGGACCTGTCCAGTCCCACTTTATAGGTGGGAAAGCTGAGGCTTCGTGAAGTTAAAGACCAGCCCAGGGTGCACAGGGAGAAAGCTGCAGAGCTAGACCTGGGCCACGTCTCCCGATCCTTGCCTGGAGCTCTTTGCGTCCACAAAGCAGCTAAGCCGAGCACATCAGGGCTGAGGGTCAGGGATTGCCAGCCAGTCCCAGGCCAGGCAGACGTCGAGAACCAAGAGGACCAGGGCAATGGACCAAAAGGCTCGTAGGGCACGTTGTTGGCTTACAATCACGAGAGCAGAATTAGTGTCCTCGCGTGCAAAATTCAAACCATAAGCCCTGCTTTGTAGGTGTGTTGATTAGAGCCACCATGTGTGGTGGTGCAGGTCGCGCACTGCACAACCCCAGGGCAACAGCGTGCATTCGTATATCTATTATCACAGTTCCCCAAGTGTACCAAAGAATGGGCACCTTTTCCTAGTGTTCATAAAGGTGCGCGGGACGCTGGCAGAAGCGCTGGTGGGCGCCTTACGGGTGAATGATTGGTGTCTAGTGACGGCACCGAGTAAGCCGGTGACACCACCAGCTCCCCATTCCTCTGCAATATGAGGACGGCTGGGTTCGCTCAGCCTGCCTCACCTTGCGAGAAGAGCCTGGATTTTAAGATGTTTGTGTAGGCACACCGGGGCGCCGCTGAACACAAGTGTGGGGAATGCATAAATTGGGCCAGGAAGCCCAGGGGAGGCCCTGGCCCCCAGGAAGGATCCTGATATACAGGAAGCAGCCATGCTGCAGGCGGGGCTCAGGGTGGGCGGATTTGGGGGTTGGGAGGACGGCGTCCCCGCCCCCGCGGCCACGGGGCCCACCCTCACAGGGCAGACGGTATGTGGCTGTCTCGGGCCGGGCCGGGAGGTCACGTCTGCACACCCAAGCAGTCTGCGCGGTGATGAACTCCGCCAGGAAGCAGGCAGAGAGCAAGGGAGGAGGCAGAGCAGGCCGGGAAGGGACTTGGGGGAGGAAGGGGGTGGGGGAGAGAGCGAGAGAAAGGCTGAGCGAGCCGGAGCGGGGCGGACACGACACAGAGCCCGGGAGCAGAATGCGACTGAGACGAGATGGGAGTGGACATAGACAGGACCACGGGAAAGACCCCCAACATGTGGGAGAGCCGGGGAGAGGAGACAGCCTGGCGGGATCCACCTAGGAACCAGAGCGCCCTTGGTTTTCAAACCTCGGCGCTGCCCATCGTCCGCACCATCTTGGGGGTCCCTCGCATCCCCCACATCCCCCGCGTCCCACGCCTCGGTTTCCTTGGCGCCCTCCTTGGCGCTGCCCCGTCCCCACCCACCCCTGTGCCCAGGCCAGCGCGCTGTGGGCCTTGGGAAGCTGCAGAACAGCTGCTGCACCGTGCGTGCCTGCGTGAGGACATGGTGCGCTTCCCCCTGGCCCGCGGCTTAGGCTGGGCTCAGGCCAGCCCCGCTGCTGGGTTTAGGGCCTGGCACGGGGGACCCAGGAAGCGGGGGAACCTCCTCGGGATGCGGGGAGCCACCCGGCAGCTCTGGGGTGTTTCTCTCCAGGGCTCTGGGAGAGGCCGGGGCGAACGGGCGGCTAGGAGAGGGAAGCCCTGGGCGCAGGCCCGTGTGCCTGGCTTGGCTCCCCTCTTGCCTGGGTGTCAAGAGCCCATAAAACAATTAGAGCCCTGCGGGGCGTGTGTGTGCCTTGTAATCTGGGCAGTGATAAGGGGCCCCCTTGCAGCTGCGGGACAAGAGAAGCTGCCCCATAAACCCGGGTCACCAGCAAGGCACCGGGGTGAAAAGGTAAAAGGAGGAGCGGGCGGACCGCGCCCTGTCCCGGGGAACGTCTCCAGCTGGATTCTGACCTGGGTGGGGGAGGGTTCCTCCTTGGGCTCCATGGACGCTGCTGGGGCAGGCGGCGGGGACGCCCAGGGGCGGGCGGACCCTCTGCCAAATCCTGAACTGTCTCTGTTCCGAGCCCAAGACCCTGCCACCTGCCCCTCGCCTGCGGACCCCCGGAGCCACCCTCTCCCTCCATAGGGGGTCATGGGGACTCTGCTTGAGCCCCGGCCCTCACCGCCCTGGCTGAGTGGCCCTGCCCAGGTCTGCACCCCGCCCCTGCCCACAGCTCTGGTTCCCCGAGCGCCACTGTCATGGGCAGGGCCAGGGGAGGACAGAGGCCGGGGGCGGCCCTGGGGGTGGACTGTCCCTGTACTCAGCTGCTGTGTCTCGTTGGACCCCGCCACATTGAGGGGGAGGGGGACCTGCTCTCAGAGAGCAACCGAAGGGCCAAAACCCATTGCTGAATTCCCCTCCTGTGTGTCCCATGAGTGGACTGCCGAGGGTCTGGGGTGAGGGCTCAGCTCTCGATTGGTCCCCTGAGAAGGAGGCGCCAGGTGCCCTTCAGTCCTCGCCGTCCCGCTAAGGTTCCAGGCGATGTGAAGACGGGCAAAATGAGCCCAAGCTCGTTCATGCCTGAGCATGGCCTGGGCAGGGAGGCCAGGAGCTGGCAACGTCTCTCCCTGGCTCAGGGCGGGTCCTCCATCATCATCGCCACCTCCTGGGTATCATGTCCCTGCCTGTGAAATGAAGGCCTTGGGTTTGATGACCACAATTCTGTTCTGGTTTAAGACTCTCATCCAACCAGTCGGCCCTGGGATGCGGGAGGGGGCTGTGCCCAGCCGGGAAATGGCCCAGCACTTCTTGAGAACATGAGAGTTTTTTAGAGACAGAGCTGGGCGGGGTCCTCAAATATGTTCGTTCAGGTTGCGCACTGCACAAAGGTGCTCAGCAGAGATGGGGTTGGGCCCTGAACCATAGCCTGGGTTCAGCTCACCAAGCTGAGCACCCGGGCACAAGGTAGACCTGGAGGAGCTCCTTCTAACGTGCCCAGCGGGGCCACAGGGCTCGTGGCGGTCCCCAACTGGGATACAAAGCTCATTTCCGGTGCCTCCTGGCTCTGTAGCCTCAGGGAATTTCAAGACCCTGAAGTGCAGTGTTATGGTAACGGGATCCAGGTTTGTCACCTGGCAGGAACAATGTGACGCTGAACTGAGAAAATGTGTTGCCGTTGCGAGCGCAGAAGCTGGCCCAGAGCTGGCACTCAGCCAAGAGACTCTCCTTCCCGCCCATGCCCCGGTGCTAGCAATGCTGCCCCCAGAGACCCCCGCAGGTGGGCCCCAGCACGGCCCACCCCCTCCCCCGCCTGCCACCAGCAGTCCCAGCAGTCCCCTTTTGTCCTGGCAGGGTCTGGCAGCACCGTGGCCATCCGGAAAGGGGCGTGATGAAGACGGCCCGCGCTCATTGTAACAACTTTCGCATGTGAACCCAAGAGCTTTTAACAGGTGCCCCCGCTCCCCCTGAATGGCTTCTTCATCTCCTCTCTCCGCTTGCTTCTCCCATTTCCCATTCTCGAAACAAAGAGACTGAAGTGTGGCCGTGGGCCCCGTGTGTCCCCACGGAGAGGCCTGGAGGGGTCAGCTGCTTCCATTTCTCCCTCCAGGATGCGTGAAAGCCTCATGGGACATTATCTAATTATCATACTCTCCGGAGCCCCCCCCCCACCGCGGCCTGCTTCCCACAGCACTGAGGGGGGCTCCCAGCGGGCACAGTCACCCACTGTAGGACCGGCCAGGCTCTGAAAGGAGCCAGTGGGGGGACACACTTTCCTGGCTCTGTCCCTGGCTGCCCTCATCCTCGATCAAGTCTTGCCTTCAAGTTGTCACCCCCACGGCCCTGTGCTCTCTCAGGATCTAAGGACAGGACCACTTCCCGAAGAATCTGGGTTGTCTACACTCGGCCCCTCCCCCGAGCCTTCAGTGGCTCTGTTGCTTCCGGATTAATCCAGTTCACTTCATTGGCCACCTGCTCCACGTGAGTAAATGAGCCTCAGTTTACCCTCTCATGCGGCTCGGGTTCTGCTTGGGACAGAGACAGTTACAGCAGAGGCTGGGAGGTGAACCGGAAATAAGCAGAACAGCGGCCAGTGGCCACGCCGCAGGGGGACTCAGAGGGCGGAGCAGCGGTGTGTGCCCAGGGCTTGCAGGGCTGTGGCCAAAGAACGTGTAAGTGTTCAGGCTGGTGTTTTACAAAGGAAGCAAGAGACCCAGAGAGGGCAATGAGTTCCCCAAGGTAGCACAGCACAGCAAGGGAGCGGTGGAGCCAGGACAAGAACTCAGAACTCCCCCAGTCCGCCTTGGGGTGCTCTTTGTTCTGCCCCAGAATTTCAGCAGCGCTGCAGCCTGGCCCTGTGAGGAGACAGGACGCTGGCACCGTGGACAAAGCAGTGGTGTGACCCGGGGGAGGACAGTAAGGCTAATGAAATGGGGAGCATCTGTATACGGGGCTGGGAATTCTGAGACTCAACACACAGCCAGCAACACAACGCTCTCTGGAGCAAGAAACATCAGGACAAGTGAGGCAAAGCTCTGTTGCCCGAGGCCCTCGGAAGTGGCCGGCAGGAGGTAGGGGGAGGGGACAGCAAGCAGGGAACTCTCCGACCCCAGCCATAACAGGGCCTGAGCCCCGGCTGGGTGATGGACAGGAGGAAGACACCAGGCAGGCAAAGTGCGCAGAGCAGAGATGCCCCAGTGAGGGACCAGAGAGAGGGAGGCGAGGACGGGGCCCTCGGCTCTCCCAGGAGGAAGACCAAGAGTGACCCAGCCAGGCTGTGGAATCCCCTGGAGCCCCTGGACTGGGAGGGCAGCCCAGCGGTCAGCAGGCCCCCACTCCTCGGCTCCAGCCTCTGATCCCAGACCTTGGGCAGCTCCCAGCCCAACCTTTCGCAGGGGAGATGTGTGCTTTTCTCCCCCAACCTGCCCATCACTCTGCACTTTTCCCAGGAGAGTCCAGGGACACCTCCTCCAGGAGGCCTGCCCTGATTCTGCCAGCAGCCTCCGCTATGGAATGTGTGCAGGTGTGTGGGTTACCTGCCCGCTCCTTGGCAGCCGGCTCTGTGCCTTTATTCACCGAAGCACGCACACAGAGCCCGGAGGGAAGGAACTGCAGGAAATGACATTGAAGGAGGAGGGGGAGGGTTGCAGGTGAGGTCCTTAAGAGAGGGAATACAGCCCCCAGGGTTAGAAACCATGTGGGGCAGGGGTGGGTTATTAGGGACCAGCCGTGTGTCCAGAAAGGGGTGACCGCTCATTAAACGTGTTTTAAAGTGTTAAACTGAAGTGGCATTAACCAGTGGTCCTGGGCGGCTAGGGGCTAAATTGCTCAGGGGAGAGTGTAGAAAGGTGCATTGGGACCAGCTTGGGAGGTCAGAGGTCGACGGTCAAAGGTCAAAGGCTTACCTTTAACAGAGGGTGGTGAGAAAGCATCCAGGCTTTTGAGAAAGGCCCTGTTTGGAGAAAGAGGAGGCTGGGTCTCAGAGAACACCGATTTCCCTCCTAGTAAGAGGGATTGTGGGGCGAGAGCGCCCCCTGCTGGGGGGCGAGCGCTCCTCTGAGTTACAAGAGACATGACTGGGCCCCGTGGTGCCTGTGGGCAGGACCAGGCCACTGCCCACACCAGTGGGGCACAGGGCAAGAGCCTCTGTGCAGACCCACGGGGCAAACGCATCGCGGCCCTGTGCCCCAGGGCCCCGCGTGCTGGCATGCCTTCCTCCAACGTCCCGGGGCCTCGTGCAGCGCCTGGGACCAGCCGGGTCCCCTGTGCCTGCCCGGAGGGCTGCTGCAAGCCCAGTCTGGGTCCCATGCAGACTGAATCCCATCACTCAGGGGCACTGCCTGCTAGCCACATTTTAGAAAGATTTGGGCAAGATAGAGTCCAGTTAAAAAGACATGGCACCGTGGCTGAGACGTGGCTCAAGACACCCACACCCCACACTGGGGTGCCGGGGGCCGAGTCCCAGCTCTGCTCCCACCGCAGTTTCCGACCGTGCACCCTGGGAGGCAGTGGCGACGGCACAAGTAAGTGGGTTCCTGCTCCCCACGCACGCTGGAGCCCTGATCAACTTTCCAGCTCCCGGCTTCGATCCGACCCCAGCCCTGGCCATTGCAGACAGCTGGGGGATGAACCAGTGGATGGGAGACCTCTCTGCCTTTCTGCCTTTCAAATATATTAAATAAATAGACTGAGAACCATATCTGAAGACACGGTAGGCTTGGTCAGAGCTGCTTCTGTACTTTTTGCATGAACTCCTGCACGGTTTCTCGTCTCCCTTGCAGCTGGCTGGGGTGTGATTTTGGTTCATGGCAAAGGAATGGATTGAGAAGTGTGCCACCTCCAAACCAAGGCCGTGACAGAGCCAGTGTGCCTTCCTCTCGCCACAACCGGAAGAGAAGGACTGGGGCAGCCCTGCAACAGGGTGGGAGAGGCTGGCATCCCTGAGTCACCACGTGGAGGAGCCACCCGCCCCTCACCCACGCATCACCTGCATGAGACATGGACTCTGCCTGGACTCAGCCAGGGAGCTGGGTGATCGTCACAAGGCTGCTCTGGCCACTACGGGGCTGGGGGTATATGAAGGGGAGAGATGCCAGGGTTGAGCCCGGCGCAGGATGGGCGGGTATGAGAAGCCTTAGGCGGCAGAAGCACCCAGAAGCCAGCGGGGGAGCAAGCCGTGTCTGCAGAACTCCAAGGCAGACACAACGGGGGCCACACGGGGGCCTCACACAGGGCCTTGGGGCCGCGAGGAGGGTGAGCAGTTAACACCGAGAGATTGCACAGGAAAGGCGTGGAAGACAACGACCAGCGTGCCCGGGCTGACCACTCCCCAGCGCCAGTGCTCTGGGCCTTTGTCCCAGTGTTGTGAGCTGGCAGATGGACGGATGGCCGCTCCCCAGCGCCATGGGACACGGCTCCCCAGCTTCCCGCCACCTGCAGACTCGGGGCCTTCGTGGGTTGATCCAAGGAGCAGACACCCCTGGGTTCTAGTCCAGGTCTGTCCATCCTAACTGTGCACCAGAAGCAGGAAGGGCCTCCTCTCTGGGCCTCCGTTTCCCCTATGTAGGAGAAGGTGGGTTGGATCCACATATTCAGCCAGTAATTTTTTTTTTGACAGGCAGAGTGGAAGTGAGAGAGACAGAGAGAAAGGTCTTTCTTTTCTGTTGGTTCTCCCTCCAGTGGCCATTGCAGCCGGTGTGCTGCGGCCGGCGCACTGCGCTGATCCGAAGCCATGAGTCAGGTGCTTCTCCTGGTCTCCCATGGAGTGCAGGGCCCAAGCACTTGGGCCATCCTCCACTGCACTCCTGGGCCACAGCAGAGAGCTGGCCTGGAAGAGGAGCAACCGGGACAGAATCCGGCGCCCCGACCGGGACTAGAACCCGGTGTGCCGGTGCCGCAGGCGGAGGATTAGCCTAGTAAGCCACGGCGCCAGCCACAGCCAGTAATTTTTTTTTTTAATATTTTATTTATTTATTTGAGAGGTAGAGCTAGAGTGAGGGAAAGACAGAGAGAAAGGTCTTCCATCTGCTGGTTCACTCCCCAAATGGCTGCAACAGCCAAAGCTGGGCCCCTCTCCCTCTCCCTCTCCCTCTCCCTATCCCTCTCCCTCTCCCTCTCCCTCTCCCTCTCCCTCTCCCCTCCCTCAGGAACCAGGAGCTTCTTCCAAGTCTCCCATGCAGGTGCAGGGGCCCAAGTTTTGAGGCCACTGCTTTTCCAGGCCATCAGCAGGGAGCTGGATCAGAAGAGCAGCTGGGACTTGAACCGGCGCCCCTATGGGATGCCAGCACCGAAGGCAGAGGATTAACCTTCGACACAACGCTGGCCCCATGATATTGATGGTGAGAAAAACTAAGCAAAATGGGTGGGCTGGGTGGATGGTTTTGTCTCCTGCAATGGTACAAGGCGGCACCCATTCAGGAGAGACAAGTCAGGGACCCAGCTGGCCCTCCCGCCTGAGCTCACCTGGCCGCTGAGTCCAGCCCAGGCTTTCCCGGCTCTGCCTGGGGCATGAGAGGGCTTGGACTGCTTTTTTTTTTTTTTTTTTACCAGTGTGCTGATGGTATCATCAGGTTAAACAGCTGGGCTGTGAGAGGTCAGCAAGAAAATTGGGGGCACCTGAGATTCTGGCAGCTCCTCTATCAGCGGCTTGCCCAGAGCTCGGCCAGCCACAGCGCTCCCGTGAGCTGCAGGGGGACAGCCAGTGCCCCTAGGGTCAGAGAGCCAGGCCTTCCCACCCTCCCTCAGCTCGGGTGCCCCCCAGGCACTCACCTGGCAGGAAGGAGGAGCCCCAAGGAGAGCACTCACACCCCCTGCCCCAAGCCACCCGCTCCCACTGCAGATGTTTTTAGATTGGTGCTGAATGACACCAGCATGACAGGAATCCTTGCAAAAACGTTAAAACATCAGGGACAAGAATCTAAGTCCTTTGGGTCACTGGAACCTACCCCCAGCCTCTGAGCCCCAGAAGCCACCGGGACCTCTCGGCCAGAATCCTGCCTTCTTTAGTGCCTTCTCTTTGGATCATGTGTAGTAAATTGTTGGGGGTTCTAACAAAAATATCAAACGGTATCACGTTTACATAAAGGCCATGTCGCTGAACACATTTTATACCAATGGTACCTGAACCTAGGCGACTTACCTGAGCCCCCTGCATCTCAGTGCCTTCACCTGTGCAGTGGGCATCTAAACGGTACCTCCCCACCCCTGCCCCAGCATCGGTGGAGCACACACATGAGGGCTGGTGAGTGGCAGCCTTTATGGGGGTTTCGTCCTCATTGGTGCTGTGCAAATAGACATCTTTGCTCAGCTGTCTGCCTCGGATACCTTTCCAGGTTAATGTGTTGGTTTACCCCCATCTTTTCACCTGCCGTCGTGCATCCCATAGCGCACATCTCTCTAATTGAGCCATTCCCTTTGGCTGCACATTGAGTTTTGTTTTGTGGGTTTTTTTTTTTTCCAAATTTTAACTGCAGTGAACATCCTGCCATAAGCACACCATGAAATATTTTAAACATTCTAAATCCTCAGAACTACCCCTGAGATAGATCATCATTTACCGGCTTCTGCAGTAGGGAAACTGAGGCTGGCACAGTCAAAGGGCTTTGGGGGAATCGAGGCATGAGTCGTCTCCATGGTCCACGCTTTCTGCCCTGCCCCAGGCCACATCCCCTGCCCCACCAGGGGTCCCCACCTCTGAGCACCCCTTAATTTACATTGGAAGCTCATTGATTGAATGGATCCTTGTCCCTGAGGTTGTGGGTCTTCTTCCTCACCCCTGGCTACTGGGGTCCACTTTCCAGGGAGAGGAAGGGGAGCCCCACCTGGAACCTGTGCTGGTTGTCTGTGTCCAGGCCAGCGTCCTCGCTCTTGCTCCAAGGCTCTCCTCTACCTTGCAAAGGAGCCCCGGGGGCGACAGCCTCCACAACCTCTGGCCCCGGGGTCCTCGGCCAGGCTCTGCCGCTGGGGGGGCCTGGCAGGGATCTGCAAGGTGGACATGAAGGGGGAGCCCAACCTCAAGGGCTGGCAGCTCCTGGGCACCCATGGTGCTGCTGCTACCAGCCCGGGCGGGGGCAGGAGCTTCCCGGAGCACTGTGGCTGCTCCCGCCAGGCCTCTGAGACACGGGCTGCAGCTCTGCGGGCGGAGGTCCCCAGCCGGGTCAACGTCCCTGTCCCCTAACCTCTGACCCCTCCTAGCTGCTGATTCAGCAGTAAATCATCATGCCTGGAACACACACACGCAGCCTCCTGATTGGGCCGATAGAAAAGGCAATGCCAAAGCAAGGAGCATTGACTTCCCACTGAACTACTGATTTAGGAAAAGGGTTGAAATCTGACAAAGCTTTCTGTATCTTCCACTCATCCCCCTGAAGAGCTGTGACGCAGAAATGACCCGAATTCACAATGCAGGGCAGGAAGGGGCTGAGTTTTGGAGACAGATCGGGAGTGGCCCTGGCCAGCAGGCCACTGGTGATCGGCTTCCTCCCTTCTCTGGGCCATTCCGTCATTGGCCTTGACCAGAGGCATCTGTGCTGCCCCCTCCCACCCCGTGCCACAGCAGACATCACTAATCGAGCCTAGGCTTCTTTCTCTGAAGAGTCCAACAGGGTCTCCCCATCTTTCTCTCTGTGAGCTTCTGGCAGCCGGTTAAGCAACACGGACCTGCAAGTGGGGGAGGCCCTCCTTGGAGCAGCATCTTGCTCTCCTGAACCAGAAAGGTTGGGGGCAGAGCAGGGTGGGTCCTCAAAAGTGCTTTCCTGGGGACCGGTATTGTGGTGCAGAGGGTAAAGCCACCTCCTGCGATGCCAGCATCCCATACAGGTGCCCGTTCAAGTCCCAGCTGCCCCAGTTCTGATTCCAGCTCCCTGCTCGTGCCCCTGGGAAAGCAGTAGAATATGGCCCCAGTGCTTGGGCCCCTGAACCCACGTGGGAGACCCAGAGAGAGTTCCAGGCTCCTAGCTTTGATCTGGCCCAGCTCCAGCCATTGTGGCCCTTTGAGAAGTGAACCAGCAGATAGATCGACCCCTCTCTTTCTCTCTCTCTCTCTCTCTCTCTCTGTAATTCTGCCTTTCAAATAAATAATAATAATAAAAAAAATCTTGCTTTTGAAACAGTGCTCTGTAGCAGCAATGCTGTCTCGGGAGCCAGCGTTGCCACCTGGCCATGGGCTCAGCTCACCCCTCCTCCCACAGCCCTGCCACTGGCAGGTGGGTTCGGGGGGGGGGGCTAATCTCCAGGGTCCCCTGAGCGGGTTAGCAAGGGCTTAGCCTAATCTGCAGCCCAGGCGCCAGGAGGCCCTTCATTAAGCATTAGGAGATAATCCTGATCGTATCAAGCAATCTTTCCTGGTCCTGGGAGCAAAGAGATCCACACGCACAAAGCCAGGGGAGGACGCAGGGGTGTCGCTGCCTCCTGCTGCTATTTTCACTCTACTGTGACCACTGGAGGGCACAGCCCGATGTGGCGGCTCAGCACCCCCTCGCGGGCCATAGAGCCCCTCAGTGCCGCAGACAGGGTGCCCTCACACAGACCAGTGACGAGCCCCAGGACACACCCTACCAGCTCTGGTTCAAGTGTCCCCTCCCAAACCCACATTGAAATTTAATCCCCATTGTGGCAGCATTAAAACAGGGGGACCAGTTCCTGGGGCCAGCATGTGGCACAGCAGGTAACATGGCCACCTGTGGCACCAGCAGCCCATACAGGCACAGGTTCGAGTCCCAGCTGCTCCACTTCCATCCAGCTCTCTGCTGTGGCCTGGGAAAGCAGTAGAAGATGGCCCAAGTCCTTGGGCCCCTGCACCCGTATGGGAGACCCAGAAGAAGCTCCTGGCTCCTGGCTTCAGAACAGCCCAGGCCTGGCCATTGCGACCATTTTGGGGGTGAACCAGCAGAGGGAAGACCTCTCCCTCTCTCCCTCTCTCCCTCTCTCTCTCTCTCTCCCTCCTTCCCTGTAACTCTACCTTTAAAATAAAATGAATAAATTAAAAAAAAAAAAGAGGTGATCAGGTCCTGCCCTCTTGAGTGGACCCCTGCTGTTACCTTGCTGTCTTGAGAGTGGGCGGGTTTTCCTGGATTTCCTGGGAGCAGGTTCCTCGGCTCTCTCCCGCTCCCAGCCCCCCCCCCCATCTGCCCCCTCGCCCAGTAGCTTGCCCTTCCACCCTCTGGGTTCACACCCTTGTCTTCCCAGCCACGAAAGCACCCTCTGTGCACCAGTGGCCCAGTCTGCGGTAGCATAGAGGACAGGCTAAGACACCGTCCAGCCCAGAACTCCCGGCTTGCAAGCCAGGGCTGCTTCTCCCACACTCCGCTGCCTCCCTCGCTCAGGGCTGGGTGATGGGAGACGCCACTATGGCTGCTGCTAAGAGCGCTGTGTGCCACACGCCAGGAGCAGGGGATGCCCAGCATTGAAGATGGCGGGGACCACGGAGGAGGGAGACGCTGCCACCAGCTACCCGCTACATGCAACCTGAAAGTCGCTGTCCTCTCTTAGTCTGTCTTGGTCCAGTGTCCACCCCTCGCATGGCAACAGAAGAGACCAGGGACTCCGTTAGGACTGTGTTGGTGCCTGAATCCTCAGTATTTCAGAATGTGATTGTATTTGGAGTCAGTGCCTTTAATAGGGCGCTAATGGTAAAACAAGGCCATCAGGGTGGGCCCTAGCCCAGTATTAGTAGTGTCCCTATAGGGACAGGGGACGAGGACACAGGCAGGCAGAGGAGGGGCTGGTGAGGCCCAGGGAGAAGACGGCCGACTGCAGGCCAAGGAGGGAGGCCTTGGAAGACACTGACCCCTGGATCTTGGACTTCTGCCTCCAGGACTGCCCGGCAAGGCTCCGAAGCCCACAGTGCACATCCCAGCAGCCCCGGCAAACAAAGGCAGGCCCTTATCCCCGGCCCACTGTCTTCCTCTCTCTCTCTGAAGATACCCCCTGCTCCCAGAGGCTGCAGATATGCCATGGCGGAACAAGGGACTCCCAGCTGGAGGGAGAGAAATGAACGAGGAATTGTATCCACCCAAGATTCACTGCACACCTGTCAGGTACCAGGCTGGGTTCCAGGCACTGCGATATGATAACACACAGGACAGGCATGGTCTCATGTCTGGGGGTGGGGGGACGCCGACACGCACACACCTGGCCCACTTTCCACTGAGAGCCGGGTGCAAACCATGCATGCACAGGCAGTCATGTCCATGTCCAGGGTCCAGAGAGGCTGAGTGAGCTGCCCAAGGATGCACAGATGATTCGTGGCTGAGCCTGAGCCGAGGAGAGTACCAGCCCCTGACCAGAGACACAACCAGAAGAGCGATGTCCAGACCACGCTGCACATCCACAGCCAGATGACCTGGGTGCCCACACCCTTCAAATAAGTGCCCGGTGCAGCCGGGCACTCACTCTAACGAGGTGCTCCAAGCTCCGGGGTTTCTGCAGCCGGGGGGGGGGGCAGAGTGGGTACAGGCTTTGCACACGGAGGTGCTCTGCCAGGGCTGTGGGCCAGCTGCTCCCAGGCTGGACGCTGTGAGTCCCAGTCATGTGCTCCTTCCACAGCTCAAAGCCCAGCTGGCTGAGCTGCTCCTCGCCCTCCCCTGGGGGATCCCACGAGTCCAAGCCTCTCTGGCTTCAGCCCAGCCACCTGGCAGCCTTGTCTTAGCCTCAGCCACTAGGCCATCTCCTTAAAATGTAGATCCTCAGGGGCTGGGAGCAAATGTTCAGGGGTCCCTGCAGGGCACTTCCATGTCACCAGGGACCGGGAGTGCCCACCCTGCCCTACACCTGAACCAGAGAAATAGAGTTGGACTGAGTTACACGTGAGACAAAAAAGCTTTCTGATATTACACAAAAAGAATTAGGCACGTGATGTGCCCACAAGAGAGCAGACGTGGGGCCAGGTGCTGCCATGCGAAGGCAGGGCTCACAGCCCAGGGCGCAGGGGCCGGGTGTGCTGAGGGCTTTCTGCACTTCTAGAAAGTGACTGTTCCCAGAGAGCCCAGCAGGAGGCAGCAGAGGGCCAGAGCAGCCCAAAGGGCTCTGGGTTCAGCCATGCAGACCCACATTCTAATCCGGGCTATGCCACGGCCAAGCTACATGACCCCAGGCAAAAGAATCATCTCCGGGACTCAATTTTTAAAGAAAAAAAAAGAGAGAGAGAGAGCAGGGAGGAGTGAGACTAAGGCATTTTCCAGCCATAATATTTGAGGATTCACAAGAGGCTGTGTCCCTAGCTATGAGGCCCGAGCACTCATCGGCCTCGATACGCAGCCCGTCTCCAGCACTCACAGCTCTGTGACCTTGGGAAGGTCACTTGACCCCTCTGTGCCTCAGTTTCCATGTCAATCAAAACCAGAAATGATAACAGCACCTGTGCTTCATAAGGTCCTTAGAAACAGTAGGTGGAGGCCAGCATTGTGGCAGAGCGGGAAAGCCACCAACTGGGATACCAGCATCCCATGTGGGTGCCGGTTTGTGTCCCAGCTGCTCCATCTCTGATCCAGCTCCCTGCTAATGGCCTGGGAAAGCAGTGGAGGATGGCCCAAGTGCACCCACATGGAAAACCTGGAAGAAGCTCCTGGCTCCTGGCTTGGACCAGCCCAGCCCTGGCTGTTGCAGCCATCTGAGGAGTGAACCAGTGGATAGAAGACCTCTGTCTCTCTCTGTAACTCTATTTCAAACAAAGAAAATAAACTTTTTTAAATATAAAAATGGAATAAATTAATTAAGTTTTACAAAGAAGGAAAGAAAGAGGTGGATGATACACTCCCTGGCCTCCCTCCAAGGACCACATGAGCATTCGCTGCTCTTATAAAGTGAGTGCTCTCAAATCCCGAGCATTCCTTTAACAATCTCCTAACATCAGGCAGACCAGGAGGCAGCCTAACACGGGGACAATCCTAAACTCTGGGATGATTTGGAAGCAAAGCAGTTTTCAAGTGCCCAGTATTCCCTCCCCGACTCTGGTCTGGCAATGAGCAGTGTCACCAGGGGCATCTCGTCCACCCCAGCCCAGCTCCCCGAGGAACGTGCATGCATCCGCAGCGTAGCCAGCGAGCACTCTCCATCCCCCAGGCTCAGCGACTGGGTCAGGAACAGGCACGTGACCCAGACCAGGCCAATCAAGGAGAGGCCTCTGGCTAAAGTCATGGGGAAAGAGACACCCCATCTGGCACAAAGAAGTGAAAGCCAGGAGCTCCCCGGGGGTAGCTCAGGTGCCACGGGGAGCCAGAAGATGAAAGCCAGACTTCGAAGGGCATCATCTGCGCTCAGAGCCCGGCACACCCAACTCCAGACCCCCGAGGATTATGGGATGTCTGCCCTCCACCCTTCAGTGCCCTGACCCAACGTCTCTTTCTTGATGGAATGGAAGGGAGATCCTGCCTCAATAACCTAGTGTGCCCATTTCACAGATGGGGAAAGTGAAGGCGTGTTGGGCACGATCACACAGGTGATAGAATTTGGTTGAACATGGTCTGCCCATCTCCAAAGACCAGGCCTTCTGCTTTCTATAAACCCGCTGGGCCTTCCAAGTGGGTTTCAAGTCTCATTCAATGAGGGAACAGATCAACCACATTTTGGCGTAAGTGCCTGCTGGGCATGGCTTGCCAGGGCAGGGGGAGGGGCGAGGCCAAGCAGATGAGGCCCGTGAACTCCAAGAGTTCCCAGTGTGGTGGCGACAGCCATGTCTGCCCCACAGCAGCCTCTGGACCTCTTCTGAGTGAGCCTTGTGGCCATGGTCAGCATTTCAAACCTCCTCGTGATACAGCAGAACCCCCTTACCCACGGATAAGGTACCCACTTGTCCGTTAATATTCAATGGAAAATTCCAGAAATGAGCAATTCACGAGTTTTACGTTGTGAGTAAGGAGATGCCATCTCGCCCTGTTACCCTCTCTCCCAGCATGATGTGAATTATTCCTATGTCCACTCTGTATTCAAATAAGCTGCCCACCTGCTATCAGCCAGCTGCAGCCAAGGTTATCTGGTCAACCTCCATGGCCCGGGAGAAGCACATTGGTGCTGGGATTCAGACAGGCCACGGAGAAGCCGTAGAGAGCTTGCTTTCCATGAAAAGGCAGACGTTCTCAACAAGGAAAGGAAAACATACACTGAGTTGCCAGCAACGTTCCATCAGGACGAGTCTCCTACCCACGAAGTGACAAAGACATTCCTACTGGTTTCCTGTTGCGCTTCAGACTGCAGGAGGCACAGCCTCCCCGTGAGACCACGTGGTGAGGATGCAGGAGGCGCTGCATTTGTGAGCAGAAAACCTTCTGCACCGGAAAGCATGAGCCGTGGGGCTCGGTACCGTCTACGGTTCCAGGAACCCCCCCAGGGGCGCCACTGTCCACTCCCCAGCTGCCCCCACCCTCACCTGGAAGACTCCTACTCATGCTTCAACACTCTGTGCCCAAATGACCTCCCTGAGGCCTCCCCTGGGAAGGGTCTGGTGGTGGGTCCTTCCGTCCCCCTGGGACGCTGCCCACGCTGCACTCCCAGCCCTGATGACCGCGGCTCACTCCAGCCCGTCTGTATCAGCCAGCTTTCATGACTGAAACGCCTGCAACCAGCAACCTAGGAGGGGCCGAGGTCACCCCGGCTTGTGGTCTCGAGGGGCCCAGGCCAGGGCTGTGTGATGGCAGTGGTGAACACGTGTCGTGGGAGGACCCCACAGCGAGTCAGGTGCAGAGGGAGGCAGGCAGGCACCCTTCTCCTCCCTCCCCAGGGCCTCTCCTGATACAGCCATCCGGAGGACGCCCGGGGCTGCACCCCAGCAACCCCACCCACTTACTTCCCAGGGGCCCCGCCTGCAGACGCCACGCCGGGGTCCAGCTGCCCCCCAATCCATCAACCTCCAGCGTTAAGCCATGAGCATAGAACCTTGGGGTTCACACGGCTGCATCCACTCAACCCAGGGCACCATCTGTAAGTGCCTGGAGGACGTCACCGTGTTCCCTTCATCTTCAATCCCCAGAGCCCAGCACAGGACAAGCTGACACGTTCTTACTGAATGAGGCAGCCTCAACTCAGCAAGGCCTCAAAAGCACAGCCAGGGGCCGGCGATGTAGAGTAGTGGCTAAGCCTCCGCCCGCAGCACCAGCATCCCATATGGGAGCCGGTTCTACTCCCAGCTGCTCCTCTTCTGATCCAGTGCTCTACTATGGCCTGGGAAAGCAATGGAAGATGGCCCTAGTCCTTGGGCCCCTGCACCTGTAGTGGAGACGCAGAAGAAGCTCCTGGCTCCTGGCTTCGGATCAGCTCAGCTCTGCACATTGTGGCCAGCTGGGAAGTGAACCAGCAGATGGAAGACCCCTGTGTGTGTGTGTGTGTGTGTGTGTGTGTGTGTGTGTGTGTGTTTGATTGTATGTATGTAACTCTGACTTTCAAATAAATAAATAAAATACATCTTTAAAAAAAAAAAAAACCCTGTGAGTAGAAAACAAAGCAGGAAGTGCTTAAGAAGCACAAAATAAATGGCCAAGAAACGGAAAACAGTAACCCTCAACCATGAAGACATGCACGTTAACATAGCAATGAGACACACGTTATTTCCGAGTCATGAAGTTGTTCTCCGTTAAGAATTGTTCATTAGGGGCTGAAGATAAGGCATGGTGGGTAAAGCTGCCACCTGCTCCACTTCCAGTCCAGCTCCCTGTTAATGCACCTGGGAAAATAGTGGAAGGTGGCCCAAGTCCATGGGCCCTGCACCCATATGGGAGACTCGGAAGAAGCTCCTGGCTCTGGCTTCGGAGCCCCCGGGCCGGGTGTTGCTGGGAAGCAGGTGCAGCTGCTGCTTGGGGCGTCTGCATCCCAAACCAGAGCACCGGCTTTAGCCCAGCTTCCCACTAACGCATCGGGGCTCAAGGGCTTGGCCCCCCGCCATTCACGTGGGAGACCTGGATGGAGTCCCAGGCTCCTGGCTCAGCCTGGCCCAGCCCTGACTGCATCAGGCATTTGGGAAGTGAACCAACAGATGAAAGATCTCCATCTCTCTCTTTCTCACACTCTGCCTTTCAAGCAGATGCAAATAAATAGATTCCCTGAGATACTTGTATTTTTGTCCCAGGAGTTGATTTCTTCAAAATTGTAGCTTCCTTAGGTTTTCTTGAACAGCTGTCTCTCTTTTCCTTCAATCCTGTGTCCCACTTTGTCTGAGTTTTTCTCACAATATATATACTTTGCTTTTCCACAATCGGTGAGTAACCCCAGTTTGCACAGGTTTTGTGAAATCCCAAAAGTCACCTTTTAACTTTAAATATGTTGTGAAGTTGTTTTAAAAATGTCCTTTATTAGCCATTCAAATCAATTTCATTGAAAAACATGAAAAACAACAGCAAATTAACCTGGAAAAAAATGAAGATGAACTTAACCTGTTAATTTATTTTAAAATTTGGATAAGTAAATTGAAGTTATATAATTTTTTATTTTTTAAATATTTACTTATTAATTTGAAAGGTAGAGTTACAGAGAGGTAGAGGCAGAGGGAGAGAGAGAGAGAGATTGAGAGAGAGAGATCTTCCATTTGCTGGTTCACTCCCTAATGGCCACAACGGCCAGAGGTAGGCCAGTCTGAAGCCAGAAGCCAGGAGCTTCCTCCAGGACCCCTACATAGGCCCAGGGGCCCAAGGACTTGGGCCATCCTCCACTGCTTTCCCAGGCCATGGCAGAGAGCTGGATTGGAAGTGGAACAGCCGGGACTCGAACCAGCACCCATATGGGACGCCGGCACTGCAGGTGGCGGCTTTACCCACTATGCCACAGCACCAGTCCCTGGTTAGACATGGTAAGGTGGTGACCGTACGGCAAAACGCATCCTGACACTAGCAGTTCTGCTTCCAAAAACCATTTAAAGGCGTGAAGAACCGCTCATAATCAAACAGGAATGAGAGGACCAAAGAACAGGGTGGGGGGGTGTTTGACCCAGTGGCTAAGAAGCCCCTGGTGCACCTGTGTCCTGTATGCGAACGCCTGGGTTTGAGTCCCAGCTCTGCCCCGCCTTCCAGCTTCCTGCTGATACAGACCTGGGAAGCAGCCAATGAGGGCCCAAGAAACCCAGTCTCTTCCACCCACATCAGGTGGGGTTCCCGGCTCCCCGCTTCATTCTGGCCTAGACCTGGCCATTGTGGGCATTTGGGGGGTGAGCCAGCAGACGAGAGCACTCTCTCTTACCTAATTTAATTTACTAAAAGTCTCTTTAAGAGACACATAACTGGGTGTGTAATTGTGGTGGAATGAGAAGGCCATGCCAAGATGGCCGCTGGCAACAGAAACTGCCTGGCAATGGGCTGTGATTGGATGGTTTCAGAAACCACATGACAACGGAGCCTGCCTGGCAACAGGCTGTGATTGGTTAGGGCATAGACCGCCCCTTGACTGGATTGGCTGGTCTTGGCTATATAAGCTGCTGTAGCAACTGAAATAAATGAGTCAGCAGGCCGCTTGCCTTAGGCCTGCTTTCACCTGACTCCCGGGGTCTGTGTGGTGACTCCGCGCCTCTTGCCCCCTCCACGCTCCTCCTCTCAGAACGAATCCACCTCAACATCCATCATAGCCACAGGTTAAAAACATGGGATTTTGGAATACGCACACATGGGCATAGAGAACATGAAAGGAGGCACATCAAAATGCCAGGCGTGAGAGTTACAAACAAGAAAAAATTCAGGATGTAAAAGCCTTTGGGTGAAACTCGGAGTCCCACAGGAGCAATTGGCGTGAGATCAGATTTCCTTTTAACTTTCAGGATACAAGCCTTGAACTCACTCTCACCTCATAGAACAGCATAAAAAGAAAAAGAACCACGGGTCATGAATCCTACATTACAGATCCCTTTTATGTCTAATATTACAGTAAGCTTTTTCATTGTTTTTTCACTTTATTTGAAAGGGAGAGAGAGAGAAAGGGATGCCTTCCATTTGTTAGTTCATAAATGCCCACAATAGCCAGGACTGGCCCAGGCCAAACCCGGAAACCTGGAACTCAGTGTGGTTTTCCCACGTGGACAGCAGGGTCCCAGTCCTTGGGCCCTCAACTGCAGCCTCCGAGGGTGCACGTTAGCAGGCAGCTGGATCGGAAGAGGAGGAGCCAGCACTGGAGCCAGGCCCTCCAGTGTGGGGTGCAGACCTCCCCTGTTGTGACCCACCTGCTGCGCTGCACACTCACCCCGACAGTGGGTTTTAGACACAGAACCAACGAAGTGAGGGACCTTGATCCCAAAGGCGTTGTCAGCAAGGCAGCGGGATTCTGCCGGGCAGAGAAATGTCCTACACACCACAGAACACTGAGCGTCCTCCCTGGCTCCCCCCACGCACATGAGAAAACCCGGCCATGACACCGCACGTGCCTCTCGCAGTGAGCAAAACCACCCTGACCAAGAGCCACCACCCAGAGATTCAGGCCTTCTCAAGTGCACCCTTGGTCCTAGCCCAGACCAAGCTCCCATAGACCCCTCTCGGCAATCGCGAGACTATCCTGAGCGTGGGCAAGGGTGTACTTAGTACAGCACTGGCACCAGGAAGCACTTAACACAGAAGTTACTAATGATGACAGCTCCGAGGGAGAGAGACCACCCATGTGCCCGGGGCACTCAGAAACGAGAGGGTCACACGACGGGGTCCCAGCCCAGACTGACCCCAGAGCCTCTGTGCCTGTTCATCCCTCCTCTCGCCATCACGTGATGGAGGCAGGGTCCCCAGCCCCTGACCTCCAGGATGGACCCCTCCCATGAGCCTCAGGACGCCCCAGCCCGGGGCAGGACACTACAAATCCAATCCTGAGGCCAGGCTGGGGGTGTAGATCAGGATTCGTGGGCCGGGAGGAAAACTGGAGCTGCCGCCAGCCCTGCACCCCCGCTGTCTCTGCATTGCCACCCCCCCTGTGGCTTCCCCCCACCGCAATCACGCCCCCTCCCCCTCCCCTCAGGGCAAGGACTGTGCTGGCAGTTTGGTTCCCAGGGCTGCGGGTGCTGAGAAAGGAGAGTAAATGAGTGGCTGAAGAGAGAAGCAGGAACAAATGAGCAGAATCACGGACACAGGGGACACGCAGCCTCCAAGGGAAGGCAGAAACACGCAAAGTCAAGGGTGAGCGCTGTGGCCAGTGGGTGAAGCTGGTGTCCCATATGGGCTGGGTCCTGGCTGCACCACTTCAGATCCCGCTCTCTGCTGTGGCCTGGGAAGGCAGTAGAAGATGGCTCAAGTCCTTGGGCCCCTGCACACACATGGGAGACCCAGAAGAAGCTCCTGTCTCCTGGCTTCAGACCAGACCAGCTCTGGCGTTGCGGCCAATTGGGAAGTGAACCAGCAGATGGAAGACCTCTCTCTCTCTCTCTCTCTCCCTCCTCCCTCCCTCTCCCTCTGCCTCTCTATAATTCTGCCTTTCAAATAAATAAGTAAATCATAAAAAAATACACAAAGTTTGAGGCCGGTGTTGGGGCACAGAGGGTTAAATCACTATTTTGTGACGCCAGTCTGGAGCACCAGTTCGAGTCTCAGTTGCTCTATTTCCAATCCAGCTCCCTGCTAGTGCTCCTGGGAAAGGAGGAGAAGATGGCCCAAATGCTTGGGCTCACCCATGTGGGAGACCCGGATGGAGTTCCTGGCTCCTGACTTTGGCCTGACCCAGAGCTGGGGATGATCTCTTTGTCTCTCTCCTTCTCTCTCTCCATTGCTCCTCCTAAGAAAAGACACAAAACCAGAGTTAGCTGTCCTAGCAGGATGGAAGGAGGACATAGTTCTGGGATTAAAAACTCATGCTCCATAAACCCCTCCACTCTGAGGGAGAGATGGACCTCGAAGCCCAGGGCCAGCCTGGGCCTTCCACTCAGGGCCCTGCAGCAGGTGCAGGGCAGGGAGCAGCGCCAGTCACGGCTTCTGGGGTCCCCCAGCTGCCCAAGGCAGGGATCCCTGGTCTCTGAGGTCTCAGAAGTGCCGGCAGAGTTAGCGGCTGTGGCCACTGCCTGGACACCCCCCAGAAGGCCCCTGAATGCATGGCCAGAGGTGATTCCTTTTCCTTCCTGTTGGGCCCATAAAGTTATTAATAAAATCCTCTCTGTTTCGAGTCTATAGGAGAAAATGCCTTCTCATCCATTAGGCTGCTAATGTGTGTGTCTGCAGACCAGAAAGAAAGGTGGGGGGCTGATGGATGGACTTGTCATCCGTAGGTTGGTACCCATGTGATCAATGGGCTGTGTGGTTTATAATGCAATGCCCATTTCACTCTCCTCCTTCAGCCCTGGATGATTAATGGGACCCAGCATCGCTGTTGCATTTCGATGGGACACAGTGATCGCCCTTTATCGCCCTGGATTATCAAGTAGCTCCTTTGAGGAAAGGATGGGCCAGAGTCAGGGTAGGCACGGGATGGCGAGAGGACACGCTTGGTGGCAGCCTTTGCGCCCAGCTGCTGGAGTTCTGGCCTTTCTCCCTGACAGCCACCTCCCCCACCTCTCGAGGGTGAATCAGAACAAGAGCCGGGGCCCCTCCACCCCACAGCCTCCTCTTCTCCACTCCCCAGGCTGTGCAGGCTCCTTGTGGTTCTCAACCTCCCTCCCCACCTGCTCTGATTTAGCCTCACATACAGCCTCCCCGGGAGTCCCTCTACCATCACCCCTCCCCGGACCTCCACAGCCTCCGTCCCCCTCTCCCTGTGTGACCTCAGCCGCTCTGTTAGCCTCTCTGAGCCTCTGTCTGCTCACCTCTAAAATGGAAGTGATGATTGCCTTGCAGAGCGGCTGACAGCGTTAAGCGGTGTAGCACGGAACCCCAGACTCATAGTCTGAGGTGCACAGAAACATCAGTCCTTGCCATCCGGCCATCAGCTGTGGCTCCTCTGGCTGGAACGCCCTGGTCCCCACTTCTCCAGTGAGATCGTCTCCCTCCTTCAAGGCCCAGCCCAGCTGCTCCACCTTTCCCTGAGACCCCTCTGATCCTCCAGCAGGGCACGGTTCCCTGCCCCTCCTCCACACTCAGCTTAGAGTTTGCACCTGCTTCTCCTGGCCCACCAGGCTGTGCTCCCCGTGGGACCATGAGATCCTTGAGGAGGGGGCTGGGGCTGGGTCTCTGCTGTCATCCATACCTGGTACAGTGCCTGGCACATAGCACCTGCTCATGTGGGAGTCCTGGAAGGCCCAGAGCAGGTTGAACAGGAATCTGTGGCATAAGTGGGAGCCCAGACACATCCCAGTAAGCCCTTGGGATCCAGAGTATAAACAGAATAGTCAGTTAGGAGACCAATGTGAGTCTGAGCAGCTCACGCACAGTCACCTGTCCCCTTCACTCCATTCTCTCTCTCTCTCTCTCTCTCTCTCTCTCTCTCTCTCTCTCTCTCTCTCTCTCTCCTAACCCTGTGTTCTGGCTCTACCCTTGGTCTTTCATCCAACAGATGTGAATTGATGCCTCTGGCGTACCAGGTGCCAGTGACACACCTTGCACCAGAGAGGGAGGGGGCCCGTGCCCTCCTGGATGCCCAGTCTGGTGAGGGGTCCAGTAAGGAGAAAGTACACAAATGGCACAGTTATGAATGTGACGAGAACCGTGAGGACCAACAAGCGAGATGAGAACTGGACCCACAGGGAGGACCCACTCCAGAGAGGGCACCGGGCAGCCTCTCCAGGGCACTGATGTTCAAGCCGTGGGGTGAGAAGAAGCCACGAGGACACCAGCTGCTCCGTGGGGCCAAATCAGAAAAAAAGACACCTGTCTTCAGGCAGATAGAGGCCTGAGCAGATCTTCATGTGGGAGGAGCACCCTGGTTGGAAGGCCACACAACCTGCCAGCTGAGCCCTGTGGGGGTGCCCCTTCTCTGGACATAACAACCCATGGGGTCCCAATTTTGTCCTTCTGTGCTCCCAGGGGCCCAAGTTCACATTCATTCCACCAATTCTTGGTTGCCTGGATTACACCTCCCAGATCTCGCTCTTGATTTGGGAGACAAGACATTGATTTAAGCAACCGGCTGGTGTTTCTAGGACCCCATGCCAGCTCCCAGTCAAGAGGATACAGACGCCAAAGCAGAAAGTTAGTCATCAAGTTCAAAGTCAGCACATGGAGGAAGCAAAGAACTCTGGCTGGAGACCAGGGGCCGCAATGCCATTATCTCTGGATCCCCAGCTGCCATGCTGTGCCTGGCACAGAAAAGGCAGGTGGTGATGTTGGGGGAAGGAGGCAAAGTGGAGAGAAAGAGGGAAGCGTGGAGGGAGAGAGGGAGGGAGGAGAGAAGGAAGAGGAGGAGTGGGGGAGATAGACTCATGTAGACAGGAACCCAGACAGGCAGCGGGGGCAGCTGACTCACAGGCAAGCATGCAGGAGGGCTGGCAATTGGGACTACAGTTAAGAGATTCTGGAAGGAACAAGGGCACAGAGAGAACTCCCCCTTGAGGGGCACTTGTGATGGACCGGAAGGGGACAGGCGAGATGGAAGAAGGGTTTGAGATGGCTTCCGAGTCTCTGCCTTTAAAAAATGGGTGGATGGGGAAGCCATTTACGGAGATGGAGAAGGCAGGCCAGCGATGACGGCAAGAGGACGTACAATCACGAGTCGTGTCAGGGTCGTAGGTTTGCAATGTTTGTGGAATTCACAAGTATAAAGAGACGACTGGCATTACACAGTTGCTTATAGGAGGGCACTTCAAAAAGTTTATGAAAAGGAGAATTAAAAGATAAGTCTGTTGTGGTGCAAAAATTGTTGAAATCCAGGCATAGATTTTTCATAACATGTATCTTTCATGAACTTTTTGAAGACCCACTCATAAGGGTGGATTCCAATAATTTTTACACCAGAATGGACTTGTGTGGAATTCCATTTTTGTGGCCTTTTTCAGGTGCCCTCGTACATATCTGAAGTTTGGGTACACATGCGCAGGAGACATAGATTGGAAAGTAGTCCACGTGTTGCAGAGGTCCAGGCCGCTGGAGAGAGGAGGGGGAGAATGCGGGGAGGTCGGCAGCGGGGAGAAAACCAGGAGAGTGTGACCTCACGAAGCCGAGAGAGGGCAGTGTTTCCAGTGACGAAATGGCCAGCAGGCTGGAAAGCCACAGGCCAGTTAAGATCAAAGCACAACTGGCCACTGGATACAAATGGCCACTAGATGGGGCCGTCTGCGGTTACTCGTGTGGGTGAGACAGAAATGCTTCGAAAGGTCGGTCCCTGTCCCTGGTGCTGAAACAAGGAGCACAGGGTTTAAGGACAAAGCCAAGTTTAATCTACTAGTGGGTGACAATAGCAGACCTGGGGGTCTCATGAACTACTGTCTGCTTAGTGAGGATTGTGTGGGGTTCTTACCAAAGCTGCAGAGAAGGGGGCTGGTTTCACAGTAAATGCGACAGGAACAGCGAGTCTTCAGGGGTAGCTGTGATAAGGGCTGAAACTGGTCAGCCAGGCCCTAAACTTTGGTCAGCCAGGCTCAGACCCCCGAGGAGACCCGCAGGTGGAGAGATTAACCCTATCTCGGCTGGGCTGCTGTGCTCTGGTTTCCTGTAATAGAGGTTGAAATAAGGATCAACACATCCGTTGGGCTTGGGCAAAAGGAAAAGACAACAACTTAGCCTTGAAGCATAACTTAGCATAGTGCTTTGTAAAGGCGGCATGAGAAGGATCATTTGGCTTGGACTGATGAGTACAAAGCTGTGCACTGTGGGAATCTGTGGCTTTGCCCTTGATTACAACATGAACCAACTCCTGCGACCTTTCTCTCCTCTTGTACCCAGGTACTTATTTGAGCAGATGAAAGGAGAGGAATTGGCGACAGTGAGTATAGTCAAGCTTTCCAAAGAGTTTTGCTGTGAGTGTGAATAAAGGACAGGTATGGGGTGAGGGATGCAGGAGGGGACCTGACATTGATAAAGGGGTCTGCGCAGGACAGGAGATATCATGGTATATCTGTATGCTGATGGGAATAACCAGGGCTTGGAGGGGACGGTTGGTGATGCAGGAGAGAGAGGGAGAGTGGCGGCAGTGGTGTCCCCTGAGGGTATCCAGTGTGAAGGTGGAGGGGGTGGCCTTGGATAGGAGGGGGAACAGCTCACCACTGTGCCAGAAAGGAAGTAGACTAAGCGACAGATACAAGTGTCACACAGGTGAGATGCACGCTGTATGTGAAAACTGCACTCTGCACTGAGCCCAGCATGTCTCACGTGAGAATGCTTCTCACCTGCCCTCTTGGCCCTGACCCACCGACAACCCGTGACTGAGGCCTATTCCTCTGTGCCTTTCCCCAGAGCCCCCCTCCTGGCCTCCCAATGGCTGGCCTCCCCTGTCAGCATGCCCACTCCTGAGACATCCAGCAAGGTGCCAGCAAGAACCCTGACAGGTACCAATGGGCAGGGGGCATGGCCATGCCCTTAGCAGCCACAGCAAAGCTTTCAGAAACTGGCAGCTCGGGAACTGGGCTGTTCTCACAGCCACACAGTCAGGGACCACTTGCCAAATGTTAATGAAATGTCTGAGTAGAAAATTAAAATGTGGCCGAGGCTCCATTCCCTTCCCCCCCCCTCCCTGAGTCCACCTCCTCACCACTGCCACATTACCCAGAAACTAGAGGAGCGAGGCTGAGCCAGACATGTCTGCCAAAGCCAGGGGCAGCCTCGCTTGCAAAGGGAAATTGGAGAGTACAGAACATCCTGGAAGCATCCAAGGAACACCAGGGAGACGAGGCCCAGGGTCTCTGTGGGGTGCCAGTGGCCAGCACTGCACAGTGCTAGGATGGCTGGCGGGGCAGTGAGGCACAGTGGGGGGCACTCTGGTTGATTCCAAATGGCCAATGCTTCCATTTTTAGTTTTTATTAACAATGACTGTGCATATGCATGGGGTAGAGTATGACATTTTTTTTTGGTGTTTTTTTTTTTTTTGACAGGCAGAATTAAAAAGTGAGTGAGAGAGAGACAGAGAGAAGGGTCTTCCTTTTCTGTTGATTCACCCCCCCCCAAATGGCTTCTACGGCCGGTGCACTGTGCCGATCTGAAGCCAGGGACCAGGTGCTTCCTCCTGGTCTTCCATGCGGGTGCAGGGCCCAAGCACTTGGGCCATCCTCCACTGCACTCCCTGGCCACAGCAGAGAGCTGGACTGGAAGAGGAGCAACCGGGACAGAATCCGGCGCCCTGATTGGGACTAGAACCTGGTGGTCAGAGGATTAGCCTAGTGCGCCGCGGCACCAGCCTAGAGTGTGATATTTCAATACATGCACACATGTGTACTGGTCAACAAGTCCCGTTCTTTGACGTCACTCTATGCCTGGCAGCTCGGGGCTTCTCTCTTCTCCGTGTCTTAGAATATTTGAGGTTATTGTGATCTTCAGTCCCCTCACAGGACTTTGCAGCACGAGGAAGCTACTCCTCTGGCCCAATTCTGACCTGGTACCTGTTGGCCAGTCTCCCTCTATCCCCCTCCCACCTCTCCTACTTGAGATTGAGAAGCAAATCATGTTCAAACATAGCATCCATTATGAAATCTCAGGGATATAAGAAATAAAATGCTTTTTTTGCCAACATGAAATTTGATTTCTCCCTTAAGCACCATTTTACTTGATGAAAGAAATGAAATCTTCAGTTTCTGGTCTCTCTGCTGTGGGGGAGGAGTCATCTTATCAAGAACGAAAACACTGCCCAGGCACCAGCAGAGAGGATTCTGACCCTTAAATTACAAATAAGTACAGCTAAAAGTTAATAAAAAGATTAAATCCATACTAAAGCTATTCAGTTCTTGCAAAAAGATGGCATGAAAGGAGGAACAAAGAACAGTTAAGACAAATAAAAAACAAACCAAGGTGGGCAATCAATGACTTCCTTACCTGTCAGGGGACTAAACATTTCAATTGAAAACCAGACATTATCATGCTATATGGGTTTTTTTTAAAGATTTATTTATTGATTTGAAAGTCAGAATTACACAGAGAGAGAAAGAGAGGCAGAGAGAGAGAGAGAGAGAGAGAGAGAGAGAAAGGTTTTCTATCTGATGGTTCAATCCCCGGTTGGTCCCAATAGCTGGAGCTGAGCCGATCTGAAGCCAGGAGTCAGGAGCTTCTTCCAGGTCTCCTACATGGGTGCAGGGGTCCAAGCACTTGGGCCATCTTGTACGGCTTTCCCAGGCCACAGCAGAGAGCTGGATCGGAAGTGGAGCAGCTGGGACTTGAACCGGCGCCCACTGGGATGCCAGCACTGCAGGTGGAGGCTTTATCCTCTGTGCCAAAGTGCCGGCCCCCCTGATGATACATTCTTTTGAAATGCAGATGGAACATACGCCAAAACAGATCATGTGTTTTTGTGACAAAACAAATCTCCATAAACGTCAAGGTATTGAAATTATACAGGATATGTGCCTTGACTCCAATGGTATTAACTCAGAAATCAATAACTTAGGATAATTAGAGAGTTCACCAAATATTTGGAAATTCAGCAATATGGCTCTAATGAACCAGAAAAAAAAGGAAAGAAACTTTAAAAATCTTTCAGTCTAATTAGTAATGAAAGCAATTTCTATCAAAATTTTCTATATTCTGTTAAAGCAGTGCTCAGAGGGAAACTCATAGCCTTAAGTGGTCTAAAAGAAAAATGTAAAATCATCTCCATAAGCTTTCATCTTAAGAAGTTATAAAAAAAAAGGACAAATTAAACCAAAGTTAGAACAAAGGAACTAAGATTTAAAAGTAAAGATCAGTATAATTGAAAAGAGAAAAAAAATGGAGACCAATAAATGCAATCAAGTTGATTTCTGAGTAGATTATTGTAATTGATAAACCCCTAGGCAAAGACGGAAAACACAGCTACTAACATCAGGTACAAAGAGAGGAATAATATAACGATCATACAGACAATCCTTGACAAGAAGATATTATGAGCAACTTTAAGCCAATAAATTCAAAGCTTATATAAAATTGAATAATTCTTGAAAAACACATCAAAATTCATACAAGAAGAAACAGAAATTCCAGATAGCCCTATGTCTACCTTAAAAATTGAATTATTAGTCAAAAACCTTCCTAAAGAATGGTTTAAATAACGAATCCTATCTAATACTTAAGAAAAATTAAAGATCAGTTTTTTATATAAACTTTGAAGTACAAGTTGCCAAGAAATTGGCTCTGAGAGAGAATTTTGGTGAAGAGGTTCACCCAAGAACGCATTTGGGGACAACACGACAACGGAGCAAAGGGAGACGGACTGGGCAGAAGAAATGACCACTTCCAGAGCCACAGCGGAGATTTAGCCTCCTCTGGGGCAGGGATCGAGACCACTGGATTCCCGTTGATGAAGATCCAGCAGTCATACGGTGCACACCAGGCAAGACAGCTGCATTTGTCCAGGGATTCCTGGGCGAGAGCCATCAGCAGGCAAAGCTCCCAGAGGCTGGAAAAGTGAATTCTCCCATCCTGAAAGGGCATCTGAAGGGCAAGGGATGCCACTGGATTTATGATAAACCCTTTAAAAAAAAGATTTATTCCATTTATTTGAAAGAGAGGGAGAAAGAGAGAGAGAGAGAGAGAGAGAGAGAGAGAGAGAGAGAAGAGAGGGAGAGAGAGAGAAAGAGAGAGAAACTTCCATCCATTGGTTCACTCCCCAAATGACCAAAAAGGCTTGGGCTGGGCCAGGGTGAAGCCAGGAGCCAGGAGCTCCATCCCAGCCTCCCATGTGGATGCAGGGGCCCAAGCACTTGGTCCATCCTCTGCTGCCTTCTCAGGGTACCCACTAGCAGGGAGCTGGACCAAAAGTGAAACAGCTGGGACCCAAACTGGTGCCATATGGGATACTGGCATGGCAGGCAGCAGTTTAACCCACTGCACCGAAACACCAGCCCCATGACAAACTCTTTTAGAAAAGAGAGAAGGAAGAAACACTTTGCAACTTATGAGGGAAAAAAACCTCAATAATAAAATCTGAAAAAAGATACTATAAGAAAAGAAAAATTGGCCAGCGCCCTGGCTCACTAGGCTAATCCTCCGCCTGCGGCGCCAACACCCCAGGTTCTAGTACCAATCGGGGCGCCGGATTCTGTCCTGGTTGCTCTTCTTCCAGTCCAGCTCTCTGCTGTGGCCCGGGAAGGCAGTGGAGGATGGCCCAAGTCCTGGGGCCCTGCACCCACATGAGAGACCAGGAGAAGCACCTGGCTCCTGGCTTCGGATCAGCGCAGTGTGCTGGCCACTAGGGAGTGAACCAATGGAAAAAGGAAGACCTTTCTCTCTATCTCTCTCTCTCTCACTATCCACTCTGCCTGTCAAAAAAAGAAAAGAAAAGAAAAGAAAAGAAAAGAAAAGAAAAGAAAAGAAAAGAAAAGAAAAGAAAAGAAAAATTGCATTCCAACATTCTTTCTTTTTTTTTTTTTTTTTTTTTTGACAGGCAGAATGGACAGTGAGAGAGAGACAGAGAGAAAGGTCTTCCTTTTGCCATTGGTTCACCCTCCAATGGCTGCCAAGCTGGCATGCTGTGGCCAGCACACCACGCTGATCCGATGGCAGGAGCCAGGTGCTTCTCCTGGTCTCCCATGGGGTGCAGGGCCCAAGCACTTGGGCCATCCTCCACTGCCTTCCTGGGCCACAGCAGAGAGCTGGCTGGGAAGAGGAGCATCCGGGACAGAATCCGGTGCCCCGACCAGGACTAGAACCCAGTGTGCCGGCACCGCAAGGCGGAGGATTAGCCTATTGAGCCGCGGCACCGGCCACCAACATTCTTAATAAACATATTTACAAAATTCTCTAATAAAATATTGGGAAATTAAACTTGCAATATAGCAAGAGGGCCACAGGATAATATATCATGACCAGTGGGCATTGCTCCATGATTTTGAGATTGGTTTATTATTACAAAGAAAGAAATGCAATTCACCACACTAAAAGAGCAAAGCATACAAACTTCATGATCATCTCGATAGGTGCAAATATGGCATTTGGTGCCATGCCTGTTGATGATTGTTGAAGTTCTCTAAAAGCTAGAAACAGAAAGGAACTTCCTCAACGTGATAAGAACATCAGTGAAAAATCTGCAGTTAACCTTCCTACCCTGAATGCTGCTGTCATTTGAATGTCTCCCCTGGAGTGCACGTGGAGGGGCAGGTGTTGTGATGCAGCAGGTTAAGCCGCCCCTGGGGTGTGAGTCCCAGCATCTCTGCTTCTGTTGCAGCCTCCTGCCGTTGGCTCAAGTGCCTGGGCCCCTGCCATCCACGTGCAAGATCCCAATGGAGTTCCGAGCCCCTGGCTGGTGCCCACACAGCCCAAAAGTGCAGGGAAATTAACATTTGGGGGAAGCCTCTGACCCACAGGTAACGGGAACCTGTCTGAAACTCCTGGTCTCTCTCTCCCTGGCTGGACTCTTCTCCCCTCTCTCACCTCTTCAGTGGTAGCGCTGCGAGGCTGAGTGATCGGTCCCACTCGGCAGCAAGCAGTGGCCGTCCCAGGGCCTCAGGTGACACTCCCTAGGGGGGAAGAGCACAAGAGTTTGTCATAGACCCTGCTCTGCACGGACACCATGCTGACCCCAGAACAGTGCCGGTCCCTTGGCAGTTGTGGGGAGAAGGAATGAATGAAGTAAATTCCTGGGGCGGGGAATGGGTCCTCCTGGCAGCCTCTTGGGGTCGGGATGGGGCGGGGGCAGGAGGTGAATGAACAGCTGTCCGCCAATACCCTACTTCATACCCAACCAAGGAGCCGCGATGGCTTACAGAAACGTGTCTGGTGAGACTGGATCACGAAACCGAAACAAGAGGAACACAGGGTGAAAATGCAAGATGAAATCAGATTAGCACACAAAACACATCCATAAATCCTTGCTGGGAAATTTTTAAATATCCTTGCTGGAGGTAAGACTAGAGTTAACAGCAGAAGCAAAGAGGGAACAGGAGCATTATTGTTGTTATTTATTATTATTATTGTAAAATTCCCAATGTCCACAGTATAAAGTACAAACCAACCAGGAGAGTGGCAGCTTCCCCTAGAGCAAAGACCTGGGAGAATTTACTGCCCACCCAGAGGAAAGGACGCAGGGTCAGGGACAGCACTGTCAGCTCAGCCCTCCTAGGCGCACAAGGGCCTGGGGAGGGGTCTGCGCTGGGCTCCCCGATGAGGAAAGGAAGGATTCCACGAAAGGTCCAGACAGCAAAGTCGGAGACACAGCTCTCTGACGGCTGCAGGGGCCAAGGACTAGGGTGACAAGGATGCGGATGACGGCTCCTGACTCTCTGCGGCTGTAGGACACCCCAAGGATCCGTGAAAACAGGGGGTTGTCAGGAGCTCATCCTGGAAGAGGTAACAGTTCCAGCTCCCAGGAGGTCCTGCTGCAGGCCTACCCAGCCCATGGATTCCACGAGACCTACAAAGAACAGCAAAGACCGTGATGGACAGTAATAATACCAACAGAGACAACGCCGTACTAGGTTGCAGATCCTTGTCTAATTTTTATTTTATTTCACAGACAGACAGACCTCCCAATGACTGCTTCACTCCTCAAATGCTCAGGAGCTGGGAACTTGATCCAGGTCCCCGAGGTGGGTGACAGGGACCCAGCTGCATGGCCCGTCACCTGCTGCCTCCCAGGGTGCACAATGGCAGGAAGCCGGAAGAGGGAACAGAGTCAGGACTCAGATTCACGCCATCTGCTATGGGATGCAGGTGCCAAAGCGCTGTTTTAACCACTGCACCAAATGCATGCCCCACCAGGTACTTTTCTAAGCACCTGGACCGATTTTGTAAAGGCCTCCCTTCACACACACACACGCGCGCTCTCGCTCTCGCTCTCTCTCTCTCCTTGACAAGCTTGGGTGGATTTTCTTTCCTAGACAAGGAGTAGAAACTTAAAAGCCCCAGGAAGTTCTTGCAGGAAGTGGAATAGCGACAAAGAAACCCTGGGTTGGGAGAACCTGCCTCCCCGAGAGGTTGGGGGACCAGTGGGGAGGAGGGGACCAGTGGGGAGGAGCTTGGCCTGCAGCCTGGAGAAAGGATGAAGTACACAGGTACGTCACACCCGCTAGCCCCAGACTGGAGGATGTCAGGCCGATCTGCTGAGGGGGACCAAGAAAGGGAAGTTAATGTAAGTGGCCTTGGGGCCACACACTGTGGTTACGGTTAAGGTTAAGGTCAAGGTTAAGGTTAAGGTTAAGGTTACGGTTGAGGTTGAGGTTGAGGTTGAGGTTACGGTTACGGTTACGGTTAAGGTTAGGTTAAGGTTAAGCCGCTGCCTGCAATGCTGACATCCTATATCCCATTACCAGTTCAAGTCCTAGCTGCTCTGCTTCTGGTCCAGCTCCCTGTTAATGCACCCGGGAAAACAGTGTTTGGGCCCCTCCTCCCAGTGTGGGAGACCCTGATGGAGTTCCAGGCTTCTGGCTTCAGCCCGGCCTGACCCCAACCACTGGGGCCAGCAGATGGAAGATCTCTCTCTCTCTCTCTCTTTCTCTCCCTTTATGTCTCCTCCTCTCTCTGTCAATCTGCCTTTCAAAGAAATACATTTTAAATATTCATATAAGTATATATAAGTGCCGTGGCACAAGTTGTCTTCTCCTGGGCCTCAGACTCCCCATTTGTAATGCAATGGAGTCAGCAGCCCCCGGCTAGAAGTGGTGCAAGAGCAGACCAGGTTATGCTGCAGTCGATTAGCCGATTGGTCGATCGGTCGATCGGTCGATCATCAATTGATTTAAGCTGCTGGCCTCGAGGTGTTTCAGGAACCTCCAGAAATCCGAGGAACGATTAAACCACAGCCCCTGCACCTTTGACCTGAGGGTCTCTTGCACCCACAGGAAGTCTCAGAAAGGCTGCCAGGGACCCCACACTGAGCTATGGACCCCCCAGAGGAGGACTCGGCCCTGGAGCCGGTAGGAGCACCCGCTGTGCAGCCCCCACCCCTGGGACGGGGGAGGGGGGTTGTCAAGTTCTGCGGAGGCCCAGATACTCAGAGCCCAGCCGGGAGACAGAGCAAGAGCCCAGGAAACTAGGTGCGGGCAGACCCCACCCCCAGCTGCTCACAGGCCCTGGGGGTGCGGGGTGGGCACCCCAGATTTCCAGATGGGTTGCTGATCCCTGGAAAACAGGAAAACTCCTGGAGAGGATTTTCTGCTCTTAAAAACAAAATCTTGAAATCTTACTAGGTCGGGAGAAGTGCCAGGGGATCTGACACCAGAAAATAATAATAATAATAATAAAAATAATAATAATCAGGGTTCTTAAACACATTGGTTTTCTTCATGGTCTATTTTGCAGACAACACAAACTTTTGTCGATAAAAAAGAAATTCAGAGCCCATGCCAAGGTCGACCTGTGAGATGGCCCGTGAGGGTGGGGGAGGCAGGAGCGCGGGCCACGCCCCCACAGCTCCCCGGCTCTGTATTTCCCGGTGCTCCCCAGAGCATGGAATCCAGTCCCTGCCCCGCGTCCCTCGCGACCTCCACAACTGCCGTGGACGGAGCACCTGCCATGATCCAGGCGCCCTGAGAAGTGTAGGCGCCTGCCGTCCCCACCACTCCGCTCATTCTCCCACAGACAGGGCCCCGGGGGCAGGCAGTTACCCACCCGGCTCACAGGGAGTTTGCAGGACTTCCTGAGGTCGCCAGGGCTGCGGGAGGTGGCGCTGTCTTGCTCCAAAGTCCGCAGCTGAATCCGCCTCTGGGAGCCTGGGACTCCAGGGAAACGGATGTGGAGGAGCCCGGCCCAGCTGGGAAGCAAGTTGAATGCCCATCTAAGGAACAAAGCTGCCACCGCCACTGGCCTCTCTGACCACATCCCCTCCCGACCCAGCAACTGTGTGGCTGACTTCAAGAACCCAAGTACCTGGAGGACGCTGGGGCTTAGCAGCCGCCTCTCAGCCAACAGGTGCCTGCGAAGAGATGGCAGCGCGTGGCTGCAGTTGGAGCCAAACTTCCCTCCTGCTCTGCTGCCCTCCTGCCTGCCTCCACCCTTCTCCCTCTCCCACGGGGGCCCAGGGTCCATCTCCACAGCGCCACGCACACGTGCGGCCCCACACAGGAATCCCAGATTAGCTCAGCCTGCCTCCCAGCTGCTGGAGGAGCCTAATTAGACCAAATTAATAATTTATTCCAGCAAAATGAAACATGCCAAGAATCTCCGGGGAGGCTGTGAGATGATAATGCCTTCTTATTAGGAAAATGTGTCACCTCCCCACGCCTGGGACAGAGGCAGGAGGCTGGCAGGGCTGATGGATTCCACTCCTGGGTCCCCCCACACAGGCTCCTCCCCCACGCAGGACATCCCTGTCCCGCTCCCCGCTGCTCCCCAGCCCTCTCCTCCCTCTCCCAGGCACATCCTCACCCTCACTCTCAAGATCGCACTCCCCCTCCAGAAGGGAAAGCCGATGACAAGGTAATATTTCCATGTCACACACTGAGTGATTCCTACATAAAAATTAACAGGCACTTGACAAAGTCGTAATTACTAACTAATGATGCATTATGCAATTTCCATAATTAGCCGTGTTATTGGTATTTCCTTCTAACCAGGGAGCGAGGAGCCACCTTTATCTACAGGGAGAGCAATGGCTGGGCTGTGTGCAGGCTGCTCAGAGGGACTTTGGGAAACTGTCCTTGCCTCTGAGGCTGATTCCTCACTTCAGAGCACAGCACCCAGGGATCAATGCGAGACAGAGTGGGAGTGTATCAAAAACAGCAATGCCCATGACAGACATGCCACGGGCTGGGTGAACAGTGGGACACGGGGGGTGCCTGGTGCTGGGAGGGAGACGCTCAGTCGGTTTGGTCTGCACAGGTGTCATGCTGCCCAGAGATGGGCACTTGCGGTTCCCAGAATGCACCTGCACACTCCTCCTCAGCCGACTCCTCCCACATGTCCTTGTCCTCTGGCCCACCCCCTAGATGGCCGCTCATCCCTCAAGACTCAGCTCCCTGGGCCCGTGTTATGGCATAGCGGGTTGAGCCACCACCTGCAAAACCAGCATCCCAAACACTCACCCAGTAGAGTCCTGGCTGCTCCACTTCCAATCCAGCTCCCTGCTAACAGCCTGGGAAAGCAGCGAAAGATGGCCCAGTTGCTGGGGCTCCTGCACCTATGAGGGAGTCCAGGATGGAGTTCCAGGCTTCTGGCTTCCACCTGGCCCAGCCCTGGCTGGCTGTTGCAGTCATTTTGGGAGTGAAACTTTAGTTGGAAGATCTCTTGATATTCTCTCTCTCTCCCCTATCTCTGTCACTCTGCTTTTCAAATGGATAAATAAATCTTTTTTGAAAGGCAGAGTTTAGAGAGAGAGAGATCTTCCATCTGCTGGTTCACTCCCCAAATGGCCCCAACAGCCAGGGCTGGGCCAGGCTGAAGCCAGGAGCACAGAGCTTCCTCTGGGTCTCCCACACGGCTGCAGCATCCCAAGCACTTGGGACAGCGTCCGCTGCTTTCCCAGGCCATTAGCTGGGAACTGGATCCCCAAAATGGCCTCGGGGTCATTCTTCCACGGCCTTGTCCAGTCTCTTCAAATCCCATGGCGCTGGCCACTGCCATGGCGTTCTCCCCTGCGCACAAACACACGGAATGCTGCAGTTTCAAGCTATGCTTCCCTTTGATTACAAACTCCATCTGTAAAGTATTGTTTCTCTCCTGCAGGTTACGCTAAGCAGTCAGGAGCACCACGCCACACCCCCACCATCTCACCCACACCACCCGGCAAACACCCTGTTTCACTGCTCAGAGGTGCTGCCTTTCACGGAGCACGAGGACTTGAACCCAAACCAGCCAGTGCTCCGACACCTATAGCAAGATGGCCGCCTCCCGTTCCCAGTCATGCTCTCCTTCTTACCTTTTTCTTAATTTCCTAGAAAACATAATTCAAAGATTAAGCATATTTTCCATTTTTTTTTTTTTACTTTAAGGATCCATTTATGCTGCCAGCACTGTGGTGCAGCAGGTTAGCGCCCTGGCCAGAAGCGCCAGCATCCCATATGGGCACCAGTTCGAGACTTGGCTGCTCCACTTCCCATCCAGCTCTCTGCTATGGCCTGGGAAAGCAGTGGAAGATGGCCCAAGTCCTTGGGTCCCTGCACCTGCGTGGGAGAACTGGAAGAAACTCCTGGCTCCTGGCTTCGGATCAATGCAGCTCTAGCCATTGCGGCCAATTGGAGAGTGAGCCATTGGATGAAAGACCTCTCTCTCTCTCTCTCTCACTGCCTCTCCTCTTTCTGTTTAACTCTTTCAAATAAATAAATAAATCTTTTAAAAAAATTTTAATCCATTTATTCATTAGAAAGTCAGAGTTAAAGAGAGGGAGACACACACACATACAGAGAGAGAAAGAGAGAGAGAGATATTCCATCTACTGGTTCACTCCCCAGATGGCCACAACAGCCAGGGCTGGACCAGGCTGAAACCAGAAGAGTTTTTCCTGGTCTCCCAGGTGAGTGATAGGGGCCCAAACACTTAGGCCATCTTCCGCTGCTTTTCCAGGCATATTAGCAGGGAGCTGGATCAGAAGTAGAGCAGCCAGGACTCAAACCAGCACCCATATGGGATGCTGGCACTGTAGGCAGCCGCTTTACCCACTACACCACAGTGCCAGCTGCATATTCCTTTTTTAAAAAATTATTTATTTATTTAAGGGCAGAGAGAGGAGACACAGAGAGAGAATGCTCCCATCCACTGGTTGCTCCCCAAATATCTGCAACAGCCAAGAGCTCAACCCAGCTCTTCCAGGGTGGGGGGGACCCAACTACTTGAGCCATCCCCAGCTGCTGCTTCCCAGAGTCTGTCAGCAGGAAGCTGGAATCGGGAGCGGGAGCGGAGCAGGGAGGAGGGGACAGGGACAATCACTGTCAGCAGGCCATGCCACTCAGGCGCCTCCTGGAGGGAGGGGAAGCTGCAGTGGACACCTGGAAAGTTTGACGTGCTGGTTAGCAATAGTGAAGGGGGTATTCCCTGCGGTTCCCGACCAAACCTCATCCGGAGAGGATCTTCTAAAAAGTCTAGGCTGCCCCCAGGCCCACTAACAGAGCTGTCATTCTCTGGAGTAACCCCTGGCAGGAAGTCACGTGCCAGATGCCCTCCAGGGGAAAAAAAAAGAATCTGAATTGTCCTTTTTGGAAAAAATGAAAAGAAAAAGAGAATTCTTGGCAATCGGAAGTGGGTTTTCAGGCCACAGAGGCCAAACACAGAGCACAGGCCCTCGGCAGCAGGTGCTGGTTAAAGTCCCCGAGGGCCCCTGGTCAGAACACTGGCACAGGCCTTGGGAGGGCAGAGACAACCGCTTCAGGAGAACAAACACTTTCAAAGCATCCAGTGGCCGCTGCCAGCAAGTCCAAGCGTGCGAACAGCCCTGCTGCGCTCGGAGTCTTCTGAAGCTTGGGGGGCTCAAGAGGTAGCGGTGGGTATGAACTGTGTGGTCTCTAAAGCCCCTTTGGCCCTTATTCCAGAATCTCAGCTACCTTCTGGACGTTTCCACCACATCCCTCTCTCCCCCAAGCACGGGCACTGCCACGTGCTGCAGGCGGTCTGCTCCGGCCTCGGGTGATGGTTCAGGAAAAAGCCCTGATTCAACGTGACCCAGTGCAGGCCCCTGCCCCGTTCCAGCCTCGGTCCACGCACTTGCACCAGGCCAAGCAGAGCCTGCAAGTTACTGGAGCCAGTATGGGCCTACTTGTGTCTAGTGTTGTTGCATTTCTCAACAATGTTGCAGTGGATTCATTTCTGAGAGGAGGAGCGTGGTGGGGGCAAGAGGCGCGGAGTCACCACACAGACCCTGGGTGGGAGTCGGGTGAAAGCAGGCCTGAGGCGAGCAGCCCGCAGACTCGTTTATTTCAGTTAGTACAACAGCTTATATAGCCAAGACCAGCCAATCTGGTTAAGGGGCAGTCTATGCCCCAACCAATCATAGCCTGTTGCCAGGCAGTTTCCAAAGCCATCCAATCACAGCCTGTTGCCAGTCAGGCTCTTGTCCCCAGGCAGTTTCTGAAACCATCCAATCACGGCCTGCCATCAGTCAGGCTCTGTTGTCATGTGGTTTCCGAAGCCATCCAATCACGGCCTGTTGCCAGGCAGTGTCTGTTGTCAGCGGCCATCTTGGCATGAACTTTTCACCTCAGCGGCCATCTTGATATGACTTTTTCACCTCATTCCACCACATAGTGTGACACAAGTAGAGGCAGGAGTTGTGAAGGAGTGGTTCTGAGACACCACCACCCACGGCGGCCACGCCTTGCACAAAGGCCACCCCAGTCTTGCACAAAAAGATGCTCCATCCGCCCAGCCACTGTCCAGACAACCTCAGGCCAGCAGCAACCTTGCTACTATTCCAGGTGGCCAATGCCTCTTGCTTCAGAGGATCCCGTGTAATCCTCATTACGGCCTTTATTTATTTATTTATTTATTTATTTATTTATTTATTTTTGGACAGGCAGAGTGGACAGTGAGAGAGAGAGACAGAGAGAAAGGTCTTCCTTTTGCCATTGGTTCTCCCTCCAATGGCCGCCACGGCCAGCACACTGTGGCCGGCGCACCGCGATGATCTGAAGGCAGGAGCCAGGTGCTTCTCCTGGTCTCCCATGGAGTGCAGGGCCCAAGCACTTGGGCCATCCTCCACTGCACTCCCGGGCCACAGCAGAGAGCTGGACTGGAAGAGGGGCAACCGGGACAGAATCCGGCACCCCGACCGGGACTAGAACCCGGTGTGCCGGCGCCGCAAGGTGCAGGATTAGCCTATTGAGCCGTGGCGCTGGCCTACGGCCTTTACTTTTGTTTTAAAGATTTATTTAATTATTTGACACTGGCCCTGCAAGCCACAGCTTAAGCCACTGTCCCACAGCACCGGCCCCTCATTATTGCCTTTAATAACTTCCTCTTGGAGCAGGCATTTAGCCTAGTGGCTAAGGTGCTAGTGCAGCTGGGCCCCCCACACTGGAGTGCGGGGCTTGATTGTGGCTCTGGCTCCTGATTCCAGCTGCCTCCCCAGGCAGACCCTGGAGACAGCAGTCACGGCTCAAGCACGTGGGAGAATTGGTTGTGTTCCCAGCTCCTGGCTCCAGCCCTGTCTCTTGTGGGCATTGGGGGGGTGAACCAGCAGATGGGAGTGCGCTCGCTCGCTCTCTCTCCCCATCGTAAACAAATAAATGCCAAAAGCAGTTCCTAGAAAGCAGCTTCGGATGGTCTCAGCCCTAATCTTAGGAACGACGGCTCTGCAGGCTGCTGCTGTTCTGTGCAGGAAGTGCTCAGGACTAGGCTACTTTCCAGGAAGGCGGATGTGGGCTCAGTATCACCAATTTATTTTAAAAGTTAGTGCTGTGGGCCTGGCGCTGTGGCATAGTGGGTAAAGCCGCCGCCAGCATTGCCAGCATCCCTTATGGGCACCGGTTCAAGTCCAGGCTGCTCCTCTTCCAACCCAGCTCTCTGCTGTGGCCTGGGAAAGCAGTAGAAGATGGCCCAAGTCTTTGGGCCCCTGCATGCATGTGGGAGACCCGGAAGAAGCTCCTGGCTCCTGGCTCCTGGCTCCTGGCTTCAGATCAGCCCAGCTCCAGCCATTGTGGCCAACTGGGGAGTGAACCAGCGGATGGAAGACCTCTCTTTCTCTCTCTCTGCCTCTGCCTCTCTGTAACTCTTTCAAAAATAAAATAAATAAATCTTTTAAAAAATTTTTTTAAAGTTTCGTCCAAAGACAGGATGTGTTTTTCTTGCTCTAGTGATCCCTTCCAAATCATCAATTTCACGTCCGACTTGGGGCCTCCAGCGATCTCCCAGAGGAAGGTGGAGAAGCACACTAACCCAAGGAAGCAAGTTCCATGTGTCCCTGCCATTGTGTTCGGGGAGCTGGGCACCTAGGAGAGATGCACTGAGATTTTTTAATGGATTCAGGAGTAGCTGAACGGCATGGGAGGGGTGAAGAGCAAGAGTGTTATGCCAGTGGAGAAGGTGGAGTGGGGACCACCATCCCCATGGGAGATACCAAGAGTGCAAGGTAAGGTAGAAAGACGTCTTCTATGCCCTTCGATGTAAAATCCGCGTGTCATTCTTAAAAGGGCTACAGTAAACATTTTCAGTTACTTTTGGATTCTGGACTGATGTTTCTTTGCATGAGCTTTGAATTGAGAACACACACAAGGTGGTTTAGGGGTCACGGCATTTCTTAACACCGCGGGGGTCCATGGCATTGGTCCACTGGCGACGGCATCCTGCACACCCCCGTCTGTGCGTGACCATGGCCATGTTGCACCCGGAGCCACCAGCGGCTCACGAACCTACAATTAGCCAGCGAGGTCTGCCCGTGTCGGTGTCTGCGATGCTGCTTCTCGTCTTTGGCTCATGCCATTGCTACAGAAGCAGGCAGGTGCCCTGACTGGGGAAGGGACCGGTGAGATCCGCTGTGTCTCTTTGGATTGGCTGGCCGCACGTAGAGCATCTTCTGATACTAAAGGCCCTGATGGCTCTTACAGCACGAGCTGTGCACAGCAGCAGGAAGGCAGCTCTCGCACAGATTCACTAGGGAGATGGGGATTTCTACACACACACGCATGCACACACACATGCATGTATGCACACACACACACACGCATGCACACACACGCACACACACACACGCACGCACGGGCCCTGACTTCTCTAGAGGCTCCGTGGGTCAGGGGGTTGGGCAACCTCTGCCCTCGTGGACAGCAAATATGATCCTGCAATCACGCTCTTCCCCCCGCTGCTGCGGGCCATTCCTGCTCCCTCATTCCCCAAGCCACCGCAACGCCAGAGGTTTCGTCCTTCTGACATGACGCAGCTCTTGAATTAACCGATGCAGTGGTGGCTGAGGGTCAGCCGTTATCAGGCTAATTGTGTGGACCCCACAGTCACACAGCTGGCGGGAAGGGCCCGGGAGACTCAGCTCCGGTTTCCCAATGTTGCTGTGATGCACCAAACATTTGTGTCCCTCCAAAATGCAAATGTAGAAGCCCTGGCCCCCAGTGAGGCTGTGTCTGGAGGTGGAACCTTTAGGGAGACAATTAAGGGTAAATGAGGGGCCGGCGCTGTGGCATAGTGCGTAAAGCTGCCACCACAGCGCCGGCATCCCACATGGGCAGCGGTTCACATCCTGGCTGCTCCACTTCCGGTCCAGCTATCTGCTATGGCCTGGGAAAGCAGTAGCAGATGGCCCAGGTCCTTGGGCCCCTGCACCTGCGTGGGAGACTGGGAAGAAACTCCTGGCTCCTGGCTTCGGATCAGCACAGCTCTGGCCATGGCAGCTAATTGGGAGTGAACCAACGGATGGAAGACCTCTCTCTTTGTGTCTCTCCTTTTCTCTGTGTGTAACTGTGACTTTCAAGTAAAATAAATAAATCTTTAAAAAAAAAGGGGAGGGGGAAGGTAAGTGAGAGCATACTAGTGGAGCCTGATCCAGAAAGACCTGTGTCCTTGGAGCCAGCATTGTGGCACCATTGGTTAAGCCTCCACCTGCAATGCCGGGATTCCATATGGGTTCCCGGTTGAGTCCCGGCTGCTCCACTTCTGATCCGGCTCCCTGTTAATGTGCCTGGGAAGGCAGCAGAAGATGGCCCAAGTCCTTGGGCCCCTGCACCCACGTGGGAGACCCGGAAGAAGCTCCAGGCTCCTGGCTTCAATCTGGCCCAGCCCTGGCTGTTGCAGCCATTTGGGGAGTGAACCAGCAGATGGAAGGCCTCTCTCTGTCTCTACCTCTCTGTAATTCTGACTTTCAAATAAATAGAGTATATCTTAAAAAAAAAAAAAGAAAAAACACTGGTGTCCTTGTGAGAACAAGTCACTCGAGATCGCAGTGTCTCTCAGCAGGTGCAGAGTGGGCACACGGGAGAAGGCGACTGACTACCAGCCAGGCAGAGCCCTCACCAGACACCGAACCAGCCACAGCTTTGCCCGTGGACCATCAGCCCTCAGAACGGTGGGGTCAGTGTCAGTTGTTTAGAGCCCCAGAATGTGATATTCTGTCAGACCGGGGTCCTACAAGCCACAGCCATGCCCAGCGTGCCCACTGCCTCCCCTCACCTGGACCTCTGCCCGTCTTGCTTCCTCTGCCCTGAAGTCTCTTCCTGACCTGACTCCTCCTCCAGCATCCACCTCTCCTCCATCAGCATCCACCTCTCCTCCTCCTCCAGCATCCACCTCTCCTCCTCCACCAGCATCCACCTCTCCTCCTCCTCCACCAGCATCCACCTCTCCTCCTCCTCCAGCATCCACCTCTCCTCCTCCATCAGCATCCACCTCTCCTCCTCCATCAGCATCCACCTCTCCTCCTCCATCAGCATCCACCTCTCCTCCTCCTCCAGCATCCACCTCTCCTCCTCCTCCATCAGCATCCACCTCTCCTCCTCCTCCAGCATCCACCTCTCCTCCTCCATCAGCATCCACCTCTCCTCCTCCTCCATCAGCATCCACCTCTCCTCCTCCTCCAGCATCCACCTCTCCTCCTCCATCAGCATCCACCTCTCCTCCTCCATCAGCATCCACCTCTCCTCCTCCTCCAGCATCCACCTCTCCTCCTCCTCCATCAGCATCCACCTCTCCTCCTCCATCAGCATCCACCTCTCCTCCTCCATCAGCATCCACCTCTCCTCCTCCATCAGCATCCACCTCTCCTCCTCCTCCATCAGCATCCACCTCTCCTCCTCCTCCATCAGCATCCACCTCTCCTCCTCCTCAGCATCCACCTCTCCTCATCCTCCAGCATCTACCTCTCCTCCATCAGCATCCACCTCTCCTCCATCAGCATCCACCTCTCCTCCTCCATCAGCATCCACCTCTCCTCCTCCTCCAGCATCCACCTCTCCTCATCCTCCAGCATCCACCTCTCCTCCTCCTCCAGCATCCACCTCTCCTCCTCCTCCAGCATCCACCTCTCCTCCTCCATCAGCATCCACCTCTCCTCCTCCATCAGCATCCACCTCTCCTCCATCAGCATCCACCTCTCCTCCTCCATCAGCATCCACCTCTCCTCCTCCATCAGCATCCACCTCTCCTCCTCCTCCAGCATCCACCTCTCCTCATCCTCCATCAGCATCCACCTCTCCTCCTCCTCCATCAGCATCCACCTCTCCTCCTCCATCAGCATCCACCTCTCCTCCTCCTCCAGCATCCACCTCTCCTCATCCTCCAGCATCCACCTCTCCTCCTCCATCAGCATCCACCTCTCCTCCTCCTCCAGCATCCACCTCTCCTCCTCCATCAGCATCCACCTCTCCTCCTCCATCAGCATCCACCTCTCCTCCTCCATCAGCATCCACCTCTCCTCCATCAGCATCCACCTCTCCTCCATCAGCATCCACCTCTCCTCCTCCATCAGCATCCACCTCTCCTCCTCCTCCATCAGCATCCACCTCTCCTCCTCCTCCATCAGCATCCACCTCTCCTCCTCCATCAGCATCCACCTCTCCTCCTCCATCAGCATCCACCTCTCCTCCTCCATCAGCATCCACCTCTCCTCCTCCTCCATCAGCATCCACCTCTCCTCCTCCGTCAGCATCCACCTCTCCTCCTCCAGCATCCACCTCTCCTCCTCCATCAGCACATTCCCAACCCTGCTCTCCAGGAGCCCAGGACAGGCGTCAGCAGCGAGGAGGTAAGTGCTCCCTGGAATCCCAAGCATTTTCTCCTCTGTGTTTCACCCGCACATCCACCATTAGGTAAGACACGATTCCTCCCCCCATTTTACAGATGAGGAAACTGAGGTTGGGTATCTTGCTCATCACCCTGGATTCTAACTCCAGAGCTTTACAGCCTTGCCCCCGCTCATGGCACCAACCGCCTCATTACCTGGACTGCATGCTGCTCTGCCTCCTGCATCAGACTGTGAGCTCCAGGCGCAGGGACCTTGTCTCATTAATCGCCGCATCTCTTCTCCCTAGCACAGTGCCTGCTGCATCTCGGGCCTCACCTTGGGAAGGAATGAATGAATGACTCAACGTCACCCTGGGAGCCACCCATCACGGGGCTTGGAAAGCCTGCAATGCGTGGGCATTAGCCCGGATCTCAGCGTGGGACAATGGGCACCGTCTGTCCATGCAGCCCTCTGTGTCCATGCCCGCACATCCGAGTTCGCGCATAACTCACACTGAGATTTACTTAAAAGGCATTTAACTCGGCGCACACGTCTGCCGCCCAAGCCTATTCCTTGCAGAAATCTATCCCATGCATTACCGCTTGCATTTCCAACATGAAGAGACAGTGGTGGGTTGAGAGGATCCTTTTTTTTTTTCTTTCTCCTCTTGCTGGTTGAGTTACTGTCTGCTTTTGTGGAATAAATTGCTGTAAATTGAGTTACCAGCACTCTCAAATGCGGAAATATATTCTCGATGCTATACGGGCAGCTGACAACATTATGGAAATATGCAGAGTGTATGTCGAAGTTTATGCGAATGGAGATGCGTTGTGATGGATGTTGGGAGGATGGAGGATGGGGGGGGCAGTGGTGGCCTCAGGCAGAGACTCCTCCGTATACCCTGCCCCCCACTGTGGCCAGACTCAGCTCTGAGAAGGGAGCTTTCCAGGGGGGGACACTAGGATCAGGAAAAAGCAAAGGGGCTGGCGGCTGGAGAAACCACTTTGGATGATAAAACAAACAGCCCAGAGCCCAGGGAGGATGGTACTGGGGGTGACGCTGTTCCAGTGTGCTTCACCCATATTTTTTATTGGTTCTAACTGGGGCCTTTGTGCCCAACAGCCAACTCCTGGTGCTTTGCTTCTAAAAGCTGCACCTGGGGGCAGCGCTGTAGCGTAGCAGATAAAGTCTCTACCTATGGCTCTGGCATCCCATATGGGCACTGGTTCGAGTCCCAGCTGCTCCTCTTCTGATCCAGATCTCTGCTATGGCCTGGGAAAGCAGTAGAAGATGACTCAAGTCCTTGAGCCCCTGCACCCACGTGGGAGACCCAGAAGAAGCTCCTGGCTCCTGGGTTCAGACTGGCCCAGCTCTGACCATTGAGGCCATTTGGGGAGAAAGCCAACAGATGGAAGACCTCTGTGTGTGTGTGTGTGCTCTGGGGCAGACGCTGTGGTGCAGTGGGCTAAGCTGCTACTTGGGATACCTGCATCCCATATCAGAGTGCTGGTTTGAGTCCTGCCTGTTCTATGCTGCTGATTCTGTTTCCTGCTAATGCGCCTGGGAAGGTGAAGGACAATGGCTCAAGTACTTGCACCCTTGCCACCCACGTGGGCGCCCAGATGGGGTTCCTGGCTCCTCCTGGTTTTGGCCTGGCCGATCCTGACTGTTGCAGGCATTTGAGGAGTGAACTAGCGAGTGGAATCTCTTTCTCTCTCCCTTTCTCTCTATATCTCTGTGTATGTGTGTCACTCTGCCTTTCAAAAAACAAAAAGTTGCTTTGGAATGAAGTGTGCCAACCCCTCCCCTTCATCCTCCCATCGTGATGGTGGTTGGGGAAGCGCCTCTGGGAGACAAGGAGGTGTCACGAGGTAATGAGAGGGGTGTCCTCAGGTGAGAGCCCTCAGGATGAGATCAGGGCCCTTGTAGGAAGCAGAGGAGAAGCAGAGGACCTGCTCACTGGCTCTGCTAGGCAAGGACCCAGCAGGGAGTGCAGCTCCCTGCTGGGTCGCCCCAGACCCAGCAAGGTTGGCAGCCTGGCCTCAGCCTCCAGCCTCCAGAATGGGAGACATCGGTACATCGGTGTGTGTCGGCTCAGCTGCCCAGTGCCAGGAATTTGGTGGGGGTGGCCCCAGCAGACACCACACAGGTGCTGTGTGGGATGTTCAGACATGGGATTTTTCCTATTGGCCCCAAACTGGACATAAACCCCCAAACTGGGGGCCGTGGCACTGAATACTCTCCTTCTAAAGAGAGCAGGGACACAGGCACACGGATGAGCTAAGAAAGGACAGACGCACATTTCAGGCATGGAAAGCTAAGACACTGTGGCAAAAAATGTCCTACATGAAGGATCTCTGTGGGTGAGACCCCAGCAGAGAGAAGGGGCCATCAAAGTAGGAGGTATTCTTCTCTAAAGGGAGGAGAGAACTTCTACTTTCCTCATGGCTCTGTCTAAATACTGACGGAGTTTGTGGACTGAAAAGGTTTCCATAGCCTTGGCAGCTGGTGTCAAGAGCCTCAGGTGGTCACTGACGTCATACATAAGTGTTAATTGTTAAATCAACGACAGGAGTCACTGTGCACTGACTCCCCATGCAGGACCTCTGTCCTCAAAGAGTTGTATTATGGGAGTTAACAGTAAAACTTGTTCTCAGTTTTGTGTCTATGTGTGTGTGTGCAAACTGTTAAAATCTTTACTTAGTACAGAGTTGGTCTTCTCTGTACAAAGTGAATTGAAAATGAATCTTAATGGAGAATGGGACTGGGAAGGGGAGAGGGTGGAGGAGGGGTGGGAGTGTGGGTGCGAGGGCGAGTATGGTGGGAAGAATCACTATATTCCTAAAGTTGTACTTTTGAAATTTGTATTCCTTAAATAAAAGGTTTTTTTGGAAAAAGAAGAAAAGAAAGAAGAGACAGACGCTCCTCCATCCCCACCCTCACCACTCCCCGGGCTCCTCCAGCCTGCACTGGCAACAGACCTAGAGGAATTCCAGGGGGTTCCTTGGAGAAGGGGGAGAGGATCGCTGGGCAGTGGCGAGAAGCTGAGGCTTTTCCTTCCTGCCGCACAGCCCCGGCCCTCACCCAGCCCAACTGCGAGAAAACTGACTCTGATGCGGGTCGTGTCTTAGTTTGGGTTCCCCCAGAAGGAGACGTGAGACAAGGATGTGAGGACAAGAGACTTCCTTGAGAAACAACCCAGGAAACTCCAGGAGGGGAGTGAGAAAGGGAGAAAGAAGGAAAAAAAAAAAGGTGTGGTTCCTGAGCAAGTGGCCACTGTGGGGAAGGGGGATTCATCCCACCAGGGAGCTAGAAGCTGGCAAAGAACATGACTCTTGGTCAGGCCACTGGAGAGGCAAGGGGGCTGGGGTGTTCACGCACCAACACTCGCTGGTCGACCTTGACAGCTGGCGCTGTGGCCCTGATTCTCTGGCACTTCTGGCTACCACTATGGTGGAGAGGGGTCTGGAGCTTTGAGCTGGCCCACAGGCTGAAGAAGGCCGTCCGTCACCAGCTGTCCACCATAGACACCTGCCAGACCACACAGAGCAAAGAGGGCAGAGGAGGGAGGGTGCCAGCCTGCAGGGATGTATGGGGCAAGCTCAGACAGGAGACGGCAAAGGAGCCATCAGTGCCTTAGAAGGAAAATCGGAAGCAGTGTGCAGGAGGTGACGGGGGGTGCTGGGTAAGTCCTTGACTTCTGGGCTGATGAGGCCTGGAGGAGGGATGCACAGAGGAGGATCAGGGAGAACCAGAGCCGCTCCTGTTGGTGCTTGAGAATGAATAGCCGAGCCCTCTCGCTCTCCCTCCGTCCACCACACTGACGCAGGGCTGTCCCTGTCTCCTCAGCAGGAAGCACAGGGGTTCCAGCCAAAGGGTGTGAGCGGAGCCCCGGGCATGGGAAGGCGTGGTCCGGGGTCAGCACAGAAAGAGAGAAACAGAAGGAAGCACAGTGGCAGGTGGCTGGGTGCAGAGGGGAGGGCACCGAGAGGGGTTCCAGAGTACATGTCCCCCCGGAGGGAGCCCTGGGGATGAGCTCTAGGGCGATGCACCCCTCCCCCGTTAAAGTGGGGAAACTGAGTTCCGAAGACAAGGAGTGTTACTGACCCCCCCCTTACGTCATCCACTCGCACACTTGCTGACAGCTTACTGCGTTGTGCACAGCACAGGGTCAGGACCAAACAGGGCACAGTCCCCACTCTCCTGCTGGAAATCAACACCACCCGGCACCATCGCTGTCCCCGGCTCCCAACCATGAGAACCGAGGCATTCACATCCAAAGGGATCAAACAGACCAGGGGAACCCGAAGTTAATTCCAGATGCCCTCTGCTGGAAAACAATGCAAAGTTATGACTGCAAGATGGCCTGCAGAAGAAAAAAATCCCATGCAAATAAGAGGCCAAAAACTTCAGCCTCTCGAACTTGCAAGACAGTTCCCTCCCTGACCACACCTACATGGAGAGCAAAAGGGACTTCTGAGCTGGTCCTACAGCACCCTCTAGTGGTCCATAGACGAAGGTGTCAACGAGCGTGGCGCCTGTGACACAACCACCAGGCACCATAAGGCCTGCGGAGAGATACGGCCATCAGCTTTCCAGAACATTCCTCATCAACTTACAAAAATCCCGTCCCATCCAACCCCAGAGTTAGGTGATGACTGGTAAGCCTCAGAGCTCAGCGTCCAGGTGTGCACGTGGTTTGATCTGGGACAAGTCACTTGGCTCTATAAGGTTAAAGAAACACCTGCTCTCCAGATATGGATGCAAACAATAATGAAGATGACTCACCCAGCGGTGCTGCATACATACAAAGGGCACTTTGGTGGGTAAGTTATTTTGTTAAGAGAACCCCCAAATAGTGACGGGGGAACACGCATCTCCGTGTTCCCCCAGCACCTCCCTGGCTCATGGCATCCCAGGCTTCAGAACAAGTCACTGCACACATCAGTGAGTGACTACGATGGGTCCAGATACAGATGTGAGATGGATGGGGCTAGACGAAGGTTTCCTTTCTTTTTTCCTGCCAACTTAATGTTGTGACATAATTTCAGATTTCCAGTAAAGTTACAACAATGATGCAAAGAATTTTCCCAAACTGCAAAATGTGCACATCTACGTGTGACTCATTATCAGTGTCTCCTGTCTCCATACAAACGCTCCTCGACTTGCGATGGGGCTACACTTCCCAAAAAAGCCATCATAAGTTGAAAACGCCCTGACTCAAAAAATACATTGAAGGCACCTTAGCAACCAAACATCCTAACCTAGCAACAGGACAAGCTGCTCGGTCTCAGCTGTTTCCTCTCTGACCACTGAGCTGCCTGGCAGGCGCGCTCAATCCACTGCCCAGCATCAGAAGAAAGGATAGGGGTGTTTCAAACAGATCATGGGAAATGGAATGCAAAGACAAGTTTATTTGGCTGCAAAACCAAACAGGTTTGTTTAGCCTGGTGGTTTTGGAGAGCCACAGTCCACGATCAGAACCCCACTCCCTCTGATGTCTGATGAGGGTGGAAGCTGGTGAAGGTGGGGTGTGTGTGCAGAAAACCATCACCCGGTAACCATCAATCTACTCTCTAGCTCCCTGACTGATGCTTGTTTCGTTCTACGTGTAATGAGATTAGGTAGTGTCTGCCCATCATCTGGGTCTGCTCTATCTCACTTAGCGTAATGTCCTTCGGGTTCACCCATGTTGTCACAAACGTCGGTGTCGCCTTCTTTTCTGAAGGCTGACCAATGTTCCGTTACATACAGACACCATGGTTGCTCTATCCATCCATTTGTCAGGGGACACTCGACACTCAGCTTCTTGCCATGTCCTGGCTGTCGTGCACAATGCTGCAATGAACATGGGAGAGCAGATGGCCCCGTGAGTGCTGATTTCATTCCCTTTGGGCATACTCCCAGCTACAGGATGGATGGATCATAGGGCAGACCTATTTTTTATTTTTTTGAGAACTCTCCAAGCCCTTTTCTATAATGACTGTACCAATTTATATTCCCATCAGCAGTGTACAGGATTCTCTTTTCTCCAACTTGTTGTCTTTTGTATTTTTTGTAAAAACCATTGTAATAGGTGTGCGGTGACAGATCCCTGTGGAGTTGATGGCATTCCCCTTCCCCCTATGATTACCGATACTGTGACACTTCTTGAACCTTGTTAGCCATCTTTGTGTTGTCTTTCGAAAAACATCTGTTCTGGTCCTTTTCTACTTTTTTAATCAGATTAGGTGATTTTGCTTGTTAGTTTTTGCAGTCAAATTGTGTGAGTTCCTTACATTCTTGGGATATTAGCCCAAGACTTGGGAAAGAAAAGCCAAGTTGGAGGAATCACATCTCCTGATTTCAGATTATATTGCAAAGCTATTGTAATGAAAACAGTGTGGTACCAGTATTGAAGGAAAAATAATACATACACCAGTGGAACCAGATAGAGATCCCAGAAATAAAGCCAAGCATAGACATTCAAGCAGTCTTTGAAAAGGCCACTAGGGATAGATATGAGAAAAGGAAAGTCTCGTGTTCGGTAAACAGTGTTGGGAAAAGTGTGTATCCATAAATAACACAATGACACTGGATCCGTCTCTGACACCGAACACAAAACTCAGCTCAAAATGCAGTAAAGACCTGAATGTGAGATCTGAAACTACGAAACCCTCAGAAGAAAACCTAAGAGGGAGATTTTTAGGCATCACCCTTGGCAAGATTGTTTGGATATCATACCAAAAGCTTAGATAAATAAAGCAGAAAATAAACAAGTAGGATTCTAGCCAACTAAAAAGCTCTGAACAGCAAAGGAAAAGCTGCCTGCCAACAGGGAGATAGTTGCAAATTTTACATTGCTGAGTTTCACATGCTCCTTATGTATTCCAAATCCTAGTCCTTCCTCAGATACATGTGGTGTGTCACTATTTTCTCCCACTGTGTAGACTGTCTTGTCATCCTCTTAACAGAACAATAATTATTAACAATAATGGTCAATGATTAATACATTGTCACACATTAGCTATGTATTTATTCTATAAATAAAATGATTATTATAATAATTGGTAAAATTATTAATTATGATGAAGTCCAATTGATCAGGATCTTTTTTTATGGATCATATTTTTTTTGTCCAGTGTAAAAGCTCTCTGTCTAGTCCTAGAACCTAAAGATTTTCTCCAGTGTTTCATAGATTTGCATTTTACGTTTAAGTGCAAGATTCATCTTGAGTTAATTTTTATATAAGATGTAAGACTTAACTGAAGATTTTGTTATTGTTTTTTGTTCTGCTGCTTTGACAGCACCAGTGAGACATCATGAGTGTCTACACCCTGCCACACGGGCTGCTGGGAGCCCATCGTCTCTTCACTAAGCAGCTTTTCCACCTTTTAAGAACCAGAAGGAAGCACACTGTGAGGGAAGTCCCAGGGTCTGTAGTGGATTCCACTGATGGATGTGTGTCTCCCTCTACCAAAATCACAGTCTTGATTGCTGTAGCTGTGTACAAGTCTTAAAATCACATAAACTAATTCCCCTACTGGACTCTCCCTCTAAAAGTTATCTTACTACTCTCATTTGTTTGGCTTTCCGTATAAATCGTATAATAATCTACTCTACAACTACGAGAAAATATTGCTGATACTTTCATAGGCATTGCATTAAGCCTACATATCTGGGGAGAATTGATGCCTACAATATTGAATCCTGCAATTGAGGAAACCATGTCTTTCCATTTATCTATATAATTTTCAGTTCTTTTGCCAGCATTTTGTAGCATTCAGCATACAATCCCTATACAGGGGTTGGTAGATTGGCACCTGTGTATTGCTTCCCTTTTTTGGATGATTGTAAATGATATCCTATTTTTAATTTTTCTATCTACAAGTTCCTTGCTATTAGGTAGAAATATTTTTGATTTTTACATATTTCTATTGCATCCTCTGATACTGCTAGACTCCCTCATGAGGAGGGTGTGTTTTTGTAAATACCTTGGATTTTCTAGATAAACAGGCGTGTATGTGCATACGGGGAATTTTATTTCTTCTCCTTTTTTTACCTGTATGACTTTCATGTCCTGTTCTTCCCTGCTGCAGTGGCTGGATTATCCAGCGCTGTGTTGAATAAGAATTATGAGGCAGGAATCTTCTCCTCTCCGGCTATGGGGGGCGGGGAGGGGGATGGGAAGCTTTCCATCTTTCACCAGTATGCTGGCTTCAGGTTCCCGTGCCTGCTCCTTATGAAGCTGAGAGCGGTGCCCCCTCCCTGTCTCTCTGAGCACTGTGGTCGTGAATGGGCGTTGACTTTTGCCAAATGCTTCCTCGGCATTGGCTGATGCGGTCCTGTGGGTTTTCTTCTTGAGCTTATGTCCATGGTGGGTTACGTTCTGTGATTTTCAATAGGGAAGCAGTCTTAGAGTCCTGGAATAACTGTGTAGTTCCCTCACATGCCACTGAATTCTCTTTGCTGATATTTTATAAAGGGTGTTTATGCCCATGCAGGTGAGAGACATTAATCTGTAGTTTGCTCTTGTTCTGATGGGAGAATCTTTCCAAATTGATATCTTATCCTTCTTAGTACCTCCAACTAGAGCCTGTCCAGACATATAACAAGTTAGTGTGAATTTATTTTGGTGCAAAATAGCTGGAGATCCATGCATAGTTTTTTCATAGCACACATTTTCCACAAACTTTTCAAAGAACCCTCATATATGTTCCATGGGCACTTTTAAAAATTTATATTCTGCTGTTGCTGCGTGCAATGTTCTATAAATGTCAGGGGCATTAAGTTCTTCTTTGCCTTGCTTTCTACCTAGGTGGCCTGTCAACTGTTGAGACAGGGATCACGAAGTCTCCACCACTTGGATTTGTTCATTTCTCCTTTCAGCTCCATTAGTTTTTACTCCACATGTTTTGCAACTCTATTAACTGGCGCTTGTTCATCCAGGTTTGCTGTACATCCTGGTGGATTGCCCCCTTTGTCATTACATGATATCTCACTCTGTGGCTGGTGACTGTATATACTCTGATGTTTACTTTGACATTAGTAGAGTCACTCCTACTTTTCTTTGATTATGTCTTGCATTATATCTTTCTATCCTTTTACTTTCGATCTGTCTAAATTAAATTTGAAGTGAGCTTCTTGTAGACAGCATATAATTGGGTAATATTTTTTTTTCTTTTTTGACAGGCAGAGTGGACAGTGAGAGAGAGAGACAGAGAGAAAGGTCTTCCTTTGCCGTTGGTTCACCCTCCAATGGCTGCCGCGGACAGCACGCTGCGGCCAGCACACCGTGCTCATCCGATGGCAGGAGCCAGGTGCTAGGTGCTTTTTCATGGTCTCCCATGGGGTGCAGGGCCCTAGCACTTGGGCCATCCTCCACTGCACTCCCGGGCCACAGCAGAGGGCTGGCCTGGAAGAGGGGCAACCGGGACAGAATCCGGCGCCCCAACCGGGACTAGAACCTGGTGTGCCGGCGCCGCAAGCGGAGGATTAGCCTATTGAGCCACGATGCCGGCCGGTAATATTTTTAATATACTCTGTTCATCATACTTTTAATTGATATATTTGACCATTTACATTTAATGGAATTATTGAGATATTAGAACTTAGTGTGCCATTTTGCTTTCTGTTTTCTGTTCACTATGTTTTTCACTCCTCTGTCTTCTTTACCTGCCTTCTTTGAGGGCATTGAACAGTCCCTGTAATTTGTTTATGACCTATTCATAGCATTTTTAGTGCATCTCCTCCTATAGCTTTGCTAGCGGTTGCTCTACTTATTATGCTACCTACACATGACTCATTGGTCTACTGATGTTATCATTTAACCAGTTCAGGTGAAATATGGAAAACTTACCTCTACTTACATTTAGAATCACATCGCAGTGTTACAATATTTATTGGTGAAATATACCTTAGAAGACTCAGGAGAAGTCAAATCAACTTACTTACCCACACCCTTGCTTATTATGCTCATTTCTTTCTGATGGACCAAGAATCCTGCATCTATTAAGTTCTTCAGAGAATTTCCCTTATCCTTTCTCTTAGGCTAGGTCTGTTCATAGTAAATTCTGTTTCCCTTTGTCTGAGAATGTCTTGATTTCTCCGTATTTTCTGTAGGATACTGTATTAGCCAAAGCTCTCAGGAAAACAGAAACAACAGGACATAAAGCTAGCTGTATGAGATGATGTTTATTGTGGGAAGTGACTCACGGGACTATGGAGACCCAGCTGCCCCAGCCGCAAGTTGGAGACACAGCAAAGCTGGAGCTGTGATTCACCTGGAGCCTGAGGGCCTGAGAGCCGGAGAGCTGATGAGTGACTCCCAGGTCTGGACTGCAGGCCCAGGAAGTGACAGTGAGGCCACCATCATTGCAGGTTCCAGAGCCTGTGAGGACCAAGAGCTCCACCATCGGAAGGCAGTAGAAAGTGCTGTCCCAGCTCAAGACAGGAATCTGCTCTTCCTCTGCCTTGTTCCATTCAGGCCCTCAGCAAAGGGGCCAATGCCCGCCCACATTGATAAGGACAGATCTTCCGTTGGTCCACTGAGCCAGAAGCTAATCTCCCAGCCATACCAGATATACTGCTAGACCAGCTGCAAAGCATCCGTAACCCCAGTCAAGCTGACACATGTAAGCAACCATCACAGATACGTGCACTGCTATGGAAATCTGGATTGACACTTCCTTTTCTTTAAACACTTGTCAAACATTGCTCCGCTCCCTTCCAGCCTCCGTGGCTTCTGATGGGAATGCACTCTCATTCTAATTGTTTTTCCTGTGTAGCTAAGATGTCATTTTTCCCTAACTGCTCTCAAGAGTTTTGTTTTTATTTTGCTTTCAAAGCTTTGATTATGATGTGTCTTGTCATGGATTTCTTTGTGTTTACCCACACTGGGATTTATTCTTGTTGACTCTGTAGGTTTGCATCTCTTACCAGACTTGGGGATTCCAGCCATTATTGCTTCATGCACTTTTCCACCCTTTTCCTCCACTCCTTCTGGAACCTTCGTGGCACAAATGTGGGAGCTTTTCCTCTGTGTCCACAGTACCCTGAGACTGCACTCACTCGCTTCTCGGTGGCGGAGCTCATCCACTGGGTTTTTCCTGTTCAAAATTTCCAGTCAAGCATTTGGCCTAGAGGTTAAGGTGCCCACATCCCATACCAGAGTGACGGGGTTCAATTCCTGCCTCGGGTTCCTGACTCCAGCTTCATGATTCCAACCGCATCAACACAGACTGGGTGTCATCTGGGGCACTGATGACTCAGGTGATGGGTTGCTGCCACCCGTGCTAAACGGAGATTGAGTTCCCAGCTGCAGCCCTGACACAGCCCCAGCCGTTGTGAGCATTTGAGGAGTTAACAATGGATGGGAGAGGTATGTGGCTGTGTGCCCCTGTCTCCCAAATAAATAATTTTTTAAAGAAATTTTTCAGGGGTTGGCCTTGTGGCATAGTGGGTTAAACCACAGCCTGCAATGCCAGCATCCCACTTGAGCACCAGTTCGAGTCCTGGATGCTCCACTCCTTATCTAGCTCCCTGCTAATGCGCCTGGGAAGATAGCAGAAGATGGTCCAAGTCCTTGGTTCCCTGGCACCCATACAGGAGATCCGGCTAGAGTTTGAGGTTCCCAACGTCAACCTGGTCGAGCCCTGGCCATTGCATCCTTTTAGGCAGTGAACCAGCAGATGGAAGATCTCACTCTGTCTCTTCTCTCTCTCTCTCTCTCTCTCTCTCTCTCCCTCCCTCCCTCCCTCCCTCTCTAACTCTGGCTTTCAAATACATACATAAAATTTTTTTTTAATGAAAAATCCAATGAGTTCTTTTTGTCTTTTGTTTCTTTGCCGAGACTCAATACGTTTCATTTGCTTAAAGCAGGTTCATGATGGAACATTCTCGTGACAACTGTTTTACGACCCTGTCGTCTCGCTGTCGGCAACTATTGCTGGTCTTTTCTCTCCCTGATTGGGATCTTCCTGGTGCGATGAGCGACTTTTATTAAGCCTGGACTTAACTGAGATGCTGGGTCTTATTTAAGCCTTCTGCTTCCTTGCCTATTTCTGCCCCCACTCCTGCACAGGAAGGCAGGTGCTACCTCCTACCTGCCAACCAAGGTTAGAAATCCTGGCGGCCACCACTGACACCAGAGGGGGCATTCCTCACCACTGCTGCCTGGCCCTGTGTTAGGACTCCACTCTTCTCTTCCTAGGTGGGAGAAGTAGGGGTGCCTCATACCGCTCCCCGAAGGGTCTCTGTTCACACCAGGGTATGGAGTGATCTCATTACTGCTCCCCATCTCGTCTCTGTTCACACCAGGGTGTAGGGTGGCCTCTTCACTTCTGGGTGGGGTGAAGGCTTCCACTCTCTATTAGATCTGCCAGCCAAGAGGGGCATCTCCTTACTGGGGTCTCATAGCTGGGGGTGGGTAAGAGTCTAGGCTCCCCACTGATGCTGTGGCTTGGTAGGGGCCATGGTTGGTTACCAGTCAGGAGGATAGAAGTTCCAACTCCCTCCTCAACCTTGTCTGATACCACCTGGGGTCTGGGAGGGGGTGCAGAGTTGAGATACCGGGCAGGAGTGGAAGTCGGGGCTCCACACTCACTTCGGGGCACACAAGGCGTGGGGCTACACATTTCTCTGTGGTGCATGACTGGAGTAGAGCAATTATTTTCTAAAAGCCCTCTGTCTTGCTAGATCATCACTTCTTTGGCCCTCTAGCTGCAGAGAGCACGTTTGGGTCGAGTTTCTCTGCCTGCCCCGTTGTTTCTCCTACCTCTCCAGCACCTGGTCTAGAATAGTTGGGGGGGTGGGGGTGGGGGAGAAATCGCAGGAGATTTATCACCACCTTTTGCTTTGGGTCCTAAGCTCCTTGCTTGGTCCACCTTCCACTGTTTTGTTATTTAATGTCCAGGGCTTTTCACTTTACTCAGCAAAAGGAATAGGAAAAAGGAAGCCTACTCCATCTGCCCAGAGCACGTGACTTCTTGAATTTCTTTTGCACCTTTTGTGTCTCTGCCTAACGTGCTGGTGCCTCCTGCCTTCTTGGAGACGCGGAATATGGTCAGAGTGACTGTCTTGAACGTCCTTGTCTGCTAACTGCATCACCTGGGCTTTTCCAGGTCTGCCTAGAGTGACTGTTTTTTCTCTACAGTCCATGCCCTGCTTGCCTGTTCCTTTACATGGTGACTTTCACTGGATCCCAGATGCTATGAGTTTCACCTTCTTCGGCACTGGACATCTTGTATTCATTCGTATGGATAAGCTCGAGGTTTTTTCCCCTGTGACACAGATCTCAAGACAGTTTGATCCTTCAAGATTTGTTTGCAAGCTTTGTCATGTGGGCTCAGAGCGGCCTTTCCCCTAAGCTGATTCCCCTAAGAGCTCCACCAGATGTCCCTTTTGGCTGGTGGAAATCCAAACGGCTCCCAAGCCTGCATGAACTGTAGGACTGTTTTCTCTAACCCTTCTGGGCAGTTCCTTCCCCAGCCTTAGGCAGCATTGTTGCTCACAGGTGCCGATCAGCACTCAGTAAGGACTCAAGAGGGGCTCTCTGAAGTGCTGCAGGGCTGTCTCCCTCTGGGGAGCATCCTCCTCTTCCATACTCTGCCTGGGAACCCCAGTAACTGTGGTCTCCCCAGCCCTCAGCTCCTCAACTCTAGGACGTTACTGGGTTCCACCTGGGTTAGCCCTCCTCAACCGGAATCCAGAAACTCCGCAGGAGGTAAAGGCGAGAAAGCTGTAGGACACCTACTTTTTCAGGCATCTCAGAATCACTTCCCTGCACTGCCTGTGCGCTGGGGAAGTCCAAGGTATGGAAAACATTGTTTAATCTGCCTTGTTTGTTTCCATTCCATTGTTTCCAGCAGCAGGAGAAATCTGCCCCCTGTTATTCTAATGTGGCTAAAAGTAGAGCCTCCTAAAGACACAGTTTTAAGTGAGAAAAATAAGTTATTATCAAAAAATATTTATGGTTCTAATCCAATTATAACAGCTTTTTAAAATGGTACCTGTATAGTGCAATATAATACAGTACCCTGTATTATTCATGGATAATAATAGTATCACACGCAGTACCCTCCCAGCGCTAGGCACTACTGTAAGTGCTTTGCTTGCTGTATTTCCTTTTTGGGGGAGACAAATTTGGAGCCCAGAGAAAATTTGTTTTCAAGCTTTGTCACATGGGCTCAGAGATGCCTTTCTCCTAAGCTAATTTTCTCCCCACTACTAAGTGGCCAAGGTCAAGGTCACACAGCTAAACAGTGGGAAGGTTGGACTTTCGCTCAGGGAGTCCAGATCCTGAGTCTACACCCTTAACCACCATGCTCCTAGGTGATTAGAACGTGGGTGGGGGGACACACACCAACTTCAAATCCTCTGAGAAGAGAGGAAGGAAATGAGCTATTGATGCTGGGGACCGGGACGGGGCTTCAGCTGTGTTCACGTAAAGTGTGCTCATTCCTTCCCTCCTAAAAAACAGCCTGAAGCCATCACAGGAGAAGGAGGTTAACATTCGTTCTGTCGGAGAGAGGAGCTTATGGACTTTTGTTCTTTAAAATAGGAGTGTCTTATAATATCAAAACAGCATCCCATGGATAGAATAGAGAGAAGAGACGGAGAACCACAGCAAGGTGTGACACCACAAGCCTCACGGTAACCTTGATGTTTGCAACAGCAAAACGTCAAGTGGAATTCGCGTTGCTCTGATGAGGGGTTCTCTGCAAGCCCATGTCTGATCCTTCTTGGTGCCTCACTCCAGATCCAGCACACATATGTTATTACAAGTCAGTAGGAGTGTATTTTGGTGCAGAATAATTTGAGGTCCGGGCACAGATATTTCGTCGTAACCCTTTCCGTGAGCTTTTGGAAGATCCTTCACCTTCGTCCTTCTGTGACGTCTATTTCACTTAGCGCACTGTCTTCCAGGTTCCTCCATTTTCATCATAAACACCAGATTTTCCTTCTGATAAGCCTAATCAGTCTCCCACTGTATGCATTATGTATATTTTCTTTATCCATTCCTCTCTCCATGTTGATTTATATCCTAAAGAATAAATAGGGGCTTTCTAGCCGCAGAGTTGGCAAAAGTGGTGGACCACAGGGGACAGGTCGGACAAGGAAACTGTGTCCCATGGCATGGACAACTGATGAGGCTCCCATGCCGAGAGGACAGAAGACGGTGTGGGTGTCAGGAGATGGGTCTCAAGGGTTGCACAGGATCCAGGCTGGAAGGGAACACGGCACACTTGATAGGCTCACTTGCTGCTAGGTTGTACTGGAGTCACGGGCACCAGGGAACAGCCCCATCCCCAGGGAACACCCAACGTTCACGCATCCCAGAGGCCATCACCAGCATTCTCATTCGCGAAGTAACCAACCCCTCTCCATCTCAGGCTACCCAGGAGCCTTCTCATTTCTCTGCAAGCTTCAAGAATACAAAGACATGCCAGAGAATAGTCTTCCATCCAGGTCCCCAGGAGAGAGTAGAACCGGCTCAAGGAGCTGTGATCTCCTGGTTCCCACCACCCACCGGCTTCCAGCTAAACACTGCTCCAAAGTAGCCCTCATCAGAGAAGCCTGCCCCGACTGCTATTTTGAAGAAAAACCCCCTCCCGTCCTTACCCAATCTGGGACTCTCAGGTCCTCCTCCACCCCCACCCCTAGCATTATCTTATCTTTCTCCACCTCTGACCATCACCTACCAGAGTATCTATTTATTTTTCTGCCCTTTAATCCAACTGGAATGTAAGCACCAGAGGGTCAAGGACTCTGGATTTTGTTCACTGTTCTATCAGCAATGCTAGAACAGTGCCTGACACTGTTCATTGAATGAATGCATGTGCAGTGGCCCAAGACAGGCAAGCAGGTTATTGGAGTTTAAGATGAGCAAGAACTTCATAAAGCACCATCCTCACATAGGACAAAAGGAGGAATATCACAACAGGACTCATGAGGCGTCAGGTCCAAGCTGGTGGTATCTTGGGTGGTCAGGGCAGCTACTGTCTCATCCATCACCCTCGGACAGCCACCCTGGTGCTCCCATACTTTTGGGGGTGAAAGGGTGACCTCACTTGGCCAGTTAGCACACCTATGTCTTTGTTCATAGAGATGACTTTGTTTGGACACATGATCCAATGGCAGCAATACGAGTCAGCCTCATGACTTTTGCCAAAGCAAAAGTACAAAGGAAGACCACCATGCACTCCTGCCCACCCTCTCCACCCCACCAGGCACACTGCTAGCAGCAAAGATGATGGTTCCTGGGGCTGGTGGAGTCATTACCTGATTCTGAGAATAAAGCCAGCAGAGGGAGATCAAGTGGCCAGCCAGAGTCCTTTCCGGGATCCATGCCTGAAGGTGCCGGACATTTCAATCATGCAAGCCTACACATTCCCCTTCACTGATGAACTATTTTGAACAAGGTTTCTGTCTCTGACAACTGAAAACACCCTGCCCAGTAGATTGGAGGTATAGAAGAACAAAAAAGGAAACACATTCCTACAGCTCTTAAACACCTCAAAGCAAAGACCAGCTTCAGGCGACGCCATCTAGAAATGCAATCTAACACCTTTTGGTGAAGCCCATTGCCTGTCACCTTGGCACATAGGACAGAGGACAAGAAGAAGCATATTAGTTATTTATTTTTACTTTTTATTTGTTTATTTATTTATCTTGGGAGGCAGAGAGACAGAGAGAGCTCCCATCCACTGGATCACTCCCCAAATGCCCACAACAGCCCCCACCCCTAGGAGCCAGGAACTCAGTGTAGGTCTCCCACATGAGTGGCAGAGCCTCTACTACTTGAGCCAAGCCGCATCATCTGGAAGCTGGAACTGTGAGGAGCCAGCATTGGAACCCGGCTACTCTCCCGTGGCACGTGGGCACCCCAGGTGGCGTCTTCACCACGGTGCCAAACTCCTGGGCCACTCATTTCATTTATTTATTTTTTGTTTGAATTTACATTTTTGGGAATACGCTCAGCAACCCTGTCTCAGGTACCTTAACATCTCGCCACTGTAGGAGCAGCAATGAAACAGAATTTAACCTCTCTGCAAAGAAGGAAAGAGAAGGTGACGTGGCTAAAGGAGCCCTGAGCCAGGCGTCTGGGAATCTGGCTTCGCATCATTAGCACTCACTAGCACATCACCCTGCCTCTCTTGGTCTCCTGACTACACCGATCTCAAGCACCCACAGCAGTGTGAAACAGAAAGCCCACTAACACAGGGTCCTCTATCTCTGCAGGGGCCCAGGCCCCCAGAAAAATACACATGTGCAGAGACACACGATTCTGCATGGAGTTTAGAAGTGTAGGAGCCGATCTGCATCTCTAACCTCCCTGCTCTACAGTAACCGGGACATCATTTTCTGTTCTGTGACAGGGAGCTCACTCTCACTTGCAGCCCATTTTACTACACTGAGCTGTGCAAGCAACATCAGCCCTTCTCCATCTTGAACCAAGTTCTGCACACCATCATTTCTACCCACTGGCCCAATCGCGGAAGTCCAGCTCTCTCCTGTATATAACTCTTCATCTCACTCAAGATCGAGTCTAGCTTTTTTTTTTTTTAAGAATTACTTTATTTATTTGAAAGACAGAGTAACAGAGAGAAGTAGAGCCAGAGAGAGAGAGAGAGGTATTCCATTCTGCTGGTTCACTCCCCAAATGACTGCAACGGCCAGAGCTGAGCTGATCCAAAGCCAGGAGCCAGGAGCTTCTTCCAGGTCTCCCACATGGGCGCAGGAGCCTAGGGACTTGGGCCATCTTCTACTGCTTTCCCAGGCCACAGCAGAGAGCTGGATCGGAAGAGGAGCAGCCAGGACTAGAACCGGCGCCCATATGGGATGCCAGCACTGCAGGCTGGGGCTTTAACGCTGCGCCACAGCGCTAGCCTCACTTCTAACTTTTAATAAACATAATTTATAGGAAGGAACGTGGATGATTAGCAATGCAAATTGCTATTTCACGGTGCTCTGTTACAAAGATAGGTTGGTCCACTTCACTCCAGGTATGCCAACCATGCAAATACAGATGCTAAAATTCCCAACAGGCACCACGACTATTAATCTGCATGGATCAGGGCTTGCAAAGGGGGGTTACCGCTGCATTAAAGTGTCTTGAAAGAAACCGCATAGGCTTTTGGGAAAAGCACTGCATTAAGTATCAGAGCAGCGTCCCGCCTCCCATTCCAACAACCTGGGCGTTGCTAGAAAAGTCACTCAACCTCTCTGAGCCTGTTTGTCCTGCACAGCGCGACAGAACCGATCTCACGGGGGTGCACTGAAGACCAAACGGTATCATGTTCGCAGCTCCAGCGCTAGCCCGGCACAGGGCACGTTCTCAGTGAAGACCAGCTCCCAGCTCTGCGAACTCAGACTTTCATTCGATGCGCTCGGCGCTCTTTCTCGAGCGGGATTCCCCCGGAGCCGGAGTCTGCGCTCTGGGCTCGACTGAGGCTCCCTGGCTGCTCGCGCTTTTCTCTCCTTGTCCAAGATGGCGGTGGTCGGCGGCGCTGAGGCGGGATCCGAGCGAGCCCAGTGAAGGTAGCGGCGAACGGAGCCCCCACGAGGGCGGGCCGGGCGCCCACCCCGAGGCCACAGCGGCCCCGCCCTGTCGCCCCCCGCCGCCCTGGGCCCGCGACACCGCCGCGGGGGCGCCCCAGGCCCGTCGGGGCCTAGCCCGAGGGCCGAGCCGGGGACTGGAGTAGCGGCCGCGGCCGCCCCCGGGAAGGGGCTGGAGCGGGCCGCAGCAGGAGGGCGGGCGCGAGCTGTTCAAACGGGGAAGGCGGGAAAGCCGCGGGGCCGGGAGGGGGCGTGCGGGCCGGCGCCCCTCCCCTGCGGGGCCGTCCCCGCCCTCGGGGGCGCCGCGAGGCCGCGGGAGCCCGCGCCGGGCCGCCGGGGCTGGGGGCGGGCGGCGGGGGTCCCCGGGGCTGTCAGGGGCCGGGGCGGCGGGAGGGCGGGGTCCGCGGCTGGCAGGAGAGGATGCGAGGCGCTTTCTTCTTTTCCTCTTCGCAGAGCTTTGTTGAACTAGCTGTCGCTGCAAAACCTGCCGGGAGAGTCCCGTTGGTTTGCCGTGGGGCCCGCAAAAAAAAAAAAAAAAAAAAAAAAAGCAGTGGTCCCGGGGGCTGTTGGTCTAAATCACCCGGTATTGCGTGTGTCCCGTGCGTGCGCCCGCTGCGATCGCGCCTCCGCACCACACAGGCCCATTTTCCCTCCACAACTACTTGTAGATTCACTGCAAATTTTTTTTTTTTTACTATGATGCAAAAGAAAAAAGATCTGCCTCCCTCCTATCTGTTGGCTGAGTTGGTGGCTCCTAGCAGAATAAGTTAAAAAAATAAAATTAAAAAAAGGTGACTCGAGATCGGACATAGAGCCTGTTGATCGGAGGAGGCTTGTCAGAATTTGCATTGCTGGTGTGTGGTCAGCGTGCGGTGACCGCCATGGGAGGAGTCAGTGCCCATCCCAGGCTGCCGGCACCCGTGCGGCTTCCAGAGCTGGCAGGGACCGTGAGTGCTGCATAGGCAGGTCCTTGGACAAGGGGGGAGCCCAGAATTCGGAGTCGATGTGTCGGGACCTTGGAGGGAACGTGAAAGCAGAAGACGTCGCCTGCTCGGATCCTAGGAGTGACAGCAGCAGAACTTCAGACACTGGCGAGAGCTGGCCCTGCCTCTGTCTTTGCCTGAGTTCCTTCAAGGCACGGCCGGAGGAGAGAGCCTGGGAGCTGGGGCCAGGCGCCCTCACGCCGGACCGGACTGCTGCTCGGGGTTTCACTGGCTGCCGCTGTGCATGGCTTCCTTGAATCGTCTTTGTCAACGCTCATTTATATTCTGGGGTGAAGATGGTTAGAGGTGCCTGGGGCTCGTATCACCTCAGAACTCACCTCCAGAGCTTCTCCAGTGTTTGTGGCTTGAGTTTCCGGGATAACAGAGCACCGCATCTGATGATTGGACCTTTTTCCCTCGTTCCCTTGGCCACGCTGAACGCCCATGCCTGGACGTAGCCTGTGTCATCTACAAGTGGAAGAGAGCCCTGGCTGCCCTTGTTCATAGCCTAAAGAAGAGTCGCAGGAGAGCGGTTTAGTCATGAGCACATTTCACCAGTGTGTGGTTTTGTTTTGTTTTTTCATGGCTGTGTCTTCCATAAGCAATATTAAAGAACGAACTTAGGATGGCGTTTCTTAGCACACCGAGACAAGCAAAACTGTACAGTCCATCCCCTCCTTGAAGCTGACAGCATGGAAATGTATAAGCTCCAAAAGTGCGAATTCAGGAGACTGGATTTTAATACCTGTTTTACATTTGCCAACATTTAATGTAATTATGACCTCCTTTCTAACGTGGGAATCAAACCAGTATTTTTCTTTTTCATTAATTCTCGCAATCTGCTCCCTATCCCTGAACACTGATTTTTATCACAAATAATACTCAAGACCTGGAAGGGACATGAGGGGTTCATCTGATCTTACGTAAATGTTGCCGAAACTCTGCCTTTCTTTCCTCCTGTTGCATGAGACTTCCTTATCTGGTATCATCTCTCTCCTGTGAGTCACAGCCAAACCTAATCTCGGAGCTGCAACACTACCTTGATCTTAAAGAACCGAGAGATGCAGGGCCCATCGGTCTGCCGAAGCTGTGTGTGGTGGAGTCCATCACGTTGGGTTTCAAGCTCTTGGCTACCCCAGCTCTTGGTGGATTGGACTTCTTGTCAGGCCCCATTCATTCTTCCCTATAGCTTACATAACCCTATAATTTATAAATTTCTTTGGTGGTACTAGGACAGTTTAAACAGCAGACCTAATTCCTGTATACAAGGCCAGCTGTGTGGGCCTCTGCCTCATTTTCCGAGGCGGCCGGTGATGGCACCACGAGTGTGTTCCCATATCTGATATGTCGGTGGATTTCTCCTTCTGTCCTTAGAGGCACCCACTGCTGTGGTCAGATGGCGCAGCTCTGATGTCTGTTACTTCAAGTTTCTCCATAGGGACAGCCTACTTCTAAATCTCAGGGCCTGCCCCTGCTCAGTCAGAACTGCATTTTGTTGATGACAGATTGATGTCATTGCATATGTCAGAATCTTTGCCATTATTTCTCAAACATTCTCACCAGACTTTCACTTAGCATAAAAAGCATTTAATTGAAGGCCTCAAGTGTGGTAGTTCTTGGCGTCATCAACCCGTGAAAACCAATGTGATCTATCTGTTTTTCTAATAAACTCACTATTTGAGTACCACCAAGAGGATGTGCTGTTTTCAGATAAAAGGGGTAATTCCCTGTTACCCTCCCTCTCCCCTGCCTTCACCCCTCTGGAGTCAGGGCAACTGGGGTGGGAAGGAGAGGATAACGGTTTCCACTTAAGAAAGTTTCATACATAAATTCTGACTGTGAAAAACTGGCAGCATTATATATCTTGTCTCCTCACATTTTCATGTGGGACCTGGCCTACTGTCCCCTTCATTTCCTGGGAAAAGGCCCATGGTTCTGCAGTTTCCCTTTAGAGTAACCCAGTTATTTTAGTTTCTTCATTCCAACTGCTCTTACCTTGAGCACATCCACTCTTTAAAAAAAAAAAAAGATTTTTTTAAAAAATTTATTTGAAAGTAAGAGTTACACAGAGGAGAGGCAGAGAGAGAGAGAGAGGTCTTCCATCCGCTGCTTCACTCCCCAGATAGCTGCAATGGCTGGAGCTGCACCAATCCAAAGCCAGGAGCTGCTGGGTCTCCTATGTGGGCACAGGAGCCCAGGGACTAGGTCATATTCTGCTTTCCCAGGCCATAGCAGAGAGCTGGATCAGAAGTAGAGCAGCCGGGTCTTGAACCGGAACCCATGTGGGATGCCAGCGCCCCAGGCCAGGGCATTAACCCGCTTTATCACAGCACCGGCCCGCAAATCCACGCTTGATTTCACTTCTCAGGAGGGGGAGAAATGCTTTCCTATGTTTTCATGTAACTGACTATGAAAGTTTCCTTCATTGATCGGAATCAGTTTTCACAGAAGTGACATGTTTCAGTATTGCCGACATCTCTCTGAAGGGAGTTGTAATGTGTCATTAAAGTGGCCTCAATATTTCTAAATCCCATTATTATAATAAAGGGAAATTGAAATTGAATGACCAGGCAGATCAACTGTTAAGCCTTTGACTAACTGGAGAACACTTTAAAAATTTCCTGCAGGTTTGTCCTGCAGGGCTTGTGACATTGCTTGTCCTTAAGTATTTGAGAAGCTTCACCTTTCGGTGTGTATGGTAATGTCATCTTCCATGTCCAAACGGGCATTTAGACTGGAATGCCAAGAGAAGTCTGCTATTGAGAACGTCTAAAGTATTGTAACCCTTCCAATTCATGGAAAATCTTAATAGTCATGAAAATGTCATCACCAGTGAACAAATGATAATTCTCCCTAATTTCCCCTAGCCTTTAAGAAAGACTTGTTGCTGTTGAAAACTGCTGTATGGCCAAGGAGTGTAAAAAGTGGACCTACTTTTGCAGTGTATGAATTTGAGCAAATTCATAGAGCCTACCGAAGTGCACAGAAAAATATTTTTAAAAAATACTGTGCTCTTAAGAGCTTTAATATCCCTATCCTGCTACCATCTTTTCTGTTTAAATTGCAATACAATGGATTTTACCATTTCACCTGTCCAGTGGGTAGGGTTTTGTGGTCTTCAAATATCTGTCTTTCTCTGCATCTTGCTTTATCTGTGCATTTTGCAACCACGATTGAATCTTTCCCTCTGACTTAATGTCAGTTTTTACCCTGTCTTGGTGTTATCAGTCCTGTTGGCAATTCATAAATTCTCAGTAATTTTGGAAGTCTTTTTAATACAGGGGGTATTTCATATACTTCCCCCAAATGACAGCCATCAATCAGGAATCCAGTCTAATTAAGCCCAGCACACTTCCTGCAGTTTCGAGCCCGGTATGTTCACAGAGAACGAGGAGGTGACGAGACACTCCCTGATTTCTTGCCGCCCTCCCAGGCAGCCCTGGATCACTGCACGTTCCGTCGGAAGGTTGCCTCTCCACAGTGATTGCGCATTACAGGAAGGTTTTCCTTCTTTGTTTCTCAGACCTGGTCCTGTAGACGGGAAGGCGCCTGGACACAGTGACACATTCTCAAAGGCCCTGCAGGACCGCCATGGCTTATGATGACTCCGTGAAGAAAGAAGGTATGACCCCTTAGTCTGAGAAGCATTCCAAAGCGGGTATCCTCTTCAGGCCCTGCAGCCCGTGGATCTAGAGCCTGCCGAGTGACAGTCCAGAGCACTGTTAGGACACTCGGCCTCCACGTCATCCCCAGCCGGGCCCAAGGAAACGAACACCAAAGCAGGGCTTCCAGCCGCAGAGCCTGAATCCGAGTCTCAGTTCACTGGGGCGAGCCCCTGCAGCACTCTTGGTCCTTGCCAGCTCCAGTGTGCAGGAGTCTGGGATAGGAATCACACGCTGGACTCCCACAGCGCAGCGCAGCACAGGAATCCTTATCCTGTCAGCCTTACCTCTGCAGTCTGTCCACCTGCCACATCGTAGCTGAGAACCCAGGTCTGAGGGTGCGCACTGGGCCTTCGCGTGGCGCGGGAGTGTTGTGTCTTCAGGTTTGGAGCTTGGGTTTGCAGCCAGGTCATCACGAAATACTGTTTGTCCTCCGGGTCTAGCCCTGCGTTCCAGGGGACTCTGTGACATTCTTCTGATGTGAAAATAAAGGGACGATTACGTCACAAGCGTGGTAACTTGCTCGCTCCTTATTTGACTTTCTGTTTCCTTTCCCACATGAACCTGTGCCTCTCAGATTGCTTCGATGGTGACCACAGCTTTGAGGACATAGGACTCGCAGCCGGCCGAAGCCAACGAGAAAAGAAACGCTCTTACAAAGACTTCTTAAGGGAAGAGGAAGAAATCGCTGCTCAGGTCAGGAATTCTTCCAAGAAGAAGTTAAAGGTAGGTTCTAAACATTGACTTAGGGAAGCTTTAAACTACTTCTTGACCATATTTCCTAATATTGGAAGAGGGAAGTGTGTTTTGAAAACTTTAGAAAAGAAAAATAGCCGGCACCGAGGCTCACTAGGCTAATCCTCTGCCTTGCAGTGCGGGTTCTAGTCCCTGTCGGGGCACCGGATTCTGTCCTGGTTGCCCCTCTTCCAGGCCAGCTCTCTGCTGTGGCCCGGGAGTGCAGTGGAGGATGGCCCAGGTCCTTGGGCCCTGCACCCCATGGGAGACCGGAATGGGCACCTGGCTCCTGCCTTCAGATCAGTGTGGTGCGCCGGCCGCAGCGCACCAGCCACGGCGGCCATTGGAGGGTGAACCAACGGCAAGAGGAAGACCTTTCTGTCTGTCTGTCTCTCTCTCACTGTCCACTCTGCCTGTCATAAATAAATAAATAAATAAATAAATAAAAAGAAAAGAAAAAGGGTCCGGCACTGTGGCTCACTTGGTTAACCCTCTTTCTGTGGCGCCAGCATCCCATGTGCGTGCTGGGTTCTAGTCCCGGTTGCCCCTCTTCCAGGCCAGCTCTCTGCTGTGGCCCGGGAGTGCAGTGGAGGATGGCCCAAGTGCTTGGGCCCCTGCACCTGCATGGGAGACCGGGAAGAGGCACCTGGCTCCTGGCTTTGGATCGGTGCAGTGCCAGCCATGGCAGCCATTTGGGGAGTGAACCAGCGGAAGGAAGACCTTTCTCTCTGTCTCTCTCATTGTCTATAACTCTACCTGTCAAATAAATTTTAAAAAGAAAAGAAAAAGAAAATGTTCACGCCTATTATTATTTCTTGTATTTTTCCCCCAAAGTCAAAGATCATTAAAGGACAAGAGTAGTTGCAAACTGCGCTTGCCTCCTCCTCTTCCCCGAGGTCAGCTCTTCCCTTCCTTTCAGGACAGTGAACTCTACTTCTTGGGGACGGACAGGCACAAGAAGAAGAGGAAGCACTCTGATGACTACTGCTATGGAGGTGAGGATGGGGAAGGGCAGCAGGCGGGATGCGCACGTCACCGGTTCTTGGAGTCGGGGTAGGGGATGAGGGATCCAGATGTTGCTGACTCAGTGGCCTATTTAACAGGACAGTGGTTCTTGTTCTGAGTGCCGATAAACCAGTGTGAAGGAGGAGAGAGGTGGAGGGCTGGTATTTTGGAGGATTCAGCATAGAAGAACAGTCTTCATTTGTGATACACCAGGTACCAGGTCCCTTCTCCCCCCAGTCATCCACTTATCTTGTGCCCATTGTTATCTAGCATCCCTTTTGTCATTTGTAGTCCTTGGACCCTCTGGCCTGCACCTGGGGTCACCTCTCAGCCAGTGTGTGTCCACTCACAGAACCACTTTTCTTAGCTATGGTATAAGCATAGCTGACAAGACTAACCTATTACCAGAGTGGGTTTGTCCTGAACGCAGAAACAGATACTATACTCTGCCTGTAACCTAATCTAAATTGTAACTACCCTTAATCCCACAGCTGTAGTCCACCCTTCTGGCTATGTTCTCATTGGTTGCTCGTGAAGACTCAGTGAAGACAAACAACTTTAGTGGCAAGAACTGTCTCCAGGGTCAGAGGCAGACTCTACCAAGCCAAGAAGCACCTGGGCCTCATCTCTGATTGTTAGGAATCAGTTAAAGGGTCTCCCGCAGATCATTCTGTTAGCCTCTTCCTCTCCTGCGTGGTAGCTGGCTGCTGTTGGTGAAAGAGGACGCGTGTTAGAAGTTGCTTCCTGTCGTATTGACAGCACTTCTCTTGATTATTTCCAGACATTCCGTCTTTGGAATCGTCACAGAAGAAAAAGAAAAAGTCCAGCCCGCAGTCTGCCGATAGCGCCATGGACCTGCTGAAAGCTATAACTTCCCCACTGGCGGCAGGCTCCAAGCCCTCCAGAAAGTCAGGGGAGAAATCCTCCAGCTCTTCCAGTCACTCGGAGAGCAGAAAGGAACACCATAGGAAGAAATTCAGTGGGAGCAGTGGGGAGCTGTCCCTGGAAGACGGGGGCTCCCACAAACCCAAAAAGATGAAGCCCCTCTATGTGAACACAGAGACACTGACCCTTCGCGAGCCTGATGGTCTGAAGATGAAACTCATTCTCTCACCAAAGGAGAAGGGAAGCAGCTCAGTCGACGAGGAGTCTTTTCAGTACCCTTCTCAACACGCAACTGTGAAAAAACCCTCTAAGAAGTCAGCTCGCGACGAGCAAGGTGCTTTACTCCTGGGACACGAGTTACAGAGTTTTCTGAAGACAGCCCGGAAGAAGCACAAGTCCTCCTCGGACCCGCATTCATCTCCCGGCCCAGAAGGCTGTGGCTCGGATGCCTCCCAGTTCCCAGAATCCCACAGTGCTAATCTGGATCTTTCGGGGCTTGAACCTATTCTAGTAGAGTCAGACTCCTCCTCTGGTGGGGAGCTAGAGGCCGGGGAGTTGGTGATAGATGATTCTTACCGGGAAGTCAAGAAGAAAAAGAAGTCCAAGAAGAGCAAAAAGAAGAAGGACAAGGAGAAGCACAGGGAGAAGCGTCACTCCAAGTCCAGGAGGAGCTCGGGACTTCCGGCCGCCGTGGTGGGCGAGGTCCCTGTGGCGCCTGGCCCTCCTCCCAGCACCCCGTACCCCGCAGCTGCTGCCACACCCCCACCACTTCCTGGCCTCCACACAGACGGGCATAGTGAGAAAAAAAAGAAAAGAGAAGAGAAGGAGAGAGAGAGGGAGAGAGGAGAAAAGGTAAAACGTTTTAAAGCGTGCTGGGCGGTCAGGGTAAGGCAGGTTCCTCCTGGGTGGAGGAGGGCGTGGAGTTGAGGCCAAGGGGAAGCACGGGCGTGTCGTGGGGTCGGGAGAACCTGTTGGAAGGATGAAGGGCATGAAACAGTGCCATGGTGCAGAAGCAGGAGCAGTCCTGAGTACTCATGGGTCGTAATGGAGTTGGTCTCCCATCGTGCCGTGCGTGGCTGTAGGGATGCCGTGGCTTATTCCACTGGTTCTAGAATCCATCAAAGGCTTTTCAGTTTCCAGTTTCTTTCCCGTCCGCACTGTCTCCCCGTGGCAGTTGAGTGATGGGAAAAGGTATTCTTTTAGTTCATTTTGAAAAATAGGTGGGCAAAGTTAGAATGAGCTAATGACTTTCCACTAACTGATGTTGGCTACTTTCTAGTACTCTTTTTAATGCTAAATGTGTTCTTTCACCATTTGAGTGCTACTATGTGCCAAGGTCAATGTTACAGATGGTGGCAAAAGATGGAAAGATGAACAGGATGTAGGGAGATAGGAATAATAACTCAATCACCTCCATTTGATTTCTTTTCTCAAAACTCGAGAAACTTTCTAACAGTTGTTTCTTGGGCCTCATGATTGTGTTCTTTAGTTGTCCTTTAAAACATACACTTTTTGTCCCTGTTATCAGAATGACATTTTTGTAGAAATTTTTAAACTCAGAATAGCAGAAAAGAATCACAATTTTGCAACCTAAAGACAACTATTCTCTCCCTCTGTTTGTAGTTCTACAAAATGAAGTTTCAGGTAGATCTGAAAGAAAAGCCACTAAGGAAAAGAAAATCAAATGTATTAAGAACCTGAGAATGGGAATTGTTTCCATCTGTGAGGTGCAAGTTATTTTTCCCATTGCATAAGGTGTCTGAGGCAAAAATCAATGTGAACTTAAAGACCTGGATATTTAAATATTAAGGTTGTATTCATTTGTTTATTTGAGCATTTCTTCATGATGGTATATGTTCTATGTAAAACTCTTTATCCTAAGAATGTCATCCTGGTCATTATATAATCCATAAAGTCATCACACAGCACTGACTGTGAGAAGACAGGTGGTCAGGGAAGGTCACCCAAGGAGGAGAAAGGACGTGAGTGGAAGAGAACGTGTGGAAGCAGAAGGATGTTCGGAAAGTGTTAGAAAAGTGGCTGAACCCTGGTCCAGTGTTTCCAGCCACCTGGTGAATGTTTCTGTTTGGGTGCCTCGGGCACTTCAAACCTTTGTGTCAATAATTGAGCTCATCATCCAGGACCCCAAACCCACATCTGTTCCTCAATCTCTATCTACTCCCCCAAATTCGACACTGTATGCTCTTTCTCATGGGATTTTTCAAACAAAAAGAAGGTTTGAAAAAGGAGTCTAAGTTAATATTTTATTGTTCGCTTGGTCATATTTCTATCCATCCATGAGTTCATATGACTTTTTTTTTTTTAAGATTGATTGATTTATTCTAAAGACAGAGTTGGAGAGAGAGAGGTCTTCCATCCTCTGGTTCACTCCCCAAATGGCCAAAGTGGCCGGAGCTGAGCAAATCCGAAGCCAGGAGCCAGGAGCTTCTTCTGGTCTCCCACACGGGTGCAGGGGCCCAAGGACTTGGGCCATCTTTCACTGCTTTCCCAGGCCACAGCAGAGAGCTGGATTGGAAGAGGAGCAGCTGGGACTCGAACCGGCACCCGAATGAGATGCCAGCACTTCAGGCGGTGGCTTTATCTGGTACGCCACAGCACCGGCCCCTCATATGACTTTTTTAAAATGTGTTTCAAAATAAGTTGTACTTACTTCACCCCTAAACACTTTAGCTCACATGCCATTAACTGAAGTTTAATATTTGTTTTCAGGAATTATTTAAATAAAATTTACATATAGTGAAATCATAGATACTAAGTGTATCATTTGATAAGTTTTCTATTTTTTTGGTTTTTGTTTTTTTGGTTTTTTTTTTGACAGGCAGAGTGGACAGTGAGAGAGAGAGAGACAGAGAGAAAGGTCTTCCTTTGCCGTTGGTTCACCCTCCAATGGCCACCTCGGCCAGCGGCCGGCGCACCGCGCTGATCCGAAGCCAGGAGCCAGGTGCTTCTCCTGGTCTCCCATGGGGTGCAGGGCCCAAGCACTTGGGCCATCCTCCACTGCACTCCTGGGCCACAGCAGAGAGCTGGCCTGGAAGAGGGGCAACCGGGACAGAATCCAGCGCCCCGACCAGGACTAGAACCCAGGGTGCCAGCGCCACAAGGCAGAGGATTAGCCTATTCAGCTGTGGCGCCAGCTTTTTTTTTTTTTTTTTTCTTGAGAGTCTGAGAAAGAGCTCCAAACCACTTCAGTTTCCATATGTCCACAACAGCCAGGGGTCTGAGGCCAGGAGCCAGAGATTCAAAGTAAGTTTCCCAGGTCGGTGGCAAGAACCCAAGTACTCAAGTGATCGCTGGTGCTTACCAGGGTCTGCACTGGCAGGAAGCTGGGTTAGGAGCGTGAAACCTGGTGCACTGATGTGGGGTGTAGCATGCAGGGTCTTAACCCCTAGGCTAAATGCCGTTGCCCCATTTGATGAGTGCCTGTGTGACCAAACCTCTGTCGTGATACAGACCTCAGGGTGGGTGTTTGGCCTAGCAGAGGAGACATGGGCCCTGGGTGACGAACAGTTAGTGACATAAGGCTTTGAGATATCCAAGGCATCCAAACAAATATTCACCAGGCGGCTGGAAACACAGGACCAGGGTTCAGTTAATTTTCTGCAATACTTCCACTTGTGACATCTGCATTGTGGATTTGAGTGCCTGCTCTGCTCTGGATTCCAGCTTCCTATTGAGGTGCACCTTGGGAAGCAGCAGGGGATGATGGTTCAAGTACACGGTCCCTGCCACCCACGTGGGAGACATGAATTGAATTCCTCTCCTGGCTTGTGCTTGGCCCAGCCCCAGCTATCGTGGCCGTTTGTGGCATGAACCAGTGGATGAGAGAGATCTTCTCTCTATCTTTCTCTCTGTGTCAGATAAGATAAATTAAAAAAAATTATATGTAAAAAACCAACAATGATATTACCATGATCCAGAAAGCTCTCTGATAATACTTCCCAGTCAAATCCCTCCCCTAGAACCATCCACTATTCAATATTTTTTTCAGCCACTGCCACTGTCTTGGGCCTCATTCCTCCATAGACATAATGTCGTAAATGGCTTCCTTTGCATGTCTTCCATCATGCAATTAATCTTACATGTTGATTCCCGAGTGACTTTAACTACCACTTTGAGGGTGACAGCCCTCTTCAGCACCTCCATAGGTCCTTACTGCCTTTATGTTATTAGACAGTAAGCTCAAAGGGAACTGGGCGTATGTGTCTCTTGTCTCCACTGGGTCCCTGCTGCTTAACCCAATGATCTGGCCTGTTGTAGTTAGTCAGTAAGTACTTGTTGGTTGAGTAAATATCAAGATCTGAGCCATGGCCAGGTATTCATAATTGTCTGAATTTAGCCCCAGACCTCCCCTTTCAGCTCCACCTCATATGCTTCTGCTTTATTTTTAGACTGTGTGTAAACCAAACTTGCTTCCCCTCATCATTACCACCCTTCCCTTGCTTATTCTTTGTATTGAACTTCCCCTTCTCACACACTTACCTTTGCTTTATGACTGAACCAAGGGGCTGGTGCTGTGGCTTAGGTTAAACCTCATCCTACAGTCCTGGCATCCCGTATGGGTGCCAGTTCAATTCCCGGTTGCTCTACTTCGATGCAGCCTCCTGCTAACGCGCCAGGGAAAGCAATGGAAGGTGCCCCAAGTCCCTGGGTCCATTAACTCATGCAGGAGACCCAGAAGAAGCTCCTGGCTCCTGGTATCAACCTGGCACAGCCCTAGCTGTTGCAACCATTTGGGGGAATAAACCAGTGGTTGGGAGATCTCTGTCTCTCTCTTTTTAAATTTTTATTTATTTTTATAATTTTTTTTAATTTGAAAGAGTTACATAGAGAGCTTCCATCCCCTGGTTCACTCCCCAAATGGCCAGAGCTGGGAGCCAGAAGCTCCTTCCAGGTCTCTCATGTGGATGCAGGCCCCAAACACTTGGGCCAACTTATGTTGCTTTCCCAGATTTATTAGCAGGGAGCTGGATCAGAAATGGAGCAGCCAGACTGAAACCGGTGCTCCTATGGGATGCCAGCACCACAGACAGCAGCTCAACCTGCTGTGCAGCAGCACCAGCCCCCTCCCTTTTTCTAAGATTTATTTATGTATTTGAAAGGCAGAGTTACAGAGGAAGAGACAGATCTTCATCTACTGGTTCACTCCCCAAATGGCCAAAACAGCCGGAGCTGGGCCAATCTGAAGCCAGGAGCTTCCTCTGTGACTCCTACATGGGTGCAGAGGCCCAAGCACTTGGGCCATCCTCCACTGCTTTCCCACGTGCATCAGCAGGGAGCTAGATCCGAAGTGAAGCAGGAAGGACTCGAACTGGTGCCCATAAGGGATGCTGGCCTTGCAGGCAGTGGTTCTATCTGCTACACCACAGCACCAGCCCTGTAGAGAATCTTAAATGCCCAGATAAGGGACTTGGTAGTGGGCACTTTGAGTTTATGAGCAAGGTTTCAGTATAATCTAAATAATAAAAATAAGGGACTTGGTAGTGGGTACTTTGTGGTTTATAATAAGTAAGGCTTCAATGCAGTCCAAGTAATAATTTAAGAATAAAATGAAGGGCCGGCACTGTGGCGCAGCAGGTTAAAGCCCTGGCCTGAAGTGCCGGCATCCCATATGGGCACCGGTTCTAGTCCTGGCTGCTCAACTTCTGATCCAGCTCTCTGCTGTGGCCTGGGAAAGCAGTGGAGGATGGCCCAGGTCCCTGGGCCCCTGCACCCACATGGGAGACCCGGAAGAAGCTCCTGGCTCCTGGCTTCGGATTGGCGCAGCTCTGGCCACTGTTGCCATCTGGGGAGTGAACCAGTGGGTGGAAGACCTCTCTCTCTGTCTCTACCTCTCTCTGCATCTCTGTCTTTCAAATAAATAAAATAAATCTTTAAAAAAATAAAATAAAATAAAATGATAGAGGTGTACAAGGTGAATTAGACTGGGGAGAGACTCATTTGACAAACTACTAAGGAAGTCAGAAGCCTAAAATAAAGCCGAAGAGACCGAGTCAGGAGAAACTGAAGGAAAAACAGACTTTTGGCAACTGGCTTCCACGTGGGAAGCCAAAGTGATTATAGGGATGCCCCTTGCTGTGTTGAAAGAGGGTACCTTAGGGACAGCATCATTTTTTTTTTTTAAGATTTATTTTATTTATTTGAAAGACAGAGTTACAGAGAAAGGGAGAGACAGAGAGAGAGGTCGTCCACCCACTGGTTCACTCCCCAGATGGCCGCAATGGCTGGAGCTGTACCCATCCGAAGCCAAGAGCCAGAAGCTTCTTCTGGGTCTCCCACATGGGTGCAGGGACCCAAGGACTTGGGCCATCTTCTACTGCTTTTCCAGGCCAGAGCAGCTGGGACTAGAACCAGTGCCCATATGGGATGCTGGCACTGCAGGCAATGGCTTTACCCGCTATGCCACCATGCCAGCCCCCATACTTTTGAATTTAAGCATTTTGGGTGTGTGTGTGTGTGTTTTTTTTTTTTTTTTTTTTGACAGGTAGAGTTAGACTGAGAGAGAGAGACAAAGAGAAAGGTCTTCCTTCCATTGGTTCACCCCCCAAAATGGCCGCCAAGGCCAGCACGCTGCAGCCGGCACGCTGCAGCCGGCGCACCGCGCCAATCCAAAGCCAGGAGCCAGGTGCTACCTCCTGGTCTCCCATGCAGGTGCAGGGCCCAAGCGCTTGGGCCATCCTCCACTGCCTTCCCAGGCTACAGCAGAGAGCTGAACTGGAAGAGGAGCAACTGGGACAGAATCCAGCGCCCCAACCAGGACGAGAACCCCGGGGTGCTGGCGCCACAGGCAGAGGATTAGCCTAGTGAGCCACGGTGCCGGCCTAATTTAAGCATTTATTTATTCAGCAAATATTTTTGTTACATATACTGTGGGGGGTTTCATTTGTTTTTGGTTTGTTTTGAAAGGCAGAGTCAGAGAGCCCTTCCATCTGCTGGTTCCCTCCCCCAGTGGCTGAAATGGCCAGGGCTGGGCCAGGCCAAAGCCAAGAGCCTGGAACTTATCTGGGTCTCCCACATGGGTGGCAAGGGCCCAAGCACTTGGACTATCTGATGCTTTCCCAGGTGCATTAGCAGGGAGCTGGATCAGAAGTGGAGTAGATGGGACTGGAACCAGTATCCCTATGGAATGCGGATGTCGCAGGTAGCAGCTTAACCCACTGTGTGTGCCACAACACCAGCCCCTATGTTATGTTTTGTACACCTGACCCTGGGAATGAAAATTTCCTATGAAGCTTTAAAGAAACAGCTTTCCCTCGGTTTTGTTTCAGTATTTAAAAGAACTGCCTACAAATCAGGGACAGAATCTACTTGGAGATAGCAAGGAATGCTCTAGCTATAGTGTTCCCTCCCCTAGCTGTGAGCAGAGACGGGAACCAACATGTAGCTAGGAGCCAAGGTAGGAAATAGGAGCACAGCTACAACTCAGAGAAGTGGAGGAGGGGAGAAGAATCGCTGGTTTGGGAAAAGAAGGTGAGTTAGATTTAATTCTGAAGTGTGAGCACCAGGTATTCAGCGTAGCTAAGTGGTAGAGAGTACAGACTGTGGAGCCAGACCACCCAGATCCAAATCCTGCCTCTTCACTACCGCAGTTACGTGGTGTTGGACAAGTTGCATAATGTTTCTCTTTCTGTTGAGGGTGATAACAGGGTCGTTGAGGATTAAGAAGGGTAAAAGTGTTTAGGGCTTCAGTGTGCCCAGGCTCTCTAGAGCCTCATCAACTCACCAGGCACTACTAGATATTTTAACTTTAAACTTTGAAGAGAAACAGTAATACTTGACATTTGTCAAATATCTCATGAGCTATTGGCTCAGTACTAATCAACATATAATGTTGCATCCCTTTAGATGGTGCTGTGTCTTTGTTAAGCTGGGTCGTCTGATTGCTGTGATTAAAAAAGCGAGCATGGCGTGAAGACCCACATGGGCACTGCAGTGAGCCGAGGAAGTTTGGGCACTCTTGTCTTTGCACAGTGCTGAGCTCGTTAGTGAGGTTTTGGTAGTATTAACTGTCATAGTCATCACCTCCGTGGGAATTTCCAGAGGACAATTGGAACTAGGATTAAACATTTAGAGCTAGGTGTTCCTGAGTATGGATGTGGGAACAAATAAGGAAATTGAGCCCAGAATCTTGGAGAACACTTACTTTGGGCACTATTGGAGAAGATGGGGCAGAGTTGTGTTGGAAGGGAAACACGGAAAGTGGCAGGCTGGCAAGCCCGGGTGTTCAAGTGCAGTGGGAAGAATGGAGCCCTGTCACTTGACAGGGATGGGAGGAGGGGCCTGACGTGGAAGTGAGTGCAGCAGGAGTGCACTCTGGGAAATTTTGATAGACACGAAGAAAGGAAATTGGACTACCTCCTTGCCGAAAGGTAACCTTTAGGTGTTAAGTTGTGTCTTAGGGGTGGTTTTTTGTTTCTGTGGGCTAGTTTTGGTCCTGCTTTCTAAAGAAGAGTATAGAAATCATATGTAGCATCTTGATAGTTTCCCACCCATAGCTCATCCCATTGGAGTGGAAGGTTTTTGATTCTATTGGAAGAACAGGATATGGTTACATTTCAAGCATACCTTTCGGTTTTATTAAATCAGTGAAAACCCATTTACTGTCACTCACAATACTACCCTGTGATGTTGCCACTTTGGTGGCATACCTCCATTATCTATAAGTTTCCTGAATGTGCACAGTCTCTCTGAGTAAGCTAACCTGGGCCAGGTAGCCCCGTGCCTGACACACTCAGCACTGTTTGTTGATCTACTGATAAATTAGATCCTGAGATATAACTAGACTTGTGATTTTATTACAGAAGTTCTCCTTCTGGCAAAAGTGAGTGGTAAAAACCAGTAGCTACCCTCTGGTTGAATGTGTGTTTTGTGCCAGGCTCTCTCAGGCATGTTACGGACAGTATGGTCTTAATTGCTAGGATCCATTGGTCCCATTTGACAGAGTAAGAAGCTGAGAAGAGCCAGAGCCAGAGTTTTAGTATGCATTCCACTAGCCACACGCTTGTTATCCTTCCACTGTGCCATGTGCCTTTCCAGACCTTCAAGACATAGCTACTCAGTTCTTTAATATACCCTCAGCAAAGCCAACAGTAGATTCTAAGTCAAGGAAAACCAGTACGGTGCCTCCTGTGTCTGAGGTTTATCCTGTGGGGAAATAGATTTTTTACTTTTTAATGTAAAAGTGTCATGAAGTAGTCAGAAGCTTGACTTGAATTCAACAAACTTGGAACTTTAATCTAGTGCTCCACTTACTAGCTTTGTTCTCTTTAACATTGCTCCCTCACTTCTGTTTGCCAATTTGTAGCGAGAGGTTGTTTAGATTAAATTAGCTGATACATGTAACATGTGTGTCGCATGGAATGGCCCAGGAAATGTTAGCTGATATTAGGATTGCTGTTGCTTACAATTTACGTTCTCCATTAGCATAAAATATACTTGAAAACATCTTTTAAAGCCTTTTTCCAGCCACTCCTTTGAGATGTTTGACTAGGCTAGGAGATTATGCTTTTATGCATGTAATACCCTACCTTTAATAGAAGCATAGCACCCACCTTTAGGGAACCAAACTCTGCAGTTATCTCACAGATTTGGGAAAAAATTAAGAACCAGGGGCTGGCGCTGTGGCATAGCGGGTAAATGGCCCAAGTCCTTGGGTCCCTGCACCCACATGGGAGACCCAGAAGAAACTCCTGGCTCCTGGCTTCACATTGGCCCAGCTCCGGCTTTTGCAGCCATTTGGGGAGGAACCAGTGGCTGGAAGACTTCTCTCTCCCTAACTCTGCCTTTTAAAGATTTATTTATTTATTTGAAAGGCAGAGTTAGAGAGGCAGAGGCAGGAGCTTCTTCGATCTCCCACGCTGTTCAGGGGCCCAAGCACTTGGGCCATCTTCCACTGCTTTCCCAGGCATAAGCAGAGAGCTATGTCAGAAGAGGAGCAGCCAGGACAAGAACCGGTGCCCATGTGGGATGCCAGCACCACAGGCAGAGGCCTAGCCTACTGCCCCACAGCATTGGCCCCTGCTCTGCACTTCCCCGTGCTTGGCACTTGCCAGGTGCTAAGAGGATGAAGAGGAGTAACGTACAGTGTCTGCTCTCAGAGCGTTCAGTATGTTGAACCTCAGGAAAGCCTGGGAATGATAGGGTTCCTGGGACAGTATCATCGGATCCAGATCTTAAGGCCACGCCAGGGTTCTCAGTGGAAAAGCGCAGTGGGCCTTTCCTCAGTGGATGAGCACGCCACGTGAAGATGTTTGAAGTGCGCTGCAGAGGTCGCAGGTCACTGTCCTGAGAGCAGGAGGAGGACCTGCTGCCATACCGCCGTCTGGAAGGGGCAGAAGCACGGGGTGGGAATCAGAGCCCTTAGACCGCTGGGTGTGGCGCTTTCTTCAGGTGTCTCACGCTCCCTGCATTCTCTGTGGTTTACCATGGGATTGTATCTCATTTCACAGAAGTGAAGCAGCCTGCCCCAGGACACACACCTGCGAGTGGCAAAACAGGGATTTGAGCCGCTGCTTCTCTGCTGCAGGACCGTGCCCTTTCTGCCATATACGAAGTATTTAAATTACAATCAGTGATGTTTCATGAGATAGAGTGGATGTAGAGTACATGCTAGAAAGATTTCCATTCAAAATGGTTAAAAAAAGCTTTAGTATGGAAACCTTACCCATCTGGTAGCCTTTTCTTTAGCCAGTTCACATTTGAGCATCTTAATCAAAAAGAGTGTCGGGGCAGGCGCTGTGGCGTGGCAGGTGAAGCCGCTGCCTGCAGTGCCAGCATCCCCTGTGAGCGCCGGGTCAGGTCCCCGCTGCTCCACTTCTGATCCAGCTCTCTGCTGTGGCCTGGGAAAGCAGTGGAGGATGGCCCAAGTGCTTGGGTCTCTACCCTCATGGGAAGACCCAGAGGAGGCTCCTGGCTCCTGGCTTCAGATGGATGCAGCTCTGGCCATTGTGGCCAGTTAGGGAGTGAAACAGCAGATGGAAGACCTCTCTCTCTCTGCCTCTCCTTCTCTCTCTCTGTAACTCTGACTTTCAAAATAAATAAATAAATCCTAAAAAAAAAAGTGTCAGGTAGTCTAATGCTTAGGTCTCAGCCCCAGAGGCAGCCTGCCTGTGCCCTGCTGGCCCTGCACTGCCTGGGTTTACTATTGTGGGTCTTGCTTTCCTCTGGTTACCTCTGCAGCAATGATGGTACTCACCTCCTAGGATAGTTGCAAGATTGTGGCTCTCAGAACAATGTCTCCTACGTGATATTATCATCATGTATCACAGGGGTGCAATTATTAGCAATTTATATTGGGGAAATTGAAAGGACTGGGTTTCTGTCATTAGCCCAAGAAAGCCAAATTTTATTTTCAAGATTCATAAGTGTCCTTAACCCCTGGATGTTTTATCCTTTTAAGTAGGATCTTGAACCAGAGTTAGGAAGAGGGATTTTCATGAGATTGCCAGAGTTTTGTTACCCAAAAAAGCTGAATAGGACTGCTTTATAAAGAACATTAAGAAGGAACATTGAAAACATCTTGATTTTGTGACATAGCTCATGAAGCATGTAAGAGGCGATTCTGGCTGTAAAGTTACACCCTGAGTCACATTTATTAAGTGGAATGATTTGAGTGTAGCGATTTGCTACTAACACATATCTGAGTTTTCAGAATATTAATGCTCGATTAAGTTAAAGCAGACTCTGTGTTCCAGGTGTGATTCCCTGGCTGTTCTGTGTGTTTTCTTGCTTAGAAAATATATGGTGGAATAACTGGAATTGTTGGAAATGATTGAAATTATTGGAAATCTCCACTCTTTGTCTATTTCTCTACTAATTTAGAAAAACGGTGTGTACCCTGGAAAATTTTTAACCCTTGGGTTTAAAATCTGAACTTTAGGTCCACAGACCACAGGCTGGTGTTGTATCTTCCACAGTGGTTAGATTCTAAGGTCAGCACATAAAGTGAAGATAGTTTCCCCAGAAAATGTCCCAGAAGGGCTCCTGTGGCAGGCTGACACATTCTCTGTCCAGCAGGATGTCCCTCCAGGGCTACATTCTCTTCTCTTCACACTAAGCGAGGGAAGTCATTGACATGTAATCAGGAACCATAATTTTCTTAAAGAATTGTAACTGCAAATGTCAGAATCACACTGAGTGATTCAAGTCCCGGTTCAGCACCGGTTCCACATGGAGAGAGACACACAGAAACTATTTGGGGAAAGCAAATTTAGATATATGTCACATTACCCCAAGGTGTGGGTCCTTAGAGTGGGATAAATGGCAGATGGAATCACCCAGAATAATCCAAATATAAAATACACTTTAACTGTGTGTGTGTGTGTGTGTGTGTGTGTGTGTAATGCTGCTCCATTGTAGCTTGGGCACAATAAAGGATTTGTAAAGAAGTATGTTAATTAAGACATCCTAGGATGTAAAGCTGCTACTAAATTAATAAAGGAGAATTAGCACCCAGCACTCACTTCTATAACAGCTCTAAACTGATCTTGCTTTACTAAAAGAATGTTAAAACTGCTCATAGGACCTTTACTATTTAAATGAAAAATTTTAGCGTGAGTGCTTGCTGACTTTTTTTTTTTTTTTTTTTTTTGGACAGGCAGAGTGGACAGTGAGAGAGAGAGACAGAGAGAAAGGTCTTCCTTTTGCCGTTGGTTCACCCTCCAATGGCTGCCGCGGATGGCGCGCTGCGGCCAGCGCACTGCGCTCATCCGATGGCAGGAGCCAGGTGCTAGGTGCTTTTTCCTGGTCTCCCATGGGGTGCAGGGCCCAAGCACTTGGGCCATCCTCCACTGCACTCCGGGGCCACAGCAGAGGGCTGGCCTGGAAGAGGGGCAACCGGGACAGAATCCGGTGCCCCGACCGGGACTAGAACCCGGTGTGCCGGTGCCGCAAGGCGGAGGATTAGCCTGTTGAACCACGGCGCCGGCCGGACATTTTCTTTGATATAGAAAGTTTCAGTCAGGGCCAGCATTGTGGTATAACAGGTTAAGCTGCCACCTGCAATGCCGGTATCCTATATGGGTGCCGGTTCGAGTCCGGGCTGCTGCACTTCCATTGCAGCTCCCTGCTAATGCACCTGGGAAGATGGTCCAAGTCCTTGGGTCCCTGTACCCACGTGGGACCCAGATGAAGCCCCTGATTCCTGGCTTCAGCTTGGCCCAGCCCCAGCTGTTGCAGCCATTTAGGGAGTGAACCAGTGGACGGAGGATCTCTCTCAGTCTTTTTTCAGTACCTGCTTCTCTCTCTCTCTCTCTAACTCTGTCTTTCAAATAAGATAAATGTGAAAGAAAAACAAAAGTTTTATTCTATCCTTTGCCATAATTTCTATTTTAAAAAAAAAATTAGTATTGGCTTTTGGGGTACCACAACTTCTGTTTTAAGAAGTTCAGAGTAGAAAAGAGCTCATATTAGTTTTTCTTTGTGGAGTAACAAATTGTCACAAACTTAGTTGTTTAAAACAACATCCATTTATTATTTCACAGTTCTGAGGCTTACCGGGTTCTCCGCTCAGGGTCTAACTTCAATGTGGTTTCTCTTACATCTGAAATTTTAGGGAGAGAAACTTTAAGGCTTTATTTTTAGAGCAGTTTTAGATACACAGCAAACTTCAGAGAAAAATACAAAGACATTTCCCATATCCCCTCCCCCCGCCATCCCATGCATGGGTGGCCTGTCCCACTGTCAGTATCCACCACCAGAGTGTAGGCTGTTACAGCTGATGAACCCACATTGACACATCACATCTTCCAAGTTCACTCCAGGGCTCAGTCCTGGTGTTGAGCATTCTGTGGGTTTAGACAATGTTTAATGATCTGTGTCTCCTGTTAGAGTGCCACTGCCCTAAAGATCCTGTGTTCTACCTCTTTATGCTTCCCTTAGCAACCACTGGTCTTTTTTCTTCTGCCACAGAATCCTGTGCAGTGGAATCATGTCACACATGCCTTTCAGATTGGCTCTCACGAACAATATGTACTTCAGTTTCCTCCATGTCTTTTCATGACCTGATAACTCTGTTTTCCTTTAGCACTAAATACTATTTTATTACTGGATGTACCACACTTTGTCCATTTGTGACTGCAGGACATCTGGGTTGCGTTCCAGTTCTGACAGTTATGAGTAAAGCTGCCATAAACATCCTTGTGTGGGTTTTTGTGTGGGCACAAGTTTCAGCTTCTTTGAGTAAATACCAAGGTGCACAACTGACACCTTATGTGGTAAGAGTTGGTTTGGTTTTACAAGAAATCACCATGGGGCTGGCGCCATGGCACACCAGGTTAATCCTCCACCTGTGGCGCCAGCATCCCACATGGTCACCGGGTTCTGGTCCCGGTTGCTCCTCTTCCAGTCCAGCTCTCTGCTGTGGTCTGGGAAGGCGGTGGAGGATGGCCCAAATGCTTGGGCCCTGCACCCATGGGAGACCAGGAGGAAGCACCTGGCTCCTGGCTTTGGATCAGCGCAGCACGCCAGCCGCAGCGGCCATTTGTGGGGTGAACCAACGGAAGGAAGACCTTTCTCTCTGTACCTCTCTCTCATTGTCTATAACTCTACCTGTCAAATAAATAAATAAAAAATCTTAAAAAAAAAAAAAAAAAGAAAGAAAGAAACCACCAAAGTGGCTGTGCCGTTTTGCATTCCCACTAGCAGCGACAGAGTCCCTATTGCTGCACGTCCTTGCCGGCGTTTGGTGGTGTCAGTGTTCTGGATTTTGGCCATTCTGATAGGTGTACACTGGTATCTTAATGTTGTTTTGATTCACATGTCTCTGATGATGTGGTTCGTCTTGTTTGTTTGTTTACCATCTGTACGTCTGGGATCAGCTGTCTTTCAAGGTCTTTGGTCCAGCTTTTCATTGGGTTGTTTCTTTTCTTACCGTGATTCTAAGCTCTTTGAATATTTTGGATAACAATGCTTTATCACATATATCTCTTGCAAATATTTTCTCCTAGTTTGTGTATTGTCTTTTCACTCATCTAACAGTGTCTTTCACAGAGAAGAAGTTTTAATTGTTTGTTTTTTGAATTTGGGAGGGAGTTGAGAATTTGAATGATGCCATTGGTTGTCGCTCTTTTTTATTTATTGGAAAGGCAAAATTTCAGGGGGTTGGGGAGAGACACAGAGAGGGAGTGAATTTTCGATTCTCTAGCTCACTTTACAAATGGCTACAACATCCAGGGCCGGGCCAGGTGAAGCCAGGAGTCAGGAGCTCCATCTGGGTCTCTCTTGTGGGTGGCAGGGGCCCAAGCACCTTCCACTCCTTTTCCCGGACACATTAGCAGGAAAGCTGGATAGAAAGTGGAGCTGCTAGGACTCAAACCATTGCTCGTGGCCTACAGGGGTCACAGGCAATGGCTTAACCTGCACCACAGTTCTGGCCCCAGAAGTTTTTAACTTTTTTTTTCCCTAAAGATTTATTTATTTATTTGAAAGGCAGAGTTACAGAGAGGCAGAGGCAGAGGTAGAAAGAGGTCTTCCATCCGATGCTGCACTCCCCAGATGGCCGCATTGGCCGAAGCTTCTTCCAGGTCTCCCACGTGGGTGGAGGGGCCCAAGGACTTGGACCATCTTCTACTGCTTTCCCAGGCCATAGCAGAGAGTTGGATAGGAAGTAGAGCAGCTGGGACTTGAACCAGTGCCCCTATGGGATGCTGGCAGTGCAGGCGGCGGCTTTACCAGCTCAGTGCCAGCCCAGGGAAGTTTGAAACTTTCATAAAGTCTAGTTTATCATTTTTTCCTGTGATGGATCGTGCCTAAGGTGTCATCCAGAAAATGGTCATTGGACTGGGTGTTGGAGCTGACAGGGAAGATGCTCACCAGGGTGCCTGCATCCCGTATCAGAGTGCTGGATTCCAGTCCTGGCTCTGCTCCGACTCCAGCCTCCTGCTAATGTGCACCCTGGGAAGCAGGAGTGATGGCTCAAGCAGTTGGGTCCCTGCCACCCACGTGGGAATTGAATTCCAAGTCCCGGCTTCAGCCCATCCCAACCCAGCTGTTACAGGCATTTAGAGAGTAAACCAGTGAACGGGAGCCTTCTGTGTCTCTCTGTCTCAATCTCTTGAGCTCTCTGGTCACTAAAAAAAAAAAAAAAAAAGTAATTACCAAACCCTAGGTCATCTAGATTTTTCTCCTGAGTTATCATCTGGGAGTTTTAATAACTTTGTGTTCTGTTTAGGTTTCTGATTCATTTTGGATCAGTGTTTGTGCTGGGGGTAAGGCCTGCGACTAGATTTTTTTTTCCGCATGTGGATGTCTAGTTGTTTTGGTGTCGTTCGTTGAGAAGACTGTGTTGCTTTTGCTCCTTTGTCAGAGGTAGTCGACTGTTTGTGTGAGTGTGTCTTTACACTCTCTGGTCCGTTTCTCTTTGCTAATACCACACTCTCTTGGTTACTGTAGCTTTGTAGTACCTGCACAAGTCGGGTAGTGCCAGTCCTCCACCTTGTTACCTCTTCAATACCGTGTTGGTTCTTCTGGGTCTTCTGCCTTTCCAAATAAACTTTAGAATAGATTTACTGGTATCTAAAAAGTAACTTTTACTGAGCTTCTTGTCTCTTTTTAAAAAAGATTTATTTATTTGAATGGCTGAATGACAGGGGGAAACAGAGAAGGATCTTCCATCCACTGGTTCACTCCCCAAATGGCTGCAGTGGGTGGGACCAGTCCAGGCTGAAGGCAAGAGCCTGGAACTCCATCTTGGTTTCCCACATGGGTGGCTAGAACCCAAGTAATTGGGCCATCATCTGCTTTCCCAGCTGCATTAGCTGGCAGGTGGATCAAAACTGGCCATCTGAGGGGGTGCTGACAGCAGCTTAACATCAGGCCTCGTCTGACCTTTTGATTAATTCCACATCTGCAAAGTCCCCTTTGCCATATAACACAATCCTGGGACTCATAACTCATCATGGTCACCAGGCTTGCCCACAGTTAAGGGGAGAGCAACTCAAAGGACATGTTCCCAGGGACCAGAAATCTTGGGGGCCATCTTGAACTTTGCCCCCACTAAAATAATACCGTTTGTACTGCCAGACACCATTTGATTAATTTCTACCCACCTGTTAAGTGGTCTTATCCCAGTCTAACTTGGAGTGAAACTAAGCTTCCCAGAAGGGCGGCAGTAGTAATTAGTATGATCAGGGTTCTAACCCAGCTCTGTTGCTCCCCAAGGCCAGGCCCTTCCATTCTGCCACATGATTTCCGACAGGTAGGCCACTCTCTCCCTTCCAGTCTTGTCTTTTCTCTAACAGCTGTCTTGGCTGCAGGCTGGCATCCCCCGCCCAGCGCTCCTGCGGCAGCTTCCTGGGTGGTCTTCCCCTAGACTGCGCTCTGCAATCCTACTGGGCGGTTCTCCCTGTGTACCTTCCCACTGAGAATGCTGCTCCTGCCACAGTCTGGCTCTAGACTATGGGGTCCTGCCTGCTTCTCTGACATCATCTCTTACCTCTCTTCTTCTTCATTCCCTCTGCCTGTAATACCCTTCACCTCTCTCCATCTGCCTGCTGCTCCCCACCTCTCACTTCCTCCTTGATAGGGTGAGGCACTCCTGTTGTCTGTTGCCGTGGCACCCAGTACTTTCCCTGTAATAGCAGTGCACTTTATCTTGATGTATTGATCTGCCGTATCTGTGAGGTCACAAGTCTGACTCGGCTGTGTTCCCAGTGTCTGCCATAGTGGACACTCAGTGGATACTTGTTACCAGACGAATGCCAGAGCACTTTAGTAAGGGGCTTTTTTTTTCTGTTACCCTTGAAATCTTTCCTTCTTTTTAGTCTCTACTCTTCCTTCTTGGCCATCGAAATACTTTTAGTATCAAATGTCAGAAAAGCTATCTGCTTCTTGTGTGTTTTATCCAGTATCAAATAATTAGTATATGGGTTAGTTGGGACAAAATGGTGGCCCTTTAAACTTTGAATTTATGTGTTTTCTACTACTATTTTATGTTCTCCCAAAAAATAAGATCTGAGCTCGAAAGCTCATCCTCATAGTTACTTATAATACCACTACCCAGTAAAGTTATTCAGCTAATGCTGGTCTATTTCCTATACATTTGAATAAAGTCCTTTGTAAGAGTTATGAGGAGCCCCTCTCCTCATTGTGTGAGTTTGGAACTGCTATATTGGCCAAGAAGTGTTAATAATTTTATACATGTCATTTCAATTTTATGTTTTCAGTTGTAGACAGCTTTGTGGAATAGGGACCATTAACCTTTGACTATACTGTGTTTGTGACAACATTGTTAAATGCCTTCCTTGCAAGTTTTATGGTGTGGCCAGATGAACTGTGAAAGCTCTCAAGCACATATTCTTTCTAATGCTGTCGATTGATTCTGCAGTTGGGAAAACTGGGCAATGTATAGACTTCCACACGTTATTCTTTCATTGTGTGCTCTAGTACATGTCAGGCGTATAGATAAGCCATTTTAAAAAGACTAACATTAAATTTTGAAGGTATATTTTTAATAAGCATGCCACAGTTTTTCAAATAAGTGTCATCTCGTTCAAAACACTTACCTTGGAAGCTTTATAGGAATGTTTCCATTCCTCAAAATGATTTTAGAATTCCATTTGGAGTAAAAGAGCCGTCACTCAATTCTTTCATTGTCACCAGTCCTTGGAAGGTAGTTGATAGAAACAACGGTCAGAACTAGGCAGAGAAACAAAGTGCACAATAAGCTTCTTTAAAACAAGATGCAACTCTGAAGGTAGGTGGCAGGACTGTGTTCCTTGGTGTGGTTTTGTTCAAAAAATCTGACTCAAGGCAAGCAAAAGTTCCGGGGCGTGTTTAAAGTCCCGTGGATTCCTATCATTGTGGCGATGGGAACTGGTCATCACTGCTTACCCATAAGCTTGTGAGGAAAGTGGCACTGACAGCGTCTCTGATTGAAGAGCAGTGCCTTTCTGAAGGTTAAGTACTAGCTTGACCTGGAAGGACTTTGTGGAGGTCAGGGTTGTGGTCATTGTGGTATTGCAAGTCGCTGAGTGTGGGACTCTTGACAACTCCCTGTTTCTCTTAGTTTATTTTTTCTCATCCTCAAAATGAGAAATTTGGGCAGATAATGTCTAATGCTCCCTTCTAGGTAGCAAAACTTAACTTTTTTCCCTCGATCTATGGATAGTTACAAATTAGAATATATGGTAATATAGTCTTTTATCAGATAGATGGATGGATGGATGGATGTTAATACAGTCTTTTATCAGATAGATAGATGGTAATATAATCTTTTATCAGATAGGTAGATCAATCTTAATATAATCTTTTATCAGATAGATAGTGATATAATCTTATCAGATAAATAGTAATCTTTTATCAGCTAGGTAGATATCTTTTATCAGATAGATAGATCAATTGATCGATCGATCCCCTTTTGAATTTAAGTAGATTTGTTTTATTTCTCAAAAATCGAACATTGCTTTTGACATTGTCATAATACAGTGAAAAGCATGGCTTCAAGTAATATAAACCTGTTTGTTGAAGTGAAAGTAGCTCATCTGACATTGACTGTCTAAGAATTATCTTCAGTGATTCATTTACTTCTCAGCTTTAACCAGAAGAATGCAAATAGTAAAGTAGTGATAATCTACAAATGATAATAAAAATAGAAACAGGGGAATTATAAAACTAGAAATGAAAATTCCAGAAACAAAAGGACATAGATTTGGCTCTTGGGTGTCTGGCTCTAAATTTTTTTTAAAAATATTTATTTATTTGAAAGGCAGAGGTACAGAGATGGAAAGGCAGAGAGAGAGATTTTCCATCCATTGGTTCATTCCCCAAATGGCCACAACGGCCAGGACTGGGCCAGGCCGAAACCAAGAGCCAGAAGCTTTATCCGGCTCTCCCATGTGAGTGCAGGGGCCCAAGCACTTGGACCATCTTCTGCTGCTTTTCCCAGGCCATTAGGGAGCTGGATCAGAAGTGGAGCAACCAGTATATGAACCGGCACCCATATAGGATGCCAACATCACAGGTGGTGGCTTTACTTGCTACACCACAATGTAATGCTGGCCCTATGAATGAGTGGATAGAAGAGCTCGCTGTCACTCTCTCTCTCTCTCCCTCCCCTCTCCTTCCCTCCTTCCCTCCCTTCCTCCCTCCTTCTCTCTCTGTAACTGTGACTTCCAAATAAATAAATAAAAATCTTTTAAAAATGAATAAATTTATAATGTGGGGTTGCCTATAGAAGAATGGACTGCCATACTGATCATGAGCCTATAGCTGCTATAACCTGAGAATTTTAAAAATAATTTAGCACATGGCTTTTACTTGATAAAAGTAAAAGTAGTACTCTTTCTGAGTTATAAGTAGCATGGAGGAAAAATTACCCTTTTTAGAAAAGATGGCTAGTAGTTTGGAACTCTTTCCTGGATGAAGAAAAGTCTAGTGTGCTTTCTGTGTTGTCACCATGGATTGAGGATCACTAAGCTTGGGTTCTAATCATGCCTTGCCCTGTTCTGTCTCCTCTGTGGCACTAGCCAAAAAAGAAGAACATGTCGGCCTACCAGGTGTTCTGTAAAGAGTATCGTGTAACCATTGTGGCTGACCACCCAGGTATAGGTAAGAGCGTTTCTGATCTTCAGTTTTCTACTTTGCGTTCATCTTTCTGAAGCAGTGCAGTTTCAGTCCGCAGGCGATTTCTCCCCACAGTGTTGTAGAACAAATCTTTCTTTGCTGAGTTCTGTGAATCATTTTGGATTTTGCCTTAGCTCACCATTCATGGCAGAGATGAGCTGTCCACATGCCAAGTGAGAAACTGCAACATTCAGTGTTACAGAGCACGGTGCATTTATAAACGCACACCAACATACATTCCCAAGAACCTCCAGCTGACTCACAGCTGCCCTTGGGTGTGCAGGTACAGTGAGATGACTTGTATCTTATTTGTCTCTGTCTCCCTTTAGAAGTTAGATGAGAAAAACATTAGACTAAAGACCCTGGACAAGTCACTTAACCTCTACAACTCTCATTTGCCCAGTGTGTGAAACAGCTGCCCTACCCACTGCACAAGGTTGCCATGGGGCACACATACGAATGTGCTTTGTAAAGTGTAAAATCGGGACTTGAATGGCAGGGGGGTGCTCCACTGGCTCCTGAGGGGCTGTCACGAGGTTCTTTGATTCTGGTTACTCAGAAAGTTGGTAAAAACCTAGTGTCCTTTGTCAAATTCTTTATAGCATATTGTCGTTAACCTAAGTTGACAGCCTTTATGTTGTGGAATCAAATAAAAAGAAAGATGCTTAAGGAAGAATCCCCTAGAGACCACAGATGGGAGGCTATGAGCCCACCTCGTGACCACCAAAACATTCCCTTTGCAATAGAGAAAAATCAGACAAGAAGTGATGGAGTTGGCTTTCGTTTTCTGAAAGAAGCTTGTGACGTGCAAATCTGTTCTTCAAAACCCTTTTGCTGATTGTTGCTCCCATGAATCTTCTGTTTTGTTGATAGTAGTTAACCCTTTACTGTATCGGGCTTTTTACTCTTTTATGCCAGATTTTGGGGAACTTAGTAAAAAACTGGCTGAGGTGTGGAAGCAACTGCCAGAAAAGGACAAACTGGTGAGTGCACTCTGCCCACAACTGTGTTCCCATTGTTTTTTGCCTTCCAAAATGTTCAATTTCCCGTAGACCATGCAGCCAGACGATGCTAAAGACAGTGGAAAAAATTACAAATCACTGGAAAGTGGTTTAGCAGAGGGCATTAACACCACTGCTGTCTGTCTGCTCTCAGCGAGGATTTGGCTACAGGTGGGCCGTCTGTGCTAACTTTCTCTCATCTTTTTTCCAAAAAAGTGACTTTTGAGCCAAAATGTGCCCTAACCTGGACGATGATTAAAGTGTTAAAAGAGTCTGGAATCACAGTCCCTGCAGACATGGACGCTTCAGCCCTGTTCTGAGAACCAGGGAACACGTGAGGATGCGCTCACTGTCCAGGTCGAGTGCCCACTGCCGAGAAGCTCAGACAGCAGTGGCAGATCCTCATAGCCAGGTCCCTCACAGTCACTTCGCAGTTGGGTGGTAGGAGGTGGTGTCAGAGTCACTATCTTGCCTTAAGACGTAGTTCATGGCCAGCGCCGCAGCTCAATGGGCTAATCCTCCACCTGTGGCACCGGCACAACGGGTTCTAGTCCCGGTCGGGGCACCGGACTCTGTCCCGGTTGCCCCTCTTCCAGGCCAGCTCTCTGCTGTGGCCCAGGAGTGCAGTGGAGGATGGCCCAGGTGCTTGGGCCCTGCACCCCATGGGAGACCAGGAGAAGCACCTGGCTCCTGGCTTCGGATCAGCGAAGTGCGCTGGCCGCAGCACGCTGGCAGCAGCGGCCATTGGAGGGTGAACCAACAGTAAAGGAAGACCTTTCTCTCTGTCTGTCTCTCTCACTGTCCACTCTGCCTGTCAAAAAAAATAATAATAAAAAGACACAGTTCATCTAATAGAAACAACCGTGTCTTGCCCAGAGCAGTGATCGGTGGTGTCATCGCTATCCTGCTACTGGCATTGCCAGTGAGGTTAGAGGAAAGACTGCAACACAGGGACAGTCTACTGAGCCAGATATCGGCTCGATGATTTCACATTCCAGTGATCTGAAAGTCAGAACTGAGACTTGGCCATCAGCCCTGAGGGATGTTCCTCGTTCCCTGCTCAGAAATTAATACAGTCACCTGTCTGAAGCTGACCCAGGGACCCGTGGCTAGCAGTTAGCAATACCCCTCTGCCCTCTCCGCGGTCCCCTCTCCTCTCCACTGTGTCCTCCCACGACTGCCTGCCTTCTGCCCCTTTGTCCCCCTTGCCTACTGCCTTCTGCCCCTTTGTCCCCCTTGCCTATTGCCTTCTGCCCCTTTGTCCCCCTTGCCTACTGCCTTCTGCTCCTTTGTCCCCCTTGCCTACTGCCTTCTGCCCCTGTGTCCCCCTTGCCTACTGCCTTCTGCCCCTTTGTCCCCCTTGCCTGCTTCCTTCTGCCCCTGTGTCCCCCTTGCCTACTGCCTTCTGCCCCTGTGTCCCCCTTGCCTACTGCCTTCTGCCCCTATGTCCCCCTTGCCTACTGCCTTCTGCCCCTGTGTCCCCCTTGCCTACTGCCTTCTGCCCCTGTGTCCCCCTTGCCTACTGCCTTCTGCCCCTGTGTCCCCCTTGCCTACTGCCTTCTGCCCCATGTCCCCCTTGCCTACTGCCTTCTGCCCCTGTGTCCCCTTTGCCTACTGCCTTCTGCCCCTATGTCCCCCTTGCCTACTGCCTTCTGCCCCTGTGTCTCCCTTGCCTACTGCCTTCTGCCCCTATGTCCCCCTTGCCTACTGCCTTCTGCCCCTATGTCCCCCTTGCCTACTGCCTTCTGCTCCTTTGTCCCCCTTGCCTACTGCCTTCTGCCCCTGTGTCCCCCTTGCCTACTGCCTTCTGCCCCTTTGTCCCCCTTGCCTGCTTCCTTCTGCCCCTGTGTCCCCCTTGCCTACTGCCTTCTGCCCCTGTGTCCCCCTTGCCTACTGCCTTCTGCCCCTATGTCCCCCTTGCCTACTGCCTTCTGCCCCTGTGTCCCCCTTGCCTACTGCCTTCTGCCCCTGTGTCCCCCTTGCCTACTGCCTTCTGCCCCTGTGTCCCCCTTGCCTACTGCCTTCTGCCCCATGTCCCCCTTGCCTACTGCCTTCTGCCCCTGTGTCCCCTTTGCCTACTGCCTTCTGCCCCTATGTCCCCCTTGCCTACTGCCTTCTGCCCCTGTGTCTCCCTTGCCTACTGCCTTCTGCCCCTATGTCCCCCTTGCCTACTGCCTTCTGCCCCTATGTCCCCCTTGCCTACTGCCTTCTGCCCCTGTGTCCCCTTTGCCTACTGCCTTCTGCCCCTATGTCCCCCTTGCCTACTGCCTTCTGCCCCTGTGTCCCCCTTGCCTACTGCCTTCTGCCCCTATGTCCCCCTTGCCTACTGCCTTCTGCCCCTATGTCCCCCTTGCCTACTGCCTTCTGCCCCTTTGTCCCCCTTGCCTACTGCCTTCTGCCCCTGTGTCTCCCTTGCCTACTTCCTTCTGCCCCTGTGTCCCCCTTGCCTACTTCCTTCTGCCCCTTTGTCCCCCTTGCCTACTGCCTTCTGCCCCTATGTCCCCCTTGCCTACTGCCTTCTGCCCCTATGTCCCCCTTGCCTACTGCCTTCTGCCCCTATGTCCCCCTTGCCTACTGCCTTCTGCCCCTGTGTCCCCCTTGCCTACTGCCTTCTGCCCCTATGTCCCCCTTGCCTACTGCCTTCTGCCCCTTTGTCCCCCTTGCCTACTGCCTTCTGCCCCTGTGTCCCCCTTGCCTACTGCCTTCTGCCCCTATGTCCCCCTTGCCTACTGCCTTCTGCCCCTGTGTCCCCCTTGCCTACTGCCTTCTGCCCCTATGTCCCCCTTGCCTACTGCCTTCTGCCCCTATGTCCCCCTTGCCTACTGCCTTCTGCCCCTATGTCCCCCTTGCCTACTGCCTTCTGCCCCTATGTCCCCCTTGCCTACTGCCCCTTTGTTCCCCTTGCCTACTTCCTTCTGCCCCTGTGTCCCCCTTGCCTACTGCCTTCTGCCCCTGTGCCCCCCTTGCCTACTGCCTTCTGCCCCTTTGTCCCCCTTGCCTACTGAGCACTGATATGATTACAGATTTGGAAGCAGAAAGCTCAGTATCTGCAGCACAAGCAGAACAAAGCGGAAGCTACGACTGTGAAGAGAAAAGCGTCTGGCTCCGAAGGGTCCGTGAAAGTGAAAGGTGACGAGCACACTGCCCTGCTGCTCTGAGTTCTTTCTGTGAGGCACTGTGCGGTTTGCTTCCTTGGCAGGAAACTGGGGGAGCAGTGCTCTCAGCAGCAGACCTTGGTACCAGGTATTATTACCAGACCAGCGTTACAGTCTGCAGAGAGGTTCAGATTGAGAATGTGGAGCAGGGGTCAGCACACTTTTTGTAAACGTTCAGAAAGTAAATATTAGAGGCCTTGTGTGCCATTTGCTTTCTTTGTCATATGTTCTTTTTTGCTTTCTCTACAACCTTTTAAAAATGTAGAACTATTCTTAGCTAGCAGGCCCCACAAAAAGAGGTCATGGGCTAGATTTACCCCAGCTGTCGTTTTGCTGATGCCTGGTATCGTTCATAAAAGGGAAAATCAGAAAGAACATCTCTGTGGTGCTCAAGACTGTAGGCAAGTTTCTCAACTTCCCCCCTCTGTTCTCAGCTGCTTCTTCAGGAGTGCTGTCACCCCAGAAGAAGTCCCCGCCCACCACCATGCTGCTACCAGCCTCGCCAGCCAAAGCCCCTGAGACTGAGCCCATTGATGTTGCTGCTCACCTACAGCTCCTGGGCGAGTCCCTCAGCCTCATTGGCCACCGCCTGCAGGAGACAGAGGTGGGTACAGCAGTGAGCGGCATGGCTGCTTGCCTGTGTAATGGGATCCATTCACTCATTTCACACCCTTACATTGAGCAACTACATTATGCTAAGTGTTGCCAGGACCTAGGCTACAGTGAAAAAGACAGCATGGCACTAGAAACATCTCGAGATTTGGGTTCGACTTACGGGCTCTCATACTTTACACTAATACCATCCTATTGAAACCATGCCACAAAAAGAAAGTAGAATGCCCTGTAGCTAATTTTTTAAATTTATTTTAAAGGTTTATTTTATTTATTTGAAAGGCAGAGTTACAAAGAGAGAGAGAGAGATCTTCCATCCGCTGGTTCACTCTCCAGATGGCCACCACGGCCAGAGCTGCACCAATGTGAAGCCAGGAGCCAGGAGCTTCTTCTGGGTCTCCCACATGGGTGTAGGAGTCCATGCACCTAGGCCATTCTCTGCCACTTTCCAAGGTGCATTAGCAAGGAGCTGGATTGGAGTGGAGCAGACGGAACTCAAACTGGCGCTCACATGGGATGCCAGCATCCCAGGAGACGGCCCTTCCTTTTTTTTTTAAATGCAATGCCAGACGCCTGCACTATGGCATAGCTGGTAAAGCTGCTGCCTGCAGTGCCAGGCGGCAAATTTTAGTTCTAATAAGACATTTCAGCAAAGAAATCAGTCTAAGCTACTGAAACCATTTTTAGGCTAAGAAATCAGTGTGGGAATATAAAACTAATCACTTGCTTCCCTGTGGAAGTTGAATTACTCACGAAATGCAATTTAAAAGGCCACAAAAGAGGAACGTGTGTCTAACTACTTCAGATAGTTTCTGAAAACCCAGCAGGTGTCAGAAGAACTTGTGTGCCTTTGTACAATGCCGGATAACTAAATGAGTAAAGATAGTTTCAGAATAAAGTATTTGGTGATGCTTAGTTATTTTTCACGTTTAATCATTCCTACTTTTCCTAAAAGTGAAAAGCAAAAATGGTTTATTTTAAACTCTTTCATATTCCAGATTTTCGGAGATATTTCTGTTTGCTTTTGTAGATATGTGTTAGGTGCCTGGGCATTATTCTAAAAACATGGGGAATAGAAACCCGAGTAGCACAGACAGTATTCTTGTCGTGAGGAACAGCGTAATTGAAACAATAGAATATGTACATAATTAACAAACTGGAACAAGCCAGGTTCTGCGAGCAGTTGCTAAGAAAGAGTTGCACACATGTAGTCCAGTAGTCCCTCATTAGCTCTGGGATTACCTTCCAAGACCTCCAGTGGATCCCAGAAGCCACAGATAGTGTGCAACACCATATACCAGCGCAGGGTAAAGGGATGGTTCATGTCCCAGGCAGGACAGAAAGAGCATCAATTGTTTACTTCCAGAATTTTCCATGTAATACTTTTGGGCTGAGGTTGATTGTGGGTAACTGAACCTATAGAAAGGGAAACCATGGGGAGAGAGAGCGAGCTCTGCAGCTTCTCCAGTCTACTTACTGTAACACTCTCACTGAGATAGAATTTACGTAAAGTTCCCCTTTGAAAATGCAGGATTGGTGGGTTTTAGTATACTCACAGAACTGTGGACCCACCGCTACTGTCTCAATTCCCAAACATTCTCATCGCCCCTAAAGAAACCTCGTATGCTTTAGTAGTCATTGCCTGTTACCCTCTAGTCCATGGCTTCCAAGAAGGCAGTCGTCGCATAGGGCTTCACAGTATTGTGATTCCCACGTACCATTTACTTACTGTTACTTACTTACAGTCTTCTTTAAATAGCTCTGTGCCTTTACAGTGACGTCACATGGGCGATATTCCAGCTCTTTTCTAATGCACATCCTAATAGGTATATAACTATCAAAATCATCATGTTCACCTATAAGCCACACATTAAGGAACATGGATCTATACAGCCCTCTCTTTTAATGAAAGTAAGTGAGGAAAACAAATTTGCACAGCTGTTGAGCAGCGGCTTCTCATCTTGTCACCCTTCCCAAGCGTAGCAGTTGGCATGCTACTGGAGGACACCGAGTTGGGGAGTGAGGAGAGGCCTGGTGAGAGGGAGGTGGCATTCACACCGCACCCTGGAGGAATCCTAGAACTGCGTCCTGGGAAATGTTGGAGAGAGACGTCCCGTGCCAAGAAAGCGGCGTGCATCTGGTTGTCAGCCGCTCAGTTTCCTGCAGAGAAAGATGACAGGAAGCCCAGGAGCGCTCTACACTCACCCCGACTTCACACACCTCGGAGCTGCTTGAGACATTGGGAAGGCCTGTGTCCCATGTCAGAGCACCAGGGTTTGATGCCCAGCTCTGCTCCTGCTCCAGCTCGTGCTCCTGTGCACCCTGGGAGACAGTGGTGATGCTCAAGTGGTTGAGTCTCTGCCCTGCATTGAGCCTCTGGCTCCAAGGTTCAGCCTGCCCGTCCCTGTCTGTCGTGGGCATCTGGGGAGGGAACCAACAGACAGGGTTGCTCACGCTTCCTCTCCCTTCCTCTCTCTCTGTCACTCTGCCTCTCAAGTGTCTCATTTTAAAACTGAACCATAGGTTTCATCATTTTAGCAGTAAAACGCGAACATGGAATGCATGCAGTAGAAAATGAAGATAAGAACCCAAGCTACAGAGATTCTTCATGGACATTTTGCAGTGTGAATATTTTGCCATTCAAACACCATAAGGATTTTTTGGTTGGGGAGGGATGTAATCAGAGCTGTACATTGGTTTTCTCTAAGAATGTCTTCTATTTATATATTTATTTTTTTAAAGATTTATTTATTTATTTGAAAGTCAGAGTTACATAGAGAGAGGAGAGGCAGAAAGAGAGAGGTCTTCCATCCGATGGTTCACTCCCCAATTGCCACAATGACCAGAGCTGCACCAATCTGAAGCCAGGAGCTTCTTCCAGGTCTCCCAGGCGGGTGCAGGGGCCCAAGGACTTGGGCCATCTTCTTCTGCTTTCCCAGGCCACAGCAGAGAGCTGGGTTGGAAGAGGAGCTGCTGGGACTAGAACCAGCACCCATATGGGATGCTGGCACTTCAGGCCAGGGCGTTTAACCCGCTGTGCCACAGCGCCAGCCCCAAGAATGTCTTCTATTTAAATTGGGCTAAGGCCAATGCTGTGGCGTAGTGGGTTAAGCCCCTGCACCCCATATGGGTGCTAGTTTGAGTCCTGGCTGCTGGCCTGGGAAAGCAATAGAAGATGGCCCAAGTGCTTGGGCCCTTGCACCCATGTGGGAGACCCAGAAGAAGCTCCTGGCTCTTGGCTTCAGACCAGCCCAGCTCCACAGCCATTTGTGGAGTGAACAGTGGATGGAAGACCTTTCTCTCTGTCTCTCCTCTCTACTTGTGGCTCGACCTCTCATATAAATAAGTAAAATCTTTAGTAAAATAAAATAGATAAATTGGGAATGGAAAGAGTCTAGAATTGGGGAGAGATTACAACAATAATCTGGTCTAGACCTGACAGATTGTTTTAATTCACAAATGCTTGTTGAAAGCTTACTCAGTTTCACCTGAGTAAATTCAACTTTCCCTAGGGCCTCCCCTAGTTACAGTATGTAGAACATCGTTACCAAGAGGATGCAAGGAGGCATCAGATATGTGTCTGCCCTTAGGGAACTTAGAATCTACTGCAAAGCCAGACAGAAAATGTTAGCTGCAGTGGACTACAAGGCAAAACTAATAGAATATATTACTAATAGTTACTGGATACTTACAGTGCATTTTATGGATTATTTCATGCAATTTACATGCAGCTGAGATAGAATTTTTTTCCCCCAGTTTTACAAAAGTAAAAACTAAAGACTAAGGGCCAGCTCTGTGATGTAGTAGGTAAAGCCTCCACCTGCAGCACCAGCATCCCATATGTGTGCTGGTTCGAGTCCTGGCTGCTCCACTTCTAATCCTGCTCCCTGCTGATAGCCTGGGAAAGCTGTGGAAGACGGCCCAAGTGCTTGGGCCCCTGTGCCCATGTGGAACACCTGGGAAAGGAGCCTGGCTCCTGGTTTTGGATCAGTCCAGCTCCGGCCATTGCAGGCATCTGGGGAGTGAACCAGTGGATAGAAGACCTCTACCTCTCTCTGTAACTCTTTCAAATAAATAAAATGAATCTTAAAAAAAAAAAAAAAAGCAACTCAGAGAAGTTGTCACTTGCTGTAAAGGTCAGCCCTTGGGTGTTAAAGCAGAGACTTGATTTTGCAGTGTGGCCTCCAGGTCCATGTTCTTAGCCACAGGCTGAAGACAGTGGAAAGGAGGGAAGACAGTGGGAAGGAGGATGGGGGCAGAGGAGCCGAGGCTGACCAAGGCTTTGAGACCGGGCAGTCGTGTTAATGTGGAGACACAGATTCGGAGGAGTGAGGTTCAGAGGGGAAGGTTCTTTGAAGATTTATCTATTTGAAAGTCAGAGTTACAGAGAAGGGAGGCAGAGAGAGAGAGAGATCTTCCATCCACTGGCTCACCCCCTAAATGGCCACAGCAGCCAGGGCTGGGCCAGGCCAAAGCCAAGAGCCAGGAGCTTCATCCAGGTCTCCCATGTGAGTACAGAGGCCAAAGCACTTGGGCTGTCTTCTGCTATTTTCCCAGGCACATAAGCAGGGAGCAGGATCAGAAGTAGAGCAGCCAGGACTCGAACCGGTGCCTATACTGGATGCTGGCGTCGCAGGTGGTGACTTTACCTGCTGCGCCACAGTGCCAGCCCCAGAGCTCTTTCTTTGAAGGACTCTGATGTGCTGCCTCCTAGGGTGACTCCTTGCAATGCCTGTAGTTAAAGCAGGCTGTGCAAGCGCTGGGCAGGGCTATGTGCAGTATGCAAATTTCTTTCTCTTATCTCTTTGAATCACAAATGTACAGACAATTTGAACTACATAGGAGGTTAAATTTTTGAAATGAACCCAATTCACTTATTTTTTAGGAGTAAAAACCTCAGCCCAGCAAAATGGTGTCTTCAGCTGTCAAAAGCCACATAGTGGGAAAGTCCTTGTGTGTTTACACTAAATGTGAATGCGAGGGCTGGCACTGTGGTGTGGCAGGTGGGGCTGCTGCCTGCAGGCTGGCATCCCATGTGGGCGCCGGTTTAGGTCCCGGCTGCTCTGCTTCCAACCCAGCTCTCTGCTGTGGCCTGCGGCAGCAGTGGAAAATGGCCAAGTGCTTGGGCTCCTGTACCCATGTGGGAGACCTGGAGGAGGCTCCTGGCTTTGTATCAGCCCGGCTCCAGCCGTTGGCGGCCATTTGGGAATGAACCAGCGGATGGAAGACCTCTATCTCTCGGCTGCCTCTGTCTGCCTCTCTGTAACTCCGCCTCTCAAATTAAAAAAACAAACAAACAAACAAAAAACCTGGGTGCGAAGGGTTGTGGAATCCTCAGAGCCGTCACACTTGAGCTCTGCCTGTCTCAGGTGTTCGTCACAGGTGAACGTTTGCACGTGGGACCTCGCGGCAGCCCCCTGCAGCAGGAATGGCACAGGAGCAATTAGTGACTTCCTCAAAGACTCGTAGGAAGCAAGATAGGTTGGAATACAAGCAGCGTATCGTCTAAGTTTCCTTTTTAAACAGTGTAGAGCAGTCCAAGTAGAGACCCTCCGTTTGTGCTGGAACTTTCCGGATTAGAACTGCGCAGGATTTACAGACCCAGGTGAGGCAGTCGACCAGAACAGGAGCGAGCATCGAGTCGAGTCCGTCTCCTCTCTTCCAGGGCATGGTGGCTGTGTCTGGCAGCTTGTCAGTGCTTCTGGATTCCATCATCTGCGCGCTGGGCCCCTTGGCGTGTCTGACCACACAACTGCCTGAACTGAATGGCTGTCCCAAACAGGTCTTGGTGAGTTTTCCCTGTTTTCCTTGGATTTGAAGGGCAGACACTTGGCACAGGGCTTCCTTCCTGCGTCAGCCCCGGGAACCGTGTTAATCCTGTTTTACTAAATGCATGCTGTTTCCCAGAGCAGTGCTTTGGAGAGAAGCGGTCTCGCCCTGGGGTCCTGCAAGTCCTGCAGCTCCTGTTTGCTCTTCTACACAGACAGTGCAGGGATCTCCTGCTGTTTGTTACTGGGATTAATGGGAGAAGTCAGCAGAAAAGCTCCTAGCATAACAGACAGCAGGATGCCATCTTCATTCTCATCTGGTTTCTCTAGCTCCACCTCTTCCTTCCCATCTCCTTCCCCTGAGCAAAGTACCGTGTCTCAGGAAACCAAGACCAACTGAACCGTTTTTCCTTGTTTTGCAGTCAAACACACTAGACAACATTGCTTACATCATGCCTGGACTGTGACAGCAAAGCATCCTGGGACAGAAACCGTGTCCTATCCCCTTGCTGGTTTGTGTATATATAACGTTCCAGACCTCTCCGCTGGCCTCTGGGTGTAGGTTTTAAATTTTTATATATCTATACACACATATATATATAATGTACAATATATATATAGGACTGTAACTATGTTGCTTTTAATAATTTGATGAAATGACAAAGATTTAGCCAAGAGGAAACTTTGGCTTGAATGTGGGCTTGGGATTCTTTTTTCTCCTATGGTGGACAAATCTGCCTTAAAAATCAGTGTAACCTGGGGGCTGGGGGCTTGTCTGGGTGCCAAGTGCATCTCTTTACGGACAGCTAAACTTTTCTTTCCAAGCTCAGCTACACCTCCAGACTCATCACTGACCATTTGCCTTACCTGTCTTACAGTTAGAATATGATAGAAAAGATTATGGGAGGAGGCCAATTGAGTGAAAGTACAAAACCTTTCAACCTGAAGTGACCTAGGTGGGAGGTGACACAACCATTCGCATTGTAGTTATTAAGATGGCGTGGGTGAACTGAGTAGGGTTCATTCCAGTTCCTACAACACAGGCGTCCATGTCTCCAGTCTTATTGTGATCACTGGTACCATTGGTGGCCTCAGAGGCCGCAGAGGGGATTTGAGCCCTGGCAGCAGAGACTGCAGCTGGTGCCTCCAGCTGAGCCTGCACGCGCTCGCAGCTGACCCAGAGTGGCTGGTGTGCACAGCTAAGAGCTGGTGTGTCTCGTTGGCAGCAGTAGGTTGGCCACAAGGTCTGCTCTGCCCGGCAGTTGTGGAAGGTGAACCTTGCCCGGTGTGATTCCTGGGCGCCTCTTACTCGTTCCGCTCGTGGGCAGATGCAGTCTGTTCTGCATTCCACATGGAAGTGAACTGCAAAAAAGTGTTCTCATGTGGGTTTATTTATATATGTGTGTGAATGTGTATTTTAATTATGTGTATTTAACTCTTTAAAATCTCTTAGACCTTAATTTATCCTGTAAATTTCTGTGTTGTATATATAATTTAATAGCAAAGCCTCCACCAGCAACAGCATGTGGAAGACACAAATTTATCTTTTCTCCCTTTCTTCCTCCCCCGATCTGTTCCAAAACTCCCAAGTCGTCTACATTTTAAGGTATTGTACCTCAAAAGGAATCATTATGTTGGGTTTCTGATTCTTTATGAAGAACTGCATGGCCTCCAATAATGTCAGGAACGTGGAATAAAAAGGCCAGTGACCGTTCCCAGCTGCCTGCCCTCCCGAGACCAGGCCGGGGCTTCCCAGTGGCTGAGAGAGCTGAGCACTGCAGGGCTGACGCTGCCTCCGAGACCGAGCGGGGAGGCCACCGTGCTTCCCTCTGTGGGAAGTGGATCGGGTGCGGCGCAGCCAGCCTGCCTCCTGCTCCCCACAGTGGTGTCACCGGGCCTCCTTCCCACAGTGGTGTCACCGGGCCTCCTGCTCCCCACAGTGGTGTCACCGGGCCTCCTGCTCCCCACAGTGGTGTCACCGGGCCTCCTGCTCCCCACAGTGGTGTCACCGGGCTGTGCTTCTTGACAGTGGCTGGCTGCTGAATTCCTCTCGCCCATAGCACGTTGGGAAGCAGTGAGGGAAGCAGAAAGAGAGACAGGGATGTTCAAGAACCAAAATCAAGGACAGAGACAGCTGGATCGCATGTGTCAGGGCCTTCATACCCATGTCAGGTTCTGTTTGACACAGGTGATGGGGCGGGGAGGGGGGCTGGAAGAAACCGGTCCTGCCGCTGTCCTTTGTGTGCGTTGATGAAATCCTGGGAGGACCTGCTTTTTGTTGTTTGTTTTCCTCTGAGACCCAGCCCTGTTGTATTTGTATTTAAAGTTTGTACACATTTGTATAATAATCTGTACCTTGTGGTATTTGGTACTATTAGAGGAAAATCTTTGGATTCAGACCTTCTTGCAGTTTTTATATCATTGTTTTATTTTGTTTTTTAAATAAATTCTAGTGGTTTGATCCAAATCCCATTATGGTTGTATAAAGAAAGAAGATTTTGTACTTATATTATTAAAAACCACATTTTTAATATTTGTAGTCCAGTCTCGACTATCTTTTCCCTAATCATGCTAATCATGTTTGCTACGAAGTTATAAAACCAGTCTTCACATTTCATGCTACTGTAATTTTCTTAAATCAATAAACCTAGAGCAGAGGTCAAGTTCCCAATCTCAGCCATTTTCCTAACACCTAACTCTGTTTTATATTGATTTTTTTAAAAATACGTATTTGTTTATTTGAAAGGCAGAGTTACAGAGAGAGAGGGAGAGATACAGAGGTCTGCCATCTGCTGGTTCATTCCGCGACTGGCCACAACAGACCGAGGCCAGGAGCCAGGAGCTCCATGGCCCCAGGACTTGGGCCATCTTCCTCTGCCTTCCCAGGTGCATCCCAGGAGCCGGATCGGCAGTGGAGCAGCCGGGACTCCAGCCAGTGCCGTGTGGGATGCTGGTGTTACGGGCGGCAGCTCAGCCTGTCACACCAACGCACCAGCCTCTCTCTCTGAGTTTTTCTGTTGTAGAAACTTTCATTCTCTTTTGCAAACTGCAAATCCAGTGAATTTAATATTTAATTCTATCAAGTGAAACTGTACGTTGTGGTGTTAGCCTGAATGAAGATGTCACTTGGGGCCGGCGCTGTGGCGCAGTGGGTAAAGCCACACCTGCAACACCAGCATCCCATCTGGGCACCGGCTCAAGACGCGGTTGCTGTGCTTCCAATCCAGCTCCCTGCTAATACACTCGGAAATCAACAGAGGATGGCCCAAGTGCTTGGCCCCCTGCACCCACGTGGAAGACTTGGCTTTGGATCTGCCCAGCTCCAGCTGTTGGGGCCGTTTGGAGAGAGAGCTGTGTGTCTGTCTCTCTGTAACTCTGCCTTTCAAATAAATAAATCAGTCCTCCCCCAAAATAAAACCCAGATGTGAGTGCTGTGTAAGGGTGGCCCGTTCCGCGCTCTGCAGCACTGCCCTGGCTCAGTTAGTGATGCTGGACAAGCCACGTGACCAGCTCAACGGGCTTCCAGAGCGCCCTCTGTGAAACTGTCCGTGTCACTGCCCTGGCTGCAGGCTGCCAGCCAACCTGACGTGCACGTCCCGTCACATCATGGACCTGGGGTAGATGGAGATTCAACCTCTCAAAGTAAAGATTCGGTACATAGAGTGATAAAAGTCATAAATAGTGAAACAGTACGACTGATGAGAAGGCTGATTTCTTATGGAGAGGAAGCTGAAAAGACCGCCATGTTATACCACTGAGAGACTATTAGAGGCTGAGTGGGTGGCACACCTTAATCTTACTTCATCCCCAAGAACCTGACAAATATCCCACTCGCACTGGAGGAGACGCATTTACACGAGGAGGCAGTAAAGCCAGGGTAAGAACACTGGCCCACCTGACCCCAGAGCCTGGGCTTTTTTTTTTTTTTTTTAAAGATTTATTTATTTGAAACTCAGAGAGAGTGAAAGAGAAGTCTTCCAACCGTTCACTCCCCAATTGGCTGCAGCAGCCAGAGCTGTGCCGATCTGGAGCCAGGAGCTTCTGGGTCTCCCACGTGTGCAAGGGCCCAAGGACGTGGACCATCTACTGCCTTCCCAGCCTCTCTTTACCCTGAGCTTCCACATTTAAGTCGTGTGTGTGATTCATCTGAATCCTTCTCCATTATCTACAGTCCTTGCACGTGATGATAGGAAGGCTGTGGAGATCTTTCTCATGGTTCAAGTGTCCAGCCGGCTTTCACTTTAAGTTCTAGAGGCAGCATGACTTAATTTGTGCCTGACAGTGCGTAAGGGGAGCTGGCATTATGGTGCAGCAGTAAGAGGCTGCGTGGTATGCCTGCATCCATAGAGTGTCTGGGGCCAGGTGCCACCTCCACTTCCCATCCAGCTTCCTGCTCATGCACTTGGCAGGCGGCAGATGACGGCCCTGCTGTTCCCACACTGGGGAGACGATGGAGTTCCTGGCCCAGCCCCAGCTGCTGCAGGCATTTGGGGAGTGAACCAGCAGATGGAAGATTGTGTGTGTGTGTGTGTGTGTGTATGTGATTCTGCCTTTCCAATAGAGTGCTTAAGAAATATAGAACACATTTATGTAGTGTGACACTCTTAAAGGAGGTAAACATTTTTATTCAGTAATGCATATTAATATTGCTAAAACACTTAAAAGGAAAAATTAAATTGAAACAGACTTTTTACTAAATTTCTTCCTTACCCATACAGTCTGTATTTACATCCCTATCTACTTTGTTGATAAAATCTACATACTTCCATTTCTGTTTGAAAAGCTATATAGTATTCTGTTTGCATGGAGTTAATAGGCTATCATTTCCTTTTCATGGCTATACAGATTGTTTCTGATTTTCTACCATAAAGAATAAAGCTTAAGGGGCTGGCATTGTGGCATAGCAGGTAAAGCCACCACCTGCAGTGCCAGCATCCCATATGGGTGCTGATTCAAGTCCCGGCTGCTCCACTTCCAATCCAGCTCTCTGCTATGGCCTGAGAAAGCAGTGGAAGATGGCCCAAGTCCCTGGGCCCCTGCACCCACGTGGGAGATCCTGAAGAAGCTCCTGGCTCCCGGCTTTGCATCGGCGCAGCTCCAGCTGTTGCTGCCAACTGGGGAGTGAACCAGTGGATGGAAGATCTGTGTGTGTGTGTGTGTGTGTGTGTGTAACTCTTGCAAATAAATAAATTTTCAAAAAAAAAAAAAAAAGCTTCCAAGAACTCACAGGAGATCACCACCCCACGTAGGGATATTACAGGTTGCTAACAGGAGGGTGCAAAAGAAGTCCCCACCACGGGTACTCCATACACCCGAGCAGTTGTGCCGAGGGTACTCCATACACCCGAGCAGTTGTGCCGAGGGTACTCCATACACCCGAGCAGTTGTGCCGAGGGTACTCCATACACCCGAGCAGTTGTGCCTAAATGAGGAAAGTACAGAAAGTAGTAGACACGGTCATCAAATGTGCATCCTCCTCCCCATAGTCCAAATACCTGAAAGGTGGAGTGGTCTCTTTAAGTCTTCATACGCTGGTCAGCATGTTAGACAACTGGGACCAGGAAAACCGCGCGTCCCAGCCCTCCTGGAGCTTCCCGCCTGGTGGGGAAACGGCGGTTATGTAGAAGCGGGTCTCCGGAACTTTCTGGAAGGTGGTTTTGCATCGTCAAGATGTCAGACCCCGTGTGTTCCAACAAGTGAACGTACAGAAGCAGCTGCGTTCTGATTTAGGTTTTCCGAGTTCAGATTTAAACATCCCTTCAGGATCAGTGGCCCAAGCGCCCAGGACAGCGTCGGGAATCCACAGACGGGGTCTGTAAGGTGCAGGTGGGGTCAGCCGGGGACACTGGATCACAAGGCTAGGCGAGGCCTTGGAGATCCCTAACCTGGAGGCCACCCTGTGCTACAGGGACCCCAGTAACAATGAGGTTACAAGCAAGACTGAACCCACTGCCGTTTTTTCTTCAGAAAGTCTTGTGGCTTTCATCAAATTCCCAGAGGAGCCTGTGACCTTAAAAAAAAAAAAAGGTGCCAAGTCCTTGATCTGATTCCAGGATCCAGAGGAAATGCAGCTCGCTGTTTGGAGCGCACAGGTGAACGGCAGAGCTGGGTACCACGCGCCCTGCCCGCGACTGCATCTGAGAGCTCGCAGCCATGCTGGGCGGCAGCCAGCCGACGCCCTGGACCTGTCTCCGGCGGACACACACCCCTGCCCCTGGACTCCTCCTGGAGGTCCGCGGACTGGGGCTACAAGAGCAGGGACGCCTCGACATCAAACGGGAAGAGTCAGGGCAGGGAGGCAGCAGGCACGCAGGGTGCGCGTGCGGTCCCCGCAAGGTCCAAGACGCCAGGAGCCACACTGAGCGCCTGACCTATGGGACCACACCCAGGTCCTGTCCCCGGAGTGCAGACCTGCCGGCCACGCCCCCAAACCTTAATTGACAGCCGGGGGCGTGGCCTAGCGGCCCGGGCTTCCAAGCCCCGCCCCCGGCCCGCCGGAAAGCGAGGCGCCAGCCGGGCCGGGGTCAGAGGCCACGAGGTCAGCGCCCTCCGCCGCGGGGCGTCGGCCTCTCGCGCGTCGGGGCGGGGCCTGAGGCCGAGCGCTCGGCTCCCTTGGCCCCGCCCCCACGGCCCCGCCCCGCGGGCGGTCCGGCGCGTCACGTGACAGATTGGCGGCGCTGGCGGTTGCTGTCAGCTGATTCCTGGGGTTGGTAGCAGCGGCAGCCGCGGCGATGGACTTTCTCCTGGGGAACCCGTTCAGCTCTCCGGTGGGACAGCGCATCGGTGAGCTCATGCAGCCCCACACGGGCCCGCCCCAGCGCGCCGCACCCGGCCTCGGGCCCCCGGGAGCCTTCAGGTCTCCAGTCACCGACTCCCGGAGGCTGGCGTGTCGCTGCCCCGAGCCGGCCCCGCCTACTCTCCCGCCCACCTCTGATTGACGGGAACGTGGGCCATTAGGAGTCCTCGGCTTGTGATGGATGCTTAGGGCAGCCAATAGGTGGCTAGGGAGGGCGGGTCCTGGCGGAGGTTCAGCCAATGTGCGCCTGCCGGGGTCCCGGGTCGAGGGAGAAAGTTTTCGGGGTTAAAGGGACTGCGTGGTGGTGCAGCGGTTGGGGCGCCGTCGATCTTCCCCGCGTTTCCCACCGCGTCTTCCTCGGTCAGGGTCCCCGCCGCTAGGCTTCTGGGCCCGGACACCGGAGAAGGGCTAGACGTCCCTGCTCCCAGGACCGCGTAGACCCGGGCTTGGCGTCTGGGGGCGACCTGCGGGAGGCGGGGCCGGGCGCCCCACTTCCCCCGGGGCCCCGAGCGCTTGCAGGCCGGGACCGTAGACCCAGCTCTCAGCGGCGTGTGCCGCGGCTCCTCCCACCGGCCAGCACCAGCTGGACCCGAGAGCCGAAGCGACCTCGGAAGCCACGCGTCGCGGCCAGGACTTTGGGGCCGCCGAGCGCGGACAGCCCTGGGGACCGGAGCCTTATCGCGCTGTGACGCAGCCGTGGCCCGAGTGAGGCCTGCGTCCGTGGGCTCGGAGCTGAGCTCCGCTAACCAGTGCGAGGCACCCAGCCCACGGCCTGGCGCGAGGCCCCGCCGGCGGGGGTCGCCGGGCAGCCCGGTGCTGAGTCCCCGCCGGCGGGGGCCGACCCCGGGGCTAGTCCGAGGAAGCCTCCGCCGCGCTGTGAGGGGCTCTGCTGGTCCTTTTGATGGCTTTCAGCCTTCAGGCCGGAGTGGGGAAATCGGATCTTTGAGATAAGACGTTGTTTTCCGGGCTCACTGTCTTGGAAGCCAAGCCGGCTCCTGTCTCCTCCGCCCAGGCTGGAATGGCCAGCGCAGCCCTTTGTGGCTCTGGAGGGTGTGTGTGTGTGTTTTTTTTCTTGGTAATCCGTTCTCTCCAAAGCAAGGGTTCTGGCAGTGTGGGGTGCACATGGGCCTGGGTGGGGGGCGTGGTCTCAGAGGCCCAGCGCCCTGGCTTCCCGCAGCTCAGAGGGCCAGGACACACGCCCCACCCCACCGTGAGTCATTGTTTTGGAGCTGAAAAGCAGCTCCTGGGCCCCCACCGCGGAGTCTCTGACCTGGGAGGGCACGGGTGGAAGCCCAGGGTCTGCATTCGGGAGGCCACATCTTGGAAAACTCAGTTCTAGTCCAGCCCAGCTCCCTCCCTTCACATGGGAGTAGAGTCCCCCCCCCCCCCCCAGCCGCTATAATTTCACCCAAAACTGCAGAGGCTCTCCAGCCAGAGTGAAATGGACACAGCCACGGAGGCCACGCCCTCCATGTTCCATGTGCTTCTTTTAGAAAGAGACAGGGGTGCTGCTCATCAGCTGTGAGGAGGGATGACCTGGTAGGAGCTACTTGTGTTTCTGAAAGCCAGGCTCATCCTGCAAAGTGCAGGGCATCAACACCTCCTCCGTGAAGCCCTCCAGGATCCCAAGCGCCCAGCTCCCCGGGCCATTGGCTTCCTCCCCTGGAGAATGTTGCAGGCTGGTCCCCACAGGGTGCCTGGCACAGTGCACGTGGGCAGTAAATGTTTGTTCTTGCTGTCATCGGCCTCGTCACTTTGGTTTCCACCATCAGCACCCTGAGCTACTGCCGTGCCTGTCTGTCTCCCTGTGCCCGCCCAACGGCACTTCCGGAGAGTCTCTAGCCTGGGGCCTGGCGGGGGAGGAAGCCGGCGTTTCTGAGCCAGGGCCGAGCCCCCGATGCTGTGCTGAGACCCGGGTGTTGTCCACAGATTTTGCTGGTTTTCCCCGTTGCCCCGGCGTCAGCCTGAGGCAGAGAGCACTGGGCACGCGGGGTCTCTCCGCTGCTCAGGGTCTTCCCTTGGCGCCCTCAGCACGCTGCCCCGGGTGCCCAGTGCTCGTGTGGGGTGGGCAGCCCCCACCCCTCCAAGAGGGCTGGGGGCCACGCCCTCTGCGCCCCTGCTGTGGCCGCAGCCCTGCTCTGCAGAAGTTCAAACCTTCTCCAGGACTCTCCAGGACTCTCCAGGGCTGTGTTTAACGGACAGATGTCAGAAGTCAGCCATGTCTGGCACTTTGAGTCCGAGCCCCAGCTCATGGGTGAAAGTGAGCAGCAGACCACAGGGACGGCCCGGGTGGAGGGTGGGGATGGCGGCTGGCTGTGCCCGGACAAGAGCTCAGAGCCTCTTGACTGAACGCTGAGATGGAAGGGGTGGGGGGGAGGAGAGGCAAGGACAGCCGTCCTCGGATCAGGGGGGCCCAGCCAGGGGAGCCACAGAAAGGACTCCTGGAGACCACCTGGAGCCCTGGGGGGGCCGGCGTGGGAGCCATGGGCTGGAAGCTGACGTGGACCCTCACACATAGTCGTGGCGGGGTCACCAGGCTGCTCCTGGGTCACGCTGCCTCTCCCCCCATCTCCTACTGGAAACAGGGGCGCCCCAGTCCCCCTGGGTGGGGAAGAAGTCAGCGATGGCGGGGAGGAGAGAGGTTCCTCTGACTGCACCAGGCTCTGGGAGGAAGAGCTGGGGCCGCCTGAGTAGAGAGCTCCCTGCTGGCAGTGGGAAGGCAGCGGCCGGAGGGGGAGGCGGTGAAGAGGACCCCCCACACACACTGCCCGGATGAAACTCCTCGCACCCAGCTCTGCCCTGGTAGTGCAGATCCGGGTGGGTGTGGCTCTGCACCCCCAGAGCTGCACGTAGGCAGGCCCTGAGATTTGAATTTCGTGGGATTTCCACATGCCATGAGACGTTACGCTCCTTTGGCTTTTGTTCCAAGCCTCTGACAGCGAGAAGACCATCCCCAGGCCGCAGACCTCCAGGCTGAATTCGGCACGTGGGCTCCTCGGGCGGGCACTGCTGGGTCAGAGCGTGGCGGAGGCGGGGCGGAGGCTCTGTGCCTCAGAGAGGGGCCCAGGGCCCTGGGGAGCGAGTGCAGGAGCCAGATGGGCGCCCAGGTGACGGGGTCGTGTGGACAGAGGGGGGTCGTGTGGACAGAGGGCTTCGCGTCGGCCACGTGCCCAGCAGGAAAGCCCGGGGCCAGCGCGAGGACCATGGGGTCCTCACCCACTTGGGCCCCAGGAGCAGGCGGCTCAACCTCTGTTCTCCAGGCTCCTCGCCTGACAGAGGATAATAGCAGCACCCCCTCTGGTGTGTTGTGGGGCTGCTGTGGTGTGGGCTCCTGGCCCAGGGCCGGCCACGGGGGAAGGTGCCCTTTCGGGGCCACTGCGTGAGCAGGTAGTGGCCAGGCTAAGGTGCCAGGCCGGGGCACTGAGTGCCGGGCAGCCTCTGTGTGAGTCTGTGTCCCTGGCGAGGGAGCAGTCACAGGTCAGGTTTCAGGCTGGGGGGAGCCTGGTGTCACTTGGGGATTAGGGCCTTTGGATCGGGATCCTGAATAGATTTTGTTCCCTCAATGAGCTCAAAGAAATAAGAGTCAAGCCCCGGAATTCCAGTCTCCTGGTTTTAGGGAAAAAAAAAAAAATACAAAACCCCTCAGTGTTGTCTTCTCACTGGCTCGGGGCAGGAGTCAGGACAAGTTAACTCTTTCCATCCTCGCCAGGGAGGTCCGATGGGGCGGGTGCTCTCGGAAGGCCTCCGTGGTGTGGGCGTCCGCCCCGCCCCCTCCTGCCACCTTCGCCGCTGTCCCGTGGTATTTGTGTCCACCTGCTGTAAGCTGACCCACGTGTGTAACGCGAGCCGAGAATCACGGCTTCCGTGGGCTGCTTCGGGCTTTGCTCCGGCTGCGGGTGAAGATAAAGACGGAACTCTGAAATGGTCCCACGTTTGCCTGTGAGTCAGTCCCCTAGCAGCTCCTGGTGGCCCATTTGGATCTCTTGGATGCAAGCAGCTTGGAACTCAGCCTGGGCGCGGGTTCAGGTGCCGGCTCCATCCCCTCCTGTCTGGGTACCCCCCACCCCCGGGTCGGGAGGAAAACCCTAAGGAGGGGCCTGGGCTGTGCTCCCGTGGAGAAAGGAAGGAAGGGGCCAGTGCAGGGAGGAAGCAGCCAGGCCGCGTGGCCCAGAGTCACGGAGGATTTAGACAGAGGCGCTCGCTGTTCCGTTCGAGCTTGTGTGTGCGAGTGCAGGGTAAACCCTGCGGCGGTGAGCTGAGTGGCAGCTGGACTGGGCCACAGGCCCCAAGTATTTGGTCAAGCAGCGTGCTGAATGTCTCTGATTTAAATCAGTCGACTCCAGCAAAGCAGTGTGGGTGGGCCTCACCCAAGCAGTCGAAGGCCTGACCAGAAAAAGACCAGCCTCCCAAGAAGTCCCTGTCCTTGAACTGCTTCTGTCCCCCCGGAGCCCTAGCCCTGTGGGCCTCTACAGGCACCTGAGCCAATCCTTAAAATAAACCTCCATCGCATGCTCGCTCGCTCGCTCCCTCTCTCTCACTCTCTCGCTCTTTTCTTTTCGTCCCGTTTCTCTGGGGAACCCTGACTGATAGAAACCCCTTCTCCTCACCTCTGCTAGCTTGTCAGTAACATCTTTCATACTCACAAGTGGGAGGACATCGTGGTGGGGCAGGCATTTGGCACAGTGGCTAAGTCGCTGCTTGGGACACCTGCGTTCCCTGCCAGAGCTCCTGGGTTCAAATCCAGGCTCCCCCAACTCCAGCTTTCTGCCAATGCACCCTGGGAGGCGGCTGGGAGACCCGGGTGTTTTCCAGGCTCCTGGCTTTGGGCCAGCCCAGCCCCAACTGGTAGAGCATTTGCGGGGTGAACTGGTAGATGGAAGAGCTCTCGCTCGCTCGCTCTCTCTCTCTGCCTTTCACATAAATACAAATTATTTGAAAAATAAAAATGAAAAATTGCATCCACACCTCTGCCTTCAGAGCCCTGCTGCCTCTCACTGGGGGGGGGCGGGGCAGCCCTCCCGCACCCCGCTAACGGGGTCTCTAGCGAGGGGCCAGAGTTTGCTGCATCAGCTTCCAAGTGGTGGGTTGCAGAAGTAACACCCTCCCTAAGGTATTTTAGGGCTGCTCCTGTGGCCTGTGGTTAAAAATGACAGGGGAGAGGCGGCCAGGGTTTTAAGGAAGGGCGGCTTGGCCGCTTGGGAAGCTGCTGGAACTTTCCATGCCAGGGCTGGAAAGAGTTGTGCACTTGGCAAACAGGCTTCAAGGCAAGCCGCTGGCTGCTGCTTCCGGTGTAGAGCCTAACAATTGTTCCAAGTTTCTATGTATTTATTTTGAGACTCAAAGAAAGAGACAGAAACTGACAGATTGAGAGAGAGTTCCCTGGTTCCCTCTCCAATACTCAGACTGGCCAGGGCAGGGCTGGGCGGAAGCAGAAGCCAGGAGGCTGGGAGCCCTACCCAGGTCTCCCACGTAGGCGGCAGGCGCCTCCCCGGGTGCGGTTAGCAGGGAGCTAGGCCGAGGAGGGAAGCCGGGACCGGAACCCAGGCCCTGCCGCGTGGTCGTGCCTATCTTAGCTGGCATCTTAACCACTGGAATTTCTGAGCAGGCCTTTCATGGTTGATATTTTCCCGGAGGATGACGTCTGTTCTGTGCCGGGTGGCTACCACGTGCTTCAAGACACGTGCTCTTGTCTCCTCACACAGCCCTGGCCGGCGAGAGCGCAGTGGTCCCCATTCTGTAGAGGAGGAACTGGAGCACAGAGAGGCTAAGGAGCTTGCCCAGCGTCACACAGCTTCGGGGTACTTGGGGCAGGCCTCGAGCTGGGTGCACAGCCGAGTGTTCGTATCGCACGCTCCTAACTCACCCTACGCTGCCCCCCAGAATTGAGTGGAAACCTCGCTGTCTGTGCAGAGTGAGCTTGTGGGGAGTGGCTTTTTCCATTGTCCTGCCTCCCGCCCCCATGGATATCGGTTTCGTCCTGATGTGAGTGTGTCCTGTGTCCCTGTGAGCAGGAGCAAACCCTTCTCAGGAGCTGCCCGGCAGACCTCCTCCTGGGTCTCCGGGGCCAGGAGTGACTCCCGGGGCCTGGTGGGGACTGGAGGAGCCAGTGGCGAGGGCCTCTCCCAGTGGCAAGCTGTCGGAGGGGGCTCCCTGCGGTGGGACACAGCAGAAGCCTATGCAAACTCCCGTGTATCCAGAGAGACGCAGCGTGCGGTGAGGGCAGCTGCGGGCAGTGAGGGGCGTCCCATGCTGCATCTCCAGGTGGCTCAGCTGGCCTGCGGCCCGAGGGGAGGTCCGAGCAGCCGAGGCCCTGGTGGAGTGGTCGAAGGTGCTGAGGATGCTGGGCGGGGACAGGGAGGCAGATCCCGGAGGGACACGGCACTCTGTAAAAATGTCCCAGGACCGTCCGCTGGGAGAAAGACCAGGCTGTCCATATGGCAGCTCCGACCAGATCGTGAGTGGCAGGGGTGACAGTGGGTCACGGAAACCCAAGTGTTACACAGCCTGACTGTGCTGGTGACGGTGGCCTCGTCCCTCATTCAGTCATTCCACAAACAGGTAGTACAGGTTTATCACGGGCCAGCTCCGTTCTGCTGGAGAGAACTGGGTGGCTCCTGGGCTGTAACTTCCACCCGTGAGGAGCTCACAGCCTGATGGGAGAGAGAGAGAGACATGGAAACGAAGGAATCAGGAGAGTTATGAGCAGAGCTTCTACTGTGGTCCGCACAGAGCGCTATGGGGCCCTGAGCAGAAGGAGCAGCCGTGGGGCCGAGGAGGCGGGACAGGCTCCAGGAGCACACCTGACCTTGGGGCGGGGCCTGGGGACAGGCGTTCAGGTGGGAGGAGCACAGCTGCACAGCTGTTGGGTCTGGGCCTTCGTCATCCCGAGCCCAGCAGCCTCTCTGGGAAGCCGGGGCAGCTGGTGCTCTGGGCACACAGTGGAGAGGTCATCGGGGCTGCCTTTGGCTGCAAGAAACCAAACCCCGCCAGCAGTGGCTGGAGCTGCTGCCACGTGCGCTGTAGTCCCTAGAAGTCTGGGGCCAGGACGCTGTGGTACAGCGGGTAAAGCCACCACCTGCAACACCAGCACCCGACATGGGCGCCAGTTCAAGTCCTGGCTGTGCCACTTCTCAACTAGCTCCTGCGAATGCGCCTGGAAACACAGTGGAAGATGGCACCCACACGGGAGACCCAGATGGAGTTCCTGGCTCTCGGCTTTGGCCTGGCCCAGCCCCATCTATCGCAGCCATGGAGGGGAGTGAACCAGCAGATGGAAGACCTCTCCCTCCCTCCCTCTCCCTCCCCCCCCCGCCCCCGCCCCCGGCAGTATGGAGGCTCAGCTGTTGTCCCATAAAACTCTGATGACTCCCTGTGCTCTTTCCCGCCCTAGGCAGGTGGAGTCATCCTTGGGGGGGGGGGGGGGGGGGCGGGTGCAGAGCAGAGTGGAGCGCCCAGGTTTAGAGGCGCACAGACTGGCTTTGCGTCCCAGGCCTGGGGTGAGTCACTGACCTCTGGGTGGGGGGTAGTGACGCCACAGGAGGCACACCCCGCATCGCACATGAGCTGAACCTGTGCTGTGCGTGCCAGCTGTGTTGTCATGGTGTGGGGTGATGCTGGCTGAGGGGAGGGACCAGGCAAGTACTGAGCTCCACCCAGCCAGCTGGGCCAGGACTGCCTCGGCCCGGTCTCTTGTCTCGGTTCTTTCACCTCTGTAGTGGCAGCCAGGGGCTCCCACTGGCCGGTCGAGAATCTGACCTCTACTCTGCAGGCTGCACACTGTGGCCCCGGGCAAGTGACCGACTTCTCTGTGCCCCTCGACTTTTCCCACCTCTGTCCCCTGGGCTGTGTTGAGGGGCCCTGAGAGTGAGAAGTGTTTCAGGCCCGGTGCACACGGAGTGTCACGCAGCACGTGTGTGAACCAGGACCTGGCTGAATGAAGGCTGGCTTTCCAGGCTGAGCCCAGAGCCATGAAGAACGAGGCCCTGGGGCCAGCGCTGTGAGGGTTAAGCTGCCACCTGCAGCACCGGCATCCCATACGGGCACTGATTCAAGTCCTGGCTGCTCCACTTCTGATCCACTCCCCGCAAATGTGCCTGGGAAAGCAGCAGAAGATGGCCCAAGTGCTTGGACTGCTGCACCCATGTGGGAGACCTGGATGAAGCTCCTGGCTCCTGGCTTTGGCCTGGCTCGGCCCTGGCTGTTGCAGCCATTTGAGGAGTGAACCAGCAGATGGAAGACTCTCTCTGTCTCTCCCCTCTGTCACTCTGCCTTTCAAATAAATAAAAATAAATCTTCAAAAAGTGGAAAAGCTCAGGTTCTGTACCCTTGGGCAGTGGGGCTCCTGGGTAATTTTTTTACACAACAGTGCAGTTCTTGGTTTATCCCAGGGTCGCTGAGAAACGTGCCGACATGGGGATGTGTGGGGAGGAGGGAGAAGCCAGCATGGCAGCAGGGGTCCGTGTGGCCTGCACCCGTGGAACTGCCCATGGCTGCCCCGAGCACCCACGGAAATGGCCACCTGCAGAGCTGCAGTGGGAGCAGGGCTGCCCCTGGACCGTGAGGGCAGCTGTCTGGCCTGGGGTCCAAAGCCAGGCCCAAGAACGGGCAGGTTGGGACCAGGGCCTGACTGGCAGGAGCATGGTGAGGGGTGACAGTCCTTGGTGAGCACTCCTCTCTAGGCCTCAGTTGCCATGGTCTCCCATGTGGGTGCTGGGGCCCAAGGACTTGGGCCATCTTCTACTGCTTTCCCAGGCCACAGCAGAGAGCTGCTGGATCGGAAGTGGAGCAGCTGGGACTCGAACCGGCGCCCATAGAGATGCTGGCACTGCAGACTGCGGCTTTACCCGCTAAGCCACAGCACCAGCCCCCCTTTTCAACTCTTGACACTGTCTCCCAAGCGAAGAGGGGTGACCCTCATATTGGGGAGTACCCGGGAGCATCAGGGGATCTCTGGGGGACACTGCAGGCCCAGCTGTCCAGGAGGGACACCTCTGGGTCCACGCAGCGTGAGCAGGCATCAGCTACCTCCCCTGCCTCGCTGCCGTGTGGGCTTCTCAAGCCACTGGCCTCTCTCTGCCTCCTTTCTTCATTGGTCGGGTGAGGCAATGTGAATCTCCTCCCTTCTAGAACAGCCAGCGTTGCTTGGGAGCGGAATGGTGGCATGGGGCGGGGGGGCACGTAGGCCAGCGGAGGATAAGGGAGTCTCAGGTTGGGGGCACAGGAGGGACCTGGTTCCTTTCCCATTCCAGAGCATCTCTCAGGGCCAGCACAGGGCTCGGGGGCAGTGAAGTCAGAGGCGGCGTGGAGGGCAAGGCAGTGGTGGGCAGAGGCTGCTGGGGGGCTGCGGCAGTGGCAGAGGGGACATCAAGAATGGCTCTCGTGGGGCCGGCGTTCTGGTATAATGAGTTAAGCTGCTACTTGCAACACCAGCATCCCATATGAGCACGAGTTCGAATCCCAGCTGCTCCACTTCCCATCCAGCTTGCTGCTGATGCACCTGAGAAAGTAGTGGAAGATGGCCAGAGTCCTTGGGCCCTTGCACTCACGTGGGAGACCCAGAAGAAGCTCCTGGCTCCTGCCTGGCCCAGCCCCAGCCTTTGCAGCCATTTGGGGAGTGAAGCAGCAGATGAAAGGTATCTGTCTGTTTCCCTCATATCTCTCTCTCCTTCTCTCTCTCTCTGTCTCTCTCTCTCTGTCTCTCTCACTCTGCCTTTCAAATAGATAAATCAGAGATAGAAGGCATGGCTACGATAAGAGAGCTTCAGGCACTGGCTTAGCATTTCACAAGGCGGCATTTACTGTCAGCTGAGTCGGGGCGTCCACACCCTTCTGTCCGTGTGACAGGGTTGGCTGGCTGTGGCCTCTGAAGCAGGAGCAGGTTCTGCATGTCTGTGTGCTCAGCCCGCCCCTACCCTCCTCTCAGAGGACCGCTCGCCCAGCTGACCCTGGTTCACCCCGTCTGTCCAGGTGACTCAGCCTGTGGCTCCTCAAGACACAGAGAAACCACACTCAGGAAACATCATTGAGGGGAAGGAGAGTGTGTCTTTGAACCCTTCCCTTTTTCTTTTTTAAATTTATTTATTTTTGACAGGCAGAGTTAGAGAGAGAGACAGAGAAAGGTCTTCCTTCCGTTGGTTCACCCCCCAAATGGCTGCTATGGCTAGCGCGCTGTGCCAATCCAAAGCCAGGAGCCAGGTGCTTCTCCTGGTCTCCCCTGCAGGTGCAGGGCCCAAGGATCTGGGCCATCCTCCACTGCCTTCCCGGGCCACAGCAGAGAACTGGACTGGAAGAGGAACAACCAGGACAGAATCCAGCACCCCAACCGGGACTAGAACCCGGGGTGACGGCGCCGCAGGCGGAGGATTAGCCAAGTGACCCGCTGCGCTGGCCAACCCCTTCCCTTTTTAAAATGATTTACCTGAAAGGCAGAGTTACAGAGAGAGAGAGAGAGAGAGATCCTCTGCTGGTTCACTCCCCAAATGTATGCAGTGGCCAGGACTGGGCCAGGCAGAGGCCAGGAGCCAGGAGCTCCATCCGGATCTCCCACACGGAGGCAGGGCCCCAGCACTTGGGCCATCTTCTGCGCCTTCCCAGGTGCATTAGCAGGGAGCTGCATCTGCAGCGGGGCAGTGGACTCAACCAGCACTCCTATGGGATGCGGTGTCTCGGACAGTGGCTTAGCCTGCAGGGCCACAATGCCGGGCCCCTGTCTTTGAGCCTTTGTTCCTCTTGTCCCCCAGGCCATAATCCAGGGAGACCGACCAGCCCCTGGTGTGTGTCCCAGGCCGCCCTGGCGTCCCTGTGGCTTCCAGGACCTGAGGGCAGAACTGGGGTCGGGTCAGTTCGTGGCCCCCGTCTCAAGAGCCACAGTTTTAGAGCTGGCCATGCGGGCTCAGCCTGGCCCCATATTCCCTCAGGATGGGCTCTCCTGCCCAGGCACACAGACTGCCCTCCTCTGTCCTCCCGCAGCCCGGGGTTGAGGACCTGCTTTATCCTCTGGGACACCCTAGGGCAGCGTGGTCTTGTCCACCACTGCATCCCGTGCCTGGAGCAGGCCTGGCTTCTAAGTAGCTTTGTGGTGAGTGAGAGTAGGGGAAAGGCACGGTGCTTCTCTTAAAGAACGCTGGTGAAGGCGTCGGCTTCTGTCTGCTCCCTGGCCCATCATAGGCTGATGCCCTGGGCGCCTCTCACACTGGAGCTCACAAAAGGCGGCCAGCCCAGTGCTCGTCCCCCAGCGGATCCCCAGCAGATGGCCACGTGCACGGCTTATGTATTTTACAGGCGGAGTGACAGAGAAAGAGAGAGCGAGAGATGAGAGAGATCTTCCATCCACTGGTTCACTCCCCACATGGCTGGGCCAGTCTGAAGCCAGGCGCCAGGAGCTTCTTCTGGGTCTCCCATGTGGGTGGAGGGGCCCAAGCACTTGGGCCATCCTCCGCTGCTCTCCCAGGCACATCAGCAGGGAGCTGGATTGGAAGTGGAGCAGCTAGGATTTGAACTGGTGTCCAGACGGGGTACTGATACTGCAGGGAGCCGCTTTACCTGCTGGGACATAGCCGTGACCCCCTGGCTGGGAACTCTGACCCCAAGGAGTCGCCGCAACATGAGTATTGTGCAGCTGGCGGGGGTGGGGAAGGTCCAGCCCATGGCTGTATAAGGCGCACAGAATCCTTTGGTGTGGCCGTGCCAAGGCAGCCACAGGCAGTACTGGAAATAGGGTATGTCTATTGCAGGCTGATTTTCAAGTTGATCGTTGTGCGTGGCCCGCGGGTGGTGGTACAAATGTCCTCGTGGCCCGTGGCAGCATAAAGCCCCCCCCCCCAATGGAGAATGGTTCGTGTGACTCCTGTGACTTGCATCTACAAAGAAAGAATTGCCACCCCATGTTATGCAAACCGTGGGCTGCTGCCTCGCGGGGGGTGGGGTGGGGTGTCAGTTCCCTAGGGAAGCTCGGCCTTAACCCAATCCGTGGATGGAAACCGACTCGAATGGCCTGGGGAAGGGCGGGTTGCCTGCTGGGGACGGAGCCTTTGCCTCTGGGTGGTGACTGTCCCTAGAACACAACAGAGGAAGCTGGTACAGCAGGTGCCCTGGCGAGTGGGGGAAGGGCAGGGCAGAGGTTGGTTTACCCTCTGCTGTGCAACTCAGAAACACTGAAGTCAAAGGGAACACCTGACACACAGCGGGGAGCAGCCGCCATGTTGCCGGCTGGGTCCTGTCCCCACTCATCCACTTCCGGGGAGAGTGAGCCTCCGTTTTCTTGGCTCTGGAAGGACAGGGTCTCCCCAGGCCTCCCATGGCTGCCTCGGGAATCAGGAATCAGGGAGCAAATGGGAGAGTATGAGAGAGGCACATCGTAGGAACACAGGGCGTCCACTGCCTGCCCTCCCCTTCCCCCTCCACGCCTCGCTACTCCTCTGTATAGTTGGCTCACCCAGGCCCAGACAGCCCTTTGTGACTGTGGTTTCTTGTCCTCAGAGAAAGCTACCGATGGCTCCCTGCAGAGCGAGGACTGGGCCCTCAACATGGAGATCTGTGACATCATCAACGAGACCGAGGAAGGGTAAGGCACTCAAAGGTGGGGTAAAGGCGGGGTGGGGCCCAGGTGGGGCCCCTGCCCCACCCCTCACTGCTCTGACCATGACCACAGGCCAGCCTCTCCATGGCCCTAGATGCCAGCAAGGGCTACAGAGTTCCTCTGGGCCCCAGTCCCCGAGCCCTACCTGGCAGGAATGAGCATTTCAGACATTCTACAACCACGATTCGGGTCCAGAGATATGAAGTTCAAGGTCATGGCGGGTGTGCAGCGTGCCCCTGGGTGGCCCCACCGCGTGCAGCCCCTCTAAGCAGCAGCCTGTGTGCAGCCGCTCCCTCAGACAGGCAGAGCGGGAGACTCTGCCTCTGGGACGTGGCGCCGGGCGTGGTTCTGCACTCTGGGCAGGAATGGCATCAGGGACTCCCTCCTGCTGTCTGTGGGCAAGAACGGACTCCGTCTCCCTACGGTTTGAAACCGGGGGCCGCGGGAGGCATGAACGTGAAGCGGGATGGAAAGGCCGGTCGGGCGGGCGTCTCCAATGCGGGTCAGGACGTCTTCCAGCTCAGAGCCAGGGAGCCAGGGCTTGTAACGCAGAGGGAGGTCTGGGGGCGTGGCTTTGGATCTCTGACCCGGTGTCACTGACCCGTTGTGACCGTGGACAAGTCACTTGGCCTCTCTGAAGCTCTGGGGGGCCCTTCCACCCGTAGCCCAGGTCCCTGGTGGGAGCTGAAAGGGGATGGGCGGTGGTCATCATCTCAGTACAGCCGTGGGGGGGGGGGGCACTGCTAGAGCAAGTGCTGCTGGTAGGTGAGGGTCAGCGATCGGCGAGGACCTCGTCCCCACGCCATACCTCACTGGGATAACCCACTTCCCCGCCCCCACCTGTCCCTCTCAGGCCGGTGGGGGCCCAGGCAGAAGAGGGCCAAGGAGGGCAGGCACCTTCCAGCATTTTCCTCAGCCCCTGGAGCTGGGGTTGGGGGCACTCACACCCACGTCTGGACTCATCAGCTGAGGTGGGGATGGGCGTGGTGGGCAGAGGGCAGCACCCCCACGACTGAAGGTGGCAGCAGGAAGGGCTGGGAGCGTCCCGGAGACCACAGCAGGAGGTGATGCATAGTAGGGAGTGCCGGACATGTAGTAGGCCCACAGCAGCAGCCCCCAGGCCAGGCCTGGCTCCGCGGGGAGCGTGGCCCTTTCCTCCAGGGGCCTCTGCAAGAAGTGGGAATGCATCCCATAGAACACCGAGACGCCCCCAGGCCGGCGGTCAGGCCAGGAGCAGAAAGTTGCTCCAGAGTGCACTGGGCTAGAAACTTCTCTCGGCCGGTGCCGCAGCTTACTAGGCTAATCCTCCACCTGTGGCGCCAGCACACCGGGTTCTAGTCCCGGTCAGGGCACCGGATTCTGTCCCGGTTGCCCCTCTTCCAGGCCAGCCCTCTGCTGTGGCCCGGGAGTGCAGTGGAGGATGGCCCAAGTGCTTGGGCCCTGCACCCCATGGGAGACCAGGAGAACCTGGCTCCTGGCTTCGGATCAACGCAGTGCACTGGCCGCAGCTCGCCAGCCGCAGCAGCCAATAGAAGGTGAACCAACAGCAAAAGGAAGACCTTTCTCTCTGTCTCTCTCTCTCACTGTCCACTCTCAACGCTCTGGGCCCGGCTGCCGCCCACGTGGAGCAGGATCCCCTGCCCTGCCCTGGCTCTCCGGCAGCCCTGACCAGGCTCATGGCTCCCACCCCACTGCGGGATCCACTCCTGCCTGGGGTCGGGCCGGCCTCCAGACACCCCTGACTGAGCCCGTGGCAGCAGAAGCAGGACGGCCCCCACCGCCACTCACCTGCCCGGGGAAGTGCAGCCCATGCTCCTGCCACAGGCGGGCGCCACGGGGGAGGTGTCCAAGGAGGCTGCCCTCCCGGAGGCTCCGCATACACGGCCGTGCCCACCGCCGTACACCCCAGGGACGCTGGGAACCTGGGGCAGCACCGCGGAGCGTGGGTTTCAGCTGGGCCCCAGCCAGTGGGCGTGGGCGTGAGAAGCCTCTGTGGTGAGGGTGAGGGTGTGAGCAAAGGCCGTTAGGCGGGCGAGCATCCCTGGTCACACCTGTGCAGGGTGGGGTAGAGGTGGCGGTGGAGTTACAGAAGAGACAGAGAGCAGGTGGCCTCTCACTGCCCTTACGTGACTCCACCTTCCCTCCCTAAGCACTAAGCTCTTCCCGCCCCACGGCCTTCGCCCCTGCTCTTGCCTTACCCCTCTGCTCCATCACCCCACACGGGATTCGCCACTGCGGAGGTCTCCCCCGGCCCCTCCTCCCCCGGCACCGGGTCTCCCCGGTACACAAGACCCCTGGAAGTCGCACTTGGTGCGACACACCTAGTGTGCTGCCCTGAACGCGGGGGAGCTTAAGCCGAGTGGAGGCCAGGCAGGTGGGCGGACAGAGCATGGGAGGATGGGCCAGCAGGGCCAGCGCAGCCGGGCAGGGCCTCCCTCGCTCAGGCCAGCAGCCCTGCGCTGGGCTGGGAGGCTCTGCCCTAAGCCGTCCGTCCTGTCCTTCTCAGCCCCAAGGATGCCTTCCGAGCGGTGAAGAAGAGAATCGTGGGCAATAAGAACTTCCACGAGGTGATGCTGGCTCTCACGGTGAGTGCCCCATCCGTCCGTCTGTCTGTCCGTTCATCCCGAGCCAGGACCTCAGGCCTGGGGGTCTCCTGCCCACCTGGGGCTGGGAAGGAAATGTCCACAAGTAAAGCTGTCTCCTGTGAGCAGCGCAGGAGCACGCGGATGACGGGAGAGGACTGCAGTGGGGATTGCACGAGGCCACTGGGGCACCTGCCCGTGACGCAGCAGCCCGGTACACCAGGCTTCCCGGGACGCAAAGCCAGGCAGGCCACCCTGGGTGCTGCTCGGCTCTTGGACACCATGGAAAGTGAACGTGGCTGAGAACAGCCTTGCCCACAGCACCGAAGCAGTCCAGGGTGCCGAGCTAGCCGGGCGTGCCCGGCATCCTGGCTTCAGTTTGGGCCTGGCTGGGGCGGGGCGAGGGCAGTGCTCTGTCCCCGTGGCTCTGCCTGCAGGGAACAGCCCCAGCAGCTCCTGCCGGGAAGTGGGGGCAGAGAGTGGAGAAGGACTTTAGCCGGCTTGTCCTCGGGCCTCAGTGTCGCCAGGTGACAGACAGCTCAGGTGCCCTTTGATTTCCTCCTGGAGAGCCACCTTGTCTTGACTGTGTTCAGCTGGGAGGGGCATCAGGATGTTGCTGACCCCAATGCGTTCCAGGCAGCAGCCCCCTCCACGCCGCCCCTCCGCGGCCACACCCAGAAAGGAAGCCCCCACGTCCCAGCGTTGTCCCCAGTTCTGCACGTGGTAGGACCTCGTTGTAGGAAGTCCCACCTCCTCCGCTCGGCCTTCCTGTGGCATGGGGCAGGAGCTGGGAGGCTTCAGGGCCTGTGCACCCCCCTCCTCTGTCTGGGGTGCTCACTGGCACCCTGCGACCCTCCAGGTCCTGGAAACCTGCGTCAAGAACTGTGGGCACCGCTTCCATGTGCTGGTGGCCAGCCAGGACTTCGTGGAGGGCGTGCTGGTGCGCACCATCCTGCCCAAGAACAACCCCCCCACCGTCGTGCACGACAAGGTGCTCAACCTCATCCAGGTGAGGGCCAGCACGAGGTGGGGGGGCGGGCAGGGAGGAAGGGCCCCTGCCACGTGTTGGCCCCGGGCTGTAGTTCTCACCTTTGGGCATCCCAGCCGTTAGCCGATGTGTGTGGGGCGAGGCCTTGCTGTGGAGTGGGCTGGGCAAAGGTGGGGCCAGCATGTCCGGGAAGAAAGCTCTTGTGCCAGGTGCCAGGGCAGGCAGGCTGGCAGGGGAGAAAGCGAGCAGTGGTTACCGGCCATGTCCCCTTGTCCCCTCTCAGTCCTGGGCTGACGCGTTCCGCAGCTCGCCCGATTTGACAGGTGTCGTCGCCGTGTACGAGGACCTGCGCAGGAAAGGCCTGGAGTTTCCCATGACCGACCTGGACATGCTGTCGCCCATCCACACGCCGCAGAGGGTGAGCAGCCAGCCCGCAGGGCTCTGCAGCTCCTTCGCTGACCCTGACCTTGCCCGGAGGCCTCACTGACTCTGCTTCTCACCCTCTAGACCGTCTTCAACTCCGAGTCGCCATCAGGACAGAGTTCTGCCGGCTCTGATGCCGGTCAGCGAGGGGACTCGAGCCAGCACATGGGCACTCTGCACACCCTGGCTGAACTCCCCGGCGACTCACCCATAGTGCCCACCCCCGAGCAGGTGAGCAGACTGGGCTGAGGCAGGTACCAGTGAGGGCCCCCGGCAGCATGCACCTGTCTGTCTGAGGAACAAACTCCGCTCCATCCTCACTGCAGCCCTCTCAGAGACATGGCTTGGGGGGTCAGTGCACTTGCCCAGGGCACGCAGCTCAGCAGAGACAGCCGGGGCTCAGGCTCAACTCCCACGACTCCGGGCAGGCCCTGTCCCGCACCACAGCTGTGCCCAGGGGTAGCCCCACTTCAGCCAGAGCAGCCCCACTGCGTCTGTATGCTCAGCAAGGCTTTCCTTTAACCTGGGGTCTGGCTGAAAACAACGTACGAAATCAACACGTCACGTTGCCCCGCGATGCTGCCCACAAATCCCCAACAGGAAGGTGGAGGCTTAGGGGGCAGGTTTTCCCAGGGCTCTGCAATGAGCAGGCCACACACGGGCACGGGTGGGCTGTGCCCCAGTGTCTTCCTCCTGAGCTGGGTGTGTTGAAGCTGCACCGCCTGTGACCTGAGTGGGCTGCTGGGCTGTGGGTGGAGGCTGTGCTGCGGGGTGCCCACTTCTGAGGTGGGCCGAGAGCTCAGGTGCTGGACGTGCTGGGGACAAGGACACAGACAGGAGGGAAGTTTCTTTCTTTTTTTTTTTTTTAAGATTTATTTATTTGGCCATCACTGCAGCTCACTAGTCTAATCCTCCACCTGTGGCACCGGCACCCCAGGTTCTAGTCCCAGTCGGGGCGCCAGATTCTGTCCCGGTTGCTCCTCTTCCAGGCCAGCTCTCTGCTGTGGCCTGGGAGTGCAGTGGAGGATGGCCCAGGTCTTTGGGTCCTGCACCCGCAAGGGAGACCAGTAGAAGCACCTGGCTCCTGGCTTCCGGTCTGCGTGGTGTGCCGGCCGCATTGTGCCAGCTGGAGCAGCCATTGTGGGGTGAACCAACGGCAAAAGGAAGACCTTTCTCTGTCTGTCTCTCTCACTGTCTACTCTGCCTGTCAAAAAAAATTATTTATTTATTTGAAAGGCAGAGTTACAGAGAGGCGGGGAGGTCTTCCATCTGCTGGTTCACTCCACCAATGGCCGAAACGGCCAGAGCTGTGCCAACCTGAAGCCAGGATCTTCTTCCAGGTCTCCCATGTGGGTGCAGGGGCCCAAGGACTTGGGCCATCTTCTACTGCTTTCCCAGGCCATAGCAGAGAGCTGGATCTGAAGTAGGGCAGCTGGGACTCGAACCAGTACCCATGTAGGATGGCGGTACTGCAGGTGGCAGCTTTACTAGCTACGACTCCCATGGAGTGCAGAAACTTAACACTTCTTCACAGCCTGCCTGTGTTTGAAGAGAGACTTCTGTGATAGTTACAAAGTCACACACACACACACACACACACACACACACGTCCGAAGAGTTACAGATGACTAGAAAATGTTACTAACTGGACAGAAGAATTGCAGGCGCATAAGGAAAAATTGCATTATCTAATCTGGTCACGATCTTAACCAATTTGCCTCAGATCTAGCATCTGTGTGGATTAGGACTCTGTTCGCTTCTAGCCCTAGGTTCTTGTCAATCCCGAGTAGTGTGTTCCATTTCACTGTCCCCCGGTGTCCCCTGGGACATGGCAGGACGGTGGGGCACAGAGTGACGTCACTCCCAGGCGCCTTTGTTAATTCAGTCCCCTCTGAGCTGGACGGGTAGTGTTTGACCGGTAGTTTCCCACTCACTCACACCACGAGTGCTCACTAAGTAGGCCAAGTGCATCCGGCGCTTTGCCGGTTTTAGAAGCCGTTGGGTGCCGCCGTGGGTGTTCCACCTGTCCCTACACTCCCACCGCTCCGTCTCTGAAAGCCGGGCTGGTGGGGTGAGGCATTGGGATAACGCCATCTACCTGGCAAAGGTTCCACTGACAGTCCGCGGACGTACTGACCACTCTTGCTCACGTGTAGCGCTTACTGCTCCACACTTACTGGGTGATCCGTATACGGTGGCTCCAGTTCCTGAGCCACACACACTCTGGAATCACCTTGGCCATCTAGCTGGGAGCATGCCAGCACCTCCCAAAACGTAGGAGGGCTCTTCAGAAGGTTCATGGGAAATGCTTGTTATGGAAAGAAAAAAAAAAAAAAACCTCCCCTCTGCCAGAGGTCAGAGCCCAAGGCCTTGGAACCCTTTGGTCATTGAAAACCCGCTAATGTTCCTTGGAGCAAGTGTGTAGTCCGAGCTTCCGGCTCAAGGTGGGCTGCAAGGCTAAGAACCATCCTGGGATGAGCCTGAGACACTAGAACAGCCTCCCAGGCCTCCCAGGAGGAGAGGGAGGATGAGATGCCAGCCCCACACCCCGCCCCATCCTCCTAGAGGGAGAAGGCCAGGGCTGTCCTAGGGAGGGGCGGGGCCGCGGCCTCCCTCCTCCTCTTGGGAGGAGCCGCCCTCCAGGGCCTTGTTAGCCGCATCAAGCCCCGGAGGCCTCCGTTCCCCTCTCCACTTGCTTCATTGCAGCCTCTCCCTGCGCCAGGCTCCCTGGTTTGGAGATGGTAACGGTGGGTAGTGCCTCTGTGAGGGGGTTGAAGGTGGGGTGGAGAGCCAAGCCCACCACACACCTCTGAGGGCAGAGCTGCCTAGAGAGGGTGCCAGCCCCTGGGCTGAGGGCGCCAGGCTGTGTCGCTGTGAACCTCCGGGACTGCAGACGCAGCCGCCCTCAGCACGGCCCGCGCTGTGTTCCAGATCGGGAAGCTGCGCAGCGAGCTGGAGATGGTGAGTGGGAACGTGAGGGTGATGTCGGACATGCTGATGGAGCTGGTGCCCACCCAGGCGGAGCCCGCAGACCTGGAGCTGCTGCAGGTGAGCAGAGCCCTCTCCCCCGCACACACATGCGTACACCAGGGCCCAGCTGCCAGCTTCCCAGCCCCCACTGTGATGTTCATGGGCAGTTCTGAGCCCCTTGGTCATGACGGGAGACCATCAGATTGGAATCCAGATCTTGGCTGTCCCGCTTTCTGGTCTGGACAACACAGCCCCTCTTGCCTCAGTTTCCTCAACTGTAAGACTGCCCTGCCAGCCCTCGTGGTGGGAGGGAAGAAAGGCTTTGCATGCGAACACCCGGCCCCGAGCCTGGCGCAAGGTGAGCTCCCGGGAGATGGTCCTGCGAGAAGGCTGGGAGGGGAGGGCTCACCTCGCAGAAGTAGGGGTGGCAGGCGGCAGGGCAGGGCCGGCTTTGAGATGGACAAGCGGCCGGCTTTGGGCAGCCGAGCCGGGCAGGGAGTGTTGGTTCTTGCACCTGTGTGTGTCACATGATGGTCCGAGGGCCCCCTCCCCACTGTGTGGGGATGGCAGAGGTGCAGGGGTGGAAGGTGGAGGAGGGGTGGTTACTGTAGCAGAAGGGGCTGTGTTTAGGGAAAGAAACCCTCACCCAGCGGGGTGGGGAATCAGTGCATCAAGGCCCTGAGAAATCAGGGCACCCCCAAAGCCCAGGAGCCCCCAACAAGGGGCCAGAGAGCTGAGCTTGTTCACCACATCTCCTGGGCAGGGCTGGTCTCTGCGTGTCGCTATGCGGAGCTGGCTTGCTCAGGGGTCCTGACGTTGTGGGAGGCTGGGGACAGGAGGGGGTGGTGGGGTGCAGTGAGGCACCCGAAGGCTGAACGAGGACTTCAGGGAAGAATGGCGCGATTGCAGCGAGCCCGGGCCACGGCCGTCAGGGATGCGCAATTTCGGGGACTGAGAAGGCAGAGTTGACAGGCGATGACTGCTAGTCCCCACCAGGTTGGGGAGTAGCAGAGCTGGGATTCGCACCCGGAGCCCTGGCTCCAGGGCCTGACCAGCACTTGACAGGGGCCGGCAAGGAAGTGCAAACAGCCACAAGTGGTCAGGGAGGAAGGAAGGGGAGGCCCTGCCCTGCCCCGCCCTGTGAGGAGGCAGGCCTCCCTGAGGATGCTGGGTAACGGAGCTGCAGGAACGACAGTGAGCAGTCCTGCTGACAGGTAACCAGGGCAAAGACACAGTTGGTCCAGAAAATCAGAATCCCCTGGGCTGTCATTTAAATGTCCTTTTTTTTTTTTTTAAGTCATCAGCGACATGGTGACTAATGTGTGTGGGATCATGGGACAGAAACACACATGGAAGAGGAACGGGTGGCACACAGATGCCGTCTGCAGCTTGGTTAGCAGAGCTGTGCCGGGGGGGCCAGGAACTCCGTCTGTGTCTCTCACGTGGGTGGCAGGACCCTAATCACTTGAGCCATGACCGCCGCCTCCCAGGGTCTGCAATGGCGGGAAGCTGGAGGCAGGAATCCAGCGTGGGACCCAGGCGCCTCACCCACAAGCCCAAATGCCCCTCCCCCCCATCATGGTTTTGACAAATGCCAGCCTGGGTGAAGGGTGTACGGGAACTCTCTGTACCATCTCTGAATCGAAAACTATCCCACAGGACAAATGTCATCAAAAAAGGAAACAGTAGTGAGACACAACTTTGAAGCTGGGGTTTGCGGGCAGTAGTTGATCTTCTGAGCTTTGGATGCAAAACACCACAGAGCAGCAGAGAGGCTTCAGATGGCTCGGCCAGGCCGCCTCGGAGTCTCAGCATCTTCAGCCTGTGAAGACGGGGGCAGGGGCACGACCCTGAGGTCTGCACACAGCCAGCAGCGCCGTTTAACGAGTATTCGATTTTAGTGTAGACCCCTTGGATGGGAAATTCCAGTTCATGCCTGCCGAACCCCAGAAGCTGTGCCAGTGGGACCTCGAAATCCGGCTTGGAATCCTCTCCCTCTGCCAGGCCAGCCGAGGGCCTGGAGCCTGGTCTGCCGCAAGTGCGCATGGCCACGGTCTGCTCACTTCCCTCCCCCGCAGGAGCTGAACCGCACGTGCCGAGCCATGCAGCAGCGGGTCCTGGAGCTCATCCCCCGGATCTCCAACGAGCAACTGACGGAGGAGCTGCTCATCGTCAATGACAACCTCAACAACGTGTTCCTGCGCCATGAACGGTAGCCCCGCCCCGGCCCCACCCCACCCCCAGCCTGGGTCTCCCTTCCAGAGTCCACCCTGGGACACAGCAGCAGGTGGTGGCCTAGAGCGGGGGCTCTGCAGCCAGGCCGGCCGTGCTGTTCTTGCAGGCGCCGCACCTCCTGGCCGTGGGCCCCCAGGAAAGTCACCTGACTGCTTCGTGACTGCCAGCCACCAAAGCATTTCTGGCCCCACAGGGATCAGGGAGGAGCACAGTGTTTATTACACGGGTAGCGGTCGGAACCCAGTCGGAGGCGGTTAGAGCCATGATGCCTCATCTCACAAGCAGACAGCACAGGCCTCCGGCTGCTCAGTGGTCCCGGGAGCAGACACACCTGCTCCATGTCCCCGGGGAGCTGCCATCAGTGAGTGGGTCACCTCCAAACACTTGCCCACTGGGTGTCTTCCTGTCCCCAAGACCCTCGCCAACTGGCTGAGCTGTGTTGTGCTCACCTGTTGGGAGAGGGACACTCCCAGCAGCATCACGTCCAACAGGGGAGAGCCACCCCCTCCCAGGAGCCCTCGGCTGCTGGGCCTGTAAACAGCAGCCCAAGGCCGCTGAGGGTCCCGGAAACAATGTGTGCCGACACCTAGCGAGCGCTGTCTGGTGCGTGATGCCGCTTGTCCATGTTCATCCCTCAGCAGACGCCACTGAGCGGTTCTAAATCCCAGTGCAGGGCCCCTGCTCGGTTCACCTGCCCTGCCAGCGTGTGGCTGTGTCTGGGGGCAGCTGGTCCCCCAACACCCACAGCTGTCAGCCGCACCTGTGCCAGTGCTTCCCGTGAGCTCTGTCTTCACTTGCTCCTCGTCACAGCTGGGAGGCGGCTGACGAGACACTAACGTCACAAGTGATGTGACGCCCATGGGCAGAGCCGCACCTCGAGCAAACCCGGATTCTCAGTCCAGCTTCCCAGCCCCCGGCCCTTAAGTGGCTCCACAAAGCAGGGTCTTCATGCAGCACTAAGGGAGCCACACGCACACACACGCTCACACTCACACACACTCACACTCATACACACACACAGATGGGCACACACCGCTGTACCGTGTGCCAAGCACTCCTGTTTTCTGTTCTGCTGTATTGCCATTGGTGTCACACTCACCGTGATTAGGGCCGTGGAACAATCTAAACTAGGACACTTTGCAAGGACCAGAGGGACACTGTGCATAAGTCCCGGGAACTGCAGGCACCGGCTGGATCTGTCCAGAGTAGAGCCGGATGTTGCATCACCCTGACCGTGACCCCCATCCCTGATGTTGAGACCCTCAGTTGGGGAGCTGTGCCGGGGCCATCCTGGGGGACCCGTCTCCATCTGTCCCGCTGACTCAGGTGTTTCCTGTCTTGTAGATTTGAGCGGTTCCGAACAGGCCAGACTGCCAAGGTAAAGGCCCTTTTCTGTGCCTGGGTGATGGCAGGTGAGCAGGAGCAGGAGGGCGCTCCCCACCTCCCTCCCAGGCATCCTCCACAGCTGGGGCTGCCTGAGGAAGCAGAGGGGCTGTTCTCACGGGGTGCGCCGCTGCCCTTGTGGGCCAGTGAGGCTGTGCCACCAGCTCACAGCCCAGGGTCTTTCCAACCTCCCTGTGGCCCAGCTGAGCTGGAAGGTGGGGAGGGAAACCTCCTGCCCCCAGCCAGCCACAGCTACGGGGGACTAAGTCGTGGGGAAGAAAGCCCGCGGGAGGGAGAGGGGGAGGATGACGGGGCGCCTCCCTCCCCTAGGCCCCCAGCGAGGCCGAGCCAGCCGCAGACCTGATCGACATGGGCCCCGAGCCTGCAGCCACCAGCAGCCTGTCATCGCAGCTGGCAGGAATGAGTAAGTGCGGTGTGCAGGGCACCTGCCGAGGAGAGTGGGGCTGTGGGCGCCCTGCTGCTCCCCACCTGCTGCGGAGCATCTGTTAGCGTGCTCCTGACAGATGTCAGCGATGCTCGCCCTGTTGCCCGGGTTGCCTGCCAGCCTCGTGCTGAGCCCTGGGGGTCCTTAGGACCCCGTCTTGAGTGGGCTGCCACACTAACAGCGTGCCTTTTGAGAAGTCGCTCCCTCTAGCGACAGTGGGCAGCCTTGTCCCTGTTCCCTACCCACCAGAGCCGAGGACGGAGTGACTGTGTCTCCCCCTTAGAGTTGTGTGAGGGAGAGCAAGAGGAGGGTGGCCTGGGCCCCTGGCCAGCAGACGTCCTGCCCCCTCCGTGTCCTCTCTGGCCTGCCTCCTGGCCCTGTGTGCTTCTCCAGCACCAGGCCTGGGCTTTGCAGGAGGATACAGGAACAGCGGACAGATCCTTCACACGGCCTTTCTGCCCACAGACCTGGGCTCCAGCAGCGTGCGGGCTGGCCTGCAGTCTCTGGAGGCCTCGGGCCGGCTGGAGGACGAGTTTGACATGTTTGCACTGACCCGGGGCAGCTCGCTGGCTGACCAGCGGAAAGAGTGAGTGGCGCGTCCCCGTCCTGTCCCCTGTAGAAGTGGGTGGCTCTCGGTTAGGGGAGAGCCTCCCCTGGGGTCCCTGAGCCTGGGTGGGTGGTGGATGTCCTAGGGGGAGGACGAGCATGCAGCCCCTAAGTCAGTTTAGTGCGGCTAAGAACCTGGGATAGGCAGGGAAGGGAGGCCCGCATGTGGCGAGCCCACTCAGTGTCAGAACCTTCGAGAATCTGGTCAGAAGGGGACTGAGACACAGAGCCTGGGTTACTTGTCACAGTCAGGCAGCTTGGGAGCCCAGGGCTGCGTGATTCTAAAACAGTGCCTCCAACCCGGCCCCACCCCCACACTGTCCACCACAGACAAGCCCACAGAACAGGGTCCTGGAAAACCCTCAGGGACTTCCAAGACCTGGTATTCTGTTGTCCTGTGATACCCTCAATTTCCTGAGAAGCTCCCCCTCGGGAGTGAGCACTCGGCATCGGAGCCAGGCTCTGCCCCTCCCCATGGACGGAGGTGCTCAGTGGCTGAGGCCTTGGCCCGTGTGTCCGTCAGGGTCCGGCCTCTTGCCTCAACCTCCCAGGGGGTGGCTCCACTTGAGCTTGCTGGGGAAATGGTTTGCCTCATGTTTTTGCTTTATTTTTTATATTTTTAAGATTTATTTATTTATTTGAGAGGCAAAGTTACAGACAGAGAAAGGGAACCATCCTCTGGTTCACTCTCCAAATGGCTGCAATGGCCAGAACTGGACCAATCCAAAGCCAGGAGCCGGGAGCGTCTCCTGGGTCTCCCACATAGATGCAGGGGACAAGCTCATAGGCCATCCTCCACTGCTTTTCCAGGCCATAGCAGAGAGCTGGATCGGAAGTGAAGCAGCTGGGATTCAAACCGGTGTCCATATGGGATGCTGGTGCCATAGGCGGAGGCTTAAGGTACTATACCACAGCACCAGTCCCTTTAATTTTATTTTTAAAGATTGATTGGAGGGGCTGGTGCAGTGGCTTAACAGGTAGGGTAAAGCCACCTCCTGCAGTGCCGACATTCCATATGGGCACTGGTTGCTGCTCCACTTCTGATCTAGCTCCCTGCTGGGGCCTGGGAAAGCAGAAGATGGCCCAAGTCCTTGGATCCCTATACCCACGTGGGAGACCCGGAAGAAGCTCTTGGCTCCTGGCTTTGGCCTGGTTTCGGATCAACCCAGCTCCGGCCAATGAGGCCATCTGGGGAGTGAACCATCGGATGGAAGACCTCTTTCTACCTCTGCCTCTGCCTCTCGGTAACTCTGCCTTTCAAAAAAAAAAAATTAAAATGATTGATTTGAAGGAATGACAAAGAGATCTTCAGATCTTCCGTCTGCTGGTTCACTGCCCAAATGGCCTCAACAGCTGGCCCTGGACCCGGCTGACACCAGGAGCCTGGAGCTCCATCCTGGTTTCTCACACGGCCGGCAGGGACCCAAGAACTTGGGCCATCTTCGGCTGCTTTCCCAGCTGGGTTAGCAGGGAGCTAGATCCGAAGTGCAGCAGCCAGGACTCGAATCAGCACCCACATGGGATCCAAACCGTGAGATCCAAACTTGAATCCGGCACCCCAAACTGTGGCTTAGCCCACCGTGCCACAACACCCACCCCGGGCTCCGTGTTTTACAGCCCTTTGCTTATGTCCCCCAAGGCTGAACTGTGCACAGCCAGGGTTCTTACAGCCAAAGAAAGTTCTGGATTAGGGATCCTCCCAGCTGAGCCCACTGGGCTGTTCGTGGTCATTCGGTGTCTTTGGGAGGTCACCTGTTGATGGCCTATGGTCCAGGGATTGCCTCTATGCATCCACAAGTGCAGGTCAAAGCTGGCGAGTTGCGGCCGGCCTGGCTCCGTGAGGTGTCTTTGCCATACCGTGGATCATCACAATCATGGGCTGGGAGCCGATCTGCCCTGGTCTGTTCTCCAAGCCCAGGTACTCTGGGACCTGCAGCAGCTTAGGGAGGCCATGGAGTTAGGGACGCCACTGAGGCTGCTGTGCGGTTGGAAGCTAATGAGCCTGGTGGGACGTGCCGCCAGGAGCGCGCCCTGTGCACAGCCCCAGCGGGCAGCAGCACCAGCCGCACTGGGGAGCGCCAGCACCTAGCCTGGCTCGCCAGCCTGGCTGAGCTTTGCTGTCTCACCATCCCTCCTCGGGGGAGCAGGCCTGGGGAAGGGGCCAACTTGCCTGGAGCCTGTCTCCCAGCGCCTGCAGTCTCCTGGGGAGTGCAGTGTGTGCGCGGACCACTGCTGTACGGCACTGGGCACCATCTCAAGTGGGCACCGGGCAGCACACACACAGAGGAGGGCACACAGCTCTGCAGAGGGACTCAGGACTGGGCAAGGCAGGGCTGGTAAAGACGCCACTGTAGCACCAGTGGGAGTGGCAGGTGGGAGACACGGGCCGCGGCTCCCCGCAGGCGTGGGCAGACAGGACGGAGAGGCAGGGCTGGCCAAGCCAAGGCAGGTGGATATTAGCCTGGCCAGCATTACGTAGAAAGGCTCATGTTACCAAACTGCCCTTGGCCGGGCACAAAGCGTCATCCCTCACTCCCGTTCTGGGGTGGGGGGCTCTGGCAGGCCTGCCCCCAGGGACGAGTTTCTAGGAGGCACAGGAGAGTGCCTTAGCGACAGCTGCCCCTTTGTCCTGCTGGCCGGGCCACCCTTCTGCTCCTGGACCCTCCAGCTCGGGCCACTGGCTGGCCCTCTTGCGTCTGCCAGGGATCTCGGCTGGCCCGGCTCCCAGCATCCCTCCAGCCTGCGGCCAGCTGTGCTCACAAGTAAGCCAGTTCCTCTCAGCCCCTGTTTCTGCTCCAGCTCTGACCACAGCCGGCCACACGGTTGGCTCTGCCACTGCCCAGGCCCTACCACTGAGCTGCCAGCCAGGGCAGCAGGGCCACCAGATGAGCCCCATCCTCGCCACGGTGGGGGCGTCAGCCAGGCCTCCCGAGCGGCGAGCCTGCTCTTCCTCACCACCACCCACCTGGGCCCGGGGACCGCACGCTGCCTCCCCGGAGGCCCCTTCTCCCAGAAGCCCTTAGACAGGGTCGCACACACTGCCCAGCAGCCTCCCGGCACCTTCTGAGGAGTGGCCGCCTCCAGGAGAGAGAGCTGGGCCTCGTCCCGCTGCAGCCATGGGCCCTGGGGACGGATGGAGGGGGCTGGGGCGGGTAAGGAGAGCACGGCAGAGGTGCAGAGCGACTGGAAGAACCATCAGCCTCTGCCCTTTGCGCAGGTGCCTGGCCTGTCTCACAGTGTGACAGCCCCGTGGCGGCCTCCTCTGCACGCCTGGCCATGGACAGGAGCCACAGGAATGGACTGGCAAAGGCTCACGCTCTGCCCACTGATCGCCTCCCTGGAGAGAGAGCAGACCGCTGCGCTCCTGGGATGGCAGTGGCTGCCTGGGAACCAGGGGTCGCATTCAAGCACACTGGCCTTGCAGGGGTTAAGTGTGATGTCTCCCAGGTCCTGGGGTTCAGCAGAGGCAGGGAAACCCTGGCCCCTTGGGACCAAGATCCTGCGCTCACAGCTTCCCCACAAGGCCAGGGCCAAGGCCTTCCTCTGCCAGCTGCTGGGGGCAGAGACCACGGGCCCTTCCCATTGTCAGGGCTGTCTCCATGCCCTCCTTCCCTCGTCTCTCTGCCGGCACCTGCTGCTCCCTGCCCGGCCCCTCGCCTGCCCACCACGCGTGGCAGACTGCGCACCCAGGGGACACCTAGAAGAACCATCAGCAAGTCACCCTCCCCTGGAGGAAGGATGGCCAGGGCCTAGGCGGGGGCGGGGTCAGGACACTCATCTTGCCACAGCCAGGGCGAGGCGGCCCCACCCAGCTTGCACGCGGCTTTGCAGCAGCAGGGTGGAATCCGCCGTTCAGACGCAGCCTGTCTAGAAGCAGTTTGTGAAATTATAGAACTGGCAACTGCTCCAGGAGCGGGCTGCGGATAACCCTCCCGGAGCCAGGAGTCCGTGAGCTGTGTCTCAGGCCCCTGCGTCTGGGCAGATCAGGCCAGAGCCGGGGTGAGCTTGGTCTTGGCCCCTAACTCGCCAGCCGTTGCAGGTGCCTGTCACACGGGTCACGTGTCTGAGCCTAATTCCCAGAGGCAGCAGCTGAGACGTTTTCTTCATTCTCATACAGGCCTGGAGAGCAGGGGCCCTAACCTGTCCCTTCCAGGGGGCCGAGCACCCCGCCCAGACACGACCGAGCCCATTCGGAGTCTCAGCCCAGCTTGTCCCACCAGCTGCTGCCAGGCCCGGTACAAGCGCAGCACTCTCTGATCCCCGTGGCCGCCTCTGTGTTTCAGGGTAAAATATGAAGCCCCCCAAGCAACGGACGGCCTGGCGGGAGCCCTGGACGCCCGGCAGCAGAGCACTGCAGCGGTAAGCACCGGTCCCCCTGCCGCCCGGCACCTTCCACAGGCAGGCGGGGAGGGCTCGCCCACCGCTGCGTGCCACACAGGCTCTGAACACCCACGCCTTTTCCGCGAATAGCCTCAGAGTGGGCCTTGGTGCCAGCGGGTTATTCCCAGCTTCCAGCAAAGGAAAACAGAGAGGTGAAGACGTTTGCCCAAGAGCACACAGCAAGGATTCAGACCCGAGTGTGCATCAGGTGGCTGGAGACTAAGGCCTTGGCTACACATCCCAGCTCCACTCTGACAGCTGTGTGGCCTCAGGCAAATCGATCATGTTCTGGGCCTCCACGTCTTCAATATATGGAGATGGAGGCTTATGAGGAAGTATTTAAGGGACCTTAAATAAAACCACAGGGGGCAGCCCCCCCCCCCCCCCGCGTTACCTTGCCCTACCATAATGAGTGACAGCCGCAGGCCCCACACTGAGCCCCCTCGGAGGCGACCCCTCCCCCAGCCTTGGCAAGAACTCCCAAGTTGGATGTGGGTGCCTTGGGCGTGGCTCTGGGCGCCTCTGGGCAGTGTGAGGAGTTTCGTCCCAGCCAGTGAGCAGACGGGGAGGTGGCTGGTGACAGCAGGCCGTGAGGTTGGGGGCAGGGAGGGCAGGAAGCAGGCAGCAGAGCAGGGGCTGTGGCAGCCCAGGGCAGCGCTGGGCGGTAGGAGGTGGAGCCCAGGGGCTTGGTAGGGAACCCCCAGCAGCTGGGAGCGCAGCGGAGATGGATGTCCCTGGACAGCCTTGTGCACGGGCGGGACGCGGACTTGACCCCATTGTAAAGGGTCTGGGATAGACGGTGGGAGGCTGCCGGGGCATCCAGGCCGCCGCAGGGTAGGGGAGAGCCCCCTCTCCGCCACTCATCTCCCAGCTCCTCAGGGTTGTCCCCAAGTGAGAGCAGAGCAAGGCACAGGCTGTGGGGCCTCCCGGGAGCCGCGTGGCTGCCACCAGGCACATGGAGCCCGCGCCCCGTGCCTTAGACACACGTTAGTCCCCTGTCCCCTGACACATCACACGGACCCCCCAGGGCATGTCGGGGTGCCCCTTACAAAGGAGGAAGCGAGATCCAGAGAGAGGGACCGTGACCCGGACCCGACACTCGGGAAAGCCACACAGCTTTGGGTCTCCCCAGCGCTGCTGGCCTCGGATCCCGAAGCCGAGGCTTGGGAGAGGCCTGGCTCGGGCTCTTGCAGGCACTGGTCTGCCTGGCTCTGAGGCCGGTGCTGACAGCACGGACAGCAGGCTCCCTGACGAGCGCCAAGGAGTGGGGGCAGAGTGGCGCTCGGGGCGCCCCTCCTCACCTGCCTTTCCCCAGGGCCCAGCCCCCAAGGACCCAGAAGATTCCGGGCTCTGGGGAGCCTGCAGTAAGCGCCTCCGTCATGCGGCTGACCCCGCAGCCCGGAGAGCAGAGCCGGGGCACCCCGGTCTCCTGGCTCCCACGGCACTGCTGCAAACCCCCAGGACGGACGCGTGTGCCTGCCCACGCACAGACAGGTGCACACGCATGCAGACACGCACAGCTCCACTGTGCAGGAACTGAGGAGCAAATGGTCACTCACTCCTACTGGCCGCTGAAGCAGCTCCCACCAGCCCAGAGTCTGATTTCTCAGAACTGCGAGAGCAGACAGGTGCTTCCGTCGGGCTGGGAATAGGGCCCCCACCCCGGAAGCCAGGACTCAGCCTCCCTCCACCCCCAATCCGCTCTGGGGCCCAACATGGGGAAGGGTGGGGTCAGAACCTGGGTGCCCATCAGAAGCCTTCGGGAGCCCCCCGCCTGCCCCTGTTTGTGGGAAGGCCTACGTCTTGTGTAAGTTGCTCTCAGCTTTGCCTTGACCCATACAAGGCCCTGGCGGCCCAGAGCTATGAGATTCATCCCACAGTGAGGCCCACTCTGCCGATTCCCCTGTCCCTTTGCACCTGCTGTCCCATCCCCCATCCAGTACAGCCCTGCACACACACAGGCCTCGGGGCCTGTGGAAGGAGGCTGCTGGCCTGCCGGGCCCAGGCCTGCCCCTCCCGCTCAGTCAGCCTGGCTCTGTCCCCCAGGAGGCAGGCAGCGGTGAGAAGAGTTTCAGTGACTGGATGGCGAGACAAGGCATGGTGAGCAGGAGCCAGGCCCGGCCCCTGGGAAGCTGGGCTGCTGCAGCTGGCAGGGCTCCGGCCTGGGCGCAGAAGCAGGGCCTCGGTGGTGCTGTCTGAGGGCGTGGTCCCCAGGCGGGTCACCCGGCGCTGGCCTGGTCCCGCTCCTGCACACTGGCTTCCGCAGCCCTGCAGTGTGCGCGTCCCACCGCCCTCGGGCAGGGCCAAGGTGGCCCCTCTGCAGGGGACCGGGAGAGGGCGCAGGTGCGGTACTGCTGGAGGGTTGGCGCCTGGCTGTGCTCTGGGCGCCGTGCTGCTGGCGGGGTCCTCGGGGGCTGGGTGACGGAACTTGGGCGACCAGAGCGGCTTGATGGGAGAAGGACTCTCGCTCGCACTCCTGGCACTGAGGTCCCTGCAGCCCTCCTCTGTGCTGTGCCCAGCCCTGCATCTGTCCTCCTGCTGCCCCCCCCCCATGGTAGGGACCTGTGGTCTCCTCCCGAGGAGAGGGGAGCCAGGGCGAGGAGGTGAAGCCCGTGCCGTGCTGGGAGTCATGGTGCACCAAAGGGCGGGGCCAGACGGGACTTTCCCACCCTGAGCCCTGGCCACGACCTCCATCTGGAGTCTGGCACCACAGAAGCGGGGCGGGAAGGCCCCAGCCCAGCCCCAGAGTGGGTGCCTCCTGGCCCCTGAGCCCAGGTCTTTGTGGTCCTCAGCAAAACGTCCCGATGCTTGGGCTGCCCCTCCCACTCCACCAGCCTGGCCAGGCCTCACTTCCTGTCTGCCTTGGGGCCCTTCTCCGCTCCCGTCTGCTGCACACCTGGGCTCTGCACAGGTGTCAGGACACGGAAGCTGGTGGCGGTGGCCTGGGCCAGCTCAGGTGGCTGGAGAAGGCGGCTCTCGTCCCCCTGGGCCATTGTTCCTGAGCACCTGTGGCCGGGGTGGCCCCGTCCTGGGCCATTGCACAAGAGGCCCCCTCCTCCAGCCGGGACCCCACCTGCGCCACCTGTGTTGGAACTGGGGCTCCACTGTCCTCGTGGGGAGGGACAACCCTAGGCCCCTGCCCCAGAGCAGGGCGAGGTGGCGTTTGAGGCAGGGCTGGTGACTGGCCAGGGCCGTCCAGCAAGGGGACACTGGCCGGCGGTGCCGTGTCGCCCGCCACATTGTCCTCCCCCGTCACCCCTTTCCTGCAGATTCCCGTCACCCAGGCCTGCCTCATGGAGGACATCGAGCAGTGGCTGTCCACCGACGTGGTGAGTGGGGCCCTTGCCCACCCATGGGAATGATTGACCACGGGCCATGGAGCCAGGGGAGGAGCCGTAATGGCCAGTGGGGGCCTCAGGGCAGGAGGCGGCCCACCCTGCATCACACATCACAGACCGCCTGAGGCAGTGGTCACCCTTCTCTAAAGGGACGTGCCCAGAGCGGGAGAGGTGGTGCCAGGACATGGGGCCCTGGGCACAAGCATTCTCCAACCCCAGGGAGCAGAAGAGGCAGCGTCAGGCTCAGCTCCTCCGTGCATCCAGCACCCCCCGGCACCGAGCACCAAGCACCCAGCACCCAGCACTTCCGGCCAAAGCCACCACCCAGCCCCTTCCCAGCTCCCAGCTACGGCTGGAAGTCCCCAGGCGTCAGACCGCCCAGGAAAGAAATTAGCGACCCCCTCAGGACGCACTGGGTACTGCACCCTGTGCTTGGCCTCTGGGTGTATTAGCTCACTTAAAAATTGTTTATTTATTTTCACTTTGTTTGAAAAGCAGAGAGACCGATCTTATTCCCCAAATGCCCACATAGCCTGAGCCAGGCCAGGCCAAAGCCAGGAGCCGTGAACTCCAACTGGGTCTCCCACAGGGGTGGCAGGGACCCAGACACTTGATCCGTCACCTGCTGCTTCCCAAAGTGCACATCAGCAGGGAGCTGGATCAGAAATGGAGCCAGAATGCAACACCAGGCCCTCTGGGCCGCGGCCCCACACCCTTGCCTGTCCCGGTCCGGCCTCCAGCTCTGTGTCCAGTCCCCCTGGTGCCGCGCAGGCCAGAGCGGGACACCAGCAGACTGGCTCAGGGGAGCCTGAGCTGTCAGCCCCCCCCCCCCCATCGCGGGGGCCAGGCCGCTCACCTCTGCCTCCTCTCCTCCTGCTTCCCAGGGGAACGACGCGGAAGATCCTAAGGGCGTCACCAGTGAAGGTAGAAGCGCCCGCACCGCCCCGGCCCCCCTCCCCCCGCCCGGCCTCCAAGCCCACCCCTCCCTCTCTCCTTCCTCTAGAGTTTGACAAGTTCCTGGAAGAACGGGCCAAAGCGGCCGACCGGCTGCCCAGCCTCCCCAGCCCCGCAGGCGAGGGGCCCCGGGGTGCCCCTGCTGGCGCGGCCCCCCGGAAGAAGATGCAGGAAAAGGATGACGACATGCTGTTTGCCCTATGAGCGCGGGGTCTGGCACCCTGTGCCCGGCCCTGGCGAGCCCAGCTCTCTCCTTGGGTCTCCAGCTGCTTGGGGTCCCTGAAGACGGGGCTGGCCCGGCTGCGGCTGCGCCGTGCTGCCTGGCGCCCGGGGAGGCAGCGGCACGGATCTGCTCAGCTCTGCAGTGGGATCCTGGCCGGCTCTGCCCCCTCCCCTACCCTGCTGGGCCCTGCTGCCTTCGCTGAGAACTGGGAGACCCCAGGACAGACAGACTGGCTGCGTGGTGGCACCCGTGGGACTCTGCCCTGGGCTCGTCCCTACTGAGCCCTTGAGAGCCCACACTGCCAGTCAAGGCTGGGGTGGCGACTGCCACAGCCTCGAGTCACTGGCCCCTCCGTGGGGCCCCCAGGCTTTAGCGAGCTGGGGGGGGGGGCGGACGTGGTGACCCCTCGCTATGCTGCTCTCTATCCAGGTACGAAGCTCAGAAGCTCAGGGTGGGGCAAGTCCCCGCCCAGGCTGCAGGGTGAGGCCTGGGGGCTGCCCCGGGCTCTGTGGCCCCACCCTACCCCCACTGCCTCTCCTGGCCGGGCCCCACCCTTGGCCTTCCTCCGTCCTCCTGTCTGTGGCGCCTCTCATGCTGGGAGAGGTGCCTTTTGTATCCCCAATTAAAGGTAGACAACCACCTGCCAGCTGTCTAGTCCAATGGGGGCGGGCGGGAGCCCGCTGAGAGGCCGGCACCTGCGGATGTGCCGGGGTGGTGGCACTGAGTTGAGCGTCTCCCGCCCTGCAGCCGTGGCACATGGCCCACAGGGAGGGGAGGTGCCCGGCCACCCCATCTGGGGCGCAGGTGCTAGGCTGCACGGCGGCCCTGGGAAAAGTCGGGTCTCTGTTGTCTTTAGAAGACGGGCGGGTGTGTTGCCCCCATGTTTCAGATGCCCAGTTCGGATGCTGTGGCACAGCCCCAGGCGCCACACCCCAGGGCAGAGGCAGGGGCAGGTGTCGGCCCTCGCCCTGCTCCCTGGCAGCTCCAGAGCCCCTGGTCCCGCAGCGTTGGCACTCCAGGCTCCCCAGAAGTCACTGCTCACAGCCTCTAGGTCCCGCCCTCGGTGGTGGGAGGGGCTTCCCTGCAAGGTGACCCGGGGAGGAGAGTTCTGGACAGGGGTGCTCAGGGCCTGGGCTCCTGGGAGGGGTGGGATTGGTGGGCTGCCCTGGCTCCATCGTTAGGTATGGAGCTGGCCCCGCCCTCCATGGGCGAGGAGAACAGGGGAGGGGTTGGGGGGTGGCAGGCACCAGGGGACCCTAGGCTGTTCCTTCCCCCGGCAGGAGAGCAGTGGGCAGTGTTGCTCTCAGGACAGCTCATGGCCAAGGCCACACTCCGGAGCTGGCAGAGGAGACGTGCCAGTCTAATACTGGGTAATGGGAGAGTGGGCCCCACCCACTCCTCTACACTGCCTCCGCCGCCCGGGCCACGCCCCACACAGCTGGACGCCCCCTGCGGGATGGGATCGGATCCTGCAAGGCCCAGAGCTGAGGCCGCCTCCTCACTGTCAGCCAGGAAGCCCAGAGAACTTTCCATGGGTGGCGCCTGGGCTCGGCACTGCTGACGGCTAAAACTGCTGTCGATTGCTTCCTGCATGGGGTGTCCCCTGGGCGCCAGCTTCACCCAGGTGTGGTGCTGGGGAGGGAGGCGGGGGGGTTCTGTTAGGTCTGGAGCTGCTCAGGGTTCTGGCCTTTCTGCCGCCGGAAAGGAGAGATGGGAAAAGGAGCCGGAGACCCCGACTTCCACAGAGACAGGTTGATTATTGGAAGCAGAGAGACTGCGCGCCGGCGTGGTTAGAACTCGGGTTTGTATCCGGTTAAGGAGGGACTTTGCCACCACTGGGAGGGGGTAGACGGCCGCTGATAGAAGAGCAGGGGGCTCTGGGAAGCCTCAGGGAGCTCTCCCACCTGTTAACTGCCCGGTGCAGTTAACGGGGGGGGGGGGGGGAGGTGTGTGCCATGGGGGTCATGTGATGTGGACTTGGCATTGTTTCCCCTTGGAGCTGAAGGAAGGGGCCCCTGGTGCAGACTGGCGCCGGGGAGGTTAGGGGGCCGCCAGCGAGACCTCTAGGCTCCCACCGGCTGGGGCCCCTCCTCCGAGAAGGCCGCAGGGACTGGGCGCTGAGCAAGGGCAGCGCCAGCAGGAAGCCCTAGGGCCGCCAGGCTGGGTTTCCTGGCAACGGCTCTGAGGCCACTGGCCCCAGCAGATCCCTTTCCAGAGACAGGAAGTCGGGCCCCAGGAAACGAGGCCCAGCCGCCTGGCACGGCAGGGCAGGGTAAAGGAGGCAGCCCAAGGCCAGGCGTTGGGGAGGGGCTGGGTGGGCGCCCCTGCCCAGAGCTGCCCGGAGCCCTCCTGGTTCCCTGAGTTGCCAGGTCCCACCCTGGGCCTGGACGCCGCCCCTCCAGCTCTCTGACTAGAGCAACCCCTCTAGCTGCCATGAAACAGCCAATCCTGGTATGGCCACTTCTGAGCTGTGTGGCCCTGGCAAGTTACTCAACCTCTCTGTGCCTTCATGTCCTCACTTGAAAAGTGAGCTAATGTGAGTGGCTCCTTCAGGGGCTGACGGAGCCAACAAGAGGCCTGGCAGCCGCCAGGTAGGAAATGCTCTACGCGTGTCACTGTGGCAGAGGACGCGCCACCTCCATCCCACAACGGTGCCTCTCCTGACACAGCTCAGAGCACAGCCCCTCCAGTTCCCGGCGAGCGCCAGAGGGCTGCCCGTCTCAGCCTGGGCTGCCTTGCTCCTAGGGGTAGTGTGAATGAAGCAGGATCTGCCCACTGGTCCTACATGGGCTCTGCCAACTCATGGGGGCCACTTCAGGAAGCCCTTGCCCTCTCCCTGGTGGCCTGTCCAGCTCAGGCTCCCAGGCTCTGGCTGCAGCCCTGGGGCCGAGTCCCATGGCAACCACTAGGTGGCAGCAGCGCCGCGTGTAGCAGTGCCTGCAAGGGGCAGGGTCCAGGACTGCGCCCCCCTGCCCCACCACCCTCGGCCCGCCGAGCACACATGTGCACATGCACTCTGACCGCTGGCGCTGAGAACTTCAGATCCGCTCACAGGCTTGGGGCGGGTTCCGTGGGATGAGCTGGGACCCAGCAACACGGGGCTCGAGGGAGCACCCAGGAGCCGGGGCCCCTCTGTCCTCACAAAGCCCCAGAGCACTCGTTAGCACTGGAGCTGCCGGCTCTCGGCGGACCACGGCACTGGGCCCCAAGTGTGTTGTTGTGTCTGGCTGCACGAGGAGAAGCCCATGAGCTCACACGATGGCCGCATCGTGCTGCGTGCATCCTCTCTTCCCCATGAGAAACGGGATGTTTCTGTTGTCCTTCATTTGACTACGTCCTGCTCAGTCCCCCTCAGCACCAGCTGCCCAGTGGCCTCCCCCACCCCTGGGTGCACCAGAGCCCCTGTTTGGACACCCACTGCTCACCCGGCTCCAGCTCCAAGCCCCTGCAGCCCCCCTCCCTCACTGCCACCTGCGGGCAGCATCTGTCTCGCTTGGCTTTGGGACAGAAACGGAAGAAGAGGTTTGATGTCAAGCGATGGTCCGAGTAAATCCTCAGGGTCACGGCGCAGCCCCAGTGTCCCCACAACCATGGACAAGGACCCGCAGACTGCCCGCTCAGCTCTGCGTCACAAATCCCTGCTCTGTGCATGAGCCGGCAGGGCCGCCGTAGCAAGCTGCCACGGGTCCGAGGCTTAGACAACAGAAGTTCATTGTCCAAAGATCTGGAGGCTCCAAGTCCAAGATCAAGGGGTCCGCATGGTCCCTCCCCCTAGGCCCTGTCCTTGGCTCGGTGCTGGCCCCCTCCCTGCACACCTACATCCTAATCTCTTCTTACTAGGAGGTCGCTCAGATTGGATGGGGGCTGCCCCCAAGGCCTCGCTTTACCTCGGTCACCTCTGGGGCGGGCTCTTGATGCATGTATTACATAGCCATTGGGGACGCGCATCCCATAGCGGGGTGCCCGACTCCAGTCCCGGCTCCTCCACTCCCCATCGGCTCTCTGCTAATGCCACCCTGGGAGGCAGCAGGGGGTGGATCCAGTGCTCGGGCCCCTGCCACCCACATAAGAGACCCAGATGGAGCTCCTGGTGCCTGGCTTCAGGCTGGCCCAGCCCTGGCTGTGCAGGCAAATGGGGAGTGAATCAGTAGGTGGAAGATTCTCCCTCTCCCCCTCCCCTCCCCCTCCCCCCACAGTTTCTTTCTGCCTTTCAAATAAAATTTTTTAAAAAGACGCTATTTCAAACACACATTCTGAAGATTTGTTTATGTGAAAGGCAGAGATACAGAGAGAAGGGATTCTCCATCTGCCGGTTCACTCCCCAAAGGGTCACAACAGCCAGGGCCAGGCCAGGCCGGAGCCAGGAGCTTCTTCCCGGTCTCCCACATTGGGGTACAGGGACCCATGCACTTGGGCCATCTTCTATTGCTTTCCCAGGCGCATTAGCAGGCAGCTGTATCAGAAGGGAGCAGCCGAGACTTGAACCAGCTGTGACACAGCACCGGCCCCGAGGGTTTCAATTTCAACATAAAAGTCAGGACTCAGCTCAGCCCTGACAGACTCCTGGCTCCCTCCAGGCCGACTGCGCTTTCCCCAGACACGCACCACTGGGGGGCGCTGTGGCTCACAGAGGGCAGCCGCGGGCCAGCCGCACCTTGGAAGCCGGGCAGGACCCGGGTCCTCCTGTAGTTAAACAATTAGTTCTTTATTTTTCAGTATGGTTTTATTGATTTGCAAGAGTTACAGAGAAGGAGAGATCTCCCATCCTCTGGTTTACTCCCCAAATGGTCATAATGGCTTGGGCTGATCCAGGCTAGAGTCAGGAGACAGGAACTCCACGCAGGTCCCCCCCAGGTAGCTGGGGCCCAGTACTGGGCCATCTTCCACTGCTTTCCCAGGCGCATTAGCAGGGAGCTGGATCAGAAGCAGAGCAGCCAGGACTCAAACCAGTGCTTGGATGTGGGATGCCAGCCTTGCCAATGGCAGCTTAACCCCCTGTGCCGCCCCAGCCCAGTGCGTCTTCAAGCAGACCGGTGGGGGGGGGTGAGCGGGTAAGAGTCACTGCCCAGCCTCCCCAGGTGGGCCCTCCCCTCTCCTCGGCCAGTGGGCGGGAACCTCTCCCCAAGGATCCCCTTCCATGGTGACTTCAGAAGGGTTTTGCTTGCTTTTTGCGCTGAGTAGTTGATATTTTTGCCTCGTGGACATCAGTAAGGAGACTTGTGTCCAGCAGACGTGTGCCACTGGCCCACGCAGCCTCGCTGTACAGCCTCCACTCGTCCAGCCCCACTGGGCCCCCCACCCCATGCCGACCTCCACCAGGGCTCCCACTGCCCTGGGCCTTCTCACTCACCATTGGGGACCCCCTGGATCCTGCACGGGCCCCACCTGCACAGGCTTTGCTCTCTGGCCTGGGGGCCTGCCCCTGCCCTGCAAGGGCAGCCATAACGCACTTGCTTAGCACCCCTCTGTGCTGCCCTCCCTGGTGCTTGGCGACCTTGGCCTGGGGACCCCAGCTCCCCCTGTTGTCCCCTGCAGGCGCTCTGAGCTTCCCCAAACGACACAGAGAACCACAGGTGCCTTCTAACCACTCCTGCACCTGTCGTGTGTCCATCTCCCCCGTCCACTCACTGGTGGCCCAACTGCTGTGCCAACTCACAGGCCAGTACCCCGTCCCTCCCTCCCTCACCCAGAGCCTGCAGGGACGCCACCCGCAGGCGGAGGATGGCAGCACCCACCAGCGACGCCCAGAGACAGCACAGAGCCAGGGGCACAGCAGCTCCTGCCTCCCCACCACAGCCGGCCAGAGAGCAAAGGGAGCTGAGGACGGGGCAGGCAGGGCGGGAACTGGCCACACACCTGTCCCCTCCAGGGACCTCCCAGCAAGTCCCGGAAATATGAGGAGAGGGAGGGAGAGGTGACCCTAAACTTGCTGGTGGGGGGCCCGACGCTGTGGTGCAGTGGGTTCAAGATCTGGCCATATGGGATGCCGGTTCTAGTCCCAGCTGCTCCTCTTCTGATCCAGCTCTCTGCTGTGGCCCGGGAAAGCAGTAGAAGATGGCCCAAGTCCTTGGACCCCTGCACCTGCATGGGAGACCCAGAAGAAGCTCCTGGCTCCTGGCTTTGGATCGGCGCAGCTCCAGCTGTTGCAGCAATCTGGGGAGTGATCCAGCAGATGGAAGACCTCTCTCTCTGTCTCTACCTCTCTCTGTAACTCTGTCTTTCAAATAAATAAAAATAAATGAAATAAGCTTGCCAACCAGACTTCCTCCTGCTTGCAAGAGAGGAGAAAGTCAGCAAAACTGCCTGAGATGCCGTGGAGGATGCAAATGCGGGGCTGGGTGCGGTCAAGGCAGGGGCTGGAGAAAAGGAAACTGTCAAGGTCAAGGTCAGGAACTGTGAGGGTGGGGCTGGGGCAGGACGCACCGCTCTGCACCGAAGGGGGAGGTTAAGCTGCCGCACCCTGTGTGAGCGCCAGCCCCGGCTGCTCCACTTCCCATCCAGCTCCCTGCTGGTGCGCCTGGGAGGGCAGCGAGGGCAGCCCAGGTGCCTGTACCCCTACCACCCATGCGGGAGACCCGGATGGAGCTCCTGGCTCCTGGGTTTGGTCTGACCCAGCCCTGGCCATTGAGACCATTTAGGGAGTCAAAAAAATACATAAAGAAGAAGGGGGAGGTGGTGAGAGCTGACGGGGGGGGGGGGGGGGGGGGGACGAAGGAGGCCCTTGCAAGGGAGGGGGAGAATCGGCAACCCAGGGAAGCACTGGTCAGAACAGGGCTTGTGCAAATGGGGAAGGGGTGAGGTTTCGCTCCTGAGTCAGCACAGAACAGAGCAGAAAGCTCGGAAGCAGCCGCACAGCTGGGACAGGAAGTGGTGACGATGTCACTGCTCCAGGACTCGGCTTCCTCAGGACTCTGGCTTTTTTTTTTTTTTTTAAGATTTTTATTTATTTATTTGAGAGGTAGAGTTACAGACAGTGAGAGAAAGAGACAGAGAGAGAAGTCTTCCTTCCGTTGGTTCACCCCCAAAATGGTTGCCATGGCTGGCGCTGTTCCAATCCGAAGCCAGGAGCCAGGTGCCTCCTCCTGGTCTCCCATGGGGTGCAGGGCCCAAGCACCTGGGCCATCCTCCACTGCACTCCCGGGCCACAGCAAAGAGCTTGACGGGAAGAGGGGCAACTGGGACTAGAACTGGCACCCATATGGGATGCCAGCACCATAGGCAGACATTAACCTAGTGTGCCACGGTGCTGGCCCCAACTCTGGCTTTTTTTTTTAAAGTGAAATGCGATCTATGCATTTTCAAAGACTGATTGATTGATTTGAAAGAGTTAGAGAGAGAGAGAGAGAGAGAAATCGTCCATCCGCTGGGTCACTCTCCAAATGGCCTCCAAGCTTGGGGCTGGGCCAGGCTGAAGCCAGGAGCCTGGAACTCCATCCGGGTCTCCCACGTGGGCGCGGGGGCCCAAGCGCTGGGGCCGTCTTCTGCTGCTTTCCCAGGTGCATTGGCAGGGAGCTGGATGGGAAGCAGATAACCAGGACTGGACCCGGTGCCCATATGGACGCGGGTACCCAAGCAGCAGCCCAACCCGCTGTGCCACAGCACCTGCCCACGCGGACTCCCAACGGACCTGAAGTTAGGGGAGCAGAGCACTGACCTGCCGCCCCGCAATGTCCTCCTCACATGTAGCCAGGATAAATTTCAAGGGACAAACCTGACGGTGTGTTACAATCTCCATACCCCAAACCCTAACACACCCCTCCAACTCCTCTCTTGCGCCCCTGGCCTGGCCTCCACGGCGTCTGCTCCCTCCTTCTAGGTTCTCTGAGCTCCAGACCCACAGGCTGCCTTCCACACCTCACATCTTCCACACCCTGACCACAGGGCGTTTGCACGTGCTCACCTGAACAAGCCCCTCCCCCAGCTACCCCATTCACCTCCTCAGACAAGCCACTCCTAGCCTCCTGACAGGTCATTCATCCGTCACAGCCTTCCCCTCCAGGGCTGCACCAGCAAAGAGGCCCGGAATAACCACCAGGCGCTTATCATCACAGTGCTGCCCCTATCATCCACACCTTAGACCATCCAGACCTGTGACTCATCCCCCCATCCGCATTTCCGCCTGGCTCCAAGTCAGCACCCTAGGCCAGGGGGCGGGGCCAGCTGTGCACACAGGAGTCTGCCCCCCCCAGGCCACGAGCAGGAGCAGGCCGGAACTGGCCACCGGCCAGGCCTGGATCCCCCACTGGCCTAATGGGGAGGGGGCGGGGCAAGGGGTGAGGGAGCCTCCTTTGTGTTGGCCGGCTTGTTTTCAAAGCAGGCAGACTGCGGGTCAAATCACGTGTCTGCTAGGCAGCCACGGGGCCTCTTCCTGCAGCAGAAACCCAGTGAGGACTGGCCCGGAGCCACAGCCCGGGGCTGCCACCCAGGCCACCCCGCAGGCCATGCTTGCCTTCACTTGAGCACACACATACATGCACATACATGCATGCACACAGACACGTACACACAGATACAGACATGCACACAGACAGACACACAGAGACACATACAGACACATACAGAGACACACACACAGACACACAGACACACACACAGACACCCACACAGACACACACACACACACACCCAGGCTAAGGCACCCACTGCTCCCGCGGGAGCTCCCCCCCCCCCCCAGCCCTGGCCTGGAGACCAAGCCCTGGGCACCGCCTGGCCTCTCCGGGAACAGGCGCAGAGCGTCAGCTCAGGACGATGGGCGGGTTCTGGAGACGCACGGGCCAGCATGGCAGATGGTGTGTGATTTTACCACGAGTCAATAAACAATCAATAAGACGCCATCTCGGGCCGTCACGATTCTCAAGCCGTGTGGCTTTAATCGGGTTGCTTCGAATTTTTTACTTGAAAGGCAGAGGGACAGAGAGAGAGGGAGAGAGATCTTCCATCGGCTGGTTCACTCCCCAAACGGCCAGGACAGAGACGTGCTGAAGCTGGACCAGGAACTCCAGCTGGGTCTCCCCGTGGGTGGCAGGGCCGAGCGCTTGGGCCGTCCCCAGGCAAGCTACTTTTTTAAAAGTCTCTGATTGGTGGATAAGATGAACTCCTGGGCCACCGCCCGCTTGACCCAGATCAGAAATGCAGCTGCAGACCCTGCGAGCGCTCCCAGCAGGGGCTGTGGCCACTGGTACCCTCCCCCACACACACTGAGGAAGGATGCGGCCCTTGACCTCCCAGAAACAGGAACAGACAGGAAACAGCACTTTTAGTTAGTTAGTCATCGCAGAACCCACAGGGCTCTGGGCCCATGGATCCCAGCCTCTGACCTCCTGCAGGCTGTGTTCGTGGCGCAGCAGGTGCAGCCGCCCCCTGCGAAGCCGGTCTCCATGTCACAGGGCCAGTTCCGGTCTCTGCTGCTCCACTTCTGACCCAGCGCCCTGCAAATGCACCAGGGAGGCAGGAGGTTGTTACCCACCACGAGGGGCGGGAGCTGGCAGCAGCGAGTCTCCTCCGCTTAGTGTAGAGGTGAAAGTCCAGGACACTGTTTTCAAAGAGGCAGAAACTTGTTTTTGTATTTGACAGATAGAGTTAGACAGTGAGAGAGAGAGACAGAGAGAAAGGTCTTCCTTCCGTTGGTTCACCCCGCAAATGGCCGCCGCGGCCGGCTCTGCGCCGATCCGAAGGCAGGAGCCAGGTGCTTTTCCTGGTCTCCCATGGGGTGCAGGGCCCAAGCACTTGGGCCATCCTCCACTGCACTCCCGGGCCACAGCAGAGGGCTGGCCTGGAAGAGGGGCAACTGGGACTAGAACCCAGTGCCCATGTGGGATGCCAGCGCCGCAGGTGGAGGATTAGCCAAGTGAGCCACAGCGCCGGCCCAAGAGGAAGAGACGTTTATTAGAGCAGAGCCTTTTATTGGATTGTCAAGCGATGGAGAAAGTGTCTGGCCCGAGAGGAGAGCAGGCGGGGAGACACTGGCTTTGAGGCAGGGGCCGGGTTTCTAGGGCATTACTGCTTTTTGGCATTGGGTCGTTCTGTGGGGGTGCCCACGGGACAGGGGTTTTACATACATATGTTGATTGGCTTGGCGCTCATGGAGACAGCGGGGGTCTCCTGGAGACTGTCTCCTTAGGGGCTCCGCATCTCTGTCTCTCCCTCTCTCTTTCTCTGTTAGTCTTCCCAATAAATAACAAATAAAATAACCTCCGGTGGGCCGCCCAGGATGTGTCAGCGACAACAGCATGGGTGACACACATTCCTGGCCCTCCAATAACCCGAATGTCTGGGAGGTGGAGCCTGTGACATCCTGGGAATGTGGGGTGCCGCAGGGCAGTGTGGGCGGGTGCCAAGGAGACAAGGAGGAGTCACCAGCTCTGGAACCTCACCCCAGTCAGCCCTACCCATCCCAGCAAACAATCAGAGCGGGCTGCGCGCGGGAGGTGACGGGCACCCGGCTGACCCAGCGGCCTCGGGCTGGCAGTGTATCAGTCTCCTGTAACTCAGTATATTGACAATGCTTGTTTGTTTGTTTTTAAGATTTATTTATTTATCTGAAAGGCAGAGTTAGAGAGAGAGAGAGAGACGTTGCTTCTGCTGGGTCACTCCCCAAACGGCCACAACAGCCAGGCTGGGCCAGGCTGAAGCCAGGAGCCCAGAACTCCATCTGGGTCTCTCACGTGGATACAGGGGCCCAAAGCCTTGGGCCATCTTCTGCTGCTTTCCCAGGGGCATTAGCAGGGAGCTGCTTGGAAGTGGAGCAGCCAGGGGCTCGAACCAGTGCCTATATTGGAAACAGGTGTTGTAGGCGGTGGCTTAAGCCACTGTGCCACAACCCGGTCACTATTGACAATGTTTTAGAAAGGAGAAACCTGTCGTTTCTCATTAAAAATAATACTAAAGGGCTGGACTTCAGTCCCACCGATAAGTAGGACCCATCGGGGTCCTACTCTAGCTTCCTGCTGGTGCAGACCCCGTGAGGGAGCAGGTGGGGCTCCGGGGGCCGGGTTCCTGTCTCTCACGTGCCAGACCTGGATGGAGTTCCCAGCTCTCGGCTTTGGCTCGGAAAGTGGACCAGAGGATGGGCGTGCTCTCCTTCTCTCTCTCAAAATTAAATGGAGGAGGAGGAGGAGGAAGAGGAGGAGGGAGAAGCACAAGGAGGAGAAAGGAGGTGGCCAGCAGCATAGAGGCAGCTGGCGTGCACCCCAGCTCTCGCCTGTGGGCCACCCAGCCACACTCCACCCCACAGCGTCGGTTGCTTACGCTGCCTGTGTTTGCCCAGGGGCCCGTGAGCTCAGGAGTTCTCTCAACTAATCCCACATCCCTGTATTAGATGCAGCCCAGAGAGGGCAAGTGACTTTCCCACGGTCACACAGCTCATGAGTAACTGATCCGGGACCAGGAAGATCTGGAATGTCAGGGGGAGCTACCCAGCCCCCACTGAAGCCCCCAGACAACCTCCAGAGTAGATATACTGATGAGCAGTAAGGTGGGCTCACCTGTGCAGGGAGGTGAGTGGAGGCTTCTGGGAAACCAGAGGGGACCCCAGGGGGCCAGACGGCTTTGGAGTCATCCTCCTGGAGGCTTCCCTCCTCACCGGGATCCCGGGGACCTGACCTGCGAGGTGATCCCTGCCACCCCCAGGGGGTTACTCCTGATTCTGACTCTCCCCCTCCTCCGCAGCACGAGCCTTGCTTCTTCATCTGCAAACTGAGGGCGCTCCCTGCAGCGCGAGAGCTGAGGTCCCCGGGGTGCACTCAGCAAGCAGCAGCCAGGCTGTTTGCCGGCCCAGGGTGTGCACCCAGAAAGGCACCTGGTGCTGCTGAGCCCGGGGAGCCAGCAGGAGGCCGAGGGGAGGCAGCGATGCATGGCAGACAGTCAGCTGAGCGGGCAGGTGACGCCCTCCGCTCAGGACCTTGGACCTTGGACCCCTGCAGAGTTCCTTGCTAAGAGCCAGCTGGGGGAGCCCCTGAGAGGCAAAGGCCTCCCAGCACCTGACAGGCGACACGGTGGGTCCTCGGTCCTCCCTCCATGGTGTCTGTGTCCCCGTTTCCCTGTACAGGGACCCTGGGATGGGACCAGGGCCCCCCTTGATGGCTTCCCTCTAATGGCGTCAACCCTTCAAAGGCCCCACGACAGCCCCACCATAGCCCGAGAGACTGGACTGTAGGGTTCCAAGGTGTGCATTATGAGCCCACGGCAGAACCGAAGGCGACCTGGGACTTGCTCCCAGCCCCAAACTCCGAAGGGCACCGAGACGCCTCTTCCCCACACAGCTCTGGGGCTGGGCTCCCCGGGGACAGCAGTGTAGGCACCTGCAGGGAGATGGGGAGGGTGGGGACGGGGCAAGGAGGGAAGTCTCTTCCCCACCCTTCTGTCCACTCCCACCCAGAGCCCTGCGGGCTGCTCAGGGCAGAGTCCAGCTGACTGACCGTGCCCACTCCTGCTGGACTCAGCCCAGCAGGGCCTCTTCCTGGCGCCCCAGATCCTGCCCCTACCTTCCTTGGCAGGAGGGCCCCAGGCCCACAGCCATCACTGCCAGCCCATCAGCTCCCGTTCCTGCAGGACACCGAGGAGGCCCTTCCCACCCCTGCTGTCACTCAAACACACCAAAGCTCCCCACGCCCATCGGTTATAAAACTCGCATTTAATGTAGAAAATGTGGGCAATGATCAAAGCTTATAAAAGCAATAAAAAGTAATAATGTATGTTTACCTGTAATTACACAGTCATGTTCCTCTTGGATTTCTAGCTAAACCCTTCATCAACAATGCAGGAAGGGAGCTGGCATCGTAGCGCGCAGGTGTAGCTGCCGCTTACGACACCCACATTGTATATCCGAGTGCCAGGTGGAGTCCCGGCCACTCTGCTTCTGACCCAGCTTCCTGTTGATGCACCTGGGAAGGCAGCAGAGGATGCCACAGGGGCTTGAGCCCACGAGTCCTTGGGCCTCTGCCACCCGTGCGGGAGACCAGGACGGAGTTCTTGGCTCCTGGATTCAGCCTGGCCCAGCCCTGGCTCTTTGTGGGCCGTTAGGGGAGTGAACCAGCGGCTGGAAGATCTTTGTGTCTCTGTCTCTCCCTCTCTCTCTGTTGCTCCGCCTTTCAAATCAGTAACAAATAACCACTTGTTTTAAATGTAGGAAGGGGTGGGCATTTGACACAGGGGTTAGGGCCCTGCTACAGACACCCGCTACCCGTATCAGAGCATCTGGGTTTGAGTGTCAGGGCTCCGCTTCTGATCCGGCTTCCTGCTCACGCGCACCCTGGGAGGCAGCAGGCGATGGCTCAAGGACTGGGGTCCCTGCCACCCACATGGGAGAGCTGGATGCAGTTCTGGGCTCCTGGCTTCAGCCTGGCCCTGCCCCAACCATTGTAGACATGTAAGGAATGAGCCAGCAGATGGAGTGCTCTCTCTCTGCCTTTCAAATATATACTTTATTTTATTTTATTTTTTTTGACAGGCAGAGTAGACAGTGAGAGAGAGAGAGAGAGAGAGACAGAGAGAAAGGTCTTCCTTTTCTGTTGGTTCACCCTCCAGATGGCAGCTACGGCCAGCGCACCGCGCTGATCTGAAGCCAGGAGCCAGGTGCTTCTCCTGGTCTCCCATGCGGGCGCAGGGCCCAAGGACCTGGGCCATCCTCCACTGCACTCCCGGGCCACAGCAGAGAGCTGGCCTGGAAGAGGGGCAACCGGGACAGAATCCGGGGTGCCAGCACCAGACGGAGGATTAGCTTAGTGAGCCACGGCGCCGGCCCAAATAAATACTTTTTAACAAATTTCCAGGGGGCCGGTGCTGTGGTGTAGCTGGTAGAGGCGCCGTCTACAGTGCCAGCATCCTCTATGGGCGCCAGTTTGAGTCCCGGCTGCTCCACTTCCAATCCATCTCTCAGCTGTGGCCTAAGAAAGCAGTAGAAGATGGCCCAAGTCCTTGGGCCCCTGCACTCATGTGGGAGACCCGGAAGAAGCTCCTGGCTCCTGGCTTTGGATCAGCGCAGCTCCAGCCGTTGAGGCCAGTTGGGGATCGAACAAGCGGATGGAAGACTCTGCCTCTGCCTCTCTGTAACTCTGCCTTTCAAATAAATAAATAAATAAATAATCTTTAAGCATTTTTTCAGGGACAACACTTTGTCTGAAGATGTACAGCCCAGTGCCTGCCTCCCAGTCCTTGAATCACGTGGGAACATCCTGTCCTTTAATTATCAAACGCAAGGGCTGCAGCCCCCGGGCCACCTGCCCGGCCACTTCTTGTTGGGGGAGGTCACAGCCCCAAAGGCCACTCCGGGCCCCATCTCCTGCTCCTAGAAGCTTCTCCCTCTCTTCTCTGGGAGCTCTTTGCTTCCCCTTCTGCTTCCAGACCTCGGGGCGGAAATGAAGCAAGCGAAGCGTTTTCAGAAGTCAGAAGGACCATCCTCTGACACTGTGTTAGCCCGTCTCGTGCTGCTGCGATGGAATACACGAGGCCGGCCATTTTCCATCAACAGAAACGCACGGGCACGCGTTCCAGGAGGCGGGGAAGCCGCAGATTGCGGGGCCAGCCTCCTGCAGGGCTCAGCTTGCTGCGACACCCATGGCAAGGTGCCCCACACTCCAAACCCTCTCCTCGTAGCTCCTGTTCCCTCCCTGAGAGTCCTGCGTCTTGGCCAGGATGGACGCTGGGTCGGATCCCAATTTGTAAGTTCCTGCTTCCTGGGGAGAGGGCCCCACTCTCCGATGGCCGGCTCCCAAGCCCCTCCCATCAGGACTCGCCAGGCCAGCACTTCCACATACCCGGCTCCTCCAAGCTAATCTTTAACTGTGCCCCACGGTGGAGAAAGCCCATTTGAGTCACTTCTCGCTCCTGCACATGTGGTGGTGGCGGGTCCACCAGGTTTGCTAACAAGTGGACAAGAGAGGGTGAGAGAGAGACACAGAGAGAGGACGGAACTCCTCCCTTGATCCCAAAGCCACTCTTGCGATGACAGCAGGGACCCACGCACCAGCACATTGGGGATCACATTCCCAACACATGACCCGGAGGAACACGGCCAGACCATGGCCCCTGCCCAGTAGGTGAAAGCCACAGAGGTCATTTCTGTTGATGTTACTTTAAGTACTTGTCCATATCTTCTCCTGAGAAGGGAGGGGTGCCAGTGTTGTGGCACAGTGGTTAAGCTGTTGCTTCTGACACCAGCATCCCATATCAGAGGGCTGCTTCGAGCCCCGACTACCCTGCTTCTGACCCAGCCCCCTGTCGAGGGGCCCGGGAAGGCAGCAGAAGATGGCCCCAGTGCTTGGGCCCCTGCCAGCAACACGGGAGACCTGGGTGAAGCCCCTGGCTCCTTGCTTTGGCCTGGCCCAGCTCCAGCTATTTTGGCCATTTGGGCAGTAATAGATCTGTGTGTGTGTGTGTGTGTGTGTGTGTGTGTGTGTGTCACTCGGCCTTTCAAATAACTGAGTAGGTTTTTTTTAAAAAATGCAGGGATGAGGATGATAACAGAGCCAGCGAATCCCTCGAGTGGGAGCGGGACTCATCTTTGTCCTCAGTTTTAAGGAGGGGACACTCAGGCCCTGAAGAGACAAGGAAGTGTTTGTTGCATTGAGCCCAAAGAGAGCTTGCAGCCGCTCCACGGCGGCGCCAACCCCTTCCCAGGCAGCCGCAGGAGATCCCGCAGAGGCAGAGTTATCACCGAGGTCCCGCAGGTTCTCACTCTGAGTTCACAGCAAGCAGCGTGCACAGCATGAACCACATGACGTGGGGCCAGGGCACGAGGGGCACGCTGTCCCCTCAAATGGAGAGCCTGGGCCACCAACCCCAGGCCACCCCGGCTCTACGTGCTGACCCCTTGCTGAGTAATTCTTTCCCGAGCCGCCTTTCCTGCTGAGTCACCGTCCCCGTGCCTTTCTTGCTGAGTCAAGGTCCCGAGGTCTGTTTTCGCTGAGTCACGGTTCCAGCTGCTTCTGGTTTAATCCCTTGAGGCAAAGTCTAGGCTGGGGGGGTGGGGAGGCGGAGACCAAGACGTTGGGCGGGGCCGTGGGGAGCTGCCAGGGACAGCCCGTCCCCTCCCTGCTTCCCTGTTGTAGCGTCTGTCCGTCTTGGTCGCCGAGGCTGGGACACTGCAGGCGCTGTGCGGGGAACCTTCTCACGTTACCCCTCAGAGCCTGCTGGGGAGCTCCTTACCCAGAGAGACAAATGCAGGATAGCGGGCCGGGCTTCCCAAGGCTGAGACCACGGAGGCAGAACAGTGCGCCGCAGCCTCCTGGCTTGCAGTTCCCGGAGCACACGGGGTCCCAGTGCAGGGGCCCAGAACACACCCCCAACATACGCCACGCGCCTTGAGGATTATTTTGAGCTAAAAGCATTTTAACAAATGCAAGGAGGTGACTCCGGCTCTTCCTTTTTACTTCCAAAAAATTGGAGGTAAAACTGCCTGTCGCAGAAGAAAAGGGACAAAGGACATTCGTGCGGAAGGTGGGCGCGGAGGCCTGGAGGAGTCTCCATGAGCACACGTGGGTCAGCCTAACCCACCCCTCCACCCAGCTAACCACCCGGCCCCCGCCCCTGGCCTTGGCACCGCTTCACGGTTGACTGCTCTTTGTCCATCTCGTGTGGGTGACTCTGCCTGCACCTGTGGGTGTCCATGTCCTTGTGAGGAATAAATGTGCATCATTTTCCCTGCTAATCTGTTTTATGTCAGTTTAATTCTTAGGTCCAACAGAAAACCCTAGGAGGGTACAGGTAGCATTTTACCTTCTCTGCCAAGTAATATATTTGCACGAAAGTAAATTTTTCTGGTTTTCATAATTATACGGCTGTTTCAAGAGACAGTCTTTAGGTTTGGTGTCTGCTGAAGAGTTTGGGGCCAGCGCGGCTGATTACGGTACCACCTGCAATGTTGGCATCCGGGTGAGCACCGGCTGGAGTCCTGGCTGGCCTACTTTCTTTCCTCTTTTTTTTTAAGATTTTTTAAAATTTATTTGAAAGTCAGAGTTACACAGAGAGAGGAGAGGCAGAGAGAGAGAGAGAGAGAGAGAGAGAGAGAGAGAGAGAGAGGTCGTCCATCCGATGGTTCACTCCCCAATTGGTCGCAATGGCTGGAGCTGCACTGATCTAAAACCAGGAGCCAGGAGCTTCTTCCGGGTCTCCCATGCAGGTGCAGGGGCCCAAGGACTTGGGCCATCCTCCACTGCTTTCCCAGGCCACAGCAGAGAGCTGGATTGGAAGTGGAGCAGCCGGAACTAGAACCGGCACCCATATAGGATGCCAGTGCTTCAGGCCAGGGCGTTAACCCACTGTGCCACAGTGCTGGCCCCTGGGATACTTTCTATCCAGCTCCCTGCTAATGCGGAAGAGACTCAAGAGCTTGGGCCCCTGCACCCATGTAGGAGACCCAGATGGAGTTCCAGGCTCCTGGCTTCGGCCTGGCCCAGACTTGGCTGTTGTTGGGGAGTGAACCAGCAGACAGAAGATCTCTCTCTCTCTCTCTCTCTCTCTCTCTCTCTCTCTCATTCCCTATCTCTGTAACTCTGCTTTTCAAATTAAAAAAAAAAAAAACTTCTTTAAAGAATTATATTATTTATTCAAAATACAGTAAAATATGGAATGCTTTAGAATTTACATGTCATCCTTGCACAGGGGCCATGCTAATCTCTGTATTGTTCCAACTTTAGTATATATGCTACTGAAGCAAGCACTAAACTTTTCTTTAAAAAAGGCATGTGTTTTACAATTTACACTCAAGCAGGGGAGGGAGACACACACACACACACACACACACATATATATATATATACTCATATATATATATATATATATGAGTATTTTAGAGCATTTTGAAATTTAGTGCATTTTGAAATCCATGCAGTTTTCTCTAATACATATTTTCTATGAACTTTTTGAAGACAGAGAGAGAACAAATATGATAAAGTGTTAGCAAGTGAGGGTGGCGCTGTGGCATAGCAGGTTAAGCCTCTGCCTGTGGCACCAGCAGCCCATACGGGTGTTGGCTCCAGTCCTGGCTTCTCCACTTCCGATCCAGCTCCCTGCTAATGGCCTGAGAAAACAGCAGAAAATGGCCCAAATATTTGGGCCCCCGCCACCTACATAGGAGACCCAGGAGAAGCTCCTGGCTCCTGCCTTTAGGCAGGCCCAGCCCCAGCTGTTGTAGTCATTTGGGAAGTGAACCAATACATAGAAGATTCTCCCTCTCTCTGCCTTTCAAATAAATAGATCTTTTAAAACCAAACAAAATGAGAAAAGCATGATTAAGAGCAAGGTTTGTCAGATGTTAGTGACCTCTACCCTAGTGCAGAACTCTCTAGAAACTTCTAGATGGGGAAAAAAAAGAATCTGGCTGAATTACGAAAGGGGAAGTGGATACCTCTGTGAGCAACACAATGGGGCATGCTTCTGGTGCACTTCCTCTGAGCCAGGCCTTGGCTTGCACTTCCCACCAAGGCTGCACTGAGTTAGTCCCGACCACGTGCCCCTGAGGGCAGAAGCTTAGGGGTCCAGGTGTGCACAGGTGACGTCATAACCCTGTACTTGATTGCACCCCTTCTTAGAGCTCGTTGTTTCAGCCAGTCTAAAGGAGTACCTCGAGCAGAGTGAACCAGGTGCTGGGGTTGTGGCTCCGTACGCGCGAGACTGTCCCAGCTGTCTGTGCTTTCCAAAGACAGGACTGCTGGCTCGTCTCCAGGACCTTGGTCGCTGGACATGTGCTGATGGAGGTCAGATGATGCTTGAAAGACACCACCCCTGGAGCAGGCACGGGGTGCACTGGGTTAAGCCACCACTTGGGACACCCACATCCTGCCTCAGGATGCCAGTTCAAGTCCCAGCTGCTCCACGGTTCCGATCCTACAATGTGCCTGGGAGGCAGTGGTTGCTGGTCCAAGTACTTGGGCCCCTGCCACCCACGTGGGAGGCACAGATGGAGTTCTGTGGGTCCTGGCTTCACCCTAGATCAGCCCCAGTGGTTGTGGCCATTTGGTGAGTGGGGCAGTGGACAGGAGATATGTGCCCCTTTCTTTAAATAAATAAATAAATCTTTTTAAAAAATGGAGCTATGTTTCACCAGGACCTGTCCCCTTCCATTTTTTTTTTTTTTTTTAAATTTGAGAGGGAGAGACAGAGATCTATCATTTGCTGGTTCACTCCTCAAATGCCCACAACAGCCAGGGCAGGGTAGGACAAAGCCAGGAGCTCACTCCGGGTCTCCCAGGTGGGGGGCAGGGACCCACGCGCTTGAGCCATCACCTGCCCCCTCCCGGGCTGTGCGTGAGCAGGGAGCTGGGATCAGAAGAAGCGCTGGGGCTCGAGCCCCGGTTTAAGGACATCCCAAGCAGCGTCCTAACCACTGCACAAACTCAGGCCGCTGCTTCTGCTCTTTGCTGGGAAAACGGCTCTCCCAGGAGGGGGCTGCCTCTGTGGATCCCCCTAAGGAGCCTCACTTGTTACCATGGGAGGCTTTGTCCTCTCTGTGGCAAACACGTGTCTCCTCATCTGTCGGCCGGGTTTCAGCCTTACTCAGGAGGTCCACGCCCACCAGAAGGGTCCAGCTTTTTGCAGTCCAGCCTGTGTGTTTCTGTTTGTTTGTTTTCATTTTTCACCCTTTGGGCTCCGCTGCCTTGCTGAGAAAGGCTGCGGATCACTCCTGGACCCCCTGCTCGGTGTCTGTGTGTGTGTGTGTGTGTGCGCGCAGACAGGACACCGCTGTGACCTTGCATACCGGGTGTGGCCTGGGCTGGAGGGTACTCAGACAGGGTCTCCCCTGTTCCTCCAACCTCCCATCCAGCTTGGGGCACCCTGTGAGGTCCCGCGATGGCCACAGCTGGGATTCGCCTTTGTTTTTCACTGTTAGAGGCTAGGAGACCCCTCCCTACCACCCAAACCACTTCTGTTTCTCCGCGGCGCCCTTGGAATGCTGAGTCGTGATTTCCACATCCCCGCTGCTGCGGTGAGCAGCTGCATTTCTGCTGTGTCATGGTTGGGAGGGGGGACTGAGACAAAGGGAAGGCGGATTCTGCTGAGTCACGCTCTGCTTCCCCGGCCTCGGGCAGCTTCCGCAGTCAGCAGGAGGAAACAGAAAGTCTGGAAAAGGGCAGAGGCTTCTTGTGGATCAGGTCTTTGCACACTGCTTGCTAAGCCCTGTCCCAAACATCTCGACAGTGACACGTCCCACACGGAGCTGCCGGCTTCTCCCAAGAGCTCCCAGGTGCTGTCACCGCCGGCTCCAGTTGCCTGGCCCAAGAGCTTGGAAGTTACTCTTGGGTCGTTTTCTCTCTCGCTCCTATTCCTGTGGAAGTCCTGATGGCTCCTCCTTTGAGGATGTCCAGAGCACGCACCCGTTCCAAGGCGGGGGCATCTTGGGGGGGGGGCTGCTCCCTCTCTGGGCCACTCTCCCTGCTTCGCAGACGGGTGCGAAGGTCAGCTCCTGCCCCCGTGGTCTTGAGCTTGTACCTCCAGCACGAAGGCCGCCCAAGCATTGGTTCTGGAAGGAAGCCTGGGAAGAGGGTGGTGGGTTGTCATACACAGCTGTAAGGGTGGGTGCCAGACGTCACCAGTGATGCACCTGGGGCGGCCGGAGGAGCAGGTGAAGGGAGGCGTGGAAGTCGGAAGGTCACCTGCGTTCTCTGGCCGGCGGCCCCGTCCTGCCCCTTGTAGCACCTTCCAGCCTCTGTCCTCTGCTCCTGCATTGTAGCCCCCCAGCCTGCCCACCACAAGGACCTTGGTGGTGCCATAAGACCCGTGGGGATAACCCCGCATCTTTAACCTAGTCACACCTGCAAAGTCCTGCTCGGAGGTTCTGGGGAGGAGGGTGTGGACACCTTGGGGGCACCGCTACTCAGGTGACCACAGGAGGAGAAAGAACGGCCGCTGGATTGCACAGCTGCTCCAGAAAGGGGAAGGGGCATCCCGGACGCTGAGTCAGCATGGGGTGGGGGGGCGCCACAGACTCAGCTCTGGCACAGGAATCCCGGCTTGGCCCCTTCCACCCAGGGCTCTCGCTGGGTGTCGTCTGTGCCAGCTGCAGCCGGCACAGATGGGCAGTCAGGAACCCTGGGTGACCGAAGGCTCTGTCTGCAGCAGGGGCACAGCCTGGCGCAGTCCCTCCGTCCCTTGGGGCTCCGGGCCTCGCCCCATGGTGCTAAATGAGAAGAGGTCAAATCACACCGGGTTTCTCTTGTGGGCTCCCTGAATCCACAGATGCTGGATCTGCAGAGGTCCCACGCTCTTCTTCCCTAAACTCTTGAAGCCTTAATGAGAGAGGTGGGGGAGAGTGGGGCCAGCAGTGAGGGGTTTGGCTTCCAAGTGCTGTGGGTCAGACGCCTGGCTCTGCCATCCCTGCCCGTGTGGCACGGGAAAAGGACTTCACCTCTCTGGCCTCAGCGCTTATGTGGACAAAACAGAGACACAAGTGATGACAGCCCACACGTCGCAGGGCTGATGTCCGGGTTCCAGGAGATGTGCACACATCGGCTCTGCACATAGTAAGTGCTCAGTGAACACTGGCTAGGATGCGTTTGTAATGGCAGCTTGGTCCCAACCCTTCCTGGCAGCCTAACAATTCTCCCCAGTTCAAACTCACGGTTACCTCTCTGCCTCAGTATCCTTGTTTCTCTTTCTTTTTAAAGATTTGAAGGCAGAGTTACAGAGAGAATGGGAGAGACAGATGGCCGCAACATCAGGGGCTGGGCCAAGCCAAAGCCAGGAGCCTGGAACTCCACCCGGATCTCCCACGCGGGTGCAGGGGCCATGTCCTTGGGCCATCTTCCACTGCTTTCCCAGGCGCATCGGCAGGGAGCTGATTCGGAAGCGCAGCAGCTGAGACTCAAACTGGTGCCCACAGGGGATGCCGGCGTCGCAGGAGGTGGCTTTACCCACTACACCATCATGCCGGCCCCAGCGTCCTCATTTGTAACAACACCAATCTTAGGGAGATACTGTGAGGGTTAAACACAGGCACGCATGCCTGCGTATAGAACGGCGTCTGGCACACAGTAAGTGCTCAGTGAACAGGAGCGGTCATCCTAGTTGTCATTGTTCGGAGACACAGAGGTGGTTGCAGAGACTCCTGGGTGTGCACGGACTCCTGGTCACTGTCGGGGCAGCCAGGCTTAGGCTGCCGTACATCTGTGCCCCCTTACCTTCAGAGATGGGGGCTTGCTGCTTCCAATTCCAGACAATGGGCTTGTCAGGAGAGAGGGGAGCATCTTAAAAAAAAAAAAAACACAAATCAGTCAAGGGCAGGTGTTGCGGTGCAGTGGGTTAAACCACTGCTTGCGATGCCCACATCCATGTCTGAATGCCTAGTTCATCCTGGCTGCCCTGTTTGCATCCAGCTTCCTGCTAATGTACATCCTGGGGGGCTGCAGGTGAGGGATCAGGGTCTTGGGTCCCTGCCAGACCTGGATGGAGTTCCAGGCTCTTGGTTTTAGCCCAGCCCAGCCTTGGCTGTCATAGGCACTGGAGGAGTGAACCACTCTGCTTTCAAATACACATTTTTAAAAATGCAGTGAGAATTGTGGCATTTAGAACCCACCCAAGTGTGACCCTGTATCACTATAATCGCCCTGGGCCTCCATTTCCCTCTCTGTAAAATGGGCACAATCGCTCCCACAGGACAGGGGAGTGGAGGGAAGCAACACACCCTCTGGGACTGCACGGGTGCTCAAGCAACAGGCCCTGTGTGCACCTTCCCGGGGGAGGGCCCTGGGGGCCAAGACGTTGCAGGGCCTGAGGTCTGGCTGCCCCCTTGTTGCCTTTCGGCTTCTGGCTCCGTGGAAAACGTCGAGATCCCTGCGATGCGCCAAGTCCCACCACCGAGCCCCGAGCTGCCCCGAGCTGCCCAACTTTTCTTCCTGTATTTTTTTTTTTTCCTGTTGTTGTTCTTGGATTTTTGGTAGTCGTCCTGTGGCCGCGCTGTTTCCCGGGGGTCATATGACCGCTCCCCGGCGGGCCCCCGCGGTGTCGCAACCGCGGGCCAGAGAGGGGGCATCAGCTGTGCGCCCGCGCCACGTGACCCCCGCCCGGCCTATAAAGCCCCGGCGCGGCCCGGCTCGGCTCAGCAGTCGGCCGCCGGCTCCGAGCAGCGCAGCGCAGCGCAACGAACCGCGAGCGAGCGAGCCAGCCGGAGCGAGCGAGCCAGCCGGAGCGAGCGAGCCAGCCGGAGCGAGCGAGCCAGCAGGAGCGAGCCAGCCGGAGCGAGCCAGCCAGCCGGAGCGAGCCAGCCGGCCAGCGCAGCGATGGAGCGCACGCACCCGGACAGGCAAGCACTTTGGGGAAGTCCACGCCGGGGCCGGGGCCGGGACGGCCGACGCGCTCCCGCCCCGCCCAGCTCCCGCCACTGCCCCTCGGTGGGTAGCGGCAGGGCGGGACGGCCAAGAGCCTGGGTTCCCAACCTGGCTGCGCCGGCGGGGTGGCTGGAGGGAGAAGAGGTGACTCGCGCGCCTGGCCGGCACCCCGGAGCGCGGGGTGGGGAGGGTGAGTGGGACCGGATGGGAGTGGCCCTAAGGTGTCCAACCTCGGAGGGTGCCAACTTTTGATGTTTTGGTATCCAACTTTTGAGGGGTGCTTGGAGGTGCGGTGCTGAATCTAGGCTCAGGGCGGGGGGCATCTAAACTAGAAGTCTCCTGGGCTGTGGAGGCCCGGGTACCCGGTTAGGACCGGCCAGCAGGTGTCAGGGCTGGGATTTGAACCTTGGCCTGTCCACCTCCAGGCTGGCCCACCCCCTTCCCCCTGAGACTTGTGGGCGCATCTGTAGGGGTAGGAAATGCTGTTCCTGGAACGGGAGAGACGAAGGGGGAAATGAAAATTTAAGGGGGTGGGGGAGACGGACATGGACATGTGGCTTGAAATACACCAGGGAAGGAACTTTTTCTGAGGAAAGCAGAACACCCTCGTGTTTTGGGGGGCAAGCACTTTGGGGATGAGTTTCCTGTTGCCTGCATCCGTGAGGTTAGCGCTTGAGACTTAGCACAATGAGGGAGCCCAGTGGTGGATGGAAAGCTGGCGCGAGCCGTTCCCCACTGGTGTTCCCACCGCCCACACCGCCGGCCCTGGACCTGGGTCCCCGCCCTGGGCACTGTGGAAGTCCCAGGTGGCTGCAAGTCTGCCCACAGGTGACTGGCACCTGGAGAAGCCCCACCCACATCCTCTGGCTCACTCCCTCCCCTGCCTCTGCAGCATGCCCCAGGATTTGTCAGAAGCCCTGAAGGAGGCCACCAAGGAGGTGCACACCCAGGCGGAGAACGCCGAGTTCATGAAGAACTTTCAGAAGGGCCAGGTGACTGCCGAGGGCTTTAAGGTACGTGGCCGGGGGCGGCGGGTGTGGACGTGCCGTGTGCGTGTGTGTGTGTGTGTGTGTGTGTGTACTGGGGCTGGGATGCTGAGGCGGGGTGACTAACCACGGGGCTCACAGCGAGCTCGCGGCCTGCTGTGTGGTGTTGTGGAGGGACCGGAGCCGCAGCGCATCTTGTACACTTGGTCTCCAGCCTCTGAGCAGATGAGGAAGGAAGGCTCAGAGCGGCAGGTGACCTGACAGCGGTCCCGCAGCCGGTAATTCAGGGGGAGAGGCCAAGCCGGGTCTGGCGCCAGAGCGCATGCCCCGGGCCTGATTCGGATTTGCCTCTGAAGGCAGGAAATAGTATAAGCTCAGGCCGTCTGAGGGCCATCTGACAGAGGCCTGGGGGCACCTCATCGCCTCCCTGGACCCCGCTCCGGCCGCCCGCCCTGTGCGCTGGGATTTCAACAGCAGGGTGGCCGTAAGCACCGCCCACCAGTCGCTCTTTCCTGCCACTGTTGTGAAATTCCTGCAAATAGAGGAATGTCGGGCAGGCGTTCACAGCGGGCAGGAATGGCTTGAGCAGAGGGCGGGGTGTGCGGCGCTGTGTCCCGCTCCTGCACCTGTCCTTCTCAGTCTGGCCCCTCCTCCACCTGGGCTTCCAACCTGAAAGGTGCTGCAGTGAGGGGAGGTGCCTTTGTTCACTTCTGAATTTATAAAAAAGATGTTTTATATGAGAGAGAGAGAATCTTGCGTCGGCTGTTGAGTCCCCCGATGGCTAGGCAGGTGGAAGCCAGGAGCTCCATCTGGGTGTCCCACCTGGGTGGCAGGAACCCAGATACTGGGGCCCTTACTTGCTGCCTCCTAGGCACGTTAACAGGAAGCTGGAGTCACTGGGACTTGAACCAGGAACTCCTATATGGCATGTGTGTGTCTCCCAAGCAGCGGCTTAGCCTGCCGTGCCTTGGAACCACAGCGGTGCCCTTGGGGCATTCCTCATCTTCCTTCCCCTCCCTCAAAAAGATGACGTCCCCCCAGTTGCTGTAATGTGGCTGGGGCAGTGGGGGGTGGGGTGGAGAGGTGATGACCACTGGAATGTCGCTCTCCTGCCACCATGGACGTTGGATCTTGCCTCCGGGTCAGAGTCCAGAGTGGGCCCCGAGATCCAGAGAGAGTCCAGAGTGGGCCCCGAGATCCAGAGAGAGCCCAGTGTTCACTCACAGCGGAGGTGGCTCAGCGCAGGGAGACCTCCCACCGTAGGCGAGGAGCTAAGACCAGAGAGGGCCAGCGGCTCGCTCACAGTCACACAGCCGAGGGCCAGGGATGCCGAGCCGAGGGCCAGGTCTGTCTGTCCAGGAATGTTTACAGCTCAGAAAGAACTCAGAAACCTTGACCCGCACACTGTAACGTCGTCCTCCTTCAACTTCCAGCTAGAGAATTAATGAGTAACGGGAGTGAGTTCCCTGAGCCCTGGGGCAGGGGCGTAGGGGGCCGTCGCCCCAGGCCGGCCTGCAGGGGTGGTGGGGTTTACAGAGGGCCTCCTGGAAGAGAATTGCGCCCTGTAGATGGCCATGCAGAGGTCAGAGACCAGACGCCTGGCCGGTCTTCTGTAAGCACCTCTCTCGGGCGGGCCTCTGCCCCAGGCCGGGCTGACTCCAGTGCATTTCCTAATCCCCTAGCAGCTGTACCGCCTCCATTTCTCAGGTCCTCTCCCCCCGCCCCGCCCCGTTTCCTTTTCTGCAGCTGGGTGATGGCGGCCGTTCTGTTGGGTTTTTATAAGGATTAGACTGGACTGGGCTGCGTGTTCACCCGTGGGGTGGCAAGGTTTCAGGCTGTGCACGATGTGTGTGTGTGTGTGTGTGTACATGCATGATGGCTGCTATGCGGGGGGACTGGAGGGGCCGCCAGCAGCATGTCCTGCCCGGCCGGCAGCCTGACCTGCTCGCTCTGGTTGTAGCTGGTGATGGCCTCCCTGTACCACATCTACGTGGCCCTGGAGGAGGAGATTGAGCGCAACAAGGAGAACCCGGTCTACGCCCCGCTGTACTTCCCGGAGGAGCTGCACCGCAAGGCCGCCCTGGAGCTGGACATGGCCTTCTGGTACGGGCCCCGCTGGCAGGAGACCATCCCCTACACGCCGGCCACGCGGAGCTACGTGCGGCGGCTCCAGCAGGTGGGGCGCGCAGAGCCCGAGCTGCTGGTGGCCCACGCCTACACCCGCTACCTGGGCGACCTGTCTGGCGGCCAGGTCCTCAAGAAGATTGCCCAGAAGGCCCTGGACCTGCCCAGCTCCGGCGAGGGCGTGGCCTTCTTCACCTTCCCCCACATCGCCAGCGCCACCAAGTTCAAGCAGCTGTACCGCTCGCGCATGAACTCCCTGGAGATGACCCCCAGCGTGAGGCAGAGGGTGGTGGAAGAGGCCAAGGCCGCCTTTCTGCTAAATATCCAGGTGAGGCCCTGGCAGCCCAGCGGGGAGGGCCCTGGGGGTCGTGGGAGCCAGGATTCCAGGTCTGCCCCTTCCTAGTTGGGTGATGGTGGGCAACTCCTGAGCTTCCCTGTACCTCAGTTTTGCTACCTGTAGATTGGGACAGTAATAGTCCCTTCGTCCTAAGAGCAAAGGTGAAGTGAGTTTATTATTCCAGTCAGGCCCCTACAACAGTTCCTGGCACGGGGTGGGCCCTCCAGTGCTAGCTCCTGTGGCGAGGGGGCACGAGAATCCCAGTGGCGGCTCCCAGTGGAGCCAGCCAGAACCGCAAGGGGTGCAGGTGCCAGGGACATGGCCTCAGCCCAGTCAGCAGGACAGGGTCATCTTTCCACAGGTGCCTCCGGTCCAGTGGGGAGGAGCTTCTGTGTTTACATGTTTCACATGTGCTGTTTATTTTCATTTTATTTGAAAGGCAGAGAGAGAGTGAGAGAGAGTGAGAGAGCTTCATCCACTAGCTCATTCCCCAGATACCCACAATAATTGAGACTGGGCCAGGCGGAAGCCAGGAGCCAGGGATGTGGGCTTCTGGCTCACGCCCTGCTGGTTCCGTCTTCCCCGCCTTCGGGGCAGAGGACTGGGTCCCTCATCGTCTGGGAGCAGAGCCCCTCCTCCCAGCCTCCTCCAGACCCACGCCCTGCAGAGAGGTGTGGGCTCAGAGGAGCAGTGCGTTATGTCACCGCGTGGGGCGCTCACATCCCCTGTGGCTGCGCCCTGCCGGGAATGGAGTCAGGCCCTGGGTGGACAGGTGTTACCAGGAGGGGAGCATGGAGGTGGACGGAACATTTGGGAGGAGCAGGCGGGGCTCCCCTGTACCTGGGACGTTTCTTAAGCTGTTTGAAAGGTACAGGAATGTTCGCTTTGTGGTTTCCAAAGTATTTTCCAACGAAACCTAACAATCCTGCCTCCCGCCGGGGCCTAGCAGCATCTCACCGCGCCGGTTTGTTGCCTCTTGTCTTTCAGCTCTTTGAGGAATTACAGGAGCTGCTGGTCCAGGATGCCGAGGGCCAGAGCCCCTCGCAGGCACCAGGGCTACGCCAGCGGGCCGGCGGCAGGACCCCAGACTCCACCCCCGTGGAGCCCTCCAGAGGGAAGTCCCAGCTCGGCAGCCTCTCCCAGCCTCCGCTCCTTCGATGGGTCCTGACACTCAGCTTCCTGGTGGCAACGGTCGCCATGGGGCTGTACGCCATGTGAATGCCAGCGTGCTGGCCCCCGGGGCCAGGAATTGGACAATCTCTCTTGGCCGGCTTCCCTGTCTTGGGCACGGGAGGCTTCTAGGGCCCCCAGCCCTCCCCTGCCATGACCCACTTCTCTGGAAAGGAGGAAGGAGTTGGTGGCGTCTTCCCCTACCCCGAAGAACAACAGCCAGTGGGGTGAGGGCCGCCCTCCCGCCGCAGCCCCTGTCCCTGCAGCAGAGCCCAAGAGATGCAGGAGCCACGGCGGCTGTCCTCAGCGTCCCAGCGCCTGGAGTTTGTGGCTTCTTTTTGATGCCACCGTGACCGTGTGCCCCGTGGGTCATGGCCACTTTTGTATCAATGTGAAGATGTGATGTCTCGTGTTCGCTCTTATTTTTGTCGGAGCCTGTTTTTGTTCCCAGCTCACCCCGAGTGGTGACATTTTGTTGTGTTCTGTTTTTTTTGTTTTTTTAAAAAATTTCAGGGTGGGGCTGGGGAGGGCGGTGTTTAACAGCACCATGGCCTTGGTCTCTGACTTCTGTGTGAAATAATAAACGACATTGTATGATAGTAACCTGAGTGTTTTTCAGGGGCTCTGTTGGCCCTTTGGGGACTGCTCTTTTCCTTGCTTGTTTTGTGATTGGGGGGTTGTGGGGCTCGTGAGGGCTGGCTCAGGATGTGGGCTCCATTTGAGAGGGCTATAGGGGGTGGGTGGGCTGCAGATGGCCTTGAACCCTGCTGGGTGCAAACCTCACCTTTGCTGAGGGTGGCGCTGCCTGTTGGGTTGCAGCGAGCAGCTTTTGGGGTGAAATGCGTGGATTCTGGACAAGAACTCTCAGGGCCTGCAGTGAGACCCCGGGTTCAGAGCCCCGCTGCTCCACTTTGAGGTGGTTCAGTTAACCTCTGCCGGGCTCGGTTTATCACCTGGGACATGGATAGCCACAGCCACCGCGCCTCGATGGGAGTCCCCTGGGAGACCCACATGGTGTGGTGTGGCGGTCACCTCACCACTGTCATCTCTGTGATTTCAGCCAGGTCCGTCCAGCTGCAAACCCAAGCCCTTTCCACTGGCCCAGGTACACTGAAACACTGCCTTCCCTGAGGGTGTCCTGGGCAGAGCGGGGAGCCAGGCATGTCCTTAGCAGGGGACCTTTGTCCCTGGTTCTGGCTGTCGCCAAGTCTGGAATCTTGGACGAGTCATTTCAAGCCTCAGTTTATTCAATGGCAACACCTCCCCCAGTGGGTGGGAGGACCTGGCGGTGTCTACCCAGCCTGTGTGAGGTGATGACGGACTCACCCTGGCACCCAGGGCTCCGCACTGGGGGGTCCTGATCCTGCAGGCTGGGCCCGGCGCCTGTGGGATTGCGGTTTGTGCAGAGCGCCCTGGGCGAGGCCAGTGTGCGAGCAGGTCCCGGAGCCACTCTATGAGCTCTCCGGCCCCGGGGTCCAGTTTCCTCTGCCATGAATGAGGCATAGGTACTCATAGTGGAGGCAAAGAAAGGGAGGGAGGAGGGGAGAAACTGTCCTGAATCACTCCACGAGCAGCTGAGTAACACGTTCTCTCAGTTGTCAAAGACAAAGCCGGATGCAGAAGTCATTAAGTGGAGACTTTTAATGTTTATGTGAAAGGCAGATTGGCAGAGGGAGAGAGAGACAGAGATCTTCCAACTGCTCATTCACTCTGCTTTTTTTTTTTTTTTTTTTGAGACAGGCAGAGTGGACAGTGAGAGAGAGAGACAGAGAGAAAGGTCTTCCTTTTTGCTGATGGTTCACCCTCCAATGGCTGCCGCGGCCGGCCTGCTGCGGCCGGCACACTGTGCTGATCCGAAGCCAGGAGCCAGGTGCTTCTGGTCTCCTATGTGGGTGCAGGGCCCAAGGACTTGGGCCATCCTCCACTGCACTCCTGGGTCATAGCAGAGAGCTGGCCTGGAAGGGGGGCAACCAGGACAGAATCCGGTGCCCCGACCAGGACTAGAACCCAGTGTGCTGGTGCTGCAAGGCGGAGGATTAGCCTATTGAGCCACGGTGCCTGCCTCATTCACTCTGCCACCTGTTCGTTCACTCCCCAGTGGCCTCAGTGGCCGGGACTGGGCCAGGATGAAGCCAGGAGCCAGAACTCCAACAGAAGCTCCCATGGGGTGCAGGGCCCAAGCACTTGGGCCATCCTCCACTGCCCTCCCGGGCCACAGCAGAGAGCTGGCCTGGAAGAGGAGCAACCGGGACTAGAACCCGGCACCCATATGGGATGGCAGCGCCGCAGGCAGAGGATTAGCCAAGTGATCCACGGCGCCAGCCCTGGTAAGGGTGGATTTGAACCAATGATAATTATGGAACAGGAAGAGCCCAGCGTGAACTGAACTCATCTTCAGTTTGTACAAAGGAAGATGAGCCCTTCCCAGGGAATATAACAGGCAGCCATCTAGTCCGGCCGCGGGACCCTGGTTGGAACGCCCACGTCCCACGTGAGAGTGCCCGGGTTCAAGGCCCATCTCTGGTTCCTGACGCCAGCCTCCTGCTACCGCACACCCCAGGAGCCAGGTGGTGAGTGTCTGCCACCTGCGTGCGAACCCTAGACTGAGCTCCTAGCTCCTGATCTGGGGCCAGTGTGAGCATTCAAGAGCAGACCCCGATGGGGCTCTTCCTGTTGGCAAATAAGGACATAAACACTAAAAAAAAAAAAAAAAAAAAAAAAAGCCGGGAGACAGGGACCCAGTCAACAGGTGTTGGCTGAACAGCCTGGGAATCTCAGCCTGGCGTGTCCTCAGGCAGGCCCTGGGTGGGTGCCCTTCAGAGATGTGGCCAGGATGAGGTGCTGAGCCAGGGTGCTGCTCAGGCCCTGCCAGAACACCCCTCCCCAACCCACCCCAGGCCTCCTGGGGAAAGGGAACCCAGAGGGCTGGAGCGGGTCGGGGACGAGGCCTCGGTCACCCACGGCCCTGGACACGGACAGGCGCCTCACCCAGGGCTCCGGGCCCAGAGGGGTGGCCAGGAAGTGTTTCTGAGAAAAGCCAGTTGCAGGTCCTTTTCCCGCACTGCAGAAACACACCGCAACTAGCGCGTGCACTTGTGCACTTGGCTGAACGCGTTTTCACACTGGGGTGGCCCTGGACGGAGAGGGCGGGGTTTCACGCAGCCCCTCCCGGTTTTGACAAATCTTCCATTGCCAATGGGGTCATGGGTTTTCGCATCCTTTAACCACTGCTAAATCGTGCAAAGCCTTCTGTAATTTTTAAAAAGAAAACCTCCACCGGGGTCAAAGGTCACATGCCTGGCGTGGCAGGTTTGTGGGATTCAGGTCTTTTCTGGGGTTGGGGAGGTCCCGCAGGGCCTTAAAAACGGGCGTTCTTAGCGTGTGGGAGCCGCGGGCTCGGGGCCGGGCAGGGCCGCGGCTCCGTGCTGGCCTGCGCGCGGGCAGCCCTCAGGGCCCGGTCTCCCGCGGCAAAATGGGGCGACCGGACCCTATCATTTCTGAACTCCCAGCTTTTGTCCCCTACGGCTCTGGAAGGGGTCATTTTCCCAAGAGGCTAAAAGGTTTCAGAAAATTGCACAAAGGCGGCCCCCGCGCGCCGCCGCCGGACCCTCCTCCGCTCCCAGGAACGCCTCTCCGCCATCTTTGCGCCTCCGCCCCGCGCCGCCACCGCCGCGGCTCCCTCCCCACTCAGAAGTTTCGCGCCAAATTGGTCCGCGCACAAGATGGAGTCCGGAAGAAGGCGGGGCATGACGTCATGGGCATGCAGCCAATCGCCTTCGGCATCTGGCTGGGGAGGCGGGGCTCGCGGGAGCAGAGCGGTCCAATCGCTGGTGGCAGGGCTCCGGTGAACCAATGAGAGCGCAGCGGCCGCGGCCCGCGAACGCTGCGTCTCTTTTTTCCCGCGAAACTCGGCGGCCGAGCGTGGAAGTTCTTCTGTGCCCCGGGCGAGCGCGGCGTGGGAACAGAGAGGTGCGCCGGGTGCGATCGGGGGTGACGACAGCGGGAGCCCCTCCGACACAGAGGGGTGGGGGGTCGGCGGGCGTCCGCAGTTCCTGGCGCACTGGGGGTGGAGCAGGGGCGATTTCGGGAAACGGGTTGGGGTCCCGGAAGGCTAGCGTTCCCCTCCCCCCGCCGACTCGAGGCTGTCCCACCCACCACGCCCCTCCCGGAGCCGGACCCAGGCCTCAGAGGGGCGGAGGGGGTGCGGGGCCCGGCCCCTGCCTCCTCCCCCGCCCCGGCTCCAGCGCTCTGCCCCCGTGCCAGGTGCAGCCATGTCGGGCTTCGACGATCCGGGCGTCTTCTACAGCGACAGCTTCGGGGGCGACCCCGCGGCCGACGAGGGGCAGGCCCGCAAGTCGCAGCTGCAGAGGCGCTTCAAGGAGTTCCTGCGGCAGTACCGAGTGGGCACCGACCGCACCGGCTTCACGTTCAAGTACAGGTGCGGCCGTGGGGGATGAGCACCTGCAGCCGGCCGCCTGGGGACACAGGCCCCTTGGGGCCAGAGTAGACAGAGCACTGAAGGGGAGGGGCCTCAGAGACAGGAAGGAGCCTGCCGGGCTCATGAACCTTTTTTTTTTTTTAAAGATTTATTTGGTAGACAGTTACAGAGAGAGAGCCAGAAGGAGAGAGAAGTCTTCCATCCTCTGGTTCACTCTCTATGTGGCCACAGTGGCCAGAGCTGAGCCAATCCGAAGTCAGCCAGGAGCTTCTTCAGGTCTCCCACGCAGGTGCAGGGCCCAAGGACTTGGGCCATCTTCCACTGTCTCCCCAGGCCATAGCAGAGAGCTGGATCGGAAAAGGAGCAGAGGGATCTCAAACCAGTGCCCTTATGGGGTGCCAGCGCTGCAGGTGGTGGCTTTAGCCACTATGCCACAGCGCCGGCCCAGTCACTAGTCTTTGAGCGGGCCACCAGCAACCCAGCCAGAGCCACCTGGACTCTGAGCCAGGTCTTCTCCCTGCCCATCTGCTTCTTAGGGTCCTCCACGTAGGTGTACAGCACCCACCTTCCCTGTGGGTACGAACGGTGGAGACGGTCATTCATTCAGTTTATTCTCGCACCGCCTATGGATTGAGCGCCCGCTGCATGCCAGGCGCTTGGGTGCGTGCGGGGCTGCAGCCCTGAATGAGCTGGGTGAGACCCCTGCTCCCAGGTGGTTGTACAACTCTGTGACGTCACGTTGAGTCTTTGTGGGCCCGGCCTCTATCCCAGAAGATGCAAGGAACGGCTGTGTGCAGGTCCAAGCTTGGGCCTGGCCGTCTGTTAGCTGAAGGGCCATCCAGTGACCAGGTCCCTGGGCCTCAGTTTACGTCAGCAAGAGGAGTCCAGCCACGCGTGCCTGCGTGTGTCCGTACAGTGGCCGACGCGGCCACTGCGGGCCAGGCACGGAGATGCAGAGATGGGGCATAGGGACGACAGGTTCCAGGTGACAGCAGCCTCCATGGAGGCGCGGGACAGGACCCGAATGCCTCGGTGTCAGGTACGGGGGGCATTCTAGTTAGGAGGAGCTGTTGGGCTGACGTGGGGGCTGTTCCTGCAGGGGGATTTCAGGTGGAACTGGCTGTTTCCTGGCTCCTGGACATAAGGGGGTGGGGCCTGCGGGCCGCCCCCACCCCTCTTGGGCACAGGCTGTGCCCAGGTCGGCAGACTCCTGCTGTGTTCTTGGGACAGTAGTCCCATGGGGTGCCCCGTAAAAGGCTGTGTGTGGGCCGGCGCCGTGGCTCAACAGGCTAATCCTCCGCCTTGCGGCGCCGGCACACCGAGTTCTAGTCCCGGTCGGGGCGCCGGATTCTGTCCCGGTTGCCCCTCTTCCAGGCCAGCTCTCTGCTGTGGCCCGGGAGTGCAGTGGAGGATGGCCCAGGTGCTTGGGCCCTGCACCCCATGGGAGACCAGGATAAGCACCTAGCACCTGGCTCCTGCCATCGGATGAGCGTGGTGCGCCGGCCGCAGCGCGCTGTCCGCGGCAGCCATTGGAGGGTGAACCAACGGCAAAGGAAGACCTTTCTCTGTTTCTCTCTCTCACTGTCCACTCTGCCTGTCAAAAATAAAAAATAAGAAAAAAAAAAGGCTGTGTGTGGGGGCCGGCAGGGTAGACACAGTCTCGCAGGATAGGCACAGTCTCACAGGGTAGACACTGTCTCGCAGGATAGACACAGTCTCAGGATAGACACAGTCTCACAGGGTAGACACAGTCTCACAGGGTAGACACAGTCTTGGCTGCCTTGGGGCCTCCAGGTTTGAGGCAGCGCCTGGTCAGTGCCCCAGCGGGAGTGGGAGGCTCTGAGGAGTGGCTGCTGTCCTGTGTGCACGGGCAGCCTGCTGGGGAGTAGCCTCTGGCGGGGTAATCGAGGGACCGGTTGGAATCGGATGTGTGTCTGGGACCGGGGCAGGGGCCGTGGGGCTGTGGTGCGGGCAGATTCTGGCATGGGTGCACTGCAGCAGCGTAGCCTCCTCCCTGTGCCCCTCCCCATCCTGGCCGTGCCCCTGCAGGGATGAGCTCAAGCGCCATTACAACCTGGGCGAGTACTGGATCGAGGTGGAGATGGAGGACCTGGCCAGCTTCGACGAGGACCTGGCCGACTACTTGTACAAGCAGCCGGCCGAGCACCTGCAGCTGGTGAGCGCCCCCCCCCCCCCGAGACTCCCACCCCCCCAGCCGGCTCTGCCCTATCATTGACGGCCCTCGTCCTCCTCCCCCAGCTGGAGGAAGCTGCTAAGGAGGTAGCGGATGAGGTCACCCGGCCCCGGCCTGCAGGTGACGAGGCGCTGCAAGACATCCAGGTGATGCTCAAGTCGGACGCCAGCCCGTCCAGCGTTCGCAGCCTGAAGGTGGGTCCCCTGAGAGGCCAGCTGAGGGTGGGGGGCGAGATGTCGAGGGTGGGGGCGAGGAGCCTGTCGGAGCTCGGCAGGGCCGGTCTGTCGTGCGTTTATTTTGGTCAGCGAATGCTTCCTGAGCGGTTGCTACCTGCCTGGTGCTGGGGTTGTTACGGTGGTGAACAGAACAGGTGGGCCTGGTCGTCTTGAGCTTGCGCTGGGAGAAATAACAGGGAACATGTAGGTGGTGGCGGGTCGTGCAGATGGGGCGTGAAGGAGAGACCAGCAAAGGGGAGCAGCGCCGTGGCGGAGGCAGGTGGATGGCGGTCAGAGAAGGCGTCTCTGAACAAGTGACGTTGGTGCCCGATGCGAGCGGTGCGTAGCCAGCCACAGGACAGCCCGAGGGGGAGCCTTCCAGGCTCAGGAGCGGCAGGTGCAAAGACACTGTGGGGGGGTGGTGTCATGGTTCAGGGACTTAGAACAGTAGTGTGGCTGGAGGCCAGTGAGCGTGAGGGTTGGGAGGAAGGAGGTGGAGGGCCAGAGTGCCCGGCCTTCTAGGCACGGGGTGGAGCTTGAGTTTTGCAGGAAGCAGGACAATGATCCTGGAAAAGGCACCGTGGTTGCTGGGTGTAAAGGCATCCATGGAACAGGCAGGCGGGAGACACAAGGGGGTGGGGCCTGCGGGAGAGCAGGGAGGAGGACGGGCATGGGGGTGATAACGTCAGGGTCAGGGGCGTGGTGAGAGCCCCACAAGCTGGTCACATGGTTGTGCTTGGTGGCTGTGGGGATGCCCTGACGTCCCTGCCCCGTCACCGCTGCCGTCTGCTCTTTGCTAGAGTCCCTCAGGCCCCCGCGGCTCTGTCGGGATGCCTGTCCAGTGTTCCTTGCTGAGTGGGATGGCAGGCGGTGCCGTGGAGCGTCGGCTGCGTGGGAGGCTCTGGGTTAGTGTGGAGCCAAACAGCTCCAGAGGTAGTGCCTGTCTGGAAGTGGCGTCGGGTTGTCTCTCAGGGACGCTGTGTGATCTGAGGGGCAGGCGTCTGCTCTCGGGGGGAGCACCCTCTCCCGACGGGTGGCCCGTCAGCGGTGGCTTGTGGCCAGGACGACCTCGGTCTCCCAGGAGTGCTGGGAGGTGTGTGCTTTCCAGAACATATACGCTGCGGGTCGTCCCAGGATCCCAGGATGCCGAGTCGGGGTGGGTCCGTGTGGCCCTGGCCTCCTGCCTGTTTGTTCTCCCCGTCTCCCAGGCAGCAGAGGACACACCCAGCATGAACTCGGAGCCCCACCTCCTCTGTCCCAGGAGCCTCCTGGGAGTGGGAAGAAGAGACCGTAACTGGAGCTTTTCTTGTTTGCTTGTCGCTATTAAACATCTCCGCTGCACACAGAGAGTGGGGGTGATGAGCTGTAATGAGCCGTGTCCTGCGCTGGATTTAATGATCATTAGTGTCTTGTGCCTCACTTGCTTTCTCCTTTTTTTAACCTTTATTTCCTTTTAAAGATTTATTTATTTGGAAGGCAGAGTAACATAGAGGGGGAGACAGAGCAAGGGGTCTTCTGCCCCCTGGGTCACTCCCCACATGGCTGCAACAGCCGGAGTTGGGCCGATCTGAAGCCAGGAGTCAGGAGCTCCATCTGGGTCTCCATGTGGGTGCAGGGGCCCAAACACTTGGGCCGTCTTCCACTGTTTTCCTGGGCACACATTAGCAGGGAGCTGGATCAGAAGTGGAGCAGCTGGGACTTGAACCAGCGCTCTGGTATGGGCCACTGCTATTGCAGGCAGTAGCCTAGCCCACTGCACCACAACACAAGTCCCGATTTGTTTATATTTACTTAGTTTTGAAAGATTTTATTTACTTATTTAACAGGTAGAGTTATAGACAGTGGGAAGGAGAGACAGAGTGAGGTCTCCCATCCCCTGGGTCACTCCCCGAATGGCTGCAACAGCCAGAGCTGGGCTGATCTGAAGCCAGGAGCCAGGAGCTTCTTCTGGGTCTCCCACGTGGGTGCAGTGGCCCAAGCACTTGGGCCATCTTCTACTGATTCCCCAGGCTATGGCAGAGAGCTTGATCGGAGGAGGAGCAGCCGGGACTAGAACTGGTGCCCATATGGGATGCTGGTGCTGCAGGCGGAAGATTAATCTACTGGGTCACAGCAGCGGCCCCAAAGGTCTTTATTTGAGAAACAAAGAGATCTTTGATCGGCTGGTTCAGTTCCCCAATGCCTGAAATGATGGGCTGGGTCAGGCCAAAGCCAGGAGCCTGGAATTCAGTCTGGGTCTCCCCATGTGGGTGGGAGGGACCCAGCTTCGTGAACCATCATCTTTCGCTTCCCAGGGTGCACACTGGCAGGAAGCTGGATTTGGAGGCAGAGCTGGGACTCAAGCCAGGCGCTGTGATGTCAGATGTGGGCTTTTTTTTATTTTTATTTTTTTAAAGATTTATTTGAAAGGCAAAGTTAGAGAGGCAGAAAGACAGAGGGGTCTTTCATTTGCTGGTTCACTCCCCAAATGGCTGCAGTGGCTGGAGCCGGGCCAGTCCAGAGCCAGGAGCCAGGAGCTTCTTCCAGGTCCAAGGACTTGGGCCATCTTCTACTGCTTTCTCAGTCCATAGCAGAGAGCTGGATCGGAAGTGGAGCAGCCGGGTCTTGAACTGGTGCCCATATGGGATGCCGGCACTGCAGGTGGTGGCTTTACCTGCTGTGCCACGGTGCCGGCCTCTGGGAAGCAATTTTTGTGCTGAACAGAAAAGCTGTAGCCCTCCTCGTGGGTCTGTACCACCTATGCCAGGCCCCTGCCTGGGCCACTCCCCCACGCATTTAACCAACGAACCTACTGGTGGCTCTGTTCCAGTCGGACATGATGTCACACCTGGTGAAGATCCCCGGCATCATCATCGCGGCTTCAGCGGTCCGCGCCAAGGCCACCCGCATCTCCATCCAGTGCCGGAGCTGCCGCAACACCCTCAACAACATCGCCATGCGCCCCGGCCTCGAGGGCTATGCCCTGCCCCGGAAGTGCAACACGTGAGTGTGCAGCCGCAGGCGTGCTGGGGAGGTGACCTGAGTGGAGGTGACCAAGGCTGAGCGCGGGCGTTGAACAGCACCTGCAGCTCCTTGCTAGAGACTCGCTGGGATGGCCAGGGCAGGGCTAGGCTCCCTGGGCTTCAGGGTCATGAGCTGGGCATGGTGTCTGTGCCTCGGTGACTTCTGTCCCCACGAGGATGCTCACGACTTGTGTGGAGAACTTAGGGTTGGTGGGAAGTGAGTCTGTCCAGAGTCTTCTGAAGAAATCTAGAATGTGCTGAGCCACACAGCTCTGAGGGCCTTTGAACCCTCCGTTCCTGGGGTGCCTTGCCCTCAGGTCTCCCCGACCCGTCTCGCGTTGGTGCACACTCCTGGTTCCCCTTCAAGACGCCAGATTTGCGCCCACCTCCGAGCTGCCTGCCCCTCAGCGCCTTCCCCGTGACATTCCTTCAGCTGCTGCCTCCCACGTCTTGGTGGTGACTGCGATGGGCGGGTTCTCGGGGTGGCTCTGCTGAGTCTGCTTCCTCTGGCTCAGGGATCAGGCTGGGCGCCCCAGCTGCCCACTGGACCCCTACTTCATCATGCCCGACAAGTGCAAGTGCGTGGACTTCCAGACGCTGAAGCTGCAGGAGCTGCCCGATGCCGTGCCGCACGGCGAGATGCCCAGACACATGCAGCTGTACTGCGACAGGTGAGGCCCGGGCCGTGCCGGGGCAGGCGGGGGGTGGCTCCGCAGAGCGCGTGCTGCACGCGTGGCGCCTCCCACAGGCTTCCCTGTGAGCCCCACGGGCACCTTGGCCACACTGTGCAGATGGCGACCTGTAATCTGGGAGAGGTGAGGTGGCCCTGGGTGTGGATCTGCTCTTCCCAGAGGAATGTCAGTTGCTGCTCCAGACCTGTTAGGACCGGGAGGCCTGGCGAGGCTACATAGCCGGCATCTGGGAAAGCCTGGTTCTGCCCCTGCAGCCCCACGCCCACTCCTGATTGGTGGTCAGGTTCTGCCCTTGGGTTTTGCTGAGCTGTTAGCAAGGGAAATGAGGTCCTAGGCCTGGACTCCACACAGTGACCTGGGTGGGAGGCTTCGAGACCCTTGGCTAGGATTCTTTTGTTTTTAAGATTCATTTGAGAAACAGTGACAGAGGGAAGAAAGAGAAGGTTCTTCCATCCCCTGGCTCCTTCCTCAAATGCCTGCAACAGCTGGGACTAGACCAGGCTAGATCCAAGACCTGGGAATTCCATCTGGGGCGCCTCTTGGGTGGCCGGAACCCAAGTACTTGGATTTTCACCTGCTGGCTTCCCAGGTGTGTTAGAAGGAAGCCAGATTGGAAGTGGAGGAGCTGGGGCTTCAGCCAGCGCCGCGATAAGGGATGTGACTGTCTCGAGGCAGCTTCGCCTGTGCCACAGTGCCCACCCCTAGAATTTTTCATTTTTGAAAAAGATGTATTTCAGGGGTCAGCATTGTGGTTGAGCAGGTAAAGTCGCTGCCTGTGATGCCAGCCTCCCATACGGGTGCTGGTTTGTATGCCGGTTGCTCCATTTCCATTCCAGTTTCCTGCTAATGGCTTGGGAAGAGCAGCAGCAGATGTCCCAAATATTTGGGCCCCTGCCACCCATGGGAGAGAACCAGGTGGAGCTCCTGGCTCAGCCCTGGCCAATGTGGTCATCTGAGTAGTGAGTCAGCAGCTGGAGGATCTTTGTAATGCTGACTTTCAAATTGATAAATTTTAAAAGAGATTTTTATTTGTTTGAAAGGCAAAGTTACAAAGAGAGATGGGGAGAGACAGAGATCTTGCATCTGTTGCTCTCACTTCCCAAACAATGCAATGGCCAGCGCTGGGCTAGGCTGAAACCAGGAGCCAGGAACTCCATCGGGATCTCTCACGGGGGTGGCAGGAGCCCAAGCACTTGGCTGTCCTCTACTGCTCCCAGGCAGATTAGCAGTGAGCTGAACCAAAAGTGGAATAGCTTGGATAAGAATCGGTGTTCATATGGGGTGCCAGCGTTGCAGGTACCACCTTAACCCACTGCACCACAACACTGACCTGTAGAGTTATTATTTATTTTTTTTGAAAGGCAGAGTAGGCTGGTGCCGCGGCTCATTAGGCTAATCCTCCGCCTGCGGCACCGGCACCCTGGGTTCTAGTCCCGGTTGGGGCGCCGGATTCTGTCCTGGTTGCCCCTTTTCCATGCCAGCTCTCTGCTGTGGCCCGGGAGTGCAGTGGAGGATGGCCCAAGTGCTTGGGCCCTGCACCCCATGGGAGACCAGGAGAAGCACCTGGCTCTTGCCTTTGGATCAACACGGTGCGCCAGCCGCAGCGGCCATTGGGGGGTGAACCAATGGCAAAGGAAGACCTTTCTCTCTGTCTCTCTCTCACTGTCCACTCTGCCTGTCAAAAAAAAAAAAAAAAGTGGAGTGAGGAACTTGAGCCGGCGCTCTGATAGAGGATGCCGGCACCAACAGTGAAAGCTTAACCCGCCGTGCCGTAACGCTGGCCCTCGTGCACCCAGGATTCGTCATCTGGGCGTGGACGCTCCGGAGTGGTGCACGTGTGTTCTTTGGGTGTGTTTCTGGGGAGCCCATCCGTAGCTTCCACGAGCTGCGTCATGGCGGTCAATGCGTTGGCCCAGATCCTCGGGTGCGGTCTGTGCCGAGCCTGCTTCCCATTCAGTCGGTGGGGTGAGGGCCGTCCTCTCGTGGGGCCGCTGGAAACTTCACGTCAGGCGTTAGCACAAATGCAGGTGAGGTGCTTGGCATGTATCAGGTTATCCCCTAGAGAGCCTGTGCCCCAGAAAGCAGGAAGTGGGGATGGGAGGGAGGGCTTGGAGGCCACAGGGTGCTCACTTGAGGGTGATGTTCCTTCATGGGGCTGTGACGAGCCCTGGCGTCTGTTAGCTCACTGGTGCTGTAGGAATGGAGAGAGACCGCTTCATCATCGCACCAGGCTCAGAGAGGTGCAGTGACTTCTCTGAGGTCACACAGTTGCCAGGTGTGCCCTCCACCCCTCACCGTGCTCTGGGTTGGGGGCTTGGAGACTTCCTCTTTCAATATTTTATTTTCAAAGATTTATTTGTTTGAGAGGCAGAGTTAGAGAGGTCTTCCACCTACTGGTTTACTCCCCAGATGGCCCCAACGACTGGGGCTGGGCCAGTCTAAAGGCAGGAGCCAGAGCTTCTCTGGGGTCTCCCCCATGGGTGCAGGGGCCCAAGCTCTTAGGCCATGTTCTGCTGCTTTCCCATGCATGTTAGCTGGGAGCTGAGTAGGAAACACAGCAGGCGGCACCCAAATCGGCGCCCATATGGGATGCAGGCATTGTAGGCGGCGGCTTTACCTGCTGCAGCACTACACTGGCCCCCCGCGTTTTGTTTTAAAAGAGGAGATCCAGGGCCGAGCTCATGGCCACACAGGGGTGGAGTGGGGAGTGGCCCTAGGCAAGGGGCCTGGGAGGGCAGGAGAAGGAGGACTCCCCCGAGGAGGTTAGAGGAGGTTAGAGGGTCCCGTGTGACCTCTGGGATGGCAGGTGTGAGGAGATGGCCTGGGGCCGAGCCAGCCCTCAGCCTCCCTGCAGCCAGTGTGACAGAGCATTCAGTGAGAGGGTCGGCACCACTGTCCATGCCCCACCCCCACACAGCTGGGCCACACAATCGTGGGGCCAGTAGAGAGAGGGGATAGCCCTTCCCTGGGCGTGGTGGGGGTGGACTCAGGGCGGAAGTGCTAAGGTGAGTACTGTGGGACTGGGTGGCACCAGGCCCTGGCCGTCCCACCAGAATCTCACCTTCGCTTCTCCTCCATCTCAGGTACCTGTGTGACAAAGTGGTCCCCGGGAACAGGGTCACCATCATGGGCATCTACTCCATCAAGAAGTTCGGCCTGACCTCCAACAGGGGTCGTGACAGGGTGGGCGTGGGCATCCGCAGCTCGTACATCCGTGTCCTGGGCATCCAGGTGGACACGGATGGCTCTGGTGAGTTGCTCTGGCGTGCTGGTGCGGCCTGGGCTTGCACACGTCTTTCCATGGGTGGCTCATTATCGTGAGCTAGCCCAGCCCCCCTGCATTGCTCACAACCCTGGAATGTTTATCTGTGTGGCAGCAAACATCTGTGCACCCAGCACTTCCGTCCACTCATCCTAGCTGTGGCCCCGGGCCCAGGGTGTTTGCTGAAATGCAGGGTCAAGGCTGCAGGCCTTGGGTCACTGGAGAAGCCTGCGTGCTGCAGCCTTGCACCTCTGTGAGGAGTGCAGTGCTGGACTCCAGGGCAGGGCAGGAGCTGGGGTCTGGTTAGAGAAAGCACGCAGGGAACCTCTGGGACAGGGAGCAGGGAGTGTGGGGGGCTGGGCCCTGTGCGAGGGCTTCCCGCAAGGGGGGATCTGAGCTGCCCGTGGGAGGGTGGTGAGTGTGCAGGGTCTTCCAGTAGAAGGGTGGGGTGGGCTGAGGAAGCCCTGAGCTGGCCGGCCTGCCGAGTGGCTGGTCACTGGGAGGGCTGGGCCCCCAGGGCTCGGTCCTGTTTAACTACCTGCACAGTTACTGCCTTAAAAGGAGAAGCTCGCTGTTTGCTGGCGTTCAGCACGTCTCCGTCTCTTGCCTGGCTTCCTCCTGTATTCTAGACTTTTCTGTCCACCTGCTAACTTGTCCACTGTCAGGCTGCCTCCTGGGTCTCCCTTCCGCCTTCTGTGTTCCCCAGCACCTGAGGGGGCGATGTCGTCATGACCAAAGACACCTGTCACTCAGCTGAAGTGGCTCCACCCCTCTTGGCAAAGGGGAGTCTTTCAGTGGTCCCCAAGATGTTGCCCCCGGTTCCTTAGACCCCTGCCCCCTCCCACTAGTTTGATGCAGGAACATTCTAGGCCCACTCTTGAGGACTGGCGATGGGGACTGTGGAACAGCCCTGGGGCTGACTGTGCAGATTGAGGTGTGCTGGGCTGGCTCTGAGGGCCTGTGGCCCTGTTGTCTGAGGGGTCCCCCTGAGCTGGGGCTGGGCAGCGGGCAGGAGGAGGTGCCCCTCTCACATACCCCCTGCCCTGCCCACCCAGGCCGCAGCTTTGCCGGCTCTGTGAGCCCCCAGGAGGAGGAGGAGTTCCGTCGCCTGGCTGCCCTCCCCAATGTCTACGAGGTCATCTCCAAGAGTATTGCCCCCTCCATCTTTGGGGGCACGGACATGAAGAAGGCCATCGCCTGCCTCCTGTTTGGGGGCTCCCGAAAGAGGTGAGGGGTCTGATCCCTGGGTCTGGAGAGGGGCTGATGGCCCATAGGTCAGCAGCCAGGCCAGTGGGACTGCGTGCTTCTCCCGTGCCCCAGGCCTCTGGGATTCCTGCCAATTCCCAGGCTCCCTGTCAGCCGGCTAGGGCCTCATCCATGCACCTGCTCCGAGATCCGCCAGCCCTGGCCAGGGGTCTGTGCTGGGAGACCTGGCAAGGGCAGCAGAGGGTACTGGGTTTAGCATCAGAGGACCAGGGATGGAGTCCTCACTGTGTGGCCTTGGGGGAGAGACACCACCTCTCTGAACTCAAGTTCCACGTGATTGAAACATGAGAAACCCAACACAATAGGACATCACGTGTCCTTTTGAACCAGAAATAACAGAGGCATCGACACTAAGAGTAAAAGGTGACATCAGCACTACCATTTACTGTGTTCTCGCCGTGTACTGTGCACGCAGCACTCTGAGCACCTTGTATGTCTGAAATCTAAGCAGGTTGTTGCAGGACTCTATGAAGATGGCTGTTGTTCCCATTTGAGTGATGAAGGAATTAGGTATAGAGAGCTAAAGGGCTTGCTCCTAGGTGTGGGTGGTAGAGCCAGGAACCTGTGTTCGCTGCCCCTGGAGCTGTGCTGCGCAGCCACAGAGCCGCGTGGCAGCTGTGCGTGCCGTGTGTGCCCGAGTGCAGGTCCCCTCCCCGGGAGGCAAGCTGTCCCCCGTTGTTAGGCCAAGGGTGCCAGTGTTAGGGAGCCACGGAGCTGGGTGTGGACATGGCTCTTCCTGCCTGCTCCGAGGCTGGGAGGTGACCCAGCCTCCAAACCAGGGAGCCTGAGTACCAACAGGTGCAGTCTTGCCAAGTCCACCTGCCTCTCCTCAGGCTCCCTGACGGACTCACACGGCGAGGCGACATCAACCTGCTGATGCTGGGGGACCCGGGGACGGCCAAGTCGCAGCTCCTGAAGTTTGTGGAGAAGTGCTCTCCCATCGGGGTGAGTGTCCCAGTCTGGAGGCAGCTGCAGGCTGGGCCCAGTGGGGCCCTCACGGCGCCCGGGGAGGCCTGCCTCATCCAGAATCCTTGTTCCCCTGGCTGCAGGCCATACGGCAGAGGCTGGTAGGAGGAAGAGAGCCGGCAGCCGTGTCCAGGTGGGGGTGGAGGGTGAGAGGAGCGAGCGGAGGTTGGGGTTTGGGTCTCCAGCTGGCTGTTATTGGCTGTGGACTCAGAGCACGCCCGCTCATCTCCCTGAGGGTGGCTGCTCGCTGAGTCGTGACCCTGATCGCAGGGGCCTGCACTGCTTGACGTGCCTGCACGTCTTAGTCCTCGCCGCAGCTCTGCTGAGTCCCCGTTCCCCTCACTTAGGGAGCGGGGGTTGCGCTGTAGTGTCTGATACACGGGGTCCTCTGTGTTAGGTGGGTCTCAGAGCATCACAGGGGACATGGCTGTGTCTGCTGTGGGCACGGGTAGGGCTGCCTGTGGTGGGCTTGGCATGGGAAGAGTGCCACGTTGTCCACACCAGCACTGTCCAATGGGACTAGCATGTCAACTGGGAATGGGTCATTTAAAATTTTTAAATTTGTTAGCAGCTGGGGCTGGCGCTGTGGCTAAGCCTCCGCTTCCCATGCCAGCATCCCATAAGGGTGCCAGTTCATGTCCTGGCTGCTCCTCTTCCAATCCAGCTCTTTGCTAATGGCCTGGGAAAGCAGTGGAAGATGGTCCAAGTCCTTGGGACCCTGAACCCACTTGGGAGACCCAGATGAAGCTCCTGGCTTCGAATCCTGGCTGTTGCGGCCATATTGAGAATGAACCAGCAGATGGAAGACCTCTCTCTCTCTCTGAGCTCTCTCTGTCTGTATGTAACTCTGCCTTGCAAATAAATAAGTCTTTAAAAAAAATTGCTTGTAGCCGGACAAAAGTAAAGGGAAAAAGGTGAAGATAGTGTTCATAATATATACTTATGGTATCTAAAATAATTCAACATATAGCTTATCATTATTAATTTTTTTAAGATTTATTTATTTGAAAGACATAGTTACAGAGAGAGGTAGAGACAGAGAGAGAGGTCTTCCATCCACTGGTTTACTCCTGATTGGCCGCAATGGCCAGGGATATGCCAACCTGAAGCCAGGAGCCAGGAGCTTCTTCCGGGTCTCCCACGTGGGTGCAGGGGCCCAAGGACTTGAGCCATCTTCCACTGCTTTCCTAGGCCATAGCAGAGAACTGGATCGGACGAAGAGCAGCCAGGACTTGAACTGGCATCCGTATGGGATGCTGGTGCTTCAGGCCAGGGCTTTAACCCGCTGCGCCACAGCACTGGCCCCATAGCTTATTGTTTTTTTAGTTTATTTATTTGAAATGCAGAGTTAGGGAGTGTCAGAGATCAGTCTTGCATCTCTTGGTTCTCTCTCCACATGACTGCAACAGCCATCTCTGGGTCAGCCCAAAACTAGGAGCCAGGAGCTTTATCTGGATCTCCCACTGTGTGACAGGGCTGACCCTCGGGCTGCCATCTGCTGCTTTCCCAGGCACATTAGCAGGGAGCTGGATCAGAAGTGGAGCAGCTGGGACATGAACTGGGGCCCCCATCGGATGCCAGCATTGCAGGCTGTGGCTTAACTTGCTCCGTCACAATGTTGGCCTCAACATAGTTTAATATAAAAAATTAATAATGGGTACTGCACCGAGTCTTGGTGGCCTGTGCATGTTACATGTTAAGGACATGTCATTTGGGACTTGACCTGCTGCGAGGGCAAAGTGGCAGTGTGGAGTGTGCAGGTGACAAGGGGTTCATGGCAGGGTGGCCTTGCCCTGGGAGCCCGGAGTGCCCATCCAAGCTCTGAGGCCAGCTTGAGGCGTGTCTCCCTGCTCTGGGCCTCAGCTCACTGGTGAGCTGAGAGGAGGCTCAGGTGAGCCATGGAGATGACACTGTCAAGGAGAGAACATGTAGGCCAGACTGCAGCTCAGGGCAGCTTCCCCTCCGGCAGGAGAGGCACTGGGTCAGAGCCTTGAGTTGGTTTTGTCCTCTGCAGCCAGCTTGGGGAAGTCACAGCCCCCGGGGCCCCCCGACTCCCTGGGGTCAGGGCTCAAAGCTGGAGCAGCGCTGGGCCCTGACGCCTGCCCTGTGCCTCCCCCAGGTGTACACATCCGGGAAGGGCAGCAGTGCCGCTGGTCTGACCGCCTCGGTGATGAGAGACCCCTCGTCCCGGAACTTCATCATGGAGGGCGGGGCCATGGTCCTGGCTGACGGTGGAGTCGTCTGCATTGACGAGTTTGACAAGGTGAGCGCTGGCCGCAAGGTGGTGGCTCCTCACAGTGACGCCCTGGACTTGGCTGTCACAAGGCACCTGTAACCTGGGAGACCGGCGTGCATTCCCTGGGCCTGTCACTCTTAGGGGATTACCTGTCTAGTCTCTCTGCTGCAGTTCCCTTGTCTGGGGAGCGGGGAGGGGAGAGCCAAGTCCACACAGTTGTCACTGTGGTTAGAGTGGCCCAGATTCTCTGCTGTCCTGGCACGGGGTGGGCCTTGCCGCTGCTCCCTGCCCAGACATGAAATGGCCATTTCTCTCCCCACGCAGATGCGAGAGGACGACCGCGTGGCCATCCACGAAGCCATGGAGCAGCAGACCATTTCGCTCGCCAAGGTGAGGGCCTCCCTGGCCGGCCACCTGCTGCAGCCCAGCCCCGTCATCCGCATGCTGCCAACTGGCGGTGGCCAAGTCCTGTTTGCCGCGTTCCATCCGGGGTTCTTGACTGTCTGCCCCTCTGTCCCCTCTCAGGCTGGGATCACCACAACGCTGAATTCCCGCTGCTCCGTCCTGGCTGCCGCCAACTCTGTGTTCGGCCGTTGGGATGAGACCAAGGGGGAAGACAACATCGACTTCATGCCCACCATCTTGTCCCGCTTTGACATGATCTTCATTGTCAAGGATGAGCACAACGAGGAGAGGGACATGGTGCGTCCGGGGGCAGGGCACGGGTCCAGGCCATTGCAGGGGAGCACTGGCCGGTGCTGGAGTGCGTCTGGGCGTCTGGGGGGGCCTGGGCCCTGGTCCGGTAGATTAGAAACGAGGGTGTTTTCGTAGGGTTATCAGTAGCAGACATTTTGGAACAGAAAGAACTCGGGCTCACATCCGGTTCTCGGGCTGCCCTGCCTCTGCTCTGCTTCCTCTGGTGGGTGGGGCTTTGTTCTCAGGCCTCTGTTCCCCTGTGGTGACAGAATCAGAGTTTGTCCTAATAGCTTGGAGCTTAACAGCCCAAAAGGGAAGAGGACTCCTGCTTGTGTTAAGCAGCTACAGCCAAAGCCCAGGATGGAGTCTTCGGTTTGGGTAGATGCAGTGGCCATCCTAGAAGCAGACACACCCCACCCCACCCCCAGTGGACAGGCTTGAGCCCCACGCACCGGGTGTGGGCAGTGAACAGGAAGTTCTCTAAAGGACGGGCTGGGGCTGGGGCTGGGGCTGGGGCTGGGCCAGCAGGGTGAGCATCCTTAGGTCTGAGTGCCTCGTGGAGTCTGATGCCCGGGCCCCGCGTTGCTTCCTGACTGCCTGACCTTTGTTGGGACCCCAGTAGGAGGGCCTCGGGGCTGACCCAGTGGACCCTCTGCCCCCCAGATGCTGGCCAAGCATGTCATCACTCTGCACGTGAGTGCGCTGACGCAGACACAGGCTGTGGAGGGCGAGATCGACCTGGCCAAGCTGAAGAAGTTCATTGCCTACTGCCGAGCGTGAGTGCTGGACACAGGCCTGGGCGGCGGGCCCTGGGCTTGTCGGGCTCTGTTATGCCTGATTCCACTCTTCTCACATGATGCTGTTTGTTCTTGTTGGTTTTTATTTTATTTTATTTTTTAAGATTTATTTTATTTGGAAGAGGAAGAGAAAGATTGAGATCTGTCCACCAGTTCACTCCCCAGGTGGTCCCAGCAGTAGGGCTGGCCAGACTGAAGCCAGGCGGAGCTTCCTGTGGGTCTCCCACATGGGTGCAGGGGCCCAAGCACTTGGGCCATCCTCTGCTGTTTTCCCAGGCCATTAGCAGGGAGCTGGATTGGAAGTAGAGCAGCACCCATGTGGGAGGTCGACATCGCAAGCAGTGGCTTCCCCGCTGCACCACGAAGCCAGGCTCTCTTGTTTTTTATCTGCGAGGCAGAAAGACAGCTCCCGTTCACTTCCTCCCTAAGTCTACAACGCCCAGGTCGGGTCTGAGTCTGGGAGCCCTGGATTCCAGGCCGTCTTGTACGCTGGTGCTGGAGAAGCCTTGGGGGGTTCCTCCCCCCTCCTGGGCCTCAAGTCTGTGAAGCCTACCACCCAGTAGGCCTCTGGGTAGCTGGGGTGCTGCTGTTGGCTGTTCCCAGGGTTGGGGGCTGTGTCCACTTGGGGGTTGAACAGTGCCACACTGTGCCGGCCATGAGGAGGATGGGGTGAACCCCTGCTGGACCTGCTGCACCTGTGTGTGGACACAGGCAATTGTTTTCAGCCCTGTGTTGATCTCTCCGGGGCCCGCCCACGCCAGCTCCAGTTTCACTTCAACCTCTTCGAGGTGACACGCCCACCCCACCCGAGCAGGTGGCTGTGGGAAGGTGGGAACACACACACGTGGAGTTGGCAGGGGGCCGGGGGACAGGGTAGGTGCCCGAGGTCGCCTCCTGGCCTCACGCCAGCCGCTCCTACCGCCCTGCAGGAAGTGTGGCCCCCGGTTGTCGGCAGAGGCCGCGGAGAAGCTGAAGAACCGCTACATCATCATGCGCAGCGGGGCCCGTCAGCACGAGAGGGACAGCGACCGCCGCTCCAGCATCCCCATCACCGTGCGGTGAGTGCGGGCAGGGCGGGGCCGCAGCTGCCCGGCACAGCGCGTCCAAAGATTGATTTATTTGGAAGGCAGAGTGAGAGAGAGACAGAGAGAGATTGCCCTCTACTGGTTCATCCCCCAAATGCCCACAACAACCAGTGCTGGGCCACACTGGAGCTGGGACCCAGAACCTTCCTCTGGGTCTTCCCCTGTGAGTGGCAGTGGCCCAAGTACCTGGGCCATCATCTGTTGCCTCCCAGGCAAATCAGCAGGGAGCCGGATCGGATGCGGAGCAGCTGGCGCTGGAATTAGGGCTGCACCACCTGTTCCTTTGCTTTGATCTCCGCTCTTAACTCTGCCTCGTTTTTTGAGAGTTTGCAGGGTCTCTGGGTAAGAGTGAGACCTCCCTGGGCTGAATCTGGCCTCAGGCACTGATGAGGTAGAAATGGATTTGGCTATGTGTGATAAAGTAGCTTTAGAGAATGGGAAGTTTATTTCTGTCTTACATAAAAATGTGGAGGTCGGTGGTGGTGGATGGGTGTGACAATTCTTGGGCTCAGCCGTCTGGTGGTCGGGGCGGCTGTGGGAACTCAGCCATCACCACCACATCCTAAAACAGCGGGAGTGGACGGGGCAGAAGGGTTCCCCTTGCAGGACGCGTCCTGAACTCGCCACGTGGTGCTTGGACTGAGAGCCTGCTGGCCGCAAGTTGGTCCCACAGACACGCATGGATGCAGGAGAGGCTGGGAGCGCTAGACTGAGCGAGGGCTCTGTTCTTATGAAGATCAGGATAGCTGGCAGTGCCCACCGCAGTCTTACCCCCTAGGGCACGCACCTCCCAGGTGTCAGTGGCGGGCAGGGGAGGGATGAGTGAGCTGAGGCCACCCCGCGTGTCTCGCTGGCGCCCACAGGCAGCTGGAGGCCATCGTGCGCATCTCCGAGGCCCTCAGCAAGATGAAGCTGCAGCCCTTCGCCACGGAGGCGGACGTGGAGGAGGCTCTGCGGCTCTTCCAGGTGTCCACGCTGGATGCCGCCTTGTCCGGCACCCTGTCAGGTGAGCAGGTGTGGGCTCCCTGCATTTGGGCCGTGTTCCGCTGCTTTGCCAGCTACATTAGCAGAGAATTGGATCAGAAGTGGAGTAGCGGGAACTCGGGCTAGTACCCGTATGGGATGCCAGCATCACAGGCAGCGGTCTGACCCGCTGCGCCACAGCCCCTACCCCGGGCCCTTGGTGCCTAGGCTGTGAGCTCTCGTTCCAGAGGGGGAGATGGAGTAAGGAAGCAAACGGGAATTCACGTGGTTAGGCTTGGGGGTGAATGATTGCAGAGCCAAGTGTGGAGGAGGAGGGGGCGCTGTTCTCATCAGCTGGTCCAGCAGAGTTAGTGGGGCCTCGGGGGCTGGCCTGTGTGAGGGGAGCGCAGGTGGAGGGAATGCCAGGTCAGCAAGCCGGGGAGGGGGTGGCTTGCTCATCGGGGAGACCACCATCAGCCCAAAGTGGAGAGTGTGAGCCCTGCCTTGTGGGGGGCTCCCGGCACCTGCCACAGCTCCAGGGCAGCTGGCTCCCCTGGGAGATCCTGACAGATCCCCCCCTGGCTCCCCTGGGAGATCCTGACAGATCCTCCCTGGCTCCCCTTGGATCGCTCACAGATTCCCTCCGGCTCAGACTTGCTTCAGGACAGGCTCCTGCTGCCCCAGCAGCTGCAGGGGTCCTGTCGAGTCCTGTCGGTTTTCTCCCCAGGGCCGTGCTTGGTGTTCCCGCAGGGCCCCCTGGCGGCTGCACGTGGCAGTGCAGTGCTCAGCCTCTGCCTCTGCACTGCTGGCTCTGGTTCTCAGGCCACACGCTTCCTGGGGTTAGAGGTGCTCCTTCTCTAGGGCCCCCACTGCGGGCGGACGCCCTGGGCCCCGTCCACCTTGCCTGTCGTCCGCAGGGGTGGAGGGCTTCACCAGCCAGGAGGACCAGGAGATGCTGAGCCGCATCGAGAAGCAGCTTAAGCGCCGCTTTGCCATCGGCTCCCAGGTGTCGGAGCACAGCATCGTGCAGGACTTCATCAAGCAGGTGGGCCTCCCGGGCGGCCGTGGCGGCTGCTCCTCTCCAGGGCCCGGCTCCACTCCACGCAGCTCCGCGGGAGCAGTGGTTCTTGTCTAGGCCCTGTGCTGGCCCCCTCTCCCTCTCGGGGACTGCTTCAGTTAGGGGCAGAGGCATTTTCTGTTCATCCCGTGAAGGGGATTGCAGAGGTGGCTGGGTTCTGGTGGAGCTGTGATGGGTTCCCCCTTGCTGGCTTCTCACGGCGGCGAGCAGAGTCGAGTGAGCTCCCCACTCCTTGGGGACGGTGCTGTTGACCCCACAGAGAGGAGGTGGGGCCTTCCAGATGCTGTGGGCCTGAGGGGGCCTCTGGGAGGTGGTGGCACACCTGGTCTACAGAAGTGGGGCCTCGAGAGGTTGGGGAGTCAGGCGCCTGAGTTGCAGCCACAGAACTCGATGAGGTTGAGCTCTGCAACCCTCAGCAAGTGACTTAGCCACTCTGTGCCTCAGTTTCCGCTCCTGTAAAATGGGAGTAGGCGTGGGACCAGCAGCTTAGGGTTGTCAGGGTAGATGAGTTCTTGGGGGAAGAGTCGGGACTGAGACTGGTATGCTGTGGGTCTCAGAAATGATGAGCCTTCCTGGGGTCAGAGGGGAGCACGTGGGAAAGGCTCCCGGAACAGGGGGGTGTGGGCTCCCTGGGGAGGCATGCCTGCACCCAGCTGTGTCCCCACAGAAATACCCGGAGCACGCCGTGCACAAGGTGCTGCAGCTCATGCTGCGACGGGGGGAGGTCCAGCACCGCCTGCAGCGCAAGGTCCTCTACCGCCTCAAGTGAGCCCGCGCCTGCCGCCGGCTGCTGCCGGGAGTCACTGTCGCCGCCGTCACCACTGTCGCCGCCTCCCCACCGCCACCCTCGCCGCCTCCGGCGCATCTGGGCAGTGTGCGTTTGGAATCTGTTGGGTTAATAAAGTGTTGTGTGCTTGGGCGTCTGGGCTTCTGCACGTGGTGGCTCACCCGGGTCTGCCATGTGGGCTCCTGGACAGGCCCTGGAGTTCCACGCCATGGTTTCTTGGTCTGTCCCGTGGGGGTGATGGAGTGGGTGAGACTGCAGCGAGAGCCAGTGTGGGAGTGCCTTTGTGAAGTGGTGGGCCTGCCTCAGCCACTCCCCAGCAGCCTAGCGCGTGGGGAGAATGGGATGTGAGGTCGGCCTGCCCGGATTCACCACGTCTTCTGGGCCGGTTTAAAAATCTGTACTCAGGGCGCCCTGCCGCATGGCATTGTCCTTGGGGTCCACAAGAAAGTGCCGTGGCTGCACAGGCTGCGTGGCTTTGGGTGGGGCACCTCCCTCCTCTGTACCAGTGTATCAGGAAACCGGAGCTTGGAGGGGTCGCCACCTCGTCGTGGGAACAGTGAAAGTTGAGGCTACATTAAAGTATTTTCTAATACACTCTTAGCAGATAAAGGATTCAGTCCCAGCCGCTGTATAGAAATGACACTTGAGGAGCTCAGGAAAAGATTATTGATTTTTCTCAAAAAAAAAAAAAAAAAAAAAAAAAACGGCGCGTCGGTGAGGCGCTCGTCCGTCACGGGGTGTTTTGTCTAAAGGTTTCCCGTGGCACCAAGCACTTGCTGCCTCTGCTGTTCCAGGAAGTGGAGAGATGAGAGGACAGAGCTCGTCTTCCTGTGACTCAGGTTCAAAGCCGTTTCCTTCGGCATTGAGGCGGACGTGGACGGCGCCTGCTTTCTTGTGTGGCTGCGTTTCAGCTTCGTGGCTTTCATCCCGGGCCGTCTGCCTGGGCCCTATTAGCTTTTCATCTTTGCAGGTGGAGAATTGCATCCGTTTCCTCCTTCAGAGTCTATTTCCTGTGATGGTGGCGAGCCGGCCCTCGAGTGCCTGCTCCCTGCAGCCGAGGCTTTGCCTCGATGGTGGCCCTCCCCTGCCGTGGGTGGCGCCCCGGGCACAGTGTTTACAGGAGTCAGGCTCCTCTGCGTGCTGCCTGTCCCCGCGCTCCCTCTGAGCGAGGCGTGGGGTGCGGACGGCCCTGGCCTTGAGGAGGTGCTGTGTGGCCCCCATGGGGGGTGTGACCAGCTCTGGTTTGAGGGTTAGAGGTCTTGGGGGGGGCAGTTGTGCTAAGTCCAGCAGCCTTAGGTATAGGGCGAGGGCAGTGTGAAGACAGGCAGGGGCCAGGAAGACACTGGGCACCTGGGGAAGCTGGGGCCGGCCTCTCCGTGTCAGCAGCCCAGGGTGTGGGCTGCTCAGGCCACCTGGGAGCACTCAATGCCAGAGTGGGGCCTGTAGTGGGAACCTGAGGATCAGGAGCCTAACCCAGGTAGGCCTCTGAGATTTCGGGGTAGCCAGGGGTTCCAGCCCCAAATGGCTGCAGCCTGTGAGCCTCACTGTCCTGACCTGGCCGCTGGAGCCTTGCTGCGGCCGCTTCTGCTCTGGCCATGTGACACTTTGCAGGTGCCCCGTCCTAAGGCGGCCGTGAGCGTGAGGGCGGGGCCTGCAGGGGTGGGGTCAGCTACCCCACCGAGGTTCTGCAGCAGCCCAGCGCAGTGCTGGGCAGGGTGGAAACGACGTTCCTTGCCAGAAGCAGTTTGTGCTTTTAAATGGTTCCATGTTCCGAGTCCTTAGAGGCATTTTAGTGGGACGCTGGAGAATGGGTGACCCGTGCCTCCCCGAATGTGGCTGAGGGCCCTGTGGACAGGCCTGCTGGGGTAGCGGAGGCTGGAGTTTGCTGTGGCTGCCGCGGCCACATACCGTAGACAGGCGGCTGGCACACAGACACTGCCGTCTCAGTCCTGGAGGCTGGCAGTCCCAGGTCCCAGCGCCCGTGGGGTCATCTCTCTGAGACCACTTTCTGGCTGGCTGCTGGCCGTTAACTCCTTGCATCCTCACACCCTCTCACAAGGACACCTGGCACACGGACTGGGGCCCACCCTCATGGCCCCACTTTAACATAGTTGCCTCTTTAAAAGCCTCGTGGTCACATCCTCCGAGGGCCAGGGCTGGGGTGCGGTTCAGCTGTGACAGTGGGGGTGTTAGGCCTAGGGGCACAGGGGACAGTGGGGGGAAAGGAAGACAGACTGCTTTTCCTGCAGGCCACGTCTCCATGGATGCTGAGTGGGAGTGAGCCATCATCCTCCAGAGATGGGGAAGAGCAGAGCTCAGGGAAGAGGGGTGAAGAGAAGCCTGTGGGACAGTGTCTCGGGTCTCCCCCCGCAGGTGTCATCGCTGAACCACCTTGGCCCCCCCAAGCCCCTGCGTCAGTGGAGTCCTGGCCTTCAGCCCTGTCCCGGGGCACAGAGCGGGTGGGAGGGCTCTGGGCCCAGGAGGAGCCCGGGAGCTGCCCCAGGGAAGCTTGATCCCTCCACGTGCTTTTGGGGGAAGGCTTCCTGTCAAGGTGGGGGGTGGTGTGAGCACCCTGGTGGCAGGAGGGGCCAGCTTTGGGTGGGGTTCAGAGCCAGTTAAGGGTTCCCTAGGGAAACAGATGAGCAAGGGAATCAGGCTCTGTCAAGGGTGGTAAACAGGTTGGGCCCAACACCAGGCAGAGGGAGGGTGCCACACCCTAACGCAGTCGGAGACACTCCTGCCCAGCGGCCCAGGGTAACCCTGGGGAGTGAGTGACTCCGCACACTCGGATCACTTAGGGCAGCACCTGTTCAGACGCTTTCTTAAGTGCCTATGTGTAAGTCATGTAGGAACCCCCAACGGGAAAGCTGTGCTGTGAGGTCGTAAGCTCCCTGTCCCTGTAGGTCGAGTGGAGGCCCTCAGGCCACTGTTGTTGGAGGACTTGGTCTTCCAGGGCTGGGGGTCTAGGACTGTCCATGGCAACTACCCAGGGCTCAGCACCGCGTGGTCCCCAGATGCTCGTCTCTCTCGGATGCCAGTTCACGGCAGCCGCTCAGTGAACGCCAGGTGAGGGAGTGAGCAACACTGCAAGGTTTGCAATGAGAAATAGATGCTCAAGACCCATTTATTTAAAGATTTTATTTGGAAAAGAGGAGAGAGCTGGCTTTCATTACCCAGGTAGTCAGCGTTGGGCCGGGTGGAAGCCGGGAGCTGCATTTGGATCTCCCACGTGTGTGCACGGGACCCGAGGACCTGCCATTGACGCTGCTTTCTCGGGTGCTTCAGTGGGAACCTGGATGGGAAGTGGAGCAGCCAGAACTCGAACGGGCGCCCACAGGGGATGCTGGCGCTGCAGGCAGCAGCTTAACCCACGCCACAGCGCCGGCACCAAGACTCCAAAGGTTGTGAGGAGGGACTCAAATGTCATAACCTCCAAGAGGACGCCTGGGCTACCAACCAGGGTGCTCTTGTTAGGAGCCGTCAAGGCTGAGTCTAGCCCTGAGAGTGCCGCCTCTGTCTCCCCACTGCCGGTGCAGTCCCCGTTAATTAGACCTCCCAGCTCCACACTGAACAGCCGTGTGGTGTATCACCCTCTCTGAATTTCATTTTCCCCATGTGTGTCATGGGCAGGGCTTCTCTGCACCGGAAGTCCTGCACCCAGGAGCCCCTCAGGTCTGGGCACCTTAAAAGTGGGACAAGGGCCGGCGCTGTGGCACAGCCAGTGAAGCCTCTGCTTACGGTGCCGGCATCCCATGTGGGTGCCATTTTGAGTCCTGGCTGCTCCACTTCCGATCCAGCTCTCCACTAATGCGCCTGGGAAAGCAGCAGAAGATGCTCCGAGTCCTTGGACCCGTGCACCCACGTGGAAGTCCCAGGAGAAGTCCTGGCTTCATCCTGGCCCAGCTCTGGCCATGGTGGCCATTTGGGGCATGAAGCCGAGGATGGAAGATTCCCTTTCTCTAACTCTGCCTCTCAAATAAATAAATAAATCTTAAAAAAAAAACAAAAACAAAAAAAAACAGTGGGACAACCCTGGGCTGGCACTGTGGTTAGTTGGTTAAGCTGCCACCTGTTGACACCGGCATCCCACGTGGGCGCCATTTCATGTCTTGGGTGCTGTATTTCCCATCCGGCTCCCTGCTAATGGCCTGGGAAAAGGCAGCGGAGGTCGGCCCAAGTGTTTGGATCTCCGCTGCCTACGTGGGGAGACCAGCTGAAGTTCCTGACTCCTGGCTTCAGCCTGGCCCAGCCCTGGCTGTGCAGTGAAACAGCGGATGGGAGATTTCTCTCTTCTCTGTGGCTCTGCCTGGCTCTGACTCTGCCTTTCAAATAAATAAATCTAAAAAAAAAAAAAAAAAAAAAAAAAAAAAAAAAAAAGTGGGACAGCTCAGAAAGTCGTGGTCGGGGGCCAGTGATGTGTCTGACTGACATGTGTGAGTGGTCATTGTGGTACCCGGCAGGGGCCAGCACCCAGGGTGAAAGAGGAAGTGACTGATCCCACGCACAGCGCAGGGGGCAAGTATGGAAATTAAGGTTGCCCCGTCCTGCCTGGCACCCTGAGCTCAGCTTCCTCGATTCCCAGGGGGGTAACGGAGGCGCAGATGGAGCAGGTGTGGGGAGGACGAAGGGAAGGCAGGAGAGTCAGCGGTGCCTGGGGCGGGTGCCGATGCAGCTGTCCCTCCACAGCCACAGGTGACACTGGAAGTCCCTGGGGGCTCAGGTCCCTGACAAAGTGCAGTGCTTCTGTCTGGTTGTAAGCCACGTACCTCCTCCTGGGGGTGCTAAATCCTCTCCGGATGATGCGCTGGGAACGCAGGGTGAATGCCGCGGCAGCCGTTGCTACATTGCGTTGTTTAGGGATGGCGATGGAGTAGGTCTGCTCGTGTTCAGTAAAGTACAGATGCAAGTTTCCTTTGTGAAGTGTTTTTTTTTTTTTTTTTAAGATTTATTTGAAAAGCAGAGTGACCAGGTGGTGGGGGTGAGAGTCTTCCACCTGCTGATTCACTTCCCAAATGGTCGCAACAGCCAAAGCCAGGAGCTGGAAACCCCATCTGGGTCTCCCATGCAGGTGATAGGGGTCAACTACTTGGGCCCATTAGCAGGGAGCTGAATCGGAAGCAGAGCAGCCGGGACTTGAACTGGCACCCACGTGGGATCTCAGGCGATGGCTTAGCTCACTGTGGCTCAGCACCGGTTGGGTGACTCCATGGACGTTGAACTTGCAGGGATGGAGGACCAGCTGCTGTGGTTAATTAGGCACCGTCCCTAGTGTCGTTTTCCTTTGAATCCCAAAAGAAGAGTTTTTTGAAGTGGGCTCTCCGAGGGCTGTGAGGAGGGCAGTGTCCACAAGGGGGCGCCAGAGCACCAGACACCAGGCCCAGCCATGGGCCCCTCTTGGGGTTGGGGGGCTCTCAACAGTGCTTCCCAGCCCCTGCCCTGGAAACCGGGAAACTCCATGACTTGGACTCGGCAGCCCAACTGGCTCGGGTACTCACCAGGGTCTGTGTTTAGACAAGAGCTTCGCGGTGTGCCAGGCCTGGGGAGGGGGGCCCGATGCGCTTGAGTGCATTTCATCTTTACCACCTTCCGGGGCAAGGAGGCGTCCCCATCCCCCCACTCTCAGAGCAGGAAACTGAGGCTCACACGGCAGTGAGGAAGCCGGGCTCCAAACGCAGGGGTGCCTGACCCCAAGTCTCTGCCAAGTGCCTCCGAGAATCAGAGTTGCCTTTGAAGTGATCCTGTAATCTTAGCCCAGGCTGAGAAGCTAGATGCACAAGTCAGACAAATCTCTATGCTTTTTACATTCTTATTTTTGTTTAGAGAATGTAAAACCAAAAGTAAAGTCCGTCCCTTTCCCCAGGCTGTGCCCCACCGTCCGTTTCCTTCCCTGACGACCTCACTGATGGTGTCCTGTGGTGCAGATTCATGGAGTCTTAGAATTTGGCAAGATTTCTGGGTGGCCTGGTCTCCAGGACCCAGCTGCTTCCAGTGCCTGCCTCAGGTTCCTGCTGGCGTCACTGTCGCGCCCTGGCTGAGTTTGAGGGGCCCAGCCACCCCTTCAGAAGGGACTGTCGGAGCTTACGAGGGGGTCTCCTACAGTGGCCGGGATGCTGGGGCCCGCCAGGCTGCACCCGCTGGGAGCCGGGAGAAGCCTGCGTGCCAGAGTCACCAGGGAGGTGTGGGGGTGCTGTGGCTGAGCTCCCTGGCCCTGCAGTGGGCCTGCAGGATGGGGGCTGGGGTGGTGGGCCCCATCCAGGCGAGGAGGACAAAGGCCCGGATCGCAGATCTGGCTGTGAGGGCTGGAGCCCCAGCTCCGGTGTGTGCTCTACAGCAGCTGCTTCTGGCTCCCGGGGCCCCTCTCCCAGGACTCCAGTCTGGCTCCATTGTCATTTTTTCCCTGTTTTTCCTGCACTCTGGGAGGCCAGGACCCTGCTGAGCCTGGTGTCTCTTCCGGGCGTCCAGCACAGAGCGGCGCCCCCACAAAGGAGGCACCCCGATGCCTTTCACCAAAACCCACGTTCCTGTCTCCTTCCAGGCCCACCGAGCAGTCTGTGTCCCTGCCCTCTGAGTAAGCCATGTGACGTGCTCCGGCCGGAGAGGCAGGTGGCAGCCTCTAAGTCTGGTGCGGGACTCTTCCGGCTCCCTGAGCTCCCGGCGACCGCTGGGAGATGACAGTGGGGCCCTTGTGGAGGATGGCGCGAGCAGGACAGATACGGTGCCAGAGTGAGGAAGGAGCCTTTGCGGGTTGCGCCTTTGAGTTTCCTCACATCTACCCCGGCTGGCAGTGGGCAGGGCAGCCGGGGCTGTGACAGCTCTGCCCCGTGCGCTCCGTGGGCTACTGTGACAGGTTGTGTAACCGGGAACAGGGTATTGTTCCCGTCACACTCATATCCTCTCGTGCTTAGTGCCTGGTGACGGGTCTGATCCTGCCAGGTTCAGATGGGAGAGCGTGGCACCCATCACCCCTCTGTGCAGCGTCCATCTGGCCATCGTTTGTTCTCTTGTGTCATGAGGATCATAGTACCTACAACACGGGGTTGTGGTGAGGGCTTGATTCATTAAAGTATGTGAGGTTGTGTTTTTGTTTTTTTTTTTTAAGTTTATTCAAAGGGCAGAGTGAGGGAGATCTTCTGTCCCCTGGTTCACTCCCCAGATGACCACAACAGCAAGGGCTGGGCCAGGCTGAAGCCAGGAACTTCTTCCAGGTCTCCCATGTGGGTTGCAGGGCCCCAAGCACTTGGACCGTCTTCTGCTGCTTTCCCAGGTGCATGGGAAGGGAACTGGGTGGGAAGTGGAGCAGTGGGGACTCGGACAAGCCCTCTAGTTCGAGATGCCAGTGTTGCATGTGGTCACTTAAAGCCCAGCACCTCGCGGCTGGCCCCAGCATGTGGAGTTCTTCGAGGAAGGCCTGGCACGTAGTGCTCGCTCTCGCTCGCTCGCTCTCTCTCTCTGTGTCTGTTGTGGTTATTAAGATTTCTGATTCATTCAACTGGACTCCAGGAATACAGATGACAAAGCATCTTTCTTCCTGCCTTGAAGAAAGATCTAGAAAGTTGGTGGGAGTACAGAGGTCCTTGCGAGAGGGCATCAGTGCCATGGAGCCTTCCAGGAGGACAGGACCCCATGAGGCCCTGGTGTGCAGGTGCTGGGGTGACCCTGGGCTTTGAGATGGGGCCAAGGGGGCTGCGGGCTGTGAGCAGTGGGGGCGGCAGGCACCAGTTATGTAAGCCCCCAGCCTGGGAGCCAGAATTCTGTTTTGACAGAGCTGTTCACAGCCCCCACAGGGAATTCACTCCCAGCAGCAGAGCTGGGTGCGTGGGGGAGGAGCCTTGGAGGAGTCTGGAAGTGTCGCCTCCTGCTTTTCTTGGGGAGGAAGCCAGGAGCCAAACCTCCAGCGCCAACTCCTGGCATGGAGCTGCTCCCTGGCCCGAGCCAAGGTCAGGCCCCTTCCTCAGCTGCTGTGTGTGAGGTCAGGGATGGAACCAGAGGATCGGGCGCTCAGCAGGGGGGAGAGGGCCAGGCGGAGGAAGAGGACGGCTGGGGGCCGGTGGAAGAGGCCAGGCCACCCCCCCCGGCGGCTTCCATCTTGTCAGCCTTGACCTCCGTCCCCCAAGAGGAGGGGCCGCCACAAAGGCCTGGCATGTGGCCTGCAGGACAGAAGCAGTGTGGCCCCTGTGGTCTCAGCAGAGCAGGGAATATCAGGTCATCGCACAGAGAGACCAGGGCCTGGACAGTGGGGTGCTGCTCGCACACAACCTGTCAAGGAGTTCCCCAGGACCTAGACCCCTCTCGTGTGGCACCCTGCTGCCTTGGAGCGGTCGAATCCAAGTGGCCACATCGCTGCCACCAGCTGTGTGAGTGGCCCTACTCCTCTGTCCTTGTCCTCCCACCCCCATCCTCCTCCCATCCCATGGGGCCGTCCCCGCCGTGGAAGGGGCTGTGGCCCAGTGAGGCTTTGTCTGGCTTTTCCATCTGCAGAGCTGAGGGCTGGGCGAACGTGGAGCAAAGGATGCTGGGAACAGCCTCCCCTCTGCCTCCCCACCTGCCTCTTTTCTCAGAGGCAGTGGCCCAGGGCTGGGGCCTGCGGTGGACCCCTCTGCTCTGAGCCCTGCTGGGGGCAGCTGCTGGTGTGGGCTGGGTTTCAGGACTTGAGTCTGGGAAATAGCAAACGGCAGGCCCGACAGCGCCTCTGCTGGGATCAGGCGACTCAGTGTCTGCCGTCCCCGTCCCCGCTCCGCGCGATGGCACCACAGCCCTGCCCACTGCTTCCTGAGATCACATAACTACGCTTCCCGCACTCCCACAGTCAGTGCGCTCACCAGGCCAGCCTGGGCTCCGTGGGGAGAGACGGGGCGCACGCAGCGCGGCCGTGTGGTCATATGGATCGCGCAGGCAGGTGTCCTCTGCAGCTGGCACCGTGTCCCGGGGTGGCTCCCGGCGGAGGCAGGAGCTGCAGCGTGTGTTGGACACTCGCTTCTGGATGCTCAGCCACTTAACGTCTTAAAGAGCAGAGGCAAAAACGAAACGAAACAAACCCCGCCTTTGGCATCAGTCAGCTAGAACTTGGGTGTGTCTTCTCCACGGATGTGGCACAAGGAAGCCCCACCCCCCAGCCCTCCTCCCAGGCCACGAAAGCAAGAGCGGCTTTCAGCTTCCGTATAGCGTTCCCAGGGGAGTGCTCTGATTGGCTCAGCCTGAGAGCAGTCATTCTCTCTGGACCAATCACAGGGCTGAGTCATTTCCAACATCTGTAGCCAGGCAGGACAGGGGGTGTGCCCAGAAGAAGGGGGATGAGAAAGCTTGGGGCACATACGGAGCGTTCACTATGGGACCACCCGCCCCACAGGGAGGAACCGTGACTGTCCACGGGCAGGGTGACCAGTCTCCGATTCCACCACTCATCCTAGGGAGGGTGCAGAACTGCCCCATCTCTTCCCTGACTCTGCTTTAGTGGGGAGGGGGAGACCAAGGCTCAGAAGGGTCGAGGAGCCTGGCAGGCAGCGAGGTGGGAGGTCAGATGCAGGCTGGGTGCTGGGCTGGGCCAGTGACCCTGGTGAGGCCTCTGTCCCGGGGCCCCAGTGCTCCTGTCTGCAGGGTGGAGAGGACGTGCTGACAGGACCGCAGAGAGGCTGCCCTGGGACAGCGTGTGTGACGGGGCCCACCTGGCGCCTGGCCCTTGGGGACCCCTCGCGGTGACCGGCATCCGATGGGTCTTGCAGCCACAAGGCTTCTACAGAACTACTCTCCCGTTGCCATGGTGACCGGCTCCTTTTGGCACTTGGTCTACACAGCAGTGGTTTTGTCCCCAGCCCTCCCACGGCAGCCTTTGTCCTGTCCCCTCAGCCCAGGGCACCACAGGTCTGAGCTGGACACAGCGTGGCTGGGAGAGGGCTCCCTCTCAGCCTCCTGGGACCCCTCAGTTGGCCTCTGTGGCCTGGGCTGGGGACCACTGGCCTGGGTTCCAGTCCTGTTTCCACCACAGGCCTGCTGGGGAGTGACCTCTGGGGCCTGTCTGTGAGCATGGAAAACAGCTATGGGCCTGTCCCCAGACGCAGGAGAAGTCCCAGAGGGGGGGGCCTGCATTGAAAATTGAGGATGCTTGTGGCTCGAAAGCACTGGGCGTGGCTCGTGTGAGATGCGCATTTCCTGTCTGAACTGGAGAGAGGAAAACAGGGAAGCAACACTGGTGGGGGGGGGGGGGCGAGGTCTGCCCTGAGCTCCACATAGTCTCTGGGTGACGTAGGCGCAGATGGAGAGAGCCCACTCGTTCACTCCCCAGAGCGTGCAATGGCCAGGGCTGGGAATCCGGAACCCAGTCCAGGTCTCCCACGTGGGTGGCAGCCACCCAGCTGCTTGGACCATTACTGCTTTCCACCAGGGTGTGCGTCAACTGCTGACTCGGATGCGGGATACTGGCATCCTAACCGGCATCGTTTTAAAAGATGTATTTATTTATTTGAAAGATGGAGTTACAGAGGCAGAGCAGGCAGAGAGAGAGAGAGATCTCCCATCTGCTGGTTCACTCCCTAGTTGGCTGCAACAGCCAGAGCTGGGCTGATCCAAAGCCAGGAGCCAGGAGCTTCTTCTGAGTCTCCCATGCACTTGGGTCATCTTCCACTGCTTTCCCAGCCTATAGCAGAGAGCTGGACTGGAAGTGGAACAGCCAGGACTCAAACCAGCACCCTTTGGCGCCAGCTTCACCCGCTATGCCACGGTGCCGGCCCCTTAACTGGCATCCTAACCGCTAGGGCAAATACCCGGGCCAGCCTCAGCTTTCTGCTGTCTCCCCTTGGGCGCGTCGTGGCCTTGTGCCTTCGCCCCAGCTTCCTGTGCACGCTCAGATCCTGCTCACCGTCGTCCCCTTCCGTCTGCTCAGAGCTGCTCAGCTCCCCGCTGCCCGCCTGGCTCTCTGCTCCCACTCCCCCTCCCCTGCTAAAGCCACCGGGCGGGGCTGCCAGCCTCTCTGGCTCAGGAACTCAGCCTGGGAACTGCAAGCTGTGTTCAGTCCCCTCCAGCCTGTGCAGGGAGAGGAGCCCCCTCTCTGGACCTGGAAGTCCAGGGGCCCCTCCAGAGGGTCAGTTTGCCTCCGAGGGTGGGGGAGGGGCTGTCGGCCCCACCCCAGGCCACCTCCCTCAGAGGCTGAGAGGTTCCAGAAGTTTCCCTGAGCCCTGCCACAGCCTTCTGGTCCCTGACAGATGGACTGCCTCACTCCCAGCCCCTGGAGGACCCAGCCCGTCTGCCCCACCCCCTCCCAGGAAGTCTTTGCGGTTGGGAATGGACCAGGGTCTTGCGCCTAGGGGACGGGCCTTTTGGTGCACGGGTTCTCCTTGGACCAATCAGAACGCCTCATTCCATGGCATAAATTGGCTCATGGTGGGCGCACGACACAGGCAGGACCCATCAGAGAAACCCCTGAGATTTGACAGAGGGACACCAAAGGAGAGAGGGTCTCTCATTTTCTGTTGGCTTGTGGGACGGTGTAAATGGTGCGGCAGCCAGCGGCCATTGGCATGCAGACAGTGCGTGCCTGAGAATGCAGCGAACACCCGAGAGACAGACTGGCAGAGCCATGAGTGCATTTGAGCACCTGGATCCAGCCGGTCCTGAAGGCCATCCCACTTTGGGTTTTCAGTATGTTGCCAAGTAAATTCTCTTCAGCTGAGCGTGAGTTAGAGGATCCTGGCTAAGGATGAGGGAGAGAAGGAGGGAGGGTGGGAAGGGCACCCCCAGCCAAGGGTCACCAGTGGGATCTGGGGGCCTTTCGGTCCCTTTTCCCTGTGTTTGTTCCATTCTAGGTGGGGATCAGGGCGGCCGGCTCAGCAGGCTGGGGGCCTTGGCGTTGCCATGCTCACATGCTTCCAGGTTGGAAGGGGTTGGCCTAGTCCAGTCCCTCACATCCTACTTAGGGAAACAGACCAGAGAGGGAGAGACTTGACCAAGGCCACACAGCAAGTTACTGGTGCTTCCTCCCCACCCTTTCCTCTTCACCACCTCTGCCATGAGAGTAGGGGAGAGAAAAGCTAAAGAACATCCAGGCAGAGGGGCGCAGGTGTGGGCCACTGTCTCCTAGGAACCCCATCATCACCTGTTGGATGCTGAGAGGGTATCCCCTGGGGCTACTGCCTGCTTGCCACCCGTCTGTCCACCCAGCCCCCACCCACCACGCCTCCGTCTACCTGTCCATCCATCCCTCCCTCCCCTACCCGTCTGTCCACCCAGCCCCCACCCCCCACGCCTCCGTCCGTCTACCTGTCCATCCATCCCTCCCTCCCCTACCCGTCTGTCCACCCAGCCCCCACCCCCCACGCCTCCGTCCGTCTACCTGTCCATCCATCCCTCCCTCCCCTACCCGTCTGTCCACCCAGCCCCCACCCCCCACGCCTCCGTCCGTCTACCTGTCCATCCATCCCTCCCTCCCCTACCCGTCTGTCCACCCAGCCCCCACCCCCCACGCCTCCGTCCGTCTACCTGTCCATCCATCCCTCCCTCCCCTACCCGTCTGTCCACCCAGCCCCCACCCCCCACGCCTCCGTCCGTCTACCTGTCCATCCATCCCTCCCTCCCCTACCCGTCTGTCCACCCAGCCCCCACCCCCCACGCCTCCGTCCGTCTACCTGTCCATCCATCCCTCCCTCCCCTACCCGTCTGTCCACCCAGCCCCCACCCCCCACGCCTCCGTCCGTCTACCTGTCCATCCATCCCTCCCTCCCCTACCCGTCTGTCCACCCAGCCCCCACCCCCCACGCCTCCGTCCGTCTACCTGTCCATCCATCCCTCCCTCCCCTACCCGTCTGTCCACCCAGCCCCCACCCCCCACGCCTCCGTCTACCTGTCCATCCATCCCTCCCTCCCCTACCCGTCTGTCCACCCAGCCCCCACCCACCACGCCTCCGTCTACCTGTCCATCCATCCCTCCCTCCCCTACCCGTCTGTCCACCCAGCCCCCACCCCCCACGCCTCCGTCCGTCTACCTGTCCATCCATCCCTCCCTCCCCTACCCGTCTGTCCACCCAGCCCCCCACCCACCACGCCTCCGTCTACCTGTCCATCCATCCCTCCCTCCCCTACCCGTCTGTCCACCCAGCCCCCCACCCATCATGCCTCCGTCCGTCTACCTGTCCACCCACCCTTCCCTCCCCTACCCCATCTGTCCACCCAGCCCCCCACCCACCACGCCTCTGTCTACCTGTCCATCCATCCCTCCCTCCCCTACCCGTCTGTCCACCCAGCCCCCCACCCATCATGCCTCCGTCCGTCTACCTGTCCATCCACCCTTCCCTCCCCTACCCATCATGCCCACCCACCCCCTACCCATTACGCCTCCATCCGTCTACCTGCCCATCCACCCTTCCCTCCCCTACCCCATCTGTCCACCCAGCCCCCACCCATCACGCCTCCGTCCGTCTACCTGCCCATCCATCCCTCCCTCCCCTACCCATCCATCCTCCCAGCCACCCATTAATACTACACATTGTTTGTTCTCAGGACAAACCTGCTAACATGACATACTTAAGTTATTTTCTCCCTCTCCACCCCCCTCCTCCGTCCCACATCCTCTTTCCACATTCTTCCACCCCCACTCTCATTTTTAGGAGAAGACCACTAAATCTGGAATGGGAAGTCTTTTTTTTCTTTCTTTCTTTTTTCTTTTTTTTAGGATTTCTTTATTTACTTGAAAGACAGTTCCAGAGAGAGAGAGATCTACCATCTGCTTGTTCACTCTCCAAATGGCTGCAATGGCCGAGGCTGGGCCAGGGTGAAGCCAGGAGCCAGGAACCATTGCCTGTGTGGATGGAGGGGCCCAAGCACATGGGCCATCTTCTGCTGCTTTCCTAGGCCATCAGCAGGGAGCTGGATCGGAAGTGGAGCAGCTGGGATTCGAACCGGTGCCCAGATGGGATGCCAGCGCTGCAGGCGGCGGCTTAACTCGCTGCTCCACAGCGCCAGCCCTGGAATTGGCAGTGTCAGGGTCAGGGGGTGCCCCTGTTCCACGACCTCAGGCATTTAAGTTTCCTAAACGTCTCCGAAGCCCGTTTTCCTTCACGGCGAAGTGGGGACAAGAGAACTTTACAGGCTGGTCGTGGCAATTCGGCCGAACAGCTGGTGCTGGGTCCCTTCTTGCCTCAGCCGTTGGTGGCGGAGTCGGCGATGTTCAGAGGAGAGGGGAGGAGGAGTCACCGCGAGTCCCCCCCCCCCCCAGGGCCCCACGTTTCTCCCCGGCCCTGGTTCACACGCACACAGGCTGTGCACACTCGAGACCAAGCTGGCGATGCGGCTCGGCTCCAAGCACTTGCGCTGATGTCATGTGACACGGAGGCTTTGCAAGTCTCTGACAAGGCCCCGCCATAAAGGATGTTGGGGGGGGGGGCCTGAGAAATGGGGACTTGGCTTGGAGACAGGCGTCTGAGCCAGATGGACAGGCCCTCCTGGGTCTGGGGAGGCACGCAGAGGGTCTCCAGGGAGTCGTGCTGCAGAGACTGTGCCCTGCCACATGACCTCCTGGCCTCAGCTGGAGGGCAATGGGAGCACTGAGCTACCCGATCTTTGATGCTCGGGGGCTCCAAACTGGTGTCAGGTGCTACAGGGGCTCAGAGGGGAGGGGGCATGGGCCCCTGGGCCACAAAGCCCAGCCAAGCACGGGATGTAAGGCATAGAATTCCATGCCGCAGGTACTCAGCCACACTCGAATCCAGTCTCGTCCCAAGTGGCCGCCACTGGGCTGGAGCTTGCACTGGCTCCCCAGGGACAGAGGAGTACTCGCCTGGCGAGCTGGGTCCCAGCACAGAGCAGGAGCCCAGGGAGCGTGTGGGGGAGGGGTTCACACGCAAGGCGGGGCCTGACCAGCTGCCTCTGGGAGGGGGCAGGGGAAGGGACACTCGGCCTGGAGGCAGGAACTCCGGGAAGGTGACCTGTGCCCTCGCCTGTTTCCAGGACACTGTGTGGAAGACAGATTGGCTGTGCGCTGCTGGGCCTTGCAGCTGGGGCCTGGGGGAGGCGTGGGGCTGCCGGGGCTCAGCTCAGTTCCCGCCTGGAACACAGAGCTCCCAGCCTGGCGGGCTGCTTACCACGTTCTGCACGGCGCTGTGCCGGTGTGTCTCACAACAGCTCTGTCCTGTGCGTGACCCCTGCACTCGGTTCACAGAGGAAGAGAAGTTAAGTCACCTGTTTGGCGTGGAGGGGGCGGGGTTTGGAGCCGGGCCACAGGTGTCCCGGCAGCAGCAGGTGTGAGCAGAGTGAGTGGGTGGGTGAGTTGGTTCCCAGGGTGCATCAGGGAAGGCTCCCTGGGAGAGGCGCCATACAGCTAACCTTGAGGGCTGGGAAGGATCGACGGAGAGGAGCAGCAAGGGTGCCCCAGCACCCAGTGGGTGTGGCTCGCACAAAGCCACCTCAGGGCCCCTTGCCCCTTGGCCAGCCAGCATCCGTCTCTCTCCTGGGAGGAGGCAGTGGTGATGGCTCGAGTACTTGGGTCCCTGCCACCCATGTGGGAGGCCCAGTCTGAGTCCCTGGCTCCTGCCTTTGGCCTGGCCTAGCTGCAGCCATTGCAGGGTCTGGGGAGTGAACCAGCGGATGGGCGGGCTCTGTGTGTCTGTCTCTATCTCTCTGCCTTTCTGGAGGTCAGACAATAGTCGCAAATCAGTCTCACTGGACGAAGGTCGATGAGCTGGCCGGCCAGTTCCTTGCAGAGGCTCCGGGGGAATCTGTTTCCGGGCCTTTCCCAGCGCCCAGACCACCCGCGTTCCTTGGCTCGGGGCCCTGACCACATCTCCAGAGCCGGGAGAGGAGCATCCTCCAGTCAGGTTCCATCAGGACAGCCCTTCCTCTGTCTCCGACCCTCCTGCCGGCCTCTCTAGTGCCCCTGCGGTTACAGTGGGCCCCCCGAAGACCCCAAGCCGTCCTGAATTCTGTTCCACCTGCCGCGTCCCCTTTGCTGGGGAGGGTTCCGTATGCACGAGGTCTAGGCCTTCAGACATGGACATCTTGGGCGTCCTTGTCCGCCATCACAGAAGCCCCAGCGGGCTCCCTTGGTTTCCGTGTCGGGGTGCCAGTGTGGACTCTGCCTACTCCCTCTGGTCCAACTTCCCAAGAAGGAGGTGGATGATGGCCTGGGGCCTGGGGTCCCTGCCCAGGGCGGGGGGTCCTGGCTCCTGGCTTCGGCCTGGCCCAGCTCCCGTTGTTGCAGGCATCTGGGAAGTGAATCCATGGGTGTGGGGATCCCTCTGTCACTCTGCCTTTCAAGTGAAGGTCAGTGGCGGTCACATCAGTGCTGCGGCCACTGTGAGAGCTCAGGAAACCTTGGCCGAGTTTAGTAGAACAGGGGGGTGGGGGAGGGAGGGGAATTGGTGGGAGGGCTTGTTGGGGGGGGCGTGAGGTTAGGGGGTGAGCCTGCCAGGGGTGCGAGGGGGAGGCAGCGGAGGGAGAAGAGGGCACAGCCGGGGTCTGCCCGGCTCCAGCGAGAGATGCCCATCACGAGGTACCGACTGCCAGCCAGCTGCTCTCAAAATAGCCGCCCCTGCTGGGCTGCGGCAAATGGAGACCAGGGCTGGGACTCCATCTGGACGCGGCCTGGGCCCCTCCTGGGCTCTGGAGCAAGGCCCCGTGACCTCCGCAGGGGCTGTGGGGGGTGTGGCTTGCCTGCGTGGAGCTGGGGCAGGTGCAGGGGCGGCCCTGTGATAACGGAGATAATAGCCGTGATCATCGTCACGAGGCGCAGACAGCCGGGTGTCCCACGTCCGTCCCCCTTCCTCCTTGGCCAGAGCTCAGTCGCACTTGGGGCCGCGGCAAGCACTGACTTCTGACCAGTGAGGTGGGAGGGGGCTCCCCGGGTGGACTTCCTGTTGGAAACCAGAGGAGGACCCTAGATCCTGGTCCCCCCAGCCTGGGTTTGCTCCAAGCTGTGAAACAGAAGAGCTGACCGGACCCTGGCCGCAGGTGGTCTGGGCCACGGGGGAGAGGCAGGGCGTGTGCTCAATGCTTGGTTTCAGCCGCGGGGGCTGCGTGGCTGCTCAGAGCGTGGCCGTTCCATCCGGGCTGGCTGCCGGCCCCCAGCCTGGGGCCACCCAGGGCAGCGGCGGCGTGCCTGGTTTGTCCTCACCTCCCTCAGTGCCTGGCAGCCCCCGTGTTTCCTGGCTGAGTGAATCTGTGTGTCTCCGGTCAGCAAACACCATCTTCGTGCCAGGCTCTGATCTAGGCCCAGGAACAAATTGGACCCATAAAATGCCAGCGGGGACTGGCAGATAAGGCTACGGGGGGGGGGAGCAACGGGAGCAGAGGAGCCCTCCTGGGGGCGGGGTGTGTGCCAGGCTGCTGCGGGGAGAGGAGCCCCTGCCGTCTTCCCGCCGAGGTGGGCCCCTGGGACAGGGTCCTGGCCAGAACGTTCTAGCATCTGGGCTCCCCACCGAGAAGGCTCTGTGTCCACTCTGGCCTGGCTTGAGCACTGTCTCTCATGAGACTTTGTCCATTGCCCCATCTTGCTCTCTGTTTCCTGCACTCCAACTGCTAGGTACCCTGGAAATGAATGAATGCATGCATGCATGAATAGGTGAGGGCAGCTCGGGGCGCAGTGGGCGAGGCAGACACAGCCTGCCCAGCAGGTGCCAGGTACCTCCCTGGGGTGTAGCGTGCGCTGAGGGGCGGGTCTGCCCCCTCCCTCGGACTGTTCTGCAAGCTGCAAAGAGCAGAACACCAAGGAGCCTTTCTACCTGCTCCTCTTCCCTGGTGGGCCTGGGGCTCCCCACACTGCCGGGGTCTCCACCATGTGCACAGGGAACCCCCTTTTCCATGTGGGCTTGCACAACTCTCCCCTCGTTGATGGCCAGGAGTCCATTTCCTTTCTTCCCCAAGAACAGCCTGTGGGCGGCTTGTGAACTCTTTAGGATGAAAAAAGTGGTCCATGGGCCGGTGCCACTGTGGCTCACTAGGTTAATCCTCCGCCTGCGGTGCCAGCATCCCATATGGGCGCCGGTTCTAGTCCTGGTTGCTCCTCTTCCAGTTTAGCTCTCTGCTGTGGCCCGGGAAGGCAGTGGAGGATGGCCCAAGTGCTTGGGCCCTGCACCCACATGGGAGACCAGGAGCAGCACCTGGCTCCTGCCTTCGGATCGGCACAGCTCCGGTCGTTGCGGCCATTAGAGGAGTGAACCAAGGGAAAGAAGACCTTTCCTTACTCTGTGTTTCTCTCTCACTGTCTGTAATGCTACCTATCAAATAAATAAATAAAAATCTTTTAAAAAGCCCTTCCTATTGGATGCCTTTCCTCTGGACTGGCTCCCTTTGTTATCAGGGTCCCCTTTATTAAAAAAAATAATAATAAGTGGTCCAAAAAATCCGTGGGCAGGCGGCCATGGGCAAGGCCAAGGCACCAAGGCCTTGGAGCCTGGGAGAGGAAGGGCAGCAGCCGGCCTGGTGTGGCCCTGCCGTCTTCATGGTCCTGTCCCCCCATCCCTCCGGACGGGGCCTGCGGGCTTGGCACCTGTGCCCAACAAGCACCCGTGGCATGGCCCGGAGGTGTCATTAGGCCACCAAAAGCAGCAGCTCCCTTCCGGGTTCCCCCCTCCTCCCACATGTGCTGGGGCACACTTCCTATCTCTCCTCAATGCCTTGGGGTCCCACGATGTTTACTCCAGGGGCCAGTGGAGGGGTCAGCGTGAGGACCCCACAGCTGACCACCTGGCCTGGGATGGGTCCCTCACTCGCTGTGTAACCTGGGAAAGTTCCTGGCTCTCTCCATGCCTCAGTTTCCCTTTCTGGAAAATGGGGATTAACAGAGCGCTGCCCAGTGTGGGGGCTGTGAGGGTGCAATGGGTGATGTGCCTGGAGAGCCTGGCCTGCAGGCTGCTGCCTCTCCCAGGAGTCCTGGCTGCTCTGCAGAGGCCACCCCCTCCCCCACTGCTGGAGTCACCCTGGAGCCCATGGCTGACCACGGCGCTCTTCTCTCCAGGCCCCTCCTCCTTCAGTACCCGAGTGAGGTCCTGCAGAGCCCCAGATTCCGGAGAACCTGGGAATGGGGGTCCTGGCCCTGTGGCGGATGTGGCCTAGTGTGGGACAAGACAGAGATGACCAAACAGGTGCAGCAGTGACGGAGGGCATCATAGCTCTTGTCCCAGTAATGCCACGGAGCAAGCAGCCCCAGCACCAGAGGCTGAAGCAATTGTCATTTACTCTCACGCTGGTCTGCAGCTTGGCCAGGGGTCCACCGAGCCCAGGACGCTCCCTGGGCCTCTCAACCATGGACACTGGGCTCCCAGAAGCTGCTTGGTCCTGTGTCTCCTGTAGGAGACATCCTGCGATGTCTCCTAAGACCCATGCTCAGGGCTGGGGCCCTCTCACTTCTGCCCACGTGCATTGGCCAGAGCTAAGCGTCACGGCCAAGTCCAACATCAGGGGGGTGGGACAATAACTGCCTCTAGTGGGAGCCACAGCAGAGCTGTCAGAGAGCAGGGGCTGGGAGCAGGGAGCTCCAATCTCTGCAGGGAACAGAGGTGCCGAGGCAGGGGCTCCCAGAGGCGTCCCCATCCCTGGCGTGAGGTCAGCCTCTTTCGAACTGGCTCTTGCTCATGCCTAGACCAGGAGGCGGAGAGCCAGCCGTGCAGGGTTGAAGACATTCTAGGCAGGAGGACGAGCGAGCCCAAAAACCCAGGAGAAATGCGCTGCTACGACTGGGCCTGCGCAGAGGCGGGTGGGCCAGCTGGCTGCTGCTTGTCACCTCCTGCAAGGCCCAGACTCCGGCCGCCTCTCGGCTCTGCTCCTGGCTCAGCCCACACTGTCTGCCTGGACCGCAGCTCTCCCATGCCCGCGCTTGGACACTTGGGGGCCAGAGAAGTCCTGTGATCCAGGACTCCCTGCGACAGGATGGGGACTTTATAGTGGGTCTTGCACTAAGAGCACGGGCGGAGCCCCACCTTCTACGTCACCGTCACCGTGACGGCCACGCTAGCCTACTGGTGGGCGAGGAAGCTGTCCCTGGTGGCGGGATCGACAAGAAATGTACAGAATGACCTCGCACCTGCAGCGTTCCCAGTGCTCACCGCGGCCGCCCCTTCCTCTCTACCACTCCCCACAGCCTTTGCACCCCTCTCCTTCCCATATACACACAAGCACCACTTTTATTTTGGGGCCATTATCCCACACCCCTTATGGCTGCCAAAACCACATGGGCTTGGGGCTGGGGCTGGATGGACAGATACCTCCCCTACTTGTATGTCTCCAGTGTGTGATTGGAAAACTCTTTTTTCCTGAATAAAAAGGATTCTACTAAAAAAAAAATGATGCCCATGTCCCACATGGCCAGGTTACCAAGGTTACCGCCTACCAGGGTGGCTGGGTCCCAGCACTGCTCCCGGTTCGGTTCCAGCTTCCTGCTGATGCACAGCCTGGGAGGAGGCGGGGCGGCTCACGTACCTGGGCCCCTGCCACCCACGTGGGAGACCCGGACCAGCTCCTGGCCATTGCAGGAACTTGAGGGGTGAACCAGTGGTTGGGAGAGCACACACTGTCTCTCTGCCTCTCAAATCATAAATAAATACAAATTAATCAACAAAATCTACTGATCTCAGACGTGTCCCTTTCTGTACCCCAAACTGGGTGAAGTTCTGGGGGTTCAGGCGTGGCCCGGTCAGCACCCCCTCCCTGGACACCCTGCGGGATGAGCGAGTGCCAGCGCAGGACGTGGCGAGAAGAGCGACCCTAAGCGTTCACCGAGCGCGTAGCTCGAGTGTCCACCACGCTCTCCCTGGAGCCCACACCTCTCACTAACAGGGCGGAGGCGCCAACCACATCCACCTCTGGGGCTGCCACTGGCTCCCCTGGCGCTACCCACAAAGGGACAAACACACGCGTGCAAAATGGCAGGTGGGGTGGGAGGTTGTAACAGAAACGAAGCAGCGGGAAGGAGAGAGTAGGGGAAGGAATGGCGGTTTCTATTGTTCGTGAAGTTTTACTATGGGAGTTTAGGGGTCAGAGCCATGAACTTGCACATCATCCCATCGTCACCTAGCGTGGCTGCCTGGCTTCACTTATCCTGCACCTGCTCCCCCTGCCCCCACACCTGTGACTTTAAGCCTCTCTGAAGAGGGGTCCTACACGGAGTGTGAGCAAGTCTCCAGGGCGGGAGTGTTCTGGGTGGCAGGAGACCAGGGTCCCAGCTCGTGGGGCGGGGTGGGGGCGGCGCTGAGGCTTGGTGGATCTGACCCGCAGCTGCCAGGGGCAAGAGGAGAGGTGCTGACACAGACGAGGGGCGTGCACACAGGCAGGGGAGATGGAATCGAAAGGGACGCCTGTTTGGGTGCAGAGACATTTTTAAATCCACGCGCAGCTTCTCTGTGACACACACTGGGATGAGCTGCCTGAAGACCCTCACACGCACGAGTATCCATGCGTTTCCCACCACCGTGGGCAGCCTGTGGCCTCCAGAGCCTCCTCGGAGACACGGCCCCTCCTGAGCTGATTACACCCCAGACTGCCTGTCCCTGGGTCCTTGGGAGCTTGGGGGCCACCTGTCACTCTGCAGCAGGGAGGCAGGCAGCTGGGGCAGCCCCCAGACGCCCCCTCCTTCCTCTTCTCCCACCCACAGCCGTCACCCTTCCTCGGGGCTCCCAGTCTGTCCTGCGCCACCCAGACATCAGTGTGGACGGCTGCAGTGAAGGAGCCGGAACCGGGCTGTCCGGCCCCAGCCGCCGGCCTCGGTCCCGCCCCTCCCCCACCCGGCCTCCGTCCCAAGTGGAGATTGGGGTGGAGCAGAAAGAGTGGCTGTCCCTCCCCTCTTCCCAGTGGCGACCTGGGGACTGGCAGGGCAGACGGAGCCCCAGGGCCAGCGTGAGTACCACAGGTTGTGCCCACGGCTTTGCTCTCTGAACAGCAGGGTGGGGATAATGGAATCCACCCCCAGGGCTGCTAGAGAATGAAGGGAGGGAGTCTGAGCCCCCCCCCCAGCTTTGCCTCCTCCCTAGGTGGCCTCGTTCCACCTCTGAGCTGCTTGTCCCCAAGAGGGGGCCAGAACACTGCTTCGCCTTGCACCTGGAAGGTGGCGGGGGTGGGGTGCTGTGCTGCCCCTTCGTCTGCTCCTCCTGAGCCCAGGGCAGCAAGGACGCCCCCCTGCCCCCTGCTCTCCTCCCGCTCCTGCTTCTGCGTCTCTCTGTCTCGGTCACAGCACGGACCTTGGGGGGGGGTGGGAGGCGGTCCCGGTGTGTGAGTGAACGAGGGGGGCTCAGGTCTCCTGTGGAGACCTGCGGGCTCTCCTCCCCCCTTTTCCATGTCCGGGGCCGGGTGAGTGGGTGTGGGGGATCTGTCCATTCCTCCACGCACCAGACACCCGGGAAATCAAAGAGCCGGAAAGCAGAACACACACTCCAGTGACAGGGTGCAGGTGAGTGCGTGAATGACCGACAGGCAGGTGACGGAGCACATGAACAGAGCCTTTGTGGGGCCCCCTTATCCCCTCTTTCCTGCAATACCCCCTCCCCCACGCTGCACCCCAGTGCCGCCTGGGGTCCCTCCTCTCAGCTGCCAACAATAGACAGCACCCCACCCCCGCCTGTCACCTGCAGCCCACCTGCAGCCTAAGGATGCCTTCAGGGGGTTGCCTTGGCAACCGTAAGTTTCCAGTGGAAGCAAAAAGTTCCTTCCAGGGAACAACAGGGGGGAACCAGAGGAGAGGGTTGCCAGGGCAACAGGCATCTTCGAGTCCAACTTGGTAGGACTCAGCATGGGGGATTATCCTGCGCAAGGCAAGGGCACACGGCCCCTGGCTGGGCAGTGCTGCCAAGGCCAAGGCCAAGGCGGCCCCGAGCTGGACTCTGGCTGGCAGCTGCTTCAGACACCTATGGAGCGGCCATTGCCCTGTTTCTGGGTCTCACCCTGTGTGGTCCCCGGCTACTCCACTCGCTGGTGGGGGGCTGGGTTCTGCTCTCTGTCCCTGCCCGTGTGCCGCCCGCCTTGGTCCACTCTTCCGTCCCTGGTGCCCTGCAGAAGCTGACCGGGCTCTGAGCAGGTGCTGGAAGTGGTTCCCTGCGGCTTGGCAGTTGCTCAATAGACAGAAAGTAGGGGCTCCCCATCCTCCTGAGAGGCCGAGGTCCTGGGGACTTCCTGAGAGCCCCTTAGAGCGCGCCTGATCCTGCAGGGCCACCCGGCTGGGCCTGACTCGGGCCAAGGCCCCTACCTGGCCTGGCCTGTGGCTGACCCCAGCGTCAGCCCCTTTCCCTTCCCTCTGTGGCTCCTCCGGCTCTTGTGCGAAAGGGGCAGGGTTTGGGCTCAGGTTAGTGCTGAACTTGGAGCTGTCTTTGCTGGCAGGGAGCCTTGGGCTGCACGTGCCACCAGCCGCACGCGCTCTGCCTCGGTCCCCTGCACTGTGGCACCCCAGCGACTCTGTTCCCTCTGTGGTCCTCAGCTTGGTGCGGCCCCTGGGTCTTTGCACCTGCTGACCCTCCCCTCTCCTGCCCGGGCCCGGATCCCTCTCCCTCTCTAAGCCTCTCCCTCCCACTGGCCTTGGGCACAGCCCTCTTTTCCTCTTCTCTCATTGCTGGGGCCACACTTGTTGGAGACTGTGTTGCGCCTGTGCCGTGAGTCTCTGCATCAAGACAGAGGCTCCACGTGACAGACACTCTCTCTCCTGCGTTTCCCTGAGCCTGGAACAGAGCCTGGCGGGCCTGGTGAACCTGAGTTGAGCGAATGGGCAGGTGGCCACTGTCCCGGGAGAGGGACACTGAGGACCATCCTTGAACCTGGGGACAACGAAAGCCTGGGGACACAGTGGCTGTGATCCCGCGCCTTTGACTTCCTGCCTGGGGAGCACAGGAGAGAAGCAGCAGCGGGGGGAGGGGCTCCGCTCCTGCTCTGCGGTCTTGGTCATGGTCATGGTCGCCGTCAGCTCTGCGTGTTTGGTGTCACAGGACGCCCTCCACCCATCCTCCGGGACCGTGGTGCCGGCGGGGCCAGTCCTTGTGCAAATAGAACGTTTTTAACGGCTTCTGCCACTTGTGGAATTTGTTCTCGCTCAGCAAATATTTACGTTGCCTGCGGAGCTCAGACCCGGGAAGGCACAGGCACGTGTCCTGACTGTTCCACACACGTGGTCCTACCGGCCGTGTCCTCGGCCCCACCTGAGCCCCTTCACCAGCCTGTGAAGCAGGTGTCTCCCATCCCCACTTGGCAGATGGAGAAACTGAGGCAGAGCTGGGGGGGGCTGCTGGCGGTGATGCTGAGGGCGGAGCTTGTGCCTGTCCTGGGTGAGGGGCGGCTGCCTGTCCCCAGGGGAAGGCGCTCTCCCTGGCCAGCTTCTGCTTCCAGCCTCCTGCTCTGCTCCTCATCATTCCCAGAGCCCCGCGCGCCTGCTCTGTGGTCTGTGCACACGGCAGGGCCCTCGTGTCTCTCAGCCCACTCTCCCTGGCCTAGCCAGAGAAGCCTGGCCCCACAGTGCCCGCCCCGAGCTCCGTCACCTCTGCTGTATCCCAGGATGTCCCTTCCGACGTGACAGCACACAGACGGGGCGGGGTGGGGGACAGAGAGAGAGAGAGAGAGGGGCGGAGTTGCAGATGGGCTGGGAAAGACAGAGCTGCTTGGGACAGTCCCCTCTGGGGTGCAGCCACTGCCTCCCCTCCTTTCCCAGGCACCCCCACCCCTCCCTCTTCCGCCACCTAGCAGCACCACACCTCCGTCCCCACAGGACCCCGGCAGACACGTGTGAGACGGGGCGCCCTCTGCTCTCCCTGCCGCCCACCCCACCCCTCCCCAGACGCCACCCTCAGCATCTCGGTGCGGGGCCTCTCCAGGGCTTCACCCCGGCTCCAGCACGGGGTCCCCAGGGGCTCTCATAGGGTAAATATTTATAGCACGAGGGTGTCCTGGGGAATGTCCTACCGCCCGAGAAGCAAACAGCTGTCACTGAAGGGAACAGGCCCCGAGCAGCCCCCTCCCGCCTGCTCCTCTCCGCTGTGTTGCCGGGAGCAGGGCTGGGGAAGCAGGAGGGTGGGAGGGCATGTCTGGGAGATGTATCCAGGGACCCAGGCCCTCAGCAGGCCAGGGGCCACCATAGAGGACCCCGTGGCTGCGGAGGGAGGACAGGGCCCGGAGGTGGTGGAGGCCTGTGGGGGAATCCTGGCTCCGTCTCCTCTCGCTCTGTGACTTTGTGCTCCACCTCTCTGGGTGGGTTATTGTGCTCTGTGTGGCGATTGCTACTTCCTGGAGCAGAGCAGGGTTTAAGCTCATGAATACAAGGTGTAGAAAAGCGGCCGAGCCCACCCTGAGCCTCTGGACACCCCTGGCTCCCGACCTTCTCGCCAGCGGCTGGCACCCTCGGGGGAGGAAAGCATCGGCCCCGCCCTCCGCACGCCGGGTGCCAGCAGCAGCTCTCAGCTGCGTGTCCTGGAGACAAAGCGGATCTGTTAGTATCATCAGTAAGAATGGTTCAGGGCTGGTGCTGTGGCGCAGCGGGTTAAGCTACCGCCTGTGACGCCTGCATCCCCTATGGACTCCAGTTCAAGTCCCGGCTGCTCCTCTTCCCATCCAGCTCCCTGCTAATGTGCCTGGGAAAGCAGTGTAAGACGGCCCAAGTGCCTGGGCCCCTGCACCCATGTGGGAGACCTGGATGGAGTTCCAGGCTCCTGGCTTCGTCCTGGCCTAGCCCTGGTCGTTGCGAATACTTGGGGAGTGAACCAGCAGATGGAAGATCTGTCTCTCCTTTCTCTGTAACTCTGCCTTTCAAATATGTAAATACGTTTTTTGATTTTTATAAACAGGATGATTTATTGAAAGGCCATGTGAAAACAGTGCTGGCTGGTGGATCCTGGAGACAAGGCCCACGCAGGAGGAGTAACTCGGGCGGGAGCCGAGATGCTTGGAAAAGCAAAAGGCGGGGGAAGGGCTACCTGGCACTGGACAAAGTGGTCCTGCAGGTGACAAGGGCCCAAGGACTCCCGCTGGGCCTAGCCGGGCCAGCCCCAGGCAGGGTTGAGGCTGTGCTTGGGTGGGGGGATCGGCCATGGCGCTCATTGTGGGGACTCAGAACCAGGTGCTTCTGGCCTCTTTGTGGAAGGAAACGGATCCCCCTTGGGAGCCTGCAGCCCTCCTGACACCCCGAGTCTCACCCACCCACCTCCGAGTGAGACTTCTGATCTGCAGAGCCACATCATGGTGGATCCGTTTGTGTGATCTGAGCCCTGTGGGGTCACCTGTTACCAGCAGCAACAGGAAATGGGCGCACCTGCACCACCCAGGTTCCCGGGAGAAGCGGAGACCTTGACTTTGAGACTCCCTTTCAGGCAGGAGCCTGTGGCCGTGAGCAGTGCCCCCACCCCGCCCTACGCCATGGCACTTGGGTGTTCAGGAAGGTGCGCAGCCCAGTGTGGCACCGGGGGCGGGGGGGGGAGGGTTACTGATGATGCAGGGATACTTTGCGGCATTTCAGGACCCTAAAACCCCTCACCTGTCACTCTCCCGGGCCCTGGCAGGGCAAGGGGAGACCCCGTGTGTGCCCCAGGTTGAGGAGCTGTAACAACTGTTGGAGGGAGAGGCCTAGTGCCCGCCCACCACCCCGCCCCAGCACATTGGAATGCAAACTGTCTCTGTCTCATTATCTCAGCAGCGCTCGGCGGGGTTCCTTTTAGCTGTCAGCCTCCCAGGGTGCGGAAAATGAGGTTCAATTACACACAGCTTCTGGGAGCGGGGTTGCCCAGTGTGCCCGTCTGCACACACCATCCCCCCCCCACCTCTGCCATCTCCTACTGATGCAGTGTGGACCCTCCAGGCCCTGGGGGCCCCGCAGAGGCCCCCCCAGAGGAAAGGGAGGCCAGGCAGGTGGGGGGGTCTTGCTTGGGGTCACACAGCTCACCTGGGGCAGCTCTCCTGGTGGGGTCCCAGCTCCCGGTCTTCTCGACTGTGGCTGCGCCCAGCTCTGAGCCTGGCAGGGATTAATCCGAGGCCCCGAGTCGGTGGGGACGCGCGCTGAGGGGGACGCCAGACTCGGGGTGCTGCGTGCTTCAGCGGTTCACATGCAGTGCCCCGCCAGTCCTCGCCCTACTCCATCCTGGGATGAGTTTTCACTGTTACTCCCAGTTCACAGATGGGAAAACTGAGGTTGGGGGTGAAGTGTCTTGGTCTGCTTCCTGCTGCCATAGCAGAAGCGGAAGTTACCAGCAGGAGAGGTTTGTGCGGCTCACCCTGTGGAGGCTGGGGAGGCAAGGAGGGAGGGGCCGCCTCGGGTGAGGGCCTTCCCACGGCCCCACGCCCTGCTGGAAGGCAGAGGGGCAAGGGAAGGTGGAGAGGGGGCTTGCTTTTGTTACAGTCATCTGCTCCCTGCTAAGCGACCCACTCCTGTGCTGACCTACCGACTCCTGTGTTAACTAACCCGCTCCTCTGTTAACTAACCCACTCCTCTGTTAACTAACCCACTTCTGAGATGACCAATCCACTCTTGACATAACCAGTCCTCTCCTGTGCAACCAACCAACCCCTGTGCTAACCCACCCGCTCCTGGGATAACTCACCTGCTTCTGGGATAACCCACCTGCTCCTGGGATAACCCATCCACTCCTGGGATAACCCACCTGCTCCTGGGATAACCCATCCACTCCTGGGATAACCCACCCGCTCCTGGGATAACCCACCCGCTCCTGGGATAACCCACTCATTCCTGGAATAACCCACCCACTCCTGGGATAACTCACCCGCTCCTGGGATAACCCACCCACTCCTGGGATGACCCACCTGCTCCTGGGATAGTGGCACTACCCCTTTCTCCCCGCCCTCCACGGCATGGGGACCAGCACTGTTGTACAGAGGCTCAAGTTTCCAGCACACAACTTTTGGGGGGACAGGGTGCACATGCGAGCCACAGCGCCGAGTGAGGGCACCCACAGAGCCCCGTGCACAGGGCTGTGCACCTCAGATTCCTCTCTTAGTTCTCCTGGCACCCCCACCCCGAGAGAATAGGCTCAGAGAGGCTAAGGGGGGACCCGAGCACCCACAGCAAGGGCACAGAGGAGCTGGCAGAGCCCCGTCTGGCTCTGGGTCTCAGCTCCGGCCCCTGCTCATTTTGCTTTTCGTCTCTCAATGTCCAGGAGCCCAGCCAGCAGCCACTCCAGGCTCTGCCTGCCACCCGTGATGGCCTCCGTCTCCCCGTTCCTACTTGCGGGGGGAGCCAACCTCCCGTAGCACCCCCTGCTCAGCCGCTCTTCTCTCCCCAGCCCTCCCCAGCCCTCCCAGGAAAGGGTCCACTTCTCCAGCCCTGTACCAGGGGCGGCACAGGTGGGCTGTGCTTGCCTGGGTGACCGGCCCCTGGCACTGCTGGGATTTGCCGCAGGGCAGACAAGAGCAGGGCAACAGCGTGTGCCGCAGACCCGCCCCCACTGAGCCCCACCCCTGCACCTGGAGCAGACCAACCCCCGCTGAGCCTCACCCCTGCACCTGGAGCAGTCCCAGCCCCCTCTGAGCCTCACCCCTGCACCTGGAGCAGACCCGGCCCCTGCTGAACCTCACCCCTGCACCTGGAGCAGACCCGGCCCCCGCTGAGCCTCACCCCTGCACCTGGAGCAGACCCACCCTGAGACCATGAAAGAGACAGATGTCATTGCCAGGCGCACTGGGGCGGGTGCTGGCCAGATGCGTGTTCACGTAGGCAGTGGGGAACCCCACCCCAAGTGCACTCAATGTCCCTCCAAACACCTGGCCAGGCTGGCCCGGGGACGGCTCTGAGGGTGACATCAGGGAGGAGTGATAGGCAAGTCGTAAAGTTCATGAAAGAGGCAGACAGCGAGGCTGGCCCATCTCCCCACCTCTCACCCCACACCCCCTCTTGGCCTGGGGCCTCTTCTCCCCTGGCCACTCAGAGCATCCCATGACCTTGGCCACAGCTCAGCCATGGGCGGGGTCTCCAGGTCTCGAGGCAGCCTGGGGGCTGCTCCCTGGGAGGTTTGGCTGGCACTCCTGTCCGCTGGGTGGCGACCGTCTCGTCACCAAGGAGAGGAAGGTGGAGTCTGGGGTGTCCTTTGAGACCCACTCCGGATTCAGGTGTAACCAAAGGCTTTCCCCTCCACCCGTGCACCGGTTCTCTCTCAGGGGTTCCTGATGCGGGCGTGCCAGCAAGCCCGGGGGTCCTGGGACCATGACAGAGAAGGGAGAAGTCCTTGCCCTTTCGCGGTGCCAGGGGTAGGAAGGAGGGGTGGCAGCCGGACCCTGTGTGCTGCAGGGCTGGAGAAGTCGTGGCAGAGTGAGCGCCCGGATGACAAGGTCATGACAAGGTCACCTGAAGGTCGAGGCAGATGTGCATTTTTTTCCCTTAAAGTCCTGGTGTCCAAGTTCAAGGTGTTGGCAGGGTTGGGTTCTTGGGAGACCCCTGCCTCTGGTTTCTGATGCCGATGTCTGCCTGTGGCCCCTCTCTGTGTGTGTCTGTGTCCCAGCCTCCGCCCCTCACAAGGACATTAGGGACCTCCTCAGAGACCCCTCTTGAACTCGGTCACCCCGTTCCAGGCCCGGTCCCCAAATACGGCCACCACGTGAGGCCCGGGGCTTGCAGCAGGCAGATGGAGGAGGGGACGCACACTCAGCCCGTCAGCTGTGCGGCCACTGTGGCCGGTGCCAGCTCCGTTCCCCAGGGGCCAGATGACCCTGAGCTTGTGGTCAGTTCCAGAGAAAGCGGAAGGAATGGAAAGTGCCCCAGCCAGGACTTCCTGCCCTGGGTGCGGTGCGGGCTGAGCTGGACTGAATCCCGCTTGTTTCCGCCCTCTGAATAGACCATGTGCACCCCGGGGGACAGAATCCACAGCGCTCCAGGGCGCCCCAACACTCTTCCTCCTTCCCACACTGCCACTGGTGCACCGGCCACCCAGCTGCCTCCCCGGGGACGCCACGCACGGTGGCCAGTTCCTGGGGTCCCAGCGCAGAGTCCCGCCCGCCTATCAGAAGCGGTGCCTCCCGCTCCCGGCCACACCCTCCTGGGGAGATGGACACACCCTGCATCAATGGGCCAGGCCAGGCTCCGCCCCCACAGAGGCCTCCCACTCGCCGTTCCCACGTACAGGCACGCAGCTCTTCCCGTCCCTGGGGCTCTGTGTACCACGTACTCCTTCTCCGAGAGTAGAGAGGGCGCCTGTTTCCTTCTCACAGCTCCCCTGCCAGACGCCATCCTCGTCACCCCCGTTCTATAGGTGAGACCCAGAAGGGCCACACACCTGCCAGGGTCCCCGCGCCAGGAGCGGGGAGCTGGTGCTGGCTTCTCTGTCCTGCAGGATCCTGCGAGGGTGGGGGTGATAACGATGCTCCAGCCCCCGTGGGGTGTCGAGAGGCCACGCGGTGCTCATGGAGCGCATCGGGCTTTGCCGCCAGCACCGTCCCAGCCCGGGCTGCGGTGACTGAATCAGTGGACAGAAGATCTCTCCACCTCCTCTCTCTCTCTCTCTCTCTCTCTCTCTGCCTTTCAAATAAGTAAATAAACCTTTTAAAAACAAACTAGCCTGCTATAGATACGTCGGCTTTTCAGTCCTGCCCGGTTGCCTCCGCAGGGCCTTCTCCCAGGGGCTGGACAGTCCCCAGCCTTGGCTTCCACTGTCACCCCTCGGTGCCCACAGGGGCCTGGCACCGGGATCCCCCGTCTGTGAACAGCCTGGTGTGTGCCCAGTGCCTGCGCATCCCCCCCTGGGTCATCTCTGGGTTTCTTGGAATGGGCAGGGATGCGTGTGAATGGTGCTCGTGGGGACGAGTCAGGCCATGGCCACCCCAAAGAACCTGCGCATGCTCAGTGCAGGTTAAACACAACAGCCTGTAACACAGGCACCAGTAAGACGCCGGGCTGTCCCGTCACCCCTCGGTTCTCTGTCAGCCTTGAAGCGTCCGTGCATGGCAAACTCCAGGAGCCCGCCTTCCTCCCTGTGCCACCTGCTGGGCCCTTTCGCCCTCTGGCTGAGAGGGTAGGGGGCGGGGGGGGGGCAGGAGCTGTAGGCTCAGGATGGGGTGCTCGGAGCAGGAGCCAGGGGAGCCACTTCTGGCCTCCGGAGGAGCCCCCACCGTCCACAGGGACCATGGACTGCGCCGGCGTCCATGCCTCCCCGGCCCTGGCCTTGCTGCTTCTTTGAGCAGGGCCTTCAGGCACCTGGAAGGACCTCTGCAGAGCCAGGCCCAGCCCTGGGGATCTGAGAGTCCCCAGGTTCTGAGACCCACAGTGTGTTGGTGCTGGAGGGCGCGGGAGATGAGGAGGCGCAGCGCCTGCCGCGTTGTGCTGCGAGGAGGCCTGCCCGGGCCCTGGACGCTGCCGCCAGCGCTGCATCTGCACCAGATTCCTCCCAGGAGACCCTGGCGGGTCGGCTACCAGAGCAGGTGCTGGATCCGGCTCAGCGGCCCCGGTTCAGATCCTGGTCTTCCGCGGACAGACGGCGTGCTTGGGGGAATGAGTGAGCTTGCCTCTGCTTCTCCTCTCTGAGTCAGGGCTGACAGTGAAGTGCCGACCTCAGAGAGCTGAGAGGGTTCAGCGCTAAGAACGGGGCCTGGGGCCTGCAGCCTGTTAGCTGCCCCTGTGGCCATTGTGGAAAAGAATTGTTTGTATGAAAGGCAGAGCAACAGAGAGAGGGAGAGAGAGAGAGAGAGGTCTTCTATGCCCTGGTTCACTCCCCAAATGGCTGCAACAGCCAGGGCCGGGCTGGGCCGAAGCCAGGAGCTTCCAGGTCTCCCACGGGGGTCCAGGGGCCCAAGCACGTGGGCCATCTTCTACTGCTTTCCCAGGCCACAGCAGAGAGCTGGATTGGAAGAGGGGCAACCGGGACTAGAACCGGTGCCCATAAGGGATGCCGGCGCTGCAGCCGGCGGCTTTACCCACTACACCATGGCGCCGGCCCTATCATTATTACTAAGAGAGAAGAAGCTTGGCTTCTGGCCCCAGCTCTGCCACTGATGGGCTGTGTGGCCGTGGGCAGTCCACGTGCCCTCTCTGAGCCTCCGTCCCTCCACAGGCCGTGGCTGGACAATGGCGGCAGCAGCCCTGCACAGCTCTCGCGATTCCATCTCATCGGATGAGGCTGACCGGCCACACCTGACAGAGGCCAGCTGTTGCCAGGGCCGGGACCTCGGCCGAGCCCAGAGGGGCCTGAATCCACAGCGCCCAGCTTCCACTGCCACCGGTCACCGCCTCTCCCTGCAGGTGGACTCGGGGGCCTGGGGAAGGGGGTGCAGCGGGTGGAAACTGACGCTCGCCGATTTGTCAGGAAGGCAGCCACGCGGCAGGGGGTGGGCTGCCCTGGGCACCGCCCCTTGAGCCTGCCTGCCATCTTGCCCGTTAGCAGCAGAGCCCAACAGGCATGTGCTTCCGGGTCAGGTCATCAGGGTAACTCCCCTGCTGCGGACAGCTGTTTCTCCAGCAAGGTGAGCAAGCAGGTTTGGCCCACAGGGATAAGTCTCCAGTGAGCAGTGAGTCCCTCTCAGGGGCACAGGGGCAGCTCCTTGTGGCCCTCCAGTGGGGCGCCAGCTCCCTGGGAGAAGAGCGGAGAGGGAGGGGAACTGGCTGAAACCTGCTGGAGCCCGGGGGTGGAGGGGAGAGAGGGGCGAGGGCTTCTGTGTCCAGAGGAGCCGAGGGGAACCAACCGTGAGAGTCCCGGCTTCGGAGTGCGCTGAGTCTAAATTTAGACTCGGCTTCTGGTGCTCCCTGGATGGGTGACCATGCGCGAGTCCAGGGTCGTGTGAGGCTGAGAGGAAGCGTCTCGTGCTCACGTGGGAAGGGTTGGCTGATCCTGGTTCCATTGCCTGTGATTTATGGGGCATTGCACAAATCCCCAAGCTATGCTGTGTCTCCGTGCATTACAACAACAAACATTGGCAGCTGCACTCTACAGGCCATCCCAAGACACATCTCGACTACGGAGACGTCCATGCGCCTCAGAATCCCTAAGTGTGCCTACCCCCTACCCCGAACTCTGCTACTTTCCTACACTAAGTGCCTGCTTTTCAGCTGGTGCTTCGTTGCCTCATGGTCTCCAGATGGCTGCCAAGCAAGCGTCATGTTCTCACACCATTATCCCCACAGAGAGGCGTGAAAGGGGCCGACCTAGCCTGGGGGAGCCCGTGTGGGGAGGATGTTGGATTTTCTCTGGGAGGAGCCCCGCAGACACACCGCCAGGGAGAACTGGGTCACTCGATTGTCACTTCAGGGCAGGCTGGCAAGGGGCTTGGCAAAGGAGAGGAGTCGTAAATGGCCCAGTAGAGCCCTTGTCAGCCCCTGCTCTGGCACGGTGATGTCCCCCTGGAAGGGAGTCAGGGCGAAGCGAGGCGGCTGCCTGCGAGGGGCGGCCAGGCTCAGCCACAGCAGAGCCGACCCCACTGCCTGCTGGCGCCTGGGATCCACTTCCTGCTCCGGCATCCTCAGCCGGCGGCTAAGTGCACCCAGACCTGCGGAACCGGGAACTCAGAACCTCCCGAACCAGGTAGCGAACCATTAGGCGCTTGTGGCTCAAATCCAGCCCGGCGCACCTCTTCCCATCAGTCCTGGCCCCCAGGTGGCATCGGCATCGCCCTCCCGGGGAGGTCCAGGCAGGTTCTGTGGCCATGGCCCCCCCTCCTGCCTGTTGTCGCCCGCGTCCCTACTGCACCTCCAGCCTATTTTCCCCGCCGCCATCCCCACCCCCGGCGTCATTCTTGAAGTCCCCACTCCGTTGTCATGGGACAACGGTCGTCTCGGCCATTCTTCCCTTTGTCCTGCCTCGTCCTCTATCCCAGGGAGGCAGCCAGGAACTCAGCAGACCTTTCTCTGTGCGGTCCTCTAGGGAGCCTTTGCCCCACCCCCGCCACCCCATAATGCTCAGCGCACTCCCAATCGGACCTTGCTCTGTGTGTCCTGGGCCGTGAGCCCCATCAGCAGGGACCACCCAGCACAGGCTGCCACAGGGCAGGGGCCTGGGACAGGCCGGACTTCCCCACAGACAGGCACTTCTTGTTGGTCTCTGGAGGTGAGGATGGCGCTCGTGGCTTTGGCCCCTGCATGGAATGGCCTTCGGGTCCCTGTCCCAGAGCTGCAGGGTCAGCTTCTGGTGAACTTCCGGTTCCCAGGGCATCCCAGGCAGTCCAAGCCGCTGCCTGTGGGGAGACCTGGGATCTCAGCTCAGCCCTGCGCTGGCTGTGTGTCTCTGAGCAAATGTCTTCACCTCTCTGAACCCCAGACTCCTCGTGTGTACAGTAGAATCGTGAGCAGTGACCTTAGGAGGCTGTCGTGAGGGTTGGAGCATGGAACACCTGCCAAGGGCCTGGTACACAGCTCTCACCTGCATGGGAAGGGGCCACACTGGGGGGGGGGGGCTCTGCCAGGATTGCAGGAGAGTAAGGGGTGGTGGGGGGCAGGGGACAGCAGGCAGCCTGGCTGGGCTCAGCATGCCCACGCAGCAAGTCCCAGCGGACAGGGAGAGGGCTGAGATGTGACAAGCGCAAGGACCACGGGGAGTGGCTTCCCAGGCCAGCTGGGCAAGTACAGATTTGACCAGCATCTCCCCAGCTGTAACCCACACCCACGCCGGAGACGAAGCTGCAGTCCAGAGAGGCCAGGTGACCTGCCTGCGGCCACACAGCAGCCAGTCCCAGACCTCCTGATCCATACCCGGTTGCTTCTCCTCTTTACCCAAGAATATCTTCTTACGGCTTCTCCGTGGATGCGACCAGGACACAGTCACTTTGTCGTTGTCCCAGCGACACAGAGCTGCCGCCCCTGGTCGGCCCCCTGCCCAGGCAGAGAAGTCTGGAGAGTGGGGAGGGAGGCTGGCAATCTCTCCTCCCCCAGGTAAGGAGGGAGAGAGGCTGGGGACCCGCGGGCTGTCCTGGCATGGCCGCAGTAAGCCGCTCAGGCGCAAGCACATCACTGTCATTAGTGTCACCTTGAGCGCGGCCACCACTGTGCCAGGCTCGGCGCTCGGTTCTGCAGACAGCACACTCCCTGCGCCCATTTCCCAGCAGAGTAAACAGAGACTCAGGTCTGCCCACCTGCCGGCTGGGCTGGGCATGAAGACGGAGCCAGAGCCTGGTCCTCGGGGGCCACCCCCAGCGCTGGGGCTGCTATAATCGTCTGCCTCCCTGTGTCCCAGCCATCCCCTGAGGTAGGAGCCAGAGGGTGCCCCTCCCGCCTGTAAGGGGACATGGATTCCCATGGTCCTGTGGGCAGTAAGTGACAGAGGCGGGATTCAAACCCTCAGGCTCGGCTCAGAGGCCGCGTTCTGTCCTGGCCTGCTCGTGACACTGAGCACCCCTCGGTGACGCTGAGGCTGGCCCTGGCCAGCAGGTGCATCGGGGAGCACCCAGTGTCACAGGCAGGGGAGGCGAAGGAGGGCTGAGCCTGGACCCAGCTGGCCTGGAACACAGCCTCAGCCATGCTCAGAGCCCAGGTAGACACTCTGCCCGTTTGCAGCTGGGAGAGGGGAGTAGCCGGGGACTCCTCTCCATCCGGCCCAAGTCCACTTGCAGCCTCGCCTCCTGCAGTTTCCATGGACCCAAGTGATCCAGGCTCTGCCCGCTGGCCCAGGAGCTCCCTGGGAATGTGGCCCCTTCCCGCTCCAGATCACCACCCTCCCACGGCGCAGGGGCGCCAAGGAGACCATGGGTTGTGGACCCCCTGCAGCCCTCGCTCCCCCAGCTGGTGGGAGCGGCAGAGCGCAGTGCCTGGGGGTGTGGGCACTGATGGGCTCTGGAGCCCGTCTGGCTCCCTTTTAATCCCAGCTCTACACTTGGGCCACCACACCAGCGCTAGGGGTGACCCTGGGCCAAGTCCCAAAGGGGGAGTCAGCGTCATTTCGAGAGGGACGGTGAGGAAGAGGGAGTGTGAGAGGCTGGTAGGAGGTGTGGAGCAGGGGGCGGCAGGCACGGGTGTTGAAGGTCTGTGTCCCAGGGCCGAGGTGGCTGAGCACGCCCTGTGGGCAGTGGGAGCCTCTGAAGGTTCTAGAGGGAGGAGAGGCCCACACATTGTGCCATGTGACTCTGAACAAGTGTCTCCTCCTGTCGGCATGAGAGCCTGTCCTCTACACAAGGGGACACCTGGCCCTGCTGGTCCAGGGGTCCTGAGCCAGGGCATGGGGCCAGTGGGAACCCCAGATCCCTCAGGAGTGAGCCTGGGGCCCCCTGTGGCTCCCCATGCTGTTGCTTCCCCAGGGAAAGAGTGTCTCTGGTGTCGAGAAATGGCCCTGACTCGCCTGCACCTGCCGCCCTGGCTCTGTCTCCAGAACAGCTCTGCCTGGGGAGGGAATGGTCTTATGTGTCCTTATCGAGTGTGTGGGGTGGACAGCGGAGCTATAGGGACCAGGGTAACGGGCTGTACAGGAAGCAGGGGTGGGGGGGAGTGTGTAGCTGGGCAGGGCTGCGGGGAGAGGAGGGAGAAGTGGGGGGAGTGGGAACAGTGGGAGTGCTGCGGGGCTGGGGGCTTTTAAAAACTGTCGTGAGGGGCCGGCGGTGACGCAGCATCCCACATAGATGCTGGTTTGTGTCCCAGCTGCTCCACTTCCGATCCAGCTCCCTACTAATGGCCTGGGAACGCAGTAGGAGATGGTCCAGGTGCTCGGGCCCCTGCGCCCACATGGGAGACCCAGAAGAAGCTCCTGGCTCCTGGCCATCCTGGGAGTGAACCAGCGGATGGAGGATCTCTGTCTCCATCTCTCCCTGTAACTGCCTTTCAAACAAATAAATAAATCATTTTTCAAAAAGTTGTGAAACTATCTGTTCAAAATTACTTTTTAATCTCTTTTTATTTTTTAAAGATTTATTTATTTATTTGAAATTCAGAGTTACAGAGAGAGAGAAGGAGAGAGAGAGAGAGAGAGAGAGAGAGAGAGAGAGAGAGAGGTCTTCTATCTGCTGGTTCACTCCCCAGATGGCTGCAACGGCCAGAGCTGTGCCGATCCGAAGCCAGGAGCCAGGAGCCTCTTCTAGGTCTCCCACGTGGGTGCAGGGGCCCAAGGGTTTGGGCCATCTTCTACTGCTTTCCCAGGCCACAGGAGAGAGCTGGATCAGAAGTGGAGCATCCGGGACTCTAACTGGAGTCCACATGGGATGCCAGCACTGTAGGTGGCGGCTTTACCCGCTATGCCACAGCACCAGCCCCATTATCTCTCTCTCTCTCTCTCACTCTCTCTCTCTCTTTTTTTTTTTTTTTACAGGCAGAGTGGACAGTGAGAGAGAGAGACAGAGAGAAAGGTCTTCCTTTTGCCATTGGTTCCCCATTATCTCTTTTTAAAAAACAGCAAGTGAGTAATTCTGTGTCACTGAAAATGAGAGAAAGACCCTGGCTCAAGGCCAAGGCAAGCACCAGCCGTCAAGTGTGCAGAATCGCTCCAGGCCTGGAGACCTCCCAGGAGCTCTCTGGGACCCCAGAACCCTGGCACCCCAGAACCCCGGGACCGAGGAGTGCAGTTATTTATTTATTTTGAGATTTATTTATTTGCTTATTTGAAAGTCACAATTACAGAGAGAGAGCAAGAGTGAGAGTGAGAGAGAGAGCGAGAGAGCGAGAGAGCGAGAGAGGGAGAGAGAGAGAGAGAGTTTGTTCTTCCATCAGCTGGTTCACTCCCCAGATGGGTTGTAACAGCCAGGGCTGAGCCAGGCCAACGCCAGGGGCCAGGAGCCTCCTCCAGGTCTCCCATGTGGGTGCAGGGGCTCAAGCACTTGGGCCATCCTCTGCTGCTTTCCCAGGCACGCGTTAGCAGGGAGCTGGATCAGAAGTGGAGCGGCTGGGACTTGAACTGGTGCCCATGTGGGTTGTCTCCCCCCTCCCCATGGAGTGTGGTTCTTCTTGAGCAAGGTGCTCATGGAAGCTGGTGGGAGCCACCCTTGTGCCCCTTAGTGCTCTAGGCTCCCCAGGGACCACACTGCTTTTTTTTTTTTTTTTTTCCCTTTGAGCGGGAGTTGTTTGCTCGCCTGTGGACATCCCACAGGTCTCTCGAAGGAAGCGTGTCTCATCTCTGTTATTATTTGGCATTTTCTTATGGCAGTCACCAGCAGAGCGATTGTGGTGGCAATTACCCCTGCTTGAGAGGAGACCGTACGTCGCCAGCTCTGAAGACGGCCAGCTCACCTGGGCTCCTCTCCTCCACTTGGTCTGCGCCCCAGGTCCTGGGTCACCTCTGTGTGGGTGACGCTGGGGTGAGATGCCGCCCACCCTGGGCGTGCGGTCCCAGCACCTCTGGTCCATGCCATGGCGCTCCAGGGCTTCTCCAGGAACAGCCGGGTTCTGGCCATAGGCTGCTGCTGTCCTGGGTGTCAAGTGCCTAGGCCACCGGGGGCCATGGGGACATGAAACATGGTGGGGGGGGCTGGTACTGCCCCTGGTCCTGGATCTGTGAGTGGGAGGGAGGGGGTCAAGGCTGTTGCCCTGAGATGACACTTGGCCTCAGCATCACAGACCCCTGGGCGTCTAGAGCGCGGATGCCTTAGCCACCCCGGACTGTGCCCTCACTGCGCAGGGAGCATGGGGGGCCCAGGGAGAACGCAGGGCTGCTCCCTGCTGGTGTGTAGCCTTCCCTGTACAGGCACCTACTAGATACGCAGTGCGGGCAGGTGCCCTGCGTCTCCCTGGGTTTTGGTGAATGGCAGGGCCGGTCAGTGAACAGCAGAGCAGCCAGAGACAGAAAGAGCACACCAGGATCATGGAGGGCGGGGAGGACGCTCCTTGGCTCCTGCCTGCAATCTGACCCGGCCCCGAGATCCGCTGCAGACCCCAAACAGCCCGGACCAGCTGGGGGTACAGATCCCCACCGAGCAGGCACTCCGGGCACCTGCCACCCCGTCCTCTCTCTGCCTGGCACACGGCACTCTCCCGTCTCCCCTACCCCCTTCTCTCCCTCCCAATTCTCATAAACTCTCCCTTGCCTGGGGGCTCTTTGCCAAGGGACTGAAAAAACAGGAAGGCCCGGGAGGAATAAATCTTTGCAGCTCCGGTGTGGACTGGGAAGGCTTACGCCTCTGGACACCAACACCGAGAGGTGGGTGGCCTGGGCCTCCATCCCGCGGTGACATCTGGGGTCAGCACCAGGCAGTGACCAGGCAGGTGGCCGCTGACCCCGGGGGGCCTCAGGGAGAGGCTGAGGAGGCAGCCAGCAGGGTGGCTTCTGCTGAGTGACTCAGAGCAACTCTCAGTACCTCCCTGGGCCTCAGTCTTCCCATCTGTGAAAGGGGGACCTGGGTTGGAAGGCTGGTGGGATTCTGAAGGTGGGCCCCACACACCCCGGGGCTCTGGGGGGCTGGCCTTGGTAAGCGGGTCTCAGCTGCGGTCACGCATGCCCCAGGCATGTTCCCTGCCAGTCCTCGTGGGCGCAGCACCCCTGGCCCGCTCAGCCTCCGTCTGGCCTCAGCGTGAGCCGCTGCCAACCCGAAGCACAGTTGTGAGGCGGTGGGCCTTGCGCTGCACACTGGGTGGGATCTGTGAGCGGCTGCATTTTCCCAATGTGGAAACTGAGGCAGCGCCCCAGGGGTCGGGGGGGGGGGGCTTGGAATTCCAGCCGGGGAAGCTGGGCTGCAGGGTGGCTCCTGTCCCGTGGGGCTCCCAGCAGCCCAGCGTGCGCAGGCCTGGGGTACGCATTGTGGGTGGGTGCAGAGACCTGGCACCTGTCTCTCCTCTCCCAGCCTGGGCAGCTGGCCAGCCCCAAGAGCCGCAGGGCCTGGCCGTGGGGGAGTCGCTGCTCCCGGCAGGTGGTGGGGGTGGCAGCAGGCAGTCTCCCCTGGCTGTGTCTCCTCCTGCTCTGCCCCCCCCCCACTGCTGGCCTGACTGCGTGGGAGCAGAGGCCCTGCTGGGTGACCCTGGCTTGTCCACATCGGAACGTGGGCAGGAGAGGCAGAGCCAGCCCAGCCCAGCTGCGTGGCCACCCCTTGTCCTGGCACTGGCCTGGAAGGACTTGGGAGTGCCAGCGGCCTGGGGGCTGAGGGTAGGGAGGAGTCTGATGTGGCCCATTGGGGCGGGGGGGGGCAGCAGATGAGGGGTGGTCAGAGCCCGGGGAAGCCCCTAGGAGGGATGCTCAGAGCCTACGCGGAAGCGGCCGGTGCCACCTGCCCCGGGAAGAGCAGTCCCTAGGACAGAGCTGTTTTTTTTTTTTTCTTTTTATTTTTATTTATTTATTTTTTTTACAGGCAGAGTGGACAGTGAGAGAGAGAGACAGAGAGAAAGGTCTTCCGTTGCCGTTGGTTCACCCTCCAATGGCCGCCGCTGACAGCGCGCTGCGGCCGGCGCACCGCGCTCGTCCGATGGCAGGAGCCAGGAGCCAGGTGCTTTTCCTGGTCTCCCCATGGGGTGCAGGGCCCAAGCACCTGGGCCATCCTCCACTGCACTCCCGGGCCACAGCAGAGGGCTGGCCTGGAAGAGGGGCAACCGGGACAGAATCCGGCGCCCCGACCGGGACTAGAACCTGGTGTGCCGGCGCCGCAAGGCGGAGGATTAGCCTGTTGAGCCACGGCGCCGGCCAAGGACAGAGCTGTTTAGCCGCGGGACGGCTGGCTGGCGAGCGAGTGGGCTGCCGGCCCTCAGCGGTGAGCTTGTGGGAGGGCGCTGGAGGAGCAGAACGGGGCCAGACCCAAGCCGGCGGACTCTGCTTCTGAGCTGCGTGGGGTTACGAGCATGGACAGGGCCCACGCTGGGGCTCAGCGGGTTAAGCTGCCCCGGCAGCGCCGGCATTCCGTATCAGAACGCCGGTTCCAGCCCCGCCTGCTCCACGTCCGACCTGGCTCACTGCTAGCAAGCCTGGGGAAGCAGTAGGGAGTAACCCAAGTGCTTGGGCCCCTGCACCCCCATGGGAGACCCAGACGAAGTTCCAGGTTCCTGGCTTCAGCGTGGTCCGGTCCCAGCCATCGTGGCCTCTCCTGGGGGGTGGGGTGAACAAATGGAAGGAAGACCTCGGTCTCTGTGTCTTTCTCTCTGTCACTCTGCTTTTCGAATAAAAATAAAGGATGGAAGAGCAGCATCCACAGGACACTCGCACCAGCGGAACTTTGGTTTATAGTAGGGGAAACAGACACAGAGAAGGCAAGGAACGTGCCCAAGGTCACACAGCTAACGGGCGGTGGAGACAGGATTCGAATCCGGGCACTGAGGTACCCATTAGACCACCCTGCCTCCTCACGCCCCTTAGGGATGGAAGGCTCTGTGACTGTGACTCCAGTCCAGCCGCAGTGCATTCTCCAAGACTGTGAGACCCGGGGCTGATGCCGGGTTCTAACACACCGGGGTCACTGGGGGCCCACGGTGTCACCCTGCTCGCGAGGAGCCAGCGGCACCCTGCTGCAGCTGGGGTTTCATGAAAGGCGTTGCTTGCTGAGGTTTCTGGGCCCTGGGCCTGGCCACTCCTCCTGGAAGCGGCCGCCAGCAGCTGCCTGGTTCCAGAGCAGCACCCCGGGGGAGACGCCAGCATCCCGGGGCAGACGCCAGCACCCCGGGGGTCCAAGTGGGCCCCAACCACAGGGGCGCTAGGGGCTCATCGTGTCCGCCAGGCCCGGCAGTGACCGATGTGGTGGGGGCGGGAGGGCTGGGGGCGGAGCCTGCAGAAGCGGGGCGACCTCGAGCAGGTGCCTCCTCTCCAGGCCTCCGGTCAGCAGAGGATGGACAGACACGGGAAGGGAGAGCACGGTGCAGGGCCTCTCCCGGATCGCTTGTTTTATTCCACCCTCCGTCTCCAGGTCAGCCGTGCCCCCACCACCCCCAAAACAGCCGGGCGCTGCCTGTGGGGTCGCCCCCCCCACCAGCCTTCCCAAGGCATCGCCCTCCCTCCCATCCCTTCTCCATCTGCCTTGCCCTCTCTCCGTAGGACACAGAAACAGAGACAGAGACACAGAGAGACATGGGGAGACAGAGAGACAGAGACACAGAGAGATGGAGACAGGCACAGAGAGACGGAGACAGAGAGACACAGAGACAGAGAGATACAGGGAGACAGAGAGAGACACAGAGAGATGGAGACAGACACAGAGAGACGGAGACAGAGAGACGGAGACAGAGAGACATACACAGAGAGACACGGGGAGATGGAGAGACACACAGAGAGACATGGGGAGACGGAGACAGAGAGAGACACACACGGAGACGGAGACAGAGAGAGACACACACAGAGACAGAGAGAGAGACACACAGAGAGAGATGGAGACAGAGACAGAGACACAGGGAGACAGAGAGAGACACAGAGAGACGGAGACAGAGACACGGGGAGACGGAGACAGAGAGACACGGGAAGACAGAGAGACACGGGGAGACAGAGAGACACAGAAAGATGGAGAAAGAGAGACACGGGGAGACAGAGACAGACAGCAATAGACGCACAGAGACAGAGATGCTGAGAGGGACAGAAAGAGATGGAGAGACAAAGAGATGCACACAGAACCAGAGAGAGACAGACAGCATCCCTGCCCCCGTGTCCAGGGCTCCCTGTGTCCAGCAGAGCCACTGTGGCACCGCCCACCTCCTGCCCTCCCCCATGATGCTCTGCATGGTTTTCCTTAAGGTCCCTGGTGACAGCTCTGCCCACTTCTGGCAGAGCCGCCCAAGGCGGCCTCACACGGTGACTCCTCCCTGACCCCGGGCAGGGCTGCCCCACTCTCCTGGCTTCCCTCCCCTTCCCCCACCATGCTGGGTACTCCCCTGCTCTCTCCCAGGGCCTTGTCCCCTGTCCACCTCTGAGAGTTGGGGTTCCAGAGACACCGGCCCTGGCCCCTCTCCCTGAGTGGTCCTGTGCCCCCGCACAGGAGCCAGGCTCCCCATATTTCTAGCCTAGCCCAGACCTCCTAGGGTCTACGCATGCATGCATGTGTGTGTGCATGTGTGTGCATGCATCTGTGTGCACGTGCATGTGTGCATGCATATGCGTGTGTGTGCATGTGCATGTGTGTACGCATCTCTGTGTGTGCCCGCGTGCATGCAGCCGCTGAGTCGCCATCTCCCCTCCTTGTCTCGCAGGCCCCTCAGACCCGGCAGGTGCGCCCCTGGCCTCCGGCTGTGGGCTGCGAGCCCACGTGGCTGCGTCTGGGGCCTGCAGACCTGGCAGGGGGAGGCAGTCACCCACAGGCCTCTCTTTCAAGCCCTTTCGAAGCTGACAGTAGGAACTTCACGAGGAGCGGTTCCGAGCTCCCGGCAACCTGGCCATAGAGGTTTTGGTCCTTAAAGTGAAACCAGAGCAGACGGGAGCCCCCGGGTCCCTCAAAGCCATCAAACGTCTCAGAACCACAGCTGTTGGAGATCCCTCGCTGCCTCGGGCAGGTTCACCTGTTCATTCCCTAACTACGCCTGGCGCGGTGGGTGACTACTCTGACAGCCGGGCGGCCGCTGCTCTCCCTTCTGCCTCTCCCGCTGCGATCAGGGCTGTCTGTCACTGCCAGCAGCCCAGAGCAAAGCAGGCAGAGAGGGAGCCCGAGGGAGCCGGCCCCCAGCAGGCAGCACAGCAGCCAGCCCTTCACACAGGCTGGAGCAGCCGGTCGTGGTCACAGCCGGGCACCCCAGGGAGCTGCGGGAGAGATCAGGATGACGTTGTCCTGTGGGAGCCTCGCTGGGCGCCAGGCACAATGCCAGCCTGTTAGCTACAATTTCTGATCGTCTTAGCCACCCTACAAGGAGGGCTGTGTCATGAGCCCACTTTATGGATGGGGAAACTGAGGCCCAGGGTGGTGATTGCTCCTTTCCACTCCGAGGCGCGGCTGAGATATGGCCAGGCTGGGACTGGGCTTCTGGTCCCTGGGGTTCTGCACGGTCGCTGTAGCCCCAGCCATTGTGCTGCCCTGCCTCGCTTCAGAATCCACAGTCTTCACTTCCAGTCCTGGGTCTGTGCCTCACCGGCCGAGCCATCCCGGGCCGTGTCTCCCTCCCTGGGCTCATCACCGTGGCTTGGAGCCAGCCCTAAACACATCTTTCGGGTCTGTGCTCCAAGGTCACCTTGTCAGCTAGGGCTGTTTAAAATTGCAGCTGCCCCGTCGCCATGCCAAGTTCTGCTTCGTCCCGGCTTCCGTATCGTGTGTCACCTCCTCCTCCATTCCATGCACCGTCTGTCTCTGCCCCGGCAGACGGAGATTCCTGCTGACTCGTCCAGAATATTCCAAGTGCCGAAAACAGCCCTGAATGTGTCTAGTTTGTGAGTGAATGAATACAGGGATGGGAGTTCTGTTCTTCTTTTTCGAGGCCTCTTGGAGACAGGGGGACCCAGGAGGACCCAGGAGGACCCAGGAGGACCCAGGGGGACCCAGGGGGACCCAAGGGGTTGCGGCGTAGCTGTCACAACTGGGCTGGGCTGGACGATTTATGGAAGAGAAAGAAACACATGGCTTCCAAGCCTGCAGGAGGGATGGATGTCTCTAGGCTGGAGGCGCCACTGGGTTTGTCTCCTGCTGCCCACCCCTGGGCTGTGGATGGGCCAGCGACTGGAACAGCAGGTGCAGGGCCTGTCCCATCTGCACTTGGACTTGCGAGGGGTCCCAAGGCCTAAGGCTGCCCAGCCATGGCTCTTGTGGCCACTCCGCACCCCCCCCCCCCCCGTCCCAGGCCAGGTTATCCCTGGCCACGTGCTCAGTCCTGCAGGGCCGATACCCATCTTCATAAACCTGTTGACTCAGGGTGGTGGTCCCAACCCCCCGCCCCCATGATAAATGTCAGCACTTCACGACCCTGGGAGACTCCGATCCCCTGGGGGAGAGAACGAGCTCAGAGAGGACAGGTGACTGCTCCAGTTGGCCTGCACCCCCCCACGGCCCCTGCACCCTCCCCAAGCTCCTGCTTTCTGTAGCTCTGGCTGCCTTCACGTCCTGTGAAAGCCAGGTGCCCCATCCCAGTCCCCAGCTCCTCGCCTTCCCTGCGCCGGGGCTGCGCCTTGCCTCAGATGGCTTCTCTGCCCCCGGTGTGCTCTGCGTCCCAGCCAGTGCTCAGAAGCCCACTCTGCCCCGGGCCTTTGCAGGTGCCTCTCTGCCCGGAATCCATGCTGTGCCAGTTGTCACAGCATCCCTAGGACCCAGCATGTCCCTGCTCCTCCAGGAGGCCTTGAGCGTGCCCCACGGTGGGCGGGGTGGGGGGAGGGTCTGCCAGCTGGGACTCACAGGCCAGCGTGTGTCCTGTTTCACGGCTCCTCTGAGTTTTCGGGCAGTGGGTGGGGTATGTGGAGGGAGGCGTGGCATTTCCCTGTTCTTCCAAAGCCCGTGATCTCTAACAGCTCCCACGTCCTCGGAGCCTGGGTCTCGTTCTCGTCCAAGCGAGGGGATGCTGAAGGCCCCCTCCTCGGCTTGCGCATGGGGTTGAGGTGGAGAGGTGGAGGGAGGGGGCATGGAAGCAGGGTGCACACGCGAGGGCTACTCCTGCCCTGGGGCTCAGCAGCCGTGGTGCGCTCCAGCGCTGACAGCCCCCCCGGTGTCCCCCTGCCCCCTGCAGGAGCACAGTGCCCCTCTGGGCTGGGAGTGTGCTCTTGTCCTCCCCTCCGGCTGGGCCCTGGGGCCACAGCCTGGCCGTCCCGAAGGACAGTGTCCAGCACGGGCCGGGCACGGGGGAGCGCTCTCGTCCTGCTCCCAGAACAAGGAGCTTTAGAGTCCAGGGGTGCACTGCAGCCCAGGACGACCCCTCAGCGGTCATCTCATCAGAAGCTCGTCCGTGTCTGGGGGGGGTCACTGAGGCACGGAGAATGGGAGGAGCCTGCTGAGCGAGTGGCGTGCATCAGCTTTGGAGACAGACAGATCTGCAGTTGGATCCAGTTCTCAGCTTCCCGGCAGCAGGCAGTCTCTGCCTCAGTTTCCACATCTGTACAATGGGGCCGGTGATGGGGTTGTCAGGGGGATAAAGTGAGATTGCAGCCAGGAAAGCAGCGGCGGCGAGTCCCCGTTAGGGCTCCAGGAACAGCTTCGCTCTCTTCTCGTGGCCCACGGTCCTGCCTGTGAGGGGCAGATCGGGGCGGGGGTGGGGACCAGGCCACTTCTCCCTCCTCTGCTTCCTTTTCACCCTCTTTGATAAGAAGGAGCGGGATGGCTTCCCGGCTCAGCAGGCCCAGCGTGGTCAGCCAATACCCGACCCCCCGCTGGCTAATCTGCGCAAGGGATCAGCGATCGGACCAGCCCGGCCCCCCTGCTCAATGCCGCTACAGGTCCTTCCTGCCAAGGTCCAGATCCGGTTTCCACGCCTTCTCCATTACACGGCACGGTATCCTCTCTTGAGTCCCTGCCAGCTCCAAAACGCTGCCGTTGGACATCAGGTAACTCCTGTTCTGTCCCGAGAAACGCCCCCTTCTCCCCTCTCCCAGAGAGCACCCCCTTCCCGGCCCTGGGAGGACGAGGAGGAGGGACCGCAGCTGCACCAGCCGGGCCTGGGAGACCGTGCCTTGGGATGGCCGCCACCTCGCCGACGAGCGGCAGGTGACAGAGAGGGGAGGCGTGCAGCCAGGTGGACCTGGGCTTGAACCCCAACTCTGCGGCGTGACTCTGGGCCTTGAGGGGGTGCCAGGAGCACCACGTTGGCCATTGTAGACAAAAGGCCCCGCACAGTGTCAGCTTCGCTTTTGCCTTCTGTTGGCTGCTCCATCCCCCGGGAAGGGTCCTCTGGCAGCCCGAGGCGCTGCCCGCGTGGCCCATTACCCCCGACCTTCCCTGTCCTGCCTCCGAGCTGTCCAGGCGTAGGCGCTCAGTGCACCTGCCTGCCTGTGTAGCCCCACCTCCCCTCTGCCCGCCGACCTGCCCAGTGGCGGCCACTCCTGGGTGGCGTGCGGTGTGCCAGGCCCTGCGCGTGGTGCTATGGCACCTCCTGTAACTCTCCGAGCAGCCCAGTGAGGAAGGGCTACTGTCACATCTCCACCTGCAGATGGAAAATCGGGGCATTCAGAAATGGGACAGCTTGTCCAAGGTTGCATCATGGGAAAGAGGGAGAGCTGGGACTCAAATCCAAGCGTGCTGGTTAGCCCCGCCCCCTTCCACTCCACCTCGCCCCTCTCACCCATCATCTACCTCATCGCCTGCCTGGGCACAGGCCCACCCACCCATGCTCCTACACAACCATCAGCCACTGCCCTGGCCGGCCCCGACCCTGCAACGGATTCTGCACATCACAGGCTGCAGGTCCTGGACACCCACTGGGATAAAGGTTGTGAAGGGCCTGGGGCACGGTAGAGCCCCCTGAGCCCAGCTGGGAGCCCGGACGCTTGAGTCCCGAAAGGGAAGAGAGGAGCAAGTGCGAGGGCTCGGTCCCTGGGGAAAGGGGCTGCACCAGAGACGCAGCAGGCACCTCCCTGCAGCCCAGCGAGGATTCTGGTGACCAGAAGGGGCTGGAGGGGGAGCCAAGCCCAGGAGGCGCAGGCCGATGACAAGAGGCTGGTGTGTGGCTGTGGTGACGGGAGCCGCAGGAGGGTTCTAAGTGTGGGGGAGACGCGCCATCGGGCCTTGGGGCTTCAGAGCGCTGAGGCCACTGCAGGGAAAGGAAAGTCAAGGCCAGAGGTGGGGGGGTGGGGCAGACCACGGCCGTGGCCCAGCCCCAGCAGCGCTGAGGTCTGGGCTGTGGGTGGATTCGAGGTGTGCCCAGGCCAGCACCTGGCTGGGCTTCAGTGATGGAGGGAAGGCAGGGGGGACCTCCCTAGAGAAGATGTCCCCCATCCCGGGAGCTTTCCCTGGGGACCACCTTCTCATTCCACCCCCACCCCCCAGCTTGGATGTGAGCCGGAAGGGGAGGGGTGCCAGTGTCCAGTTTAGAGGCCACGTGAAGATGCTTCCACGGGGAACGGGGCGCACTGTGGCTTCAGGCAGGAGAGCGGAATGGCCCAACGTGGACGGCCCAGGGCGGCCCAGCAGCAGGCATGGTCGGGATGGGTGGGAGAGGAGAGGTGGGCAGGGGCCTCGAGGCCCCAGACTTTGGATGTCAGAGGGAGCTGAGCAGGCTTCCTCCTCAACCCCCTGGACTCGCCCAATTTCTGTTGCTACAACGAAATATCGAAGGCCGTGTGTTCTGGCTCCTGGCTGTGGAGGCCAAGGCCAACAGGCTGCCCTCAGAAGTGGCCCAGGGACGCTGCCAGCAGGAGACAGGGGCGCAGGTGTGTCTTCTGGTCTTGCTCCTCCTCTCATGGAGCCACCAGGTCTCAGCCGTGGGGACCCCGCCCTGGGGGCATCATCTAACACTAATCCCCTTCTGAGGACCACCCCCCCCCCCCATGTCTGTGGGGCTGCCTTGTGGCGCAGTGAGCTAAGCCACTGCTGGTAGTGCCGGCATCCCATACTGGAGCGCTGGTTCAAGTCCCAGCTGCTCCACTTCCCATCCAGCTCCCTGCTGGGAAAGCAGCAGAAGACAGCCCAAGTGCTTGACCCTGGCAACCCATGTGGGAGACCCGGATGGAGTTCCAGGTTCCTGACGTCCGTCTGGCCCAGCCCCAGCAGCTGGGGTGTCATTTGGAGAGTGAACCAGTGAAAGATCTCTCTCTCTTTCTCTCCCTATCTCTGTAATTCTGCCTGTCAAATAAATAAAATAAATCTTTAAAAAAAGTGCCTCTGAACACCACACTTGGATCAAGTGTCCACTCCCTCAATCTGTCACCATAGGGGTTAAATTTCAGCACAGGATCCTACGGGGACACGCACACCACAGCACCAAACCAAGCCAATCTCCCTCTTACAACCAGTCCTCCCACTGCAGGCTTTTCTCTGCGCCACTGACTGCAATTCGAAATTTTATACGTGACGTATGATTAATTAATGTCTATATCTCACTCTAAATTATAAGCTCCATGTACATGGAGGTATCATCATGGTGTCACGGCTCACTGGGGATGTATCCTTGTATCCCTGGTGACTAACCAGATCCTGGCAAGCAGCAGGTGCTCAATAATGAATTTTGAATGAGTGAATGATCCTGGCTTGAGTCTGGGCAGCGCTTGGATTGCTGGATGTGAGCTGGGGGGGGGGGTTGCCAGTGTCGAGTGTGTTGAGATTCTGCCGCCCCTACTCAGAGGAGTGTCCGTGGGAGACGTTTTTGAGAAATTTGCAAATAGCTAGTGGCTGAAAAAGACCCTCGGGCGTCCGCAGGGGGCAGCTGGCAGGACTCGGGGGCTGCTCGTTCTCGGCGTGACTCACCCAGTGCCGGCAGCTGTCAGTTGGCACAGGAGATCCAGGTGCAGCCCTGGCTGCTTTGTGCTCAGGGCCTGGACCTGAACCTGAACCACACACTCCATAAAAGCTGGAACATAATGCACCCTGAACGTGTCCCAGAGTTGACGATAAAGGTATTTGTGATTTGATTAAACTGCAAAGTGAGCAAGCTTTTCTCACAAACACCACGGGCAAACTGGTTGAAACCAGAAGCCCAATGGGTCAGAGAGAGTGGGGGTGCAGGGCCAGATGGGCACCTGCACCCCGCTTCCCAGCCAGCCGCTCTGGGAACCCCTCCAAGCAGCTTGGCTCTGTGAGCATCACTTCTCTCATCTGTGAATGGGGTCGGCAGTCTCCACCCGTTCTGGAAGTTGGATGTGAATTTGCTTTGACCCCTGGACCCACTGCATAAGCGGGAGATGTGGTCAAACCCCGTGGCTTCCCAAGGCCAGGAAGCCGGAGCATCCGGGCTGAGGTGGGTGCCCGGGATTGAATGCCTGGTGTGGGGGCTAGGTCTGTGGCGCAAGGGGTAAAGCCACGGCCGTAACACAGGTGTCCCGTACTGGAGTGCTGCTCTGCTTCCGGCCCACCTCGTGCTGATGCTCCTGGGAAGGCAGCGGGGGAGCCCCAGGCACCGGGACCCTGTGATCCTGAATGCAGCGCCAGCCTCCTGGTTCGGAGAGTGAACCAGCAGGTGCAGGATCCTCTCTCACTCTCTCTCTCTCTGCCCCTCCTCTCTCACTCTGCCTTTCAAATATATAAAAACAAATCTCAAAAAAAAAAAAAAAAAAAAAGGAAAAAGAAATCCCCGGTTTTGTTCTAGTTCTGCTTCCTCCCCGCGTTCACGCAGAGAATCCACAGCCGGATCCATCTTTCGGCCACAGGCTACGTCCGAAGCCCCTGGCCAATGGGCAGGCCGCCTGTGTGTCGGGCCCCCAGCCCTCATCCAATCAGCTGCCAGAGAGGGTCCCCGCGGCAGGGCAGGCCCCCAGGCTCTCGAACAGCTCTGAGTGTGTGCTGGAGGGGGAAACTGACGCAAGAGGGGCCTCCGCACGGGTGACGGGGAGCCGGTGACGTGCGGGGTCGTGACGGAAGCCCGGGGCTTGGCTTGTAGCCCTGAGCTCCCCTGCTACCCCGGGCCCGAGCTGGGGGCTGGGGCGGGGGCGCTCTGGGACGGTCGGAGAAGGGGCTGGCCCGTCTTACGGGAAAGACATCGAGCCGCCGCCGGCGCTGGGTCTCCCGGCCCGCGGGAGGGCACAGGTCGCCCTCCGCCCCCATCCCGCCCTCAAGGCTGGGACCCAAGGAGGCCCCTCCAGCCCCCGATCCCTGCCGCCAGCGTCCTGAAGAGCACCCGGCCGAGGGGTCGCACCTGCCCGGCAGAGCCCGCGGCTCCCCCAGGAGCAACCCCAGAGCTCACATTCAGGGACTAAACTACAGCAGATAAGGGGGTGGCCTTTCCCGTTTCCCCAGGCCAGAGAGAATGGAGGAGCCCAACAGAGCGGGAATTCCAGGTCCAGCGCCTTCCAAACCTTCTTAAATGGAACCATTGGCTGGGTAGGGGTCTGTGGGAGTCCTAGGCTCAGAGCCCCACCCACTCACCTCCTCCCCCCTCCCCCACTCAACCAAGCCCCACCCACTCAGCCAAGCCCCACCCATCAGCTCAGAGCCCCACCCACTCAGTCCCATCCTGGAAAGACCCCTTCTTTCAAGAAGGCATTCCATGCACATGAGAGCTTTAGTTTGTTTGTTTGTTTGCTTGTTTTTTAAGATTTATTTATTTACTTGAAAGAGTTACATAGAGAGAGAAGGAGAGGCAGAGAGAGAGAAAGAGAGAGAGGTCTTCCATCCACTGGTTCACTCCCCAACTGGCCCAAATGGCTGGACTGCGCTGATCTGAAGCCAGGAGCCAGGAGCTTCTTCTAGGTCTCCCATGAGGGTGCAGGAGCCCAAGCACTTGGGCCATCTTCTATTGCTTTCCCAGGCCACAGCAGAGAGCTGGATCGGAAGTGGAGCAGCTGGGATTAGAACCGGCACCCATATGGGATGTACTGCAGGCGGTGGCTTTACCCGCTATAACACAGCACAGGCCCGTAGGGTTTTTTATCCTTTAGGAATGGGAGGCTCAGTGCTTGTGGAGGTGGGGGAAGGGATGGGAGGCAATGGAGCCCCCTGGGAGACAGAGCGAGGGTCACCTAGTATGGCCCAAGACTGCAGATCCACTTCCCCAGGTGTGAGAAAGACAGGGGAAGAACTGGACACTTTGGGGTTTCTCCCCCACGTGTGTTTGGTGTAATTTACATATGGTAGAATTCACTGTTGTATATACGGGTCAAGGAGTGTGTTTTTAAAGATTTATTTATTAATTTGAAAGGCAGAGTGACAGAGAGGAGAGACAGAGAGGTCTTCCATCTGCTGGTTCACTCCCTAAATAGCCACAATGGCAGGAGCTGGGCCACTCTGAAGCCAGGAGCCAGGAGCTGCCTCTGGGTGTCCCATGCGGGTGCAGGCGCCCAAGCACTCGGGCCATCCTCCACTGCTGTCCCAGGCCATAGCAGAGAGCAGACAGACAGAGAACACTCTCACCACCTCGAAAACCCCCTCCCCCAGGCCCTTTCTCAGCCCCCGGCCACACCGATCTGACTAACAGAGAGTAGCCCGGCTCTGCCTAGCTTCGGTCGGCCTGCAGAACGCCACACATCCCTGGTCCCACTGTGTCGAGCCTGCCGGCTGGCTCCTTTCACTCAACACACGGCACCTGCAATCCTCCGCCTTCCCTCCCGCCCCTGCTGAGGGAGACTCCACTGCACGGATAGACGGCGGTTTACCAGGCGAGGGGTGGGCGCTTGGGCTGCTTCCAGGGCGGGGCTGTACGAACCAGGCTGCTGTGAGCACTCGCGTCAAGTCTTGGCGTGAACCTATGCTCCCCCTGCTCGTGCGTAGATACTTAAGAGGGCAGTTCTTGGATTGGATGATAAGTGTGTGAAACTTTATGAGAAACTACCAAATTGGGATTATTCATATTTTTTTTGTTTGTTTTTAATTTGAAAGGCAGACAGAAAGCGAGACAGAGAGATCCTCCACCTCTCGGTTCACTCCTGAAATGCCTGCTACACCCGGAGCTGGGCCGATCCGAAGCCAGGGGTCAGGGGCCTCTTCCGGGTCTCCCACGTGGAAGCGCGGGCCCAAGGACTTGGGCCAGCCTCAGCGGCTTTCCTAGGTGCCTTAGCAGGGACTCGAACTGGCGCCCATATTGGACGCCAACATCGCAGGCTTTGTCTTCACCCACTGTGCCACTGCACCAACCCCTGCTTCGTACTCTTTAACGGTTTTAATTATTTGAGAGACACATAGAAAGAGAACTCCCACCTGCTGATTCACTTCCCAAGTGCGTGAAACCACCAGGGCTGGGCCCGTCTGAAGCCAAGGTGGGTGGCAGGGGCCCAAGTACTTGTTAGCAGGAAGCTGGAATCGGGAGTGGAGCTGGGACTCCCACCCAGGCCCTCTGACAGGGGCTGTGGCTCTTTTTTTTTTTTTTTTTTTAATCTATTTATTTGGGGGCTGGTGCTGTGGCTCACTTGGTTAATCCTCCGCCTGCAGCGCCGGCATCCCATATGGGTGCCAAGTTCTAGTTCCGATTGCTCCTCTTCCAGGCCAGCTCTCTGCTGTGGCCTGGGAGTGCAGTGGAGGATGGTCCAAGTGCTTGGGCCCTGCACCCGCATGGGAGACCAGGAGGAAGCACCTGGCTCCTGGCTTCGGATTGGTGCAGCGCCGGCCGTAGTGGCCATTTGGGGAGTGAACCAACAGAAGGAAGACCTTTCTCCCTGTCTCTCTCTCTCACTGTCTATAACTCAACCTGTCCAACAACCAAAAAAAAAAAGAGAGAGAGAGAGAGAGAGATCTATTTATTTGAAAAAGCGAGAGCGAGAGCGAGGTCTTCCATCTGCTGGCTCACTCCCTAAGTGGCTGCAACACCTGGGGCTGAGCCAGTCTGAAGCCAGGAGCCAGGAGCTTCTTCAGGGTCTCCCACGTGGGTGCAGGAGCCCAAGCACTCGGGTCATCCTCCGCTGCTTTCCCAGGCCATTAGCAGGGGGCTGGACTGGAAGTGGAGCAGCCAGGACACAAACCAGCACACATATGGGATGAGACGGCTTTACCCGCTGGGCCACAGCGCCCCCCCCCAGGGATGCAGACCAGGCTAGACCAAGCGCCAGCCAGCTGCAGACTCTGTCGAATGAATTCCAGCTCCGGGGGAGGTTCGTGCTGTAACCAGGAGCCTACTCCCGCATCAAAAGCGCGCTTCTTCAGTGAGCCCCCAGGTGAAGCGACTGGGGGTGGGCTGGCAGCTGGCGGGGCTCACCTGGGTCGGGGGTGGGGGTGGGAATTCGCCGTGGATCCTCCGTGGCCTGACTGGGTCCCACAGGACTGAGGGGCTGCAGCAACTCAGCACCCACGGCACAGGTCAGGGGGACTTGGGGATGTGCTCTTGGCGAGATGACCAGGAGCAGGTGAGGCCTTCACGTGGCACGCGGGGAGAGGGAGAGCACAGAGCCCACTCCCTTGCTGTCCCGCCAGGACATCCAAGGGCTGTAATGCGGCTGTGGCTCAGCCACCTTGGAGCTTGTGCGCATGCGGCACCCTCCGCCTGGAGGCTTCCCCTGGTAACTCCCCCACCACACTCCATCTTTCAGATAAAACTCCTGCTCAGCCCCTGTGGTCCTAGGACCCTGAGCTTCTGCCTCAAGTCTTTTTTTAAAAAAAGATTTATTTATTTATTTGAAAGGCAGGGTTACAGAGAGAGAGAGAGAGAGAGAGAGAAACAGAGAGAGGTCTTCCATCTGCTGGTTCACCCCCGAGATGGCCAAAATGGCCGCGGCTGGGCCAGGCTGCAGCCAGGAGCCAGGAGCTTCTTCCAGGTCTCCCACGTGGGTTCAGGGGCCTAAGAACTCGGAGCATCTTCCGATGCTTTCCCCAGGCGCATTAGCAGGGAGCTGAATTGGAAGTGGAGCAGCCGGGACTCGAACCAGTGCTCATATGGGATGCTGGCTTTGCAGGGGGCCGTTTAACCCACTGCGCCACCACGCTGGCCCCAACTTTGGATACTATTCGTGAAGACAGGTGATCCAGAGCCGTGGTGACCATCTTGTGACATGAGGCGCTATACTGAGAAAAGCAGAGTGGAGGGACCCTGCTCCGTGTGGTTCGCGGGACTGTCCCCCTTACGTAATCTCCAGTCGGGGTGGCTGAGGGGCTGCTGATCGGGCTCTGGGTCCTTGGAGCTTTGAAGGCAGCGACACAAGCGCCATCACCTCCTTAGGAAGAGCCACAGGGCTGCAGGAGGTGAGGTGGACCCGGGCTCTGCTTGGCCAGGGCCCAGTCACTTCCTCTTTCATGCCCTCAGAGGGTGCGTTATCTGGGGGGGGGGGCGTCTCCTAGCAATGACTCACAAGCCCCCCCAAAGCCCAGGGCACTGCTTGCAATGCTGGGGAGGCCAGTGATGAGCAGAGCGGGCCCCGGCCAAGCTCAGGGATGAGTGTCTGGAGGTGACTCACCCGAGAGTCAGATGGCGGCGGCTGTGCATCCCCCCCTCCCCATCTGTCAGCCATCCGTCACTGTGCCCCAGTTTCTGCGTGTATTTTTAGTGGAAATAAACTCACCCAGCTCAGGCTTGCACAGTTCCTCCAGGACTCTCAGCATCACCTGCTGAGGGTGCCAGGCCAGTGGTGAGCAGGGAGCCCGGCCCCTCCCTCTCCCCACCCTGCGGCAGCAGCTGGGGGTGGGGGTGGGGCACCAGTGCCACCGTTCAGGCAGGTGGGCTCGCTAGGGGCATCCTTCCACTAGGCTGGAGAAATAGAAACCAGCCCCCCTCCCCGGCTCCAGGGTGGGCCTCCCAAGGTGTCCACCAGCTGGTGAGGGGCACAGAGCGGCTCTCTGGGACCCTGTCATCTGCCCTGGGCCTGGAGCTGGCTCGTGCTTCGTGGAGCCCCTTGGTAGGTTTGGGGGAGGAGAATCCAGAGCTCACTGTTGGGGACTGCTGGTCTAGAGTGCCCAGGCCCCGCCTACAGTGAGTATGGGCGGGACCCTTCCGCTGAGACCCGCCCCTCTCGAGAAGCCCCGCCCCCTGCTGAGGGTCGAGAGGCCACCCACGCAGCTGCAGGTGGGGTGAATCCACCATGCTCTTCACAGCCTGGCGCTCCCCGTGGGACCAGGCTCGGGCTCAGCTGCTCCCCGGCCAGGAAAGTCCCTCGCCAGGGCACGGCCTGCCCACGGAGCCCGCCAGTGACGCAGGGTCGTGGCCATGAGGCACAGAGGGGCAGAATGGGAACATGACTGCTGCCCCTTCCCGAGCCCTCCGGGAACCGCCCCTTCTCAGGGACAAGGTCCTTAATCTCGTAGCCAGCGCCTCCGGTCTGACTGTGTGGTCCCGGGAGTCCAGTGTGTGCGCTCTCGGAGCGAGGCCTTGGGTTCCCGCCCTAGGGCGGTGAAACCCTTCGCTGGAGGTGACCTCGAGGAGAGGCAGCTTCCCTGGGGTGGGCAGGGGACCCGGAGTCACTCGTACCCGCTGGGTGAGGGGCAAGAGAGCCACTGGTTGCATACACAGCGCCCATTCTCTCTCCCCCTAACAGAGCGCCTCCCTCCAGGTAGAAGTACCCATTCCCGAGCAGCTGGGGTGGCCCATGCTAGGCCAACACAAGTTCTTAAAAGGGACTGCTCAGAAGTCTCCTTAGGAAGAACACAGCGTAGGTTCTTCCCTCCCAGCCCCCTTTCCTTCTTGCCTATCTGGAACAGACATGTGATGACTGGAGCTCCAGCAGCCATATGGATCCCTGAGATAACACTGAGGGAGGATGTGCCAGACACGGCAGAGGGGAAAAAGCCAAGGCTCTGCAGCCTCTGGAGTCCTCATGGAGGCACCGTGCCACCTGCTTTGGGGCGTAAGCTGCTGAGATTGGGACTCTAGTCCTCGTAGCTCCTGACGACTGGGGGGGGGGGGGGCTCTGTGAGCACGGCGTTTAAATGAATATTTCCATGCCCATCAAGTCCTCGCTGTAGATGCAGCACAGCTGGGACTGGCACTGCGGTGCAGTGGTTACGCCTGCATCTCATGTGAGCTTCAGCTGGAGCCCCGGCTGCTCCGCACCAACCCAGCTCCCTGCTCACGCACCTGGGAGGCAGCAGGTGACGGCCCGGGTGCCTGAGTCCCTGCACCCATGGGGGAGACCCGGATGGAGCTCCTGGCTCCTCGCTTTGGCTGGCTTAGGCCTGGCTGTTCTTGGGCACTTAGGAAGTAAGCCAGTGGATGGAAGAGCTCTCTCTCTCTCTCACTCTGCTATTCCAATAAATAAATAAATCTTGAAAAGCCCACAGGAGGACGTGGGCAGAGCCCATGCAAATGCGACCGCCTCTCGGTGAGGACGTGGGCTGGTCTCCGGGGGATCCTGCACCTAGGGCCCCGTGGGGCCGCAGGGACACTGCGCCGTGTCACTCCCCGCCTGGGGCTGCGTGCCAGCACCCACACGCATGTCTTGCTTTCCCAGGGCCACTTTGTGCTTAGGGCTGGCGCGGCTTATTTTATTTCATTTTTATAATGTTTTGATTTTCAACAATTCTTCCTCCTTAACAACTGGCGGCTTAGGTCACCCCATTGCGCATGCTCTGTGTGGTCTTGGGGCCCTGCGCCGCTCCTCCTGCCGCTTCTGGGATGCGGGAGAGCCCCGCGGCGGGAATCCACGGGAATCCACGGTCGGCTCGGAGCCCGCAGCCGCTGCGCGCCGGGCCGGCCCCACCTCGGCCCCAGGCCTCGCGCTGATCTGCTAACAGATTCCTGGGCCTGGCGCTGTGGGGCAGCAGGTGAAGCCGCCGCCTGCAGCGCCCGCATCCCACAGGGGCGCCTGTTCCTGTCCCCACGGCTCCGCTTCCCACCCAGCTCCCTGCTAATGGCCTGGGGAAAGCAGAGGAGGACGGCCCTGGGCGCCTGCACCACGTGGGAGACCCAGAAGCGGCCCCTGGCTCCTGGCTGCAGGCTGATCCAGCCCTGGCTGCTGTGGCCGTTTGGGGAGTGCATGAGTGGGCGGAAGACCTCTCTCTCTCTCTCTCTCTCTCTCTCTCTCCCTCTCCCTCTCCCTCTCCCTCTCCCTCTCCCTCTCCCTCTCCCTCTCCCTCTCCCTCTCCTTCCCTCCCTCTCTGTAACTCTGCCTTTCAAATAAATAAATAAATCTTAAAAAAAAAAAAAAATGGAACACTGAAGTCCCTGCAGTGGGCCGGAGGTGGGGCCTGGGAACTTGCCTTTCCGCCAAGCTTCCAGGCGGCCGCTGCTGCTGGCCCTCGTTGCAATGGCGCCCCCCTGACGGGCACTCGGTGCGGTGGTGAATTCGCTGCCTAGGACGCCCACGGCCCTTGGCAGAGCGCCTGCGTTCAAGTCCTGGCGCTGCTTCCCATCCAGCTTCCTGCTAATGCGTCCTGGGAGGCAGCAGGCGATGGCTCAAGTGCCTGGGACCCTGCCACCCTCGTGGGAGACCCAGATGGCGTCTCTGGCTCCTGGTTTTGGACCGGCCCAGCTCTGGCTGCTGCAGGCATTTGGGGAGTGAACCAGTAGACGGAAGATCTCTCTTTACCTCTCTCTCTCTCTCTGGGTCACGCTACCTTTCAAATCGATGAAAATAAATAAACAAGCATTAAAAAAAGAGGGAGTGAGCACGGAGGACTGCTGGGGGAGGGGGAGGAGCCCAGGTGGCGGGAGCAGCAGGTGCAAAGGCCAGGAGGTCGGTGGGACTGGGACTGAGCAGGCCCCAGGGAGCCAGGGCTGGGGGTGGGCAGGACTGGCAGTGAGGCTCTGCAGGGGCCCAGCAGGGCTGCGGGGTCCTCCTTGGAGGTGGGGGAGCCTTTGGAGGCTGTGGCACAACCTCACTTCTGTTCTCAAAGGAGCTGGGGCAAGAGCTGTCACGCAGGCAAGAAACGCACGGGGCAGCGGGAGGACAGATTCCGCAGGACTCGCCGGCAACTAGGACCTGCAGGGGAGGGACAGAGTCCAGGGGACCTTGCAGGACCTTAGCCTGTGAGCAGAGGCAAGGAGGGAACACCGGGCTCTGTGGGCAGTGCCACCTGTCCAGGAGCCGCCACACCCTCTGATTGAGCAGCTGGCTGGGCTGGGCTCGGGGCTCCCCGCGGGGCTGGGTGACAGGAGCCGAGCGCGGGGCTGGGGAGCGCACCTTGCCTTCCGTGACAGATGCCACGTGGCAGAGTGGCTCAGATAGGCAGCGGCCACAAGCAGAGCACCACTTGTGGTGCAGCCAGCAGAGCCAGCACCGTGGGTTTCCCCGTTCTCCGAGTGAAGAAACTGAGCCCAGAGAACAGGGGCCACGTGATCCTCACGTCCACCTGACCCCGAGTCCAGCTGGCACCATTCCAGCTCCCCTTGGGCACTGATGGGCGTGGTCCACATCGACGGCTCTCTTCCAGGAGGCGCAGGGGCAGGGGAAGGCAGCTGTGAGGGTCTTGCTCCCCCCCCCCGCCCCGTCCAGGTCGCACACTGGCTGGGGATGCCCTGGGGTATCTGGTGACCATGGACTCACAGCTAGCAGCCAAGTGTCCCCAGACACCTCCTCCAGGTGTCCTGGTCTTTTTAAGGAGACTGGCATGGTGGAGATGGCAGGGACAGGGAGCTGGCCGAGGACCCTCTCCAGAGAGGGAGGGGACTGCACTGCTCCAAGCCGGCTCAGCATCTGATGTGCTCTGAATGAGAAACCCGGCGTTGCTATGGCAACTGCCATCCCCTGCTCCCCCTGGTAGGCTCTGTGGGAAGTTCCTGTGTGTGAGGGGCGGGGCACGTGGGCAGAGGGTGCTCCCCCTGCACAGCTGACTGGAACATACAGGGCCCGTCTCTTGGGGGTGGGGGGTCGTGGTGGATGCAGCGATGGATGGGAGCTGGGAGAGGGGCGGCTGGAGCCCTGGTTCTAGGAGAGGTTTCTGGCTTGGGGGGGCCGATGCTGGGGTTGTCTACATGCAGAGAGGCGAGGAACAATGTGCAAAGTGCGGTGTGATGGCAGAGTGGAAGGCGCTTGGGTCCCTCCTCCCCCTTGAACGCCAGCCCAGCTCACTCTCCAAGCCTCAGCTTCCCACTTGCAGAGGTGCCTGGGGACAGCAGCCTCAGAGGAGCCAGGACTCCTTGCCCCGGGCCTGCCTGGCGTCCACGTAGCAGGTACATCCTGCTTCCTCCTCCACCCAGCTCATCTCAAGCAGCCAGCATGAGCCCATGGTACAGATGAGAGGCCGAGGCCCAGCCAGGGCAAGGGACGTGCTCAAGGTGGCTCACAGGACGCCCGGGGTTGAGTCCCAGCGCCTCCTGGTGCTGTCATTAGGTGCCCAGGCTGTGGCAGTAACAACTTTCCTTCGACTTGAATATCAAAAGAGAATAAAGCGCCATGCTTTCTTGGCAGGGAGCAGGGTGGGGAGGGGAGGGGTCAGGGCAGGGAGAAGAGCAGCCTCCGGGTCCCCTCCCCCACTCCCCTTGCTCAGCTCCCAGAAAGGAAGTCTATCCTGCCAGGTGACTTGCCAGCTCTTTCTGGGGCAGAGGAAGGTGGAAAACTAATTTTAACTTCTCAGGGATTTTTTTTTTAAGCTTTCTTTCTTTTTTTAAATATTTATTTATTTAAAAGGTAGAGTTACAGGGAGGCAGAAGTAGAGAGAGAGAGAGAAAGAGAGGTCTTCCATCCGCTGGTTCACTCCCCAGTTGGCTGCAATGGCCGGAGTTGAGCTGATCTGAAGCCAGGAGCCAGGAGCTTTTTCCGGGTCTCCCATGTGGGTGCAGGGGCCCAAGTACTTGGGCCATCTTCCGCTGCTTTCCCAAGCCATAGCAGAGTGCTGGATCGGAAGAGGAGCAGCTGGGACTCGAACTGGCGCTCATATGGGATGCCGGCACTGCAGGCAGCAGCTTTACCCGCTATGCCAAAGCGCAGCCCCTTTTTTTAGTTTTCATGTTTTTCAGCCTAAGGTGAGGACATCAGGCCCTCCCCACCCCTCCCCTACAAAGTCTGCTGGGTTGGGGGAAGGAGGGGAGTGCCGGGGAGCTTCGTCTCTACCAGGGAGGCCTTGCGAATCCCGGGTGAGCAGGGGCACCAAGGCGTAAGGGCTACCTTCTCCCCTCTCCCAGGAAACTTTTGCTCCCTTCCTTCCCCCCCAAAATCCAAGGCAGGTATCCTCCCCCTGCCCCAGTCAGGAGGTTGCAGCCAGGGGGCTGGGAGGCCAGAGTGGCTGCGTGGCCTTAGACAGGTCTCTCTCCCCCTTGTTGGGCTACAGTTGTCACGTCTGTTCCAGGGGGACAATCATGCCATGGTGCCGCTCTCCCGGGGCAGCCGTGGGGGCTCAGAGCATGGCCAGGACGAGCACTTCACCCCAGCATCCTGTGGACACATGGAGGGCCCCATGGAGCATGGTCACAGGGCAGGGGCCCCTGGTCTGCCCGTTCATGCCCAGCCCCGTGCCTGGCACGTGGAGGTTGTCAATGCTCATGCTGTGAATGAATGAGGGGTCCCCTGGGACCGGGCGCCCCCCGTTTGCCTGGAGAAGGGACTTCCAGGAGATCGGCTAACGGGTTGCCAGCGGCAGCACAGTGGTGACAAGGCACCAGAGGAGGCAACTCCTGGGCACACATGGGTCGAGTCTGTGAGGACTGGCAGCGGGTATGGGCAGGGGAAGGCACTTGGACTGGGTGTCTGTGGTGTGTCAGGGCACCCCGGAGAAAGCAGCAAGTCTTACTGAGCCCCAAGAAGCAGTGAAGTTGTGGGGAAGCCCGAGTCCAGGGCCAGATGTCCAGGTTTGACCTTGACCTTGTTTCTAACTGTCTGTGTGGTCCCAAGAGAGCAGCTTCCTATCTCTGTGCCTGCAGACTGGTGTCCATGGAGACGCCCCAGACTCGGGAGTGGCTGTGGGATGACGGATCCTACATTCCCACTCCAATACCTACACGCAAAGGGGGTTTTCAAAATTTCGTGGAAATGGAATCAAATGACAAGCTTATTTGATGCCAAAAATTAAAATCTATGCAGTTTTTTCATAATATTCATTTCCACCCACATTTTGAATGCCCTTGGTATGCATGGATTTCAAAACTTTTTGTACCGAAATCTACTTATCTTTCATTCCACTTTGCCTGAACTTTGCAGAGTCCCCTTGTACACCTATTCTAGAACAGAGCTCGGCAGTGGGTGCGGAGTGAGGGCGGTGTGAGTGTCAGCAGGCGCCCCCGCCCCTTCCAGCCTGATCCGCTGTCTCTAATTAACCTTCATGGTGATCCTGGAAGAGGGGTTGCTGCGGCAGCCCCAGAAGTTGCGCCCAGCTCTGCTCGCTCTGTGTGGCACATAGGATCCCTCTGAGAAGACATTGCCATGCCTCCATTTCCCAGCCCAGCCCAGAGAGGGCAAGAGCCAGACGGATGGCCACAGAACTGTCCAGTGGCAGAATTCAGTGTGGCTCCACAGCCCGCCCGCAGTGTGCTTACTTCCTGTCCACCACACCTAACCACGGGTTCCACCCCAGGCCAGGGCAGGCCAGCTGGGGTGGAGCAAGGAGCTGCCTGTGCCTGGCTGCAGGGTAGCCCGATGCTGAGGTTCAAGGTTAGACAGATGACCTTCCTGCCATCTTGCAACACCGAGGTTGGATAAGCAGGTGAGCAGATGGATGTAGAAGCCTTGGAGAAGGTAAAAATTGGACACATGTGAGGCAGGTGAGCCGGCACCTGCGGCGGCTGTTCTTGTCATTACCAGCTGGGCCCAGAAGAGCCCAGATTCCTGGGGGATGGGGGAAGGTGGTAGGAATGTCGTCCAGATCACCTTTTGTCTTCTATCTCTACTGTGTGCTCTCTCTCTCTGTCCCCCTCCCCCATCCTCCCCCTCCTTTGAGAAAATGAATCATACCCTCCACCCCAGAGGCACTTAAGAAGGATGAGTAATTAATCCCCCCCAGGCCCGGACTGTCTTATCTGCTCTTCTGAGGTTTGGTTACTTTTGGCTCCAGAATACTCAAAGATGCGATACCCAGCCCCAGCATTAAGTGACTGAGCTGACCCCCTCTCCAGGCGCCTGCAGAAGAATGCTACACTGTAACACTGTTTCCCTAAAGGAGTCAGTAGAGCTGGATGATGGATGGCGTCAGCTCGCTCGCTGTGTCCACGTAAGAGACCCCAGGCAGAAACAGATAAAGATTATTTGCTCATCCACGTCAGGCAGCCCGCATCGATCTTCCTGGGAATTGAGTTAAAACTGCTCCCAAGGCGTTTTAGAGAAGGGCTCTGATAGAAAAGGTGGAATAAGAGACAATCAGGGAAAGATGTGCGGGGCTGAGAGGTTCTCAGAGACGCCAGGAGCCGGCGGAGGCTGCAGGTGCGCCTGGCTGTCACCGTGGTAAATTAGGCACCCGTGCATCGGTTCTTCCTTTGTCCCATTTGCACCGAGGGCGTCACTCTCTCTATGTCGGGGGGTTGAAAGGGCGAGGAGCACGCTCCAGCCTTCCGAGGCAGTGGTGTTGGGTCCAGGCAGAGAAAGGAAGCAAGAGGGGGGCTGCCCAGAGCCGTGCGGGGGCCTCGCGTGGTTCCAGCCTGAGCAGGTGGAACGCTCGCCCCTGCCTGCCATCTGTCGAGGAAGGGTCCGCCCGAGCCACCTGGCTTCCTGCAGGGAGATAGCATCTGGGAGGCAGAGAGCGCCCCGCCATACGAGGCTCCGCTGGCGCCGTCATGATTTATTCAGCAGCCTGAGACACCTGTGCGCTGGGCAGGTGCCGGCCTTGGTCACTCTCCAGCACCACCGGCCAGCCCAGAGGGCGGAGGCGCCCCGATCTTTAGCTGAGAGCCCCAGGCTTGGGGGGATGTGGGGCTCACCCAGCAGCAGGCGCTGCCCCCAGGCAAGGGGGTGCCAGCATCAGTCTCAAGGCCCCCAGTGCCCTGGGCCCCAACCCCAGGACTTCCCTGCCGAGGCTGGCCAAGAGGCCCCCGCTTTGTGCAGCCTCCCCCCAGCAGTGCCAGGCAGAACTCAATACCACCGCCACCCCTGCCCTCTCTCTACCTGCCAAAGACAGGCTGTGTTTATGGAAACACAAACTAGGATGTGGTGAAGACCCGAGTCCCTGGGATTCGCCACTGCGCAAGCCATGTCCAGGGGCTGCTTACAAGCATCTTCTCTCAGGGGCCTTGGTGCAGGGAGGCAGGTGCTGGACAGCCCCGGGAGGGGAGGGTCGCCCGTGGACGCAGCTGATCAGAGGCCCCTCTATTACAGCCATACTACCAGTTTTTAATGCTGCTCATTTCATGGTAATTTTGCTTAAAAATTGTTTCTATCTGGGCCGGTGTGGTGATGCAGCAGGTTAAGCCGCCACCTGAGACGCTGGCATCCCGTATGAGCACAGGTTCGTGTCCCGGCTGCTCTGCTTCCGATCCAGCTTCTGGCTAATGCATCTAGGAGAGCAGCGGAAGATGGCCAAAGCGCTTGGGCCCCTGCACCCATGGGGGAGACCCAGAAGGAGCTCAGGGCTCCTGGCTTTGGCCTGGTCCAGCCCTGGCTGTTGTGGCCACTTGGGGAGTGAACCAGCAGATGAAAGCTCTCTCTCTGCCTCTGTCTCTGTCTCTCCCTCTCTCTCCGTCCCTCTGCCTTTCAAATAAAATAAAAGTAAATTAATTAAATCTTTTTTTTTTTTACAATTGTTTTTATCTGGCTGAAGGTCACTGTGACCCAGGAACCCATGGTTGGTCAGCACGAAGACCAACCACCTGATGCTGCTGGTGTCAGGCACAGTTTTAATTTTCACCAGGGACAGAAACACAGCTTGTCCCGTCCTCTTTGGGCCTCGGCTAACTACAGTTGGGTCCCTCCCCAGCCCAGCTGGGTCTGTCAGTCTCCATAGCAACCTTTCTGTTTACATCAGGGCCTGGGCTCAGTAAGCCTATGAAGTGAGAACACTGAGGTTCAGTGAGTCCCAGGGGCTGGACTGATGGTTCCACCAGCAGGAAGCGCTGGGGCAGGATCACACCCAGACTGTGAGCGCCCCCAGGCATGGGGGCCATCTCTCTTAGGCTTGACTGCTTCTCCCCCACTGCCAGGACCCTGGCTGGGAGGGCCTTGGTCTTGGGAAGCCAATAGGGGGAGGGGGAGCCCTGGATGGTAGCAGGGCTTGTGCAAGGCCCCGGGGCAACTGGGCGGGGCTGAACCTGCACGGGGCTTCCTCGCTGGCTGCTCCCCACGGCTGCCATCTTTCACAGGGGCGCCCAGGTGGAGATGGGGGTCGGGGGGAGGGAGGGGGTGGGCTGCGCATGCGCACGTGAGCGCGGGCTTTATCTGGGCTGTTTCCCAGACTCCAAAGTTCCAATACTTATTTTGTCTTTATGACACAGAGGAAAAACGACAAGGCTCGCAGGGAAAACGAGGAAGAGAGAAACCAGCAGCGATTCCGGTGCTTGTCAGGCGAGAGGGCGAGAAGCAGCAGACCTGGGGCGGGGCCGAGAGGTGCAGGGTCCCGGGACACGGGGCTGGGGACAGGGGGACTCCCTCCTGGCGACAAAGCCAGGCGGAGGGGATGTTCTGTGCTCGCCGCTGTGCCGCACACCTCATGTCCTCTGTCGGCCCCTCAACACCCTGTCTCACAGAGAGGGGACCAGGCTTTGGGTGACATGGCCTGTGACACCTGGGAGTTCTGCCCGCCTCGGCGCCTTCCCCGTGCCCGTGCAGGCAGCCCACGCTCTTGCACTGCCCGCTGCTGCGGCTCCGTCTCACTGTCCATTGTCCTAGCACTGTCCCTGCGCTCCTGGAACCAGCATTGGAGGGGCCGGGAAGGTCACCACTCCAAGCCACCGCTGGGCTTTTGAATTTTGCTTGTACTTATCCCCAACTTAATTGAAAGCAGAGTAATGGGGTGGGGGTGGGGGAGAGAGAATCTTATATTCACCGATTCACCTCCCAAATGCCTGCAACAGTCAGGAATGGGCCCCACTAATGTCAGGAGCCTGGAACTCCATCCTGGTCTCCTATGTGGGGACAGGGACCCAAGCACTGGGGCCATCTTCGCTGCTTTCCCAGGCACATTAGCAGGGAGCTGGATTGGAAGTGGCGATGCCAGGACTCGAACCGGCAGCCATACAGGATGCCGGCATTGCAGGTAACAGTTTAACCCACTGCGCCACAGCGCCAGCCCCACCACTGGGTTTTTAGACACTCTCTAAGGCATCTGGTCTCTGCTTGCACACACGGAGAGTTAGCTGGTCACCCCTGAGGATGCGGTCAGCGGCTTGACCCTTGTATCTGCCCTGATCCTCCGGGTCAGTGTCTTCCCTTCCTGTCCATGTCCCACCAGGGTGAGCCCTGTGCTGGCCTCACTGAGACCCATTCCAGGGTCAGCTTTCACAAAAAGTCCATCTATGCGGGCGAAGTTGTGTGAGTCTCTGGACGCACCATTTTTATTTAAAAAAGATTTATTTGAAAAGGCAGAATTACAGAGAGAGAGACAGAAAGAGAGAGAGACCCTCCATCCACTGGTTCGCTCCCCAAATGGCCACAACGCCAGGTTGAAGTCAGGAGCCCAGAGCTCTGCCTGTGTCTCCCTCATGGCTAGCAGGCACCCTGCTGCCTTCCCTTGCCATCGGCAGGGAGCTGGATCAGAAGTGGAGCAGCTGGGACTTGAACCAGCAAGGGATGCCAACTCTGCAGGCAGTGGCTTAACGCCAGCCCCAAGGATCTACCGCTTCTTAATAGAGCCCAGCCAGAGAGGGCCCCAGGAGATGGTGGAGAAAGGCAGACGGGAGGGAGGGAGGCTGGGAGGGGAGGGGAGCAGCAGGGCCCCCACTGTGATGTCCCTGGAGACAGCTGCGCCCTGGGCAGAGGCGGAGGCAGAGGGACCGCTTCCTGGTCAGCAGGGAGCAGGAAGGGGTGTGGACGTAGCTTCTTACCAATCATGGTGACACAGAGAGCCTGCAAGGATGGCCTGCTTTGTGGACTCCACTGGCTTGCTGCCTTTGACTGGCACAGCCAGGTAGGCAGGCCCCTGCATGACCCCCGTTTGGAGGTGAGGAAACAGGCTGCCGTTAGAGCTGAGCTGTAACCTGAGCCGCGAGGGCTCAGCGCCCTGCTGCCCGTGGGACGGGCTGTCTCCACTGCGCATCTTTACTGCGTCATTCATTCACGTGTCTGTTCACCTTCTCAGGAGACTCCTTACCTTTCCTGAACACATCAAGTGCACGCCACACGCTCACCTCTGAGCATCCGTCCTCGCGGTTCCCTCTGCCCGAACGTTCTTCCCGCGGCTGTCCCCCTGGCTTGCTCCCTCGCCTTGCTCTGCGGCAGTGTCGCCTCCCTGCCGGCCATCGCTTCCCCATCACTCTCTGTCGCTGCGGAGGGCGCTGCAGCATTGCTATCATGGCCTTTCCCGGCGTTGATACAATGTAGACTTCGTAGTCTACTGTGCTGGGTTCTCTTTATAACTATCTGCCTGGATCTCCTGCAGCCCACCAGCCCCCAAGAGCAGGCTTTTGTCCACTGCGTCCACCCTTGCGTGCTCCAGCAGCTAGGTCAGCACCTGCCACACAGTAGGTGCGTACACTTGTCTACATTTACTGACGAAAGGCACCTGTTATGTGTTAGAGCATTCTCTGGCTAGGGAGAATGTGTACATGATTAAGATCACTTCCTGCTCTTAAGGAGCTCACAGGAGACAAAGTGGGGCCCCAAGCTGGGCTCCCAGGTAAGAGGGCCACCTTAGCTGCTGTGGCCGAGCCCACAGTGGCGGGGGGGACCTCCAAGGCCAGTCCTACACTTTGGCCTTAATAATGGAATCCTGGGCAAGCACTCAGTAATAAAGGCAACCTTTCGCAGCTCCCTGTAGCTCAGCTGGGCCATGTGTCTCACTTCTGGCCAATTTCCAGGAAATTTTCTTTTCTTTCTTTCTTCCTTCCCCCTCCCCTCCCCCTTCTCCTCCCCTCCCCCTTCCCCTCCCTCCCCTTCCCTTCCCTTCCCTTTTTATTTATTTGAAAGTCAGAGTTACACACAGAGAGAGGAAAGGCAGAGAGAGAGAGAGGTCTTCCATCTGCTGGTTTACTCCCCAGTTGGCCGCAATGGCTGGAGCTGCACCAATCCGAAACCAGGAGCCAGGAATTTCTTCTGGGTCTCCTATGTGGGTGCAGGGGCCTAAGGACTTGGGCCATCTTCTACTGCTTTCCCAGGCTACAGCAGAGAGCTGGATCAGAAGTGGAGCAGCTGGGACTCAAACTGGCGCACATATGGGATGCCAGCGTTGCAGGCAGTGGCTTTACCCACTATGCCATAGCACCGGCCCCCATTTTTTTAAAAAAAGATTTCAGTTATTTATTTGAGAGGTAGAGTTACAGAGAGAGAGAGAGGGAGAGACAGAGAGAGAGAGATCTTCCATCCGCTTGTTCACTCCCTAAATGGCCACAATGGTCAGAGCTGGACTAATCCAAAGCCAGGAGCCAGGAGCTTCTTCCAAGTCCCCCATGCAGGTGCAGGGGCCCAAGGACTTGGGGGCATCTTCTACTGCTTTCCCAGGCCACAAGAAGAGAGCTGAATCAGAAGAGAAGCAGCCAGGACCCGAACGGGCGCCCATATGGGAATCCGGCAGTGTAGATGGAGGCTTAGCCCACTATGCCCATCTGCCCTTTTGTCTGGTGGTGAAATGATGGCTGGATGGGAGCAGCTGTCTTGGACTATGAGGATGAGCCCACACTCCAGGGCTGTGCAGCAGAAAGCTGGGAAAAGCCTGGGTCTCTGACCCAACTCTCTCCTTTCCTCCAGAATTCAGGTTGAGAAATAGCTCTCTGGTTTAACCAACTCTCATTTTGTTTTTTGTTTTGTTTTCTGGTGGCTTTTGGTTGAGCAATCCTGATCCTAAGTGATGCTGTGTTGGATGGAAAGAGAAGCAAGAGAAGCAAGTGTCTGGAGAGAGTGAGATGGCCCCACTGCCATCAGAGAGGTAGAAGGAGTGGTGTCGGGTCTGGACCCAGGAACAAGACAGGTGCTGTTGGCCTTGTGGGTAAATTGAACCCCACCTGCTCATTCATTCATGCATTTCTCTCTTCATTCATTCATTCATTCATTGTCTGATGGTTCCCGTTGAAGATCGCTCCACAAGGAGCAGGCGTTCCACCTGGCAGTTGGGATGCCCATATCCCACGTGGGGATGCCCGGCTTGGTACCCAGACCCAGCTGCTGACTCTCCAGATTGGAGCTCTCTGCTGTCTGTCTCTTTAACTCTCACATAAATAAACAAGGAGCTAAACACCATTCCCCGAGGCCGAGGATGGTACCCACAGCTGGGGTGCAGACCCAGCTGGGCAGGAGCTTGGAGCGTGGCTGCTGGGGCAGAGGAAGGCCTGCTCGCTCTCCTGCTGGGTGGCCCCTCTGCAGCACGGCCACGCCCAGGACTGCAGGTGCATGCCGTTCCGGGAGGAGGGGCAGAAGGCCCCCCGTGTTCCCGGGGCCCCTCATTCTTCCTGTGGCGGGACAAGGTGCCCTGCAGGACAGCCAGGGGAGAGGTTTTTAAGCACAGTTGCACCGTTTTATGACATGAAAGGAGGTGGGTTTTAGAAGAGTGGCTCTGATGTCCTGTAGCCTCTGGAAAACCTCTAAGATGTGATGTCTCTGACACACGGCTAAGAATGTTCTGGAAGAGAGGCAGAGACTCATGGGCCTGGTGCATCTGCTCCAAAGTTGAGTCAGGGTCCCCGGGGGGTTGTGGGATGGGGGGGCGGAGAGCAGGGAGAGCACAGCTTGTCTTGGGAGGCACAGGGACAGCCGGTGCTCCTGCCGCAAGGCTGCTGCGAAAGGCAGACTCGGGGACACAGGGGGACTCTCCTGGGGCTTGTGCTTGGTTCAGAACAAGCCCGTTTCCCTTCTGGAATCTGATGGACCCAGACACGCTGGCAGATGATCTAGGAGGGAGCGTGCAAAACCTCGTGGGGGAATAAAATGAGCTTTTTCGAAAGGCTGTTGAGCAGCAGAGAGAGGGAGTTAGTTTCCATCCCCTAGTTCATTCCTCAAATGCCCACGGTAGCTGGGGCTGGGCCAGGTCAAAGCCAGGACCGGGGTCTCGGCCTGAGTCTCCTCTGTGGGGGGCAAGGTGCCGCTGCGTGCGTCACGGCCTGCGGGGTGGGCAGCGGCAGGAAGCCGTAGTCAGGAGTGGAGCCGCGGCCTGCGTCCGTGCAGACAGGGGCGGGGCCTCTCTGCCAGCCTCTTGATGGCGAGGCCAAATGCTTGTCCCTCAACTTAGCTGTTCAGTCCATTGCCCCTGAGCTTTCGCGACCTAAGAAACCATCCCGAATGTTGGTGACTTAAAGTGTTTTGTGATTCCTCGAGACTGTGTAGAATCCTCTGCTGCACAAAGCTCCTCTCCACACGGCCACGGCTGGGTGTGCCTGAAGGTTCTAGAAGGGCAAGTCAGTCTTCCATGTGACTCATCGCATGGTGTCTCAGCCTCTGCAAGGCCTTCCATGCCACGCGGTGTCCCCCTGCAGTAGGACGGCCTGGGCTTCCTGGCTCGATTCTGGGGATGAAAGCGGAAGTTCTAAGCCTGTTGAGGGTCAGCCCAGCTGCACTGCCGCTGCGTTCTCATGGTTGAGGCAATGTGCGCAGCCTCCCAGACACTGGGGCCCAGGCAGTAACCTGCAGCTCTTGATGAAGCAACCGCTGGTGGCTGTGTGCAGGTGAACTGGAAATTGACGGCATCGTGGAGCCCAGATAAGATGCCATTTACACACAGGTGACTTGCGCGCAACTGAATGGAACGAGAGTGGATGCACACGGCGAGGGTCGCCATCCTCTGTGCGTGGCTTGAGCTGGGGTCCGGCTAACCCTGGCTCTGCCCCACTGTGTATTCTCCTTCCAACAGCTCCACCGGCTGCAGAGTGCTAAAAAGGAGAACACACCACGGCTGCAGTCATTAGCATCCTGGAACATTGGATTCTATTTTTGGCAGATGCAAGATAAGCTGGGCAAACTGCTACCCCTGCCCCCCAGCTCAGCGCTCGGAGGTCGCGCGCCCAGTGTTTCGTGTGTCATTAACAAGAGGGCTGAGTGCCCATCTGGGAGGAAGGAGGCTCCCTGTGCCCGGCGAGGACCAGCCTGCGCCTGGGGCGTGGGGCTCAGCGCCGGGCGTGGGGGAAGGCAGCTGGCGCGCACTGAGGGCCTATGGGGGGCCAGGTGCTGTGTGCGAGGCGTGTCCGGCTCCTGCTTCTTTCCCCAAGCCTCACCTTGCTTTCGACGCCTTCTCTCTGCTTCCGAGCGGAAATCCATGGTTCAGGTTTCCCAGCAGGCTGCTCTGCCTCCCAGGCCTCTTCGGGCGTGTTTCCTTCCTCCTGGCTTGGTTGATTCTGTTTTGAAGACTTATTTATTTATTTGAAAGGCAGAGTCGGGAGAGAGAATCTTCCATCGGCTGGTTCATTCCCTAGATAGCCGCATGGCTGGGGGGTGCAGCGGCCCAAGCACTTGGGCCGTCTTCCACAGCTTTCCCAGGCACATTAGCAGGCAGCTGGATCAGGAGTGGAGCAGCTGGGACTTGAATCTGCACTCCTCTGTGGCTTAAGCCGTTGTGCCACAACACCAGCCATGCCTGGTTGATGCCGATGCATCTCTCAAATCTCAGGCTCTCTTGCCTTCACTTCCAGACCATAGGCTCTCCCAAGGAGGACCCCTTCTTCTGAGATATCGCTTGGCTCCAGCCCAGTGCTCTGTGTTTGTCGACTGACTGACTGATGGAATGAATGACTCCTCACACAGCCCATCTGAGGCTCAGAGAGAATGAGCTTCTGTAATGCCAAGACCTGGTGAGAGGCAGAGCCGGGATCTGAATCCGGGTCTGTTGCATGGCCAGGGTTGTGCCCTTGAGGGCAGATGAGGGCGTGGGTGACGGGGACAGGGAGGGGGAGACATGCCGGAGGGAGGAGTCAGGGCCAAGGCACCACTCTGTCCCAGTGCTCCTGGGTGGAGAGAACCCTGGGGCTGGGCCACCAAGTCACACAGTGTGTGGCTGAGCCTGAGTCTGATCTCCCCGTTGCTCCCAGGTTCCTGTTCTGTGAAGCGCAGGTGCCAAGCCAGCAGCCCAGGCAGCCGTCAGCATGTTGAGCACGGTGCTAAACCCCAGGGTCTCGGTACCCTCTGCTCTCAAGGGAGGCGCCGGCTGCGGTGCGGTGGGCAAAGCTGCTGCCTGCGACGCCGGCATCCCATACAGGTGCTGGTCTGGATCCCAGCGGCTCCACTTCCGATCCAGCTGTTAGTGGCCTGGGAAGAGCAGCAGAAGATGGTGCAAGTCCTGTCACCTATGTGGGAGACCCGGAAGAAGCTCCTGGATCCTGGCTTTAGCCTGGGCCATCCCTGGCTATTGTGGCCATCTGGAAAGTGAACCAGCGATGGAAGACCTTGCTCTCTCTCTCTCCCTCTCTCTTTGTAACTCTTTCAAATAAATACATGACTCTTTAATAAATAAATACATAAATGACCCAAGGAAGAGTCTGGGTCAGAACCAGGGGCCAGTATCCCCATGGGGCAGCATGGCCGGCGGTGGCTTCCCCGGGGCCCAGGGAGCGCTCGCCTCAGAGGCCCACATCCATGCTGAGACCCCCGGCTCCACCAGCTGTGCAGTGATCCTGAGCCGGTTACCCCACCTCTCTGAGCCACAGTCTCCTTGTCTGGAAAATGGGGATAAGATGCTCTTCCCAGGTTTGCTGAGGACGTTGGATGATGAGTACATGATCAGGAGTCGAACAAACCTGCCTCCTGCTCCAGGCCGGCCACAGGTGAAGCGGCCGGCTAAGACGAGGCCAGAGGCCCCTCCTTCCATCGAACCCAACTGCTCCAGCCTCAGCCATTCGCCCTCCCACATCACTGGGAGGTGGGGTGGTGAAGTTCTGTCCAGAGGGAAAGGTGTGGCGTCTCCATCTGGACCGCCCCAAGGCCAAGGCCACAAGGATGCTGATGAATGCCTACGAGGAGCAGACGTTCCCTGAGCTTGGGAGGGGACAACACAGAAGATGACGATGCCGGAACTGATGATGATGGTGATGAAGAGGACAGGACGATAACAGCGCTGACGGGGAGGGTGACGATGATGGAGGAGACGGTGGAGATGGTGATGACGGTGACCAGAATGACAGGGATGAAGACGATGACAAAGATGGAGCTGATGATAATGGTGATGCACAAAGCAGAGAGCCACTTAAAGCGTGTCCGGCCCAAGCCTGCATTTGACAATAGCATGTCATAAAAAGATCAAAGGACTGGTTGTTCAAAGACCCAGATCACGCTCCGCCCAGGCTCTGCCTTTGACAAGTCCAGTGACTTGCCCCAAATCGCCATCATCTATCAGATGGGAACAAACACCCTGCCTACCTCACAGGGGGCATCCACAAGGTCATGGCCACAAGCATTAAGCCCCACCCACAGGCAGCAGGTGCAGCCACGCAGACCAAGCCCCAGAGCAAACGCAATCGCCTCCTGGCTCAGGAGCTCCAAGGTAGTTGGGTCTCTCTCAGCCTCAGTTTCCCCACTGATACAAGAGACTGATAATACCCACTACACAGGTGCCCAAGTGGGTTCGTGTCTCCTAAGTGAACAGCTGTGAGACTCACAGGGACTCGCATCCTGCTGGAGAGGATCGGACACACAATTCTTTTGTTTAAAAAGATTTATTTATTCATGTAAAAGGCATAATGAGAGAGAGGGAGAGGGAGAGGGGGAGAGAGAGGGAGGGAGAGGGGGAAAGAGAGAGGGGGAGAGGGGGCGGGGGAGAGGAAGAGGGAGAGAGGGAGAGGGGGAGAGGGAGGGGGGAAGAGGGAGAGGGGGAGAGGGAGGGGTGAATAGGGGGAGAGAGAGAGGGGAGAGAGAGAATCTTCTGTCCACTGGTCATACTTCAAATGGACCACAGCTGGGGCTGGACCAGGTGGAAGCCAGACCCCTCTATGGGTCTCCCATGTGGGTGGCAGGGGCCCAAGTTCTTGGGCCATCCTCTGCTGGCTTCCCAGGCACAGCAGCAGGGAGCTGGATCAGAAGCGAGCAGCTGGCACTTGAACCAGTGCTCCGATACAGGATGCTGGCGTCACAAGTGATGGCTTGGCCTGCTGCCTACAACACCGGCCCCTGACACATGAGTGCTGTATTCATTCCGTCACTTACCAGGTGACAAGTACCACCCCTGCTCTCAAGAGGATGAGCACACAAGGACGAACAGACCCTTATGTACACCCCAGAGCTAGGTGGATGTTCATCCCGTTCATCAGCAGTTTAAGTAGCAAGGTCAGAGAGTGAGGGCTGCTGCATCGTCCAAACTTGTTTGGACCCTGATTTAAAGAGTGAGGGTTGGGCCAGTGCTGCGGCTCACTAGCTAATCCTCTGCCTTGTGGCGCCGGCACACCGGTTTCTAGTCCCGGTCAGGGCGCCGGATTCTGTCCCGGTTGCCCCTCTTCCAGGCCAGCTCTCTGCTGTGGCCTGGGAGTGCAGTGGAGGATGGCCCAGGTGCTTGGGCCCTGCACCCGTATGGGAGACCAGGAGAAGCACCTGGCTCCTGGCTTTGGATCAGCGCAGTGCGCCGGCCATTGGGGGGTGAACCAAAGGCAAAGGAAGACCTTTCTCTCTGACTCTCTCTCCTCTCTCTCACTGTCCACTCTGCCTGTCCAAAAAAAAAGAGGGTTGCGGTGTCTAGCAGTGGCCTCCTCCACCAGGCAGACGCCAGCATGTGCAAAGGCCCGGAGCTGCAGGCTGACTGGCAAGTCCAGGGAACTGCAAGTCAGCCTTCGTGACTGCAGGAGGAAGAGTGTCGGGAAACGAGGGTCCAAGGGGTTAAGCAACCAACTCAGGGTCACACAGCCAAGTTCTGGCCTGGCTGGGATCAGAACCCAGGCTCCTGACAGAGACGGGCTTTACTCCGGGGCAGAGTGGTCAGATGAGGGGAGTGCCGAGGGGTGGGGCTGGTCCTGCCATGCTCCTGGTGACCTCTGGCGAGCTCTGGGATGCCCGGCTTGTTGTGTGCAGTGACAGGCGCGTGACCCCGTGCCCCAGCCCAGCTGCTGGGCTTGTGCGGCCGCTGACCCACTGACCTCTGCTGCAATCGAAGGCTGACTCAGACTCCTGGGCCTGTCCCGGCCAGAGGCCCGGGCAGGGGATGCTCAGCAGGAACACTGCAGTGGGCAGCAGAGGGCACCGTTCGGAGTCAGGACCGGACACCAGCCTGTGTGGCATTTGGTCAAGCCGCCCAGTGTCTTTCTGTCCACAACTTAGAAGACTGGGCCACGTGACCGCTGAGGCACTGCCGGCTCTCCGCCTCTGGCCAGTGCTTCCCAAGCCTTGGCAGGTATCAGAGGCAACAGGAGGGGCTGGCGTGGTGGCGCAGTGGGCTCACTGCCACTGGCACTGCCAGCATTCTCTAGCAGACTGCCAGTCTGAGCGCTGGCTACTCTGCTTCCCACCTGGTTTCCTGCCAATGCACCTGGGAAGGCAGCAGATGACGGCCCCTCCCACCCACGTGGGAGACTCGCATCGAGTTCCCGGGGCTCCTGGCTTCCGCCTGGCCCAGCCCTGGCTGTGGCAGCCATTTGGGGAATGAACCAGCAGATGGAATAGTTCTCATTTTGTCTCTCCCACTCTTTGTTACTGTGCCTTTTCAAATTAATTCTTTAAAAAGAAGAAAAAAAAAAAAAAACAAGGACCACCAGGAGGGCTGGTGCAAACCCCCAGAGCTGCGGATTCCGTGGGCCGGGGCGGGGCTGAGACTCTGCAGATCTGAGAAGCCCCACAGATGCTGACGCTGCCGGCCTGCGCTTTGAAAACCAGCTGCACATTAGCCTCCCCCGGGGGAGCTTTAAACAGCGCAGCGCCCAGCCCGACCACAGAGCAATTAAATCAGCATCTCCGAGCGGGAGCCGAGCTGTGCTCTCCTCCACAGAGCTCCACGAGGCGCCTGCAACGCGCTGCCAGCATTGGGCAGCACCGTTCTAGGAAGGCAGCCGGGACCGCCGCAGGACACGGGCAAATGCTTTATGTCCCTTCGGAGAAATTCACCTCGGCCCCAACTGAGACGTCCACCTGAGCCTCGGTTTCTCCTGCTGGGCGTGGGGCGGTTAGGAGGACTATGTAGAGCGCTGCCTTGCTCTGTCTGCCCTCCCCCCCCCCCAGCCCCCGGCCACCTTGACCCCATGGAACGCTTGTGCAACTCGGAAGCTGCACGATTCTCTGAGCATTTATTGAAAATTGACAGCGGGTGAGCAGGGAGCCATCAGGCCCGGTCCCCACCCCAAGCAGCTCACGAGCTCACGGGGGTGACGAGGCGGGAGCCCGAAAGGCAAGGCAGGATGTGACACAGGAAGCAATCATGAGCACTACTACATGCAAGGCTGTTTAGAGTTTATTTCTGACATCCCAACAGCCCCAGGGGTTGCTGCTATTGTTAACGCCAGAGAAACTGAGGCTTAAACAGCCAGGCTCTGGTGCCCAGGGGAGGATGAGGCACACACTGTTAGGAAGGCTAGAGAGAGGCTCTGTGGCATGCGTAGGAGTTTGATGAGCAGGACAATGTGGCCGCAGGAGTTGGAAGGACGCTAGGCGCTCCATGGGATCCGCACACACAAAGGCTAGAAGGCGAAAGCGCAGCCAGCGTAGGCTGGCGGCAGGGCACGGCGGGACGCGGATCCCGGTCACAAGCCTTGCACGCCAGCCTGAAGTGTCCAGACTTCAGCTACAGGGAGCCCTTGAAAACTCCTAGCAGGGGATGGCATTTTTTAGGAAAAGATTTAGGTGGTCAAGGGCTATGAGAGGGGGCACCAGGGAGCCCAGTGAGGAAGGAGGTGGCTCTAGCTAAGGGTCCCCATGAGAAACAGTGTGTCGGGGGCCGGGAATGGGCACAGGCAGGAGGCACATGGGTCCTTTATGTGCACCTGCTGTCGACTGAATCTTTCTCCACTGGGGAGCGGGGTGAGGCGGAAGGCAGAGCCCGGATGGCTCCCTTTGTGCGGGGATACGGTCGGCAGGGCGTGACCCACTGCCCCTGCAGAGGGAGTGAGTATTGGGTTCCCGGGCTGGCTCGGAGCTGGCCGCCTGCCACCTTCCTGGGGCCTGAGTCCTCCTGACCTCAGCCTTCCAGGTGAAGCGTGCCATCCTGCCCGCCTCCCACTGCCAAGTTCACGGACGGCTCAAGGCTGGTCAAGCCAAGCACACACTCTCCAGGGCTGAAGGTAGTTCCCAGAGGTGAGGTCAGCTTGTGGGAGGGAGACGGGGCTGGGTAACCCCGGCCCTGCCCCTTAGCTCTGGACTAGGCGTAGGGTGAGTCCTGCGCCCTGCCCACCACCTGCACCTTCCAGGCCTTCCCGGGGTTAACCTTACACAGCACCGGGGCAGAGTGAGCCCCTCGCAGACTCACAGTCCAGGCCCAGTAGAGAACAGTGTCTGCCTGTGTCCCAGCAGTGTTAAACCCATTTTATAGATGGCACAATTAAGACTCAGGGTGGTGTCCGAAGCAGGGCTTGGGCGCGAGTCTCTCTCCCTTGCAGCTCCCTACCGGGGGCGTGAGAGTCACAGCCACCCCCAGACTCCGGGTCCTGGGCGCAGGGACAGCGCCGCATCCCTCGGCCGTCCCACGGAGACCTGACAAGGCTGAGCGCTCTCTCACACCTCGGCGAAACCGCCCATCCCCGCCTCACCGGGGGCACAGCTCCAGCCTCGCAGGCCAGTTTCCAGCTGAAATTTAATAACCTTGCTTTGTTTTCCTTGTACTTATTTTTACTCTTACCTTCTATTTATGGCAAGTGATACTGGCTTCCCATGTAAGGCAGAGATAAACGATTCTCTGAAAAATGTGCGGGGGGCGGGGGGCGGGGAGCGGGTCTCGGATGTAAAGCGTTAATAGGGGGCGCGTGGCCACCGCAGGCTCAGCCTGCCCGGGCTTAGGGAACGGCGAATGCCGGTTGGCGGGAGGCCCCGCCCGGGGCACACGGGCGGCCCCCGACAGCGCTGCAGGCACAGACCTTGCGGGCGCTCTGGGCCAAGGTGACTCCTGGCCCCTCGCGGTCCCACGTGCGCGGCCCATGTGTCAGCGCAGGGGTCCCGCCTGCTCGGTAGGGGCAGGTAGATCGGGCACCTGGGGACTCCCGCAGGAGGCGGGTTCGGGAGCCAGGGTGGGGGGTGGGTGGGGGGTGGGCGCGGGCTGCAGACCACCCGCGGCCGGCCACCTGCGGCCGGAGCTGGCATGCGTGCGACTGCGTGCGCAGACGTCAGCCTCCGAGGCCCGGGCCGCCTTCCGGCCCCCGCGCGCGCGTGCCCCGGCGCCTCGAGCCGCCCCCCAGCCGCCCCAGCCCCACGCGCCCGGGCACGCGGAGCCGCCGGACTGCGGCGCCCGGCGGGCGCGGGCGGGGCGGGGCCGGGCCGCGGGCTCCGCTCCCATTGGACAGGGGCTCCGGGCGGGGGCGGGGCCCGGGGCGAAGGCGGGCGAGCGCGCGAGCGCGGGGCAGACGCGGACGCCGGGCCGGACTGCTCGCCGGGGGCCGCGGGCGCGGGGTGGGCGACGCTCGCCCGGGACCGCCCGCGGGAGTCAGCGCTCCGGCCGCTTTCCGGAGGCACCGCGAGCCCGCCCTGCTGGAGGAGGGGGCGTCCGCCTGCGGGGAGTCGGGGCCGCGCAGAAAGTTCTCCTCCGCGGGAGGGCGCGGGAGGAGGCGGGCTAAGGCGAACTTGGGGCGGCGTTCACGGCCCCCTCCCACACACGCGCGCGGAGCTGAGCGCCCTGCTCCTCCGTCAGCTGCTGGCGTCGCCTCGCGGGGAGAGCTGCGGCGCTGCGGGCTGGCGCGGAGGCCCGAGCGACCCCCTGGGAGCGGGCGGAGAGGGTAGCACGGGCGGCCAGGGCAGGCTCACGCGCCCGGGACACGCACGCATCCACAGCCACTTCCAGAGGACACCCCCGAGCCCCGGGTCTCTAGGGGTAGCTCCTTGATCCCCAGAGTCGCCCTGAGCCCGCCCGCCCGCCCGGGAGCCCCAGGCGGGGACCCTCTCCCCATCACCCCCCGCATCGCGCGTCTCCAAGCCTCCGGGCACCTGGCTCAGCAGGAGGCCCCCGGGTCGGGGCAGGGCAGGGCCGGCAGTGGCGAGCCGGAGCCCGCCCAGCGCCCGAGCCCCGCCGACCCCTCGGAGCCCACCCATGGGGCCCCAGCTCCGCGCGCCCCCTCGCCCGGCCGTGCCGCGCCGGGCACCCCGAGCCGCGAGGAGGAGGAGCCCCGCTCAGTGACCCGGGAGCCGCGGCAGCCACAGGGAGGCTCGGCGGCGGCGGCCGGAACGGCAGGCGGTTCCCCACACCTCCAGGCGCTTCCTGGCAGCCCTCCGCGCCGTGCCAAAGGCCTGGCCCGCCAGGTAGGAGAGAGACGGGGCGGGGAGGGTCGGGACGAGGCCGGCTGGGCGCGCCTTGACAACCCCGGGGGAGAGCTGGTTTTGGTGAGCATCTACTGTGTGCCAGGGTCCATAGCAACTTTACTTAGCTAGGAAGAACTGAATTCTGCGGGGCGTGGGTTGGGCTGGGGCTGTACCCTTTCCAGGAAGGGGAGCTTGATGGACCGTGCTACGAGGCTCTCTCAAAAACACTGCCAGGACTCCTGGAGCTAGCAGCAGCCTGCACAATTGCGCGTGGGTGGGTGGGTGGGGGTCTGTGATAAGCCCTGGGCTGGCCGGACCCCCTCTGAGTACAGCAGGCCAGGGAGCCCCTTCCTTACCCGGAGCCCCTCCCGCTTTCTCTGGGTCGCCAGAGAGAGATGTCCCCTGCCTGGGAAGAGTTTCCAGGGCTCAGTGGCCCCGAGGGACCCCACACGCCTCTGGCCAGAGCAAGAATGTTGTCCAGGACCTCTTGCGGGAGGGAGGGGGGTGCGGGCTTCTCCTGGGGTGGGAGTGACCAGGTGGGGGTCCTGCCACACCTCTGCCTGCACCCAGCTCAGACTGCTGGCATTAACTGCCACAAAGAAAGGAACCCTGGGCTTGAGGCCTGCTGTGTGTGCCCTTTGGCTGTACCAGCCTCTGGCCAGGCGGTGGGTTTGGCCCCCCATTTAATGGAGAAACAGCCTGAGCCCCAGGAGGCCGAGTCATTGGCAGAGCTGGGCTGTGGAGAGCTGTGGCAGCCTCCCTGCTGCTGTCCTGATCCGCCAGGGCCCACGGGGTTGGCTGGAGGTGGGCGGAGCTGAGGCCAGGGTCTGCAGTGGGGAGGGGAGGGGGCAGAGGGGCTGGGGGAAGGCGAGTGCAGTGAAGCCGGCTGTGGGGTGCCCACTGAGAGGACACGGGCGTCCCCACCCTCAGCCTGCTGTCCCTGCCTGTGTGACCCCCTCTTCCAGGCGAGCCTTGGGGGAGAGGGGTGCGAGGGAGGAGTGAACCAGCAGGCGCACTTACAGGGTCTGCAGGTGAGCCAGGGGGGTGGGGGTGGTAATGTGCCTCGGGGTCACTCCCGTTGCCACCAGCCGAGGCTTCACTCCGCTGCACACTGTTCTCCTAAGGACTCTGGTTTGTCCAGGGGTGGGTTCTCATGGAGATCAGAGCTCGGCCTGGGAGCCCACCAGCCTGCTGCTTTCCCTGCCCAGCCAGCCGGCTGCTGTGTGCACCAGGGCAGGCGACTCAACCTCTCTGAGCATCAGCATCCCCATCAGTCAAGTGGGAAGGTAGCAGTATGTCCCCGACAGGACTGCTGGGAAGTGGGGAACAAGGCAGGGTCAGTCGCCTGCCTGGCCAGGGTCACTATTCCCCTGGACCTCCCCACCCCGCATCTGTGCCCCTGGCCGCCCTCATGCTGCTGCGGTGGGCTCAGCGGTCATAGCAGTGCCTCCGGCTCCCGTGCTGCTGGTGGTCACTGGTGACTCTCAGGCCTCCCAAAGGACCCTTTAAACTGAGTCCTGGCTGTGCCTTCCTGGGGTCAGCCTGGCCCAGGGTGGAGAGTGGGGAGCAGGCAGCGGAGGAGGGACGTTGTGCCACGCCCATCGGTGCCCCCCTGCCTCCTCCTGCTAAGGAGAAAGAACGGCGTGGGGGCGGGAGGCGGAGCCCATGGGCCTCTGTCACCTGGCATCCAGGTGTCAGTGTCTCACATGGCCCCATGTGGCCAGGGCCACGTGAAGACTCAGTGTTATCTCTGAGGACGCAGCCTTGCACTTTATTGCCCTCTCGGACTCCCTGCCTCCCTTCTCTGACTCCCTGCCTCCCTTCTCTGACTTCCTGCCTCCTCTCTCTGACTCCCTGCCTTCCCCTCTGACTCCCTACCTCACCTCTGACTCCCTGCCTCCCCTCTCTGAATCCCTGCCTTCTCTCTGACTTCTTCCATGTCTCCTTTCTCTGACTCCCTGCCTCCTCTCTCTCAATCCCTGCCTCCCCTCTCTGACTCCCTACCTTACCTCTGACTCCCTGCCTCCTCTTTCAGACTTCCTGCGTCCCCTCTCGGACTCCCTGCCTCCCTTCTCAGACTCCCTGAATTCCTCTCTGACTCCCTGCATCACCTCTGACTCCCTGCCTCCCCTCTCTGACTCCCTGCCTCCTCTCTCTGACTCCCTGCCTTCCCCTCTCGGACTCCCTGCCTCGCCTCTGACTCCCTGCCTTCCCCTCTCGGACTCCCTGCCTTCCCCTCTGACTCCCTACCTCGCCTCTGACTCCCTGCCTCCCCTCTCTGAATCCCTGCAGCCCATTCAGTCACTGATACTAGTTTACCTGTACCAGGAGTTCTGGGCTGGAGGCTGGGGGGAGGGGGAAGGCTGGAATGGAGACAGACGCCTCCCTGGGGGTGGCTGGTGCCTTTCCAGTTCTGTCTGCAGAGGGGACCACCTGCAGAGTCCTCCTGCTCAGGGCTTTGGGGAGGGACGGTCTCAGGACAGGGAGCCAGCCAGCCCCTGGCCCTCTGTTGGACGTACAGGCACGCCCAGGGCTCCTCATGACCGTATGCCTAGCCCTGGGGTCAGCCAGGCCCGCTGGGGAAGAGGGGAGAAGTGGGGCATGGGTGAGCCCCAAGGCAGAGCCCTTTGGCTGTGCACTGTGCCCGTGGGCCGTTCACTGGCACCTGCTGTGAGCCTGGCACTGCTGTCCTGGATGATGCGTTAGGCATGAACTGGGAAACAGTGAGGGTCTGACGCCTGCAGCTGGGCCCCAGCTCCTCGTTAACTGCCTCTTGGGCATCAGGTACGAGAGAAGTAGCAGGAGGAACATAGATAAATAAATAATTAAAGTTTTAAAAAGGGGCCGGCGCTGTGGTGCAGCGGGGGTGAAGCCGCTGCCTGGGATGCCAGCATCCCGAATCGGTCCCCAGGTTCGAGTCTCAGCTGCTTCACTTCCGATCCAGCTCCCGGCTAATGTGCCTGGAAGAACAGCGGAAGATGGCCCAATGCTTGAGCCCCTGAACGCACTCGGGAGACCTGGAGGAAGCTCCTGGCTCCTGACCCGGCCCTGGTCATTGTAGCCTTTTGGGGAGTGAACCAGCAGATGGAAGACCTCTCTTCAGATAGATAAATAAATCTTAGAAAAGAAAAAAGAAAAGTAGCAGGAAGGGCTTCAGAATGGTCATGGAAACGTGAGATTATGACAGAGAGCACCTGGCAGGAACTCGGGGAAGCCCCTCCCGTGTGCTCCATCGAGCAGGGTCGGGTCCCTCCATGGCCGGCCGCTGGCTGTGTCAGGGTGAGCAAGTGCCTTAACCCCTCTGGGCCTGTGTCCTCACCACCGGGCTTCAGAGTTTGGTTGCAGAACAGCCACTGGCTCCCGCGGCTCTGTACTTGGCTTGGTTCTCGGTGATGGGCCTGGGGTCGGGGTGCGCCCTGCAGGCTTCCTGCGTGCACCTCCTTGCGGTCTGTTGCTCGTGGTCACGTGGGCACCCTGGCAGTGGCCGTGGCGGGAGGTCTGGGAGAGGTATTTGGAGAGCCGTAGCTGGGCAGGGGGGAGCAGACATGGCCATGTGCCAGGAGACGCACGCGCCGGAGGTCTCCTACGTGAGAGCCCTCTGGAGCGCTCTTCAGTGTCATGGTAGGGATGGTGTGAGGCTCGTGGCGAATGGATGACACTCAGAGCTGCTGACGTGGGGCACCCAGGGGTGGGCGCCCAGTCTTGGCCCATTTGATGGGCAAACAGCAGACAAAACCTGCTTCCCTCTGCCTGCAGCCCCCACTCGCCCATCCTGCCCAGTGCTTTGTGCAGTGCCCAACCTATGCTACTGGTGGGAGCCCCCTGAGGACCAAGGGGATTATCTCAGCAGGCCTGTACCCACTTGCAGATCTGGGGCCGGCTCGCTCTCCTTTAGAATGGGGAGGGCTTTCTGCTTGGGGGCGATTTGTGGGGCTCAGGAGGGTGGCTGGGCTGTGAAAGGCCTTTGGAGCCATGGAGGCAGGCTCGCTCAGCTCCACCTGGGCTTTGGAGCTTGAGTCTGTTCCAGCCTCTTCCATGGGGTCCAGAGGCTCCCATGGAAAGTTCTGGCTGTTCCCCAGAACCGTGAGCCCTTGCAGTTGGGAGCAAAGCTTGAGTCACCGGTGAGCCATTTCCCTGCTGCCGTCCTCTGCGTCTCCCAGAGGCCGGAGTGAACTGGCCTGGGAGGGAAAGTCTTGGGGCAGGAGGTGGAGAGGCTGTCGGCCAGCCGTGGGCAGTGGGCGCCCTGCAAGTCCAAAGCCATGGTCTTAAGCGCATCCTCCCCGTTGGCTGCAGCAGCCTGGGGCGTCAGCTCGGAGGCTGTGACCTGGACATAAAGACTTTCCCTCCCTGGGGTGGCACTCCCGGCTCAGGAGATGCATGCCTGTGGCTTCCCGGGTCTGCCCCGGCATCGCGGGCCCCTAGGAAGCCAGGGCTACAGAGGGCGTCTGAGCCGGGCAGAGCGGGTGCTGAGATCCGGTGACATCAGTGAGCTGTTGCCCAGTGCTCAGGCCTTTGCGGCAAACCTGGGAACTGGGCTCGCTTCACAGGTGAGACAGGTGACTCCCGGAGAGGTGGAGCTGCTCGCCCGGGGTCAGTGGCGAGGGGGAAGGGAGGACCCAGTCCTGCAGCCCCAGCACGAGTGGGCAGGCAGTGCACAAGTGAGCAAGTGCATGAACGAGGGAGCGAAGAAAAGACAGGGAGGGACCGAGCGGGGTGGAATGCCAGTGTCCAGGGAACCTAGTTGGACAGTCCCATTTTACAGATGCAAAACTGAGGCCTACCTCGAGGCTCCCTGACGCGTGCTCCTCTGGCTTTTTGTCCCAGCCCCGAGCCATGATGAAGACCCTGTCCAGCGGGAACTGCGCGCTCAGCGTACCCGCCAAGAACTCGTACCGCATGGTGGTGCTGGGCGCCTCCAGGGTGGGCAAGAGCTCCATCGTGTCGCGCTTCCTCAACGGCCGCTTCGAGGACCAGTACACGCCCACCATCGAGGACTTCCACCGCAAGGTGTACAACATCCGCGGCGACATGTACCAGCTGGACATCCTGGACACCTCTGGCAACCACCCCTTCCCCGCCATGCGCAGGCTCTCCATCCTCACAGGTGAGGCCCGCCCACCCCGGTTCCCTGTGCGCCGTGGGAACAGAACGGCGGGTCAGGGGCTCCGGTGTCCTGGCACCCAGGTCTCTGCCCTGTCTCGGAGAGGCAAGGGCCGGGCCCGGGCACAGCACGGCAGGTGGCAGCCTGGCCCCGGGCTATAGATGGGTGTGTGTGGATTTAACCCTTGCGGCAAACCTGGGACACAGGTGTCAGCCCCCATTTTACAAGTGGGGAAACTGAGGCCGGGGGTTCCGGGACTCGCTGCAGGGGTCGCATAGCTGGTGGGCGGCCGTCTGTCTCTTGGGCTTCACCCCTCTGGGCTGAGCTGTGGGCTCAGCCACTGTGGGCCCTGGGGAAAGGATGGGGTGTGGGGCTCCAGGCGCCTGGAGATGGGGCTCTGGCTCTCGTCCCCGCCCTCAGGTGGTCTAGGGTGGCAGCTGAGAGGGCAGGCCCAGAGACCATCTGACCATCTGAGGCCGGTTTTTATCCCTGCGTGCCTCAGTTTCCCTGTCTGTAACGCTGTGTCACGTGAACACCTGACTCAGGGCCCTGCGAGAACGGAGCTGTCGCACGTGCGGTGCTCGGTGTCGGGCGTAGAGTGAGCGGCACGTGCAGTGTGCCTGCCTGTCGCAGGCCGCGGAAGGGAAGAGTGAGCGAGGACCCAGGGCCCTGCCGAGGGCTCCGTGCCGTGGCAGCGCCGAGGCCAGCGCTGGGCCCCCTCCTGAATTCCCCAAGCACGCGGCCCCCGCTTCCTCGGGGACTGCGTGACCCCGACTGCACGGGGCCCCGCCCTCCCCTCTATGCTGGCTTGGGAGCATGCAGGTAGAGGAGCCCTGGCAGCCAGTCTGGAGGGCCTGGTCTCCGCCTCCTCACCGCACAGGGCCGCCCCCCTCTCCTTCCCGTGAGGCTGCAGGACTGTGAGCACAGTGGGGTGGGGGCGGGGAGGGGGGCAGCGGTGATGGGAGGGGCTGCATGCCCACCGATGTCAGGCCAGTGTCACAGGGAGGGGGAGAGGTGCGGAGAGGGACGATGCATTCTTTCTTCAATTTTTAAGAGATTGGTTTATTCATTTGAAAAGGGAGGACGACAGAGAGAGAGGGAGGCAGAGAGAGAGCTTCCATCTGCTGGTTCACTCCCCCAGTGGCCACCACGACCAAAGCCGGGAGTCTGGCAGGGACCCAAGCACTGGGGCCACGTTCCGCTGCCTTCCCAGGCCGTCAGCACGGAGCTGGATGGGAGGCGGGGCAGGTGCGACTTGAATGTGCACTCTCATGGGATGCGGGCGTCAGAGCCGGTGCCTTACCCCGCTGCGCCCCTGCGCCGGCCCCAGAGTGGGTTCGGGGTCATGCACCCGCTACGCCGTCACACCCTGCCTCCGACACTGCAAACAACACTAACGCCCCTTGGCTGTGTGCTCCCCACCCCGGGAAGCCACCCCCAGCGTGCTGTGGACTCTGCGCCCTTGTGAGAAGGGAGTTTGTCATTCTGAGCACATCTGTCCCCAGCTTGCTTTGTTCCCGCCCTGGCCTGCGCCTCACATTCCAGCCTTGTGCCGGTGCACAGCCAATCCTGAAAGCCATTAATCCTGCCGCCGGGTCCCCATCCAGCTGCCAGCCGCACTGGCCTCCAGCTCTGGGCCTCAGGCTCTCCCATTTGACCACAAGAGCCCGGGATTAGCCTGATGGGACTCAGTGCCTTCCAGAATGGCCCACACTGTCATTCTGTGCCCTCCATGCCACCCAGTGAGCCGGCCTCAGTGCCAGGCCCTGGGGAGAGATGAGCACGTGCTGTGTTCAGGGCACCCTGTTGGCTGGTCGCAGCTCTGAACACGGCCTGTGCTGTCACGGGGGTGCCTGGCGTGCACTGGGGTCCGGAGGAAGGAGGCAGTGGCTTGGCCAGACCCTCTCGGAACCAGGGCCGCCTGCTGGCTCCTTGAAGTCTTGGTTTCAGGACTCTCACGTCTACACCACAGGCTGTTAAAAAGTTTGAGCCAAAGAGAGGCAGGGGCTTGGGCAGTGAGATGCCAGTCATTGTTGAGACTGGGAATCGGGATGGAGCCACCTCACCCCCCACCCGCCGTCTTCGCGCCGGGCCCTGCTCCTGGTTGCTGACCTGCAGGGCTGCTGCGGAGCTGGCCTGGGCCTTGGAGGCAGCATTCACACACTCACCCCGTGATTACCCGAGAAGCAGAGCCCCGGCCGTGTGCCGACAGCTGGGGCGAGAGCCTGGACTGCCACGCTGAACCCGCGTGCTCTCGGCAGGTGCCTTGCCCTCTGTGAGCCATGGAGGCTCACCTGTCACGCGGGGTAACACGATCCCCCCAGGGAGGAGTCCGCGGCACGTGGCTGTGGTGCTCGGCTCTCGGCAGGTGCTTTTGCTCATTGTCGTGACTGACACTGGAGCTGACCAAGCGCCCGCCACCCCCCATTCACGATCTCACAAGATGGTCCTGTAGGGCAACATTACGTCCACGCAGGACAGATGGGGAAGCCGCGGTGTGAAGAGGCCACGTGGCCTGCTCACGGCCTCGCGGCTGGTAAGTGGAGGAGGCGAGAGGCAGCCGCGGGCCTGCCCGGTGCCCGCGTACCCTGCCGCTGCTTCTGGGCTGCTGCTGTGTGTCGGGTGCTAGTGCGGGTCCCAGGAGAGGCGCTGGGCAAGACAGGCCACCCGAGCGCAGCACTCGCCAGGCAAGGCCAAGTCAGTGGCCGTCTGTGGGTTGTGAAAAAGGGTCCTAGGCCCTCCCTGCCTCAGTTTCCTGCTCTGGGAAATGGGGAGAACGAGAGAGCCTCCCATGGAGTCACGGAAGGGGGCGGTCAGCGCCCCTTCGAGGGGCCCAAGCGGGTCAGCGGCAGGAGCTGGCTGCAGGGAGGGGCGGTGGGAGCCGGCTGGGAACTCACTTCCCTCCCCCCCCCCCCAGGTGACGTCTTCATCCTGGTCTTCAGCCTGGACAGCCGGGAGTCCTTCGACGAGGTCAAGCGTCTGCAGAAGCAGATCCTGGAGGTCAAGTCCTGCCTGAAGAACAAGACCAAGGAGGCAGCCGAGCTGCCCATGGTCATCTGCGGCAACAAGAACGACCATGGCGAGCTGTGCCGCCAGGTGCCCAGCACCGAGGCCGAGCTGCTGGTGTCGGGCGACGAGAACTGCGCCTACTTCGAGGTGTCGGCCAAGAGGAACACCAACGTGGACGAGATGTTCTACGTGCTCTTCAGCATGGCCAAGCTGCCGCACGAGATGAGCCCCGCCCTGCACCGCAAGATCTCTGTGCAGTACGGCGACGCCTTCCACCCCCGGGCCTTCTGCATGCGCCGCGTCAAGGACATGGACGCCTACGGCATGGTCTCGCCCTTCGCCCGCCGCCCCAGCGTTAACAGTGACCTCAAGTACATCAAGGCCAAGGTCCTTCGGGAGGGCCAGGCCCGCGAGAGGGACAAGTGCACCATCCAGTGAGCAGGGAGGACGCGGGGTGGGGGGCAGTGCCTTAAAGGGAGGTGGCCCCAGACGCCTGCTGCCCGCAGCCCCCCCACCCGGGGGTGGGCGCCACAGCAGTCTGGTCCAGAGACCTGTGCCCCAGCCCCGAGGCCCGACACTGACCTCTGCCCGCTCCTCCGCTTCCCCGCCCGCCCGCCTGCCGCTCCCCTCTGAGCCCCTGCCTGTGGCTTCCCCATGAGATCATCCCTCTGAGCACGGAGGACGCCTCTGGGAGAACTCTGGCGGGAGCCTTCCCCTCGTGAGGCTGGAAGAAATGCTGATGCCAGAGAGCCCAGGGTTCCTGCACCACACAGAACCTTCTGGAAGGAGTCAGACCCAGGACGGAAGCGCCCAAGAGCCAGGTGCCAGGCCCGGCCGGGCGTGGGTGGCAGCTGATCTGCCTCCGGCTCTGCTGTCTCCTCCCCCACCCCCTGTCGGCCCAGCTGCCCGCCGGGGTCCCTTTGCCCAATGGCTGTGCTTCCCTGTGTTGCAGCTGCTCCCGTGGCTTACGTAGTAGTAGAAGCGCAAGTCGTGGGACCCGTAAGAGCCCAGCGCCCCTCCTCGGCCAGGCCCCGCCCAGCTCAGAGCCGCTGTCTCCCCTGCTCCCCACACAGGCGTCCGGGCCCGTCTGCAGCTAGGCCCGTCATTGCCAGCCCGAGCTGCAGAGTTTGGAGACATTTGCTTGGTGCAGGGCTGGCAGGCCAGGGCTGCTTCTCCTCCATGCGCCCATTTCACAGAGGAGGCAACTGAGACTCAGAGGGGCGGGTGACAGGTCCCGGGCACCAGCCTCGCCCCTAGCAAGTTCGAGGCCGAGCTTTGCCCCGAGCTAGGCCGTCCTCTGCTGAGCTTGGTTCTCGAGCATTTATTGAGTACCTGCTGGATGATAGGAAACAGAGGAGGGTATACACTCCGTGTCCCCAGTCCTGGCCTCTGCCCGCCCCCGCCGTGCTGTGCTCGGACAGGTTGGGCCTGTTCCGTGTGCCCCAAGGCTGGGGGCTCTGGTTTCCCCCACATACTAGGTGTGGTGGGCTTCGAACCTGTACACCAATGGCCCTGGTCATCAGCTCCTCACAGATGTGTTGTGTATCTCCCTTTAGGACCACGAGAAACCATGGTGGTCTAGCGAGGTTCTGCAAGGCCCAGAGAGGGTAGGTCACTTGTCCCAGGTCACACAGCAAGTCTGTCAGCGGCAGAAGCAGGGCTAGCTCCAGACATCCAGTGCCCACCACGAGGGGGCTCCTTCTGGTACCTCCTCAGCCCCTGGGGCCTTCAGGGATTTGGGACGTCTTACTGTCCACCCTCTCCCAAGGTCAGCCTGGAGGGCTCCTGTAGATGGCTGTGGACATGGTGCCCATGTATATACATGCATACACACATGTGAGCACACAGGCACACATGGCCTGCCCCGGCTCTGCACACCTGCACCTGGCCAGCCCAGCCCCTGCCTGCCACTCAGCTCAGCGCAACCATCCCAGCTTCCGTCCCCATACCCCCGAACAGACCAGGTATATGGGCTGCAACAGGGGTGTGACCTGGTCTCCCCCAGCCACGCCCCTGCTGCTCCAGGTCTCTGTGTACACTCTCAATTAAAGTGGGTTTGTTACAACACCGTGACCTTGACTGTGCCTTCTGTGTCGCCAAGAGGTGCCTCCCCACCCAGCCACAGCCAGCCTCCCCCCCCTCCCCGTGCACCTGCCTGCTGCCCTGGCCATGGCACTGAGTCAGTCTTCAAGTTCAGATTCAGTAGCAGGGAGAAAGCCCCAGGAGGGTGGGGCGCGGAGAGGGGGCTGTGCCCTTTGGGCAGCCCAGGCCCTGCTGGACCCTCCGGGCTGTGTGTGCTGAGTGGTCCCAGCCCCTCTGGGCAGGCAGGAGAGGGCACCCCTGGGGATTGGTAGCTCTCTGAGCGTCCCTGTGTCTCTCTGGTTCCCGCAGAGCAGCGGGTTAGCCTCCAGGGGACGTTTGGACACAGGCGATGGTCAGGACTGTAGGGTGGGTGCTACAGGTGTGGGGCAGAGGCCTGCAGGGCCCAGGACGGCTCCCACCGTGCCGTTACCCGCTCCCCTCCCCTGGTGTCGACCGTGGGTGGCCGCACTGGCCCTCACCATCAAGGTCAGGGCCCAGCCCACGAGGGTGTGGCTGACACCACGGGCAACTCCAAGCTGTACCCAACCAGACTCTCGACGGGCAGATGAGCCTCTGAGAAAAGAGACGGGTGGGCGGACACGGCCAGCGGAGACCCAGGGGGAGGGCCCTGGGCTTGGGACACAAGGGCAGGGGGAGGAGGCTGCAGCGCCTGCCCCGGGCTCTGCATCTTCCAGTGGGCCAGCTCTGTGGGAGCCCACTCAGCTGGGGCTCAGAGCTCAGCTCAGCTCATCGGAGATGCCCGGGTGAAGTGGAGATCGGAAACGCGTTGTTTCTTCCTGCCTGCCTGCCCGCCTGCCTGCTGTCCTGCCTTTCTGTTTACTTACCTGAGAGGCAGAGAGAGAAGCCACAGAGAGAGCTCGCTTCCACTGCCAGCCAGAAATCAGGAGCCACGAATTCAATGCAGGTCTCCTACGCGGGTGGCAGGAACCCCCGGCTGCCTCCCAGAGTCCCCGTTAGCAGGAAGCTGGCGCCGGGAGCCAGAGCAGGGACCCCAGCCCAGGTGCTCTGCTGTGGGGTGCGGGCTGCTGCACCTCCAGGCTGGAAGCTGGGTCTGTGTTTGTGATGCGCAGATGCCACCTAGCGAGCGCGGCTGGGCATGTGGCCAGGGGTGGGGGTCCCCAGGGGAGCAGGTCCAAAGAGAGGCCACCTTCACAAGGAGGGGCGGGCTGTAGGGAGGAAGCCGGGCTCACCAGGTGCAGAGAGATGGGGAGGACTCCCCCCACACACACTCCCTGGGAGCCGGCTCCAAGCCACAGAGGTGTAGCCTAGCCTGGGGGCTCGCTCTCTCCCCCTTTCAAATAAAAAAGTGAATCTTGAAAAAAAAGCGGACTGATGGGAGAGAACTGGTGCCCCAGGCAAGCTCCCCCTCCCGCTGCTCTCCCAGGCCTCAGCTGCTGGTCCATGAGTGGGAGGTGGGCGGAGGGCGGCCCCTGGTCGGAATTAATATTCCGATTACTTATTCCCCAGAAAGTGCTTGCTAGGGCCCCAGCCCCGCTCCCTGCTCCCGGTACCCAACACCTGTGGCCCTGGAGTGGAGGCTGCAGTGGGGGAGGCTGGGGTCACAGGGCAGGGGACTGCCCTCGGGGTGAGGCCATGCAGAGCCAGCCCAGCAGGGCCAGCCCCTTCCTGCCAGAGGCGAGGAGCCGGAGCCCCAGGAGTCTGATTGCCTGGAAGCCTGCGGTGAACTCCAAGTGCCTCTTCTCCCCGCCCGCCTGAACCTGTCACTTTCTCAGCCTACGTCACCTCCCGCCCTGCTGGGGGCCTGGCAGGGGCTCCTGGGTCAACACTGCGGGGAGCCAGGGGGAGGGGGTAAAGGGAGCCAGCCGCCCGCCCTTTGCTGAAGACCTACTGTGCACCAGGCACCGCGCCGGGCCTTTTACTGTCTCCTTAGCACATCCTCGTTGAAGGATTGTGAGTCCCCCACTCCCCTTTTTAAAAAAGTTCTGTTTCAAAGGCAAAGAGATAGGGGGAGGAGAGACTGATTTTTTTTTTTTTTTTTTGGATAGGCAGAGTGGACAGTGAGAGAGAGAGAGAGAGAGAGAGAGAGAGACAAAGGTCTTCCTTTTCCATTGGTTCACCCTCCAATGGCCGCTGTGGCCGGCGCTGCGTTGATCCGAAGCCAGGAGCCAGGTGCTTCTCCTGGTCTCCCATGGGGTGCAGGGCCCAAGCACTTGGGCCATCCTCCACTGCACTCCCAGGCCACAGCAGAGAGCTGGCCTGGAAGAGGAGCAACCGGGACAGAATCCAGCGCCCCGACCGGGACTAGAACCTGGGGTGCCGGCGCTGCAGGTGGAGGATTAGCCTAGTGAGCGGCGGTGCCGGCTGAGAGATTGATTTTTCCTTCTACCGGTTCACTCCTCAAATGGCCCCAACAGCTGGGGCTGGGCCAGGCTGGAGCCAGGAACTCTGTCCAGGTGTCCCACAGGGTGGCAGGGGCCCAAGTGCTTGGGCCAGTATCTGCTACCTTGCCAGGCGCATTGGCAGGGAGCTGAGTCAGAAGCAGAGCAGCCCAGACTGGAACCGGCACTCGTGTGGGATGCTGGCACCATGCTGACCCCATGAACCCCTTTCTTAGACAACAGGGCGTGGATGCTCGGAGAGGGTAGGGCTCTTTGCCTGAGTTTGCACAGCCAGTGAGCGTCAGGGCTGGGGGAGAGCCCACGTCTGATTGCAAAGTACATGTGATCTCCAGGGCTCTCATAGCTCAGCCAGTGCAGGAGCCGCTCTCTGGGGGCGGAGCCGGTCGGCTGGGGTGCAGCGTGGGCTGTGGTTCAGAGAACTCATAGGCGGCTGCTCGACCACTCAGGGCGAGAGGCTGAGTCAGCGCAGTAAGACGTCCTTGTCCTGCGAAAGCCGCGCTGCTCCACGTGGGCAATCCAGGCTCCCCCTGCTCTGGGATGTGGCGCTGGTGGAAGCTGCCACTGCGCTCAGGATTCAGCCGGAGTGGCAGGGAAGGCAGCGTGGGAGTACACCTGCCGTTTGTTCAGGGCCGTGGCCACTTCCTGGCCAGAGCTCAGGTGCGTGGCCACAGCACTGAGAAGCGTGGTCCTTTGCTAGCGGGTCCCCTGCCCTGTGCCCTGTGTCGCCTGGCACAGAGGAAGTGAGGTAAGGCGGACCCCGCTCTGGGTCACTGTGCACAGGGCGACTTCCAGCTGGCTGCACCTGCAGACAGCGGCTCAAGTGCCCGCAGCTTCTTAACGCAGCCCCGCAGGGTCCACGGGCAAACTTGGCTGCCCCATGCTTTTTTCGGTTCTCTTGCAAAATAGCCCGGATCAAAGGCACTGTGAGTGGCACACAGTCCCAGCTGGAGATCCTTGGCCCCGCCCCCCAGCCTAAGTTCTGGGCTTTGTGACTTTGCCTCCTACCCTGCACTGTGCCTCCTGCACGCGTGAGCTGGGAGCCGGGGAAGAGGTGGCCATCAGGTCCCTTGTCTGCTGCCTCCTTGGCTGTGGGGCTGGTATGGAGGGAGAAGAGGCCCAGGAAGGGGACCAGCACTGTATGGGCATTGATTTGTGTCCCGGCTGCTCCACTTCCGATCCAGCTCCCTGCTCATGGCCCAAGTGTGGTGCCCACGGGGGAGACCTGGAAGCAGCTCCTGGCTCCTGGCTTCAGTCTGGCGGAGCCCAGCTATTGTGTGCACTTGGCGAGTGAACCAGCAGGCCCTAGGGGTGACGGTGTAGATTTCTGGGGCTCTCCAGCAGTTCTCTGTGTCTCAATTGGGGCCGGTGGCTCTGTCCTCCTGTGGCCCCTGCGGATGCCTTTAGGTTCTCTGAGTCGAAGCCTTTGTCGCTCCAGTGCTGTCTTGCACAGGGCCACATGTTGCTGTCGGGGTGGCTTCGTGCTTGGGAATCTGAAGTCCGCTTTCTTGGCGTCTCAGCCAGAAGGAAGCGGCCGGGCGCAGAGTCTTGGTGTCCGGCTGTCTCTCATCTACTGCCACAAAGCACCCGAGGCAGGGGGACTTAATAAAGCAGAGAGGGTGAGCGCGGCTCGGGGCTGCAGGGCTTCTTGCTGGCAGAGTCCCGAGGCAGTGCCGAGCGCCCGTGCGTGCCCACGTGTGGGTCTTCCATCGATTGCCCCCTCTTCTCGCGAAGTCACCAGTGCTCTGTGACACGGGCGCCACCCTGGTGATTTTGTATGATCCTGATCGCCTCCCGGCAGCCTCACTGGGAAGTACCATGGTCGGGCTGGGCTTCCAGCTTCGCCACGTCCTGGGGGACATGCTCCAGCCATGCCCGTCATCTGCCAGGAGATGGCACTGGCCTAGGGACCCCCATCTAGGAAATGGGACACCGCCCAGGAAAGCGAGTCAGAGCCTGGAGTGAGGACTAACCACCCTGGGTGTCCCGGGCAAGGCTCTTGGAGTGGATGGCATTGGCTCTGGGCTGCCTGGATCTGAACCCAGCCCTGCCATTCGCCCAGGGAGGTCCGTGGGCAGATGAGCTTCTGTACGGGCCAGTGGCGGCTGTGACTGTGCCTTGTGTTAGGCTGCCGGGGGCCTGGCACTCTCTCTTCACCCTGCATCCCAGCGAGGACCTGGTGAGACGTGGTCCCTGCGCGTACCTGGCACCTTGCAGTACAGTCACCATGACCATGGGATGCACCGTCGCTGTCGGGCTGTAGGACGTGGTCCCCATGTTCTTGAACACATCTCCCATGGACAGGTGGGGTCTCCGCCCCTTGTCCTCCATCCAGGTGACCTGTTGGCAGCTCCAACCTATGGTGCCAGGCCGGGAAAGACAGAGGCTGCCACTGGTGGGGGCGGGGCTCTGGACACAGTCCCAGCTGCTCCCCACTCTACAACCAGACATGTGGGTGCAGGAGCCCCTGTGACTCCAGCCCCGGCTGCTCCCACTGTGCTGCAGCCACATGTCCACCTTCAGAAGCTGAGAGCGGGGGAAGTGGCTGTTTAATGCCTCTACCCACGGGCAGGTACGCGGGTGGGCAGGAGACACCCAGAACACGCACTGAGTCCTCTCCATCGCCAGGGGCTCAGGACACAGACAAGAACCAGAGTCCCTGCTGCAGTGGGGGTCAGAAGCAGCCGCTAGTCAGCCGGCTGCATTCTAGGTGTCCCATGGGGGGGGGGGCAGGGCTGCGGGAGCCCAGGGGCGGGGTCTCTAACCCAGCGGGGGTGGGTTCTGGACTGACCTTTCTGGGGAAGGGAGATTGCGTGTGACTCCAGGGATTCATGAAGTGTAACGGGGAGCGTGAGGGAGTAGTTTTCTAAAGCCAGTGGAGAGAAAGCGCCTGCTGGGGGCCAGTGTACCCACTGTGCAGAGGGCAGATCCTTGTGTTCCTTGGAACCGGCATTCAGCTGCCACAGGGCCTTCGCACATGCTGCTCTTTCTCCCTGGAATGTGCTTCCTCTCGAGACCCTTCTGGGTAACTCGCTCACTTCATCCACGCCTCTGCTCAAACATCACCTCCCTGAGCTCTGTACCAAGCTCTCCCCTCCCATCACCCCCACCCTCTCCTCCTGTCTTTCCTGGTGACATCATGGTCTGCGTCTTCCACTACAACGTGAACTTGAGGAGACAAGGCACGGGTCCTCTGGAATAGCGCAGTGCCGGGCACACAGTGAGTCTTCAATAAATATGTCTGGAGTGGAGGGGATGTTTGAAGAGAGAGGCATAAGCACACACCCCTGCAGGGGGCTGCAGGGGTGGGCTGGGGGGACGGAAGGGGGCAGCAGGGACCACAGTCACCCAGGGCGGGAAAGAGCCGCCAGAGTGCACGGACAGGTAGAGCAGAGGCCCGGGGCCGGCCAGGTGCAGAGCTCCCTCAGGCAAGGGCTCTGGACAGCCTTTTGGACAGCTGGGAGGAGGCGGCTGGCAGGCACCGGATGGTGGGGCGGGTCCAGAAGAGAGGGTGCAGGTGCAGAGGGGACCGGAGGAAGGAGATGAGCTGGGGTGGCACCTGTGGCCACTGAGGCACTTGTGGGACCTTCCGTGCCACTGTCAGGAGTCGGAGAGAGGCTCTGAGCTTGGAGGGAGAGGCCGACCCCGTGGCAGATCCGGGCGTGGGAAGGGTGGAGGAGTACCAGGTGCTGGGTCACACAGGACTGAGGGGCTGCAACTCAGCGCGCCCGCGGCCCAGGTCAGGGGGACTTGGGGACGCGCCCTTGGCAAGGTGAGGCCGTGAGAATGAGGCCTTCATGGCACATGCGGGAAGAGCACGGAGCCCACGCCCTTGCTGTCCTGCCCTGTGAGCCCCGCGTCACCGGAGGGGGTGGGGACCCGCAGGGCCCCCCCCTACCCAGTGCAGCCCTCGCCTTCGCCGGTCCTCTGCCAGGCCCATGAGTGAAAGAAGGTGGTTCTGCAGAAATTTCCCAGTCCATGGCGTTCGGTCTTAGCAAGGGGACAGGGATGGAGACACGGGGACTTGGGCAGAGAGTGGGGGGGGGGAGGAGCACAGCGGAGACACAGAGGGGAGGGGCGGGATGCTGTGAGAAGGAAGTCATGCCCTCCTGGGTCAAGAGCGGGGTGGGGCTGCAGCGCCTGTGAGGCTCAGGACACGGAGGCCATCGCCACGGGCGGGGGATGGGAGGAGCGGGGCGGGGGCTGATCTGCAAATAGCAAGGATTGATTTATTTATTTGAAAGGCAGAGTGACAGAAAAAGAGATGAGAGAGAGAGAGAGAATCTTCCATCTGCTGTTTTCTTCCCCAAATGGATCCAACAGTCAGGGTTAGGTCAGGCCAAAGCCGGCAGCCAGGAACTCCATCCGGGTCTCCCATGTGGGTGGCAGGGGGCCAGCACTTGGGCCCATCCTCTGCTGCCAGGTGCATTAGCAGGAAGCTGGACCTGAAGTGGAGCAGCCAGAACTCGAACCAGCACTCCAAGATGGTGTGTGGCATCCCAAGCAGAGGCTTAACCCACTGCGCCACAACCCCAGGCCCTCTTTTTAGAATTTTTAAGAAGTGCGGCTGTGAAGACGGAAGAGGGCCGTGGGGCAAAGCCACAGGGGATGGGGCACGGGAAGTGTCGCTGTCAGCCCTCAGCGTTCTCTCGGTAGAGGGTCAGGGTGGGGTGGGGGGCGGGGAGTGTCTTAACCGTTAAGGCACCCACGTGCCACGTTAGAGTAGCTGGATTCCATCCTGTTTCCTGCCTCCTGCCACTGCAGACCCTGGGAGGCAGCAGGTGACGGTTCAGGTACCTGAGTTCCTGCCACCCAAGTGGGAGACCCGGATGGAGCCCCCAGCTCCTGGCTTCAGACTGGCCCAGCTTTGGGCAGTGAACAGCAGATGGAAGATCTCTGTCTGTCTCTGCCTCTCAGAGAATTTTGCACAGAGCTGGAGGGACTCGACTCCCCGGAGGATGACAACACAGGGAAGGCAGAGGTGCCGACACAGGATACAGACAGGGTGGGGGCACGGGAGCTGGGGGAGGGCTGTGTCCTGGTTCCCTGCCTGCTGGGGTCGGGGGCTGCTCCCCAGGGGAGAGCCTTCTCAGTGCTGGAATGTTTTTACAAGAAATGAAACCTGAAGTAGAAAAAGCCCCAATCCGTTTGCTCCTAAATGAGAAAAGCAGAGCTCCTGGCTGCAGTCCAGGGAGGCGGGGTCGGGGGTCATGGAGATCCATGAAGGGAGCCCATGTGACGGGTAATATTCACTCCACAAACAGGGCTCCGAGCAGGCCCCTGGGACTCTGGGTGCGGAGGACCAACGCAGAAGGTCCAGGGGTGGGGGCGGAATGGGGAGCAGATAGGCAGGCGATGCTAACCCAGGTAGGGAGGGGCTCCTGGGGAAGCCGCAGCTGCAGCTGTCTCCACCAGGAAGCGCTTCCTGGAGGCGGGACCCATTCTTAATCTAAGTGCAATTAGACCATCTAGACACTCCAAGCTCAGCACCTGGCGTGTCCTCACCTCTCGCTGCGGCTGAGCCGTTCTTATTACTCATCAGCCTGTGCTCCCCGGATGACTCCACCCCACTCTCAATTTTGTCCTAATACTCAGCAATCACCCAGGGCCCTCGACAGTCCCAGGAAGCGCAAAGAACTTGTGCGGATTGAGCTGCGCGAGGCAGCGGCTGCAGCACCGTCCAGCCCTGCGTGGAGGCGCAAGGTGCCGCGCGCCGCCCGGTGACTGCTTAGGGTGCGCAGTTAACGGCACCTCGGGCGCTGGCCTCGGGGATGTGGGCGCTGCTCTTGGGGTCTGCTCTGGCACAGCGTATGGTGGGCCTAGTCGGGAGCTGCAGGGCTAAGCCAGGGCCCAATTCAACCTTCCACTCTGCAATCCGTCTATTTTTCAGAATAAAAGGCAGTCAGTTCTCCCTGCCTTCATTTGCTTGCCACGGTTCACACGAGCTGTTGGAATTTTTTCAAGCCCGGTTTCCAGAAAGAACAGGTGTTTCCGGCTGGGTGGTCGGGACGGCGGCGCTGTCACTAGCCCAGGTCCACGCTGGCCTCCCTGCCCAGCAAACTCACAAAGCATGACCAGTGACGCACCTTCAGGTGGCCTGCAATGACCCATGCAGCAGGTAGGGCTCTCCAGCCGTTAACCCAATGCATGCTCCACGCGTGCCTAACCCACATGCACATGAACACACACACATGCACACAAAGGCACATGCATACACGTTCACTCAGTCACATGCCTTCATACCGTACACACGTGCCCACCTATGCTTTCACACACATGTCCACACGGGAGCACATTCCTGCACAATGTGCCTGGGTGCACACACACACACACACACTTCTACCATCCTGGAGGCACACCTGCAACACACTTGCCTTTGAAGTCACACAAGCACACAAGACACATGCTCAAACACACATGTACTTCTGTGCAGACAACACGCACATATGCACAGGGCAGTAGGCACTGGCACACGCTCTCTGTGCCAAGGACAAGCGAAGACGAAAAAGAGGAGGAGGAGGGGAGGCACATCATTTATTTCCCTCTCGTTGAAACGGCTTCTCTTCCTTGGCACAAACTTGGGTTCTGGTATCCTTTGTTATTTTTATAGATCAAAAAGGCGTGGGACTGGCGCCAGTTCCCCAAGCCTCACAGACAGCAGATGGTGTCTCCGGCAATGACTCTATTTGAATGATATGGCACGTCGGAAGACCGCGGAGCCGCCCGGGGTGTGTGCTGTCTCGGCCGCCCCGGGCAGCACGGCGTGGGGCACCCTGGGCTTCTCAGTGCAGCTCTGCCCCTCTTCGCTGCATGAGCGAGGCTGACTCCCCCTCATCGCTGGCCCTTCCAGCATTGACATTTAAGGTTCAGGCGCCTGCGCGGGTGACAGATGGAGGACTCTCCTGGGGTACAGCACCCACGTGCTGCAGCTTCCTCACCCAGCACCGCACAGGGCTGCTCAAACTCCAGGGTCCACGCAAGTCCCCAGGAGCTCTGAGTCAGCAGGTCTGGGCTACACAGGCATCGGATTCTTTCTAACAAGCTCCCAGGTGCTTCTGCCTGTGACTACACCTTTTCTAGAAAGTTCGGACACTCTTCCCCGTTCCAAAAGGGTAGGATGGGGCTGAGGTTTGGTTACCCTGCACAGCATCCCACTCCCGAACCTGGAATGGTAATGATGTCGTCTTCCCTCTGAGCTGACCTCCCAACCCTTCCCCTTTTAGGGGGTGCTCTGGGCACCCCTTTCCCAGGGTCACCCACCTCCCATTTCCTCGCCCCGCCCCCACACCCCCATCTTTGGAGCTGAGGGGCTCAGTGAGGTGGAGAAGGTTTGATTGCACAGCCTCTGAACTGACTCCCTGGGGCCCTTGGGCAGCTCCCTTCTCTCAGTCTCAGTTTCTCTGTCTGTACAGGGGTCTGATTTGTCCTCAGCCCTGGCTACACATCAGAACCACAGCCTGGGGCCGGCGCTGTGGTGTAGCAGGTAAAGCCACCACCTCCAGCGCTGGCATCCCATATGGACACTGGTTCTAGTCCCGGCTGCTCTACTTCCGATCCAGCTCCGTGCTAATGTGCCTGGGAAAAGCATCGGAAGATGACCCAAGTGCTTGGGCCCCTGCACCCACGTGGGAGACCCAGAAGAAGCTCCTGGCTCCTGGTTTCTGCCTGGCCCATCCCTAGCCACTGGGGCCATTGGGGAGAGAACAAGCAGATGGAAGACACCTCTCTCTCTGTGTCTCACCCTCTCTCTCTAGCTCTGATTTTCAAATAAATAAGTGAATTTTATAAACCCCCCCCCAAAAAAAAAAAAAAAACAAAAACAAGGGTTGAGCTGTTGCAAAGGACGCTGGCCAGCATGCCACTGTCAGAGACGCTCTGGAACTGGTCAGAGATGAGGCCTGGACTTGGATATTTTTTTCATAGCCTCCCAGGTGATTCTAAGGGTGCCCCGGGTCTGGTGAGGCCAAAGGTCAGGCTGGCCCCGGCTGTCAGTGTGGTCTGTGGCCAGGCCTGCACATGGAGGCCACGCCCTCAGCCGCAGGGCCGGGAGCGGGCAGGAGGAGCCACAGCAGCCCTTGGCCCAGCGGGAGAGGCCGGTTGAGCGACACTGGGGAGGAGGCCCTGGCTGAGCAGAACTTTCTTTTCTTCTGCCTGGTACTCGAAGTGCGTTTTAATTAAAGCCCCAACCCCACACGTCAATCACCGCAGACCTCCCCCGCCAGTGCACCTCCCACGGGAGGTGTGCGTGGGCGGCGCTGTGCTGGGGGGCTGGTCCAGGCCTGTGGCGGAGCCCCCGGAGGTAACCTGCCGTCAAGGCCAAATAGGAGCTCCGAGTGCCTGGCGCCCCCTTGGCCGCCTGGCAGAGGGGCCCCGCACGGAGCCACCCAAGGTTTCCTTGAAGCCACACACACACACACACACACAGCCGGCAGACTTCCGCGGTTTCCATGGCGACCTGCCTCTTCCTCCGGCTGACAATGGGCTCCATCCACAGGGGGGGCCCGGGATGGATCAAGCTGGGCTGTGCCTGCTGGTGGCTGGGGCACATCCTTTGGAAAGGGGCAGAGACACCAGATGGGTAGCAGCCTTGCCCCCGCCGGCTCCCCACAGAGGGTGGCAGAATGTGTAGTCTGGAGGTCCTGTGCTCCTTGCAACCCTGGCCCCTGAGCCTGCTCCAGGATCTCGGAGGCCAGGTCGCAGGCACCAGGGCTTTTGGTCGATCCGGTGCTCGGCCAAGGTGAAGACATGGAGCCCAGGACACCTCAGCCTCATTAAGATTTACCCGGCCTGATTCCTGAGTCTCCCCGGGGCGCCTGGGCTTGGAGTGGAATCAGGGGAGGAGCACAGATATTTGCACAGCGCCAGGCAACCTGTGTTCACTCATTCACTCGTTCCTTCATTTCCACACAAGGACACGAGAGCCTTCAACATCAGCGCCACAGCCAGAGAGCAAGTGAAGGCCCTGCCCCATGGCAGGGCATTGATGGATCACACACACACACACACACACACACACGTCAGGGCATTGATGGATCTCACACACACGCACACACACACACCTGTCAGGACATTGATGGATCACACACACACACACATCTGTCAGGGCATTGATGTATCACACACACACACACACACACACACACACACACCCCTCTCAGGGCATTGATGGATCACACACACACACACACACACACACCCCTCTCAGGGCATTGATGGATCTCACACACACACACACACACCCCTGTCAGGGCATTGATGGATCACACACACACACACACCCCTCTCAGGGCATTAATGGATCACACACACACACACACACACACACCTGTCAGGGCATTGATGGATCACACACACACACACACACACGTCAGGGCATTGATGGATCACACACACACACACAAACACACACAACTGTCAGGGCATTGATGGATCTCACACACACGCACACACACACACCTGTCAGGGCATTGATGGATCTCACACACACGCACACACACACACCTGTCAGGGCATTGATGGATCACACACACACACACACACACACACCCCTCTCAGGGCATTGATGGATCACACACACATGCACACACACACACCCCTCTCAGGGCATTGATAGATCACACACACATGCACACACACACACACACCCCTCTCAGGGCATTGATGGATCACACACACACACACACACGTCAGGGCATTGATGGATCACACACACACACACAAACACACACAACTGTCAGGGCATTGATGGATCTCACACACACGCACACACACACACCTGTCAGGACATTGATGGATCTCACACACACACACACACACACACACCCCTCTCAGGGCATTGATGGATCACACACACATGCACACACACACACCCCTCTCAGGGCATTGATAGATCACACACACACGCACACACACACACACACCCCTCTCAGGGCATTGATGGATCACACACACACACACACACACACGTCAGGGCATTGATGGATCACACACACACACACACCTGTCAGGGCATTAATGGATCACACACACACACACCCCTCTCAGGGCATTGATGGATCACACACATACACACACCCCTCTCAGGGCATTAATGGATCACACACACACACACACACACACCTGTCAGGGCATTGATGGATCACACACACCTGTCAGGGCATTGATGGATCACACACACACACACACACACCTGTCAAGGCATTAATGGATCACACACACACACACACACCCCTCTCAGGGCATTGATGGATCACACACACACACACACCCCTCTCAGGGCATTAATGGATCACACACACACCCCTGTCAGGGCATTGATGGATCACACACATACACACACCCCTCTCAGGGCATTGATGGATCACACACACACACACACACACACCTGTCAGGGCATTGATGGATCTCACACACACACACACACACACACCCCTCTCAGGGCATTGATGGATCACACACACACACACACACACCTGTCAGGGCATTGATGGATCTCACACACACACACACACACACACCCCTCTCAGGGCATTGATGGATCACACACACACACACACACACCCCTCTCAGGGCATTGATGGATCTCTCTCTCTCTCTCTCTCTCACACACACACACACACACACCCCTCTCAGGGCATTAATGGATCACACACACACACACACACACACACACACACACCTTTCAGGGCATTGATGGATCTCTCACACACACACATACACACACACACACCCCTCTCAGGGCATTGATGGATCTCACACACACACGTGCACACACACACACACCTGTCACTCCAGGCCGGGAGAATGGCTCTCAGGGAAGCCTGCCCACTCGGCTTGAGAGCAGTAGGCAGCAAGCAGGAGGAGACTTGTCCACCTGCCACAGGGCCACGTGGTCACAGCCCCCACCCCCTTCCGGGGGTGGTGCAGGACAACTGGGGCCTCTAGCCTTTATGCAGGATCAGATTTGCAATTGAAAAAGCTCCGCTGTCTGCTGTTAGGGGAGCAGACTGTCACCCTCCCACCGGGGCTGTCAGTTAGACAAAGGATGAGCCACTGGAGAGGGGCAGCCCTTGTCAGTCTCGGGGCCCCGCCCCCTCCCCGTTGTGTCCACCCCGAGAGCCCCATTGCATGACCTCTCCCCCAGCCCGTGGTGAGAGCGGATCTTCATTCTTGGGGGGTTGATCTGACTTCGAGAATCCACCAGGGTCCTCGCAAGGCAAACTTGGCAGCACAGAGCCGGAGGTGGTGCTCCTTACCCGTCAGGGTCGCCCCAAAACTCAGGCGGACGGCAGCAGGCGGCTTCCACTCTCAGTGGGTCAGGACTCACCGCAGCCTTCCAGTTCCAGCCCCTCTCTCTCCCCGGCCTCAGTTTCCCCGAATGTAAAGCCAGGGCCCTGACCCGGACCCTGGCAGCCCTGACCCAGGAGGGATGGACTCCCCCACTTCACCCTTTGGGTTGCCACGGAAGCATCCATTTTAAAGCTACTTTTAAAAATGACAGCTGTTCCCAAAAAAGCCCTCGAGAGGAGGTGGTGCTGGCGTATTTGGGAGTCTTGGCACCCACCTGCTGAACTCCTTGTTCCTCTCACTCACGGTGGCCCACGGGGGTCAGAGAGTCCCTGGGAACCCTCTGCTCTCCTGAGAACAGTTTAAAATCCAGGGAGGGGCCTGTGATTGGCAGAGGGGTGGGACCTCTGAATCCCATGTCGGGGCTCCCTGGTCTGAGTCTCAGCTCCCCTCCGATTCCAGCCCCTGCTCATGTGCACCCCGGGAAGGCTCAAGCAGGTGGGTCCCCGCCACCCACGTTGGAGACCCGGATGGAGCTCCTGGCTCCTGGCTTCAGCCTGGCCCGGCCCCAGCTGTTGCAAGCATTTGGGGAGTGAGCCAGTAGATGGAAGATCTTGCTCTCTCTGTTTCTCTTTCAAAAATTAAGAAAGAAAATAAACTAAAATCCACTGGGCTCACTGTTCTCTAAGTCTTGGCAGTAAATCCCATTGTTGTTTAGCAAACATTCCTCGTCAGCCCTGCTGTTGCTGCTGGGCTGGGCCAAGTGACTTGATTTCTCCCTAAAATGGGTGCATCCGTGGCCACGTGCAGGCTCCAAGGGCAAGTCCCCCATCCCCCTCGCGTTCCTTGCCCTGCGGAGAACACAGCATCCCAGACGACAGCTGCTCCTTCAGCCTGGGTCCTGGGGGGGCCGGAGAGTGGCCTCGACCCTGGCCACGGCCTGGACTGGAGCTGCAGCAGCTGGTCCCCCCGATGCCGGCACGTCACATGAACCCCAAAGTGTGCGTGGTGGCTCTGCACCACCAGGTGAGGAGCAGCTGGTAAAAACTGGTGCTCACTGGTCCTTCTAGGTGTGGATGAGGCTGGACCTAAGATCTGGGGGCGCTGCTGGCCTTCGTCACACGGGACAAGCACCCAGTTGGAATTTCTCCCGTTAACTCCTTGGGTGTTCATCATTCACCCCTAAAAACACTCATTTCTTCCTTACTTCCTGATTCTGTGTAATTCGAAAACAAGCCTGTTTGAGCTCAACTCCACACATTTGTTTCATTCGTGTTTATTTATTTTTACTTCAAAGGCACAGAGAGAGAGAGAGAGAGAGAGAGATCTCCCATCTGCTGGTTCATTCCCCAATCATTCACAAGAGCCAGGGCTGGGCCAGGCTGAAGCCAGGAGCCAGGAACTCCACTCGGGTCTCCCACGTGGGTGGCAAGAACCCATGCACTTGAGCCATTGGTGTGTGCATCCATGGTGGGTGCTGGCATCAGAAGCGAGCCGGGACTGGAACCCGGGCATTCTGACATGGGATGAGGGTGTCCCAAGCAAGTGTCTTGACTGCTGCACCAAACACGGGCCCTTCATGTGTGTTCAGTTAACAACTACAGCACATGCTTCTCTGTGGGAGAAAAGCCCACCCGAGACCATCTACCCTCTGAAAGACAGACTCAGAAACATGAAGGGGCAGGCACTATGGTGTAGCGGGTAAGGCCCCGCCCACAGTGCCGGCATCCCATATGGGCACCAGTTCGAGTCCCAGCTGCTCCACTTCCCATCCAGCTCTCTGCTGTGGCCTGGGAAAGCAGTAGAAGATGGCCCAAGTCCTTGGGCCCCTGCACCCACGTGGGAGACTCAGAAGAAGCTCCTGGCTCTTGGCTTCAGATCAGTGCAGCTCTGGCCATTGGGCCATTTGGGGAGTGAACCAGCAGATGAAGGATATCTTCTCTCTCTCTCTCTCTCTCTGTCTGCATCTGCTTCTCTATAACTCTGACTTTCAAATAAATAAATAAATAAATAAATCTAAAAAAAAATAAGAAAGCTGAAGGAAGCAGAAAGTGAGGTGTTTATTGATGTCCAGTCTCTGGAGCGCTGATGGGCAGATGGAAGCAGGCTCCGCCCTCCGACTTTCAGCTCCTGGGATCCCCACCAGGCAGAGGTCCCCTCCTCCAGTATAGCCTAGACCCCACAAGGCCCCTAAGGCAGGATGAGGGAGGGGGTGGGGTGGGTGTTGCCGGGCAGGTCTAGGACTGGGAAAGGGAGTTACACTGTGGCCCCAGCCGGGGTGGGCAAGCGCGGTGTGGTTACAGAATTGCTGCGGGTAAGGAGACAGCAAGTGGTGCAGCATTGCCCAGCAAGCTCCAGGGCCGATCCACGTGGGGTGTGCAGCCCTCTGTCCCACACGCTCCTGAGGCCGCCCGTACGGCTGCACGGAGCTAAGTCTTCTGTGAAAGGACACCCTGCTCACTTCTCACTCACCCACTGGCAGGGTCACACACTGGCATGTGTCCTGGTAAGTTCCCACGTGGCGACTCAGAGCAAAGCCAAGTTCAGAAAAGGGTGAAGGGGCTTGACCTCGGCAGGACTGCACGGTGCGCACCAGGCACCGCTGTGTCCTGCTCCGCCCGGGGCGGGGAAGAGCCTGCCCCACGTAGACCACGTAGACCACCACCACACAAACACCCTGCTCGACTCACATCCAAAAAGCCACTCGTCCCTCTGCTCAGGGAGGCCGATGCTTCCTCACGTGGGTGGACGCCGACAGCAAACGCGAGCAGAGCGTTTTCTCAACAGCACACCCTTTAATCTGGCTTCCAGGCTGCTCAAAACATCCCCAGCGCGTCCTTTCCAGCCGTCTTTGCCGAGGCTAATTTTCACAAACATCCTGTGCCCTGGGCGTCCTGGGAGAGGTCATTTCTCCTCTCTGGGCCTCAGTTTCCGCATCTGGAACATGGATGAGCTCAGGGCCTGGGCCGGCTCACCGCTCTGGTTGCCTTGAACCTCCGAGGCTGACCTCAGAATTCTAAGAGTGACTTCCTGTCCACCCCCTGGAGCACGCATCCTGTCCCCTGTCTGGTGAGCCCACGGGGACCTGGGGGTCTCTTCCCCAGTCTCCCAAGCCCGGGATCCCTAACCAAGTTCTTCCTCACCACCCCCTGCCACGCCCCTGCCTTCTCTGACCTCTCCTCCCTGGTCACAGCTGTCCAGCCCCAGTGTCTTCCTGCTGAACCTCGCCTGGGGCCAGCAGACCCAGCAGAAGGCTCTGTGCTTGCCTGGGGGGCACCTGCCCCACGTGCCCAAACACGACCCCCACCTCCCTTTGTTCCAGAGCCCTGTTCAGTCTTTGCCCTGGAAGAGGCCCGCTGGGACCCTCCTGCCTACACACTCCTCCCCTGGTGCTCACCGTCACCTGCTGGCAGAGGCCTGGGACAGGAAGCGCTTTGGATCTGGGCAAGTTGGTTACGTTTCGTGAGCCACCTCGTGTGTCACACCCGAGTCGGAACAAAGCGTTCATCTACAAGTCCTGGGAACGTGACACACACATCCTGGACATGCGACACACACATCCTGGGCACGTGACACACACATCCTGGACATGTGACACATGCATCCTGGGCATGTGACACACCCATCCTAGGCACGTGACACACACATCCTGGGCACGTGACAAACACATCCTGGACATGTGACACACGCATCCTGGACACGTGACACACACATTCTGGGCATGTGACACACACATCCTGGACATGTGACACACACATCCTGGGCATGTGACACACGCATCCTGGGCACGTGATACACACATTCTGGGCATGTGACACACACAGCCCGGAGGCACTTTCACACGATGTTTTTAGTGTGCCTGCCTGTGTTTTGATTGCGATGTGTCACCTGAGATCGGGCAGGTGCGGAATTTTTCGCAAGCAGGATTTTGGAGCGTTTTGAATTTCAGGTTTTCAGCTTGGGATGTTCATCCCATATCTGGAAGCTGGAGGCTGACTGCCCCCTCCCCTTCCCCACGCCCGCCCCTCCCCAGTGTCCCAGCCTCATCAGGTAGTGGTCCCTACCCAAGCGCCTGGAACCTGGACCATGGTGGGTGCTCAGCGGGTCACCGCTGCAGGAGTGATGAGTGAACAACATGTGGGGTGGCCCGGTTGCCCCTCTTCCAGGCCAGCCCTCTGCTGTGGCCCAGGAGTGCAGTGGAGGATGGCCCAAGTGCTTGGGCCCTGCACCCCATGGGAGACCAGGAAAAGCACCTGGCACCTGGCTCCTGCCATCGGATGAGCACAGTGAGCCGGCCGCAGCGCACCGGCCGCAGCGGCCATTGGAGGGTGAACTAACGGCAAAGGAAGACCTTTCTCTCTGTCTCTCTCTCTCACTGTCCACTCTGCCTCTCAAAAAAAAAAAAAAAACATGTGGGGTGGAGCCCAGGCTCCCCCACTCCGCCCTCCCCAGCCCCCAGGGGCCCCCAGCCCTAGAGCCTTTGAGACCCTCAGCTGGCTCCCAGGACGCAAGAGCTGGCAGAAGCCTTGGAGACCCAGCTGAGAAGACAGACCGAGGCCCGGAGAGGCTCAGGAGTCACGGGCTCAGCTCGGCCGAGTCACACAGCACGCCGTCCCACGAGGGCCACCCTGGTCCACTCCAGGCCTCTGCCATCGCCCCAGCTCAACGCCTGTCCCTGGCTTGTGATGCCAAAGCATGCCGCTTCCTATCTCAGACCTGAGTCCCTCTTGGCCTCCAAAGAGGAGCGGGCTGGGAGGCACTGCCAGCGTCCAGAGATGTGCACACTTTCCTGTCGCGGTCATCACGAGCCAGTGAGGCCAGAGCCCCATTGCCCAGCCCCCACTAAGCTCGGCTTCCCAGCGTGTTCCCAGCCATCTGGGGCCATCAGGCTGCATCCACGAGCTCCCACTGCAGAGGGAAAGCTGTCTGTCACCGGGGCTCATCCCCTCCTCCCTCCCACGCCACCCGCTGAGTCACGTGGCACCCGGAGGGAGCACAGCCTGTGGGGGCGCTCCCTGGGGAGGCTGTGCAGGGAGTCCTGGGAACAGCACCTCACGGGCGGCTGGGGTGGGACAGGGATGCACACACGTTCGGGGCCAGCACGTGTGCCAGCACCCCGGGGGGCCCTCTGCTTCTGCGTCAGCACCCCCAGCCTGGGGACTCCCCTAGAGAGGCCTCCCGGGTCAGGAATAGCAGGGAACGCGGGAGCCCAGCCAGACCCACCCCCTACTTTGTCTGGCTCCGGCAAGAATTCCGTCCAGAGCCCTGCGTGCCCGGAGGGCAGGTGTGGAGCGGGGTCCGGGTCCTTTTGCTTCTCTGTGAGGGCGCAGGCAGCCACCTGCCCTGGAAGCGGGGCCTCTCCTGGCTGCTCAGCCCCAGACGCATTCCTTGGCCTCTCCAAACTTGCGTTTCCTCATCTGCGCTCACAGGGTGCGCGCTGAGCGTCGAGCCTGCCTGAGCCAGCCTGCCAAGCAGCTGCCGCTGGATTGGAAACGGAGGCAGAGGGCGGTTAGGTAACTGCCCAAGACCACACAGCCGGGAGCTGAGCTCAGTCGGTGAGGCTACGGGAACCCGGAGCCGGGGCCTGCCGTCTGCTAAGGACTCCGTGAGAAAGGGGCACCAGGGAAGCGCCTGGGGCTGTGCTGGCTCGGAGTCGGCACTCACTGCGCAGCCGCTCTCATCTGGGCCTCAGCAGGCTTGGGGCCATCTCCGGCTCTCCTCCATGGAAGGCTGCCGGCACCCACTCCCGCAGCATCGGGGCCGCTGTGGGGCCCCTGCTCAAGGGAAGCCCCGTTATTCCATTCTCGGGAGGGACGGGGAGGGCATGCCGAGTGTGTCCACGCGTTCCTTCATTCCGTCCTCTGAGGTGTGGGTCACTTGCCCATTGGACAGATGAGCAGACTGAGGGAGACAGGCTGGTGGTGGGTGCGATTCTCCCCCCGCTTGGCTGTGTGTTGCTCTCTGGTGTGGTGTCCAGTTCTCCTGTGCTGCTGCCCCTGAATACCGCAGACTGGGTAACTCAGAAAGCACTCTCTCGTTCTCAGAGCTCTGGAGCTGGGACCTCCAGTATCAAGGTGCCAGGATCGGATGAGGGTCTTCCTGCCGGGTCATCCCCATAGCAGCAGGTGCGAGGGTGAGAGAGGGGGGAGCCAGCGAGCAAGCCGGCGAACAAGAGAGGTGTGGCTGCCTTTCTCGAATCGCAGCAAAGCACCCAGGAGGGCAGAGACCTAAACGCCTCTCCTTAGTACCCCCCTCTCCCCACACACGAGTGGCTGCACTGGGGATTAAGTGTCCTGTCCATGAACCTTGGACCACATATGCAAACCCCAGCACCAGGAAGGGGTGGAGGCCCCAGGGGACACGCTCAGAGACGTTTTGTTGAGTAAATGAGTGAATGGGGGCGCACAGAGACCAATCACATCCAAGGACAGGGACTCAGTTCCCTGGCTCAGCTCCCCTCCCTCCCAGCACTTCCCAAGGAGAGAAGGACGGGGCCGGGGGGGGGGGGGGTGCAAGGTCGCCAGCCTGACACAGCCCCACGCGGGGATGCTGAGGCCCTGGGCTGCAAACCCTGCTTCCTAACCCACAGGCGGGAGCCGGGGCAGCATCGGGCAGAGGGCGGAGACCTGAACTCACCATGAGAACACCTGGCTCTGCATCTGGCTGCTCCCTAGTGCTCTGACCCCATGAGAGCCGCAGGGCTCCAGCGTCTACCTGGGCACAATGGTGGTAGGATCTACCCTGGAGAGTTGCTGTCAGAATTCAGCAGGCTGACAGCTGTCTGTCTGAAGCTGTCTAGCATGCTCTCAGCTGTCAAATGGGGTTGGGCCCTTGTGAGGATTGAAGAAGAATGTGAAATCCCTGGCATAAAACAAACGCTCTGCCATTGACAGCTGCCCTCATGCTGGAATTGTTACAAATGGCACAGAACATATGCTCTATAACATTGCTGAGTGGGTAGACGGACCAGCAGACAGCTGGACAAGTCAGCTAGCAGGCCTGAGGAACAGGGTGGAGGGAGGTGGACGGATGGATGGGCAGGTGGAGATGTTGGTAAGAGGGTAAGTGGGTGGATGGACAGATCAGTGAACAGGCAAAGAGATGTTTTGGGGTAGATTAACAGGTCGAAGAGAGAGTGTAAAATGGATGAATGGGTGGCTGGGTGATATATGGATGGATAGATAGATGGATGGACAGATGGATGGATGGTTGACTGATGGCCCTAAAGCAATCAAACAGAAAGATTAGTGGTTGTTCACATGAAAGGGTGGGTGGGTGGGTGGGTGGTTGAGTATTGGATGGATGGGTGGGTGAGTGGATGAATGGGTGGGTGGATGGGTGAGTGGGTGGATGGATGGGTGAGTGGATGGATGGATGGGTAGGTGAGTGGATGGATGGGTGGGCGGTGGGTGGATGGATGGATGGGTGGGTGAGTGGATGGATGGGTGGGTGGGTGAGTGGAGGGATGGGTGGGTAGGTGAGTGGATGGATGGGTGGGTGGGTGGGTGAGTGGATGGGTGGGTGGGTGGATGGAAGGATGGGTGGGTGAGTGGATGGATGGATGGTTGGGTGAGTGGATGGATGGGTGGGTAAGTGGATGGATGGGTGGGTGGTGGGTGAGTGGATGGATGGGTGGGTGGGTGGGTGAGTAATGGATGGATGGGTGGGTGAGTGGATGAATGGGTGGGTGGGTGGGTGAGTGGGTGGATGGATGGGTGAGTGGATGGATGGGTGAGTGGGTGGGTGGATGGAAGGATGGGTGGGTGGGTGGGTGGGTGGATGGACAAGGGGGTGGAGACTTGGAGTCAGTGTGCCGAAAGCTGACTTGATGGGCGGCGGGGACAGCGAGGTGGATGTGGAGGAGGCCGGGTCTGGTTGGTCAGCAGGTGATCTCTCCCCTTGAACTGCAGCTGAGGAGCTGTGGGGACGTCCTGAGGCAGGGAAGAAAGAAGGGGGAGGAGCTTCCCGCTGCTGGGGGGGGGCAGCCCTGCAAGTGGGGCAGCGGCAGCTGCTTCCTGTGCCCCAAGGTTCACGGTGGAGTGCGAGCTTGGCACCCGCACCCACGAGTGGGGGGCACCCTGTGCCCCAGCACCAGGGCAGTGGGTGGCACAGCCCCTGCCAGGCGTGGCGGAGAGGAGACCATCAGTGCCAGAGGGCCTCAGCCGGGCTGACCCACGGAGCGCCCCAGAGATTCCTTGGATCTGGCCCAGAAGAACATGACGTCCGGTTCCCGGCAGGCCCTGCAGCAGCGGGGGCCCTGGGCTGGAGGGAGGGGCCCTGATGCCTGAGTGGCCTCTGACAAACCCCTCCCACCTCCGGCGCCCTTTCTGCAGCCAAATTGCCTCTGGTGTCCTTGTGGTACCAACACGTTATGGTTGTCTGACGCCCACGGGTCGGGGGCATCATGGGGAGGGTGGGGCTGTGGGGTCCTGGGCTGGGGGGAGGGGCTGTGGCCATTGCCCTCCCCGGATGACTGGACCCGGGTCTAGGTGCTGACTTTAAGTGGTCTGCAGGCTCTGCCCCACACCCCTGCCACGGCTCCCCCCCTGCATGGCGTGTCACCTGACCCAGGCCACACCGGCCTCTCTGGCGGCACTGAACATGCCAGGCTGCCCTCACCTCCCTCGTGTACCCTCTGCCTGGCACACTCCTCACCCACGGCCACTCTCTTGCCTCCTGTATGGCCTGTTTAAATTGCACCTCCCTGCCCCTGCACTTACTGTCTAACACACTCTTTAATAAGCTTGCTTATGTGTTGATTGGCAGGGACCATTGTCTGCTGGGTCCCGGTGCACAGTGCACGCTGGCTTCTTCTGGGTTACCTCTTCCAGTGCGCCAGCCCAATGCTAGTGCTCCCATGAGGCCATAGGTTTTCGCATTGCAAGTCTAGTTCACAGCTGAGAAAGCAGAGGCTCGGAGAGGAAGGAGCCAGGGGCATCGGACAAGAGCTCCTGGAGTCAGCGCACCTCAGGGACCTGGACCTTGGCTAGTCCCTTCTCTCTAAACCTCAGTTTCTCCATCTGTAAAATGGGACCATAGCAGCCTCACCTGTGTAGGGCTGTGTGGGAGCCGAGGCTGCCAGTGCGTTCAGCTATTTCATGTAAAGACCCACGCGCCCGGGGTCTGGGCGTCACAGCGAGCCCGAGGGCCCTGGGCCCAGGCTGAGTGTAATCCGGGATTAGGCCACTGACCGGCAGGGCCAGAGGTCCACTCCATCCTTTCTGGGCCCCGTCTTGCTCCCAGCTCCACGGGACGCTGCCTCCTGGGGACGTCGCGCAGCTGTCGGGACCGGGCCGCCTGGGAGGGGCGGGGCAGCCGGGACAGGAAGGCCCCAGCGTTTTCCCAGGCTGGAGGCCGCGGAGGGGCTGCTCTCCCGGCCCTCTGGTTGCAGCTGGGCCAGCAGCCGCCAGGCTTTCCCAGACCCCGCTGGCCCCTGTCTGCAGGGGCTACACATGGAGGAGCTGCACGCGCTCCTGACGAGGGGGAGGGCCTCTCCGAGAGGACAGCTCACGCGTGCTTGGGACTGGCACACGCCCCGTCAGCGTGGCGTGCACACTGTAAAGCTGCTGGGCAATGCCAGGCCTCAGTTTCCTCATCTGGGAAATGGGTTTGGACTCCAAGGCTTCCCCCAGGTTGCCCAGTGCTGGAGGCCAAAAGAGGCCAAGCAGGCCCGGGACCCACCTAGGAGAGGGCTCCCTGCCCCTGCCTGCCAGAGGGGCCGTGCTGACGACACAGCCTTAGGGGCTCTGACTGTGGGGCAGGTGCTTTGTGGACACTGGCTTCCTGTTGCTGCCGAAACCACTTCCCACAGACTTGGCAGCTTGGAACACCCCCCCACCCCCGCGTCCCCTGACCGTCTGGACGTCGCAGTCCAAGGCCAGGGTCATGGGCAGAGGGTGTCAGCAGGGCTGGTCTCCTTGCCTTGTCCAGACGGGCGCTGACCTCATCCCCATGGCCCACGCCTTTTCTCCTCCTGCCATCCCGTCTCTCTTCCCACCCTGACGCTCCTGTCTCCCTCTCCCAAGGACCCCAGTGGCAGCATCAGGCCCAGGGCCTCTCTCAAGGTCCTGGGCTAAGCCACACCTGCCACGTTCCTTTTGCCACGTCAAGTGGGATGCTGGGGACTCGGATGCTCCCTCAGCCAACACAAGGTGTCCGGGGGCTCGGTTTCCATCCCTGGGCGGCCGTGTGACGCGGGGTGGGGACCCGGCTTCCCTGGCCCTTCAGGTCCTCCTCTATAAAGCAGAGACGGTGCCGGAGGTTGTCTGGCGATGGAGGCAGAGTGCTGACCGTGTGCCTGGCCCTGCTGTCTGGCGATGGAGGCAGAGTGCTGACCGTGTGCCTGGCCCTGCTGTCTGGTGATGGAGGCAGAGTGCTGACCGTGCGCCTGGCCCTGCTGTCTGGCGATGGAGGCAGAGTGCTGACCGCGCGCCTGGCCCTGCTGTCTGGCGATGGAGGCAGAGTGCTGACCGCGTGCCTGGCCCTGCTGTCTGGCGATGGAGGCAGAGTGCTGACCGCGCGCCTGGCCCTGCTGTCTGGCGATGGAGGCAGAGTGCTGACCGCGTGCCTGGCCCTGCTGTCTGGCGATGGAGGCAGAGTGCTGACCGCGCGCCTGGCCCTGCTGTCTGGCGATGGAGGCAGAGTGCTGACCGCGCGCCTGGCCCTGCTGTCTGGCGATGGAGGCAGAGTGCTGACCGTGCGCCTGGCCCTGCTGTCTGGCGATGGAGGCAGAGTGCTGACCGCGTGCCTGGCCCTGCTGTCTGGCGATGGAGGCAGAGTGCTGACCGTGTGCCTGGCCCTGCTGTCTGGCGATGGAGGCAGAGTGCTGACCGCGCGCCTGGCCCTGCTGTCTGGCGATGGAGGCAGAGTGCTGACCGCGTGCCTAGCCCTGCTGTCTGGCGATGGAGGCAGAGTGCTGACCGTGTGCCTGGCCCTGCTGTCTGGCGATGGAGGCAGAGTGCTGACCGCGCGCCTGGCCCTGCTGCTGAGAAAACGGACACAGGAATAGCGGGGGTTGCGCATCCCTCACACAGAGGCCTGAGAGCCCCAGCTTCCTAAGCCCCAGGTAGAAAATTCCACACCTGGGGCCGGTATTTTGGCCCAGAGGATGAAGTCACCAGCCGTGATGGCGGCATGCCATATCAGAGAGTCGACTCGGGCCTGGCTGCTCTGCTTCTGATCCAGTTCCCTGCTAATGTGCCTGGGAAGGCAGCAGAAGACGGCCCAAGAGCACGGGCCCCTACCACCCACATGGGGGCCCCAGCTGGAGTTCCTGGCTCCTGGCTTCTGCCTGGCCCAGTCCTGGCCGCTTCTGCCATTTGGGGAGTGAATAAATGAACGGAAGATCTCTCTCTCTGTCTCTGTCTCTCTCTCTCTCTCTTTCTCTCTCTGTCTTTATGCCTTTCAAGCAAATCCCTAAGGAAAAAGAGAGAGAGAGAGAAAGAAAGAAAATCCTACCTCTGACTTCAGGCTGTGAGTTGTAGTGACAACACAGGTGTGCTAATGCTAACTTTTTTAAAAGATTGATTTATTTACTTGAAAGGTGCAATTACAGAGGTAGAGGCAGAGATAGTCAAAGGTCTTCCATCCACTGGTTCACGCCCCAGTTGGCCCCAATGGCCAGAGCTATGCTGATCCAAAGCCAGGAATCAGGAGCTTCCTTTGGGTCTCCCATGTGGGTGCAGGGGACCATTTTCTGGGCCATTTTTTGCTGCTTTCCCAGGCCAGAGCAGAGAGCTGGATCGGAAGTGGAGCAGCTGGGACTCAAACCAGAACCCATATGGGATGCCAGTGCTGTAGGCAGCAGCTTTATCTGCTATGCCACAGCGCCAGCCCCCGTTACCACTGCCGTGTGAAGTTACCCTCAGCCTGTGTGTTTGAAGTATAAGGGACACGCGAATGAGTTTCGTGCTTACACTTGAGCCCAGCATCCCAGATATCTCACTTTGTGTAGTGAATATTCCAAAACCCCAAATCTGAAGCAGAGCTGGTCCGAGGCATTTCTGATAAGAGATAGTCAAGCTATAAAGGTGATTAAAAAACATTAGGTCTTGTTTATTGACGACCTACTTTGTGCCAGAATCTGAGTGTCTGGCAGGGGCCTGGAACTATGGAACTGGACGACAGACTTCGAACTCCATCTAGGTGGTCACCGGGGAGGCCCAGGGTCACACGGCTGGCAACAGAAGTGGGCACGATTCCCGGCCACTCTGCCTGCTTCCCAAGCCCTTGGTGTTTTATCCCATGATGCCCCAGTCCCTTGGCACTGGCTGAGACCAGGCAGGAGACCAGAGACGGAAGCGCCTTGCCAAGGATCAACCCAGTAAGGGAACGGAACCAGATCTCGGGGCACCTGCCCAGGGCTCGTCCCCAAGCAGACTCCCAGCTGGAGCACTAAATCGGTTTCAAAGCCATGCTCACGACACGAGGGACAGAGGGACAGTGCCTGCCCATGTCCGCAATGCCCCAGAGAGCAGACCTGTGACCCTGCCTCCCAGACAAAGAGAGCTCCTGGCACTTGCCCGGGGGTCACTGTGCGCTAAGTGCCAGGCAGGGGCCCAGGACACGCGTCTAGAGAAGAGCCTGGCTCAACCCTCCGGGTTCAAACTGTCTCCCACAGCCACCGTCACTCTCACTCCTGCCCCTCACCCCGCCCCTCACCCCCACCCCATCCTGCCCCTCACCCCGCCCCTCACTGCCACCCCTCACCCCCACCCCGCCCTGCCCCTCACCCCCACTCCCACCCCGCCCTGCCCCTCACCCCCACCCCTCACCCTCAGCTGTCCTGCTCCTGCCAGCCTGCAGGGCTGCAGGGACTCTGTCAGCGGAGGAGGTGGCTGGCCTCCATGTCCGTGTCCTGGGAGGAGGCTCTGGTCCCTAGGGCTTAATCCCAGTGGAGGAATTCCCTCCCAAGGGTGCCTCAGAGAGATGGGTGACATGCTGGTGCCATCTAGTGGCCTTGAGCTGTCCCAGGGGCCAGAGAACCAGGGAGAGTCCCTAACATCGAAATCCCTCATTCTGCACCCAACGGGGCTCTGGGACTCCACGGACCTACCACGAGGAGGCCTAGAGTTGACACACCCAGGCAGCTGTGGGATGGGCAGAGAGGCAGGGCTTGACTATAGCCTGAGCAGAGAGCACGTCCAGCCCTGGGGGATGGGGCAGAACACATGGACTCTCGGGGGACACAAGGGCCCAGGATGTGGCCGGGAGGCCGCTAGTCCCAGACAAGGCAGGGGCGTGGCTGGCAGGAGCGGGACTGCAGGCTGGTTCTTTGTGGGGGGTGAAGGGAGACAGGTAGGAGACACAGGGTCTCCTGACTGAAGTGATAGTTACGGCTCCTCTACTGAGAAATCCCATGATTCTCAGGTATAGCCATGGCTGGGGCAACCCCATGATTCCCAGGTACAACCACGCTGGGGCATCCCACGATTCCCAGGTACAACCACGCTGGGGCATCCCACGATTCCCAGGTACAACCACGCTGGGGCATCCCACGATTCCCAGGTACAACCACGCTGGGGCATCCCACGATTCCCAGGTACGACCACGCTGGGGCATCCCATGATTCCCTGGTACAACCACACTGGGGCATCCCATGATTCCCAGGTACATCCACACTGGGGCATCCCATGATTCCCAGGTACAATCACGGCTGGGGCATCCCATGATTCCCTGGTACAACCACGCTGGGGCATCCCACGATTCCCAGGTACGACCACGCTGGGGCATCCCACGATTCCCAGGTACAACCACGCTGGGGCATCCCACGATTCCCAGGTACATCCACACTGGGGCATCCCATGATTCCCAGGTACAATCACGGCTGGGGCATCCCACGATTCCCTGGTACAACCACACTGGGGCATCCCACGATTCCCAGGGACAGCCATGGCCAGAGCCCCAGCACTCAGACAGAAGCGCAGTCTTGCCCTCGAGGAACTTGCTGCACGGTCCACTCATTCACCCAGCCATCGCCAGCCATGGCCTCTGTCCCGAGCCTGCCCCACGATGGGTGATCGGGCCCCATAGCCCAGCCTGGCTCCTTTCCTGCAGGATCCCTCAGCCAGGGGCCACGAGACAAGGAGAGCTGGAGACCTGGCCAGGATCCCCCACGGAGCCCTCCTCTGCCCGGAGCGCAGTGGGCGCTGTGCCCACACAGGTCTGGCTGATGTTACCAGTGGCACGGTCAGCATTCACTGAGCGCCTACGACATGCAGGTGCAAGCACTGCCATACATGAGCGTACTTGGTGCTTTCAAAACAGATTTATTTGAAAGGCTGAATGACACAGAGAGGGAGGGAGAGAGGAGGTCAGGGGGAGAGGGAGAGAGAGAGAGAGAGAGAGAGAGAGAGAGAGAGAGAGAGAGAGAGAGAGAGAGAGAGAGAATATCTTCCACCTACAAATTTACTCCCTAAACAGTTGCAACAACCCCAGGCTGGGCCAGGCCAAAACCAGGAGCCAGGAACTCCGTCCAGGTCTCCCACGTAGGGTGGCGAGGACCCAAGGATGCGCGCCGCCGTCTACTTCTTCCCAGGCGCGTTCCCGAGAGAGCTGGGTGGGAAGCAGAGCAGCGCTGTCGCAGGCCGTGGCTTACCCGCTGCGCCCCAGCGGCCCCTCATCGGACGTCTCTCCCACTAGCTGCATTACTGGGGCAAATCACTCAGCCTTCCACAGCCTCATCTGTGGCCCGGGGCTGCGGCGCTGCCTCGTGGGCTGTGTGCGTGTAGATGGGACGCTGGGTGCGATGCCTGGAATACGTGGGGGGAGGGGGGACATCGCGGGGAGGCACTGCAGAGAGGGGGTGGGCGCTTGTGGGTGAGCTCAGCAGAGGCTGGGAGGCAGCCAGTTAGGGCAGACCCCTACCCCAGCCAGCCAAAGACACGAGGCCCCTCCCTCCCAGCCTCCACTCCCACTTCCCCCAGCCTCACTGCCTCCTCTCCCATCCCGCGGCCGTTGCCCGGCCGGGGGCTCGGCCTCTCCCGCCTGGCCTGTGGGTCCCCGGCCTTCCTGCAGCCAGAGGGGTCTTCGGGAACAGGACTCCGTCCGCCAATGCGGCTCTCCTGCTTGTCGACCCCGCCCCACACACGTCCGCGCCCACCTCCCTCCCAGAGTTTCAGCTGCTCCGGGGGAACCCTGAGCTCCCAGCCCGCCCTCGCAGCGGGTGTCGGTGGCCTGGAACCTTCTTTAAGCTCTGTGTCCCGCCTCCTCTCGCTAGATCCCCCCAGCCCACCCCGGCTCCCGCCCCCGGCTCAGAGCGATCCCGGCCCCGGCCGCTGGGGGCGCTGTGCACCCGTGTCTGCACTAGGCGAGCTCGTCGTCACAGTAGGGGCAGATCTTTGTCCCTACACCTCACTGCTTATTGATTTTATTTTTAAAAATACTTCTTTTGTTTATTTAAAGGCAGAGCGATGGAGAGAGAGGGAGAGATCTTCTGTTTGCTGGTTCACTCCCCAAATGGCCACAGCAGCCAGGGCTGGACTAGGCGGAAGTGAGGAGCCAGCAGCTTCATCCAGGTCTCGCACGTAGGTGCAGGGGCCCCAGCACTTGGGCCATCTTCTGCTGCTTCCCCAGGCCATTAGCAGGGAGCTGGAACAGAAGTGGAACAGCCGGGACTTGAACTGCGCCTGTATGGGATGCTGGCAGAGGCTTAACCCTCTCACCACAGCACCTGGCCCCCTCTTCACACCAAGGTCAGAGAGGACGGGCTCTGGGGGCCCCAACCCCAAAGCCTCCTCCTACCAGAGGCCCCGTGACCACCCTGCTCGCCCCACGGCAGAACGTGCTGGAGGTTTCCTTTGACTGCCGTCTGCGGCTGCGGTTCTGTGCACGACTCACGCACACGGTCCCAGGCTCACTCGGTAGCACTGGCAGGGGCTGAGGTTTTGCTCGCTGCTTCGTCCCTGCACAGAGCAGCCTCCCACGTGGGCCCCAGAGCAGCTGGCCCCTGGGTTTCACCCCTGGGTGCGGTCCCGTCCCGTGCCGAGAGTGCACCTGTGTCCCCAACAGGGCACGAGCCAGCGTGGGACTTCTGGGGCTGGGTGATAAGAGCCATTGCTGAGGGAAGGCAGTCGCCGCGTTGGGAGGCCAGCCCGGTACCGGGGCACCGAGGCCTCCTGCCCTCAGCCAGCAGGGGCTCACCGGCCACGCGTGCCTGGAGTGCGGGGGCTGCAGCCCTGCCTGACACCCTGAGCGCAGCCTCCTCTCGGGGAGGCTGGGTCCCTGATCCCCAGAAGCTACGTGGAAGGAGGAAGCACCCACAAAGCTGAATGATGGTGGGGAACACGCCCCTCGTGGGGCCCTGCCCTGTGCTGGGCACCTTGCAAAGGACTCCCTGCGGCTAATTCGTGGGACATCAGGGCAGCAACCCATTTTGCAGATGAAGCAATGGCACCGTGAGGCTGAACGCCTCATTCGACATTGCACTGGCGGTGCTGGGACCCTGGGGCACTGGGGCCAGCGGCTTTGTCCCAAAGCCCCTCGTTGAGTCCCCAGGGCCCGGGAAGAGCTCCCCGCTGCAGTGTGGTGGCCGTGTTGGGGCTGCCACCGGCGCTGTGTGGACTGGGCAGCAGAGCTGGGAAGGGTACAGCTCCTGGCCCCGAGCTGTCTCCGCTTGTTCCACTGTGGAGCTCCCTGCCGGTCACCTGCTTGTGGATGCCAGGGAGACAGGGCAGAAGGGGGAGAGCAGCTCCTGTCGCTGTCGGGAGCTGGCGGTCGGAGGGTGGGGGGGTAGGCAGAGAGCTCGGATTGCAGTCAGCTTGCCAGCAGTCTGCCCCTTGGCAAACCCGTGAAGGTTACACACCCTGGGGTGCTGGCTGGGCGCCGCGGCGGCTAGAGGCTCTGCTCTCTGCATCCAAAACAACATGGCAGGGGCAGAGCCGAAAAGGACAACAGAAATCCCCAAGGGCCCCCTGCCCTCTAAGAGGAGCCTGGAAGCCTGCCGGGGCTTCTGGGAGAGAGAGAGAGAGATCACCCAGGGTGCGGAACAGACCCCTGGTGGGACATGTGGGGGTCGAGGAGCCTTGGTCCAACTCCAGGCTCCACCCATCCCACTCGCTGAGTGACCTCAGGCAGGTTTCTCAACCGTCCTGTGCTTCTGAAAAATCCAGCTGAAAACAATGGGGCTGATGATAGCCCTGGGTCCCTGGGATGAATGAGGGAGCCTGGCCTGGGACACGTGCTCATGGGCCTCACGACCTGCAGCCTGCACGGGGTCATCTCCTGTGACCTCATCCAGCCGCAGCTGTTGTGAGGCACTGAAGCTGTGCTTGGGCTGCGTCACTGTCACCGAGCACACACAGCCGGCGAGGGGTGGGGACGTCGGGGTGCAAAGCTGAGCAGCGGCCTCACCACCGCGCTACCCCCGTTCACTTCTGAGCCTCCAGTGCCCAGCACTGCGAGTGGCACCTGTCAGACACAGGCATGGTGGCCAGGCAGAGGGACAGAGTAGGCCACCTGGGGCGGCAGTGGGCACAAGGGGGGGCCTCAGGCAGGGCTCTGGGGTTGAACTTAGAGCCATTGGAAGCCCCTGACTCCCCTAGATGTCAGGATGCATCGCCACCCTCCCCCAGGGACCCGACGTTATGATTGGGTTTGTCTTGCAGTAGGGAAATTGAGGCCCAGAGCCACGATTCCCCCGAGGTCACAGGGTCAGGGCCTCCATCAGGGTAGACAAGGGGGTTGGGGTTGGGCCCACCCTGCCCTACGTGGTCAGGATGGAAGGCTGAGGGTGAAGGGATGGGGTCAGGTGGGCCCAGGGCCCTGGGCAGGCTGAGGGTGACTCCTGCATTCATGTGTTGTCCCCAAAATCCATGGTGAAATCAAACCAAAGGGGCTGGTGCTGTGGTATAGTAGGTTAATCATCTGTGCCTACAGCACAGCATCCCATATGGGCGCCGGTTCGAGTCCTGGCTGCTCCATTTCCCATCCAGCTCTCTGCTATGGCCTGGGAAAGCAGTGGAAGATGGCCCAAGCATGTGGGGCCCTGCACCTGTGTGGTAGATCCAGAAGGAGCTCCTGGCTCCTGGCTTCGGATCAGCCCAGCTCTGGCTGTCATGCCATTTGGGGAGTGAAAAACTCTCCCTCTATCTGTAACTCTGCCTCCCAAATAAATAAACAAAGCTTAAAAAAGACAAATTTATGTGGATACAAACGATTTTGAAATGAATGCATAGTTTTTTCATAACGTGCATTTCCCGTGGACTTTTGAAAGACCCCTCATAGGCCTGGATTTCAATTTTTTTGTTCCAAAATAATTATCTTTTGATTCCATTTTCCATAAAGTTTTACAAGGACCCTTACCATAGCTTTTTATTTCAGTGGAGCTCACAAGAGCTCAATTTCACTTTAAAATATTTAACATTTTAATTTTTTGAGAGATGGGGGGAGATACAGGGAGAGAGAGAGAGAGAGAGAGAGAGAGAGAGAGTGTTCCCATCCACTGGTTTACGCCCCAAATGCCCACACAGGCAGGGCCGGACCAAGCCAAAGGCAGGAGCTGGGAACTTAACGCAGGTGCCCCCGGCAGGAAGAAGTCGGGAGGCAGGAACCCGACCACTTGAGCCATCACTGCCGCCTCCCACGTCGGCACTGGCAGGAAGTGGGAGTTGGAGCCAGGAGTCAACCCAGGGACTCTGCGGGGGGACGCAGGCATCCTGACGCCCAGGCCAGCAGCTGCCCGCATACCTGTCTCTGTGCTACCTCGGTTCTGTAGATGCGAAGGGAGGCTGAGGGGCCATGGCGCTTGCCCAAGCTGACCCAGCTCAGCACCTGTGGGCAGGGGGTGGGCGCTATCCACCTGACTCCCGAGACCCTGGCCGCCCTTCCCAGGCCAGCCCAGAGCTGCCTCTCAGCTTTGGGGGCGGGGCTTTGGAGCTCGGAGGGGGCTCTGTGGGGTTCTGAGGGCCTGGGAGTAGCACTGGTGCCGGACAGGGAGGGTGGCTGCGCTGACCCCTGGCGCCGCAGTCCACGTTGTTCTAGATGCTTCCACCTCTCCTTCTCCCCCCTCTGGCACCAGCCCCTTCCCCTTCTGCTCCCAACTCCAGCCCAGTGGGATGACTCAGCCTCAGCTCAGGAGCCCGCTGTCCCCTCCGCCACCCCCCTCCCCCCACCCACCTGTCTGTCTGGCCGAAGTTGCCTCTGGGACATAATTGTCACCAATACCAGGGCAGCTGTGCCAGGACTGGCCTCACTGGCATCCAAGGGTGGGGCAGCTCCTGTGGCCAGCCTTGGAGGGGCCCTCTGCCCTTTAATCTGGGGGCGCTCCCTGCACCCTTCCCCCAAGCATCCCAGGGGTAAACCAAGGCAGCTTGGCCCTCCCAGAGCACTAGGAATCTCTCTAGAACAGAGGCTGCCCCTGGCGCTGGCTTCCCCACTGGATCCCCCCAGCAGCCCCCCAGGAGTCAGCTATTTGCAGAAGCCCAGACACACAGGCCGGTTCCCCTGGGATGGATGAAGACACACGAGTGACTTCCCCAGGGCACGGCCGGGAATGTGAGCCCGTGCTGCAGCACCCAGGCCCCCTGGAAGGGAGATTTCTGGGGGCACAGCCTGGGGCAGAGGGGCCTCTGTGACTCTTGGTGGCTGTGGCTTCCTGTGCTGAGTGACAGGCGCTTGTTCATGGCTCTCATCCATCAGTCCAGGGGGCAGTGGACAGCACGCCGTGAATGCCAGCTCTGCCACCTTGAGGCAAGTCGGTCAACCTTGCCGAGCCTCAGTTTCCCCAGCTGTAAAATGGCTACGAAGATAGCTCCTGTGTCACAGGGTGGTCGGAAGGTGTGAACTAATGCGTGTACGGTGCCAGGTACATGCCCAGGATATGCCGTGGCTGCCGTGGCCCTGACTGCTAGGTGCGGCTCAGGGGCAGAGGAGGAGGCTGGGATGAGCTCTGGCCCAGGCTCAGGGCCCATGGGGAGGCCCACGGGGCCATGGAGGATGCCCCTCGGGAGGCAGAGGCCCCTGGGCTTCTGGCTCGGGCTCTGCTGCCCACCTGCTTCGCTACCTGGGGCAGGTCACATGCCTACTCTGGGCCAGAGCGTCCTGCTCTGTGCAGCAGAGGCTGTGGATGAACACTGCGGGAATGTAGGCAACCAGCCGAGCCCCTTGGTCTATTTTTGCACACCGCCTATCTCCAGGGAGCCCCGCCCCTCCCCGGCTCCCAGGGCTCCTGAGGTCTTGCCCGGAAGTGGAAGGCGGGGCCGGGCCCCGCTGCACCTGCTCAGGCCTTGGTGCTGCCCGCTCTGGGCTTGGCAAACTTTCTTCTTGTTCTTTTAGGGCGGCTACAGATCCCTGGGCAGGTTGTAGGATGGACAATTCCCATTCTTCCCATGAGAAGAGAGGGAGAACGTGATGCCAGCCAAGATGAGCAGGGCTGTGACCCCTGCTTCGGAGACCTCGTGCTCCGGGCAGCAGCAGCTCCCCAAGCACCAATCCCTGCGGGTGGCCAGGAGGGACCTAGAGGTGCAGGGCCATCTGTCCGCCGGGGCAGCCTGACCAAGATCCGTGTTCTCTGGCCGCAGCTCCCTCATCCATAAAATCACACCTGGGATCGGTGGCCCCGAGGGCTCCTTGAACTCTGACCTCCGCAGCCTATGAACTGAGTGGCTCTTCAGATTGGAACTGGGCTTTACTGTCCGGTCCCAGCTGGCCCACAGGGAGCCACAGCTCAGAGAGGGGGAGACGCTTTCCTGAGGTCACACAGCCACGGGCACAGGTGGTTGAGTGGGATGGGCGGGGTCCTTCCACCACCGTCTTCCTCCTTGTGCCCTCCCCAACCTGGGGCTGCCTCCACCCCAGCTGCTTCGTGCCCTCTCTGGTCCCCAGTGCCGCCTGCACGGGAGCAGGGCTGAGCTCACTGTGCAAACGGCTGCCTGTGAGGCCGGTGGACCCCATGCACTCCCCACCGGTCCCTCTGCTCCCTTCCTGGGTGAGACTCTGCCGCTGGGACACCTTGGCTGGAGAAGGCGAGAGAGTCGGAGACAGGGACCCGGTTGCCCACACTCCCCTGGCCAACTGCGCTGTTCCCGGTGGTGGGGGAGGGGAAGAGGCACCATCGGGCTGGGGACCTCTGCCTTCGTCTGACCTTACCCAGGCCTTCTGGGACAAGTAATCAGAAAGACCTGACAACCTGACGTTCATTTCTCAAGAGCAAACTGAGGCACGGAGCAGGGGGCGGAATCTGTCTTACGTCACCACCTGGGAAGAGGCAGAAGTGACCCAGGCCTGAGCGAGGGCGACTCGGAGCCACGTAGTGGGTCACGGGCCCACGGGCAGATCCCTCTGCCTCTGCCTCTCTGTAGCTCTGCCTTTCAAATACACAAATAAATCTTTAAAAAAAAAAAAAAAAAGGAGAAGATGTCATGAACTCATGTGTCACAGGTGAGTGAAATGTGTTATGGGTGCCTGATTAGGTAAAGGAGTTATTTATTTGAAAGACAGACTTGGAGAGAGAGAGAGAGAGAGAGAGAGAGAGAGAGAGAGAGAGAGAGAGGTCTTCTAGTCTCTGATTCACTTCCCAAATGGCCATGACGGCCAGCGCTGAGCCAGGACAGAGCCAAGAGCCTGGAACTCCATCTGGGTCTCCCACGTGGGTGCAGGGGCCCAAGCACTTGGGCCATCTCCTGCTGCTTTCCCAGGCACACTCTCAGGAGCTGGATCGGAAGTGGAGCGGCCAGGATTCTAACCCACGCTCATCTGGCCCTGAGATTTGTTGTGATTATGAGCAGCTGCTGTTGAAAAGTATCCCCAAGGGTCAGCGGTGGCCGTGACCTTAGGTGTCCTGGAGCTGTTCCCTTAGCCTCTCGAGGACGCTCCCGTGCAGGGTGAGAGGTGAGAAACTGGTGACCCGAATCTGGCCACCCCGTGGCCTCTGGGATGTCACCCAAGGCTCGTGGTGGCCGCCAGCCCACCTGCAGGCGCTTAGTTGGGATTTGGTTGCCAGATCGAAGCTGGCAGGGTCAGCGTGCTCTGCCCGGAGAGTGGCACCCAAAGTCACCGCCTGCCTGTGGGAGCCCACAGGGCAGAGGGCAGGGCCCCCGGGCTCTGGGGACTGGTGGCTGGTGCCTCCGACCTGCTGCCCAGGACTGCAAGCTGAGAAGGTCCCCCCACCCAGCTCCCAGAGGTCACCCTCCCCAGCAAGCCTGGCCGCAGAATGGGGGACAAGGTGGCTCCTTGTCAGGGGCTCCTGGGAAATGGCCCCTCCCTTGTCGAGGGCCACATGGGGGGTTGGAGGTCTGAGGCGCACTCAGTGGGCTTGTCCCCCTGCGGGGAGGCCTTTCGTTCTGGCCCAGGCTGCAGCACTGGGCCTTGGGGCCCACCGCAGGGTGCATGGCTGTGAGGTGTTGCACCAGCTTTCCCAAGGCAGGTTTCTTTTTTTTTCTTTTTTTCCTTTTTTTGACAGGCAGAGTGGACAGTGAGAGAGAGAGACAGAGAGAAAAGTCTTCCTTTGCCGTTGGTTCACCCTCCAATGGCCGCCGCGGCTGGTGTGCTGCGGCCGGTGCACCGCGCTGATCTGAAGCCAGGAGCCAGGTGCTTCTCCTGGTCTCTCATGCAGGTACAGGGCCCAAGCACTTGGGCCATCCTCCACTGCACTCCTGGGCCACAGCAGAGGGCTGGCCTGGAAGAGGAGCAACCGGGACAGAATCCGGTGCCCCGACCAGGACTAGAACCCGGTGTGCCAGCGCCACAGGCAGAGGATCAGCCTAGTGAGCTGCGGTGCTGGCCCCCAGGCAGGTTCTTGAGCACAGTAGTGTGGGGGAGAGGCGGAACAGCACCCAGCCAGGGCCCGACCGAGTCAGCGCTGGCTTCCTGGGCAATTCGGGGAGGAAGGAGGGGCCACTGCAGGAGAAGCTGAACTTGCTGCTGGTCTCAAAGTGGAGGCCGACTGACTGCACTCCGACAAATGCGGAGCTGCGAGAATGAATACTCGTTCCAAGGCCAAGACACGCGGGTCCCCCAGCGCGCCTCCACCACGGCACAGGCTGCAGGCCCCAACGCCACTGCTGCCCAGTCAGGGGACCCTGGGCACGGGGCTCAGGCTCCCCCGCCTCGATTTATTTAAAGAATATAAATTTCCAAAGTATAGCTTATGGATTACAATGGCTCCCCCACACACAACTTCCCTCCCTCCCGCTACCCTCCCCTTTCCCGCTCCCTCTCCCCTTGCATTCACATCAAGATTCATTTTCAATTTCTTTATACACAGATCAGTTTAGTACATATTACATAAAGATTTCAACAGTTTGCCCTCACATAGAGACACAAAGTGAAAATACTGTTGGAGTACTAGTTATAGTATGAATTCACAATGTACAGCACATTAAGGACAGAGATCCTACATGATTTTTTTAAAGAATTGATTAATTATCTATGCAATTTCCAATTTAACACCAAGATTTTTTAATCATTTGCAATTATCTTTATATACAGAAGATCAATTCAGTATATACTATGTAAAGATTTCATCAGTTTGCACCCACACAGAAACACAAAGTGTAAAAATACTGTTTCAGTACTAGTAATAGCATTATTTCACATTGGATAACACATTAAGGACAGATCCCTCATGAGACGTAAGTACACAGTGACTCCTGAAGTTGATTTAACAATTTGACATTCTTGTTTATGGCGTCAGTAATCTCCCTAGGCTCTAGTCATGAGATGCCAAGGCTATGGAAGCCTTTAGGGTTCGCCGACTTCGATCTTATTCCGACAGGGTCATAGTCAAAGTGGAAGTTCTCTCCTCCCTTCAGAGAAAGGTACCTCCTTCTTTGATGGCCCCATTCTTTCCACTGGGATCTCACTCGCAGAGATCTTTCATTTAGGTCTTCTTTTTTTTTTGTTTTTCAGAGTGTCTTAGCTTTCCATGCCTAAAATATTCTCATGGGCTCTTGAGCCAGATCTGAATGCCTTAAGGGCTGGTTCTGAGGCCAGAGTGCTATTTAGGACATCTGCCATTCTATGAGTCTGCTGTGTATCCCGCTTCCCATGTTGGATCATTCTCTCCCTTTTTCATTCTATCAGTTAGTATTAGCAGACACTAGTCTTGTTTGTGTGATCAGTTTGACTCTTAGACCTATCAGTGTGATCAATTGTGAGCTGAGATTGATCACTTGGACTAATGAGATAGCCTTGGTACATGCCACCTTGATGGGATTGTATTGGAATCCCCTGGCACAATTCTAACTCCATCATTTGGGGCAGGTCCGACTGAGCATGTCCCAAATTGTACATCTCCTCCCTCTCTTATTCCCACTCTTATATTTCACAGGGATCACTTTTCAGTTAAAATTTAAACACCTAAGAATAATTGTGTGTTAATTACAGAGTTCAACCACTAGTACTAGGATAAAAAAAATACTAAAATGGATAAAGTATTACCTTGTACAACAACAGCACAAGAGCTGATCAAGTCACTGTTTCTCATAGTGTCCATTTCACTTCAACAGGTGCTCAGTCGTCGCCAATCAAGGAAAACAAATGATATTTGTCTCTTTGGGACTGGCTTAATTCACTCAGCATGATGTTTTCCAGATTCCTCCATTTTGTTGCAAATGACCGGATTTCATTGTTTTTGTTTTTGACTGCTGTATAGTATTCTGTAGAGTACATGTCCCATAATTTCCTAATCCAGTCTACTGTTGATGGGCATTTGGGTTGGTGCCAAGTCTCAGCTATTGTGAATTGAGCCGCAATAAACATTAGTGTGCAGACGGCTTTTTTGTTTGCCCATTTAATTTCCTTTGGGTAAATTCCAAGGAGTGGGATGGCTGGGTTGAATGGTAGGGTTATATTCAGGTTTCTGAGGAATCTCCAGACTGACTTCCATAGTGGCTTCACCAGTTTGCATTCCCGCCAACAGTGGATTAGTGTCTCTTTTTCCCCACATCCTCTCCAGCATCTATTGTTGGTGGATTTCTGAATGTGAGCCATTCTAACCGGGGTGAGGTGAAACCTCATTGTGGTTTTGATTTGCATTTCCCTAATTGCTAGTGATCTTGAACATTTTTTCATGTGTCTGTTGGCCATTTGGATTTCCTCTTTTGAAAAATGTCTATTGAGGTCCTTGGCCCATCTCTTAAGTGGGTTGTTTGTTTTGATGTTGTGGAGTTTCTTGATTTCTTTGTAGATTCTGGTTACCAACCCTTTATCTGTTGCATAGTTTGCAAATATATTTTCCCATTCTGTCGGTTTCCTATTCACTTTTCTGACTGTTTCTTTTGCAGTACAAAAACTTCTCAATTTGATGCAATCCCAGTAGTTAATTTTGGCTTTGACTGCCTGTGCTTCTGGGGTCTTTTCCAAGAAGTCTTTGCCAGTACCTATGTCTTGCAGGGTTTCTCCTATGCTCTCTAATAATTTGATGGTGTTGGGTCGTATGTTTAAATTTTTAATCCATGTTGAATGAATTGTTGTGTAAGGTGAAAGGTAGGGATCTTGCTTCATGATTCTGCACGTGGAAATCCAGTTTTCCCAGCACCATTTATTAAACAGACTCTCCTTACTCCAGGGATTGGTTTTGGATCCTTGATCAAATATAAGTTGGCTGTAGATGTTTGGATTGATTTCAGGTGTTTCTATTCTGTTCCATTGGTCTATCCATCTGTTTCTGTACCAGTACCATGCTGTTTTGATAACTACTGCCCTGTAGTATGTCCTGAAATCTGGTATTGTGATGCCTCCAGCTTTGTTTTTGTTGTACAAGATTGCTTTAGCTATTCGAGGTCTCCTGTGTCTCCATATGAATTTCAGAATTATTTTTTCCAGATCTGAGAAGAATGTCTTTGGTATTTTGATTGGTATTGCATTGAATCTATAAATTGCTTTTGGGGGAATGGACATTTTGATGATGTTGATTCTTCCAATCCATGAGCATGGAAGATTTTTCCATTTTTTGGTATCCTCTTCTATTTCTTTCTTTAAGGTTTTGTAATTTTCACCATAGAGATCTTTAACGTCCTTGGTTAAGTTTTATCCAAGGGATTTGATTGTTTTTGTAGCTACTGTGAATGGGATTGATCTTAGAAGTTCTTCCTCAGCCGTGACATTGCTTGTGTATACAAAAGCTGTTGATTTTTGTGCATTGATTTTATATCCTGCTACTTTGCCAAACTCTTCTATGAGTTCCAATAGTCTCTTAGTAGAGTTCTTTGGGTTCCCTAAATAAAGAATCATGTCATCTGCAAAGAGGGATAGTTTTAGTTCTTCCTTCCCAATTTGTATCCCTTTAATTTCGTTTTCTTGACTAATAGCTCTGGCTAAGTCTTCCAGCACTATATTGAATAGCAGTGGTGAGAGTGGGCATCCCTGTCTGATACCTGATCTCAGTGGAAATGCTTCCAACTTTTCCCCATTCAATAGGATATTGGCCGTGGGTTTTTCATAAATTGCTTTGATTGTATTGAGGAATGTGCCTTTTATACCCAGTTTGCTTAGGGTTTTCATCATGAAAGGGTGTTGAATTTTATCGAATGCGTTCTCTGTGTCTAGTGAGATAATCATATGGTTTTTCTTCTGCAGTCTGTTAATGTGGTGTATCACGTTGATTGTTTTGCAAATATTGAACCATCCCTGCATACCAGGGATGAATCCCACTTGGTCTGGGTGGATGATCTTTCTGATGTGTTGTTGCAGTCTATTGGCCAGAATTTTATTCAGGATTTTTGCATCTATGTTCATGAGTAATATTGGTCTGTAATTCTCTTTCAATGCTGCATCTTTTTCTGGCTTAGGAATTAAGGTGATGCTGGCTTCATAAAAGAATTTGGGAGGATACCCTCTTTTTCGATTGTTCTGAATAGTTTGAGAAGGATTGGAGTTAGTTCTTCTTTAAATGTCTGGTAGAATTCAGCAGTGAATCCATCTGGTCCTGGGCTTTTCTTTGTTGGGAGGGCCTTTATTACTGATTCAATTTCTGACTCACTTATGGGTCTGTTTAGGTTTTCTATGTCTTCCTGGTTCAATTTAGGTAGGTTGCATGTGTCCAGGAATCTATCCATTTCTGATAGGTTTCCCTGTTTGCTGGCATACAAGTCCTTGTAGTAATTTCTGATAATTCTTTTGATTTCTGTGGTGTCTGTTGTTACGTTTCCTTTTTCATCTCTGATTTTACTGATTTGGGTCTTTTCTTTTTTTCGTTAGTTAGGCCAATGGGGTGTCAATTTTGTTTATTTTTTCTAAAAACCAGCTCCTCGTTTGGCTGATTTTTTGTAATGTGTTTTTGGATTCAATCCTGTTGATTTCTTCTCTGATTTTGATTATTTCTTTTTCTACTAGATTTGGGTCTAGTTTGCTGCAGATTTTCTAGATCCTTGAGATGCATTGAAAGCTCATCTATTTGGTGCCTTTCCAGTTTCTTGATGTAGGCACCTATTGATATAAACTTTCCTCTTAACACTGCTTTTGCTGTATCCCATAAGTTTTGGTATGTTGTGCTGTTATCCTCATTTACTTCCAGAAAATTTTTGATTTCTCTTTTAATTCCTTCTATGACCCATTGTTCATTCAGGAGCATGTTGTTCAATCTCCATGTGTTTGCATATGCTCTAGGGATTCCTGAGTTGCTAATTTCCAGCTTCATTCCCTTATGGTATGAGAAGCTGCATAGTATGATTCTAATTCTTTTGAATTTGCTGAGACTTGCTTTATGGCCTAATATGTGGTCAATCCTAGAGTAGGTTCCATGTACTGCTGAGAAGAATGTAAATGCTTTATGTGTAGGATGAAAAGTTCTGTAGATATCTGTTAGATCCATTTGGGCTATAGTGTTGTTTAAATCTACTGTCTCCTTGTTGATCTTCTGTCCTGTCCATCTGTCAATATCTGTGAGTGGAGTATTGAAGTCCCCCAGTACTATTGTGTTGGGGTCTAAGTCTCCCTTACGTTTCTTAACAAATTTTTTAAATAAACCGGTGGCCTGTAATTAGGTGCATATACATTGATAATTGTTATATCTTCCTGTAGTATTGATCCCTTAATCATTATATAGTGTCCCTCTTTGTCTCTCTTAACAGTTTTTGTGTTAAAGTTTATGTAGTCCGATATTAAGATGGCTACACCCGCTCTTTTTTCATTTCTGTTGGCATGGAATATCTTGTTCCATCCTTTTATTTTCAGTCTGTATGGATCTTCGTTGGAAAGATGTGTTTCTTGTAAGCAGTAAATAGATGGGTTTTGTTCCTTAACCCAATCAGCCAATCTCTGTCTTTTAACTGGACAGTTTAGACCATTAACGTTCAATGTGACTATTGATAAGTGGTAACTTTGCCCTGCCATTTGCCAAAGATATTTTCTAATGTATGCTTTGAATTCCCTGTGATCTTTTGCTGTGAGGTTCCCTTCGTTTACCTTCTTTCATGTTGATGGCTGTGTTTCTGTGTTTCTGTGTGTAACACATCTTTAAGTATCTTTTGCAGGGCTGGACAAGTGGCAACAAATTCTTTCAATTTTTGTTTGTTATGAAAGGTCTTTATTTCACCTTCATTCACAAATGAGAGCTTTGCAGGATATAATATTCTGGGCTGGCAGTTTTTCTCCCTTAGTACCTGGGCTATGTCTCGCCATTCCCTTCTAGCTTGTAGGGTTTCTGATGAGAAGTCCGCTGTGAGTCTAATTGGATATCCTCTGAGAGTAATTTGACGTTTCTCTCTTGCGCATTTTAGGATCTTTTCTTTCTGTTTCACTGTGGTGAGTTTAATTACAACGTGTCGTGGTGAGGCTCTCTTTTGGTCATGTTTACTAGGGGTTCTATGAGCTTCCTGTACTATGATGTCTCTCTCCTTCTCCAAAACTGGGAAATTTTCTGCTAGTATCTCACTAAAAAGGCCTTCTAATCCTTTCTCCCTCTCCATGCCTTCAGGAACTCCTAGAACTCGAATGTTGGGTTTTTTTAATAGTATCCTGTAGATTCCCAACAATATTTTTTAGATTTCTAATTTCCTCTTCTTTTCTTTGGTTTGACTGTATATTTTCCTGTGCTCTGTCTTCTAAGTCCGATATTCTCTCTTCTGCCTCACCCATTCTGTTTGTAAGGCTCTCTAATGTGTTCTTCATTTGATCTATTGAATTCTTCACTTCATTATGATTTCTCGTCACTATCACAGTTTCATGTTCTACTAGTTGTTTCATTTCAGCTTGATTCCTCCTTAATATTTCATTTTCACGAGAGAGATTTTCTACCTTGTCCATTAAGGATTTCTGTAGTTCAAGAATTTGTTTTTGAGTACTTCTTAGTGTTCTTATCAATTTTTTGAGATCTGCTTCTTGCATTTCTTCTGTCTCATCATCTTCGTAATCTTGAATTGGGATGTCTTTTTTATTTGGGGGCGCCATAGTGTCTTCCTTGTTATTACCTCGGTTTTTGCGTTTGTTGTTTGGCATATTGGTTTCTTCACTGTGGTTTTTTTTCTTGTTATACTATGACTCTAGATAAGTGGACTGTCTGCTTTTGATGGAGCCTTAGAGGCTTGAGATGGGTGTGGCCTGAGAGCTCTGCTTGGTTCCTCAGGGTTGAGGGTGTGTCAAAGGAGACACTCCCAGGTTAGGCGTGGTAAATCTCTCTCTGTTACTTTTTTTTTTTGGTTCAAAAGGGAAGTAATTCCACACAGCTGAATGGAATTGGGGGTGGTTAGCAGGCGAATGATATACCCACAGGAGCCAGAGATTGGAAGCTCTTTCCCAAGGACCATAGAGGGAATCTTTACGGCCCTTAGTGTGGGCTCAGATTCTCCTGTAGTCTCCCACTGGGCTGCCAAGGCTACTGAACTGTAGCATCTCTGGAGAGTACTCACATGAATTCGTGATTTCCATGAGTTCTCTCCCCCACCGTCTCTTTTTTCACAGTCTCAGTTCATTAGCACCACACATTCATTAGGTTCTAATCTCCTGTTATTTCACCCCTCCCACCCAGAGTCAGGTTTTTCTGCTAGGCTCGGGGCCAGGGCGGTGCCGACCCGAGGTCACCCTGCTTATGAAGTATTCCAAAATGGCGCCTGCTCTTTGTCTTGCTCACCTTTGAGAGGTGAGCGGAGAGAGAGGAACTCGTGTCTGTATGGGTCACTTTTCTCTCTCTCTCTCTCTCTCTTTCTCTCTCTCTCTCTTCTAGTTAGCCTAGTGAACTTTTCCCCGCAGGGTTTCAAGCCATGTTCGCTCTAGTCTCCTCTTTCCACTTCCCTGCTGGTATCTCGGGCTATTGAGGCTCAGCTCACCTTGCGTTCCAGCGCTGGTGTGTTGAATCTGCTGCTGGTGTCCCAAACTGCGGGCTCCCACACTCTCCACGCAGGTCCACTGTGAATCCCCAGTTCCGGAAGGGTCTCCTCTGCTGTTTCTTCCCCTACTCTTCCTTGAACCTGCAGTATCTCCACTTTTATTAAACTGTCTCTCCCCAGACTATCGGTGTGCTCCCTTCCTATTCCGCCATCTTGCCGCTCTCCGATTTCCCCATCTGTACATTGGGGCAATGACGGCAGAAGTTGGGCTCTCCCAAAAGACGGCACCAGGAGGGTGTTGAGAGAGAGACTTACTTTAAGGGACTGGCTCCTGCGATTGCGGATGCGTGAGACCGAGCCCTAGGCTGCAGACCCCTCGCCCGCCGCCTCCCCGGGTGCGTGTGTGCAGGAATCCAGAGCCCAGAGCCGGAGCTGGCACTGAACCTGGGTGCCCCAAGGTGGGACGTGGGCATCTTAGCTGCCATCTTGCCTGGCAGGCCTCACACTTGCCTGGCCTTGTCACTACCCAGCCGTCCCTGGGCACCCAGCACTGCTCAGGGAGGGGCTGGCGTCCAGGGCGCCGGCGGTGAGTCCCGGCGCCATTCCTCAGCGCTTGACAGCTTATCGCCTGTGCTCCCAGCCCTCGCCCGGCTCCGGTTTCCTACGGGTGACCCTGACTTCCCTCCGAAGCCACAGCCCCAGGCAGAATGGCCTGGGCCGCCTCGGGGGTGACTCCTGTGGTGACAGGACAGGGACTGAGACAGGCGGTGCAGGCGGGACTGAGAGGACAATGGCAGCAGAGAAGCCACACAGAGCTCCCTGTGCACAGACCCATGCGGGACACACAGGGTGTGCTCAGACCCACGTGGGACACACACGGTGTGCTCAGACCCACGTGGGACACACACAGTGTGCTCAGACCCACGAGGGACACACAGGGTGTGCTCAGACCACGTGGGACACACACAGTGTGCTCAGACCCACGCGAGACACACACGGTGAGCTCAGACCCATACAGGACACACACGGTGTGCTCAGACCACGCGGGACACACACGGTGTGCTCAGACCACGCGGGACACACACGGTGTGCTCAGACCACGCGGGACACACACGGTGAGCTCAGACCCACACGGACACACACGGTGAGCTCAGACCCACGCGGGACACACACGGTGTGCTCAGACCACGCGGGACACACACGGTGAGCTCAGACCCACACGGACACACACGGTGTGCTCAGACCACGTGGGACACACAGGGTGTGCTCAGACCCACGCGGGACACACACGGTGTGCTCAGACCCACGTGGGACACACACAGTGTGCTCAGACCCACGAGGGACACACAGGGTGTGCTCAGACCATGTGGGACACACACAGTGTGCTCAGACCCACGCGGGACACACACGGTGTGCTCAGACCACGCGAGACACACACGGTGAGCTCAGACCCATACAGGACACACACGGTGTGCTCAGACCACGCGGGACACACAGGGTGTGCTCAGACCCACGCAGGACACACACGGTGTGCTCAGACCACGCGGGACACACACGGTGAGCTCAGACTCACACGGACACACACGGTGAGCTCAGACCCACGCAGGACACACAGGGTGTGCTCAGACCACGCGGGACACACACGGTGAGCTCAGACCCATACAGGACACACACGGTGTGCTCAGACCACGTGGGACACACAGGGTGTGCTCAGACCCACGCGGGACACACACGGTTTGCTCAGACCACGCGGGACACACACGGTGAGCTCAGACCCACGCGGGACACACACGGTGTGCTCAGACCACGCGGGACACACACGGTGAGCTCAGACCCATACAGGACACACACGGTGTGCTCAGACCCACGTGGGACACACACGGTGTGCTCAGACCACGCAGGACACACACGGTGTGCTCAGACCCACGTGGGACACACACAGTGTGCTCAGACCCACGCGGGGACACCACACACGCCGACGCACCTGAAGGTACTTCAAAAGCACCTGGAAAATGGAATGAAAAGATTGATTTAGGGCGTAGTGGGTAAAGCTGCCGGCTGTAGTGCCGCCATCCCACATGGGCGCTGGTTCGAGTCCTGGCTGCTCGACTTCTAATCCCGCTCTCTGCTATGCCTGGGAAAGCAGTAGGAGATGGCCCAAGTCCTCAGGCCCCTGCATCTATGTGGGAGACCCAGAAGAAGCTCCTGGCTACGGATCAGCCCAGCTCTGGTTGTTGTGGCCATTTGAGGAGTGACTTGGAAGACGGATGGAAGACCTCTCTCTCTCTCTCTCCTTTTCCCTCTCTGTCTGTAACTCCACCTCTCAAGTAAATAAATCTTTAAAAAAGAAAAGAAGCCGGCGCCGTGGCTCAACAGGCTAATCCTCCGCCTTGCGGCGCCGGCACACCGGGTTCTAGTCCCGGTTGGGGCGCCGGATTCTGTCCCGGTTGCCCCTCTTCCAGGCCAGCTCTCTGCTGTGGCCTGGGAGTGCAGTGGAGGATGGCCCAAGTGCTTGGGCCCTGCACCCCATGGGAGACCAGGAGAAGCACCTGGCTCCTGGCTCCTGCCATCAGATGAGCGCTGTGCGCGGTGCGCGGGCCGCAGCACGCCGGCCACGGCGGCCATTGGAGGGTGAACCAACGGCAAAGGAAGACCTTTCTCTGTCTCTCTCTCTCTCACTGTCCACTCTGCCTGTCAAAAAAAAAAAAAAAAAAGAATTTCGCGGAACGTGCGTTTGATGAAAGAAATTGTGCAGGAACCTCAAAGTTGGTTTTGCGCCAAGTAGACTTGTCGGTTAGTTGCGTTCTTCCAGACTTCCGGAGCCCTCATGCATGGCTGTGATGGCCTGCTGGTGGTGCTGGGTGCTGACACGTGGGCGCCACAGGGACTCTGGTTCCCAACACCTAACACCCCAGCTGCCTCCGCGCTCTGCAGCCCCATGTCCGTCCACCAGGGGGCGCTTTGTCAGAAGTGCGCCCCTCTGAGGGAGGCTAAGGTGGACTCACACCTGACACCGGCCTCCCACAAGCCTGGGCTGGGCGACCCGCGGCCGCTGTCAGCCACCTCACCCGGGGGCAGTTGTGTCCCTCTAGAGCCCAGGCCTCTGGCCTCTGTGAGCTCCACGAGAAGGGTGGGGGCACCTTGGCAGATGCCGCCGGCCGGTGTCAAAAACCTGGTCAGACACGCAGGACTCGGGGGCGTGAGGTGTCATGAGGTGTGTGTGGTACATGGTGTGTGCTGTGGCGTCTGGAGTGTAGTGTGTGTGTATGCGAGGTGTGTGTGGTGTGTATAGTGTGTGGTATGTGATATGTGTATGGTGTGTGCAGTGTGTATATATGTGATGTGTGTGTGGTGTGTATATGTGGTATGTGATGTGTGTGGTGTGTATATGTGGTGTGTGTGTATGCAATGTATGTGTGGTGTGTGTAGTGTGTGTGTATGCGATATGTGTGTGGTATGTATATGTGGTATGTGATGTGTGTGGTGTGTATAGTGTGTGGTATGTGTATGGTGTGTGTAGTGTGTTTATGCGATGTATGTGAGGTGTGTATAGTGTGTGGTATGTGGTATATGTGTGGTATGTGTATGTGCTGTGTGTGTGGTATGTTTATGTGGATGTGATGTGTGTGGCGTGTATATGTGGTATGTATATGGATGGTGTATGTGCTGTGTGTGGTGTGTGTGGTGTGTGCTATGTGTGTCTGCTGTGTGTCCCGTTGGCTGTGTTTCTCTGGAGGACCCGCACACACACCACCTGACCCCTGAGACTCTAGTCCAGGGTCACTGGCCCCTGAGGCCCCGCCCGCATCCCTGCCACCTCTCCAGGACCCAGCCTGCAGCCTGGTGAGCCCCTGGGCCGGGCACGTGGATCAGTGTTCCCACGTGAGCTGGGAGCGCACCCAGCACCGGGCATGCTGCAGGTGTGGGCAGTGGGGTGCCGCAGGGCCTCCCGGAGGAACATGGTGGGAAGGCCAGCAAGGGGCTCCCCGGGGGCCCTCAGTTCCTGTGCCCAGCGCTGGGCCTGCCCCGAGGGAGGGTGGCCGCAGGAAGCGGGGTCCTGTCTCCCTCCTCCCACAGGCTCTCTGGACGCCCAAGTCTGGTGTCCCCTCCCAGCTGTTTCCCTCGGGGGCGGGGCTGCCCTTGCTCGGGAGGTGACAGACACCAGCGGAGACAAGAAACTGAAGGGCCTTTTATTCATCCAGGCGGGTGGCCCAGCATCTGCGAAGGCACACGCAAGTCCAGGGAGCTGGACGCTGCCCCTGTCCCGGGCTGGGCCCAGGCCTCCTGCTGGCCGAGGGCAGTCCCACGGTCTGCAGGCGGCGGGTGGGGGGCGCGAGGGGCCGCGCCCGAGGCTTGGTTACTGCATGGACTTGGAGTGAAAGCCGAGGGGCAAAGTGTGGGTCGATCTGAAGACGGCAGGAATCAGGGGCGGAGGGAGGGGACAGGAGAATTGGGTGCCATCCAAACTGCGCAGATCACAGCGCACAAAAGGCCACGTGTGCCCCAGGGAGCCCCCCACCCCAGCCCGGCCTAAACGAAGCAGCCACTCAAAGCGCAGGCCACGGAGCCACGTGAGCGTGGGGCGGGCGGGGCGGGCGGGGCCTAGCCCTGGAAGCCCAGCTCCTTGTACTTGGCCGCGATGTCATTCCGGAACAGCTCCAGGGCCTTGCTCATGGCTGCCTGGGCGTCGGCGCCGAAGTCCCCGGGGTGCTTGCTGTGCAGGACGTGGATGATGGCCTCCGAGATGAACTGCGGGGAGGGGACAAGAGGGCGCTGGTCACTGCCGGAGGCCAGAACGTGTCCCTCCTTCTCCTTACTCCAGGGTCCTCTGGTGAGACCGCCACCTGGACGTGGCTGTGTGACCTTCACACCCACACCCACCGGGAGCCAGCTACCGCCCTTGCTTTACAGGTGGGGAGACTGAGGCAAGGGGCGGTGAAGCCGTGTGCCGAGGTCACACAGCCAGGTAGGGGCACTGGAACCCAGGTGGGCCGGCTCCAGAGCCCACACTCATGCCCACTGCCCTCAGGGTGGACCCAGCTGGGGGTGTCACCTCCAACAGCAGAGAGGCCAGGAAAGGCCAAGGAGCACCCAATCCAGGAGTCTGCCCCCAGGCCTTCCAGAACGAATCTCATCTCTGAGGGGTTAATGGCTTAGCACAGCTGCTCCTTTAAAGCCCCTGCTTTCCACAGAGTTGTGCTCAGCCACTGCGGGGGGGGGGGGGGGGGGGACAGGGGTGGAGAGGGGGGAGGGAGGAGTGCACTGAGCCCAGGACGGCCTCATCTTCTGGCAGCCGTGTTTGCCATCTTCCTCCACAAGCTCTGAGCCATGGGGTTGTCTGGGCCCCAAGCACGCATGCAGGCCCCACCCACGCATGCAGGCCCCACCCAACCACAGCCCTGGCAGGTGTGCCTCAAGGTGTCGTGTTATGGAGGACACCCCCTGGTGGCTGGAGAGAGGCTGCACAGCAGGTGGATGGCACAGTTGTGTGTGTGCTCAGGAGAGCGTGGAGCTGGGAGTGGAGGTGGGGCTTGACCGGCGGCTGGGCTGTCTCAGGACCCCAGGGTGCAAGGGACGTAAGGCATCAAGAGACAGAGGAGTCACCCCCCAGTGCACACCCCTTGGCAAGATGCCCCAGCTCTCTCTTCCATGGTCAGAACCAGGACGGCTTCCCACACACCTGTGCCTTTCACATCCATTTGCACACGTGCTTGAATTCACCTCTAATTTCATAAATGCAATAGATCAAAGAGGGCGCACGGGGCGGCGGGGGAGCAAGCCCTGCCCTTAGGGAATTTGGGAGGCAGCTGAGGCCTGTCGCTGCCTGGGCCTGCACCGCAAAGCCAGGGCTTCCGTGACCCCGGGGGTGGCCCCAGCTCGGCCTTCCCTGGGTCTGGAGCAGAGCTGCCCATATCCAGGGTATCGGGGCGGCTGGAGGACTGAGACACAGAAGCCACCCCCGCACCCACTGTCTGTGGGCTAGGGGCCCATCTGTCCACAGGGACAGAGACGGCCCTGTAGGGAGCATGGAGGAGGCCTCCAGTGAGGGCACAGGTTGACATAAGCCTGAGACAGAGAGGGTTCTTCCCCCAGGAGCTCGCATTCCGGCCAGGGGAGACAGGCACATGGACCTGGGGCCGTGGGGGTGCGGGGGCGGCTGGGGCAGCGGCCTGTCTCGTGGGCTTGAGGACCCCAACATGGGTGCGGCTATTGAGCTGGGCTGTGGATGAACAAGGGTTTGCCCAGAGAAGGCAGGGAGGGAGCAGGGGGGCCAGGGGGTGCAGGCGGGCAGGGACCGGGGCAGGTGCAGGCTCTCAGAGGTGGGACTGCTGGGTCGGGTCTTCAATGCTGAGGGGTTGGACGGGCAGCAGGGTTTGTGTGCGATTGGCCTGAGGGACGGGGTGCTGCTCAGGAGGTCAGGCTAAGGGGGTGTTGCGGATGGGGGACACGGTGCGCCTGGGTTCCGAGCACCACGGATCTGACTGCCCCTGGCTGATGAACTGTGCTTGGGTGAGTGACTCTGAGCCCTCAGTTTCCAAATCAGTGAAATGGGCGTGAGAGGGTACCTACTTTTCCACCCTTCTTCCTCGGTATCAGAGCACTGACTGTCGCCTGGCCCGCCCGGTTGCCTGTGCCTGGGGCAGCCGAGGCTCCAGCTCCGCACCCATAAATATGGCGGAAGCAATGGAGCGCCTGCCTGGCGGTACAGACTCCTGGGGGCGCAGGGCTCCGGCGGCCCGGGATCTGGGGCAACAGACACCCTAGCCTGAATCCTGGTTCTGCCACCTGCCCCTGCCACGACCCTGAACAAGTGACTGTCAGATTCCGCCTCTCCGAGTGGGCGTGGCCGCCCTCGAGGCCCCGCCCCCGGCCCCGCCTCCCACCTCCAGGTACTTGACGGGGATCTTGTGCTTGGTGGCGTGCGACTGGGCCAGGGGCTTGATCTCCGCCTCGTGGTGCCCCTTCTTCTTGAGGATGGCCCCGAGCGCGGTGAGCACCGTGTTCCCGTGCTTCTTCAGATCCTCGGACGCCTTCATCTCGTCCTCCGACTTCAGGTGTTTGAACTTGTCGAATTTCTCCAGGGTCTCAGGGTGAGTATGGAAGAGCCTGCGGGCACAGCGGGGCGCTGCGGTGAGACGCGAGCACGCGCAAGGGGGTCCCCCTGCCCCTGCCCGCTTCCAGCCCGGGGACCTTGGGCAATTCAGTTCCTCTCAGCCGAGGAGTGGGGGAAAGCTCGTCCCCCTGGGAAGATTAAATGAGATAGTCCTGTGCTACTGTCGGCAGGTGTCTGGGCTATGGCCACTTTTATTATCCAACACATCCCCTTCTTCATCATCCCTGTGGGCTCACCCCGACTTTCTCAGACAGTAGAGGACTGAGTGGCCTTGTAGGCGGGGGGAGCTGAGCAACCCTGACTGGCTGAGCACCCACCGTGTGCCAGGCTCTGCACCTGCATCTCCTTGTGTGGAGTCATTTGCATTATGCCCATTTGACAGATGGGGCCACAGAGGTTCGGACATGCCGAGCCGCTAGTCAATATTTCAGGGCCAGTAGGTGGAGGAGCCAGACTGAAACCAGACCTGAGGGACTCAGAAAGTCACCCCAGGGGCTGGCGTTCTAGCCTGGCGGGTGAAGGCCCGTTTCTGCGGCTCCCTGCCCAGAGAGAGTCCTGCAGGACTTAAACACTCCTGGCGACGGGAGGCTCCCTCCTGCCTCTCAGAGCAGCTCTGCCGCTCCGGCGTCTCTGGCTGGCTTTGGGCCAAGCTCTGACCGCCTGCCCCTGCCTCTCCCCTTGCTGTACCGAAGCCAAGGGGCCCTGGCCCAGCCCCGCCAGAGACCCCGCGGCCCCTGTCTGCTCAGAGCAGCCTCTCCTCCAGACGGCGCCGTTCCTCAGAAGGTTCCTCTCGGCTGGCACCGCGGCTCACTAGGCTAATCCTCCGCCTGCGGCACCAGCACACCGGGTTCTAGTCCCGGTTGCCCCTCTTCCAGGCCAGCTCTCAGCTGTGGCCCGGGAGTGCAGTGGAGGATGGCCCAAGTGCTTGGGCCCTGCACCCCATGGGAGACCAGGAGAAGCACCTGGCTCCTGCCTTCGGATCAGCGTGGTGCGCTGGCTGCAGCGCGCCATCCGCGGCAGCCATTGGAGGGTGAACCACTGGCAAAGGAAGACCTTTCTCTCTGTCTCTCTCTCTCACTGTCCACTCTGCCTGTCAAAAGAAAAAAAAAAGGTCCCTCTCGTGATTTCAAGGCTCCAGGGCACCCCCATAAGCCCACTGTGGCTGCGCCCCAATCCAGAGCCTGAGCCACTGCACCCAGAAGTGGTTGTGGGGAAGCGCCTGGTCCCCGCGGTGTCCTCCTGTGGGGAGGACCAGCTGGGACGAGGACACTGGGACCCCAGAAGGAGTCCCTGGTACTGAAGGTGACCTCTGTGGCTGTGGTCAGCCCAGCTCCCCAGCTCTGGTCACCCCACTGCTGGGCAGTTAAGACGCGTACTCATTTGTAGAACTGGCGTCTCCCCTTCCTGACTTCAGATCCTCATTCCAGGCCCTCCAGTGCAGTTAGGACCTCACGGTGGGGGAGAGACAGTTCTAGAATTTTGTAGGGAGAGCAAGCGGACGGTGAGCGCTGGCCTGGCAGACGCCGACACGGAGAACTTGCATGTCCTCACTCATGGAGTCCTCGCAGCACCCCTGGACACAGGCACCAGGACTGCCCCATGTTATAGACGCGGCACGGGAAGGCGAGCCCGAGCTCACCCAGGCAGTGGGAGGAGCCGCAGGGCCCAGAGCACGGGTTTTCTGAATGACACAGGCCTGCGTTCTCTCCCCTGCTGAGCCCCCTCCTCACTGCTGCCCTGGGCACCAGGATCTCCCTCCTTCTGCCCTTGGCATAGGAGAGGGGGCGGGGAGGAGGGGAGGGGTTGTTGGAGCGGGACTCGCACCCAAGTCCGCATGTCCATGTCAGGCCAGGGGTGACCTTGCGAGTGGGTGGATTCACAACCACGCCTTACAAGGAAGCCCAGGATCCCAGGGCGGGAGGGACTTTGAGACAAGCACAGTCAAACCCTCCCCCAGGCACAAGATGGTCTTATTCCTACAAGGAGCGCAGTCGGTGCTGTTCACACTCGCCGTCTCATCTGGGATCAGAGAGGCGGCCCCTCTGGACTGGAGCCGCTAGTTTGCTGCATCTAACTTGGCTACATGCACAAATGAGCCCTTGGCTAAATACAGGACCCAACAACGCCAGCCCACATCTGGGCAGCACTTAGTGTCCATCAGAGGGCTGTGCAAATAGTAACTCCCTTAGAAAGCCTGATGAGGCACATCCCATTTTACAGATGAACAAATGGAGGCACGGTGTGTCTGAGTGACTCTCCAGGGACTGAACCCAGGCAGTGTGGCCTCACGCTGCCACTCCCCATGACGCCTCAGACCCTGCTGTTCTAAACCCAGAGACGCTGATACGCAGACCGGTGCACACACAGAAAGGGACAAGCACAGGTGTGCACATGGCCACACACACGTGCGTGCACAGGCAGACACACACACTCAGGCGTGCAGCCGTGGACAGGGAGCAAGGCCTTCCCCCACCACGCCCCGTCTGCCCACAGCCGTGCCCACAGTCACCACATTACCCCGGGGCCCCGTCCAAAGCCTCGTGCGTCACTGACAGCTTGTCTCTGGCACCTGGCTGCCCCGGCTCCCGACTGTTCTTATCTGGCGACAATGATCCTGCAATGGCTGCTGACAGACGTGAGAGCTGGCACCCACATGGCAGAGCCAAGGTCAACACACTGGGAGGAGACCGTCTAGGGACTGAGAAGCTCGGACCCATGGCGGCCAAGGAGCTCAGGCTGTCCCTCACCCCGATGACTGCAAGACAGAGAACTTCAGAAGCTGAGTCAGGCCCTGGCTCTGTCTCTAATGTGCTGTGTGATGTTGAGGAAGCCACTCAACCTCTCTGGGTCTTGGTTCACCCATATGGAAACCAGAGGGACTGCGGGACCCAGACGATGCGTCTCCACCTCACTCTCCAATCTCAGCACCACACAGCCAGACAGGACATGGGGACCCACCAGGTCATCTCAGCACTGCATACCTGCTGTCCCCCCACGACCCCGAGTCCCACGCGGGCAGTCCCAGAGCAGGCTACACCCCTGGGAAATGAGCAATGGAGGCCCCACTGTGGGGAATGGGGTGGAGGGCGGGGCGTCTGGAGTCTCGGAGGCCCCCACATGCTTGTGTTTTCCACTTTACCCCACCCCATCAGCACACCAGGGAGAAAGAGGCTGATGGCTACTGTCCTTTGACCCAGGGCGCCGTCCGACCCCCTCCTGGGGTACCGTGCATCTGCTTAGGCCCCTGGAACTCCTAGCTCTCCCAGAACAAAGACCCTGCCCAGTGTGGCCAGGCTTAGGGGCAGTATGGCTCAGTGGTCACAGCAGAGAGGCTGCATTGGAGGGGCTGAGGCTTGGGCTCCAACCCCGACCCTAGCAGCTCAGTGACTGGCAGGTTACTCAGTCCGTCTGGTGAAGGGGGGGACAGCGATCAGCTCCACCTCATTAGGGAATTACTACAGGCAAAACACAACACAGGGCCCGGCACACAGTATGAGCGGGGGCACACTCGCTGCCTTCCTCCTCATCATCGCCTCCACCTCTGTTAACACACCATCTTCAAGACCACCATCATCCCCATCTTCCTCACCATCACCATTTTCATCACCATCATCACCATCATCACCATCACCATCTTCATCACCACCATTGTCATCACCATCACCATCATCTTCATCATCATCACCGTCTTCATCACCATCATCATCTTCATCACCATCACCATCATCATCATCATCTTTTTTTTTTTTGACAGGCAGAGAGAGAAAGACACAGAGAAAGGTCTTCCTTTCCTTTGGTTCACCCTCCAATGGCCACCACGACTGGTGCACCGTGCTGATCCAAAGGCAGGAGCCAGGTGCTTCTCCTGGTCTCCCATGGGGTGCAGGACCCAAGCACTTGGGCCATCCTCCACTGCACTCCCGGGCCACAGCAGAGAGCTGGCTTGGAAGAGGGGCAACCGGGACAGAATCCGGCGCCCCAAACAGGACTAGAACCCCGTGTGCCGGAGCTGCAGGTGGAGGATTAGCTTGTTGAGCCGAGGCGCCGGCCATCATCATCATCTCCCTCACCATCACCGTCTTCCTCACCAGCACTGTCAGCAGCATCAGGAATCCTAAGTTCCGCCCGTACCTGACGTTGGCAGCTGAGACTTTCGGGCCCCTGTGTTGTGAAAAGCAGGGGCCGCCAACAGCGGTTTTCAAACTTTTCCTGGCCATGAACTCATTTGTTCCAACAAGAATTCCCAAATAAATATCCTCAGAGGTCTGGGAGAGACAGGGAAAGCAGGGGCCCGGAGCCCACCCAGCAGCCCCTCCCTCTGTACCCACACGCCTACAGCCGGCTTCTCCTGTCGCCCCTCCCACTTCTGTGTTTCAGAATTCTACGCCCACGCCCCTGAGGTTTAGGAGAAATGACCTTGCCAAGGTCACCGCGGAAGCCTGGGGCGGTACCTAGAGCCCCACCGTGAGCTCCAGAGAGGGAGCTATGCAAGCTGAGAGGCAGTGCCCCCCTCCACCACGGGGAGGCCCCCAACCCCCCAGCACTGACAGCACAGGAGCAGCCGCCGTGGCCTCCGTGTGTCCCGCAGCCTGAGACACGACGGGCACTGGGCCCTGTGGAGCCTGGCAGAGGCGGGCAGTGCCAGGCATCAGGTGTCATCACTGGCGCCCAGCCCCTGGCAGGCCCTGTGACCCACCCTGAGGAGGGAGGGAATAGTCCCCCCATGACGCAACCGCCTGAGTCTCCTTCAAGACGTCCAAGTCGCTGCCTCCAGGCTGCCAGCCTGGATCACCTTGGAAAAACCCTCCACTCTGCACTCTCTGATCCCCACGACCGCGCTGCCTCCTTCTCCCACAGCAGGAGCCAGAGTGGGGCGGGAGCTCAGAGACCACAGCAGACAGCAGCTTCACTTGGTCAACAGAGAGACAGAGCCCAGAGAGGGGCAGAGACTTGCCCGAGGTCACCCAGCAAGTCAGTTCAGGCACTGCCATCAACATGGGGTGGGGGAGACCTTCGTCCAGAGGACGACCATGGCAGCCCCAGCGGACGGGGACACAGACACAAGGGAGCCTGGAGTCAACAGCAGACACGCTGTCCTTGCTGCAGCGTTTCCAGCCCAGACCACTGTGGACTTGAACTTCAGATAACAGAACTGTGGGGGAACAAACATCTTCCCCAGGGAGCTGGGAGCTGGAAATAGGCAAAGCCCAAGGGAGCCCGGGGCACATCTGAGTGGGGGAGGAGGCTGGGTGTGGCTTCGGCCCAAGCAGAGAGCCACGCATGGACAAAAGGCCAAGGGCAGTCCGCTGGGCGGTGGCCACCTGGGGGGCCACTTCCTCCTGGGGCAGAGGTGCTGAGTCAAGCTCCCATGGGGGGCTCTGGCTGAACTAGCCCAGAACATGAAGGAGGGGCAGGACAAACCCCAGCCTTTGGGGTTGAAGGCTTGGGAAAGCAACCGTCTCCATGCCCCCCACAAGCTGGCATTCTGGCTTCTCTGGTGGATGGAGGGCAGGCTACGCCTGGGAGCCACATCATTTAAGCCCTCAAACCTGTTTCGCACCCCACAGCCAAGGTCCCCGTTGGGCTTCTGTCTCCTGTTCTCTCCTTGCTAGGCTTTCCAAGGGCCCTAGTCCGGGCTTCCTCTAGAACAGTCACTAACATTCTAGAACTTTCTATACCTAGGGGTCTTCAAAAAAGTTCATGGAAAATGCACCTTAGTGGGGGAGGGGGAAACTAGGCATAACTTTCAAGACTTTTTTGCACCAAAATGATGTTGTCTTTTGATTCTCTTTCCCCAGGTACTTTCGGGAGCTCCGCGCCCCGTGGGCCAGGACCTGCGCCAGGCCCCTTGGGTGCTGCGTGTGTTCCCTGTGACGGGAGGATCCGCGCTCTGCCCAGACTCAGAGAGGCCAAGTCACTTCCCAAAGCTCACACAGAGCCGAGTCTGCAGCCAGCTCTGTCCCACCTAGAAGGCCCTGCCTTAGCCTTGAACTTTGCAAATTTAAAAGGGTTTGTGACTCTGGGGATGTCCTTTCAGGGGCCATTTGTCCTTGTCCTGGAAGGGAGGGGCCTGCCTCACGTCTCACAGGGCCCTGATTGTCTCTGACATCTGAAATCCTACAATTTCCCCCCGGTGGGCAACCAGGCATCCGGGGGGCCCTGACATCAGCCAGGGGTGGAGCCCTTCCCCTAAGGGCAATCCTGGTGCTAAAAAAGCCAGCAGATCCAAGGAGAGGTGGCTCACGGCTAGCAGCGCAGCCAGCTGGTCCACCCCGGGGCTGCTGCCTTGCGGCTGAGCGCCGTTAATCTTCTGGGCGTGGGGGACAGGGACAGCGGGACGGCTTCCTTTTACCTGATGAGGACTTCCTGCCCGTGGCCAGCAAGGTCAGCCTCCACCTTCCCCCAGACATTCAGAACCAACTGCCACTCTGCGTCGCTGAGCCCCATGGCGTTCTGAAGGAGACAAGAAGATCAGGCGTGGGCTGGCTGGGTGCGCTGTCCCGGCAGCTGGCCGTTCAGGCTGCCCGGCCCCGGGCGGGTTTTTATACCCTGCTGTGGGTCACCTGATGGCGCGTGCCCGCCCTCCGCCCCCCCCCCCCCCCCCCCCCGGTCCTTCTCTCTCATCCAGCGCTCTAATCTTCCTTTCTCTAGCCCTCACATGGCGGGTGAACTATTTGAGGCAGGTGCCATTGTGGGGCGGCAGGACAACTTGGGCCACAAGGGCAGCAGGGGGAGAGCGGGGGGTAGAAAGAGCAGGTGGAGGTTGAGCCACTGTCTGGGCTCTCGGCGTCCAGAGAAAGGGCACCGCCAAGGCCACGTCCAGAGCTTGAAACCCAATGCCCCTGCTGTCAGCCGCCCCAGGAGGGCCTGTCATGTTTCTAAGCTTGGGCAACAGGCACACGGCTGGCCCACAGTCAGCCCCGGCCCGCCCCAGTCTCCTCACTCACCTTCTGCCCCTCACCCAGCCAGAGGGGGCGGGAAGGAGGCCACGTGGCTTTGTTTACAGCTGGGGGAGACCAGGCAAGTCCCGCTGCCCCCCTCCTCCGGGAGCTCCTGGCTTTGTGCCTCTGCTCAGATGTTTCCCTCTGGGAGCCACGCTCGACCTGCACCCGCAAGGTGCAACGCCCGTCCCCTCCCACCCTCAACTTCTGAGCCTGCTGTACTGCGGATCCTGTGGCAGCGGGTTGCCCGGTTTCTGCACCTGCTCCTCCATCATGACCACAGCCGCCAATCCTCAGAGACCTTGCTGCCTGCCAGGCCCCGTTCCAAGCCCTGCATACGGGCTACCTCACTGAACACCCCAGGACCCCTCTGCGGTGCCCACAGACGCGACCTGTGTATACATGAGGGGTAGCTGGGGAGGCTGGCTGCCAGGGCACTGCTACTTGGGGACAGAGCTGAGATCTGAACCCAGCAGGCCACGTCTCCAAGTCCACACTCCTTGCTTTGGCTGTCATGAGAACAGGGACTCTGTGTCACTCACCTGTGTGGCTCCTGTGCCTGTATCAGATCTGAGCTGAATACATGTTTGCTGAGTAGAAATACGGACAGTCTTGGGAGGAGGGCAAGGGGAGGATGAACAGCCTTGTGTGCATCTGTCCGTCATCTGTCCGCCATGCCCTCATCATCCTCTGTGCATCCATCACTCATCCATCCACCATCCATCACCTACCCACCTCTCCATTTGTGGGCCCACCCATCCATCACCTACCCACCTCTCCATTTGTGGGCCCGCCTATCCATCATCTTCCCATCTCTCCATTTGCGGGCCCACCCATCCATCACCTACCCACCTCTCCATTTGCGGGCCCACCCATCCATCACCTACCCACCTCTCCATTTGCAGGCCCAACCACCCATCCCTCCATCCCTCCATCCATCCATCCACTACTCTTTCCACTCATCCACGTGTTCATCTGTCCATCTGCCCGTTATCCACTCATCTATCCACTATCCATCCATCATGCATTCAACATCCATGTGCCCACCCATCCATCTATCCATCTGCTCCATCCATCCCCCCACACAGTCACAGAATACCTGTTGTAAGTTGGACACCACACACTGGCAATAACAAAATCAAATCAAATACATCCCTGCGTTCAAGAAGCTCACAGTGCCCTTGGGGAGATGAGAGAGAGGAGAAAAAACGCAGTACAGCTTTTTGGAGCCAGAGCAAAGTATGCAAGGCCCCCCTTCCATGGGCACAGTTTACGAAGCGCCTCCTTGGCAAGCTACCTCTCATCTTCGTGATGCCCAAGAGGAAGCGAGTGGCCGCCCACTCTACAGCCCTGGCAGGTGAGGTTCAGCAGGGGTAGGAAGTGTGAGGCTGACCTGGTTGTGGCCCAGGTAGGCCTCATGTTGGGGGAACACACACTCACCAACACACACACACGTCTCCCCCAAACCAGCTCATGGGGCCAACAGCCAGCCTATCTGAACAGCCACTGACTATCAGCTGCATTCATCAGATCTCGTCTTCAAAATGTGAACCAGGATGTTTGGGAAGGATCGAGTAGGTGGGGAGAAATGCAGCGTGGAACAGGGTCAAGTTCACGGCCAGCACTGGTCTCAGCACCCCTCCATTCTGGCGGTGTCAAAGCCGTGAGCTGCACTGACCCCTGTGCTCCTTCCTGGAGTCCTATTAATGGAGTCGGCTGATTCTCAGGTCCATGGAGCTCAGGCCACATGCCTGGTGCCCCATCCCTGACGACATTTGCCACGCCCACCCCACGGGGCCGAGGCAAGACCTCCAAGAGCCCGGCCAGCTCTGGCACTGAGAGATGCAGTGGCTCATACGTCACTCATACGTCAGCGCCGCACTGAGGGCCCAGTCCACGCTGGCTTCTGAGAGAAAGAAAACTCCGACAGGGTCTGGCTGTGCAGTGTCCCTCAGCAGCCTCCATGCCTCCCTCTGGTCACTTGAACTCGGGGCAGGATGGGGGCAGGAGGAAGAGCGGAGATGGTCAGCAGTCAGCCAGCAGCCATCCTGCACGCCGGGGAAGGTGCGGGGACACACCTGCACGCCGCTCCCAGAGTCCACGGCCCCAGCTTGCTCTGTGCCCGTGTGCCGTTGCTAGCCCTCTCCTGACAGTCCCTGGACCACCCTGAGGGCGGGGCTGCCAGGGTGGACTCCTGCCCCACCCCGCCAGGCTCTCGAGGTGTCTGGGGATGCTGGAGGATTGACAATCTCATCAGCCCGTTAGTGCTGCTGAAGGGTTTCATAGGAAGCTGTCGCTCTCCTGGCAGGCAGCCCCACCAGCTGCGCAGGGACACCTGGGGCTTTGAAGCCGAGGGACCTCTTGAGTTTTGCCATTTAAGCTTTGGGCAGGAGGCGACATCTGTTTGTACTTAGGCATCGCTAGAACAGCATGGCTGGCCCCGCGGTTGCCATGGCTACCCGGAGCCACCAGCTCTGTTTGGGGGCTATTATTATCCCTATGACAGCCTTCACCGTGGCCCGGGCAGGGTAACAGACGCACAATAGGAGAGCCAGGCTGCCTGTGCGTGCAAAAGCTTCTGCGCCACACACACACACACGGGTTAGCTTGACACCCAGTGGGGCCAAACTAGATTCCCCCAGGTCAGACCTGTCCCCCTCCCCTTTGCCCCTTGCAAGACACGGAATCCTTTGACCCCAAAATCCGGGACTTGTAGAATCACCCTCAAGTCCCAGTGCGGGAGTCTCAAGAGCGCACGAGTAAAATTCTAGAATGGCAATGTCTATCGTTGACCCCTCTGGAAAGCTGGTTCTAGATCTCAAGCTCGTGGAGCTGAGAAGTCTAGAACCACAGGGCCGGGCTCTAGATCCAGACTCAGAGAGCTGCAGCGCAGGATCCACGCGCAGACAAGACAGCAAGTACCGCCCCACTGCCCAGGCTGGGAGGCAGCCCCCCCCCCCTCAGCAAAGGGGCGGAGTTAACACGCCACAAACCTAGGGGGACCATCTACACAGCTTTTTTGTTTTTTTCAAAGCACCTATAGCAAGAGAGGAACAGAGTGGGGCTGGACCCTTTAGGCCCTGTCCAAGCCCAACAGCAGCCTGGCTTTGTAACCTGATGATGGGGTTTAGGCTACGAAAAACAATGCCAATTTCACACCACGTTTACCAGCTGAGAGTTGGATGGATCCAACTGGAAGTCCCAAGGTCGGAGACCCGGTTTGGAGTTAAGATGGTCCTTTTAGCATTTTCGAGGTAATTATACCTAATTTACCCCCAGGAAACCCTTTGTCCTGGAGGAGGAGGAGGAGAAACAACGGGAAGAACTGGGCTCCATTCCCTGGTAAGCTCCAGTCTGAACACAGACTTTTCTCGCGCTGCCTGCCCGGCCTGCCAGGTGCACCCTCCGTTCCACCAGGAAGCCCGCTCAGCACTGCGGTACTGCTTGGTGTGTACCCTCTCCCATTCCACCAGGAAGCCCGCTCAGCACTGCAGTACTGCTTGGTGTGTGCGCTCTCCCATTCCACCAAGAACCCCACTCAGCACTGCAGTACTGCTTGGTGTGTACCCTCTCCCATGCCACCAGGAACCCGCTCAGCACTGCGGTACTGCTTGGTGTGTGCCCTCTCCCATGCCACCAGGAACCCCACTCAGCACTGCGGTACTGCTTGGTGTGTGCGCTCTCCCATTCCACCAGGAAGCCCGCTCAGCACTGCGGTACTGCTTGGTGTGTGCGCTCTCCCATTCCACCAGGAAGCCCGCTCAGCACTGCGGTACTGCTTGGTGTGTGCGCTCTCCCATTCCACCAAGAACCCCACTCAGCACTGCAGTACTGCTTGGTGTGTACCCTCTCCCATGCCACCAGGAAGCCCGCTCAGCACTGCGGTACTGCTTGGTGTGTGCGCTCTCCCATTCCACCAAGAACCCCACTCAGCACTGCAGTACTGCTTGGTGTGTACCCTCTCCCATGCCACCAGGAAGCCCGCTCAGCACTGCGGTACTGCTTGGTGTGTGCGCTCTCCCATTCCACCAAGAACCCCACTCAGCACTGCAGTACTGCTTGGTGTGTACCCTCTCCCATGCCACCAGGAAGCCCGCTCAGCACTCCGGTACTGCTTGGTGTGTGCGCTCTCCCATTCCACCAGGAACCCCGCTCAGCACTGCGGTACTGCTTGGTGTGTGCCCTCTCCCATTCCACCAGGAACCCCACTCAGCACTGCAGTACTGCTTGGTGTGTGCGCTCTCCCATTCCACCAGGAACCCCGCTCAGCACTGCGGTACTGCTTGGTGTGTGCGCTCTCCCATTCCACCAGGAACCCGCTCAGCACTGCGGTACTGCTTGGTGTGTGCGCTCTCCCATTCCACCAGGAACCCCGCTCAGCACTTTGGTCTCACGTTGGAACTCCTCTTTGCAGGGAGACAAGAACCTATCTCCCCATCCCCGCCGACACCACCAGGTCACCAACGTGCTGCCCAGGACTTGGGCTGGGGTTTCACCTTTGTGCTCTGCCTTCTTGTAAGATTCCCAGGGCAACTCTGGGAGTCGGCCAGGCTCCCCTCTGCCGCTCCGGGAAGGTCCACCGAACCAAATGAACCCGGCTCCTACCAGTTCCTGTGCCCAGCTCCTACCAGTTCCGGTGGGCGGTGCTCAGTAGCCTGCTTCCCGTGCCCACTGGGTTCTGTTGTGCTCCCAGGGTCAGAGGCCCAGCACCAAGGGGCAGAGCCCTCCTTTCGGAGCAAGTGGCCCGCTGACACCAAGGGAGTTCGCTCTACCCCCGATGCTGGGGCCTCACAGCGCTGGAGACACAGGAGGTGGAAAATCCACCGTCCGATCCCGGACACGAGCCCCCAGGATTCGTGTGCAGAGACAAGACACCAAGGCCTTTAACAGGAAGTCGTGTTATGTATGCCGGCATAAAGCGCAGGTGGAATTCCTTATCCACAAGCCCGCCCCAGCGGAGGGGATTGCCTCAGATACGGTTGTAGCCTCTGTCTCCCTTATATGGTTACCGCATCCATGTGAGGCGTGGATACGCTACTGCACATGCGCACGTAGTTACTGATGGTGTTTTCTCGCACACACTGAGCTGTGAGCTGTCTGGCAAGGGCTAACGCCGGTGATGCACAGCAGCAGTCACCGCACGCGAGGCGCTCCCAGGCCAGCAGAGAGCAGGCAGCTCCCCTCCCAGTCCAGCTTCCTCCTGGTTCTCCCCTCCTACCACAACTGCAGTGGGGCCAGTGGAGAAACAAGTTTAACAGACACGGGCTTCTGCCACGGCTGGAGAAGGATCTACACCCACAGGGCCACAGGACCTGGAAGCCAAGAGAGGCCTTCCGTGGTATCTCGTCCGATTTCCCACTCCACGTGGCTCTCCCCACAGAGCTCGCTTGCACACCCGCAGGAACGGCGAGCTCACTCCCTTTTATATTGAGCCCGAATGCCTCTCCCCGGCACACCCTCCTGTCCTGGCGTCTGGGGATAAACCCTGGCGAGGTGAACGCGTGCATTCAAACACTGCCCACGCGTGGCTGTGAGCAGGCGACCGCCTGCCTCGGACAGACGAGGCGTTTCCCAAGTACGGGATAAAGATGTGAACAACCCAGGTTCAGAACGTGATGGATCGGCACTGGCATCCACTGGCTTCTCTCGCTGCGAGCCGGGACACAGTGATTCTAACCAGAGTCGCCGCTGACATCCCACAAGCTCCATGGACTGAAACCTCACTTTGAGAACGCACAAGGATTTAAATCTTCCCACCTGGGACTTTGCTTCTCCACCTACTCACTGCCAGCCGCCGCCCCCCCCCCCCCCAGCACCTGTCCAACACGGGGTCAGGGGCGCCAGCAGGTGACCTTCGGCCTCCAGCACCGCCCAGCGCTGGGCGCCGCGGTGCGGCCCGGGGGTCCCCTCGGACCCCTGTCCCTTCCTCGGCGGCGCCTTCTCCCTGCCCGCGCCCCCTCCCAGCCCGGCCAGCGCGCCCCTGGGCCGCATCCAGGGAGGGATGAGCCAGCCCACCCCGCCGAGCCCACCCCGCAGCCCCTCGGCCATACTGACCACGGCGCCCCGGGTCCTCGCGGGCCGGCGGGGGAGGCGGCTTCCTGCGGCGCGCGGACAGGCGCAGGGAACTAAAAATAAAAGTGTCCGGGCCAGGCCGCTCCGCCCCCTCGGGCCCGCGGAGGCGCGTCGCGGGAGCCAGGCTGGCGGGGACCCCGGGCTCCGCGTCCGCGGCCAACAGGTGCGGCCGGGGCCCCGCCCCCGCCCCCCGGGGCCCCTGCAGGCACGTCCCTCCCCGCCCCCAGCCCAGCCCCTGCCCGGCACGGGCGCCCGCTTCGCCCTCGGCTGTCCCGGCCTCGGAGCCCACTCCTGTCCGTGCGCAGCGCGCGGGCGCCGCCGAGGCCGGGACGCGAGAGCCGGGCGACTTCACGCGGCGCGCAGTGCGCCGGCGCGGGCGCTGCTCCTCCCAGCAGCCCTTTCTGCACGGGGCACCCTGGCTTCCGCCCCTACTTTACGCGCCGCCGGGGTGGGGGTGGGGGGGTAAACGGAGGCACAGCGAGGGTGAGGCCCTGGCTCGCAGTCGCACGGCCGGGAAACGCCAGGCGCGAGACCGCAACCCACGCGTCTGGCCCCGCTCGGTGTGGTGCGTGGCTCGGAACGGCTGTCATTTCTGGATCCTTCCCGAACACCCTCTCCCCTTCGCGGCAGGACGAGGTCCGTCAGCTCGCGGACCATCCGGGGCTCTGCTGCCACCTAGTGGCCGCCAGGGGCAGCGTCGCACCCAAGGCTCCCGGGACGCAGGACCCGGGGAAGGGAGCGGGGTCGCGCCCGGTGGGGCGGGCCGGCCCTCCCACGTGGGCGCCGGTTCGAGTCCCGGCTGCTCCACTTCCAGTGCAGCTCCCCGCTGATGGGAAAGCCACGACAGATGGCCCAAATCCTAGGTCCCCTGCATCCCCGTGGGAGACCGGGATGAAGCTCCCGGCTCCTGGCTTTGACCTGGCCCAGCCCCAGCTGTTGGGACCTTCTGAGGAGTGAGCCAGCGGATGGACGACCTCTCCCTCCCTCCACAACTCTGATATTTAAATAAATAAGTATTTTAAAAATTAAAACATGTGACGGCCAGCGCCGTGGCTCAACAGGCTAATCCTCCGCCTTGCGGCGCCGGCACACCGGGTTCTAGTCCCGGTCGGGGCGCCGGATTCTGTCCCGGTTGCCCCTCTTCCAGGCCAGCTCTCTGCTGTGGCCCAGGAGTGCAGTGGAGGATGGCCCAAGTGCTTGGGCCCTGTACCCCATGGGGAGACCAGGAAAAAGCACCTAGCACCTGGCTCCTGCCATTGGATGAGCGTGGTGCGCCGGCTGCAGCGCGCCGACCGCGGCAGCCATTGGAGGGTGAACCAACGGCAAAGGAAGACCTTTCTCTCTGTCTCTCTCTCACTGTCCACTCTGCCTGTCAAAAAAAAAAAAAAAAAAAAAAAAAAACATGTGACAGGAAGTGACAGCAGGGTTTTGAAGGATCAATAGAAGCTTGACAGGAACAAAGACCATTCCACACACAAGGCTCGAAACAGCCAAGGATTTGGAAAATGGTGTTAGGACCAGGTTTGGCTGTGGGCGACAGAACACGCAAAGCAATACGGCTTCAACAAGAGAATGCTGATTTTCCCTTCCGTGTACAAGTCTGGAGGTGGGTGATCTAGGGCTGCGGTGGCACATATAGTCAGGGACCCAGCCTCACCTCCTGATCCAGAATGGCTGCTTGAGCTCCAGCTGTGGTGTCTTCGTTCCAGCTAGCAGGGCGGGAGAAAGGTCGTGCCCCCTCTTTTGAAGGACATCTTCCAGAAGTCCTAATTCATACCTTGGTTCCCTGTCCACCCAATGGCCCGAGGGGGCTGGGATGTGTTGTCAACTTCTTGTTCAGGGGGTCAATGACTTGGGAAGCCAGACTATAAATTGGGTGGAACAAGCCACTGCTACCAGACCTGGTGCCGCGGGAAGCACAGGTGTGTTGGAGTTCCTGTGGAGGAGGCAGTGAGAGCGATGGAGAGAGCCAGAGACACGGGCGCCTCTGAGAGATCGGAAGAAGCTCCGGACTCCTGGCTTCAGCCTGGCCCTGTCCTGGCCGTTGTGGCCATTTGGAGAGTGACCCAGCAGATGGAAGGTCTCTCTCTCTCTCTCTCTCTCTCTCTCTCTCTCTCTCTCTCTCTCTCTGCCTTGCAAATCAAATCAATCTTTTTTTTTTTTTTTAATTTGAAAGGGAGAGAGAGGAGAGAGAGAGAGGTGTCTCATTCGTCAGTTCAGTCCCCAGATGCCCACTGCAGCCAAGGCTGGGCTGGGCTGAAACCAGCAGCCGGGGGCTCCGTCTGGGTGTCCCGTGCAGGTGTCGGGGCCCAGTCCTGAGCCTTCCTGGGGCGCAGCAGTGGGGAGCTGGAACTGGAAGCAGAGGTGGGACTGGAACCCGGGAAACAGCTGTCGCAAGCCGGGTCTACACTGTGCCGAACACCACCTCCTTTCTGGCTAGTTGTCATCACCCCAGAAGGTGCCTGTGTCCCCGCCCCCCACCCCCAACCTCGGTCCTGTTTTTTAAACCACAGACGAGCTTGGGAAAGGCAGCTGTAAGGGCCTGCCCCCCCAGGGGGGGAACACGCGAGCAGGGGCGCAGCCCGAGCCCAGGGACAGGCAAGGGGGAGTCAAGGTCTTCAGGGCGCAGCAGCGCTGAACTTGACCCAGAGAGTGCGGGGCAGAGCACGCATGGCGTGTGCTTCTGGCTGAGCAGCCGGGCGGGGGCGCCCTTGACCTAGGAGGGTGCCCCAGAGGCCGGCGTGGGTGGGGACACCCGGCTTCCTGCGGGAGCCGGCGCCTGGCGCATCCGTCCGCTTGGCCCCTGCTCTCGATCCCCACGGGTGGCGCCGGCGGGTGGGTGCTTTCCTGGCCGGCAGGCCCCGGCGAGCCCCGGGCAAGGGCGGTGGCCTCCTCCGTGGGCCCTGACGGCTGCCCGAGGGGCACGGAGCGCGCAGGGCACCGGGGAGCGGACCTTGCGTCCCTGTGCGGGCAGGTGCGGGCAGGCGCCGCCTGGACCGACTGCACCTCCCTCCCTCGGCCGCCCCTTGCTTCATAAACCACGCGCACCCGGGTCCCAGCTGGGGAAGGGGCGGGCGCGGAGAGAAAGCGAGGCAGCCACCGCGTGGGGCTCGGGGTCTCCGAAGTCAGACGCCAGTGCGCAGGAGCCGGTTCTTTTAAACACCCGCTGGTTCTCGTTCCTGTCCCTCCCGCTGGCCGAACTTGGACTTGTTGCTTGGGAACGAAAGCTCTGATGTAATCTGCGGGGGGAGGATTCGCTCCCCTCCCTGGCCGGAGCGCTCGGCCGCTTGGAGAAGCCTCGTCTCCCTCGTGGGGCCCGTCCCGCCGCCCTGCAGTAGTGGAGTCGCCCCGGAGACCAAGTCGGGACCTGAGAGACTCCCGCCGTCAGCCGCTGTGAGGCTGGTGCCCCATGCCCCGGGGTCTGATCGCAGTCCCAGCGGCTCCACTTCCCATCCAGCTCCCAGCTGATGCGCCCGGGAGAAGGCAGCAGAAGATGCCCAAGTGCTGGGCCCCTGCACCCACGGGGAAGACCCAGGTGGAGTTCCAGGCTCCTGGCTTCCACCTGGCCCGGCCCCGACTTTTGTGGCCATTTGTCGGAGAAACTTCTACCTTCCTCCCATTACCCGTGATTCAAATACATAAGTAAATACTTTTTGTTAAATGAGAAGAGAGGCCGGCGCTGGGGCGCAGTAGGTTAGTCCTCTGCCAGAGGCGCTGGCTCCCATATAGGCACTGGGTTCGAGACCCGGCTGCTCCTCTTCCGATCCAGCTCTCTGCTATGGCTTGGGAAAGCAGCAGAAGATGCCCAAGTCCTTTGGCCCCTGCACCCATGTGGGAGACCCAGAAGAAGCTCCTGGCTTCGGATCTGCCCAGCTCTGGCCGTAGTGGCCATTTGGGGAGTGAATCCAAGACCTGTCTCTCTGTCTCTCTCTCTCTCAGTCTGTAACTTTACTTCTTATTTAAATAAAATTTTAAAATAAAGAAAAGAAGAGGAGGCAGTGGAGAAGGAGAAGGGGGCAGTGGGAATTCCATGAGGTTTGTGCAGAGGGCAGTGGCAGCCACGGGGTCAGGTGCTGGACAGGGTGGACAGTGATGGGGGCTGAGAGGCTTGGGGGAGGGCAGAGATGGAAACCCAGCTCCGCCCACCAGTTGTCAGAGCTCTAGGGCTGTAACCGCCGGCCCTGGTCTCAGGGTCTTCACAGCTCTGGTTCCCATTTATCCGGCAGCCCAAGGCACGTCGGGAAGAGGGCTGTGCCCCATCCAGGGATCAGGGACCCAGGCTCCCCTGCCCCAGAGAGACCCGGTTCCTCTGCATCCATCAGGCAATGGACGGAGAGAGACGGGGGTGGAGGGCCACGCGAGTCATGCTTGAGTCATGCTCGTTGTTTGGGTCCTCGGTCCTTGAGCTTGACCACAGCCACAGGGCGTGGCCACCTGGGGAGAGGGGCAGGAACCAGGCCTGGGGGGTCATGGGGAAGTGATGGTGTCTGCCTCTGTCCGGGCTGAGGCTGCAAATGTCTCACAGTCTGGTGGAAGGAGGAGAAAGGGCTGGGCACGAAGCATCCGTGTAAGTCACACTCACCCAGCACGAGAGAGGCTCACAGGCGAAGCCAGAGCCACCGTGCTCTTCCACACCAGCGTTCTGTCTGTCGCCACTGATGGAATTCTTGGGAGAAGGGGAGAGGGGCACCGAGTGAGGGGCGGAAGGGACGGGCACTGACCACCATCAAGGTCAAGGTTGCTGGCGCCGCCAGCTCACTAGGCTAATCCTCCACCTTGTGGCGCCGGCACACCAGGTTCTAGTCCCGGTCAGGGCGCCAGATTCTGTCCCGGTTGCCCCTCTTCCAGGCCAGCTCTCTGCTGTGGCCCGGGAGTGCAGTGGAGGATGGCCCAAGTGCTTGGGCCCTGCACCCCATGGGAGACCAGGAGAAGCACCTGGCTCCTGGCTTCAGATCAGCGCGGTGCGCCGGCCGCAGCATGCTGGCCGCGGCGGCCATTGGAGGGTGAACCAACGGCAAAGGAAGACCTTTCTCTCTGTCTCTCTCTCTCACTGTCCACTCTGCCTGTCAAAAAGAAAAAAGTCAAGGTCAAGGTCAGAATACAGTCAGCGCAACACCAGGGACGTGGGAGGGTGCGTCAGGCAACCCGGGGAAGACAGCTTGGCTGGCCCCGAGCTTTTGTGAAGCGGACTGGTGCTGGCTGAGGTTGGAACGCGGGCTTGGAGCAGATCGGGAATGACTTTGAACCTGAAGAATCTTCAGCAGGAGTGGCTGTGGGTGGGGGAGGCGCTCCCTGGGCATCCCGATGACTCAGCAGGGTCGGTTAGGATTAGTCAGGCAGGGCTCAGCAGACAGGCCAGTGAGTCTGTGCTCGCGGCAGCCGGGGGAGTCTCCCGCCTTTGGTTTGGAGAGCGGGCAGCTCAGGGTGGGCGCCCGTGCCGTCCCAGGACCCCCACCTCGGGCTGCTGGGGCAGTGGTCGCTGGGCTCTGAACGCGGCAGCAGCACAGTGTGGGACAATCTGACCAACTCCAGGCTCAGGTGGCCGGGGTGTCCCCGCCACGTTGGCCAGCTCTCCCTCCGGCAGGACCAACACCACCCGCTGCCGGCTCCCTGGTGTTGCCTCTGCCCAGCGGCACACGGCTCTCGCTGCAAACTGGATGAGGACCACCAGTGTGAAACCTGTCTTCAACATCGCCTCACCACAGCCCCCTCCCGTGGGACCCTTCCACCAGGATGGCCCCGGGAAAGGCAGGAGGAGGCCTGGGGGCAGCTCCTGCAGACTTTCCAGGAGGGAAGGGAAGACACAGGTCCTGGGAAGCGGGAGGAGAGGAGAGGAGAGGGAGGCACAGCCGGCTGCCTGCCTTCTCACGGCTGCTGGGGGTGGGTGGGGCTGGAGGGGGCAGTGGAGACATCTGGGTGGGACTGGCAGGTCCTGAGGACTTTGAGGCTCCTGAGCAGCACCACCCCCGCCCCGTGTGCGCCGAGCGACCCTCTCTCGGGCTGCACCTGTCCACTTAAACCCTTGCAACAACCTGGGGGGTGGGGCAGGGGCTCCTATGACCCATTTCACAGTGGAGGACATCGAGGCCCACCAAGCAGCACTGAGGGGCTATAAACCAAAGAGAGACCCCTCCCTGGGCTCACCCCCACCCCCAAATACCCAGACAACATGGCAGGCGAGCATTGAGTATGACCGTTCAGGTCTGTAACAGGCAGGACAGCAGTAGGTTAAATGATACGTAGACGTACTTCTCTGTGGGCCAGGCCCTGCCTCCAGCCTCCTAGCTGTCGTGTGTGGCCCAGGGCTCGTCCTCTCTCCTTGCTCAGCTCTGACCCTGTGTCCACACTCCAGCCACCAGAAAGGAGGGCGGGGAAGGGGCGGGCATACACTCTGCTCCTATCCCATTGGCCAGAACTTCGTCACGTGGTCAAGCCAGCTGCAAGGGAGTCTGGGAAGGGCTCTTTAGCGCTGTGGCCATGGCATGGCTAAAACTTGGGGGTCAATCATTAAGGGAAGAAGGGGCGAGGCGAGACGGGGGTGTCTAGGTAGGGGAGCCGGAGACTTCTTGCTTGGTCCCCCACGGGCTGCTTGTATCATGCAGGGTTCAGAAACTCCTGGGGACCACTCTGAGGGGAGGTGGAGGTGGTCCCCAAAGGCCTGGCCATTGAGAGAAGGAGCTCAGAGCACAGAACTTAGCACCCAGAGGCAAAAGGTCGGGACCGTGAACTTGAGCAGCACAGGGTTACGGATGGCCTGGTGACCAGACGTTCCAGTGACACCACAGAGGCGTCCTAGCCCCGGGCCAAAGCAGTCACCTAGGAGCAGGGAGCTGGGGTCCCAGGGATGGCCCTGGGGTCAGCACACGCCTCTCCCAAGGCCCACCTTCCCCCCACCTTCTCTTCCCACACACCTGGCACCACCTTGGAGAGAAGTGGGGGCAGCATTGGAGGGGGAAAACTGAGATCTTAGAAACTCTTTGGGAAAGTCTAGGAAGCCATCGCTGTCACCTACGTTGTCCCCCGCCCCAGTGATGCGTGCTGTAAGCAAGCCAAGGCTGTGGATTCTGGAGCCAGCTTCCTGGGCTGGGGTCTTGTCTTCATTGCCTGCTAGCTGTGTGACTTTAAGGAGGTAGCTTAACCTCTCTGTGCCTCAAGTCTTCATCCGCCCAGTGGCATTACCAACATGTGCTGACCCCAGGGCCATCCCTGGGACCCCAGCTCCTTGCTCCTACATGACTGCTTTAGCCCCTTCCCTCGATGGAACCAAGGCCCCCAGGGGGCAGGTACCGTGCCAGCCTAGCACTGGGAAGTCTTACAACTCCCAAGTTCATGATGACGATCACGATTGCCATGGCCGCTCCCGCGAGGGCCAGGCAATACTCCTGTGTGGCACAGCTCCCTGGCCCTCCCCACGCCTTCACAAGGCTGCGGGAAGCTCATGGGAGACCTGCGCTCTGTTGTCATCATGTCATTGCTCCCCGAGGGCACTTCGTTCTTGGGCACGGATGCTGATTGAGCCGTTTGTTCCCTCATGGAACGCTATTTGCCGACTGCCTCTCCTGAGTCGGGTGGACAGCATTTTAACAAACCCTCCCCAAGGACAGCGGCTAGCACGGAGGAGGGAAGCAACACGGGCTCCCCCACCCCCGGGTACCAAGGCCCATGTGCTGAGGGGCTGCGGGGAGGGGGGCTGCAGGGAAGGGGCTTTCTGATGCGCTCCCTGCAGGGGGAGGTGGTGCTGCCTTCCAGCCTGTGAGAAGGGAGGGAGAGCTGGGAGAGGGTGCGTGCACCTGCGCTGGAGCACGTGTCTGTCCGAGGGCATGGCACCCAGGTCCCCGAGGGCGTGGAGCACGACCTCACTTGCTGAAGAAGTGAGAGTTAGCTTCAGAGATGGTGAGCAGGGGTGTAGCAGCGTGCAGACCTGGGTTGAGTTTAGGGAGCAGCCCCCCCCCATCCCGGCTTCACGCAACCTCTCCCCCCTGTGCCTCTGCCTTTTCCTTTTCTGTCTCTCTTCAGGGCCCCCCTAACTCCAGCATGATTTCATTTCGAGATACCTCGCTTCGCATCAGCAAAGACTCTGCTTCCAAATAAGGCCACATTCACAGGTCCTGGGGGGTAGGACTTGGACTTGACTTTGGGATGGGGTGGGTCACTACTCCATCCACTACAGATCGGAAGACGCAGGCTCGGAGCAGATCTGGTTTGCTCAGGACCCCACATGCGTTAGGGCAGCCGAGGGCCAGCTCTGCCCTCCCGATGCCAGCCAGAGCTCTGGCTCCAGACCCAGCTGCCAGAGGACCTGGAGTGAAAAACCGCCTGGGGCCGGCCGCCTGCCTGCTCGGAGCGGCTTCCCTCCCTGACTGGCAGGCCGCGTCACACCCAAGTCCCTACTCCCGTCCACTGCTCTGCCGAGGCCAGAGGTGGCCCTGGGCCCAAGGGAAGGGCGAGGACTGGGCGAGGGTGAGAAGGATCCAAATGGGTGATCCGACACTGAGGTCTCGGCGGACTACAGAGCACAGGGGGGAGAGTCCTCCAAGCCCATGGCTCAGACTCAAGCCCCAGCTCTGGGGTTTTAACCCCCATTCTTCCTCCTCCTCCCCTCCTCTTTTTTTTTTTTAAATATTTTTCCTCAAGAACATTTATATTCTTTTCCAAGTCTCAGTTCTCCTCATGGGAAAACAGGGACTATTAAAAGGATAGTCCTCGACACAGAGAAAGTGACGGTGGCACGGCCCTGGTGAGGGTGGGCAGCGATGCTGACGCTTCTGTGTGTGGTCCGTGGGTGCCCTTGACCATGAACGCTGGCCGTGACTACAGCCAATCATCTGCTGTAGCCACGTTCAGGCGACGGCCGGCCCTCGGCTCATGCTTGCTAGAAGGGTCTCTGCGCCGGCCACCACAGTGTCCTGTGCTATCAGAGCTGGGCCCTGCACCTGCCTCGGGCCAGCCTGGCTTTGAGAAACTCTAAGAGGAGCCAGCGGCTCAGGGGGAGGGGGCTTGGGCGTTTCCAGGAGAGCCCACCACGTGCTCCTCATTCTGGAAGCCACTCCCCGTGGTGATGAGGTCATGGGGGACGCCTGGGCCACCAGCTGGGGCCCTACTGCCCACCTGTGGGGGAAGTGGTGTGCCCACAGCCACAGTGGGTGCAGGTGGCCTGTGGACTTTCACCCCCGGCCACAGCAACACTTCCTGGAGCTACTCCCAGTGTTTTCCAGAATATATAAACAAATCCTTGGGGTGAGGATACCACCAGCTCCGCAGCCTGGAAGCCCTGGTGCCCCGCAGGGCAGCTTCAGGAGGGACCCATTCTCCCAGCCCAGGGGCCTCTTCCCGGAACATCTGGGGACTTCTCTGTCACAGCAGAGTGGGCTGCTCAGCCAGGGCGCGAGACGCCCGGATACCCACACCCTGGAGGCCCAGCTGGCAATCAGCAATAACCGGCTCTTAACACATGGGATGTCCTCCAGAGGACACGCGCGCGGGTTGACTTGCTCAGCCCCCATTTCTTTGGAAGGCAAAGTCACCGAGAGAGGGAGAGCAGAAGAGAGAGAGAAAGAAAGAGAGAGAGAGAGAGAGAGAGATCATCCACCGGCTGGTTCACTCCCCAGATGGCCACAACAGCCGGGGTTGGACAGGCCAAAGCCAGGAGCCTGGAACTCCATCTGGGTCTCCCATGCGAGTGGCAGGGCCCAGGTGCTTGGGACATCTTCTGCTGCTTTCCCAGGAACACTAGCAGGGAGCTGGAGGGGAAGTAGAGCAGCCGAGACTCAAACCTGTGCTCCTATGGGATGCCGGTGTCACAGGCAGTGGCTTAACCCTCCGCGCCACGATGCCGGCCCCAAGGTCAAGCCACCCCGTTCTTGGGAGAATCAGCTCACTGGGGCTGGCGCTGTGGTGTAGTGGGTAAAGCTGACGTCTGCAGCGCTGGCATCCCATATGGGCGCCGGTTCTAGTGCCGGCTGCTCCACTTCTGATCTACCTCTCTGTTACGGCTGGGAAGGCAGTGGAGAATGGCCCAAGTCCTTGGGCCCCTGCACCCACATGGGAGACCCAGAAGAAGCTCCTGGCTCCTGGCTTCAGACTGGCTCAGCTCTAGCCATTGTGGCCAATTAGGAGTGAATCAGTGGGTGGAAGACCCAACACCCCCCCCAACCCGGCTTCTCCTTCTCTTTCTGTGTAACTCTGACTTTCAAATAAATGAATCTTAAAATAAATAAACAAAGAAAGAAAGAAACAAACTCACTGCTTTTGCTGTAGGAGAGTAGCTATGACCCGGGCCAGGGAACCAAGGCCATATCCTCCAGCCGCAGAGACATGGCCACAGCGGGAGAGGTTGCCCGTTGAACTTCCACATTGGATCCGGGGGGGGGGGGGGGGGGGCGGTTCTTGCATTTACAATCCCAGAACTGGAAAGACATGGATGGGACCCGACTTGAAGTTCTATTTTCTGTGTTACAGAAAAAGCCCCCCTGCAGAGAGAGACAAAGAGACGCACCTGTGACAGGGCCCCGTTCCTGGAGCCACTGAGAGCCCAAACACATAACTCCAACAGAAACCTATGTGTGTCTTCTGATTATCTGTCCATAATTTTCACGAAGCAATTCTTAACCTGCGTTATGGATATGCATTCTGATATTTTTCATTCCATCCATTTCATTTTCTCTCATTTCCACTTAACCCCCACTAACCTGACTTCCTGGCGCACTGAAGGGCTGTGGCCTACAGTGTAACCACCACCAAGGCCCCCAGTAAACCCTCTTGCCTTTACCTGTCCGGGACGCGCTGACCCCTGCTCACTAACTCTGCAGTGGTAGACGGTCCAAGTCCTGGCCCCTGCACCAGGCTTCAGCCTGGCCCCATCCCAGCCCATGTGGCTGTTTAGGGGAGTGAACCAGGGGATGGAAGATCTTTCTTGGTCTCCCTCCCTCTCTCTCTCTCTCTCTCTAACTCTGCCTTCCAAATAAATAAATACATCTTTAGAAAAAGAGTCTATCAACTCTCTTGCGAAAGAGAAGTCCTGTGTCTGTAGGGACGATAGCGAAGGCAAGAGTCCCTGTGCCTGCGTCAGTCTCCACGATCAACCAGACAGCTCCCCGCCCCTAGAAGAACGCGGGGGACACAGAAGAAATGGGAGCAGGAAAAGCGCAGGCTCTGGGCCGGCCAGGCCTGGGACTCGGTGGTGCTGGGGTCAAGGTCACAGCTCCTCTCTCCCGGTGCCTGCGGCTGCCCCGGGCTGCCAGGGTGCTGCAGCTGCCTCCAGGCAAAGCCATGTGGGCAGGGACGGAGCTTTCCACCGCACTTGGCACTGTGCTGTCTGGGCAGCATTAGCTCATGGTCTCCTGCGGCCGAGAGGAAAGGAGATTCCTAGAAGGATCAGAATGTGTTCCCAGGCCCTGGCCTCCCCCCTCCCGAGGGTCCCTGCCCGGAGCCCGAGTGCGGGGTGCTTCTGACCGGGACCAGCAGGTGCCGTTTGTTGACGTCCACGCTGCCAACTGCCATGACCAGTGTGGGCTCAGGGGGAGCCACGAGCAGCGTGGTGGCCTTCCTCGGGCAGTTGGGGCCTCTGCAGAGGATCGCCTTGTGCCCAGCGAGGGAGCCGAGGGCAGAGGGCGGCACCTGCATGGGAGCTGGAGCCATAAGACACACGCAGCCCAGAAGGGACCAGCGCACAGGGCCGTGGCGTTAAATGCAAAGTTGTGCGACTCTCACCTCCATCCAGCTCCACAGCTCTTCTCCTGCTAGATGGACACCCGCTCCCCACCACACGGTCGCTCCCTGTCCCGCCCTCCCCAGCCCGGAGACCAGCGTGCACTCTGTCTCCGTGAGCCTGGCTACTCTGGGACCTCTTCTAAAGGGAATGTCCCCGTCCTTGGTGTCACGTGTTTCGCTGGGGACGATGCCATCAAGGTTGGCGCACGCTGCGGCAGGCTCTGGAATTGCCTTCGTCTTTGAGGACCCCGGGAGGCTCCGTGGGGCGGAGAGCCCGGCCCTCTGTGCGTTCACGGCTGAGGGACGTCCGATCGTAGCTCGGCCGGCTGCCCGTGGACTGCCCGTGTCCAGGCTTCGGAGCGGACCTCGGCTCTCATTTGTCTCGGGTCGGTACCCTGGCGTGGCTTCACTGGGTGTATTAATCACCGGATGATTCTATGCTTTATTTTTGTGCAAAAAATGCATTTGTGTCTTTTTTTTTATTTTTGACAGGCAGAGTGGACAGTGAGAGAGAGAGACAGAGAGAAAGGTCTTCCTTTGCCGTTGGTTCACCCTCCAATGGCCGCCACAGCCGGTGCGCTGCTGCAGGCGCGCCACGCTGATCCGAAGCCAGGAGCCAGGTGCTTCTCCTGGTCTCCCATGGGGTGCAGGAGTCCAAGCACCTGGGCCATCCTCCACTGCACTCCCGGGCCACAGCAGAGAGCTGGCCTGGAAGAGGGGCAACTGGGACAGAATCCGGCGCCCTGACCGGGACTAGAACCTGGTGTGCCGGCGCTGCAAGGCGCAGGATTAGCCTATTGAGCTGCGGCGCCGGCCTGCATTTGTTTCATAGCATTCTAATTCTTTGGACCCAAATAAGTTTTTCTGCTATGGCTTTTATTGAGGTGAAATGTCCGTCGTGTAAATTAGCCATTTCTGAGCGAGCAGTTAGGGGCTGACATGGTGGCACAGCAGGTTAAGCTGCTGTTTGCAACATCCCCATCCCACATCGGGGAGCTGTTGGAGTCTCCGCTGCTCCAGTTCCAATTCGGGCCCCTAGAAAAGCAGCGACAATGGCTCAAGTACTCGGGCCCCCGCCACCCACATGGGAGACCTGGATGGAGCACCCGGCTCCTGGCTTCGGCTTGGCTCAGCCCCAGTTGTTCCAGCACCTTGGGCAGTGAACCAGAGGATGGAGGATGCCTCCCCTCCCTTTCTCTCTCTCTCTCCCCACCCCCGTTGCTCCACCTTTTAAACAAATACATCCTTCTTTTTATAAAAAGCGAACAATTCAGGGGCATTGCGTAGTTCACCAAGCTGTGCAACCACCACTTCTATCCAATTCCAAATATTTTCTTCTACGCAAAAGGGAACCTGCTCGCCATGACGCGGTTACCCGCCCCGCTCTTGCCCCAGCCCCTGCTGTCTGCCCATGTGCACGCACCTGTCTCATCTTCCTTGTCAACAGACCCACCCAACACGTGACCCTGCGTGCTGGGCATCTCGCTCAGCCCAGTGTCTCCAAGGCCCACCCACACAGCAGCAGGCAGCAGGACGTCTTAGCCGCTGGATGGACGTGATGTACCGTATGTATCCATTCCTCTGCTGATGGTGCGGGAGCTTTTTTTTTATTTTTTAACTTATTTATTTATTTGAAAGTCAGAGTTGCACAGATACACAGAGAAAGAAGGAGAGACAGAGAGAGAGAGGGAGAGAGGTCTTCCATTCGCTGGTTCACTCCCCAATTGGCTGCAACAGCCAGAGCTGCGCTGATCCAAAGCTAGGAGCCAGGAGCTTCCTCCGGGTCTCCCATGTGAGTGCAGGGGCCCAAGCACTTGGGCCATCTTCCGCTGCTTTCCCAGGCCATAGCAGAGAGCTGGATCGGAAGTGGAGCAGCCAGGACTTGAACTGGCACTCATATGGGACAGCAGCTTTACCCGCTACACCACAGCGCCAGCCCCAGAGAGCTTTTTTTTTTTTTTTTTTTTTTTATAAAAGCCAAACTGCTTTCCAGAGTGGCTACACCATTTATTTTCCTTTGAGCTTTTTTTTTTTTTTAATTTAAATTTTATTTTTAAAAATAGTGGGAAAAGACACAGAGAACTTTCCATCTTTGCCACTTTTGAGTGCGCAGTCGAGTGGCTTTTGGTTCCTCGCACCATTGCTGGAGCTCCTGAGCCCCGAGACAGTGAGATGCGAGGGGATTTGTTCAAGCGTCTATACCCAGCTGCCATAGCAGAGAGCTGGATCAGAAGAGGAGCAACCGGGACTTGAACCAGCACCCATATGGGATACCGGCACTTCAGGTGGCTGCTTTACCCGCTATACCACAGCGCCAGCCCCCACTCTGTTTATTATTAAGGCTAACAGAGAAGTCCACACAGGGAGGGACATAGGGGAGAAATATTTCAGGCCCGGGAGGGACAGGAGCAGCGGGAGAACCCAGGGCGAGGGGGCAGAGGTCCGTGTCCCAGTGGCAGCTCCTCCATCGAGGCCAACTCCAGGACAGAGGGGCGCAAATATTCCAGGTGAAGCAGGAGGCTCTGAGCAGAGGGTCTGGGCAGGAGCAGTTGCATCCTCCCTGGCCCCTGAGGCAGCCACAGGGGAGCCCCTCAGGGTGCTCCGTAGGAGAGGGGCTGACGTGGCCAGAAAGCGCCACCCCAGGGCAGCAGCGGCGGCAGGCGGTTTAGCTCATGAGGGCTCCGACGTGGGCTAGGCAGGGAGCTCCTGAGTGAGCCACGTGGCTGAGAGCCAGCCTGCACCCCTGAAGCCCCACCCCCTTCCAGGCCCATGCAATGTGGCTGCAGGCTGGGCAATGCACTTCCCATGACGCACCTGCCTCACTTCTCAGCATAGGGCGCCTTGTTGACTACATGTGCACAGCAGCCCCACGTGGAGACGCCACGAAGCCTTCCCAGAGACCACCACAGCCCTGGAACCCCACTTGTCTATTCAGGGAGGGCGCCAACACACAGGGGAGACGGAGCGTGGGCCGGCTGTGTGGGTCTCCCTGTCCGCTCGTGGAGTGCCCACACACCCTTCTGAACGTGTATTCTCTATGGTTTCAAGTGAGTCCTTCTCCCTTGCTGGCAGCTTGTCGGTGTCTGTGCTTGGAATTCGGGTCTCAGGCTGAGGCCAGCCCTTGGGACAAATCCAGTTGGGGACCCCGCCCTTTGTCTTCGCAAGTGACCTGGTCTTGCTGGGGCAGTTGTGGCACCGGACTCAATGTGGTAAACACTGCTCTTTGCTGGAAACGGCAGGCAAGCCCGGGACAGCTGGGCTGCCCTGCCACCCTGCCCCAGGGCGGCCTGTGCTCGGAACGCGCCCCAGGGCAGCAGGCCAAGAGTGGGGTTAGCGCCAGAATCTGGGGCACTGGCCTGAAGAGATCCCTGGGGATGCAGCCTGGCCGCCCCCAGCCTCTCATTCCTGCTCACAGGACCCCGGGAGCACCAGCTGACCCCTCCTGCAGGCCAGGAGCAGCTGGGTGGGTGGCTTGGTGGGGACTCGAGACTTCTGGGCACAGAAAAATGCGCAAACGTCATGGTCCCCCACCCCAGTGTGCACAAATGCTGGAGACGCCCAGTCAGCTGTCACCACCCTGCCCGCACACGCCCGCTGCCTCCTCTGCGGGGGGAGGGGCGCGATTCGGGGGCTCGGTCCTCTACCCCCAATCCTGGGGCCGGGGCACTGCAGAGCTCCCGTTTTCTGGATTTTTTAGAAGAGCGTCAGGGTGCGGAGATTCCACGCTGCCACGGCACTGCAGCCCTCCTTAGACAGGTTAGCTTGGCCGCAGTCAACCCACGGTCTCCCAGTTAAGTGAGCTGCACCAAGACCCGAGGCACGCTGGTGCCAGTTCAGGTCAGGAATTAGTGATGTAGCGAGATTCGGCTTTCAGAGCATTGTGACTTTAAGAATTCCAGTCAAGAGGTTCAGCCCTCGCACATCGTCTGCCTCCGGGCTGTTACGTAGACTTCCGCTCCCAGGGCCCAGGTGTTGGTGCTCAATGCACGCCTCTCACCGTGGCTCTAAGCCACAGGGAAATTTCACTTATTTATTTTTTCATTTTATTTGAAAAGGCCGACACAGACAGCTGCCGAGAGAGGTCTTACACCTGCTAGTTCACCCCCCAAATTCCTGCAAGAGCCAGGGCTGGGCCAGGCCAAAGCCAGGAGCCTGGAGCTCCATCCAGGTCTCCCGTGCGATGGCCGGGGCCGCTGCTCCCAGGGTGGGCCTTAGCGGGAAGCTGGACTGTAGGAGAGGATGGAGATGCATGGTTGGCCCAGCCCTCCCACTTCGCTGGGATCCCTGGCTGCTCTGGGCGGTCCTCCTGGAGATCTTGTGTGGCCGGCCGGCTGCTGGTTTGCGTCAGTCCCAGTTAATCCGACCTCAGTTTTGCAATCCCTGCTCAGAACTGCCCAGAGCCTCCAAGGCAGTGACCTGGACCGCCTCACTGCCTGTTAGCCGTCCCTCTGCAGCCTGGACTCTCACAGATCCCTGGCAGACCAGAGACCAGAGAGGTGAGGATGGGGTGGGGGCGGGGCGCAGCGGACTTGGATGAGAGCCAGGCGGGGAGGAGGAGGCGCAGCCAGCAGGGAAGGGAGGTGCCGAGGAGACTGGCTCCAGGCACCCGGTTCAGGAAAGCGAGCCGTCGTCAGAGCACCCAGGATTCTAATCACAGCCAGGGACTATGCGCGCCCGGGAGGGGCCGTGGCTCCACCGCTGCGCCGGGAACCCGGCAGGGAGCTGCCATGTCAGGTGCAGCTGTCTCTTAGGCAGCACGAAGCAGGCGCTGTTTCCTGAACCAATCTCAGAGTCCCTCCTGTAGGGCCAGGGGTCCGTAAGCAAGGGAGGCCGGTATCGGTATCGGGGCGGGACCAGACAGACCCTTTTAGGAAACTCAGTGTTGCTCTGATCACAGCTGCTCCACTGTTAAAAACAGGGTGTGGCGTGCAACACTGACAGCACGGCCCGGCCCCGCCCGGCCCGGCCCGGCCCGGCCCAGTCCAGCCCAGCCCAGCCCAGCCCGGCCCGGCCCAGCTCTAACCAGCCTCACCTGCAGAGTTTCCACCAAAAGCCCCAGTGCCGGTGTTCCTAACCCAGAACCCAGACTCCTGCCTAGCAACCGCTTGCGTCATGCCGGGAGACCAAGGGCCAATCACACAGGCTTCCGCCCTCGCGGACACGGACTGAGCGCCCAATCAGGCATGCTGCCGCGCCCGTGAATCCCAGAGAGGGACCAATCCCAAAGGAGAAACTGCACAGGAGCCGCCCAGGGGCGGGGCGGGGGCGGGACTAGAACGCGGGAGAGGGAGGACAGGTGTAGCGGCCCGGATAACGGGGCTGCAGCGGCTGGGGCCCTGCTGTGTGCGAGGACTCTGTTCCGCCTCCCGCGCAGTGAACTTGCTCGGCCCTGCACGCTCGGAGACTCCGCTCTTTATTTCCGTGCTGAGATGAGAGTCCGGGACAGGGAGGCCAGCCCCTTGCTGGCCTCGAATAATCCTGCTTGTAAGTATGAAAAATGCAGAAACGACTGGGGTGAGCGAGCCGCCTCCCTGGCAATCGCGTAGATAAGCAAAGAGGGACTCAGAGCCGGAGTGAGATGTCTGGACGGATGAGTGACGGGGTGGGGGGTGCTTGGATCCAGTCCGCGCCCCCGAGGGTCTCCGCACTGCGTTCTCCCAGCCGCGGTGCCACCATCCCCGTCGGGAGCGGAGCGGGGCTGGCTCCCCGGCGTTGCCGCCACACAGGTGCGCTCTCCAGCGGCGGGACGTGCGTCCGCTCTCCAGCGGCGGGATCCAGAGATGCCTTGAGGGGGAGAGAGAGAGGAAACCGTGGCCCAGGAGGCGCGGGGCCGGGGTCCCGGGCGGACCTGCCGCCGGCCCTTCCTCCGCCGCCCGCGCTGTTGCGTGCCCACTGGCTCGGCGTCGGCGCCGCACTCGCTGTCGCTCTCTCGGCGGCTTAATTTACGTACTGCACTGACGGCTCCCAAATGCAGTCTCCCCGCAAGAACGAGACTCGCAAAGCCGCGCCTGCCCCGCGTCACCCCCCACCCCCCAGCCTGGACTCCCCGGCCTCACCGGCTCCAAGCTTCCTGACTGGGTGCTGGCTCACTCTCTTTTAAGATCTATTTATTTATTTGAAAGAGTTACAGAGAGAGAGAAGGAGAAGCAGAGAGAGAGAGAGAGAGAGAGAGAGAGAGAGAGAGAGAATCTTCCATCCACTAGTTCACTCCCCAGTTGGCTGCAATGGTCAGAGCTGCGCCAATCCAAAGCCAGGAGCTTCTTCCAGGTCTCCCATGCGGGTGCAGGGGCCCAAGCACTTGGGCCATCTTCTACTGCTTTCCCAGGCCACAGCAGAGAGCTGGATTGGAAGTGGAGCAGCCAGGACTTGAACCGGCGCCCATATGAGATGCTGCTGTGGCAGGTGGCGGCTTTTCCCGCTCTGCCACGGAGTTGGCTCCTTTTGTTCTAAGTTTTGGTCTTTGGCTCCAGTTCCTGACCCAGAGCTGAGACCTCTGAGTTCGTGAGTGATGGGAGCGTCCCCCACGGGGCTCTAACCCACTTGGGATTTCCTGGTTGATAGGAGTGTCTTGCTCCTGGATGGGGGCTGGTGGGAGCATGATTGGAAGCCTGAACTCACAGCCTCACCCTCCATCCTCCGGGAAGGAGAGCGGGACTGGAGAGGACACGAATCATCCCTCTCGTTGCGTGGTGGAGCCCCCATGAGCCCCTGGGCTGCCAGTCTGCTGAGACTCGGGGCGCGTGGAGAGGGCGCCGAGGCTTGAGCCCTTGCCACCTGCCTGGCCTGTGCCTCTTCCCCCCCACTCACCTGCATCCTGCATGGCATCCTAAATGGGTAACACAGATCAGGTGGGTCCCTGGGTTCTGGGAGCCGCTCTAGTAAGGGAATCAAACCTGAGGATCCAGGATCCCCGACTTCTAGCCCCGCCCCCCCGTCGGTCCGGAAGCCTGCGCTTGCACTTGGCGTTTCGTTGTGGGACTGAGCCCTTGTCTCTGGGATCTACATGGTCTCAGGGGGGACCCAAGTCCAGCCGAAGTACAGGACAGCCAGCAGGTGCCCACTGGAGACTCACGGGTGGGAAGATGACCTCACGAGCTCCAGTTACCCAGTGTGCTGTGTTGAAAACAGGCGACAGTCGGATTGTTATACTGATCCGTACATCTGCAGGCTGACTTCCAGCCAGAACACAGATCTACGTCTTTATCATCATTGTTATTTGAGAGGCAGAGGACCTACTGGGTGTCCCAGTTTATCTCAATTCTGGCACTGTACCTGGAGCCCCCTCCGGCACCAGTTGTAAGTGGTGAGTGCCCACGCTGCCCACGACTTCTGGCTGACTTGGCCACACGTGGAGGATCAGCATCCCCACCCCACCCCCTCCACCCCCAGCCCCCACCCAGGCTCCATCATTTGCTAGAACGGCTCACGAAACTGAGAAACGTTGACTTCCACGTAGCCATTTGTCCTCAAGAATTCCACTCAGGACAGCCGGTTGGGAGCGAGGCACAGGGCCAGGTGTGGGAGGGCGGGTGCAGCGCACCCAGGCGGTACCGGGCCAGGGGCCGCCCTCCCAGGCCACTCCTCGGCTCTCTGGCCCTGCCCTCGGGTTCTTTCCAGAGCTTCATCGCGCAACCTCGGCCACTGGTGATGGCCAGTGCCCAGCTGTGCGCAGGGTGCAGGGTGAGGCTGCGGGTCCAGCCCTCCCTCCACACAGCAGCCCCCAAAGTCGCCCCGTTGTGCGCTCCAGTGTGGGTGAAGGGCCTCGTTCGGGCTGGCAGAAAAGCTTCTCCTATGAGCCCCTCTTGTCCCAGGGTTTGAGGAGCTCCGTGCCAGGAATGGGAGCCAATTATAAATCACAGACCTGGCCCAGCCCTGGCTGTTGTGGGCATCTGGGGAGCGAATCCGTGGATGGAAGATCTGTCTCTGTCCCTCTGTCTTTCCAACAAAATGAAAATAAATAAATTAATTAAAAAAAAAAAAAGACAGTATTACTTCTCAGTTACCTTCTTCTCAAAACAATCCTTGTGGGCCCAGCGCTGTGGCGCAGTGGGTTAACGCCCTGGCCTGAAGCGCCAGCATCCCATGTAGGCGCTGGTTTGAGTCCCGGCTGCTCCACTTCTGATCCAGCTCTCTGCTATGGCCTGGGAAAGCAGTAGAAGGTGCCCCAAGTCCTGGGCCCCTGCACCCACGTGGGAGACCTGGAAGAAGCTCCTGGCTCCTGGCTTCAGACAGGTGCAGCTCTGGCCATTGCGGCCAATTGGGGAGTGAACCAGTGGATGGAAGACCTCTCTCTCTCTCTGTAATTCCGTCTTTCAAATCAATAAAAGAAATTTAAAAAAACAATCCTGTGCCAAGGGGGTGGATTTGGGGTGGAAATTCTGCCGCCCTCCGACTCGGATGCCGCCCGGGTGTGAGCTGAGTGCCTGCCGTGGGCATTCACTGCGCCCAGGCTGCCCCTCAGTCGCTGTAACATCGCTAGCACGTTTTAAGTGTCTTGTCGTGACTTTGAACCCCACGTCATCCACAGTCTCTCCGCACTGGAATTCCGTGTTGTAACCCGCTTCTCCACGTCCCCTCCAGGGAAGACTGTGCAGACATGGACTCGGTGCTGGAGGCCGCGGCACAAGCAGGCAGGGAAAGGCCGCGAGGCCGGCGGCGGTTCGCGGGGGCGACCCCAGAGCTGTCCCTGGGGCGGGGCTGCCTGGGTCGAACGCTGCGGGCATGGCACGGAAAGGCACCCTGTGCCAACCCACCGGGAGTCCTGGAAGCCACGCCTCCGTGCAGACGAGGGAGGGCGACTGTGCTTGCGCCAGGGCAGCAGGTGACAGGGAGAGGGACAGCCCGGGGGCCCGGGCGCAGCCTGGCCTGGCCTCACATGGTCCTTTAGGACTCCTTCCCCCTGTGGCTCTGACCTCTTTGGGCCCTGGACAACACACGGATGGAGCTTGCCATAGGAAAGTGCCAGAAGGGGCCGCTCCCCTCAGGCCAACCTCAGCCAGAGGGCAGAGCCCCCCCTCCCAATTTGTTCTCGGAGGAGTTAGGGGGAGGGGCTGGGTCCAGTCCCATCTGTTGGCGGGGACAAGGACACTGAGCAGGAGCCAGGGAGACCGTGCGGGACACAAGGACTAACCGTCACCCTCACAGGGACACATGTGGCAGCCAAAGCCAAGGTCATGCCCGTGGAGGAGGCTTCCTCCAACACGCCCTCCTCCCTCTGAGTGCCCTCCCCCGGCCGCACCTGCTCTCTCCTCTTCCTTCCTCCTGGCCCGGATCTCTCCCTGCTTTGGCCCCGGGATTCTTGACCTTGGGAAGGAGCTTAGCATTGAGCAAGGCTGGGCTGCCTCCCATTCGCCCTCCCACTGCCCCTCTCTGGGCAATGTTGAGTTTCTCGAACCCCGGGGGGATTTCACAGGGCACTGTTCGGGGGCAATGTGTGGGGGGGTGCTGCAAGGTCGGGGGGAGGGGCAGGGATGTCCAGGAGCCACGTGGGCCAGGTGAGCTGGGAGCTGAAGCCTATCCCCCACTCTCAGCTGCCAGCCAAGGTCTGGGCACTGTGGCTGGGGTCACCAGCGTCCTGGCCAGCGTGTTAGAGCACACTCGGAGTAAAAAAGCCTGGGCTCCGGCCAGCAGCCTGGTGCCCACAGGTCCGCCGGAGGCCAGGAAGCTCCCCAGCATCATGGAGGCTGGTAAGATCGCTTACAACTGTGGAAGCACCGCCCAGGGCAGCAGGAAGAACATCCGGGCCTTTCGGGTGGCCAGAACCCACCCGCATCGGCCACGGGCCAGGTGTCAGCCAGAGCGAGCAAGCAGGTGCAGAAGGTCCTCGAGGGCACGGCGCTGGCCACGTCCAGAACCACTCACAGGCGGGGGACAGTGGCCATCATGCCCCTTTGCCACTCTCTCACAGGACTGGGAGGAACTGCAGGACGGGGCAAGGGCAGAGTCTGCGAAGAGCTGAGGGCCATGGCGTCGCAGCTGGAGGAGGAGCTGACCACGCTCAGCCGGGTCTGCGGGAGCCAGCAGCAGGAGAGGCTGTGCTGTCCCTCTGGGTGTGCCCTGGGATTGGCTGGGGAGGTGTTGACTGGGTCATGGCTTGGCAGGAGGGGTTAAAGGAGTGTGTGTGCGCCCGTGCACTATGCGTGTGTGGGGGTGTGTGAAGTCTGCATGGATGTTCCTGGATGGCTGGGGGCCTGCAGCTCCAGACAGGATCAGGTTCACCCAGGCAGGACAGGTGATGTTTTCTGCTTTGCCCAGGAGGTACCTCAAGGTCCTGGGAAGAAGCTGTCCCCAGCTTTACAGAAACGGACACAGAGCCAACAGGGGTGTAAGAGGAGCCAGCAGGGGTGTAAGACTGCGCCGTGTCCCCTGGTGCCTGTTCATGGGCTGACAACCGGAGCCCGCAGGCGGCCCTATTTGGAGATGGTGCCTTGGGGAGGTGGTCAGGGTTGAATGAGCTCGTGGCGGGGAGGGGTCCTGGTCAGAAGGGACCGAGGGAGGAAATGAGAGCGGCCCCGGCCCTGCCAGCCCACGGCGCCCAAAGGAAAGTCAGGAAGGAAGCGGCCCCCGCCCCGGAACCGAGGGGGCCAGCCCCTTGATCCGGGACTCCTGGCCTGGGAGAGCGTGAGGGTCACCGAAGGGCCCGTTGGAGGCAGCTGCCCAGGGCGACGGAGACAGGGTGGCCGTCTCGATGCCAAGTGTCTGAGTCTCCGCCAGCCGTAACAGCCTCTCTCAGACCGGGAGAGCCCCCAGAAAGGCGCTGCTCCCACTTGCAGGGGCCGGGGGAGGTTGCGCAGGGGGCGTCAGCCCCGCCGGCCGGCTCCTTCTGTGCCCGCCTGGCTGGCCAGGGCTTGCTCTCCGCCCCGGAAACAGCTCCCATTCGCTGCCTCCTCGTACTGCGGCTGGCGGGGGAGTGGGATGGGACACGGGCCCCCAGGTGAGGGTGCTCAGCCCCTTCTGGGGGTCCACCAGCCACTGGGCCCTGTCACCTCCCCAGGGTCCTCCTCTTATTGCTGTCACACTGATGATGAGGGCTCAACTCAAGAGTGTGCGGGGCCAGGACCCACCAGCCACGCAGGCCCCCGGTGCCAGGCTCCCGATCTCAGAGCCGGGCCGGTGACGGACAGGCTGGTGACCCTGTCTGGGCGGGGCTGTCCCCTCCCCTGCCAGGCTGAGCCTGAGCACCTGCAGCTGTCCTCTGATGGACATTCGTGGATTTTAAAGTGATTGATTATTTTTACATGTTAACGCGTGCGTAGTAGAGCAGTGTGTTTGGGTTTTTTACAGAGGCTTTCACAGAAAGGCCTCCAGGGGCATCTACAGAGAGCCATGGAGACCCCGCCTCAGCCTGCGCGGGGAGTCCCCATGCTGAGAGACCAGGCAAGGGCCCCAGGGTAGGGGGACAAGCAACGCAAGCAGAGCAGGTGCCTGGACACCTGGCAGCCGGCAAGTCCCCGTGGGCCCTTGGCCTTGGAAGGGACGAGTCCACCTAAGGGGCATTGTCAGCCTTCCGTGGAGGGTCCAAGGGCCGCCCTGCCCCCAGTACCTCCTCATTGCCCCACACTCACTCCCGGGGCTGCTGGAGTCCCCGTCACTGGCCTGGACGCCTCACGTAGTTCTGTGCTGCAAGGCCGCCCGCCTGCCCGCCCGCCCCCAGCAAGAGCCAGCAAGTGGACAGGAGGCCCCTGGGGCAAGGCCAATCGTGTCTTCTCTTCCATGTCAGCTCATCTCCTGGCTGCGTCTGTGTGCCGTCTCCCTCCCGCCCCGGCAGTAAGTGCTGGTCCAGCGCCAGGTTTGCGGACAGAAGCGAGGACGTCACCTGCTGGCCGGATTCCAGCTGGAAGCCCCTCTGCCTCCCCCACCCCCACGTCCACATCCTGTCTGAGCTCCCTTGGGACCTGGTGACCTTGAGAGGCCCTCTGTGTTGCCCGATCGCCTCTCTGAACTTTTTTTTTTCCTTTTCTGTGCTTTAGCTGCTGTTTTGAAAGTAGTGCCCAGGTGTAACATACACTTTATAGCTGTCTGTCTGTCTATCTGTATGTACATATACATGTATATATAGAGATATATCTGAAAGGCAGAGTTACGGAGAGAAGGAGATACAGAAAGGAAGGGGGGGGAGCGAAAGAGAGAGACTGAGACTGCATTCACTGGTTCACTCCTCAAATGGCCTCAATGGCCTGGGCAGGGCCAGGCCAAAGCCAGGAGCCAGGAGCTTCATCCAGGTCTCCCACATGGGAGCAGGGCCCCAGCACTTGGACCATCTTCTGCTGCTTTCCCAGGCCATAGCAGAGAGTGGGATCGGAAGTGGAGCAGGCAGGACTCGAACCAGCACCCATGTGGGATGCTGGCACGGCAGGCGGCGGCTTTACCTGCTACGCCACAATTCCAGGCCCCTGCCTACAATTTTTCTAAATTCAGAAAATTTGAAACATGAAAAATGAAACATGGGGCAGAGAAATTGCACGAGGCGAGGTGACAGCTGCTGGAGCTCACACAGGACTTCCTCGCCGTGCCTTCTTGCTTTGGGTGTTGCCGTTAGCATGTGCGCCAGGTGCCCGCCCGGGCTGCGGTCGTAAGTGGGTGTGTGCAACCCCCGGAGGTTTCTCTCCGCCTCCCGATCCCCTCCCAGGCCCACAGGTCCCTGACTTCCATCCCGCTCCCCCGCTGTGTGCCGTGCCCACTCCACGCTTTGCTTCTTTTCACCGGCACTGCTTCTTAGCTTGCGAAATATTCTCTTGATTGTAGGCACGCTCTTTCAATGAGCCGGAGAATGGTCAGCCGGCAGCTGTCGCACATCAGCTCGGAGGGCTTCTATAGGAAGAGGGGTTTGTGTAGCGGTGCTGGGGCGTCAGGGACGCCTGGACCCAGAGGATGAAGCTTCTGCTCCGCTTCCTGCTGATGCCCCACCTGGGAGACTCGCGGAGCTCCCGCTCCTGGCGTCAGCCTGGCCCAAGCCCCAGCTGTTGCAGCCGTTTGGAGAGTGAACTACTGGAACGAAAGATCTCTCTCTCTCTCTCTCTCTCTCTCTGACTCTGCCTTTCAAATAATTAAATCTTAAAAAGCAAAAAGATTTACTTCTTTATTTGAAAGACACAGAGAGATCTTCCTTGTAGTGACTCACTCCCCAGATGGCCTCAACAGCTGGGGTTAGGCCAGGCCGAAGCCAAGAGCCTGGAGCTCCATCCAGGTCTCCCAGGCAGGCGGCAGGGGCCCAAGGATTCAGGCCACCTTCGCTGCCTTCCCGGGCGCGCGAGCAGGGAGCTGGGAGCTGGACAGAAGCAGAGCAGCCGAGACAAAAGCCTGCGCTCATGGGACTCCAGCATCACAGGCAGTGGTGAGCCCGCTGTGCCACGGCCCCGGCCCCCAGAAAGCATTTAAAAATAAGAAGTCCTCCAGAATGTCCCGGGGCTTCGTCCGCCTGTCCATCCGGCAGACAGACTCTCACCACGTGCCAGCAGGGGGCAGAAGCCTGGGGCGCACCCTGAGTGCCTGGGCTGGTCCCTCGCATCTGCCTGCTGTGCTGGCTGAATGGGCCACCGTTTGGAGGAAGCAGAGGAGGAGCCTCCACTGGGCCTTCAGCAGGTTCCCCGACCCCCGGAGCTCTGAGCCCTCCTGCCGCCTCGTCTCCCCCTCCTGGGCCCTGTGCTTCTACGAGATTCCACCCGGGAGGCCGCCCGTGGCCAAGTGCGTGAGTCTCTGCCACCCACCGGGGAGCCCTGGGACTGAGGTCTGGGCTCCTGGTGCTGGGGGGGCTGAGCCAGCAGTTGGGGGATCTCGGGGAGTCTGTCTCTCTGCCATTCAAATCAGCGAAGATTTACACACACACACACACACACACACACACGCATGTGCACACATGCACGGCTCTGGCTGTCACTGTAGCAAACGCATGCTCCCTTCACCTGTTAACTGTCAGAATGAGCTGACTGTGTGGCTGATCCTGTGGCTGGTCTCGTGGCTTCTCCAGCTAACAGAGAACAAGACAAGAAGCGGTTACCACGAGACCCAACGGAGGTGACACGCGTGGGCTTCTGTGTCGTTCACGAAACAGCGTTGATTCCACACGGCAGTGCTTTGTTTTCCAGGAGGCTTCTTGGGCTTGCTGCGCGTGAGTAAAGTGTGTTCTTACAACCAGCGGCGAAAGCGTGGCCCTTGTTCCTACTGAATCCCTGCAGAGGGAAAACACGGTGCATATTTTGGTTTGTCGTGGCTCTTGGCAACTGCAGATCTGTCCTCTGCAACAGAGACAGGCTGAGACACTGGCACGGTTAACAGAACGCCCGATGTGGCAGCTTCCAGCCTCTCGGTGGGCAATGAAAAGTCACTCCCTCGCAGATCTCGAAAATCCCAAAGATGAGGTACCCTAGTTGAAAAAAAAAAAATGTCAGCCTGTCTTGGGTAGGCTGCTAACACTGGAGGTTTTCTGCATTTGAGATCGCTCCATGGTAGCACAGAGAGCCGGCCGGCCGGTCTCCCTCAGGCTGTAACTCTGTTCGTTGCTGTTAAGATAAAGCTCAGCAGTTTGCACCCACGGACACACAAAGGACAGGATCCTGTGTGGGTAGTAGTTTACAGTTAATTCGCATAGTACAACTCATTAAGGACAGAGGTCCTGCATGGGGAGCAGGTGCACAGTGACTCCTGTTGTTGATCTAACAATCGACACTCTTATTTATGACATCAGTCATCACCCAAGGCTCTTGCCATGAGCTGCCAAGGCCACGGAGGCCTTTTGAATCCCCAAACTCTATTTAGTATAGAGTTGATCTTCTGTTTATAAAGATAATTAAAAATGAATCTTAATGAAGAATGGGATGGGAGAGGAGTAGGAGGTGGGATAGTTTGGGGGTTGGAGGACGGGAATGGGGGGAAAACCAAGCAGCCAGGACCAAGTGAGTCCGGGCAGCGTGGGGCCAGCAGGGCTGCAGGATGAGCGAGGGCGGTGGCTTTGACGAAGTGACAAGGGTGGGAGGCTGGAGGCGCCGCGCCCGAGCCGGAGGCTGAGAGCCCAGCAGGAAGGTTCTTGGGCACGGTCACCTGACAGCAGCTGTCACCAGGCTGCCCGAGCTGCGGCTTCCACCGTGGGCCCAGGGTGGCCGTTTCAGTAGACCGGGAGGCTGGCGATCTGGAATCCAGACACACAGGCCCCGGGCCGGGGTGGCCAGGGTGGCCGGGCCCCAGGGGGCTCGTTATGAGAAAGAGGCGAGGGTTGGGCTGAGAATGGTGACTCGGAATCTAAAGTATGAAATGCCCGATGGGGCATTTTCTTCTTCCCTCTTTTTTTTTTTTTTTAAAGAGAGGTTGATTTATTTACTTGAAAGAGTTACAAAGATAGAGGGAAGGCGGGAGAGAGAGAGAGCACACGCGCGCGCAAGCTTTCATCTGCTGGTTCACTCCCTGACATGCCCGTGACAGCTACAGCTGAGCCAGGTGGAAGCCAGGAGCCAGGAGCTTCATCGGGGTCTCCCATGTGAGTGGCGGGGGCCCAGGCACTTGGGCCATCTTCTACTGCTTTCCCCGGGTGCACTAGCGGGGAGCTGGGTCAGAAGTGGAGCAGCAGGGACGTGAACCAGTGCCTACGTGGGATTCTGGCGGCGCAGACGGTGGCTTCCCCCGCTACGCCACAACGCCAGCCCCATCATGGTGTATTTTCCAAAGAGTCTGGACACTGTCACCCGAGGCTGGCTGGCTTGTCGGAGAACAGTGGCGGCTGCCTGGGACACAGTGCGGGAGGCAGAGTGGTCACTCGTGGGCAGCCCACGGTGTTGTTCAGCCACGGTGGCTGTTTGGGAAACACTGAGCCACGTGATCCGATCATCCAAACATTACTCTGCGACTTCTATCACCATTAGATGCAGCCACCCGTAGCAGGGTAAGCCTCTGCCTGCGACGCCAGAGTCCCATATGTGCCCCTGTTCAAAGTCCCAGCTGCTCCAGCTCCCTGCGAAGGCGCATGGGAGGGCAGTGAAGATGGCCCAAGTTCTCAGGCCGCTGCACCCAGATGGGAGACCTGGAAGAAGCTCCTGGCTCCTGGCTTCCATCTGGCATAGCCCCGGCCATTGCAGCCACTCGGGGAGTGAAGCAGTAGATGGAAAATGTCTTTCTTGGCCGGGCACCGTGGCTCACTAGGCTAATCCTCCGCCTTGTGGCGCCAGCACACCGGGTTCTAGTCCCGGTCGAGGCGCCGGATTCTGTCCCGGTTGCCCCTCTTCCAGGCCAGCTCTCTGCTGTGGCCCGGGAGTGCAGTGGAGGATGGCCCAAGTGCTTGGGCCCTGCACCCATGGGAGACCAGGTGGGGGTACTTGGCTCCTGGCTTTGGATGGGCGCAGCTGCTGCCATTGCAGCCACCTGGGGAGTGAACCAGCGGATGGAACACCTTTCTCTCTGCTTCTCCCTCTGTGTAACTCTGACTTTCAAATAAATAAATAAATCTTTAAAAAACAAAACAACGCAAGAATAATTTCCGACACACAGGCAGTTTGGACGATGCAGTCACACCTGCACATACGGACACTGACAAGTAGACCTGCTGTCCCCCTGGCCCGTGCGGCCCCCGAGGACTTTAGCTAAGTGGCTTTGCAGGGCGTCTGGACGGGCGACAGGCTGCCTCCTCTGAGCTGCACGCGTGCTCACGTTGTCTGTTTTCTCACACCCTTCCATGCCCATACACATCTTACAATCAGCCTGTCCGTTTAACAGGCACGCACACGGGGACGTCCATTAGGATTTTATCAGCTCTGTAGACACCGTGGAAGGAGCTGCATCTGGGATGGTTGGGTCCGTGGCATGTCTCCCCTCCCGTGGAGTCCTGTTCTGTAGTTGCGCCGACTTGACTGTCTTTCGCTGGTTGCAGTTTAGGTGTCGGAGAGCTCTGGTGTCCCTCCAAGGAGCTTCTTTCTCTGGCGGCTTCGTGTCTAGTGTGAGGGATGCAGTTGATTTCTGTGCGTTGACACTGTTTGCAGTGACACAGGAAAGTCACCATCGACTCTGGTCGCTCGCTGGAGACTTGCGTGGATTTTCTACAAATCCAGTTACATAATCTGCAAACCAGTCCCGTGATCGGACGCTGTCACCGGCTACCTGCGCTCCAGCCAGATCAGCTGCCCAGCCCCACCCCCGCTGCAAGGGGGCTGGAACACCAAGGAAGTGAAGGAGAGACGCTTGGAATCTTTTCTGTTCCAGAACGAGATCCCCAGCAGCCGGAGAGAGACTACCAGCAGCCCAGGGTTCGACATCGTGCCCAAACACTCAGGGACAGCCAGAGACAAAGGGCGGGGTGGGCGCAGAGGGACTGCTTGTCCTGCCCTCGAACCAGACTCCCTGGGGCTCCCAGAAACCCGAGGGGAGCTGGGCGCCCTGCTCTGCTGGAGGCTGACAGCTGGTCCGGCTCCCCTTTGAAAGGAGCATGGCTTTTGTTTATATTTAGAGAGAGAGAGAGTTGATTGTGGGCGGTCAAAGGGTTTGATGGGGGGACACTTGGTGTCTTTAACCACTGAACACTTGCCCCCACTGGGAGGCGCTCCTGGCTTTGCAGCTCCTGGTGGGATGGCGCGATCGGCCCAGGCCACGAAACCGGAAACTCACTGTGGACTCTCCCGCTACGGGATGTGCCGAACCAGAGTCCAGATCACACGGTCCCGATCCGTCTCAAGTCCGTGTGGGCGTGATGGTGGCAGCGCCATCCTGTTTCCAAAGCCAACAACCCAGGAGGACCCGATCCCGCAGCGTGTCCTGGACCGGTGACACAGGTGCTGTGGGTGCTGCAGCCCGAGGCTGGGGCCCAGCGGTTTTAGGGTGACTTTGGGCGTTGTTCCTGGGTGTGAACTCGTTTCTTCTCCCCTCAAAAGTCTCCAGAATACCGAATCCTCTTCAGTACGTTGCTTTCCCTTGTGAGCTGGTTTGAGTTCATTTATGTTGCTTGTACTTGGGAGCGTGACTGGCTCACGTCTCTGAAAGTGCTTCAGGCACGGCTGGTTCCAGGCGCCCACCCCATGGTGTTAGGGCTCTCCCCAGCTCTCCCGCTCAGGGCTGCCATTCCTAGGCATGGCTTTCAGACACAGTAGGAAAGACGGTCCCCAGGGATCTAGATCTGCGTTGTCCTTACAGCCAGCAGCTCCCTTGAGGGGGGCACGCATCTCCCCCAGTCCCCCTGCAAAGCCCCCGCAGTGGATTCCCACCAACCCAACTCAGGTCGCTGCCCGAATATGGTGTAGAAGCCCAAATGAGTCCTGGGAGTGGTAGTGCCTCGGGGATCTTTTCCAGATAGCCGGAGCAATGCCTAACAGTTCAGTTACCAAGTGGTCACGTCCAAGATGGGGAGTGAGCCTGGCTGAGCCTGAGCTGGGCGCCCACCTCCGGCCCAGGAGGTCAGGCCTGGGCAGAGCCACAGTCCTGGGGAGAAAAAGGTTGGATAAAGGCTAGAGACAGCGAGCATGCTCCCGCCCCAATGCCTGACATCGCCAGTCTGGCAGGCTTGTGTCGCTGATGAAGGCAGACTGGCAGGGGCCCAGGGGGGCCCGGAGACAGCCGGTTCAGGACGCCAGAGTGCTCCGGCGTGCAGGAGCCAGGCCGGGATGCGACAGGCGAGGAGGGAGCAGAGAGGGTTGATTGAGTTGCCGCTGTCTTCCTCGCCCTCTTCCTTTATCGCCACCTGTGCTGAAGGGTGAATTCTGGCCAGCCAGGACTCAACCTGAGCCACGCAGCCCAGTTCCTGGCTGGCATTGACCTTGACCAAGGCTGGAGACAAGGCGGGGAGTGTCCCCCTGTCCCCGAGGGTCTTAGCAGGTGTGCCGGGGCCCTGTGCTCCAAGCTGTCAGCCCTGTTTAGTGATAGGAGTGACAATTTGCTGTCCCCCAGGCCCCACCGATTTTGGACTGGGAGCCCATCAGAGCAATAGGGCGCCCCCTGGGGAGGAGAGCAGCAGAGCCGGAGGCGGCCCCTCGGCCCCTGCACGCGCTCTCCCCCACTCCCCCTGCAGGGGGCGCACAGGAGACTGAGATGGAACAGGAAGTGTGGCGGCTGGGGCCACAGGCACGCAAGTGTCAGGTGTGGCAGACGCGAGGACATCTGCACATTCCCAGTTACGGAGGAAGTTCTTCTAAGCTTTCAGACCATTCAGAAATCGTCCCAGAAGTCAAAACACACACACACTCACACACACACACACACTCACACACACGGAAGCAAACACAACACCAGCAACACATCTTGATCTCAACAAGAGAAAATCGCAGCTCGCCCTCATTTAGAACTCGAAGAGGAACACACTGCGTAAAAACTGGATAATGTAAATCTAGAACATAGAGGGAGAACCAGCAATGATTGCTATTTCCATAGGACATGGGGATAATTCAATGTATGCAAATTTATGCACGTAATAGACTACACTCCTGGCATAAATAAAAAAGAAAATTATGATTCTCTCATTAGTCTTGACATTCAGCACTTAATCCTAATACAAATGGCTAAGCACGCGGCCTTACCATAAAGGGGAGAAGCTTCTGGAAACCCACGGCCCACAGGGAAACACCCGTGTCCATTTCACAGTGCGGAATCGGCTAAGAATTCAAGCTAACTCAGTAGGGCATGGAGTCCACACGGGGAAAATAAGTATTGGAGAACCCGGGTGGGGGCGGGGAAGCAGTGGTACCTGGCCACAAGCTGTCACTGCGTGACAATCGCATTGGTCACGCGCAGGAAGAATGCTAAACGTGAACACGATTTCGGGGAGCCACAGTCCGGAAATCCCGCGACAGGACGCTGTGCACACAGCCCCACGGCCATTTACTGCACCGAAGAAATAAATGCTGGCAAGAAACCGAGGGGGACAGCAAATCTTACATGAAAGCCCTGGGGGCCAGGTCGGACAATGGGGGGGGGTGCGGCTCTCAAAAAGTCCAGGAAAACGGAGTCCCCAGAGCAGCGGCCTGGGTGAGGTTTTGCATGACACGCGGGCATCCTTGGTTTCTTAGGGCTGGATCCGGGGCCTTGCTCGGGGCTCGGATCTGCAGAGGCTCCCGCGGCCACTGTGGAGGCCCTCGGCAGCCCTGGCGCCCGGCGACTGTGGGAGGGCGCGCACCCCGGCTCCCTGGCTCCCCTACTCCCCGGCTCGGACCCTTGGCCGAGAGGCCGCTCCCGCTGGCTCACGATGGCCACACAAGGGACACACGAGAATAAAAAGCACATGGCCACTTTCAAAACTCTCTCTCAGCAAGCCGAAGCCTGTGGTGAGCCCCTTGCTGGGTGCCCAGACCAGCGACACGGGAATCCTACGCGGAATCCTACAAGCAGAATCTGCTTCTCTCCCCGCTCAGTCCAGAAACATCCCTTCCGGGCCGTCCTCCAGCCTTTCCCGAGCCGTCAGAGCGGCCAGGCCAGCCTGCAGGGCCCGGCCCAGCGCCTGCGCGCGCTCCCTGCGGACTGCAGACGGCCACTGCCTCGCCTGGGCTGCCGCCCGGGGTCCCAGCCACAGACCCCGCCCTAGGGTTCCACGGCACCATGCGGACACCAAGCTGTTACCAGACCTTCCAGGAAAAAAAGAAAAAAAAAATGGGAGGGAGGCAGGTGCATCTCCCCTCGGCCTGAATCCCCTCCCGCAGCAGCTGCTGGGGCTGGAGGCAGCGTTTTGGCAACAGAAGCAAATGGGCAGCAAGAGAACCAGGGGCGGCGGCTGGCGCCTGTGCTGACGTCTCTGCAGCGCGAGGCTTGGCGAGGGATGAACTTGGCTGAGCTTAGGCTGTGGCGTGTGCGGGGTCCGGCGCGCCCGAGGCACCGGAGCTCCGGGGACCTTTGCGCCTACCCGACAGCCACTCCGGCTCTGGCTTCGCAGCTGTGGCCCCGAGCAGTGCTGCAAAGAGGCTGAGCTTTGAGGTCACAGCTTGGGCTCTGGCCGGTGCTGGGGTCCCTGGAGGTGGCCAAGGAACCAAGGACGTTTGCTGTCTTAGTCCGCTCTCTGCAGCCACATCCGAAAGCCGCAGACCCAGTAATTTAGAACAAGCAGAGAGGGGCCGGCACTGTGGCGCAGTGGGCCGAGCCTCGGCTCAGAGCCAGCCTCCGGCTTCCAGCGAGGGCCCTCTGGCTGCGCCCTCACACAGCACAGCGAGCCAGTGCCCACGTCCTAGCTTGAGGCTCTCTCCAATGGCATCCACGACCTCATCTAATCCCGATCGCCTCTGTCCAGCGATGAATTTGGGGGCTACTTCCAGGAGTTCTTGGGAGGGGGCCGTCTCCACTGGCCGAGGAATGGGACGGGGGCTGAGCCGGCTCACCCAGCAGGAGAGTGAACTCCGACAGGCTCAGGGAGGGGCCTGTGTTGCTGACCCAGAGAGCACGGAGGTGCCACCTTGGTCTTCACCAAGAAGCAGGGGCGGGGCTGGGTGGGGGACTGTTCGGCAGGGAAACACAGACTTGCACGATGACTGCTGGGCTGTCTCCCACTCGCGACTTCCACCGGCTCCCTCCTGCTCTTCTGCCGTTCTTTCTATCAAAGCGCTGCCCCAGGGTTCAGACGCCCCCACCCGCCCACGCGCGGTACTCACCGTAGCCTGGGCGCTGGGGCAGGGCAGGGCTGGGCACACAGCAGGTGCGCTATTAAGCTGTGTCGAATGTCACCAGTGAGGGCTTACGGAATAGGGCCCACAGGTCTGGTGAATTGGGAGAGGATTTTTACTTGGAAGACACTATAGATTTCTAGACTCTCCTATTTAGATAAATGAACTCTGTAGCAGTCAAACCAGAAACAAGAAAACTATTTCCAGAGAATAAAGGAGAAGTAAAAAAACAATCAGCTTTACTTTTCTAGATGAGCTGGAGGTAGGGTTCTCCCCGCAGACCCGGGAGAGGTTAGCTGAGAGTGAAGGCTCCCCCATTCATTCATCCATTCATCCATGTGTTCATCAGAACTGTAATCAAGTGAGACCCCGCCCAGGCTGCGAATCCCTGAAGTGGCTCCAAACTGGTGTGGGTGTTGGAATTAGCTGGAGGGGAGCCTGGCTGGTCCTGAGGGCTCTCACACCTGCTGATGGGCCCCGGGCAGCTTGCCCTCGTGTGACCCCGGAGACCCTGGCACGCACTCCCCTGTGGCGCCCACCTCTCCCCTCGCCTGTCCTAGAACCCCAGCTCCATGTCCTGGGCTCTCACACCTGCTGATGGGCCCCGGGCAGCTTGCCCTCGTGTGACCCCGGAGACCCTGGCACGCACTCCCCTGTGGCGCCCCCCTCTCCCCTCGCCTGTCCTAGAACCCCGGCTCCGTGTCCTGGGCGGCGCTGGGGAGAGCATGGGGACAGACCCCAGAGCAGCCCTCACCTGTGGGGAGAGGCCCACAGCTGGGGAGAGCAGGCCAGGGCAGGGCAGGTGTGTGTGTGGGGGGTGGGCCTTGGTGACGGGGCCAGCACAGGGTGGGGAGGGGCTGCCACCTTCCCTACCCGCCTCCTTCCGCCCAGTGCTCCTTGGCACCTGCCTTGGCCGTGGTCTCTTTGAGGGCGCCCCTCACCTCCAGTCTGTGCTTGGCTATTCTGTCCACACTTTAGCCAAGCTCACCTGTGCAGGGCCCCGGAGTTGGACAGACACGGGCTGGGTGAGGACGGTGAGGACCGACTGCCCCTGCCCCATCATCCCTGGGGGCTCAGGTGCAGTCCCTATGGAGTCCCCAGCAGGGCAGAACCCAGTCCAGTGCTTAGCTCTTCCGCCCTCTTTAGTCACGCTGTTCCCACAGGACGCTGGTTGACAGGTGCAGAGCACTAGGCAACTCAGGTAGGAGACCTGCAAGGGGTCAGCACAGCTCCCGGGGACGCTGGAAGTGCGTGACATAGTCAAGGAGTTTGCGGCAGGTTTGCTGTGTCTGTGGAGGGGCTCTGGGCCCAGGGAGACTCGAGCCCAGGCAGGGCGAGTGCAGTCATTTTCCAAAGTGAATTATGTTTGTAACACAAACGAGAGTTATTTGCAAAGAGACCGTCCTCCATCACTGCTCCCCTCCCACCCTCTCTGGTCCCTGGGATCGCCCCCCCCCCCCCCAGTCTGTTGCACCCTGGGCCTCTTTCTGGCAGCACAGTGAATCATCATGGAAATGTGGATGCCCCCTAAACGTTCCAACACCAGGGAGCTGGTGACACCCAAAATATGCCATAGACCGCTCGGAGCGCTCACCGGCCGTTGTCAGCTCCGATAACCAGGTGCACGTGGGAACTATGTCATCAATGAAGACAGAAGAGTAAAACCTTCTCACCTTTCACCTAGCTGTGCAAACGCACCCCCACCCGGCAGCCTGTGTAGGAAAGACCCCGCAGGGAGGCGCGCGAGCTCCCATGCAGTCATCTCTGGGGCAGCTGCTGCATTTTCAAAGTTTTCTGTTTCATGAATCTTGTCTCCGGATGCAGCGAGGCTAGTAAATCCACCAGGAGTGAAATAAACCGGAGCGTTCAGCCAGGAGCTAAGATGCCTTAACAGACACCGACGTGGGCGTGCCCGGGGCCCCTTCGCAGTTCCAGTCCCAACTCCAGCTTCCTGCTGATGCTGGAGTGACGGCTCCGGTCACTGGGTCCCTCCCACCCACAGGGGCGGCCCAGGTTGAGTCCCTGGTTCCCAGCATCGGCCCTGGACCTGCCCCAGCCATTGTGGACATTTGGGGAGTGGACCAGCAGATGAGAGGTCTCTCTCTCTCTAATAAATAAAAATGGTTCACAAAAACTAAACAATTTTTTAAAGTTTTATTTAGTTTCGAAAAGCCGGGTGGGAGGCTACCTCTCAGTTGCTTGTTCATTCTCCAAATGTCCACAGCAGCTGGGGCAGGGGCGGGATGAAGCCCGGAAGGTGGAATTCTATCTGGGGCTCCCACATCGGGAGGGACCCAAGCACTTGAGCCATCACCTGCTGTCTTCCAGGGTGCGATGAGCAGGACGCTGGATCGGAGGCAGAGGGAGAATCCCACCAGGCGCTCTGCCACGGCGTCCGGTGTCCTGGGCGGCGGCTTTGCAAGCGCAGCACAAGGTCTTCCCAACAAACTCAGTTAGAAACCCTAGAAGTGCACGCGATGTCTGCTGGTCTTAATTTAGCTTCTTAAATGACTTTAAAGAATACGGAATCTCCTCCTTATTACTGAATGAAGCAACAATAGAATAAAACTGGTGTTTTATGATAAAGCATCCCGAAGTCTCCAATCCATCTGTCCACCCATCTATCCATCTGTCTATCGGCTCATCCATCCACCCATCCACCCACCCATCCGTCCGTCCACCCACTCACCTGCGCTCCCATCCATCCACCTATCCATCCACCCATCCATCCATCTACTCATCCATCCACCCATCCACCCACCCATCCGTCCGTCCACCCACTCACCTGCGCTCCCATCCATCCACCTATCCATCCACCCATCCATCCATCTACTCATCCATCCACCCATCCACCCACCCATCCGTCCGTCCACCCACCCACCCACCTGCGCTCCCATCCATCCATCCATCTACTCATCCATCCACCCATCCACCCACCCATCCGTCTGTCCACCCACTCACCTGCCCGCCCATCCATCCATCCATCCATCCATTCACTCATTCATCTACTCCTCCATCCATGGGACGTGGAGCGCCCGGGACTGGAACAGAACCAGCGCTCATGGGGCCGCGGTGGACCAGGCCGGGGTTCTCCACTTGGCAGTGCCTTACCGGAGCGCTCCCTGCACATTGGGCTCCGGAAAGGCAGTGGTAGGAAGGTTGGGTCTGCCTGGTTCTGTCCTGTGTGTCAGTGTCACACATGGCAAGGGTGTGAGCCATGAAGGGACAGAGGCTTGGGTGGACAGAGACCCGGGCATGGCCTGGATGGCCTGGCTAGTCTTCCTGGGGTCTCGGGGCAGGGTCCATGCCTAGGGCTTCAGGTAGGTCCCAAGGACTAAGCTTGGCATGAAGAACGCACGCGGGCCGGTACACCCGTGCAACTGAGAGGGGAGGACAAGGCATCCGCAGGGTTGCCTGTGGCTGCCAAGTGGGGTGAGGGGCTCCCGACTTCAAAACCTGGCTGCTCACGCCACCGATGGCATGGGAGATGCAGGCGAGGCGCAGGCTGCATCCAGGGTGAGTCTCTTGGAAAGAGGAACTTGGCGCAGGGGCGGGAGCCAGGCGGTGAGAGCGGAGAGAGAACCGGCGCTGGGAGACTCCATGCACGCTCCGCTGGCCCCTTTAAGAAAGTCGTCTTCTCTCCTTTGGGTTGCTGTCCCAGGACTGACCTAGGGAGCTGCAGCGTCCATCCGTGTGTCCAGCCCCCGACTTGCATGGTGGGATTAGTGCCCTCAGGAGGTCGCAGAGGGCCAGCCCGCCCCTCCCGCCACGGGAGAAGTAGGCAGAGGGTGCTAGGAGCCGACGAGTGAGCCCTCACCACAGGGGAGAAGCAGGCAGCAGCGAGTGTGGCTCACCCACTTGGTGGCCTTCTACTATGGCAGCCCACAGGGACTAAGGCGGGGACACAGGAGCGACTCAGCGGGAAGAGGGCTCAGGGCGAGCACGTGGCGGGGTGGTGGTGAGGAGCTGGAGAGGCCCGTTAGGGATCTCAGTCAGCAGCATACAGGCAGACAGGGCTGTCAAGTTCCTGACGTTTGCAGGGGAGTGTGGGAAAGGATGGCAGGCTCCAAGTGAGCCCTGGGGAACAAGATTTCAGAGACGTGGAGAAGAGGATCCCTGGACGGAGCGGAGGGGCAGCCCCTGGCGACACCAGGCTTCCAAGGTTAACACGCACTCGGGAGTCAGACTGCCTGGGTCTGGATCCTGGTGCCCGCGTCCTAGCTGTGCGACCCCGGGGAAGGAGTTTACTTAAACTTCAGCTCCTTCCCCCGACACAGGGCTAACGGTGGTTTGCTCTCTGCTAATTAGCCTGCTGCTGTTTCAAGCAGAGTGGTGTAATACGCAAGACGGGTTCAGAGGCAAAGGACTTTATTGCTCATGGCACGGCAGGCGACACGAGCCGGCACGTCCCAGGCGCCTGGACGGATGCTGTGCGTGCAGCAGGTCTGCCCAGCGACTGAGGGGCACTGAGCCTGGGGACTCCGCCTGTTCTGTAGCAGGGAGGAAGCAAGTTTGCTCTCGGTCCTGGAGGCACCTGCTGCAGACACAATGCCCAGAACTGACCGGGGCAAGAGTGGCTCAGGCGTGCCACGGCCCGCATACCCTGCAAGGTGGGGAGCAGGAGATGGGGGGGGGCGCCTGGGAAGATGCTGGCCTGGCAGAGCTGCGGGGACGAGTGCGTGGTGCGTGCATGGCAGGGCTGCCAGCCGCACTCTCCGAGTGCCTGCCGTTACGAGCAGGGTGCCGCGGTGGGCGAAGGCAGGGCTGGAAACCGCACAGCTTCACATCCAAAGTGGAGAAAAGTAACAGTGAGTGTCTACCGAATGCTTCTATGTGCCGGGCACTGGGGACAGACGGCACTCGGTGCCAGACTCCAGGGGCCTGGGTTCCAGGCCAGACACGGATACCACATCAAGTGTCAGGGCCGTGGGAAGCAGGAAGACTTGGAACTTGGAGCCCCCGGAGGTGTGACCAGAGGCACGCAGGACCGATCCAAAGGCTGGCTGCAGCGAGCACTCGGGCGGTGGGGTGCGGCCACGGAGAGGTGGAGTGGGAGACCGGCTTAGGAGGCAAGGCCTGAGGGGGCCGCGGCTGCTCGGGCCCTGAAAGGACCTGGAGAGAACCCGGCAGTCAGGTGGGGGAGAAGCCCCCGGCCAGGGCTGGAAGTGGGAGCCAGGCAGCAGCAGGGCGCAGGGCCAGGGGCTGGGGTCAGTGGGCAGAAGCTGGACAGGAAGAACGAAGTTGAGATCTTGAAAAAAATATCGGAAATGCATAGGATCCAAGCATGCCGAAATGCAAGGGTGCCACAGAAGGGAGAGGCAGCCCAGGCGAGGGGCGGGGCGGGGGCGGGCTCTTCCCTCAGAGCTGGGGAGAGGGCAGCAGCTCCTTAGGTTCACAGACGTGGCAGCCCCATTCCACGCCGGCCTCCACGTTCTCCATGGGACGGAGGCACAGGGCTCCCCCACGGCCCAGTGCAGGGGGGTGGAGCCCTCTGGAGCACTTAGAGACGTGGGCGTTGCTGGCAGAGAAGCCAGAGGAGCACGGACCGGGTACAGAAGCAGAGGGGAGAAAGGGGCCGGCAGGACCCATGGCCGCGGTAAAGGAGAACACGAGGGGCCCGGTGGCAGCAGGACAGGAAGTGCGACGTGGTGGGAAGGGGCAGGCACCTCGCAGACAGAGCCAAGCCTGCCCAGGGCCCCGGCGAGGCAGCAGTGGAGTCGGGGCCGCCGCAGGAGGAGGAGGAGGAGGAGGAGGAGGAGGAGGAGGAGGAGGAGCGGCCAGAGCCTGCAGCCGCACTGGCACCAAGCAGCTTCGCGCAGGCCGGAGCAGCCGGGGCAGCCGCCGCAGCCCAGACCGCGCTCGCCCCGAGCAGGTGGCGCCAGCTCCCTCTTCTCTGGAGCCCTCGCGGGTTTTGCACCCCAGGCAGGGGGGTGTGGGGGGCGGAGCAGCAACACACACAGGCCAGAGGTGGTGTTTCTCTCTTTTATTTAAAAACAGTGCTTCATTACCATTGGCAAAGGCTGGGCCAGTACCCCTCCTCTGCTTAGAGTTTATAAAAGCCAGCAACATGATCAATAATTTATACACATGGAGAGTAATACAAAAAAATAAGGAATAAAAGCTAAGATCTAACTACTCCGACCTTCACAATTCCAGCTACTTGATAATAATAGGAGTAACCCAATGAATACTGTACGGTCTGACGGCTACTATACAATTATGATCTTAACGAGAAGGGAGGGGTCGCGGCCCAGAAAGCCCTGCGCGCTTCTCGGGGGTTAGCAGGGAAACAGGACCCTGGGCGAGCAGCTCGGGTGTCCCAGGGCGTGATTCTGGGGGCGCACGGGGAAGGGCAGCGGAGTGGCTGTCAACTGCGCGAGCATCCCTCGGGGAGGCCCCCGGCCCCGCCGTACCTGTTCGCCTTGGCAAGACCGCGTGGCGCGTGTGGGGATGGGCCCGCCCCCGCCCCCGCCGTGGGGAGCGGAGGAGAGGTTCTGTGGCATTGGGAGCCTGGCAAAGATCTGGGCTGAAAAGTTCAGAGACTCGGGCAGGTCCGCTCCGCCGTGCTCTCCGCACGCAGCCCGGCTTGTCCAGCTACTCACAAGCAGGATCGTAACACAAGAAAAAACGGTTCCTGTCCCTTGGGGAAAAAGAGGGTCACGTCATCACTCGCTATGTACTACAGCCCGCAGGGGCTGCCCCACAAGCACGCACACACAATACTGTGAACAGAAACACGGGACCGCTGGGCGGCGAGGCTCGCTGCGCCCCGCACGGAGCTTAAAACACTCAGCAGCCCCGGAAAAACCAAACAAAAAAATTCACTTAAAACTTCAAAAACGTGTGCACCCCTGGGGCTCTGGGGAGGGCGGCAGGGGTGGGGGGGGACCCCTGTTCCCTTTCTGCCTCCAGGTGAGCGGAGCCCTCGGTGCTGCACCAGCCGGACAGGACCGCGTCCCCAGGCCGCCCGTCTCCTTAAAGGCAAGGCCTGTGTGTGGCTGCTGGGTGCTTGTCTCAGTTACCGCGCCCTGCCAACCAGTACGACCATGGCTGCAGTGATCTACCGTTTTCCTGAGTAAACTGTACCTGGCTACAGCTGCGGTAACGTGGACAAGGGCACGGCCGCCCCAGCCAAGCGCCCAGCTCCGGGAGCTCGCGCCCCCCCGGCGCCTCAGGCCTGGTGCATGGGAGCGGGAGGCTGACGACGGGCCGGAGCCTGGTCCGGGTGGAAGCTTTCTTTGCAAAGCAGGGTGCCAGGGACCCTCCCCCACTCACCCTCTTGGGGGGCAGCTGCTGGCTGAGGACACCCAGAGCCTGCTGGGAAGGGCCCTGTTTCCCGTCCAGCCCCCGATGGCTCCTGCCCGGGCGGTCAGCGAAGCAAGCGTGGAGGAGGTGCATGGGGCAGGCAGAGGGCTGGAGGCGGCTTTCGAAGGAACATTTCCCCCAAATAGATAGTGTTGCATGTCACAGAGAATCAAGTTCACTGGTGTATACTACAAATGGTCAAACATTCTCAAGAGCATGACAAAATAAAAATACACAAATTTACGTCTGATGGTCACCTTGCCCACTAATTGTTTCCTATCTTAAAACAGTGCAAACTCTGAAAACACCATGACCTCTCCTCGCCCCTCCCCCTTCCTCCTGGTCGGGCGGGAAGTCTGCAGTTCGGCCACGGGACCGTGCTGCAGAGAGCCGCCAGGTGGGGGAGCCTCCCTCACCGCCCAGTGCCTTTCAGACGCCCCTGGGCGCTCTGGCATCTCCCCGGGACTGCTTTCGCCCGTTCTCTGGAAGCTTCGTGACTATTATGGGGTGGTGATCAGCCTGCTCAGCTGCTACATCTCTGGGAGAGCGTCAGCTAAGCTAAGAGCGGTTCAGCCCTGAGGAGTCCCGAGCTGCAGGGCAGCTGCACGCGCCAGCTCTCCTCCGGTCCCCGAAGCTGGCAGCTGAGCCCGTCTACTTCTTTCTCAAGGAAGAAAACCATGTTGATTGAATTCAGCTAGTGGCTGCTGAAGGATGACGGCGATAGCAGTTTCTGTTAGAGCCCAGAGCCGCAACAGTGATGAACCACAGCGGCAGATCCCGGTTCATCGAGGGTGGAACTGAGCAACTCTAGGGATTCTGGAGACCTGCAGGCTCTCCGGGCTGAGAGAGAATTCAGACAAGGAAGCCGGCCTCTGGGGGGAGCCGCTTCACACGGGAAGTCCAGGCCACCCACAGCAGTGAAGCTGAGGACATCGCCGTGCCCTGGGACCCAGCTCGGCGAGCTTTCTGGGACCGCCAGCCAGCATCCTCCAAAGCGCTGAGCTGAGCTCACGCCCAGCTGTCTGGCTGCTTCCTAACTCGACAGAAGAGCCAGCAGCACGCACGCACTGCAGCTCGGGCCTGGGCAGAGCTCACGTTCGGACTCTGGCGGTTCAAAAGTGGAGGCGGGAGAGGAGGGGGCGGCGGCGGCGGCGGCCGACAGGTGAAATCTAAACGCTTATGAGGGCCCCGACTGGTCTGAGCACTGACAACCCAAGTCCCCTGCGCAACAAGCAGACGCGCACTTCACCTTGCTAAGGGAAGGAGCTGGAGGAGGCCGCATTGCACAGTGCACTGGACGTGGAGCAGAGCCTCCTGGGAACAGAGCTTGCCTGTGGGGCCTCAGCCAGGACCAGCTGAGCTGAAGTGCACACGAGGGAGCTCACGCTCCGGCCGCCTCTTGCACAGGGCGTGGAGCTGCCTCCCCTACCTCCCCGTTATCCTTACCTCTTTCTCGGAAAGAGGAGAGGCTGTCTCACACGCACCCCCATTCTCCCACTACGCACACAGCCATGGAAAACCGGGCCTCGCCGCCACGGGGTACGTGGGAATGGCCCACACCTCTGTTTCCTTGTCAGTACAAGCTCTCCCTTGAAATCAAAGGAAGAGGGGCTCCTCCTCGCCCCCAGCCCCCAGATCTGTGACCTATCCCCCTCCTCTAACTAAAATATTTTTATGTGCAACAGAAATGGGCTGCACAGCAACAAACCCGACGTGGGCTTGAGGGAGGGACGCCCTCAAGGGGCAGCGGGGCCCTCCCCAGGATGAAGAACGGCTCCGGGACGTCCCCAAGCGGAGATCTGTGTACACGCGCCCGGCACACAGCACTCCGCGTACAGACGGCTCGATGCTGCTGCACGTCAGTCATTTTAATTCAGGGGCGTGAGTCAGCTGGCAGTCAAGAACATACGTGGAGGAGGAGCGAGCAAACACGGGCCCCCAGCAGCCCCATAACAAAGCAGCAACGCCACGTCTCTGCTGCTCCCGTTAGCAGCTATCCCCGGGGTGAAAGGTCACCCTAGTACCAATGCGGATCGGCCAGGGAGCCAAACAGGCGTGCTTTTCCAGGTTCTAACGCCTTCGTCCAGAAATGCCGTGGAGCCTTGCCCCGTGGCTCTGTCCAATCCCAGGAGACGAGCGCCGTCTCTCCTGCCTCGGTCATAACCAAGGGGAGCCAGAGCCGGACAGCAGTGACGCACTGCTCTTCCTGGCACCACGGAAGCTCCTTGCCGGGGGCGCCCCCTCCGCTGCGGGAAGGGAGCAAGCTCAGGGGCTCCGGCCCCGAGTCCTGTGGTGTTGGGTGCACCAAGAAGTCCGGGTGCTCAGCGGGGCGTCTTTGGAGGAGAGTGAGAAGCAGGTTGGGACAGCCACGAGGGCTGAAGACTGCGGACAGAGAAGGGCCTCCCAGAGTCTCTGGAAGATGAAAATTCCTATGGCTTTGGAGCGAGCACAGCGTGCCCGGGCTGCCCTGACACGTCCTGCTCACGACACTCCCGGGACAGCTGGCCTGGCGCTGGGCCGTTCCCTGCCCAACAGATTCTTTACTCTACCTTTGTACTCTGTACTGACTTCCTGATGCAAGAGAAAGAGCGGCACCACAGACCTGACATTGCTTTCCTCGTCCTCACCCTTCTCGCTGTTTCTCCGCTCTGGGCCCAGCGAGTGGGGCAATCTGGCCCTGGACTGCTCATTCTTCCTGTCCCTGGCTCCTAAATTCCTGAATTTGAGGACGTGGGAGCAGCACGTTAATAAAAGAAGAGAAAAGCTAAGCCGTGGTTCAGTTAAAAGGGGAAGCAGCCCAGCAGGAATGCTAGGGTTACAGGAAAGAAAAGAAATGATCGCTTTCATACTCCAGGGTTCACGTGGAGACGGGGGTTCTAATGAGGAGCCCACCGTCCACAGTCTGAGAGCACGCTGGGAGAGATCAGGCTGGGATCCCAAAAGCTCTGCCAACCGTCTCAGGCTGTGTGTGCAAGATGACGGTGAAAAGAACGGGGAGACAGGGTGGGAAGAGGAGCGGTCCTGCTGTGCACGCCCAGATCCCTATGCGTCAGCAGGTGATTCCAGCCACAGCCAATCAGAATCGCCTGCCAAAGCCCAGACACTCAGGAGACCGGAAGACGACGCTGTTGTGGAAAAGTCTCGTCCAGTCTGCACCAGAAACACTCTGGTAATTCTGTCTGCTGATTTCTGATCAGACGCATTTGTCAGCTCCTAGTGCCTCTCCTTCCTCATCCACTCCTCTTCCGTGACTGACAGAATAAGCTAAGCACGGACATACAGACATGGAAATGCATTATTATTTTTTTACCACAGTTAAAAAAAGAAAAAAAAAAAGAAAGAAAAAAATGCACAATCTTTGGAACAAAAGAATTAAAGGCAGAAATTTAAAGGAAAAATACATATTCAAAGAACATAGTGAGGTATAAAAAAGTATTCTCTCTTTTTTTGTGTTTTTTGTTTGTTTGTTTGATTTTCCTCTTCATCTTGCTATAGAGTTCCTCTACTAGTAAATATTGCAACAGCCAGGCCTCATGAACTGGGGGCTGTCCCACTTGCAGGGTCTCACGTCACTTCAGTAGGGGGCAAATCGGCTGTAGCCACCTCGGTATAAACTCGCCTGCAGTGATTAAAAACATAAAAACAATTACACGGTTGGTGAGAGAAAACATGAAAAATGAAGAAAAACGTCCCGCAAAAGGATCTGGAAAGAGGTTTCCTGCGGAGCCAAGACAACCAATCAGACACTGCCCCGTGCAGGGCCAGCAAAGAGCTTCGCCCGTGGGGCATCCGGCCCAGCACCCAGCACCCCGCCTGCTGACCAGACGCTCTCGAGAGCACGGTGACATCGATCAGTCAGGAGCGAGGCCTGACACTGTTAAAACAAGTTCTGCAAAGAGTGTGCTTTGTGCCAGCGGGGCTCGAGGCCGACCTGGTCGACCGCTCCATCCCAACCAAAGACAGGTGCGGATGCCTCCTCCTCCCACTCTGACCAGACCTGCCTTTGGCAAGTGCGGTTCTGTGCTGTGTAAGGTGGTTCTGAATCCAAACCAGAGTCAGTCTTTTCAATTAGCGAAGTCTATTTCCTAGTCCATCTATACAACAGGCCAACCAGGTTGTGTCTTGACATACAGGAACTTGTACCTACAGCGGGGGTTTTAGTGATTGATCCCGAAAGTTCTCCTTTGTTTTCTCAAATGACGCCATCTAATGGTTTCTCTTTGGCCGGAAGTCCCCAGTACAGGACATGCATCATGGGGGCGCCAGGGCAAGCCTCAGGAGCGCCCCCGAGTGTCCTCGTGCTGTGTGTGCTACCTCAGTCTACGCACCCTCAGCCTCCAGGGCCTGCTCCGGGCCAGCCACAGCCATCTACCGAGAAACCACACTGTCCTATTCCAATCCAGCCTAAGTTTCACACTTCATTCTGCCTCTCTCGGATCAGACAACCCAGCTGCACTGGGGCTGGAGACAACGCGTGCCTCCGGGCGGTGTTCCTGTGGCCGGGGAGTCCCAGCTACGCCAGCACAGGACGCTGGTCAGGAGGCGTGCTCCACCTGAGCGCTACAGACTTCCAGACTTCTGAGAACGAGTCCTGCCACGACTGCTGTGGACACAGGGAACCGACACAGCAGCCTCTCTCGGCGATGCTGAGGGCCAGGTGCCAGGAGGCTTCGGAGAAGCAGACATTCCTTGGCACCTGCGTCTGGAACGCAGACACACCACGTTTTTTGAAAAGCTCTCTGTGAAAACTGGAGAGCCTTATGCCCCCAACCCCAGCTTCTGCCAACGCCATGGACAGCACTGTGCCACAGCAGGCACCTAGAATGTGGACAGAGCAACCATCCACTCGTTCCCTCACCTCTCCACCAAGTGATGCCCTTACTCAGGCAGGCTCTCACGGCTTCCCTCTCTCTGCTGCCCCTAGGCAGGCCATGTGGCCCACGGCACGTCACGGGGAGCGGGGGACAGAGTGGGGGCTCTACTGTGTTGGCAATGGATGAGGGGCCGGATTCATTACCTGCCTAGATCTTTCCCATCAGCGGGCACAAGTTAGGGCTCAAGACAGAAAGGTCCACATACTTACCACAGCGCCAACTCCATAGCTAGCGGCAGGGGCAAGGGCATGGTAGGGGTCGGCTGTGTACACCCTGCCATAGCTGAAAAGGAGAAACACAGTCAGAGGCTGGGAGGCGCCGAGCTGCACGGGCAGCTGTGGGACGCGCGGGTCACTCGGCCGGGCTGTTGTCAGGACTGGCAAGAATGCGCGAAACCTCTCCCCCTTCTACTCGCAGGGCGGTGACTGACACACCCTGAAGGGCATCTAGAGACCAGAGTAGATGCGGGTTCGAGGTGAGGAACGGGGCGGGGGGGCTGGAGTTCAAGTCATGGGGGGGGGATTTAGGCCCCTCTGGGCTGGCGGGCAGCCTGCCGGAGGAAGCGCTGTGGCAGATGGCAGAGGCAGGGAGGGGCAGGTGCCTGGGGCCCGTGCGGGGCGGCGCTCGTGCCCCGCTCTACGTACCCGTCGCTGTATGCGGCAGCAGCGGCTGCAGCGGCTGTGGCTGCGGTTGCAGTAGCGGGCTGTGCGTATCTGTAGGCTGCATATCCACCCTACAGGAGAGAGGAGAACTGACTTTACAGACACGCTTCCCCCGGGCCAGGCAAACACGCACCCGCCCACGCATGGACACACACGTGTGGACACAGGGACAGACACGAACACGGACAACATGGGAAGAGCATGTTTCAAACTGCCTCTGTCTGCATGTTGTGGTTCTCAGAGAAAATGCGGATTCATTCAACGCAGGGACTTGCTTTCATCCGTGACACAGCACGCTGTGCAGGTGGGACCTGCTGCACGCAGGCAAGGCTGCAGCAGCTTGGATCCTTCTTGCGTCACAGTCTTGGCTGGAAATTTCAGCAGTGAAAATGTCAGGGCAGGTGTTTGGTGCAGCAGTTAAGATGTGACTTGGGATGCTCGTGTCCCGTCACACTGACAGAGTCAGGGCCTGGCTCTGCTCACTCCTGATTCCAGCTCCCTGCGCAGCCTGGGAGGCAGTGGGCATGGCCCTAGCAGTTGAGTCCATGACAAGAACATGGGAGATCTGGATTAGAGTCTCTGGGGGGTGAACCAGTGGACGAGAGCTCGCTCTGATGCTTACTGTTTCTCTGCCTTTTAAATAAAAAGACAAAAAAAAAAAAAAAGGGAAAATATTCACGGGACGCTGGGGAACTCTGACAAGGAATGTGCGTTAGAGTTAAGCACACCCCCATTAAATGCACATGTGTTAACTCCAGGTGCTCTGATGTGTCCTTGGATTGAGTCGCTGCTGGGAGACCACAGCACATAGCTCTGCTCCATCCAACCCAGAAGGGCTTTGTTAAGAGCCTACGGGATGATTAGGCAACATGTAGGAAGGTACACCACAGAGCAGGGGTCGGCAAACTTTGGCCTGTGAGTCAAGGCAGCTTGCACCTGTCTTTGAAAGTAGCTGTGACACAGACCACATGGCCTACAAAACTAAACTATTAACCTTGGCCCTCTGTGGACAAAGTTTGCCGACGTGACCTGCACTTCCCCCCGGGCTGGGCTGGCAGGTCAGCAGCCGCACCCAGCCTCTGACTGCACTGACTCTCCTTCCCTGAGAGCCGAGAGTCTCACAGCCTCAGAGCAGCCACTAGGGCCCTTATTCCCACGGTGCTTACTGTCTGAGCGCGACACCACCCCGGCCAAGTGCATCTCCCAGAGGCTGTCGGGCCGGGCTGAATCACCCAGCTCCCTTCACAGTGTTCCAGCAGCAGGGCCACGGGAGACGAGCACTGCTGAAAAGTGGCAAAGCCCTACTTCCTTTTCCCCTTCCGGAATTTATGCCAGGCACCTAACCCTAACCAGATGTGAAGCCCTGCTACTGCCTCTGGCTAGCAGGGAGAACGCTGCTGAACTGGTCCACACGGGTGCCAGTCAAATAGTGCACACTACAGCACTGCAGGGGATCCTGGGAAAGCTTAGCTATGCATGGATCTCAAAGTTGTTTTGCACCAAAAGAAAATTATCTTAGAATTCCATTTGTCCATGAAATGTCTGAAATACTCTCATTTTATGTCTATAGATTAAATGTGTCCATTTCTCACAAACATCTGAAATTTTCTATTCCTTGAAAATTTCAACTTATGTAAACCTACAAACTTCTGTGTCGCTTCTTGGGATCGAAGGCAAGTACTTTTTAATGGGATCCTTGTTCATGGCTATCGGATACACAGCAGCTTCTTTCTATTTCTGGTGAATCTTATTTTGGAAAGACCTGTAAATTATACAAGCTTTCTCTAACTGGAGGAACTGCACTGGAAGGCAAATTTATTCATGCTGCTTAAACCTGTGCCGCCCAGGGGTGCATTAGAACATCCCGGCTTGGCTCCCAGCATCTCTGTTCTTCGAGTAAGTGGCTCTGAAAATTCAGCTTCTGTGTGGTTACAAATTCTTCCACAGACACTCACAGAAACAAGCGGATTCTAATGAGTATCGCCGGACACTAGCAAGGGAAGGCTCGGATGGGGCTAGGCAGGAGCTACCCTTGGGGCGGCTGGAAGCGAGCTCCCGGAGGCCCCACCAGCTCTATCCGCAGGCCTTCAAAGAACTGGTGGAAAATGGAATTAAAAGATAAGTTGACTCTGGTGCAAAATTTTAAAAAATCCTTGCATAACTTTTTCATAGTATATATTTGCCTTCTGCTTTTGGCAGAGCCTTTAGTTAGCCTCGTTAACTAAAGTATTTCCCCTTTTCACAGCTTCTGAAGCAGGAGTGAGGCGGCAGAGCCCCTGTGGACCTATGTGGAGGCGATCTCCGATGGCTCAGATCTGGGGGCCACTGGAGAAGGTCCCTTGGCTCACTATGAAAGCAGGGGAGCAGCGGCCGCAGGCCAGCCCCAGGGAGCGCTCTGGCAGTAATTCGGTAGTCTGTGGTTTGTCTTCTTGGTGTTCCTTCAAATACAGAAATAATCTTTGAAAACTTCAGCAGGTAATAAAAGCAGTTGGTCGCTGGTTCAGATTTGCCTAGCGGGCTGTGTCACTGGCCCGCACACCAGGAAGGCAGAGGCAGTGATTCTCCGGACAGACAGAGGTGCGACAGCACTGGGGACCCCGGAGCGGGCAGACAAAGGTTAGACTCATCCTGAGCATCCCGTCAAATCCTGGCTTTGAGCCGCAGTCCGCTAATTCTAGAAAGAGGGGTGCCCGGCAGATGCCCCTCTCCTCGCTGCTCTTGCCTCCAGAAGCCATGGGGACCGCAGGGGCTCAGGAGCAGGGCTGCGTCGCCTGGAGTGGCCTGCGGGGAGGTCGGGAGAGGCGCCCGGTGCAGTGGTTTCCTTCTTTTATACCCAACTCTGCAGTGTGAGGACGCTCTCTGCCTCTCAAGTTCAGGGACAGGGATGCGAACGTTTTACTGATAAAAAAGGCTGGAGAGGGCGTCAGCATTAAAGAGGAACCACATCAGTAGTTGTTAGAAGGCAGGTGTTTCAGCATGACTGCTCTCCTAACTGCTTTCCGTGAATGGCACCAAGGCCAGGCCATCACAGAGAAGAGGGCTGTTTGGGACGGACGTTAAGACAATCAAGTTGCATACCAGGGCTTTACTCCTCTTAGATATATATATTCTTAACTCCAAAGCATTTCTGCTGCTGCTTATGCTGCTTATTCAATAAAATGGACCACAAAATGGAGGATGAAGAAAACTGAGACACACGTATTTCCATTCTGGATTCTGGAGTTTGTCCAGATCCAGGCCAAGACACTGCTTTCTCAACTCGCAGTTCTACTAGCCAATCTTAGGGTTTTTGAAGAACATGAGAACAAAGTGCAGTTTGAAACACCAAGGTTTTCATTACTGTTTTTTAAGTTTTTCCAAAAGAACAAAGGTGGGAGGGGGAGAGGGGAGGGGACTCAGGCGTGGGGAGGGGACATGGCGCCACATTTATTAATCACATTAAAAACTAAGCATGCCAACATCTGGAGCTAAAACAACCAGCAAAATCACCACGTTCAGACTCGGATTGGCTAACTCTATCTATCCCAGCATTCTCTTGGGACAGCGGTTCGCCCTAGGCTCTACCACAAGCTTGGTGAAGTACACAGCCTCAATTACTAGAGCGTGCAGCCACAACGACCTGGCATTACGGAAACAGTCAGTCACCACTCGGAGTTAACATTCCAGACCCTGACGGCTGGCCCGCCCCAGCCCAAAGGAGTGGATCTTGCCCACCCTAGCCCTGGCCCACACCACGATGTTAATAATTATAACAAGCAGTAACCCATCTGTTATATCAGAGAAGGGAACAGAGACTCCACTGAGAGATTTAGAGTGAGATGTTAACATTTCTTCAGCTGACTGCACAAACAAACAAACAAAAAAAGAGGAGAAATAATTCATTTGGAGATATGAAGTCATGAAGTAGCTGATGTGTATTGCTTTTAACCATGCACTGATGCAAAACTGAAGCAACCATTAATAATAAAAATGAAAAGGAACATATGTATTTACACACAATCAGACCTGTTTGATCTGAAGCAGTTTGCAGAGTCTATCTGTGTGTGATTTGAAATAAAACAAAAATGGGGATTAGCATGGCCACAGCACACCCTAATGTAGCAGGGCACACAAAGACAGATTTTGGGGACTCTGAGAGCTGGACAAATTTGGCATGGCTAAGCCTGATTCAAATACACACACGCCCCGTTACAACACTTTCTGGTTCCTCTCTCGTTTGTTCTGTGTGACTCCTGCTGTTTCCCACTGACACAGCCCAAAGCTGCATCACACCTCTGCTCACCTGCTGGACCCTGAGAACACAATGCAGTCCGGTGCAGCACTCCTGTGCTCACCTGTCAACACCTGGCGCTGCCTCCTGGATGGAAACAGTTTTTTTTCCCCTGTATCTGTAACATATCTCTGACTTCAACTTCCAGCTTTTTTTTTTTTTTTAATGCTATTGCCTTTCAGAGCCTTTTCTGGAACGACTTTTGAAGTTAAGGTCCCGGTTTCCACAGCTCAGTGTCCGCTCCTTCCGGAGCTCTCTGCTCTGCTCTGAATCAATTTTCCAGCTAATTATAACTTCATCATGTCCCCACACAGACCATGATTTATGGAAAAAACACAGAGCTGTGTTTCAAACTAGACCAAAACAGAGGAGTCCCCAGCACCATCCCCACCGCTCTGACCTTCACCTCCCACACCGGGAGACCTGCCTGTCCTGATGTTAAACTAGCCTTCAAAATCACTCCTTCTGTTTCAGGTTTACATTAAAACAGGACTTTGGTGAGCATGTGATGTCAAGACACCGTCTTTCTACCTGGAAGACAATGACATTGTGTGACACTGAGGAGGAGTGTGTACCACTGTGACCAGCAGACAGAATGAGAGCTGTCACCTACAGGTAGTGTATACATCAGCAGAGTGCGGTGGGGGCGGGGGGTGGCGGGTGTGATTCTAGAAATCCCTACAGCAGAGCAGAGAGCTGCTCCAACCAGCGTGAGGTTAATGCTGGGCCTCTGGGAACCACTTCATTGTCCCCAGGTGGTCCTAGCTCCCTCTTCTCCCTCAGGCCTCCTCACACCAACTGAGAACCACTGCTCCAGAGCCATGACAGAGCTCTTATGTGGCAATGTGGCACCTCTGATTACACAGAGATGACACAAACTGGAACACAAGGACATTGATACGGCAACACTGCTGCTGCTTTGGATCGAGACTCATCTACCTTGAAAGAAGTTATGAAGAATTCTGAAAGAAAAGTAAATTTTATTTTATTATTTAAAATTGGGGGGGGGGCAGCACTGTGGCATAGTAGGTAAAGCTTCCGCCTTCAGTGCCGGCATCTCATATGGGCTCCAGTTCGAGTCCTGGCTGCTCCACTTCCCATCCAGCTCTCCATGGCCTGGGCAAGCAGCAGAAGATAGGCCAAGTCCTTGGGCCCCTGCAACTGTGAGGGAGACTTGGAAGAAGCTCCTGGCTTCTGATTGGCACAGTTCCAACCACTGTGGTCAACTGGAGAGTGACCCAGTGGATGGAAGACCTCTCTCTCTGCTTAACTCTGACTTTCAAGTGAATAAATAAAACTTTGAAAGAAAATAAAGTTGGGGTTAGGGGATGACATTGCCATGCTCAATGTGCTACCTTCCATTTAGTACTCTGTGAGGACGAGGGCTGATCTTTAACGAATCAGACCTCTCAAACTCTTTACTCCTGCACATCTCCCCAAATCAGTTCAGTGCTGAGCTCGCTGGGTAGCCCCCAAAATAAACTAACCAAGGGCCTGTGAAAAGCCACTGCCTGCTTCCTTTCTCCCAGGGCCCAGCCGTCAGCAACCTCCTTACGCGTGCCTCACGGGCTCCTCAGGGGACACGGCCTGGCTCGGCCTCTGAGTCCCAACAGGTCCAGCGTCTGCAGCAGCGCCGTGCAGCTCCTGGCGGACTGTACCCGGAGCCCGACGTGGGGTTTACACGGGTCCTATCTGGACAGCCCTACTTCTCCCCGCTTTCACTCCTCTCACGACAGTAAGGACACGCCCCCAGCTGCTAAGCCCTCCGCTATAAAGAACAGTCTCCACACAGGGGCGACTGTGACGGTCAGGTGAGAAGAGGCGGCAGTGATGGGACGGCACAGCGGCCGTGGCGGTGGGACGGGCGCTGGCTCGGGAAGTGCTGGCACGTGTGGGATGTGACTGTGCGCTGCTGAGGTGGCAGGGCTTAGATCACACGCTCACAAGTCTCCATTGTCCAAAAAAGCCTCTGTTCCCATCTCTAACGTGGAGCTGGAATGGTTAGTATAATTCAATGTTTTCACTGCAATCCACAATCTGATTGGTTGGCAGGTCACACTGGCACTCCTACCTGAGGTATTTTAGCGCTAATGATTGGTTCCTGTAAGACTATTCTATAACAGAACACAGGAAGAGCAGTTCAAAAACACAGCTGTGGAGGGAAAACAATCATACAAAGTGCCCGCTGAGGGCTACCAGCCTTTTCTTTCCTTTGGATGCAAGCATGCTTTTCACAGGGAGCAATGGGACGGGTTGTTACCCTCTTAAAAGGCAAATCGGGGTGAACTGTGCCTTTTCTACTGGCCAAAAAAGCAGGGGGCCGGGTGGACAGATCCTCCCAGCCCTATCATCTAGGTCTCTTTCCACACCATGGGCACGGCTGCGAGAGAGCAGTGCTCCGGGGAGAAATGTGCCTGAAAGAGACAGAAAGGAAGAAGATGCTAGCAGGGCTCCCTGACTGCGACGCACAGAGAAAGGGATTCAAAACAAACACCAAACAAAAAGGAATCTCCTTATTCAGAGTTTCCCTAATGTCTTCTCCCGGGCTCTGGTTCCGTGACTCCTTAGAGCAGCTGACAGCTCTGCTCTCTAACCTGCCTTCCTGAGGGAGAGACCTCCAGGGGTGGGGCATGCAGAGGGAGGCAGGACAAACTCAGGGCAAGCGACAGTGTTCTGAAGCAGCAGCCCTCGCTCCCTCCCTCGCATACGGACTATGCATTTGCAAAGCTGGGATTCTAGTGGGCTCTTCGCATAACGCACACTTAGTTTTCTTTAGGGGGTTCAGACGTTACTTCTGCAGTAGCAATCAACCTTCTCTCCCAAGTCCCTCTGCTTAGGAACACAGCAATGATGCTAACATTACAATCGACTACTTTCGCCAAGGGCATGCTGGTAAAAACCATCTCGGCCAGACCACAGAGACTGCTTCCGCTCAGCTTGATGACGGGATCCAGGGAGCAGACACGGAAAATCAGGAGTGTTTTCCTAATAGGTTCAGAAAAATCTTCTCTCAATAAATCTTAGTTTATAAAGTAATGAATGAGGGAACCATAAACAAATATTTGGTTGGTTGACAAGGTGGAAGTAGGCAATTCTGAACAAGATAGAACAGGCCGTACTTTTAAAAAAACCAACCCAATAAAGAACATACTTGAGAAAAACCTTGATTTAGGAAATAATTCAAAAGGAAAAGCCTGCTCTAATAGCCCAGATTTCAAGAAAATAACTTAAATAACAGAAAGATGAGTTTCATGAACATGGAGACCAATGTACATGGAGAAGCCCACGCCCGTGCCACATGTGACCGTGCGCATTTAGAAATGGCTGATTCGGTGCAGAATGGGATGGACTCCCCTGTCCTCAAGTTTCACTGTGAACTCGGGGAAGAGAAAAATACGTTGTTACTTCTTGAGGCCCTTCAGAGGAAAAGAGGTGACTTCAGCTGACGTACAGAGAGGTGATGTAACATGGATTAGTTGGGTTTTATGCTTGGCTATGTGAGTAATTTATATGATTTTGGGTAAATCATAATCTGAAAGACTTATCTGTTAAGTTGGAGGGCTGGACCAAGTAGCATTATATTAAGGCCCACGCTGAAGGCCTGCTCTGAATTGTGTGGTTCCGTAGTCACCTGTACTTTGGGGGACTGTATCTACCATCTTATCTCTACTTTCTGCAATACACAAATCTCTAAGTGTATTCTTAATAAGTACAGTGATTTTTGTGGTCTGCTAGAGAATCTTGGCAGACAATAGAAACAGTCACTAAAGAGGTACTCTTACCGATTCTGGGATATCAGGGTCGAAAAAGTATTTCTAGGTAATTTCAACCTATCCCCTCAGAATAATCTCATGCTAACAAATTTTCGCCAAGGGCGAAAATATAATCCATTCCTTTCTTTTTTTTTTTTTTTGACAGGCAGAGTGGACAGTGAGAGAGAGAGACAGAAAGGTCTTCCTTTTGCCATTGGTTCACCCTCCAATGGCCGGCGCGGCCGGCGCGCCGCGCTCATCCGATGGCAAGAGCCAGGTGCCAGGTGCTTTTCCTGGTCTCCCATGGGGTGCAGGGCCCAAGCACTTGGGCCATCCTCCACTGCACTCCCTGGCCACAGCAGAGAGCTGGCCTGGAAGAGGGGCAACCGGGACAGAATCCGGCGCCCCAACCGAGACTAGAACCCGGTGTGCCGGTGCCGCAAGGCGGAGGATTAGCCTGTTGAGCCACGGCGCCGGCCTAATCCATTCCTTTCTCAATCACGTGGGTAACTAGGTCAAGCTTGCCTTCAGACAACGACCACCTGGAAAGGTTCTCATAGAAGACTTCATCATCAAAGTCTCTGGGGCTGATGCTGCGGTCCAGGGGGTTAAGCCACCACGTGGGATGCCTGCATCCCATATCAGAGTGCCAGTTTGGGTCCGAGCTGTTCTGCTTCTGATCCAGCTCTTGCTAATGTGCTTGGGAAATTAGCAGCAAATGGCCCAAATGCTTGGCCCCTGCACCCCCACGGGAGACCTGAACGGAGTTTCAGGCTCTCGGCTTCAGCCTGGTCCAGACCAGGCTCTTGTGGCCAGTTGGGGAATGACCAAGTGGATGGAAGACCACGTCATCTATACGTTAAGTAATATGTGGCAAATCAGTCACAGAACTTCAGCTACAGCTACTTTAAATAATGAACTGCACATTAACATGGCAAGGAGGACAGCATTCTTCGAAGAGAAGTCTGAGTTACTCTCTATGCCTGTCATTCCTCTGCCAACCCTTTTCAGGAAGGGGGCCCCGGGGCTGTACCTCTGGCACTGAGTACCTGGCCCCTCTCATTCCTGAAACTCTTCACTGGCCTCTCTACCTCTTCTTCATTTCAGTCTCACAGTTCACGTTCTCTCAAAGCAGGTAAACAGGAAGACACACAATTCAGAGTGCGTACTGACACCTGCACAAACTAGCTCTAGTGGTCTACAGAGGGATGTGAAATGAGAAGACAGGTAGAAAAGGGAAAGAGCTTCTACACGACTCAGCTAGTCCTGTTATCCACGTATGCAAATGGTAGGACAGCAATAAAAGACTTTAAACCTGCTGATCATCTCAGGTAAATTAGTGGACCACAGACATCTGTGGGCAGAGGGAAGGGAAAAGAATATGTCCAGTAGCCGGGCCCTAGCGCTGGTCAGGGGACCAGAGGCTTAGTTCTGCACCCAGGGGCAAGCGCAGGGTAGAGAAGCATGCTTGCATTCTTAAATATATAAATGTATGTATATATATATATCCACAAGGAAAAAAATTAAATAACATATTAAAAAACAAAACAAAACAAAACAACCAAACCAAATCAAAGAAACAGAAAAAAAAAGGCTGGCTTGTCGGGGGTGGGGTCGAGAAGGCCCCAGTGTGTGTACTTACATAGAGGTCAGCACCGTAAAATCCGTCCTGGTAAACCACACTGCAGAAAATCCACACAAAAACAAAAACAAAAAAACAAAAGAACAGAAACACATTCCGGTTATTGAGGACGGCAGCATGCACATGCGCTCTACACAGGCAGGTGATGTATGAATACGTGGCCGTGGCCGTGGCCGTGGCCGTGGCCGCAGCGTGGCGGCGAGGGAGGCGTGAGTGCACGCACACAGCACGCGGTGCCAGGACACGTGAGGCGGGCCGAGGGGGGCAGACTGGGCCGAGCAGCCTGGCCATTTGGTCGCTAAAGGACAAGTGAGGCAGCAGTGAGCACTGCCCAAGGGCCTGGAATCGCTGTGCGAGACCTGCTGGGCTGGAAACATCAGCATCTCGTGTTTGGAGTAGTTTTCCAATGGTCTTGCTCAGGAGCAAGTTTTTCTTTAAAGAGCTTACAAAGGTGGGTTGTGGAGGCTGGGGCGGGGTTTATATGTGAAAAAAAAAGTGAACCCAAGGAACTCCATCAGTATCAATATGCAAAGTGTGCTTCAAAATGATGTTTAGCATTTTGTTTTCGGTTTCTTAGCAATACGTACTTGTTTTTCCTGATATCCATACATCACCTGCTTTTTACCCTGCACATTAGACATGCGATAAGATTTGGCTGATCACACAAGCATGCAAAGTATTATTATTCAGCATTTTAAGAACCAATGCAACACCTCAGAAAACAAGTCAATCAATTCTGACCAAAGTAAACAGAGAAATGTAATTAAAAAAAAAAACACAACCAAAAATACCCACAATGCATTGCTTTCACAAGCAGAGATAATGAGCTAAAGGTTAAGGTGATTGGTCCAAGGTCCAAGAATTGAAAGGTGCAGTGGGGATCCCAGATAGTAACAATATAATCCAGAGTGGGAAGGAGTAACTAGAAGATTTTAAGGGCTCTTTTTTGACCATAAGAGTTGTACATGGAATTCTGAAAAATACAATGGATGGCTAAAGTTCTGGGCATGTCAAAGGATCATCCTGTCTTATTTAAAAGAATAAAACCAAGAAGGTAGCTGGTTAGAAACAATGGACTTAATTTCCTGTAATAAATTTGTATCAAATAAACAATGCGTGTCTGCCTCTCTCAATCCTGAGAAATATTATACTATTATTCTTAAAATATAAATTCTAAACCTTGTCAAGTACTTTTGTGCATATGTATAGAATTACCCCAAAAACATTATTTTGGGACCCAAAAGACATGGAACAGCTGTAGAGATTTGGGTATTTTAAATAAGATGATCCATTTATTGTTTATTCAACTTAACAAGATGGAAATTTCCATCACTAGACCTTCTCCGTTACAATAACAAGCTGGCAAGTGAGGTCATTGAGTCATATTTTTACCTTGAATATAACTTGCTTCTTACAGGTAGCCAAGATGTTTCTAATTTCCATTCCCAGTGACTTCTGTTGTGGTTACAAGATGGCAGGGCCACACTCTGCAATGCCCACACTGCGTATCGCTGTGCCTTTGCATTACACAGCAGGCAAATCAAAATCACCAGTGACGCCCGTTTAGCTAAGTGTTACTCATTTTCAGAGTTCCCAACTGTCGTGGAAGTCTGACATTAGAAAGTCATCTGTGTCTCAACTGCATTTTAGAAAAAAGAGACTTGTTCACCATGAGAAGGCTGATAAATCGGACAGCATTGAGGCCCAGTAGTGGTTAATTAATCTTCATTGTTTTCAGTAAAGGGATATAGGCAAAGATTAAAAACCACTTCTTCTATAGGGAAGTGCTGGCATTAAAAACATGACTGTATTTTACCTTAAACGGAGTCACTTACTGGGAATATTTACTTACATTCTAGAAGAATTCAATATTCCCTGTATCAAATAGGAATCTAGTGCACAGTGATTACTGATGGAATCAGTTCACGAAGCTGACAAGCAACTCTAGGCCATTCCCCACGAAACACTGGACTTATTCCTTGCCATCTCCCACGTATACAGGTGGTTTAGTTAATAAAACAGAAAACATGGGAATTAGTGTCCAATGTAATGCATAGAAATTGACGTGATTAGACATAAAGATAAAATGTCTTTCAGCTGACATAAACCCGACACTGACTTGTAGAGAGTGAGCTCTCAAGTTGGGCCAACATACTGAAGTGCCTACATTGAACAGGAATGATCCAGCCACTCAGGATGGTCACACAACAGGGAAGTCCCATGTTTCTGGTGAGCAGTTTCTCCTTGCAAACATGGCATCAAACGCTCTGGGATTTACATGGAAGACACTTCATGACCAATTTTCCTAGTGTTTAGATTTTCCAAAAGGTTCACTTTCATGCTTCCCTTGAGTATTTGTTGATGAAACAATACATCTTTATTCCCTTCTTTAAAAAGAGATGTCAGAGGTTGAAGGTCAAAGGTCAGGTTGAGAGAAAAAAGGATAAAATTAAAAGTAAGTGATGGCAGAAGATGGAGATGATGGAATGCATGGGATTGAAACATCTATAAACTGCAAACAAAAGCTAATTTCTGAAGCAGTCCCCTCCAGCTTTTCCTGGAGCCTGCCCACTTGAACACGCACACTTGCCTTGTCTAAGAAAAATGCTTTAACTGTGGGATGGAGGGCTCCTAAGGGTATGTCCATCTGCTCTATGAATGAGTGAAAGTGAGGTTAGTGCACCTCAAGGGTAGCCAACTTTGCTGACAGAGAAGGACATACAGAGGAGGCTCGCTCCCTTTGTATTTTAACTAAGTGGCAGCTAATAGGCTTCTCTGCTGCTGTGGATTCCTCGGGAAGAGTACAGAAAAAAACCTGTCACAGGCAGAGAAAAGATGAAGAGGAGAAATGTCACATCTCTGTAGAGAGAAAGCCCTTGGAACACTGACTTGTAAAAGTGCCCTCTTTATAAAATATCACATACACTGCAGGCTGCTAACACTGAGAAACGACTCATCACGAAGTCTGCCGCCCTCACTCCTCCTCCCCATTTGGTGACAAGGATTTATTTGTTGCTATGGAATCATTCCACTGCATGAGACACCTTCCGCACCAAAGTCAGAGGGGAAGGGTGCTCCGCTCCGGCAGTTATCACCAGCATTCGGAAGCCAACTGCAGCTTAATTCTTCCTACGTCTCCCTTTCTCCCTTCAGTCAATTGGACTTGGTTCATCTTTGAATTAACCTCTTTTAATCCGTTTCCTACAAAGAAAGCAAATCCATTGTGGGTAGCTAGCTCTGCTGCTCACCACCCGGGCAGTGAAACCTAAGGGGAGGGCGCCCGTGACAGCCTCAGCCCCAGCGCAAGGTGGTGAGGCGGGTGAGCACAGCAGATGCACTCTCCTACTACAATCTCAAGCTCCTTTTTTGGTTCTCTAAAGCTGTGTTAATCCACATTCGTGCGCTGCTGCGTGAACTCATGCCAACACACCGCTAGGAAACACAAGACGCTCTGGCCACTACATTAAGCCACTTCCATGAGGGCTTAAGGTGGCCAAAATGAGGTTCTGTAAATTGACATCTTGTTACATTCTGATGATGACATATTTTGGTTCTTGCCATCTAATCCGCTAATTTGTTAAAAAAAAAAAAAAAAAAGTATTCTTTGAATGACCTCTGATGTGGCACGGCAACATCCCAGAAGTTATGAGAGGGCCACGGTATGCTCTATGGTCCAACTGCTTATGTTAGAAACACACTGATTCTGGAATCGAAGGCTTACCCTGGGTAGGCGGGGATGGCTGTTGGAGGTACCGCTCGGACTGCACCGTACACTGTCCGCCCTCTGCCCCTCAGATGGGCTCCTCTGAAAGCAGCCGCCGTGGTGGCTGCAGTTGGGTAGGGAAAGCCAGGAACTAAAGGGAGACCCAAAATATGACAGAAATTTCAACTTGCATTCAATAGTAGGTACACTGTGGCAACCCGCAATGTGCAATTACAGAAAAGACCCGTATCCCGCATTTCCTGATGAGGTGGCCGCACCCCTACTCCATGCGCCCCCTAACCTGGGCCGCGGAGCAAGAAAGAAAGGGAAAGAGGCCCGACACGACAAGTGAATGACCCCAGGCCTCCATCACTACGAATGGGCAGCCTCTGCTCCCTCCCAACTCTAGTACCAGCAGCTGGGGGGAAACGGGCTGGAGGCTCTGAGAACCTCTGTCCTAGAGAGACACGATCTTCACCTTCCAGACAGTCTGAGTCAGGATGACGTCAGCTCTTGAACGGCCCAATTACTAGTCTTGTTTCCAAATATTACTGCGTGCACATGGTAATTATTCCTCAGAAGAGCAATCTGCCGGAGGCCGGCGTGTGGCACAGTGGGTACAACCACTGCCTGCAATGCCTGCATCCCGAATGGGTGCTGGGCTGAGTCCCAGCTGCTTCGCTCTAATCCAGCTCCCTGCTAATGTGCCTGGGAGAGCAGCGGAAGATGGCCCAATGGCATGGGCCTCTGTCACCATCCTGGGAGACCCAGAAGGAGCTCCTGGCCTCGGCCTGCCCGTCCCTGGCCATTGCAGCTATCTGGGGAGTAAACCAGCAGGTGAAGATCTCTTCTTTCTCTCTAACTCTGATTTTCAAATAGGTAAGTCAATCTTTAAAAATAAAATAATGGCCGGCGCAGTGGCTCACTAGGCTAATCCTCTGCCTGCAGCACCAGCAGCCCAGATTCTAGTCCCGGTCAGGGCACTGGATTCTGTCCCAGTTGCTCCTCTTCCAGTCCAGCTCTCTGCTGTGGCCCGGGAGTGCAGTGGAGGATGGCCCAAGTGCCTGGGCCCTGCACTCACATAGGAGACCAGGAGGAAGCGCCTGGCTCTTGGCTTTGGATCAGCGCAGCAGCCAGCTGTAGCGGCCATTTAGGGCATGAACCAACGGAAGGAAGACCTTTCTCTCTCTCTCTCTCACTGTCTAACTCTGTCAAAAAAAATAATAATAACCTTTTGGAATTTTCATAGGATGTCAACTTCCAAGACACACGTTATCTTTAGCTATTTCCTATGTGTCAATCTCACTCCTTTACTTGAAAAGTTTTAAGCCCGAAATGTCCAGTTGGAGGGAAACTGCTGCCTGCTGCTTCAGCCCTTAGGAGAGGCACGTGGTTTCCAGACGCCAGCCTTGGGGAGGCAGGCCAGTGCTGCCTCCAGGTTCGCTAATCCTGGCTAATGACACCTCGGGAGTGAACTGGCTCTGGTCAGGTGACTTCAGAGACATCAGGAGAGCGGATGATCATCATAAACAGTGACCCTGAGGCGTGTGAGCGTGTGAGCGCGCGAGGCTGACGGCCGGAGGGCCCGCACCAACGCTCAGCACCCCTCCTCCTGCTGCTTCCTTCCTCACCAGTGCACACTGAAACACTCTCCATGCCCCCACCCCCGACTGCACAACTGCTTTTGTGTCATGGCTGGGAAGATTCTAGCACAGGAAAGTGCGAGAGGACATCGTGACAGTGTTTAGTCTCCTTCCCAAGAATGTGTCCTTGGGAGTCGACACTGTGGGTGAAGGCTCTGCCTGCAGTGCCGGCATCCCATATGGTTCATGTCCTGGCTGCTCCTCTTCAGATCCAGCTCTCTGCTGTGGCCTGGGAAAGCAGTGGAGGATGGCCCACATACCTGGACCCCTGCACCCCATGGGAGACCTGGAAGAAGCTCCTGGCTTTGGATTGGCTCAGCTCTGGCCATTGTGACCATTTGAGGAGTGAACCAGTGGATGGAAGTCCTCTCTGTCTCTCCACCCCCTCTGTAACTCTGCCTCTCAAATAAATAAATAAAATCTTAAAAAAAAGAAAACAAAAAAAGAATGTGTCCTTGCTGTTCCCATACTGTACCAGCATATCACTGTTCACGCACAAGCCCGTGCCAGGCCAACATAGGGTACTTACTGATCAGAGGAATGTAAGTGTTGATGCCCCCTCGTCCTGAGAGGGGGACTGCTGCTTCGTTGCCTAGGGACACATCTGCTTGGAAGCTTGATGCTGATTGCAATAAAAATTAAAAATGCAAAACGGTTATAAGGAACAATAGCTGGAAAAGCAGCAGACGCTGTTAAACTGTACAAGTGCAGACATTAACGTCAACACTACCTGCATACAACTCGGGGCCGTAGACAGCGCCGACCACTGGGCTTAGTTTCCAACCTGAAACGCAAGAGACCACAGTGAGCCTTTTGTGACATGAGCGACCACCACACGCCAAGCCGCTTCGGGTGTCCCGGGCCCATTTCTGCTGTGACCCAGTTGGCTGCAGACAGCAGCTGGAAGTTCAGGGGAGAGGCTGAGGGCACTGCAGGACCAGCACAGAGACTGGGTCATGGGGCGGGGCTGGGGGTGGTGAATCAGGGAGGGATGAGAGGAAGACGCAGAAACACAGAGAAACACTGGCGTTTGGTCTAGTGCCCTCACAGAACGAACTCTTTCTCAGTTTAGGCAAGGCAAAGGCGGTGAATGTCACTCTGCTTTCCTACGTCCTCTTAACACTCCGGCTATCTGAAGAAGGCACCCTGTGACTGACTTCAAATTTGCCCTGCATCTTGGACTCTGTTTGTTTAGACTATGCTGGCATTGTGGGTAGAGGGAAGCCCCCACTGACTGGGATTTACCACCAGGGTTTCAACAGCTGAAAAAGGAGACACAAAATTCAAGGTGCATTCCCCACGTCTGCGCACACCTCCTGGAGCTCTGACTCGCAGGGGACATGCTGACGTTAACCACTGTGAGAACAATGCTGCAGACCGTTACCAAACGGAACTTAAATATTTCCGTTTTCCCAAACGTAGTTGATGCCATCTGTATTTTGTCTCTCTCTCTGTTTTTTTTTTTTTTACATTTAAAGGAATACAGAGAAAAAAAAAAAAGAAAAAATATACTGCTCACTGGTAGTAAATGTGTAGAATTCCAGATGAACATTCTCATCAATAAATATTTATTGAATTTTATGTATCATAAGCAAACACACACTATTATTATTTTCCTGTAAGACTGGCTTTTTGTTGAGCTTTAGGTATTATCTTAAGCTCCTCACACAGTGCCACTTCTGCTCTATACATATTTGAATGGCAAAAAGAAAAGGCCAATTCTACTGAAATTATCGGATTTAAATGGCCACAAGCAAAGACACTGCTCAAGAGAAAACATATTCAATCTGAATCAACGCAGTCTCTCATCCATCGTATTAGGATGGCAGTCTCTTCACTGTTCAGTGTGCGATTCTGGCAAAACTGGAGTTTAAGTTCCGGAATTCTGAGAGTGTGGATGCTCGGCACTGCCTCTACACAGGCTAAGTGACTCCAGCCACACAAATGAGAACGCTGAGGGTTCACCAGAAGCCACCTCCCCGCTGTTCTTGGGGCCCTGGACACCACAGTGCCGGCTTCTTCAATATTAGGTGTGGGTGAGCATGTTGTGCAGCTGTTAAGTCTCAGCTACTCTGCTTCTGATACTAGGCTCAAATATTGGTTCAGAATAATATTTTCAAAATAATATTTTTCTTTTATACAAATGGTATTGTTTCCTAAGCAGCTCCATGTAATGGATGCACATTCATAATTATTAACAAGGCATTTTTAGTTTCAAATAATCCTCAATGCATTTCCACTGGTGTCATCTGACCTTCAAAAAAACCCAGAGAGGGAGACCAGACAGGTACCACGTCTGTGACCTCGGGGAAGGGCTATCCTTTCCAAGCCATATTTCCCAAATGATCAGTCTAAAGGGCTGCCTTCTGATGATTTCTAAAGAGCTTCCTGGTGCTGACACGCTGTTGTGGCCAAGTTACAGATGTGAAAACAGACCTAGACAGATGAAGAAATGGATCCACTGATACAAAACAAAGTGAAGATTCCAATCTAGAATCAGAATTCCCACCTTCCGAATTCCGGCTCTTCCTGCCACACAGTTTTCCCTAAACCTAAAGGAAATCTGACGTACTGTGCCTCTCCTTGCTGTTCTGTTTACAGTGGGTTTCTATCAAGATTGTACAAGTGTGTTTCTGTGACAGCAGTGAAATCGAGAAAACAAGAGGTGAAGTGGGAGGTGGTGTATCACATGACCACATCACAGGCCAGGCAGGGGGAATGCACTTTATGCCGATAAATTTGCATCAGCTGTGTGAAAAGCTGGGCTGGAGATAAAACTCCATGGGGTGTGCACAGTCCTGCTATATTTCTGTTTGAGTTAAGCTATTAGTAGCACATATCAGCACCAACACTGTGTCCCAGAGAGTTCAAACTTTTCGGGCCAAGGTAGAGGTGCAGACCTTCCGCTGGGTCCTTACCCACCCAGGTTCCTCTTCCCCATGTTGGCTTCATACAACACCATTTGCAAAAACTGCTGTGCTACACAGGAAAATGACCCATCTCATTTAGGAAACAGGAGTTTATATTAAATTTGATGACTGATATAAAAGCTCTCTTTTTATTAGGACAAATTATTCATAAAAAGTTTCCTTCTCAATGATAAACATTCGTAAAACTTACATGAAATAGAAATACACACACACACACACATACATCCCGTGGCAGCTATCTCTGGGCCTTGTAAGATGAGCAAGGTGGGGGGCCCAGCGCTGTGGTGTAGCAGGTGAAGCCACCGTCTGTGATGCTGGTGTCCCATATGGGTTCAGGTCCCAGGCCTCGCTAATGCACCTGGGAAAGCAGTGGAAGACGGTCCAAGTCCCTGGGCTTCTGCATCCATGTGGGAGACCCAGATGGAGCTCCTGGCTTTGGCCTGGCCCAGCCCCAGCCATTGTGGCCATTTGGGAAGTGAACCAGTGGATGCAGGGTTCCTCTCTCTGTCTCTCCCTTTCAAATAAAGTAATTTTTTTTAAAGAGAAGAGGAAGGGGTCCAGAGTTATACATACTAGTTATCCTTTGAAATTACTCCACTCCACTCATGACCAGATGAAGAGGAATCAGTAGTGCAAGTGAGAGCTGGTGGCATCCAGGGTGTCATGGACAAGCCTAACTCAGCACAAGGAATGACAGCACTTGAAAGGAGGGTGTTCAATGGGGCTAGTGCTGTGCCACAGTGGGATGCTGGCATCCCATGTCAGAGTGCCAGAGCAAGTCCTGGCTGCTCTGCTTCCGACCCAGCTCCCTGATAATCCACCTGTGTGGCCAGGGGAGGATGGCCCGAGTGCTCAGGCTCCTGCCATCCCTGTGGGAGAGCCAGACGGATTCCTGGCTCCTGGCTTCAGCCTGGCCCACCCCGGCTTGTTGCAGCCATTTGGGGAGTGAACCAGTAGATGGAAGACCCCTGTCTTTAACATACTGCCTTTCAAATAAATAAATACATCTTACAAAGAAAAAAAAGAGGGTGTTCTAATTAGGGTCTAATTTAGGTTAATGTGCAACCTCAAATGGCACAAACCTGAAGATGAATTTCACAGGCAGCACCTTAATTACTCAAAACTTTAGCTCTACTCTAATGGAAAAGTGAATCTGTAAAGATAATCACTCCGCTTGGTAAACAGCCTGCTTCACTGTAAGTAAACAGGCTGTCTCGCAGGGGAAGGAGGTGCAAAGCTCTCCCTAGGAAGCCCATCTGCAGTCTTACCATTTGCATATGGTGTGACCATCTTCTTGTTGGTCATTACGCGTGCGGTGGCATTATTCACCTGCAGGCAGCAAGTAGAGAGAGGGGCAGGCGAGTAGAAGACCACGTTAGGGAATGTGGAGTTGCTCATCCAACAACACAGTACTTAGTTTAAATCATAAACTTCTGAGAGCATTGATTTAAATAATTAATATGATAATATACAATATTAATATATAGTACTTTAATTAAAGTGCTCATTAAATGAGGCTAACGAGAGTAAAATGCAGTTTCTTGGTCTCCAGATGGAAGACTATCACCAGCCTCCCAGTGCTCCACAGAAACACATGTGCGCATTCTTGGGAGATGTCTTAAATTGAAAAGCGTCTGCATTAAGGGACATATGGAAAAAAATGGTAAACAACTGTATAGGAAAATGAACTTGGACGCTCATTAATAAACAGAGGCTTGCCGCAGTGTCGTAAAGTAGGCCGGCAGGAAATGACAGGCCTCAGGGTTTCACCCGTCTTCATGCTCAGCACTGGGGACGTCTGTCTGAGATTTTATTGTCTGGGGTCAGCAAACAGATGCAGAAGCCCAGACTCACGCCGGCAGTCTTTAGGCCCATCCTGAATTTTCCAGACTACGTGATCTAGAAAGAAAAAAATTTTCAGAGGGCCTTTCAAATAGGCACTTACAGGAAGTAGAAAATAAGGCGCCTGTTTATTTCACGCTCTGGTAGCCTCCACCCTCGTTCCAGAACTGCTTAAGTGAAGCACGTTCAGGACTAAGATGGCGCTGCTGAGGAGAGGAGAGGAGGAATGGCCCTCGCAGCCAGGGCTGCAGAGCGCTAGGAGGGGCGAAGCCTCACCGCAGAGCGTGATCATTAAGCACGCCGAGTATAAGCGGAACCACGACGATATTTTGCCTCTTAGAATTTACATGGTGGTGAATTTGCATAGTGATAGGAAAAGACCAACTTCAGGTAGAAGTGGAACTGGAAAATCTCTGATTGTGCCTTTAAGATTTGCACAGACCTCCTGCTTGGTGAGGACAGCGCTTGAAACTCCATTTACTCTAGTTTGACCCACAAATGAAACAAACATTTCACATTTAGAAAGAAAGAATGGGATACAACAATGATGAGACTGAGAGCATGCAGTTAAAACACTCACACACACAAATAAAAGGAAGAAAAAACAGAATCAATTTTGGAAAGAGGGAGAAGTGAAGAGCGAGGGTGTCACAGACGAGGACCAGAATGGAGCAAGAGCTTGTAGCAGGTGCTAGAGCGGAAAGCAACCAAGCACTTAAAGGGGAAATAAATGGCCAGAACCGAATCAGAAACCACCAGTCAGCGAAGGAGACCCAGGGCTGCGTGTGACAGGGGGGGCGGGGAAGGAAGGGCGTGGAGAGGGGCAGGGGCACGGATCTGGATAAAGGCTGAAGGGAGGGAGGGAGAAGAGAAGGGGAGCAGGTCGCGAGTCACGGGCAAGAAGGAGCCCCCAAGCGCAAAGGAAGAACAGTCAGGGCTACAAACAGAGGCGGGGAGGGCAGGGGAGGGCAGGGAGTGCATTAATAAAACCAGCCAAACTGGAGTTCAGTAACTCTGAGTAAGATGTGCAAGGGGGCAAATCACCATGGAGTCAGTAATCAGACAGCTCAGACTGCTACAAAACAATATGTACATCCAAAGTCCAGGCGGCATTATCAACAGCATTGGAAATAAAAGGGGGAGGAAAAGGAAGAGGAACAACAAGTCAAATCACATTCTGTAGTGTTAATGTGAGATGGCAGATGGACTTTTTCTTTCTTAATTGTTTTGTAATTACATTTTTAAAAGCTTCGTCTCTAGTGCTTCGGTTTCACTTACCGCCAACGGGCACCAGCGCCAGCACTGTGTATAGTTACCATGGAAAGAGGGAGTCAAGTGAAGGGCCCTAAATCTACACCATTGGAAAGGGGGAGAAAGCAAAATATGCAGACATCTTACTCAAAACAGTGGCTTTCATATTTAATACTTTTAAAAATGGGAAAGGGGAGAGGAGCCAGTTAACCTTCACTGCGTTACCAAGAAGGGCTGGTGACCCCAGGGGCTGCTGGGACGCAGTCACGGCACTTTGGCCAGCCAGGCGGCAGCCCTCTGCCCAAGGACTTCCTCCATGGGCCTGCAGAACACACTGCTGGAGCCCTGGTTTCCAGATGACATTGGAAAGCAACTGAGTTCTCGATTCTTTCCTCCCCCCACAATCTTGATCATCTCCATTCTGCGCCTGTCACACGCACATGGAGGCGAACTGGTCTCCCGAGAGGAACAGGGGATGGGCTGGTCCCTGGACTCATTACCGAACCCAGTGTTATCAACTGGATAGGTTTTCAGACATTGTAAAAGTTAGTTTTGTTTAGGCCTGACCACAGGAATTCAGAGTCTTGCAAACTGAAGCAAAGGAAAAAAATCAAGAGAGCAGAAGGATGAACATTTTGGTGGAGGAAAAAAAGTGAAGAACAAATACACGCATACACGCACACACACAGAAATTAAAGCCCCACGCGACCAGAGGGCAGGGGAAGGCGGACAGCAGTGTTACTTTGATACATTTTAATGCAAGGAGGTGAAGAGCACAGAAACACACGCACACAAGTGTGGGCGCACACACAGAGACAGGGCTCCAGATGGGAAGTAAGTGAAGCAATACAAAAACAAAGAAATAAAAATATAAACCAGAAATTGAATTATTGAAGACATGCACCTCGATTTTACGGCCCTCTACCACGGTGCCGTGCAATTTCTCCCTGGCCCTGTCTGCATCAGCACTATTCTCGAAAGTTACGAACCCGAATCCCTGCATGCAGCGGGAGAAGGGGGAGAACATGCACATCGTTACATTGAATACTGATCGCTGGTAACAGAGAAAAAATACCACAGTAGGAAACTGACGTCAGCAGCAACTCAGCAATACTCTCCCAAAGTCACATTTGGTTCATGCATATTTCATAAAGGGAAATTAAACCCAATAAAAGAATAAGGAGCTGTAATAATAACAACAGTTTAATTAAGAACAATAATAACAATACCAAAATAAAATACAGAGCATGTGAGGCCAGACCAAAATTAAGGTATAGAGTTTCTCGGGTCAAACTATTCAACCAAGAATTGGCACCTTTTTTTTTTTTAATGTGCTGCCTTTCTTTCTTAATTCATGCTGCTAATATACATGTCCCTACGTAATATAAAAACATAATTAGATCGACGCCCTGACATCTGAAGTCTATTATTCCCCAGTGACTGCTACATGAGATCTGACATTCAGGTTCGATCACTGTGCAATGAGGCTTGTTAGAAGTCAGGATTTCTTAGCCGGCACCCTGGCTCAACAGGCTAATCCTCTGCCTTGCGGCGCCGGCACACCGGTTCTAGTCCTGGTCTGGGCGCCGGATTCTGTCCCGGTTGCCCCTCTTCCAGGCCAGCCCTCTGCTGTGGCCGGGGAGTGCAGTGGAGGATGGCCCAAGTGCTTGGGCCCTGCACCCCATGGGAGACCAGGAAAAAGCACCTGGCTCCTGCCATCGGGTGAGCGCGGTGTGCCGGCCGCAGCGCGCCATCCGCGGCAGCCATTGGAGGGTGAACCAACGGCAAAGGAAGACCTTTCTCTCTCTCTCTCTCACTGTCCACTCTGCCTGTTAAAAAAAAAATTTAAAGAAGTCAGGATCTCTCGGCCCCACGTCGCCTGTCGCTCCTGTCACCACTCACGGCTCTGTGCACAGCAGCCTTGGCACACAATTCTGTAGGTGCCGGGTGCAGAAGGGGCGGGCCCTCCTGTCCTTCCCAGCAAATGGGAAAGCACTAAAGCAGCCTGTCAATCATGACTTTTCCTCAGTGCCATTTTACTGAGAGTAAAAGTCAGTCCAGTGCAGCTTCAGAAAACCGCTAATCCGAACCTGCCTAAGTGACACATCTGATGTCTACGTTGTTGTTAGACGTATTAGTGATTTCCACGTATAGAGAAGAAAAGGAACAGTCAACAGGCAATGTGGATGAGGTAACCACACTGAGTTAGAATTCATTTATTTGTCCCTGGAAGGTGCTACAAATCTAAGAGTGCAGGGAGATCAGGAGACAACGTCCCTCAACACTCCCTCTGGGCACATCCACTGATTTCACGTCAGCAGGGGCTATTTTATATTCCTGTGACTGTTTCATAAAGCATCTAATCAGCTTTATTCCAGGTGTTTTGTCTTTGTTTTCCCACTCTGCGACTATAATTCTGCAAGTAATTTCTCCAGCTGCTTGTATCTAAGGAGTGCTAAATGCTGACGACGTGCTGCAAAGTCCTCATTTCCCAGCGGCCTCGTCCCTCTCGCTCTTTTGGAACACTCCACTGCAGAACCAACCCAGGACCCTTGATTTTTACTGAGGTTCTGCCTTGCTGCTTAAAACCACGAGCATTTCTGATACACAAAACAGAGACACAGTGTGCACTGTTCAAGGAAGAGATTACACGAGAGCAAACCCATCATTTGGAAGGATCAGATTACTCAGCATTCTAAATGATTTTATGGCTCAGTGGTGTTCGGAGGATTTCAAGGGAGTGTTTCAGCCCACAACTGGGATAGCACCACAAATACAATAGAAAGCACAATGCTCAGCTGACAATTTTAAAATGTGTGTCGTCTGGAATGAAATACCAGGGCTGATTTTAGTTAATACTCTCTTAAGGAACATATGAATTTGCTAAGATTACCCATGGAAATTTGTTTTTCAGAAACAACTTGGGATATGGACATGGTACAGCCTCTGACACCTCCAGCTGTGCCCCACGGCAGCACCTGCCCGAGAAGCCAGCTTCCCGGCCCCGCACGGTCTCTGACGGGAAACTAAGCCTTGCAAGAAAGGTCACAGACAGTGATGCGTTTTTATATTGCACTTTCAGAAGCATTATAAACTGTACTCACAGTGTCTACGACGGCTTAAATTAATAAATTATGACTTAATAGCTGGGTTACTATTAATTAATGTGGAGATTAATTACCTAGGGTTTGAGTTTAGCACTGTAACTACTGGTATCTGCCCGCCCACATGCAAACCGTACATACTTGTCTGACTTCTTACATACAACCATGGGGCAAGACGGGATGTACCTAATGGCTTCATTTGGAAGAAACCAAGTCACATTGAGGTTAAGCAGCCAAGGATTTATAGCTAACAGTGAGAAAATCAGAGACTGAGCTTCACAAATTTCAGTTCAGACTCCAGGAAACTGGTCCTAAAATCTTCCGATTGTCCTTTTCAAATCTATTTGCTGAATGTCTTCTACTATTTCCCTTCCTTGACAGTAGATCCCAAAGAAGGGCAGGTGCTAACATGAGCACCGCAATTTTTATGGCCTACAAATGACAAAGTTTAATATTAAAGTCTGCTTGTATAAAATTCCCTTAATAATGATTTTATGCTGGAACAAAGTTGCATTTTCAAGTGTTTTTATAAAGAAAGATGTTTGTGTCAAAGAAAATGCTAATTAAGATACCAAAGACATGATCATCTTTAAACACGTCTTTTGCTGGGGAGAGGATAAAGAAGGCCTTGCTGGTGCTTTGGGCCCAACAGGAAACAGAGGCAAGAGGATTTCTTTGTGTTCTTTAGATAAACGAATCTCAGATAGGCAGAACCGTGCCCTCCTGGAAGTGGCCATGTCCTAATCCCCAGAACCACTGGTATGTTCCCTTAATGGCAAAGGGACCTTGCAGACATGATTCGATCAATTAATTGATTAAATTTCCCATCTTGAGCTGGGAGGTTATCCCCAAGGGGCTGGTGAAGGCAAAGGTGGCTCACATCACGGCCACCTGAGAAGGACCTGCCTGGCCACTGCTGGCTTTGAAGAATGAAAGGGGCTGTGGTCCACAGCACACGGAGGCCTGTGGGAGCTGGGAAAGGCAAGGCGCCTGGTCACGCGTCACGCCTCACAGCCTAGCAGCCTCAGGAAGGAATCCGATCTCTGATGTCACCCCAGCGAGACCACCTCACCTCCAGAACTGCAGGGTGACAGATGGGTGCTGTAAGCCACCCATCTCCCAGCAATGTGTGCAGAAGCAAGAGCACGTTAACACACAGCTGCAGGGTGGAAGCGCAGATTAGGGAGGGAGAGGTTAACCCCACTCTCAGAGCACCATTCCGAGGTGCTTTTCTCCCAGTGAGGCGATTCCTCATCAACCCAAACTCCACGTATCCTCCTCTACCACATTTATACTTCACCTTCAATCATACCAACTTTATCAAAGCTACATTTTTTAATGTACTATTTCCTTAGTAAAATTTAGCATTTTTAGAAATGGTGCTGGGAACTGTGCTAAGGATAGTCATGGATTATTCAGGATTAAAAGTTACTGGTAGGTCACTTTTTTTTCCAGCTTTCATGAAATCAGGTTTAAGTCCCTTCATTCTTAGAAATATAGTTGACATTAAATTTGGTCATTCTGATCTCTTACTTTTGAAAAAAAATGTATAAATCCACTTAATAAAAGTATGTATAAATCTAACTTATTTTTATTAAGCAGCTTCAACTGATCAGAAAACATATCAAACACTGAACCATAACAACCAGTCTGCACTGGTATGATACATAAAAAGTAGACTACAGAATCTGTAACCATTTTTAAATCTGAAACTCTGAACGAGGGGCAATATTTCAGGCATATAAGGAGATAGAAGATTTTTGTTATCTAAAATTTCATTAATAAAAACAGATAAGAATAATTTAAAAATGATATTCACACATTTGCCCACATTAGCATGATCTAACAGAAATATAACATAACCACACATATAATTTAAAATTTTCTAAGTCACATTAAAAAAGCAGAAATAAATAGGTTAGATTAATTTTAACAACACATTTCATTTAACCCATTTCAACATGGCATCAATCTAAAAACATTATCAGTGAGATGTTAACATTCTTCTTTTGTCCCAAATCTTTGGAATCTGCACTTATGCTTGTAGCACATCTCAGCTCAGGCTCTCCATCCCTCCGAGGGTACTTATCAACACAGTCTATACCCGGTGAGGTTCTCGGCCCCCAAACTTCTTCTACGCCCACCATGTAAATGTTACATTAGTCACTGGCTATCTCAGCTGTTTCTCGGACACTGAGGAATGGTTTGTTAGGGGTATGAATGTGGCTAAAACTTGTACCAAGTGGGACAGCCAGCTCATCACCTGCCCTGATAGTCATTTATCAGCAAGGACATAAAGGAGCCGAGTAACTGTCACCTTTTTAGTCTGGCCTCAGACTGCAATAAATAACAAGCAATAGGATGAGCATTGTAAACGTGTTTACATCTGTATAACCTTTGAGTTTTTCCATCTCAGAAGAATGAGAAAGAAAATTTACCATGTAACTTTTAAGGGAGAAATCAAAAGCAGACGAATCTCCTGGGTATGGCCAGAACACAGAAATTAAAAAATAAATAAAAGAAAAAGAAAAAACTAAAACCCACAAAATGGTAACAAAAGAAAAATAAACTAAACCTTCTGGAAATACATGCATTGCTCACTTAGTTTCAAGTATAATGAAAAACATTTCACCTCAGCATTACCTACCAAACTCTTACAAAAATCTCCAAGGCCCTACTTAGAGGGACTTCAAAGAAAGTATTTTGAAAGAAATAATTTCCCTTTGCGGTGAAATCAAAAGCCACATAATAGGCAACAAGTTACAGCACACTGTGTCTGAGGAATGGGAATGGTGGGTTTATCTTAACCTGAAGCCGATCCTAAACCCAGATGCCCATCGATCCAGAATCCACCTGAGGAGGCACGAGGCTGCCTGTGCCCCATGAGGGGTTCTGTAGCGGACTTGAAAGCTGGCACCTAGGGGTAGGTCACAGTCCCAACAGCACCGAGACAAAACTTCATGGAAAATATAAACGTTGGATTCTATGGATTTCTTTAACAAGCTTGATAATTTTCACGAAAAACTGTCACGTGGCCAGCTGACAGCAAACAGCACAGTGGAAAGTCTCAAGCCCAACAATGGAATAAACTCCTGGAAAGCAGCAAGTCTGTAGTCACTAAAAGCTACAGCAGGGCATGTGAGCAGGGTCACGCCAACTGTGGCTGCACTAAGTCCCACTGTCAGAGTTCTGTCTAAGATTCTAGCTGAGAAGAAGGGCCGGGAGGAGACGCATGCGGACATCCAGAGTGAGTATCCTCTGGGCTCCCTCTGCCTTTTCCCTTTCTAGCCTTCACTAAGCGCCGTGGTTTGCTCCATCTGCGATCCTCGGAGGGAGAGAGTGCGTATTATTCATAACCATGCTGAGGTAGTAGCTTAGCTCCTGGCTTCGGATCGGCGCAGCTCCGGCCATTGTGGCCAACTGGGGAGTGAACCATCGCCTGGAAGACCTCTCTCTCTCTCTCTCTCTCTCTCTCTCTCTCTCTAACTCTGACTTTCAGATAAATAAATCAATCTAAAAAAAAAAAAAAAAACTCGCATGAAATCACTTAAAAATGCATGTCTGTGTGTGTGTGTGTGTGTGTGTGTGTGTGGATGATATGACAAACGCTAAGACAAACCCAGGAGACGAAGGTTCGAGAAGAGAAGAGGAAAGGCTCACCAATACAGAAGCACTTCCTGCAGCACAGCAACTCTGCCTGCCAAGCAGAAGAGGGGCAGGACACGGGCAGGACAGGGGCAGGACAGGGGCAGGCACGCAGTCGGGGCGTGCCCGGAGCCCAGCCTGCTCAGGGTCTCAGGTGGCACAGGCGCGCAGTTGGGGTGTGCCTGGAGCCCAGCCTGCTCAGGGTCTCAGGCTCAGTCGGGGCGTGCCTGGAGCCCAGCCTGCTCAGGGTCTCAGGCGGCACAGTCCAGAACCCTGGGCCAACAGTCTCGCTGGCACAATCCGAGATGGGGTAAACAGCTACTTTTGGTTTGGGAGCAATTTGATTAAATCCTATTTTATAGGTAAGTAGTATATATCTCGGAATTGTTTGCTGACTAGGTTTTCCATTACTGCTTTAAAAAATTCAATAAAGCTAATTTCTGTACAGAAAAGCACTCTGTTTAGCAGTCAGAGCGACGCTGAACTACAACATCACATGAAGTGTCCTTTTTCCGTTCTTTTCAAGACATGTAGTGGTTTAATGTCAACCCCAAACATAAAAAAGAGAACCTGAATTTAATTCACAAAAAGAAAAGTGCTCATTACTTTATCTGAGATGGATTCCAGGGGAGGCATCTATAGGTCTGGCTCCAAAATAAATCTCTATCAGCAGCCCACAGACAATGCTAGGGGAAACTGAACCTTTGGCGGGGAAGAACTTAGCAGCTGAGACAGGCAAAGGATGAAGACAAAGTTTTGCACTGGCCCTTGAAGGCAGATGCAGGCCAATTCCAGATCCTGTGCTTTGTCCCAAGAGCTCCTGCCAGTGAGTACTCAGTCCACGTCCCCTTCAGGCGCCCAAGGGAAAAGCGCAGTGAGGACGCAGCATTGAGCTGAGAGAGGCGGCATGTGGGAAAAGGAAGGCACGTAAAGTGGAAATCACATGGGAGCTGTAACTGGATCAGGCAAATTTAAAACATTTTAGTAGTGGGAAAATCCTTGAAGTCAATGAAAGAAGCCTTAAGAAAGATCAATTTCCTTTGCTTCGTAATAATTCAATCAAATCGTTTGCTGGGTGAGGGGCAAATCCTCAAGCCTGAAGAACGGTAGTGGGCTTCTGGCTGGCAGAGCCTCGGGAAGAGTGCTCTGAGTGAACACACTCCACCTCAAAAATATTTACACTGCTCCTTCAGACACCAGTGTGCTCAACATGCTGCATTCATTTATTTTACATTCATGTGCTTCCCACCTCTGAACTACTGTCATCTTCCCACCATGTAGCTAAAAAGATCACAAAAAATAAAAGCAAACTGGACAACAAAAGAACAGAAAACCACTGTGAGAAAAACACAAGCACAGTTTTTACTGGTTGCAGTTAACAGATTTCACTTGAAAAATACTTACCAAGTTCAGTGCTGGAGAAAGTTCTGTATAGGCATATTAATCTTTTTTTTGCTTTAACTGAAACTGAAAGCTCAGAGTATAATTTAAGAATTATACTCTTAAATAATTAACAAATAATTGTTACAGTCAGACTTAAACACTTTTAGTGTTGACATATTCTATAGAAGAAGGGGACCACATCATTAGGAGAATTACAACACCGAATATATATGTCCCTCACAGGACAGATGGGTGGATGGGGGTGTATGTTAATGTATGTATATGTTGCATGAATTTAGTGTATGCTAATGTATGCATATGTTATATGAATTTGGAGTAGGAAATTGAAGAGAGGTAAATATTACCCCATTTGTTGGCTTTGTTTAGCATCTCCCCAAATTATATTCTTAGGACATTTAAACATAACCAACAACTATTTCAAGTTCAACAGACAGCTAAATTAAAACTTAAAAATTGGTATAAACAGGGGAAAGAATTTTTAGTGAACATTTCAGCTCTTATATAACACAATCAGAAAAGAATATAAGCTAATTGCACAGTTTTACTACTTTCAGTCTTAGGTAAAAAGTCAATATATTAATAACTAACACTGCATGCTGAAATTGGCCTCTGGGTAAAACTTAGTGGAGGAAATCAGAATTCGCAAGTCACTAGGCTCTGACAAAATTTACTGAAAACAGCCAGTGGTGTGCATTTGACATGATGGTTCAGACATCCCCCTGAGACAGCCGCAACCTGCATCCAGGTGCACGGATCTGCATCTGCTCTGCTCCTGACTCCAGCTTCCTGCCAGTGGTGCACGGATCTGCATCTGCTCTGCTCCTGACTCCAGCTTCCTGCCAGTGAGCATCCTGGGAGCAGCAGGTGCGGCTCAACTAACTGGCTCCCTGCCACCCACAGGGAAAACCTGGTGTGAACTCCCTCCTGCTGGGCATCTGGGGACTGACCAGCTGATGGGCGGTATCTCTGGCTCTTTTCCTCTCAAACAAAAAATAAGTACAAATTAAAAGAGAAAGTCAATTGAGTAACTAAAACATTAAATCTATTCAAAGTCTGACACTGAAGTTGCACTTTAAAAGGCTGAATTGTTCTGGTAGAATTCAGAGTCGAATTCTCATAGAATTCTCATAGACTTCTCTTTCTCAAAACTAAAGCTTAGTCCAGATTTCAGGTAGATAAAGGACTGTCATCTCCTACCTCCCATTTTCCTTGGGCCACACCTCCTCAAACATCTCCTGCTCCCCAATGGAAAGGGGAGCCATGTGGAAGCTTATTTTTAGAGATAACGTAAACCACGGTGGATAGTTAGAACACTTCTATGCAGACTTGTTGTCTGAGTGCTTACTGTTAAAACACAGAACTCAAAAAGCAACCAAGCACACTTGATACTGAAATGGAGCTTACCTTAGAGCCGCGTTCATTAAAGATTATCTCTACATCTAGGATTTTGCCAAACTGCTGCAGAGACAAAAATCAGAACATCTATTTGTGACCAGTTTTTTATCCACACGCTGTACTTTCTTCTGAGAAGGGGCTACTCCCCTGCCCCCCTTAAACCAGCACTCATTCACTACCCATGTTTCTGCCTGTGGGCAGCTCCCAAATCAGCTCCTGATTTTCCAGCACCGAGTTCATGTTCTGTCCTTTTCACTCCTTCCTCAATTTACTCAAGTTGTTGGCCTCTACACGTGGAGGCTGGAGTTGATATCCGGCGTCAGCCTATTGTACACCGCTTTGTGTGCACAAGCACTGGGGATTTTCCCCACTCCACTGCTAGTTTTCCAATGTCTCAGTTTTTAAGAAGTAAATCTAAGCAGAATTATATACTATGGAAGGCTGCTTCTCCTCCCCTTTCTTTTTAAATTAATGCAAGGAAACCACATTCATTGTGTAAAATACGAGCAGAAAGGAAAAGAGAAGCAGAAATGAAGCTGGCCTGAGAGGCCTTCCCTCGTCTTGACGTTCTGGGAGGCAGGCCTCTGGACATCCCTCGGGCACGCAACCAAGGCGACCACAGCATCAGGCACACTCCAGGTATTGCTAAACCTTGCATTTTCAACTTGGAAACAGATTAGGAACAATGACCCAATTCAGTAAGTACCTCTCCTTGTTACCATTTCTCTAGGCCACAAGTTAGTGCATTGCACTTACACACTTTTTGACATTAAAGATCATTCCATATATTTGCCACTTTAGTATCTCTGCAGCTAACATCAAGAATCATTTAGGTAAAACTCTAATTGACAATTATTTAAATACTTTAACTCTTGGAAAAGCAAACAATGCTAAAGATAAAGCCAAAATCACTCTATTGTTAGCCAGCTAAACAGCTGACTAGAGAGGTCACACAAAACACAAGATTTGCGGTTGGGTACACAAGGGACTTCAAAAACTTCATAGGAAATGGAATGAAAAAAAGAGAAGTTCCTTTGGATGCAAAACACTTTTGAAATCTGTGAATGTGTAGATTCTTTAAAAAGTTCATAGAAAATGTGTATTATGAAAAAACTATGCAAGGATTTCAAAAAATTTTTCACACCAAAATAAGGTTACCTTTTAATTTCATTTTCCATCAAAGTTTTCTGTTGGAAGTACCCTCACATACAGGAGGACAGAACTGGGTGAATCTGGGTTGAAGGCACATGAAGTGAATACAGAAGTGTCTCTGCCTCACACCTTCCCCTGAGTAATGGCCTCTCCGGGGGCTAGTACCACACAGCAGGTTAACTGCCCCTTGCAATGGCGGCATCCTATATGGAGTGATGGCTCGAGTCCCAGCTGCTCTGCTTCTGGTAAGTCTGGGAAGGCAGCAGATGACGGTCCAAGTTCTTGGGCCCCGCCATCCACGTGAGAGACCAGGTGGAGCCCCTGGCTTTGAGCTGGCCCAGACCTGGCTGTTGCAGCCATCTGGGGAGTGAACCAGAGGGTGGAAGACAATTCTCTTTCTCTGCCTCTCCCTCTCTGCCACTCTGCCCTTCAAATAAATACAGAATTAAAAAAAAGAAAATCTTTATTTTTCGATCCAAAACTCAAGTTCAAAGAGGTTACATGAAATTCTCAAGGTCATTAATAGAATTTGAACCCAGGCTCTCTGAGGTCAGAATCCACACCTCTCCACTGTAACGAGCCGCCTCTAAACCTGCACTCTGTGCGGGGGTCTTCTTAGACACTGCAATGGCAGAGCAGAGAGCAGTAAGAGTGCACCCTGGGCCCAGCTCCTAGGCCTGCAGTTGAGAGAGGAGAGGAGCAGTGCTGTGCTGGGCTTATGTGGAGCAGAGAAAGACCCAAGCCCATGACAGGAGGAAGAGTGGCCCCCAGAGCTAACCTCACACTGGAATCACCTGGGAGATGCCTGAAAATGCCTGAGGCCAAGCAGCTCCTAAGCACTGGGTGTGGGATGCAGCAGCAGCCTTTAAGCTCCCACATGATTTCCAAGGTCCAGACAGGGTTAGGAATCAGGGCTCCGAAAGAACATGCTGTGAACTAAATAAGCACAGGACTGCGTGTTCACGGAGGCGGCTGTGTGACACACTCACAGGACTGCGTGTTCACGGAGGCGGCTGTGTGACCGGGGCGGCCTTCGGGCTGTGTGACACACTCATGGGACTGCGTGTTCACGGAGGTGGTTGTGTGACTGGGGCGGCCCTTGGGCTGTGTGACACACTCACGGGACTGCGTGTTCACGGAGGTGGTTGTGTGACCAGGGCGGCCCTTGGGCTGCGGCCCCAGCACTGATATGCTCACGGGACTGCGTGTTCACGGAGGTGGCTGTGTGACCAGGGCGGCCCCAGCACTGACATGCTCACGGGACTGCGTGTTCACGGAGGTGGCTGTGTGACCGGGGCAGCCTTCGGGCTGCGGCCCCAGCACTGACACGCTCATGGGACTGCGTGTTCACGGAGGCGGCTGTGTGACCGGGGCGGCCCCAGCACTGACACGCTCCCAGTTCAGGAAGCCCCTGACCAGCAGACTGAGCAGCAAGGTCGCCTCCCGTGCATGTGACCGTGTCGAGGTAGGAAGGGTCTCTAAGAATGAGGAGAGTTCGCTCAGGTGCATTGCTGAAGCACTCCCGACAAGGCATCTGGTGGCTTCCATTCCATTTAGCTTGGAAAGGACTGCAGAGACTTACCCCAAACATCTGTCGGAGGTCAGGGTCCCGGAAGCGGAAAGGAATATTGGAGACATGCAGTCTTTTAGGGGTGGATTTACTCTCTGAATTTTCACTACTTTGTGTCTGTGACTGCTGGCCGTCTGTCTGTGCTCCGCCTTCTGTCTGCTAAGGAGAGAAAGAAACACAAGCACCTCATGGGCATGCTGTAAATCAATCAGCGTCCTCCCCTCCCCAACAAGTGTGTCCCCACAAGACAAACAACTCAGATACACTATCTGTGCTCAAACTGCTCCGCAGCCTACAAACACGATGCAGATCTTCTGCGTATTTACAGCACGCTAGTAAAACGGGAGCTAACAGACACAGAAGCATTAAGTGACTCGCCCAAGATCACAAGGAGACTCATGCAGAGAGTGAAGATGTAAAAATAGCGCCTTTAATAGATTCTCAGTACAGTTTTCTATTTGTGAGACCGTTCTGTTTCTAAAGAAAGAATGTATTGTACTCGGCTGTGGAAGTCACTGCATTTTATTGGTGTATCATCTCAGCTCCCTCAAGGAAACGCAACAGGGGTTATTTTTATATCTCGTTCCTTATATTAGTTTTAGAGTTCATGACTGCTAGGCTGCCAAAGGATTATTAAAATATTATTTACAAAGAAGAGAAGCCTGGTGACAACGGGCAATTTTCCTGAAAACTGAAAATACACCTGATGTTGGAGCATCCATGCTGCCCCTAATTTCTGCGATTCCAGCTAACTTTAGGATAAGGAACTCATCCTTCCACAGCCCACAGCAGAGCTGCTTCCAGACACTCTGTTGGCTGGAAAAGGCTCTAAGGAACCTTGAGCAATCTACTGCACATCCTACAAGTGGCAGATTTGCACACAGCAGTGCTGAGACAGTATGAGTGCCATGGGTATGCATTTTTAATTAACCCTCTCCTTTGCAACATCCCAGACCCATGTTTATCTGATTTCTTTTCACTCAATCCTCAAAAAAGCTGTTCTGTTGAGAAACACTATTGACAAATATCTAACATGTGACCTTCTAGGCATGCAAAGAGATGTGCTTTCTGAAGCATTCACCTGGCAACTGGAGACCTGTATGCCTTTACCATTCCCTATCGAGGACACGCCACACTGGAATTTACTCTTCTTATCTCAACTGAGCGAGAACTGAGTCTTTAATAGATTCCTCTGGGTGACACAGGGCAGATTCCCTCCCCTAGGCCCAAAGTTCAGAGAAACCTGAATCAGACACTGCCCTTCGGCGATATTAGCAGCCACCCTGAAATGAAGTGTGAAAGTTTAAAATACAAAAGATACTCAGGAATAAACTCCAAATGAATGCCAGCTTTTCATGTGTCAGTCTAAGTGATGGCAGCTTTTTATCTGACTCCATTCAGGCCTTGCAGATGGCTTAACTGTGCAATGATTCATGTGATATAAAAATAGCAGGAAAGGGAAGCGCGAGGAGCAACGTTCTGAGGAAGTGTCAAGTTTTCAATCATCAATCTGGGTACAATGCAGACGAAACAAAACACATTCCATTCAAAGACGAAGCTCACTAAGTAACTGGAGCCGCATCACAGTCACCAACATGCAGTCAAAGCAATAAACACCAACCACAGCCAATGCTCATCCATGCATCTTCACACGTGTCTGCCATCTCACAGCTGGATCACACAGAACTGTCTCTACTACTAAATTTTATGTTTACAAGTGTTTATTTATTTATTTGAAAGGTAGAGTAACAGAGACAGAGAGAGATCTCCCATCCACCATTTCACCATCCAAATGCTTGTGACAGCCTGGGCTGGGCCAAGCTAAAGACAAGAGCCAGGAACGCCCTCCCCGTCTCTCACGTGGCTGTGAAGAAACCGAGGCCTTGAGCCATCTGCTGCCTTCAGGCCACAGCGGCCGGAAGCTGCGTCAGAAGCAGAGGCAGGTCTTGAACTCAGGCAACCGTTATGGTTCGTGGCTCAACCCCCTGTGCCACCGCACCTGCCCCCACTTTCAAACTTGATGTGGTCTGCAGGATGAAACGCATCACTTGGAGAAGTTTGAGAGCCTGGCTCTGCAAGCTCCCGACCAGTTTCTGTGGAGCTCGCGTGTCGTCCACATGGCCGGTCACAGTCACGTGGAGGTGGTGACTTGTGCCTGAGCACCTGCTTGCTGCTCCTGAGAATCCTTTGCTGTCTTCAAGACTCACTCTGAAAAGGCTGGATGCTAGAATCGTTATTTTCCAGTTTGTAGTAAACACCTAGTTTTAAAAAATTGGTTTCCGGGGCTGCCACTGTGGTGTAGTGGGTTAAGCCACCGCCTGCAGTGCCAGCAACCCATATGGGCACCAGTTTGAGACCCAACTGCTCTGCTTCTGATCCAGCTCCCTGCTAATGTGCTGGGGAAAGCAGTGGAGGAGGGCCCAAGTGCTTGAACCTGAACCCACATGGGAGACCTGGAGCAAGCTCCTGGTTCCTGGTTTCAGCCTGGCCCAACTTCAGCCATTGTGATCATCTGGGGAGTGAACCAGCAGATGGAAGCTTGCGCGCGCGCTCTCTCTCTCTCTCTCTCTCTCTCTCTCTCTGTAATTCTACCTTTCAAATGAGTAAGTCTTGGAGCTGGTGCTGTGGCACAGTGGGTTGATGCCCTGGCCTGAAGCGCTGGCATCCCATATGGGCACTGGTTTAAGACCTGGCTGCTCTACTTCCTATCCAGCTCTCTGCTATGGCCTGGGAAAGCAGAAGAAGATGGCCCAAATCCCTGGGCCTCTGTACCCATGTGGGAGACCCTGAAGAAGTGGCTGGCTCCTGGCTTCAGATCGGCACAGCTCCAGCTGTTGTGGCCAGCTGGGGAATGAACCATTGAATGGAAGACCTCTCTCTCTCTCTGTGTAACTCTGACTTTTGAATAAATAAATAAATCTTTTAAAAATTATTTATTTGAGAGGCAGAGAGATAGATAGTGCTCCATTTGCTGGTTCTCACCCCAAACACCTGCAATGGCTGCATTGGGCAAATGCCAAAGCCAGGAGCTAGGAACTCAGTCCAAGCCTCCCATGTGGTGGCAGGGACTCAAACACTGGAACCATCTCCTGATCACCTGCTGCCTCCCAGGTCTGTTCTGGCAGGAAGCTGGAATCTCGAGCAGAGTCAGGACCTGAGCCCAGGTACCACACAGGATTTGCGCATCCCAAATGGCTTTGTAAATACCCACCCCAAGCACCCCATTTTGTAAACTTCTCAGTTTGCTTGTTCAAACTGCCCCACCACACCACTCACTTAACCTCCCAGGAACCAACAAACGTCATCGCTCCACTTCCCCATTGCCGATTCCTCACCAGCTCTCCCTCTCTCTTCCTAACCAATTCAGGTTCAGAACCCGTTGTTGCTAATCTCCTCGTCTGATTCTGCCAAGCAAAACTGCAGCCCTGAATGAAGCCAGTCGTGGATTTTCTAGAAGCTTGAACCTGGGCAGGCAATTGCTGCAGCAGGAAAAACACCTCTCTTCAAATGTGATTTCACTCTGACTTCTCTGCAAGTCTCAGATCTTTCCTTCTTTCCACTTATGCAATCCTGTTGAAAATGGGAATTCTCTATAAAATAGCAAATACATTCTACCCTAGACTGATCTAAGCATTTTAGTAGAAATACTTAGAGTTTCATAGTTGTTGGACACGGGCCTCAGTATTTTATATTATTTCAATTAATGTGATTTTCTCAACAACCCTACACAGAAGCTACTCTTATTTTTTTAATGAGACACTGTTAATTCCCAATTTTTAGATGAGGAGTCTGAGGAACAGAAGGTTGTCCAAGCAATAGAGCAGACATTTGAATCCAGGCAATATGGCTCCAGAATGTATTTTTTCTTCCTTTTTTTTTTTTTTTTTTAAAGAGAAAAAGAGAATATGTGGTGGGGGTGGATGAGAGAGGGAGAGAGCGAGAGTGACAGAGCGAGAGCGAGACTGCTCCCTAAAGGCTTGTACTGGCCAAGGCTGAGCAGGAACACAATGACTTGACAGCCCCCACTGCTGCCTCCCAGGACGCTGCAGTCAGGAGCAGTAGCAGGAACGGGGACTTGGAAGTGAAGCCAGGTACTCGGATGTGGGATGTGGGATGTGGGGGTTCTAATCGCTGGACTAAACACCCATTCTCCAGAGTGTATGTTCTTAACCACTGTATTATTTTGTACTTTGCATGTATTGTTTTCTTTAAACCTCACAATAACTCTATGAGGCAGGTACTATTATTACTCCTGGGGGTCAAGTTAGCTGCCTAAGGTGACAATGTTAAGAGGCAGAGTAGGAATTCAAACCCAGGCAGCCCAGCAGACCACCTCCTCTCTGGTACCACGTGCACCCATCGTGTTTCTCCTGAGGATGGAGAGCCCACGAGGGTCGCACTCCGTCACCTTAGCAGGCAGACAGCTGTCTTCCGGGGCGGCAGGGGCGGGGAGGGAGGCTTCCTGGAGGTCACAGGCATGCTGCCCTTGCGGGCCGTGCAGCAGCTCTGGCTGTGCAGGGAGGGGAGAGAGAGAGAGGGAGAAGCAGCAGAAGCACACTGCCTTCCATTTAGGACAAAGTCAGAAACTTACCAAACTCGTACTCAAAGGTGCTGAAGAGTGGTTTTTGGTACATGGTAGAAATAGGAAATACTGGACATGCCATGCAGTATCACTAAATGAGATCATATTTCCCATCTGACACTCTCATTTTAATGTACACGACTAATTGTCAAAATACACAAATCAGGGAGAAAATACACATAAAAGTTTTTAAGAGTCATCTTGGTGTAAGGTGGGAAATGTTCTGCCCTCGGCAGCCACACTAGGCTGCTTTACTCTCTACTGCCAAAGCTGCTGGCAACTGTAACAACTGCACAAACAGCCTCCCGAGGTCTTTGTGCACTCGGAGGCCAGTCTCTGCCCATGCCTTCCCCGGGCGGGGGACAAAGCAGGAGAGGCCAGCGGCTGTTTACCCCTGGTTCATGGTGAGGGCTGGCAGCAGCCTGGCTCTGACACAGCCGCGTGGCTGAGGCCTACCTGTGCAACCTTTGGACAACTCGGCCTCCGCAGGGAGAGCTGGTCTTGGTGAATAATGTGTAGGAGTCCAGGCATCACACATTTCACCACAAAGCAGATTTTTGTCTCTAAACCTTATCCTAGAAATGAGGGTCAAAAAGTGTTTGTCTTTGATGATCTCAGAATTAGGCCGGTGCCATGGCTCACTTGGCTAATCCTCCGCCTGCGGCACTGGCACACGGGGCTCTAGTCCCAGTTGGGGCGCTGGATTCTGTCCCGGTTGCCCCTCTTCCTGGCCAGCTCTCTGCTGTGGCCCGGGAAGGCAGTGGAGGATGGCCCAAGTGCTTGGGCCCTGCACCTGCATGGGAGACCGGGAGGAAGCACCTGGCTCCTGGCTTTGGATCAGCGCGATGTGCCAGCTGTAGCAGCCATTTAGGGAGTGAACCAACGGAAAGGAAGACCTTTCTCTCTGTCTCTCTCTCTCACTGTCTAACTATGCCTGCCAATAAATAAATAAAATAAATAAAGGCATGTGTCACACACAGTGATCTCAGAATTCTAAAATTCTTATTAAATGGATTCAGTTTGCTGACATTTTTCACTATGAATATTATGCCAGCACACATATTTTACCTGTTTATACAAGAGTTCTGTCGAGGTCAGGAAGGGAACTCTGCCGTACAAACTGAAGTAGTACTTTCTAAGTCTCCATGAGATACCAAATTTTGATTTATGGATTACCCATTTACTTCAATATTTATTTTCCCTCTTGCTCATTTCCTGCTTGTTTTATTTTGCCTCTTGCTTATTTGCTTCTCTCCCCTTTACTTTTTTTTTCAGGATTTACAGCCAGACCGAATTTATTCAGAGAAAATAAATCTGCAGAGGTGCGTGTACATGATGGAGCACGTGGCAGAAGGCCTCCCCTTGACTTTTAAATTTTCATCTCTGTGAGGCTAAAGGAAAATGGGAAATTCCATTTCAAAAATGAAGCAAATTGAGAGTCAGACTCATGTCTGAAATCAACTATCTACCCTTCCCACTTCAATGACAGTTTGGCTGGGTATAGAATTCTAGGTAGGAAAAAAAAAAACCCTTCCAATTTTGGAGGCAATACTCGACTGTCTTCTACTTCTGTCAGGTCTTGCTGTGAAGAAATCTGAAGGCATTCTAATTCTTGTCTCATTGTGTGACTTTCCCCACTTTCTCGGACTTGTAGGACTGTCCAAATATAACTCATGTTCTAAAATAATATCCATAGTGGCGGTTTATTTTATTTTACTGAAAGAAAAGAATTTCATCATTTCTGTTAACATTGAAAATTAAAGACCTTCAGTCCTACAAAACATTCTTCAATTACTTTGCTGGTAATTCCCATTCTACATATTTTATCTTTCTGAAATTGTATTTCTAGATATCAGATATTCTGAAGTGGTCCTCTAATTTTCTTGTCCTTTTTGTATCTTCTAGCTCTTTGGGTTCTGTTTTCCGGGGAACAGGTCTTTACCCCACATCTAAAACCTTCTGAGGGCAGGCACTGGCCTAATGGCGAGATGTCACGTGGGAAGCCCCCATCTCATACAGGAGTGCCTGGGTTTGAGTCCCTGCTCAGCTCTCAACTCCAGCTTCCTGCCACAGAAAGACAACAGGTTAACAGCTCAGGGAGTTGGTCCCTACCACCTGCATGGAAGACCTGGACTGAGTTCCTGGCTCCTGGCTTTGGCCTGGCCCATGCTGGCTGTTTTGAGCATTTGAGGGGGTGAGCCATTACATGGGAGGTCAGGGTCTCTGTTTTTCAAATAAATAAATTAAATTAAAAAAAAAAATTGGGGGCAAATGTACTCAGAATTCAGAATCTTTAGAATTTCAGAAAAGTGATATATAGTCCACAATCCATAATGGAACACACCCAACTTGACCAGAGGTAGTGATATTTCTTTAGCAAAATCTGTAAGGTTGTCAATTTTGTTGAGAACTTGTAAAAAAATCTTCTGATTATCAGAACTTTCTAGATTTCAGAATTGTGGATAAGAGAGTGTAGACCTCTATTTCTTCACTTTTACTTTCTGGCCCCCCAATGAAGTTTTTCATTTTGCTTTTAATTTGAAGTGCTCACTTTCCTGTTTGAAACCTTCCAATCTCCCTCCTTTAAGACTAGCATTTCATTTTTCTTAAAGATTTATGTATTTATTTGAAAGACAGAGTTACAGAAGAGAGAGAGAGAAAGAGAGAAGAGATGAGATGAGATGACAGCTCCCACCTGCTGGTTCACTCTCCAGATTCCCACAGTGGCTGGGAGTGGGCCAGGCTAAACCTAGAAGCTCAGTCCAAGACTCCTATGTAGGTGGTAGGGACCCACATACTTGAGCTATATCCCACTGCCTCCCAGGGGCTGCAGTGGCAGGACACTGGAGTGAGGACCCAGGCTCTCTGGAACAGCAGGTGGATGCTTCAGGGCTAGGCCAGGCACCCACCCACCCTGTACATATCTTAACAAAGGCAGCAAACAGGGCGGCACCGCCTGTGCTTGTTCTGAGCTGACACAAATGAAGTATCTGGGGAAACACTGCTTGCTCTCAAAACAACCTTTGTCTCTCAAGTGAAGGACAGCCTGTCTCCAGCCTGTCTCCAGTGCCTACCTGACAGACAGGGGGAACACAGGAGTCCAACAGGGAAGCACAGGCATCACCCAAAGGCAGGCCTACAAATACAAAGTCTTCTCTCTCTCTCTCTCTCTTTTTTTTTTTTTTGTTTTTTTGACAGGCAGAGTGGACAGTGAGAGAGAGGGACAGAGAGAAAGGTCTTCCTTTGCCGTTGGTTCATCCTCCAATGGCTGCCGCGGCCGGCGCACCGCCATCCGATGGCAAGAGCCAGGTGCTAGGTGCTTTTTCCTGGTCTCCCATGGGGTGCAGGGCCCAAGCACCTGGGCTATCCTCCACTGCACTCCGGGCCACAGCAGAGAGCTAGCCTGGAAGAGGGGCAACCGGGACAGAATCCAGTGCCCCGACCGGGACTAGAACCCGGTGTGCCGGCGCCGCAAGGCGGAGGATTAGCCTGTTGAGCCACGGCGCCGGCCTCTCTTCTTTAAAGCCTAGAACACCTTTAGACGTAAGCTGGGGATATTTTAAATGTTTGAGGGTAAAGAGAAATGACAACTAAGTACAAGTGGGATTCTGCCTTGGGCTCAAAACAGAAGAAAGAACATGACTGGGCAAATTGGTGGAGTTTAAATAAAGGCTGTATCTCACCCAGCCACACGACCCCAATACTGCTCACTGCCAGGTTCTGAAAACCACCCTACAGGCTCTTACGATGCTCACATGAGGGGCAGCTGGTGACGGCAGGCAAGAACTCTAAAGCTAATGAAAAAATTTTATCAGATTCTAAATCTTGAATATTTAGTTGGTTTAATAATTATATACAGGCACAACTATAAAACAGTATTTATGTTTACATTCAAAATGTGGAATTCCTATAAAAGAAATGAGCAGAAAAGTGCTTTTATTTCAAATTCTTGTGAAAGGAAAAAAAAAAAAAAACACTTAATCTAACATTACCATTATGCATTCCAAAATCAGAAACCATTTAACTTGCAACCAAAACAAGAAAAAAAAGAAAAAAGAAAGAAATGGCTGTTTATCAATACTGCTGCAAATATAATTTTGTAGAACTCTGTCTTATACCTTTGTCAAACCAGTGTTAAGAATGTTGTTCTGGGGCTGACTCTGTGGCATAATGGGCTAAGCTTTTGCCTGCAGCACCAGCATACCGTATGGGCACGGGTTCATGTCCCAGCTGCCCCTCTGTAACTCTGCCTCTCAAGTAAATAATAAATTAAAAAAATCTTTAAAAATAATTATTTAAAAAATTTTATATTACTATAGTTTTTTTTTTAAAAAAAGATTTTATTTATTTGAAAGTCAGAGTTACACAGAGAGAGAAGGAGAGGCAGAGAGAGAGAGAGAGGTCTTCCATCCACTGGTTCACTCCCCAGATGGCCTCAATGGCCAGAGCTGCACCGATCTGAAGCCAGAAACCAGGAGCTTCTTCCCAGTCTCCCATGTGAGTGCAGGGGCCCAAGGAATTGGGTCATCTTCTACTACTTTCCCAGGCCATAGCAGAGAGCTGGATTGGAAGTGGAGCAGCCAGATCTCGAACTGGCACCCATATGGGATGCCAGCACTGCAGGCCGCAGCTTTAACCTGCTGTGCCACAGCGCCAGCCCCACTACTATAGTTTCAATGATCTGTGATTTCTTTAAAATTTACTGTCTATTGGTGAAATGGTCACTTTTCCGTTCAATTACTGTTTACAGTCATTGTCTATATTCCCACTAAACTAGGGTCTTTTTGATTTTTACTTGTTAAAGTTCTTATTCAGAGAAGTCTCAAAAACTAAGGAAAAAAGAAGAGAGAAAAAAGGGGATTGGGAAGGGCAAGGAAGGGCGTGAGGCAGGTGATCGTTATGTTCTTAGAATTATGCCTACAAATCACACTGAATCTGTTAGAATTAATCAAAAATTAAAATAAGTTTCTTTTATAAATTTAAAAAAGAAAGGAAAACAGGAGAGTGGGAGTGAATGAGGGCGGGAGGGCAGAGTGGGAAGCACCATTATGCTCTCAGACCTGCATATATAAAATACCTGGAGTGTGTTCCCTTCACATGAATAATTTTTTAAAAATTTTTAAAAAAGGGAAAAAAGAAACCATTCAACTTGTAGATCTTTCGACTTTACATATAAAAAATTCAGTCACATAAAACCTTCTCTGCTCTTGTGTTCTCCCTGGTGATCTCAGGGTATGAAGAGCAAATGATAAATGATTCCTAGTTGGGTTCAATGGTTTTTGGAAGGAGAGAGAGTGTGTGTGTGTGGGGGGGGAGTTTGTGTGTGGTGTGTGTGGTGTGTGTGTGTGTGTGTGTTGGGGGAAAGATGTCCCCAGTCAGTTTCCAAATGAATCAGACATTTTCCCAATGTTCAAAGTGAGTCACATTTAATACAAGAGGAGTGGTTCTGAAAATGCCTAATTCAAGACTATATCAATGATAGATATTTCCATTAACTTCTAAAAGTGGAGCTGCCATGTGGATTACCATGCAATGCATACAGCTGTGAAATTAGGCAATTATTAACATAGTTTTCACTTGGGAAGATTCACATTGATTCAAAATTTGCACAAAAGTGAAATTTCATTCATTTTTTATCACACTACTTCAAATACAAATCACTCACATTTGAATGAGGGAAGATTGTGATGTGTTTTATGGTCAAGAAACTCAAATGTAAAGATATCAGGCCAAACAGCCTGAAGTGCAACTAAAGGGTGTGTGTGTGTGTGTGTGTGTGTGTTTCAAAGTCAGATGGGCCCTTCCCTGAGGACAGGGTTGGGTGGCTCTGTGGGACAAGGACTGGTGTCTTGTAGCAAATGGGGAAATGGGCTTCACGGCCAGCGGACGAAGCAGTGAACAGGTTTCTGGTGAATTTCCAAGCACAACAGTTCACGTATCATCCATCACTCACACGTTCACTTTTGTCAAGCAGGCTGTAAGGTGCACTTTGAGAAAAGAGCAGGCTATGAAATGCACCACTTTGATCAGCATGCATTTTAAGACAGGAACGCTGAAGGGTGTGGAGAAAGAAAACAGCAAAAGAGTCAAGAGATAACTGAACAGCCTGTTAATGTGCACTGTTCCATGAGTGTTAGTCAGGGACTGCCTAAAAACCACAAAATGAAATAATTACATACTAATTGCTATGGCTTGCCCCCCCACTGCCCCTGCCCCTGCCCCAGCCAGGGTTGGGGTGTTGGGAGCCTGGTCTCCAGCATGGCAGTGTGGGAGGTATGGAACCTTGGGGAGGCAGGACCCAGTGGGTGGTCACTTTTGGAGTGCACTGTGCGACTCCAGCCATTGAGGCTTTGAGTCCCGTGACGTGGTCTCCTGCACACGTTTATCATGATGGCATCCGCCAACAGGCTCTCAGCAGATGCCAACCAAGGGGGTACCTCTTAGGCTTTTAGGCTCTGGAACCGTGAGCTAAATAAACCTCTTTTTGGGGACAGCACTGTGGCACAGTGAGTTAACCTGTCACTTGGGACGCCTCCATTCCATTTCGGAGTGCCTGGGCCCGAGTCCCCCCTCTGTCTTTGATCCAGCTTCCTGCTAAGGGGCCTGGGAAGCAGCAGATGAAGACCCAGGTCCTCGGGTTGCTGCCACTCACGTGGAAGGATGAACTTCCAGGATCCTGGCTTTAGCCTGGTCGGTCCAGGCTGCTGTAGGAACATCTGGGGAGTGAACCAGTCAACGGAAGAACTCTCTCGTCTTCCCACTGTCACTCTTCAAACAAACAAATATGTAAAAAACATAAACCTTATTTCCTTATAAAGCAGCCTACCTTAGTTATTTCAGTAGAGTAACAAAAAAAGAATACTATTAGTAGTGTGACAGCTAAGTCCTTGAGCATCTAACCTGTGCCAGGCATCAGATTTGGTCATTTTCTCATCTAACCCTAGAGACAGCTCTCGGAAGGACGAATCCCTGCCACGCTCACAGGTAAGGAAAATGAGCGTTAGAGTTACCTGTTTAGCAGAGGGAAACTGAACCAGCTCAGCCTGTCCAGGACTCAAGTCCCTTAACTATGTTAGAAAAACAGCTCTCTGAAAAATCTAGTTTTTCTTTAACAACATTTATTTTAGAAAATGAGTCTGGATACTTTTCATTATGCCATTTTATGGTGCCTTAAAAAAAAAAAGCACTAAAATTCATATTGGTACATCTACTAAATTTGATAACATTTAAGGTATTTTTTAAATGTTTATAATACAGTACATTATGATAGGTTAAAACTTGATGAAAAGGGTCGGTGCTGTGGCGTAGCCGGTACAGCTGCTGCGTGCAGTGCTGGCATCCCATGTAAGTGCCAGATCAAGTCTTTGGCTGCTCCATTTCTGATCCAGCTCTCTGCTATGGCCTGTGAAAGCACCAGAAGATGGCCCAAGTGCTTGGGCCCCTGCACCCACGTGGGAGACCCGGAGGAAGCTCCTAGTTCCCCGCTTTGGATCAGCCCAGCTCCAACTGTTGTGGCCATTTGGGGAGTAAACCAGTGGATGGAGGACTTTCTCTCCATTTCTGCCTCTCTGTAACTCTGCTTTTCAAATAAATAAATAAATCTTTAAAAAAAAAAAAAAACTCGATGAAATTATATTATACATATTCCTGCTCAGAAAGTAAAAATGCTGATAAGATGATAAAATATCTTTCTTTTTTTTGTTAAGATTTATTTTATTTATTTGAAAGACAAAGAAAGAGAGAGAAGGAAGGAAGGAGAAGGAGATACAGAACGAGAGAGAGATATCTTCCACTACTGGTTCACTCCCCAGATGGCCACAACCAGGAGCCAGGAGCTTCACTTGGGTGTCCCACACTGGTGTAGGGGTCCAAGGACTTGGGTCATCTTCCCTGGCTTTCCCAGGAGCATCAGCCAGGACTGGATTAGAAGTGGAGCAACTGGTACTTGAACCACACCCATAAGGAATGCTGGTTTTGCAGGTGTGGCTTAACCCATTATGCCACAATGCCAGCCCCAAAATATCTTTCAAAAAGGTAAAATTTTGACCCATGTGCTTAATTATTGAAAAGCAATGTATTTCATGGACTAGAATAATATACTAGTAAGAATACCTATGATATACTGAATATAAAATTATTTTATCTATATCACCATTAACATAATATTTTAGATTAAAAAATTAAATCTGGGTCAGCGCCATGGCTCACTAGGCTGGTCCTCCGCCTGCGGCGCTGGCACCCCAGGTTCTAGTCCTGGTAGGGGCGTTGGGTACTAGTCCTGGTTGCTCCTCTTCCAGTCCAGCTCTCTGCTGTGGCCCGGGAGGGCAGTGGAGGATGGCCCAGGTGCTTGGGTCCCTGCACCCACATGGGAGACCAGGAGGAGGCACCTGGCTCTTGGCTTCCGATCAATGCAGCGCTGGCTGTGGCGGCATTAGGGGAGTGAACCAATGGAAGGAAGACCTTTCTCTCTGTCTCTCTCTATTAACTCTCTCTGTCTCTCTCTCACTGTCTAGTTCTGCCTGTCAAAAAAAAAAAAAAAGTAAACCTGGGGCTGGTGCTGTGGCATAGCAGGTAGAGCCACCGCCTGCAGTGCCAGCATCCCATCTGGGCACCAGTTCAAGTCCCGTCTGCTCCACTTCCGATCCACCTCTGCTATGGCCTGGGAAAGCAATGGAACACAGCCCTTCGCTGCTAGTGAGGCACGGCTGCCCCGCCTCGGGATTCGGCTCATGCTGAATCCACAGAAGAGGACTGGAGAGCTGCGTGCACCACGAAGCTCGCACTGCGGGCAAAGCTCAGGATGGCTACCGAGGAAGGACGCCAGCACAGGCGGTCTGCAGGAGTGATGTGGCCGGGCTCCCCAAGAGCAAGATGCTCTCCAGAACCACTGCTCACGTGAGGCAAGGGCAGCAGCAGAGCACAGAACGAGGGGAGACAGACTAACCGGCACGTGGCAACGCTGCACACATGCGGCAAAGCCAGGCACAGCGCAGGTACTCTGAAAACAAAACTGGCATTTAGAGAGAGACCACATTCACAGAACTTTCACTACAGTGTATTAATGTGATTGCTCTATCTTATTTTTGCTGCTAATCTCTTGCCACGCCCAAATTACAAATTAAACTGGATCACAGGTGTGTATGCAGGGGAAGTAGAGTATACTCTGGCTCAGTACTGTCGGCGTTTTAGGCACTCAGTGGGGGTCTTAGGCGGTATCTCCCATGGATAAGGGGGACTACTGTATCTAACTGAATAAATCTTTTTTTAAAAGATTTATTTATTTGCAAGTCAGAGTTACACAGAGAGAGGAGAGGCAGGGAGAGAGGGAGAGAGAAGGATAGGAAGAGAGGGAGAGCGAGAAAGAGCGAGTCTTCCATCCATTGGTTCACTCCCCAATTGGCCTCAATGGCAGGAGCTGTGCTGATCCAAAGCAAGGAGCCAGGAGCTTCTTCCAGGTCTCCCACGTGGGTGCAGGGGCCCAAGGACTTGGGCCATCTTCTACTGCTTTCCCAGGCCATAGCAGAGAGCTGGATTGGAAGTGGAGTAGCTGGGATTCGAACTGGTGCCCATATCAGATGCCAGCACTTCAGGCCAGGGCGTTGACCCGCTGCACCACAGTGCCGGCCCCTAACTGAATAAATCTTTATCATTTTAAAGAACATTTTAGAATGCAAGACATTTATTATTATGTTCTAGTTGGACTTCTTTGGCTTAAATTTGAAAAGTAAGTGGAAGCTAAAAGACACTTCCGTGGATATATTTTGTTTTTTCACGTTTGCATAGAGAAGCAGAAACAAAGCATCTAACTGAGAGCAGGTTTCTGAGACCTCCTCTGTAGCCGGCTAGCTGTACCCGTGTTCAAGTCACTTAACAGTGCCGACCTCCTCTGTAGCCGGCTAGCTGTACCCGCGTTCAAGTCACTTAACAGTGCCGACCTCCTCTGTAGCCGGCTAGCTGTACCCGTGTTCAAGTCACTTAACAGTGCCGACCTCCTCTGCAGCCGGCTAGCTGTACCCGCGTTCAAGTCACTTAACAGTGCCGACCTCCTCTGTAACCGGCTAGCTGTACCCGCGTTCAAGTCACTTAACAGTGCCGACCTCCTCTGCAGCCGGCTAGCTGTACCCGCGTTCAAGTCACTTAACAGTGCCGACCTCCTCTGCAGCCGGCTAGCTGTGCCCGTGTTCAAGTCACTTAACAGTGCCGACCTCCTCTGCAGCCGGCTAGCTGTACCCGCGTTCAAGTCACTTAACAGTGCCGACCTCCTCTGTAGCCGGCTAGCTGTGCCCGTGTTCAAGTCACTTAACAGTGCCGACCTCCTCTGTAGCCGGCTAGCTGTGCCCGTGTTCAAGTCACTTAACAGTGCCGACCTCCTCTGCAGCCGGCTAGCTGTGCCCGCGTTCAAGTCACTTAACAGTGCCCACCTCCTCTGTAGCCGGCTAGCTGTACCCGTGTTCAAGTCACTTAACAGTGCCGACCTCCTCTGCAGCCGGCTAGCTGTACCCGCGTTCAAGTCACTTAACAGTGCCGACCTCCTCTGCAGCCGGCTAGCTGTACCCGTGTTCAAGTCACTTAACAGTGCCGACCTCCTCTGCAGCTGGCTAGCTGTACCCGCGTTCAAGTCACTTAACAGTGCCGACCTCCTCTGTAGCCGGCTAGCTGTACCCGCGTTCAAGTCACTTAACAGTGCCGACCTCCTCTGTAGCCGGCTAGCTGTACCCGCGTTCAAGTCACTTAACAGTGCCGACCTCCTCTGTAGCCGGCTAGCTGTGCCCGCGTTCAAGTCACTTAACAGTGCCGACCTCCTCTGTAGCCGGCTAGCTGTACCCGCGTTCAAGTCACTTAACAGTGCCGACCTCCTCTGCAGCCGGCTAGCTGTACCCGTGTTCAAGTCACTTAACAGTGCCGACCTCCTCTGCAAAGGAGAGCAAGAGAAAATTTCTAAAGTCCTTTTTAGCTTTAAACTTTTTTTTTTTAATTTGACAGGCAGAGTCATACACAGAGAGAGACAGAGAGAAAGGTCTTCCTTCTGTTGGTTCACTCCCCAAATGGCTGCTATGGCCGGCGCTGTGCTGATCCGAAGCCAGGAGCCAGGCGCTTCCTCTTGGTCTCCTCCAGTGCCCCTCCCCCCCGGGCCACAGCAGAGAGCTGGGCTGGAAGAGGAGCAATCGGGACTAGAACCCAGCGCCCATATGGGAATCCGGTGCTGCAGGCGGAGGATTAACCAAGTGAGCCACAGCATCAGCCCCTTGCTTTAAACTTTAATGCTTCAGAGTTTATTGACTTCAAAAGACAATATAAAATATTTATGGAAAATGTAAAGTCTTTTAGATAGGTTAAAAATGTCCTGCAAATAATTTTATTTCATCATCCTTGCTGTAAGAGCTGAGAGTAATATAATACTGAGCCAGTAGAGCATATTACTGTTCCTAACAATTTAAAACAATTTTCAGGGGGAGGGAGAGTGGGAGGGAGAGAGAGAGAGAATCTGTGAGTATTTGCTCATCTACTGGTTCACCTCCAAATGCCCTCCATGGCCCCTAGATGGGGCTGAGGCCTGGAGCCAGGAACCGAGTCCAGGTCTCCCACGTGGGGGGCAGGGATTCAACTACTTGGGCCATCACGGCTGTCTCCCAGGGTCTGCGTACTTTAGTAGGAAGCTGGAGCCAGACATCAGAGCTCGATACTGAACCCAGGCACTCTGACTCGGCATGCTAGAGTCTTAACCACTACACTAACTGCTCACCCTGTAACAGTTTTTTAAATTAGTATCTTTTGGGTGGTGGGAGCAAGTAAATAAACACATGGAGGCATCCAAAGCCTAAGAAGCATATTCCTGCAAACAGGAATATTAATAATGTGCTAAAAGGGTATCTTGGGTCTTAACATGATCCAAAGGTTATTTTTCCTTATTCAAAAATGCCCACACCCTTTGAAATATATAAAACAAAAGAAAAAAAAAAAAAAAGAACTTTGGCCGTGCCACTCACATGGGTGACCCAGATGGAGTTCTTGGCCCCTGGCTTTTCCTGGCCCAGTTCTGGCCTTTGCAGCCATTTGGGCCTTGAACCAGTGAACGGAAGATCGCTCTCTGTCTCCTTTCAAAACAATAAAATAAAATCTTTTTTAAAAAAGCCATGCCTGGTTCTAAGTATGGTTTTCTGTGGCAACTGTTACATGTCGAGCCAGCTGGTGGATTCCTTCCTGACCCAGCTTAGAACTGCCAAGCTGCTCATAGGCATTAAAACCCAAGAGGTGAAAGATACAAGGAGCCACGTTTAAAAATGAACTGATAAAGGATGGGGCTATTTTATGGAGGTTCAATGTAATCTACCTTTTATTACTCTGGGAGGAAAACAAGAGCTTCTTTTGGAAAAGTAGAAGGATGGATGGATTAATTCAATCCCAGGCCCAGGTCTCCAATTCTAGTCTGGAAAGAGACCACGCTGTGGCACCTACACTGCAGGCTGAAGGTGGTAAGGCCCAACAAGACACAATGGGACAAGACGGCCACTGGGCCTCCCTTCTTCCGTCATGTTCTCGAAGTCCTCGTTTGGGCAACTGGACCACTGTTCCAAACTTGCTGGCTGTGTTTCAGGAGCTGCCTGCCTGCAAGGCACTTTCAGGTGTTATCAGATTAAAGCAGTCAGCGGGCAATCTCAAGTGAGAGTAGGAAGAGACAAGAACTGGCAAAGCAAGAAACCTAAACACTGAGGACGATGGAGCACACAGAGTCTGGGCTACCGCTATTCAGAGGTGTGCTTGAAGGCCTGCCAGTAGGGGGAGTTGTAAAATCTACAGCTGATTGGTACAATAAGGTGAGCCACTCCACTATCTCGTAAAATCTCTGCTTTTAACTCACGGGCAACTCTGGTCAAATGTGTCAGTGATCCTTCACTGGAGTATAAAATTCCATATCCTGAAGCTACACATTCAAAGTCCTTCACAACTCAGCTTATACAGATCTCTTACTGCACTTCACTCCTTCAGAATAACCTTCTGGTCCAACCGCATATGCTATGCTCAGAACATCAGGATATCCACCATGAATATATATTATCAATACTCATCAATTAAAAACAAAGCCTTCTGGGCCGGTGCTGTGGTGTAGTGGGCTAAGCCTTCTCCTGCAGCGCTGGCATCCCATATGAGTGCTAATTCTAGTCCTGGCTGTTCCTTTTCCAATCTAGCTCTCTGCTACACCCTGGGAAAACAGTAGAAGATGGTCCAAGTGCTTGGGTCTCTACACCCACATGGAAGACCTGGAAGAAGCTCCCGGCTCCTAGCTTTGGATTGGTCCAGTTCTGGCCATTGCAGCCATTTAGAGAGTGAACCAGCAGATGGAAGACCTTTCTCTGTCTCTCCTTCTCTCTGTCAGTAACTCTGCCTCTCAAATAAATAAATCTTTTTTTTTTAAAGACTTCTGTCCTGATTCTATGTGAATTCCTTTCTACTGTTAAACATTTCTGAGAATCCAGCTTTTTGTTTCTATGGGGTATGTCCATTGCTATTTATCAAATTTGAATTTAAAGTTGAGAAATTTGAAAAGCATTTTAAAGTGAATTTTAAGTAACAATAAACCCATTACATTTCCGTGTAAAAGATATTTTTCTGAAAAATGAACTACATTTTAGGGCCGGTGCTGTAAAACAGCAGATAAAGCTGCTGCAGCAGCGCCAGCATTCCATGTGGGTGCTGGTTCTAGTCCCGGCTGCTCCACTTCCGATCCAGCTCTCTGCTATGGCCTGGGAAAGCAGTAGAAGATGGCCCAAGTCCTTGGGTCCCTGTACCCATGTGGAAGACCCGGAAGAAGCTCCTGGCTTCGGATAGGCACATCTCCGACCATTGCAGCCATCTGGGGAGTGAGCCATCAGATGGAAGACCTGCTCGCTCGCTCGCTCTCTCTCTCTCTCTCTCTCTCTCTGTCTCTCCTCTCTCTGTGTAACTCTTTCAAATAAATCTCTAAAAAAAAAAATGAATTACATTTTCTAAAACATTATAAATCTAGTTGGGAGAGTATTGGTTCTAATGTCTACAGTGACTCTGTTGCAATATTTTGCTTTTTTTAAATTTATTTTATTTATTTGAAAGGCAGAGTTAAAGAGCAAGAGAGATTGATCTTCCATTAGTGGTTCACTCCCCAAATGACTTCAAGAGCCAGGGCTGGGTCAGGCTGAAGCCAGGAGCCTGGAACTTCATTAGAGTCCCCTACATGGTAACAGCAGTCCAAGCACTTGGGCCATCTGCTGCTGCCTTCCCAATTAGCAGGGAGCCGGACAGGAAGTGGAGCAGCTAGGACACAAACATGGGATGCTAGTGTTGCTGGCAGGGGCTTTACCTGCCACGCTAGTGTTGCTGGCCCCAAGAGGTAGCTTCTTAAAGGTCAACTGTAGTGTAGAACCTGAAGCCTTATCAGCAACTGCTTCCTCCTCTGTTACAGAAAAACCCATGGATAACCATGCATCTTGCAGGAATCATTTACCCTTGCAGGATTTTGTAACATTACACACTAGTCATGTGTAAAACATTGGCTTATTAGGTTAAGGACCTATTTCCAGTGTTAAATGCATTTCCTCACCCAAGATCTCTCCGTCACATTTCTTAATGTTACTAACGATGTCATCAGAAAATCCTTAAGTATTGAGAAGCTGTCAGGCTCACATCCTAATTGTTATAGGAAAACTTGATTTTTTTTTTGTCCATGGAAACAAATACCATGTTTTCCCCCCGAAGTGATGACAATGAAGTCTGGATTTCATAGTTAGTCCATCAGTTGTTCTTAGAAGAAAACCACGGCACTCCACGACAAAGCAGCTGGTGCCACGGCAGCCTGGCCACACAGTTCTGTGCCTAGGGGCAGTGAGAACGCTCTGGCATGCCGCACACGTGCTTTATTTAGAAACACTGTCCACTTCACCACACAGAATGTGAAAAATATACACTCACCGGTGGGGAGTTGATAAAACGAGCACCATTTACTGCTTCATCAAGGACACTCTTAAGTGAATCTGCTTTCTGTTTGGTTTTGTTTTTCTGTGATTTTGTGACAATCATTCTTGATAACCGCTGCCAGCAGCATGGTCTGGTGCCACTGCCTTGATTCATGTTACACAGGAAACACTCAAATTCATGCACTGACAATTTTACCCACTGCTGCTTCTGCACTGATTGCAAAAGCCAGTATGTATAATGAAAACAGTTACATGATGTGCCACTATTATTATGAATAGTCTGAGCTAGTGGCACCTCTGTACAAGTCTTGGGAACTGTCAGGAATCTATGGATCGTACTGGGGAGCCCACGGCTGTAGAGAACCGCCCCTCCCATGGAGTCCTCCACTCTGCTACAGGCTACAGAGCACTAAGGGGAGCAGTACCTACTCCTGAAACCTGCCTCACTAGACTCGCTCCCTCCAGCACTTAGCTGTTTGGTTCTTCTCTAGGATCACTGAGACTCGCTCCCTCCAGCACTTATCTGTTTGGCTTTTCTCTAGGATCACTGAGGGCAGTGGCCATACTTAGTATGTTTAAGAATATCCAGGGTCTAGCACACTCCTGTGCTCACAGCAAGTCCCAGTCAGAGGCTGGCTTTGTGAAGCAGAGGCTCCGCTCCACTTGTGATGCCAGCAGCCCGTATCAGAGCACAGAGCACCACTCTGAACCTGGCTGCTCGGCTTCCGACTCAGCGTCATGCTAGCACGCTTGGGAGTGCATGTTGATGACTCAAGTGCCTGGGTCCCTGCCACCTATGTGGAAGACCCGGATGGAGTTCCAGGCTCTTGCCTTTGGCCTGGCTCAGCCCTGGCTGTTGTGGCCATTTGGAGTGAACCAACAGATGGAAGATCTCTCTCTCTCTCTGCCCTCCTCTCTCTGATATTCTGCCTTTCAAATAAGTAAATATAAATCTTAAAACACCAAATAGTGCAAGTCATACATTTGTCCTAACAACGAAAACAATGAAATTTTGGGGAAAGGATATAGGCTCTGAGATAATCTGTTTTCTAATCCTCACATCATTGTGTGATTTTGAACTAATTAAGGAATCTCTCCAAGTCTCTAATTCTGTATAAGTGGAGAAATAACAGTGTCTACTTCACACAGCGGTTCTGCCAACTTAGTTAATACATGGCAAGTATTTAAAACAGTATGTTGGGGCCAGCACTGTGGCGCAGTGGGTAAATGCCCTGGCCTGAAGTGCCGGTGTCCCATATGGGTGCCAGTTAGACTCGGCTGCTCCACTTCCAACCCAGCTCTCTGTTGTGGCCTGGGAAAGCAGTGGAAGATGGCCCAAGTCCTTGGGCCCCTGTACCCATGTGGGAGACCCGGAAGAAGATCCTGGCTCCTGGCTTTGGATTGGCGCAGCTCTGGCTGTTGCAGACAATTGGGGAGTAAACCAGCGGATAGAAGACCTCTCTCTGTCTCTCTTCTCTCTCTGTGTAACTCTTTCTTTCAAATAAATAAAATAAATCTTTAAAAAAACCCAACATGTTACAAAGTAAATGCAAATACATTAGTTTCGTTATTGTTTCTATTAAGTAATCTTTACCATGTATGTGTCTGTACTTGCTTTTTTTAACGTTCATTTTTATTTTTCATCTACCTGAAAGGCAGAGACAGAAAGACAGACACACTGGGAGGGGAAGCGAGAGGGGGAGGGAAGGAGGGAGAGGTAGATAGATATTGAGATTTCATTCTCCGGTTCATTCCCCTAAATGTCCACAACAGTAAGGCTGGGCGAGGCCAGCCAGACACTTGATCCAGGTTTCCAACCTGTGTGTCAGGGACCCAAGCACTTGGGCCATCAACACTGCCTCCCAGGATGCATTAGTGGAGTAGCTGGGACTCAAAACTGCACTCTGACAAGGGATTTGGGGAACAGATGGAGGCAATGCAAGGGCTGGCTTAAGCTGCTGAGCCGTAACACCCTGTAGACAAGTTCATTTTTTAAAAAATATTTATTTATTTATTTGAAAGTCAGACTTACATAGAGAGGAGGGGAGGCAGAGAGAGAGAGAGAGAGAGAGAGAGAGAGAGAGATGTCTTCCATCCGATGGTTCACTCCCCAGTTGGCTGCAACAGCCAGAGAGCTGCGCTGATCCATAGCCAGGAGCCAGGAGCTTCATTCAGGTCTCCCACGTGGGTGTAGGGACTCAAGGACTTGGGCCATCTTCTACTGCTTTCCCAGGCCATAGCAGAGAGCTGGATCGGAAGTGGAGCAGCCAGGACTAGAACCAGCACCCATATGGGATGGCTGGCACTGCAGGCGGTGGTTTTATCTTCGATGTTACAGCGCTGGTTCCCCTGTACACAGGTTTTTAAAACTTAATTTTAATGACTAGGGGGGTCAGTGCTGTGGTATAGTGGGTTAGCTGCCACCTGCAATGCTAGCATCCCATATGGGAACCAGTTTGTGATGGAACAAGGACATAAGTCTCAGCCATTTTAGGTTCTTGTAACAGATAATTTCTATTATTAATCAATCAATCACAAATATTTAATTATATCTTTATACAAACTCCTCCCTGACTTTAAAAAGCATTTTTTTTTTTTGACAGGCAGAGTGGACAGTGAGAGAGAGAGACAGAGAGAAAAGGTCTTCCTTTGCCACTGGTTCACCCTCCAATGGCTGCCGCGGCCGGCGCACTGCGGCCGGTGCACCGCGCTCATCTGATGGCAGGAGCCAGGTGCTAGGTGCTTTTTCCTGGTCTCCCATGGGGTGCAGGGCCCAAGCACTTGGGCCATCCTCCACTGCACTCCTGGGCCACAGCAGAGAGCTGGCCTGGAAGAGGGGCAACCAGGACAGAATCCAGCGCCCTGACTGGGACTAGAACCCGGTGTGCCGGCGCCGCAAAGCGGAGGATTAGCCTGTTGAGCCACGGCACCGGCCTAAAAAGCATTTTTAAAGTTCTATTAAATACCGGTAGGGGTGACAAAAATAGAGTAAGTATTATCTCCTGCCCTCAAGGAAAATACAACCAATAGGTAGTTGAGATGCCACACAAACCTCACATCTGAAGATTCTTCACTATAGCCTGTCTTCTTCAAACTTCTTGCCTATTTATGCCTGCTGCCATTTAGAGAAGTACCTAAACATGCAGGAACTGATGCCCTTTCTTCTCTGCAGGCAAGCTCAGTACCTGCAGTACCTGCAGGCCCCAGTGGGGGACCCGACTGCTACCTCATTTGCTAATGCACAGTGTGGGACCAAGTGATCGTCAACACAAAGTAGAAGCAGAAGGTTCTGGCCCAATGGTAAATCAATTTCTAAAATACATTTTAAAAATAAAAATTTGAGATGTCAATGCTTAGTTCTTATATTTTTGTAGGAAAAGGCCTTTCTTTCTGTTCTCTCCATCAACAAGATAAGACTATTTAACATAAACAAGATCTACATTAAGATGCAACTGCAGCAGCAATCGGGGCCGACGCTGTGGCACAGTAGGTTAAGCTACTGCCTGCCAAGCCAGCACCATATACGAGCATTGGTTCAAGTCCCAGCTTCTTGACTTCTGATCCAGCTCCTTGCTAATGCACCTAGGAAAGCAGTGGAAGATGGACTAAGTACTTGGGCCCCTGCCCCTCATGTGGGAGAAATGGATGGAGTTCTGGGTTCCTGGCTTTGGCAAGACCAAACTCTAGCCATTGCAGTCATTTGGGGGAGTGAACAGCAGATGGAAGATATCTCCCCTCTTGCCACCACAAGATCATACTCTGCCTTTTAAATAAATAAATGAATATTTTAGAGGCTGACACGGTGGCATAGCAGGTAAAAGAGGCTGCCTGCTGTGCTGGCATCCATATGGGCACCGGTTTGAGACTTGGCTGCTCCACTTCCGATCCAGCTCTCTGCTGTGGCCCTGGAAAGCGGTGGAAGATGGCCCAAGTCCTTGGGTTCCTGCACCCACGTGGAAGACCTGGAAGAAGATTCTGGCTCCTGGCTTTGAAATGGCCCAGCTCTAGCCATTGCGCTCATTTGGGGATGAACCAGCAGATGGAAGACCTCTACCCCTGCCTCTGCCTCTCTATAACTCTGCCTTTCAAATAAATAAATAGATAAACATTTTTAAAAATCTTTAAAAAGTAACTGCAGTAATAAAAACCACAAGTAGTTAAATAGGGACGAATGATTTTAAAAGATGTTAAGGTTGGGGCTGGCGCTGTGACATAGCGGGTAAAGCCGCCGCCTGCAAGTGCCAGCATCCCATATGGGCGCCGGTTCTAGTCCTGGATGCTCCACTTCCGATCCAACTCTCTGCTATGGCCTGGGAAAGCAGTAGAAGACGGCCCAAGTCCTTGGGCCCTGCACCCATGTGGGAGACCTGGAAGAAGGTCCTGGCTCCTGGCTTCGGATCAGTGCAGCTCCGGCCATTGCGGCCATCTAGGGAGTAATCCAGCGGATAGAAGACCTCTCTACCTCTCTCTCTCTCTCTCTCTCTGTGTGTGTAACTCTGACTTTCAAATAAATACATAAATCTTAAAAAAAAAACAAAAACTATCTAATTGTCACTAAAACACCACAAGAAATGCAAAGAAACAGGAAAGTGATCCAGACTCAAGGAAATGAGCCGTAATTAAAACAGACTCAGGGGCAGCGCTGTGGCTCAGTGGGTTGAAGCCCTGGCCTGCAGTGCTGCATCCCATACAGGTGTCAGTTCGAGACATGGCTGCTCCACTTCCAGCCCAGCTCTCTGCTGTGGCCTAGGAAAGCAGTAGAAGATGGCCCAAGTCCTTGGGCCCCTGCACCCACGTGGGAGACCCGGAAGAAGCTCCTGGCTCCTGCTTCAGATCGGTGCAGCTCCAGCCGTTGCTGCCATCTGGGGAGTGAACCAGCGGATGGAAGACCTCTCTCTTTCTCTCTCTCTACCTCTCTCTGTAACTCTATCAAATAAATAAAATAAATCTTTTTTTAAAAAAAAAAAGAAAGACGTGGGTACAGATGTTGGGTTTGTAGTCATCTTCAAAATAGCAAATAATAATATGTACAAAGAAAATAAAAATATGATGACAAGAAATCTCAGTAGAGAAAAAGTTTGAAGTAAGAATTTTAGAATTGAAAAGCACAATAACTAAAATAAATTCATAAGGAAGGTTCAACAGTAGATTGGACTTGGCAGAAGAAAGAATGAGTGAATTAAAAAAAACATCAACAGAAATTACCCAATATAAAGAACACATAGAAAAAGGGCTGAAGAAAAACAAAGTGAACTTCTGGCTCTATTTATATTCGGACTAAATTTTTAAAAGGAACAAAAAGAAACATCATACATTGAAAAATCTCATAGAATCCATGTGTGATAAAAACAAAGATATCCACCCCTAAGCACATCACAGTGACACTGCTCAGACATAATCTTGAAATCAGCAAGAGAAAAAAAATTCATCATGTGGGGGAACAACAACAGGAGCGACAGCTGACTTCCCAGAATCACCTGGTTCTCGCCAGGGCTGGAAGGCAGAGGTAGCATATTCAAAGTGTGAGGGTGGGGCAGAGACTGTCAACCAAGAATCGCACAGCTAACTGGCCTTCAAAAGAGGACACTGTACTTTTGAAAAGGACATTCCCAGACAAACAGAAACAGAGAATCTGTCTCAAGCCCTACAAAAAACACTAAGGGAAGTTCTGAGGCTGAAAGACATGACATTAAACAGTCACCTGGGCCCACAGGAAGATATAAAGAGCCCTGCAAGTGGTCAATTTCCTTAAAGGAGAAACGTAAGACTGGATATCCAAAATAAGCAACGAACTCTCACTCAACAAAACAAACAACCTGATTAAAAAATGGGCCGAAGTCCATTATTGACAGCACATAAGCCTATGAAAAGATAAGCCACATCATTTGCAGTAGGGAAAATGCAAACTGAAACATCAGTGAGATACCACTACGCAACTGTTAGAAGAGCCGGACCAGAACTCTGACAGCGCCAAACGCTATCTAGGGTGTGCCGCAACCAGAGCTCTTTCCTTGTGACAGAACACAAAATGGTACGGCTACGTTAGAAGGTGGTGTAGCAGTTTCTTACAAAAGTCCTACTCCTACTATACCATCCCCCCATCATGCACTTTGGTATTTAACCAAATGAGGTGAAAAAAACATGTTCACATGAATCCCTATGCATGAATCGTCACGGCAGCTGTATTCATAATTGTCAAAACCTGGGAGCAATCAAGATGTCCCTCAGCAGGTGCCTGGGTAGCCACAGCACACCCAGACAATGGAGTATTAGCCAGCCCCAAAAAGGAAATGAACTACTAAGCCAGAAAAAGACATGGAGGAGATTAAATGCACACGACCAAGTGAAAGAAGCCAAAGTAAAAAGGCTACACACCATAATTCCAGCTATTTGACACTCTAGAAAAGGAGACACTATGAAGACATTAGAAAGTGGTTGCCATGGCTGGGAACGAGGGAGGAGTGAACAAGCAAAGCAGACAGGATTTTTTAAGTTTATTTATTATTTTTTTAAGTTTAATTATTTATTTTTATCTATCTGAAAGGCAGAGAGAGAGCAAGAGAGAAAGAGGGAGAGAGAAACAGAGATATTTACATCTGCTGGTTCACTCCCCGAATGTCCACAAGTTAGGTCTGGTGCAAGCAGAAGCCAGGAGCCAGGGACTCAATCTGGGTCTCCCACATGGGTGGCAGGGGCCCAGGCACTGGAGCCTTCATCTGCTGTCTCCCAGGATGCATCAGCAGGAAGCTGGATGGGAAGCAGAGCAGCCAGGACTTGAACTGGCATCTGAAACAGAATATGGGCATCCCAAGCAGTGGCTGAAGACACTGCTCCCCAAAGCCCACCCGACACACAGGAACCTCAGGGCAGTGAAGCCACTCTGTGTGACACTGCAACAATGGACACGTGCTATTATACATTTATTCAAACTCATAACGTTACAAGACTCAAGAGTGAATCCTAACGTAACTTATGGACTTCTGGTGACAATGTGTCGACACGGGCTCAGTTATAACAAATGCACCACTCTGGTGCGGAATGCCGATAACGGAGGAGGTCATGTGTGTGGGAGCAGGGGATACCTGGGCTGTGTCTCTCAATTTTGCTGTGAACCTAAAATTGTTCTAAAAAATTGTCTTTAAAAAACTCCTAAGATTGTCCAAAGTAATAATTATAATAGTGTACTATTGAATTTCTAATATATAAAGTCTAATATACATGACAGGAAGAGGAAGCAGGTGGGGAATGGAGCTACCCTGGAGCCCTGAAGCAAAGCTGCTGTATTTTACCAGAGTAACAGACACAGACACATATGCACACGCACGCGCGTACACACACACACAAGACCATCAACAGGATGTGATAAGTCGAAGATGTAATCATTTGATCAAGCTAGTGCTTGATTAGTATTCAATACAGGAACAACACAAATAAAAAATAAGTAAAACATTACAATGGGATTTAAAAGTATAGTAAAAATTTTATAGAAATCAGGAAAGAGGAACAGGGGAACACAAAAAGACATAATGAAAAGGCAGAGGCCTAACTCTATACTAATAATTATAATAAGTTGTAAATATACCAATGCTCCAATAAAATTATGGAAATTTTCAGATTCAATGAAGAAGCAAGATCTAGTTGTTTTAGAACAAGAGACACATTAGATTCAAAGAAGCTGAGACAAAATGATAGAAAAAATGTCAAGCAAACAGTAATCCTAAGAGAGCTGAATTAGTTATATTAGTACTGGACTTAAGGAAAGAAATATGAATAGAGAAAAAATATTTTATTTAAAAGGCCAATTGCTTAGGAACACTGAAAGATAATCTACTAAATTGTTATACAAGTCTCAATAAATTTTAAAAAGACTGAAATCATAGAAAGAATTAAAATATAAATCAACGAGAGAAAAGGAGCTAAAGCCTCCCCATTTAGGAATGAAACAACAGGGACCGGTGCTGTGGCGCAGTGGGTTAAAGACCCCAGTGCCTGCAGCACCTGCATTCCATATGAGTGCTGGTTCAAGCGCTCCACTTCCAATCCAGCTCCCTGCTAAGGCACCTGGGAAAGCAGCTGAGGATGGCCCAAGTGCCTGGGGCCCTGCAACCATATGGGAGACCTGGAAGAAGCTCCTGGCTCCTGGCTTCAGCCTAGCCCAGCCCTGGTTGTTGTAGCCATTTGGCGAGTGAACCAGCAGATGGAAGACCTTTCTCTCTCTCTCTCTCTCTGTAACTCTGCCTTTCAAATAAATAAAAATAAATCTTAAAAAAAAAGAGAGAGATTAAACAACATATCCCCAGGATCAAAAAAGAAACTAAAAGAAATTTCTAAAAAAGTTTTTTTTTAATTATTTATTTATTTGAAAGGCAGAGTTACAGAGAGGCTGAGCAGAGAGAGAGAGAGAGGGCTTCCATCTGCTGGTTCACTCCCTAGATGGCCACCATGGCTGGAGCTAAGCTGATTCAAAGCCAGGAGTTAGGAGCTTCTTCCAGGTTCCCCAGGCAGGTGCAGGGGCCCAAGGACTTGGACCATCTTCTACTGCTTTCCCAGGCCATTGGCAGAGAGCTGGATTGGAAGTGGAGCAGCTGGGACTTGAACTGGCACCCATATGGGAAGCTGGCACTGCCGGCGGAGGCTTAGCCCACTACACCACAGCACTGGCCCCCTAAATAATGTCTTGAATGAAACAAAAACACAAATAGACCACATTTTGTAGGATACAGCTACAGCAAAACTTAAGAGGACGTTTACAGAGTTAAACACAGAAAGGAAAAGAAATCTAAAATCAGTCAACTAGGCTTCCAACTCAAGTAGCTAGGAAAATCAAATCAAACCCTAAGCAAATAGAAGCAACGAAGACTAAAGTTTGGAGTGGAAATCAACAAAATAAAAACCAAGGAAACAAAAGCTAGTTTTCTGGAAAGATCTTTAAAACAAATAAACCTTAGCCAGACTGACCAAAAAAAGAGCAAACATAAATAGCCAGAATTAGGAATGAAACAGGGCAGCGGGCACTGTGGCAGCTGATTAAGCTGCTGCTTGGGAGGCCGGCACCACGAATCAGGCTGCCTGGGATGCAGTCCTGGCGACTTTGCTTCCAGTCCAGCTTCCTGCCAACATACCTAGGAGGCAGCACGTGATGGCTCAGGCCCTTGGGCTCCTGCCATTCACATGGGAGACTCAGATGGAGTTTCTCCTGGTCCAGCCTGGCTGTTGTGGCCATTTGGGAAGTGAACTAGTGGATGAAAGATCTCTCTCTTCTGTCTCTGCCTCTTCCTGTGTCAGTGTGACTTTCATATAAATGAATAAATAAACTTTTATAAAAGAAAAAGAATGAATGGAGGGAATGTCACTACAGACCCTACAGAAATGAAAAGAATTAAATGCGATTATTACTATAACTTTATACCAATAAAACTGACAATTTAGATGAAATATATCAGGCCAGCACCGTGGCTCACTTGGCTAATCCACCACCTGTGGCGCCAGCATCCCATATGGGCACCAGGTTCTAGTCCTGGCTACTCCTCTTCCAGTCCAGCTCTCTGCTGTGGCCCGGGAAGGCAGTGGAGGATGGCCCAAGTGCTTGGACCCTGCACCCCATGGGAGACCAGGAGAAGCACCTGGCTTCTGGCTTTGGATCGGCACAGCATGCCAGCTGTAGTGACCATTTAGGGGGTGAACCAACAGAAAGAAGACCTTTCTCTCTGTCTCTCTCTCTCTCACTGTCTAACTCTGTCAAAAAAAAAAAAAAAAGAGAGAGAAATAGATCAATGTCTAGAAAGACACAAATAACCAAAACTGAGAAGAAACAGAGAAAAAGCAATAGAAAACAGTAGGAAATAGAACTAGTGCAGAAACAGATTCAGTCACTAAAACACCTTGAAAAAAGAAGCCGGTGTTTGGCCTAGTGGTAAGACGCCTGTGTTCCACTTCAGAGCCGGAGTTCCATTCTGGACACCAGCTCCTACTTTAGCTTCCTGTCAGTGCAGACCCTGAGAGGCAGCAGCGAGGGCTCAAGGATCCGAGTTCCTGCCCCCACATGGAGTCCTGGATTGAGTTCCTGGCTCCTGGCTTCAGCCCCAGCCACTGCAAGCTTTTGGGGAGTGAATCAGAGTGGGGCTTCTCACTCTGTGTGTTTCTCTCTCTCTGCCTCTTAAAAAAATAAATTTAAAATACTACAAAAAAAGCCTCAGGTGTATACTTCTTCATACTCTTTTGGTTGAAACAACGGTTCTGGTAGGCCTGGGAGTTCATTATCATCTGAAAACTATTAGAAAATGTAGCCAGCACAGCACTGTGTATACTCACGATTCTAGAAACAAATGCTATGGAAAGCCTCATTCGTTACCTGTCACGCCTAGACTCTTCAGATAAATTGTCTATTGCAGTTCATTGCGTGTGAAGTATGGAATTCTGTGCTTATGTATATAATTAACATGAAAAAGATGTTTACAAGGAAAGAAGGGGTTTCCTGGTGGTTCAAAATCTAATGAAAGGAAATGGAAAATATCTCAAGTCAAATCCATCCTTCTGCAAAGAGCTTCCACTGGAAAGCCATCTGCAACAAGTCTCACTGAGAGGCTTAACAGCCGAATCCAGCTCTCCTGATAATCTGATACAGGAAAGGGAAAAATAAGTAACTAAAACTGGAGGCAGGTCTCCCTGTACTTTCATCCTTGGCGTGCACTACCCAATGCCCCAGACAGCACGGTTTTCTGTAAGTTGGTAGGTATGTGGGCCACGCCTATCATTAACTGATGACGCTTCCTCGACTTCGGTGAGTTGGCAGGAGGAGGTCACGCAAGGCTGGGCCGGGTCTTGCTCTGTTAGGGCACTATTAGAAGTAAGCAGGGAAACAGCATGGTTTGTATGAAAACACAGATCAACCCTGGCTACCAGGTGAAGGACGGATCAGTGGCAGGGGTGGCACAGGCTCCACGTGACGGGCTTGGACGACAGTGTCAACGACAGGGCTGAACAAGCTGCGTGCACTCTGCCGCATCTCCCAGCAGCCTCCTGAGGCAGATACTACTATCTTCATTTTACATCAGCCAAGGTGGCTCACGACCACACGGCTTAGGAGAGGCCACACTAGAACGCAGAACAGCAATATGGCAGAAGAGCCAGCTGCTCCAGCTGCAGCAGTAAGATGGTGATAAGAGGCTGAAGCAGACCAACGTGTCAGTCACAGCTGCCAAGACTTCTAATGGATTAGTTATAGAGATAAAGGAGACGAAGCAACTAAGGGAACTTGGTAGTATACTTCTATCCAGAGAGGATATAAAATAAGAGAAAAAGCAGTTCCAGTACCCAAACTGGGGGCACTGCAACATTTAAAAACTGAACAGAGAAGGAGGAGCCAGCAAAACACCCAGCGCTTGGGAGGAAGCAGAGAGTACAAAAGCCAAGACATGAAGTTTTGCATTGCAGCAGGAGGGAGAGGCACAGTGGAGCACGCCGCTGGGACAGCACAGATGAGGCCACAGGAGACACATGGGCTCTGCAGACCGCAGGCTTCTAGGGAAGCTGAGAGAAGCAGCGTTCCCCTAAATTACTCTTACTGCCACACTCACCTTGTTATTGTCCATTTCACCTTCTCGGCAGTGACCTTGGCTTAAACGCTACATCCTACTTTCTCATTACAACACTTGCAGATGTGAAAATTACATAAATGTGATACAACAGCATGCAAAGGCTAAATTAATTCAAAGGTTTTCTGGTCTTATGACAGGGTCAAGGTTTCAGTACGATGCACACACAGCCTTCTATTTCCATACCGTGAGAGATCCGTTCTGTGTGCTGGGTGAGTTGCTACTCTGCTCCCCGTGGGCTTGCGTACTTCCATAGAGGGTCAGGTTGTGCTCACTGGTCTGTCCGGCATAGTCCTGAGTGTGTGGCACTCCGTATTCTGTGGGAATTCCATTCTGTGGAGGTGGTGGGAATGGGATGGTGGTAAAAGGCTGAACCATCGCGTCAGGAGTTGTTGTTGGCTCCTGGTTACCCTAAAACAAGTAATGAGAGAGGAAAAGAGAAAGGGACTTTAAATCCTTGCTATATAATTACTTCTAAGAGAAGTACACAGAGTTCTCTTAATATTCTCCCACTGTGCATGTGTAACACAACTCGTATGGTCCCCAGGTGGGAGAAATATTGTTATACATACACATAGCATGCAGTCACACAAACCCACATGCACACTCTAAATTATTCCATTCTGTGGTCACTAGACAGATCCATAACAAAGTGAAGGTGATGCCAATGGGTTAAACACTATCCTTTATAACAAGTTTTTTTAAATGCCTAGAAATTTCCCAAACAAGATAAGCTGTAAGAGTTGAAATTAGGGGCTGCCAATGTGGCATAATGGGTTAAGCAGCTGCCTCCAATGCTGGCATCCCATATCCATGCTGGTTTGAGTCCCGGCTGTTCCACTTCCAATCCAGCTCCTTGCTATTGGACCCGGGAAAGCAGTGGAGGATGGCCAAAATACTTGGGCCCCTGCACCCATGTGGGAGACCAGGAAGAATCTTCTGGTTCCTGGCTTCAGCCTGGCCCAGCCTTGGTGGCCATTTAGGGAGTGAACCAGAAGATGGAAGATTTCTATCTCTCTCCCTCTCTATCTGTAACTCTTTCATATAAATAAAATAAATCTTTTTAAAAAAGAGTGAAATTAATTGGGCAACTATATTATCTTCAGGCACTGTTTTAATTCTTTACGAACTTCCCCTAACAGGATACCAAGGGGTCACAAGTCAATCTCCTCAGAGCCTGGAATGCACAGCGGCTGGCAGAGCGCAGGTGAAGCCTCAAGCCCAGACGACGCGGACTCCAGACCTCCAGAGCGTCAACTTCAGGAAAATGAGGATTACTTACAAACTAGTATGTGGATATCAAGGTACGGGTTTACTTAAGTCTTGGCTACTAGGTTAGTGATTTAAAAACACTGTCCCTTAATTCAAAATATTAAAAATAGACAACCCCCCCCCCCAAAGAATCTGGAAGTGTCTGCCATCATTATCGCCAGGGTCAGTGACGACGCTGGCGACACAGCAGGATGCCTCTCCACACATGGGGGCCCGGCAAGGCATCTGCAGTACCACACCAGGGCAGGCACACGGACAGGGACTGTCAGGGGCTCCGGGGCTCGCGCTCACTCCTGTTTTGTCTTCAGAAACGAAAGAGGGGCTAAGTCCTCACCACCCTCCATCCCCAACAGCTGACCTTCTGACTTCTCATTTTATCTCACAAAAAGAAAAGCCATGATTTTACTGAAGACACACAACCAGCAAAGTCTTGGCACGTTTTTCTTTCTGAAACAGTTGGCAGAAAAGTCTCAAGATTTCAAAATGTTCACACTTAGAAAGCTCCTCTTCTCCACGCTCCGCCACCCAAGTCAGCATCAGAGATCGAGGGAAACCCGGGTGCACACACTCAGCTTCTCCTGGCCATGAGCATCCCTCCCTCAAACAGGGACTCAGTATCCCCTTTTCTCTCCCAGTCCTCATCACACAGAGGAGGTTCTCTGCTCTCTAAGAGCCACAGGAACCTGACCGTCGGGAGCGTTTCCTAAATCTCATCCCAGGCTCCCCACACTAACACACTCTCCGCTAAACCTCCTCTCCACGCTCTCAAACACCACCAGTCCAGAGGGTCTCATGCTGGTTTGCTTTGTTAAGGACGGTTCAACCATCATTACTAGAATGTCACTCTGCATGAAATGAAACAAAATCTACAAAGACTGCTACAAAGAAAGGAATATATGATCACCAATTAGAAAACTCGATATTCTTCAGATGACCATGCACCCCAAACCCCACAAACCCAATCCAAATCTCAGCAGGTGTTTTTTGCCCAGAGAAGTTGTTACGAAAATTCATATAGAAATGCAATGGAGCTAGAACAGTCAAAAAAATTTTTTAAAGATTTATTTATTTATTTATTTGAAAAGCAGAGTTACAGAGAGGAAGAGAGATACTCCATCCACTGCTTCACTCCCCAGTTGGTCACAATGGCTAGAGCTGGGCCGATCTGAAGCCAGGAACCAGAAGCTTCTTCCAGGTCTCCCATGTGCGTGTAGGGGCCCAAGGACTTGGGCCATCTTCCACTGCTTTCCCAGGCCTTAGCAGAGAGCTGGATCGGAAGTGGAGCAGCCAGGTCTCATACAGGCGCCCATATGGGATGCCAGTACTGCAGGTGGCGGATTTACCTGCTATGCCACAGTGCTGGCGCTGGCCCCAGTCAAAACAATTTTGAAAATGAAGGACAAAAATTGGAGGACTTGAAACTACATGATTTCGAGACATACAGTAAAGCTACTATAATCATGACAGGTTGTGATCTAGTCACAAAATGGAATGCTACTTAGAACAGCGACAATAAAAGATCTCCTGGAACATACAACAATGTGAATGAAACTTCAAAATCGTGTTGCATGGAAAAATCCAGACAAAAATTCACACTGTGTAATTCCATGTATATGAAGTAGAAAAGAAAAACTAATCTGTGGGCCCAAAGTGAGACAGTATTTATCCGCCTCTATTGCAGGAGGAGATGGGGAAATCGGGCACCTACAACAGTCTGTGCGGATGCAAATCTTACCTATCTGTTATTTGTGGTGAACTACACTCTAACGCTCATTAAACATTTTGCCATTGTTGTTTCGTGCTAATTAGACCAAAAGAAAGACAATAAAAAGCCACTGTCAACATCATAGCAAACTGTGAAATACTAACTTTACCGTTATTGATAAAAGACAACTGTACCCATCACTACTATCTTATTCTACATGTGGTGAGACAAAAAATGGAAATGGTAATAAAAAACAGTAAAAAGAGACCACTTATCCTTACAATATGATTATATATTAAGAAAATAAAAAATAACTAACTCTAAATTAGACCAAATAAAACTTTGATGTGGGGCATGTTCTATCATCCAGGAAAACCTATCATAGAACTACGGAACTTAAACAGCAAGAACACACAACATGATCAATGGCACACTGATAACCCCAGAAGAGCTTCAAATCTGTCTGGAAGCTGAAGGTGCCACTCCAGTTCAGGAGGGCAAAACACATGATCCTGTGGTACTTGCAGAAGTCTTGGCTGTCCACCATCTAAAGATAAAACTCACCCTCAGTTCAGACCCATACCAAGAACACCCAGGAAGAATAATACCCAATATAACGACTAAAACTATGAAAATCAAGAAAATTTGGGAGTATAATCCCCATACGGAAAATTCTTATGATAGTAAACCTCAAAGCCAGGAAGGGAAGAAAAAAAAAAAAAAGCTAGATTTGGCCGTATCAGTTGGGCAGGAAAGAAAAGGGGGAGGGAAGAGGACGGGAAAGAATGGACTTTAAAAGTCAAAAGAAAAATAAACCAGGAGACAATAGTAGCAACAGGTACGACAGGTACTGGATTACCATCACTAGTCCAAGAGGGGCTGTACAGATTGGAAGACACATGCACACTCGTCCATATACACACCAACAGAAAGAGGTGACGGTTATAACGCAGCAGCTCATGGCAGATAAAATACAAATGGCTGACAGAATAACACGCTGAGCCTCATTCAGTAACAGTCATGGAAATACATGTTAACACTAAACGCAATCCAAGATTTCAGTCATCAAACCACACAATTTTGAAGTTCTGTTGAGGTATTAACTGTTATAAATAACACCTATTTACCTGCAGTGTACAATCCACTAAGTCCTGGCGCATATACAAACTCCCTGTAGATGATCAAGACAGTGAGCACGCCCACTGAAACCTGCAAGCCTCCTCGTACCCCTATTAATAGAAGCATGCAAAGGCTTTATAATAAAACCTACAAAATGTGTTGTTTCAGTATTAAAGAAAATGACAAGAAAAATACAGCAAGGGGAAGCCAATATGCTGAAACATTGAATTACCGTGCCCTCTTTAAGAAAGTGGCAGAAACACATCTGTCTTCTGCTTGAGTCACATAGTCTCAAAACCCAGCCATCTCCAGTGACCCAAAACCCACTTTTACAGGGTCCTAAGGACTGCTTTACCTGACAATCTTCCCTTTGCTCGGTTCTTAGAAATTATGCTATGAAAATGTTGGATTTCTTTACCCCTAACATTTTTCACCCATCAGTATGTAACTTCTTCTCATTATCTCTAGGTTGGGACATGGTATACAATTCCTTCTTAGCTATTTTGGGCATCCTAAAGGGAAATAATTCTCTCCCTCCTCCAAGTTGCTCAGTGCCCTTTGTGTCCATGTCTGTTTAGCTCCAAGAACCACACTGTCCTTGTAGGGTTTGCGGACCTGAAGACAGGTACAAAGGAGAACAGAACCCACTTTCAGGTGGCTTGGCGAATGAGACGGGAGTAAATGTACACGCCAGCGCCAGGCATAAGCACAGGGCACATGGAAAGCTCAGGGAAGAGCGAGCATCCGGCACAGCGCTCACCAGCACCCCGCATCGGAGCGCCTGGGCTGGAGTCGCGGCTCTCCTTCAGGTTCCAGCTGCCTGCCAGTGTGTACCGGGGGAGGCAGCAGGTGATGGCTCAGTACTGAGCCCTGCCACCCTTGTGGGAGACCCAGACTGCGTTCCAGGCTCCTGGCTTCAGGTCTTGCTCAGCTCTGGCTGACCAGGCTTTTGGGGACTCAATCGGGGGATGGAAGATGTCTGTCGGTCTCTGTTTTGAATGAAAAATGAAAATAAATAAAAAATGTTTCAAGTTCATGGAAAAATGGAGTTCAAAGATTATTTTGCTGCAAAAACTCACTTGGAATTCATAAAGTTTTTTCGTATGATCCTCCCCCCCTTTTTTTTTGACAGGCAGAGTTAGACAGTGTGAGAGAGACAGAGAGAAAGGTCTTCCTTCCGTTGGTTCACCCCTCAAATGGCTGCTATGGCCGGTGCGCTGCGCTGATCCAAAGCCAGGAGCCAGGTGCTTCCTCCTGGTCTCCCATGTGGGTACAGAGGCCCAAGCACTTGGGCCATCCTCTGCTGCCCTCCCGGGCCACAGCAGAGAGCTAGACTGGAAGAAGAGCAACCGGCACCCTAACCGGGACTAGAACCCAGGGTGCTGGCACCGCAGGCGGAGGATTAGCCAAGTGAGCTGCGGCACCGGCCCATAGGATCCCTTTTTAAATGAACTTTTTGAAAACCCCTTGAATAATTGCATAGTAAGCCAAAGTTTCCAAGGTAAGATGAACATGGCCAAGGAGCTCCTCTCGAACTCCTGGCTTGTATTACAGCCTCCATTCACCACCACAGCACTGCTGGTAGTGAGACTGGCACACAAGTACACAGCATGGATTCTCCCACAGGGGCAAGCCCCACAGAGCCGCTCAGTGGACTGAACCAAAACAGCAACTAGCAGTACAAGATGGGGAGAATGGTAAAAACACTTCCTGTGACCCACCTGTAGCCTGGGCACCCTGCACTGCACAGAAATGCAAGCCAGGCAGCCGCTGTGTTTTCACCGAAAACAGGAACGTAAACCTCTGGTAGTAGGGCAGGAAGAAATTCTTGGAGGATTATTTTGTTTTGTACAGATATGTTTCTGTATAGAAACTTTTTTCCCATTTTTTGTGAAAAATACAACAATGATTATGTTTATATACTAGGGAAATGCAACAGGGAATGAAGATTCTCCCTGATGTTTAGCACTGTTAAAAATGTTAAATGGTTTTACACTTCTATTGAAAATCTAGGCTCTATTCCAAAATTCCAAGTTTGGAGGGAATACAACAGCTCTTAGACAATTAAGAGACTACAGCCGACATGATTATTTCTAGATAGGAATTTAACTCCATTTTTACAAGAATGTTTTGTTTTAGACACCACAGGCTAAGCAGCTTAAGTGTACCTCACCTGTAGTCACAAGGCTACACACATTAGCTCTTCCCTAATTCAGCAGACTACAAACTTTTCCCCATTTCCAACTGGACACAGTTCCTTCCTCTCTCATGTTCTCATAGCATTTACCTTGCATCACTGACTTTGAATTCAAAGCCTCACACTTACCATATTTAAATAGGTGTTTTAACTCACTTATTAGATTAAAAGCTTCCTTAGGATGGGTAGTGTCTGTCTTGTACAGTGGAGAACCCCACAGGGTACCCAAAATATTAAGCATTAGATAGTTATTAAACAAAGGAAGACTGGGACAGAAAGCCCCTGGGCCCACACTGTGTTAACCTGTTATGCAGACAGCATGACAAGGGACATGCAGAGGAAACAAATGCTGGTATCCAGGCCTGGTGGCCAGTGGTGGGAGAGTACTCTATCATCAGGAGAGAAAGGGAGGGACCCATGGTAGGTGCTTGTGCTATGTGCACCGGATTCCTTTTCATCACAAGAACAGGATTGAAAAGTGCTGATCTGCCACCAGTGTAACCGGGTGTAACTGTGAATTTCTGAGTTAAGAATGGCTTTCTCCTTTAAATCACTGGTAGTAACAGAGGCAATGCTGTCATATGTGGCCTTCTGCTGTCCACTGTGAAATTCAATATGTCGTCACAGTAAGTTCCCACCAAACCGGGAGGATGCAAGCGAAGGACCAGCTCTCACCCTCTCACTGGTCTGTTCTCCTTACCCACAGCACTCTCAAGAGTTTCAACTGACACCTGCCTGTGGGTGACGTCTAAGTACTCCTGGTTCAGTCAAGTCCTTCCTCCCAAGCCTTCCTGGGAGGTAGAGATCAGCAGAAAGAGCATGATCCTGAAAGACCTGAGTTCACCCCAACTCTGTCCCTTGGCCAGACAGGGATGAATTACCTCACCTTTCCTGGACTGTTTTTTCTACTGCAAAACAGATTATTTATTTCGGAGGGTAGTTGTGAGGGCTACTGTTTTGTGAGTGAATTCTTCTGCTTATTATCTAAATCAATTATGTTTCAGCACTGGAGAATCTACAACATGCTTATCTCTAACGTGTGAGGTGAAGGCAAAAATACGATTCCAGCTCTTGTAGGACAAATCACAAGAAGAGAAAGGCATGCAAACTAATCAATGTTATTTGATGGTGCTGAAAATGAACCTACGCAGATTACTTCAAGAGAACACAGAGGCCAGCGCCGCAGCTCACTAGGCTAATCCTCCGCCTTGCAGCACCAGCACACCGGGTTCTAGTCCTGGTCGGGGCGCCGGATTCTGTCCCGGTTGCCCCTCTTCCAGGCCAGCTCTCTGCTGTGGCCCGGGAGTGCAGTGGAGGATGGCCCAAGTGCTTGGGCCCTGCACCCCATGGGAGACCAGGAGAAGCACCTGGCTCCTGCCTTCGGATCAGCGCAGTGCACCGGCTGCAGCACAGCGACCATTAGAGGGTGAACCAACGGCAAAAGGAAGACCTTTCTCTCTGTCTCTCTCTCTCTCACTGTCCACTCTGCCTGTCAAAAAAAAAAAGAACACAGAAAGAATGGTTCAAAACAGGATGGTCTGAGGGTAGGCACTGGACACACTGTTAAGATGCTGCTTGGGCTGCCCATACCCGACACTGGAGTGTGTGGAATGGAGAACTGGCTCTTGCTTATGATACCAGCTTCCTGCTAATGGGCTCCCTGGGAGGCAGCGAGTGATGGCTCAGTAGCTGGGTTCCTGCCACCCATGTGAGAGGGTGGATTGAGCTCCCCATCCTTGTCCCAGGCATCTGGGGAGTGAACCAGTCTGTCTGCACTGTCTGTCTTTTGGTCTCCCTCCATCAAGTTAAAAAAAATCAATGCAAAATGTAACTGTCTTCATTTTTCTAGGATAAATGAAGACACAGTGGGATTTTTCTTTACATCCTCCCATTGCCTTTCAACTTCATCCTTATTTTTGCAGTTTGGTGACCTTGAGTCCCATTTATCTGCATAATCTACCACTGCGCTGCTTCCAATCAACAGGCTGCAAACTCTAATGCTTCCCAATTCCCACGCAGAGAGAGCATTTCAGGAGATTCATGCAAAATGAAACTAAAAGACGAAGTTTATTTTGATGAAAAAAATAAAAACCCTGAAGTCCGTGGCTTTTGTATTATGCCTTTTCCATGAACTTTCTGAAGGTTCTTGTATGGTAAAAATGGATTATAAACACAAACAGATCACTATTTAATTTTATTCACACCATTGTAAAAAGAATCACTTCATTATTTAGGTAGAGTATTCTCACTAGTTTCTCACCACTGACAATATAAATGGAAACTAATTCTTAGGGTTATAATAGAAAGTACTTTATAAATTTAATGTTTGCCTCCTGTGATTTCAAACTGTAGCTGTCAGCAGCTAAGCGAAGCCTACCACTCTTCTGGGGACTGGCAGCGGCCCCAGGGGCAGGCTCAGCAGCCTGGAGCAGGAGGGAGGGGAGCACCTGTGGCCCAGTCAGCTCAGGATGAGGAGGACAGCACAGGCTTGCACATCACCCACAATCAACTTACCAAGGTCTGCAGAGAACCACAGACGAGAAAATCCAGAGCAAGAAAATAGGTAAACAAGCCGGAGTAAGACAAAACAATGTTTGTTCGCTGGACTTAAAGGAAATTCATTCTAAATTCTTAAATTACCCATGTAATTAAATTCAACAGTGCTATCCCAACCCCTTTCTTATCTGAAAGACTCTGCATTTTTTCTTAAAGTCTCAGAGCAACCAAGTTACCCATTGGTTTTCTTTAAATTACCATAAAAACCTAGAGGGTGGACTGTTTCACAGCCTCAGCGGTCAGGGCGGAACATGCTGAGTGTTTGACGACCCTGAAAGTACTTCTGGTTAACTTAGATGGAAGCAATGCACGCTGTCTCTCACAACGAGGATCAATTCTATCTAGAGCCGTGCGATAGATGCTGAGCAGCTTGCAGGTGAGTATGAAATTGAGAGGGAAAGTATGCACCCATGAAGACCCCATGGAGCTGCACCCTCAGGCTGAGCGAACCCCAAGTGTTCATCTGTAACATGGATGGCTGGGATCCCAAGGTGGCTCATACAAGCAGATCTGCTTACTACAGAATACAATGACAGCCTTGAAGAACCTGTCACCAAGGAAATACTGGATGTGAGGGAAAGGTGATCTCACTCCAAGGCAGGAGTTGCAGGCACATCAATTCCTGCAGCAGTCTCAACAGTGAGAAGGCAGACAGCGTGCCAGAAGGAAGCACTTCCCCAACGGCCACACCCCAAACTCCTCTTTTCCTCCTTTCTTGGGGCAGAGTTGTCCATGTTTAAGGTGCCTAGCCAGCACTTGGGGAACATACTCAAACATGCAAATGGCAAGATCCTTTGCCTATCCTTTAGGATTCAGCGGCTTGGACTGGGGCTCTGGCACTCTGGTACAGGTAGCTTTCTGGGCCACGGTGGGACACACCCCCTTCCAGGCCTCAGGAAAATGCTCTGAGCATCTCCGCCTCTATTGGAGAGGTGGCCAGTAGGCAGGGCACAGGCAGTGACAAGAAGGCAACAGAGGCTAGTGAATGTGAGTTTCCTGAAAGTAGAGAGAACCACTAGAGAACTAATCTGCTTTTTTTTTTTTTTTAAATACAAGCCTACTGAAATATAATCCTAACAATGGCTCTTTCTTTAGAATGAGATAATTAAAGAGGATCCAGAGTGTGAGTGTGTTACAGCCACCTGAAGATGAGGTGGCATGCAGGAGGGGTACTTATCCAAACCTGAGCTCTTGCAAACAGGTAATAAAGTAAATAAAAAATAAAACAGGCAATATAGAATATTATACATCCATACTTAGAATACAAATAATTGTCTGGAGTTGGTACATATACATCTAAGGGCAAGTATGGGCTTGGTTAACAGGGACATTGCAAACGTGCCTCCAAATCTCCCTAAACTCACTCACTCACACTCTCTCTCTCTCTCTCTCTCTCTCTCTCTCACACACACACACACACACACACCTTTTAAATTAGAGAGAAAGGCCAGACCAACCTCTCTCCTGAAGCTGAGTTTGGCCATCTCACAGCAATGAATATTTAAACAGGAAAATAAATATTTCAGTACAAAGTCATTCAAACCAATAGTCTATTAGGTTAAGAGTGACGAACCCGGTAATAGTCTTAGTGTCTCCAACCTTTTAAAAGCTCTTTCTTCCACTTCCCCTTAAAGCAGTATTTAGAACCTCAGACATCCATGAATCACGTCTTCACTTGAAATCAGACACCTTGGGAGCCACTCCGTCAGCTACCTTGGAAACAGAAGGCCTCATAGACAACTAATGCTTAGATGAGATTCTACTCAATGTACCTGAAGACTTAGGCAATCCGTGGATCAGCATTTTTTTTCTAAACCAAATTTTTCATTACCATTCAAATTAATTTACTCTTTATTTTGTCTTCATGGAAAATTAAGTTTGCATCTCCATATGTTGACTATCCTTAAAAAGATTCATAACTCAGGTTCAGAATAAAACATGAGCAGATTTATGCTGGGCATTCTGTTAATAGTCCTACTTGTTTAAAATGGGAAATTCGGCCGGCACTGCAGCTCAATAGGCTAATCCTCCGCCTTGCGGCACCAGCACACCGGGTTCTAGTCCTGGTCGGGGCGCCGGATTCTGTCCCGGTTGTCCCTCTTCCAGGCCAGCTCTCTGCTGTGGCCCGGGAGTGCAGTGGAGGATGGCCCAGGTGCTTAGGCCCTGCACCCCATGGGAGACCAGGAGAAGCACCTGGCTCCTGCCTTCGGATCAGTGCGGTACGCTGGCTGCGGCAGCCACTGGAGGGTGAACCAACGGCAAAAGGAAGACCTTTCTCTCTGTCTCTCTCTCTCTCACTGTCCACTCTGCCTGTCAAAAAAATAAAAAATAAAAATAAAAAATAAAAAACTTTTAAAAAATGGGAAATTCACATGATACAAGTATTTCAAAAAGTTCACAGAGAAATTGAACTAAAGAGATGTTTATTTTGGTACAAAAAATGCTGAAATGCAGGCCTACTTTTGTCATAAAATACATTTTCTGTGACTGTTTTGAGGTCACCTGGTATGCATGAATTTCAGTTTTTTAGCTGCCCAAATCGTCTTTTAATTGCATTTTGCATTAACTTTTTTTAAGATTTATTTATTTTGAAAGTCAGAGTTACGCAGATAGAGAAGGAGAAGCAGAGAGAGAGAGAGAGAGGTCTTTCATCCGCTGGTTCACTCCCCAGTTGGCTGCAACAGCTGGAGCTGCGCTGATCTGAGGCCAGGAGCCAGGAGCTTCTTCCAGGTCCCTCCCAAGGACTTGGGCCATCTTGTACTGCTTTCCCAGGCCTTAGCAGAGAGCTGGATTGGAAGTGGAGCAGCCGGGACTAGAACTGGTGCCCGAATGGACGCTGGCACTGCAGGCGCAGCCTTGCCTGCTGTGCCCCAGCACTGGCCCTGCACTTTCTCAAGTACTTTCAAACCTATAGTGACAGAAACAAGTTTTCCCACTGCCCCCGCCGCGCCTGAATGAAACATCTGGTCCACAGCCATGGTTACAGGGTGGCTCCAATTTCCTTTACTCCTCTACCGGTCAAGTCGCAAAGCTGCCCAGGTCATCACAGCTTCCCGACCCAAGGAGGTGATGAGGAACACACAGCAGGTGACCTTAGAGAATGCCTGCTACACTGAATCAATCAATCAATGCGCTTCTGCAGCACACCTCTGCAAGAAACACAGGAACCCTTCTCCTAACAGCTTTATCAGCTCTGCGGGAGGCTTCCCACAATACAATTATCATTCATAAACACTTCCACAGAAAATGGGTCATGACAGTTCTACCAGAACACATACAACTGAACAGCTGCGCGTGAGGGCCCAGCTTCTGGGCTGCTCTCCACACCCCACCCAGGCTAGCCAAGAGGTTTCTGTGAATGGTTCTTCTTTGTTCTAACAGCCTCAACCTAATCAACTTCCCAAGCCACTGATCTTTCTACATGGAAACCTAAACCTGACTGCTAATTAATCATCTGGACATCCTGGACACCCCTGTGCCTACCGTTCCCAGACCAAACACCTCTGTGTGAAGTCCCAGCCCCTGTGCACCTCACCCGCTCAGCTGCACTTCTCGCCATCAAGCACTTGCTGAGCACCTGTCATGCTTCACACACTGTTCCAGCTGCTGGGGAAACAACAGTGACTCAAAGGACAAATGTGACCAAGTCCCTGCCCTCATGGGGTTTACAGTCTAGAGGGGAGAGACAAACAGGCAAGCAAAACAGATGGTGTGCAGTGGAGAGAAAAAAAGAATTGGGAAGAGGAGAGGGAAGGGGAGGGTGGGGAAGAAAAGGAGAGCGACCAAGCAAGAAGGCACACGGGCTGCAGGGACAGAGGACCCCGCTCCCCCAGGCTGCTGGGAAGGTAACGTTCCATCAGTGTTCCTTAGAGCCTCTCTTGGGAAGAGCACTCCACACAGAGGGAACACAGATGCCCAGGCCCTGAGGCAGACACACGCTCAGCTCAAAGAACCACCACCACACAGGCCTGTGTACCAGGACAGAAGAAGTGGGGACGGAGTGGCAGAGAAACGGGGAGGAAGCTGGCAGTGGGGCAAGAGCAGTGTCAGGTGGCAATCTTACGAGCAATGCTCAGGTTGGGGCTTGTCCACCCCATCGAGAGTTCTGAGCAGAAGTGCTGGTCAGAGCCGCTTCTAAATGGATCACTCAGCAAAGGCAAAAGCAGGCAGACATGTCAGGAAGCTATAATGATCCACTGAGAGATGGCAGTGGCTCGGAGCAGGTGGCAGGGGTGGGGAACTCTAGCCAATGGGCTGCATAAGGCTAGCAAAATCATTTGGTCTGGCTCTGCCCCGGCAACTGCAGGACTCAAAACCCAGCCAATGTATAGCAAGCTAATTTTTAGGCCAGTGACCTTGAACGGCATGTGAATGATGCTATAAATATCCAAGTGGCCCTTGGCAGAAAAAAGGTTCCCCAGCCCTGCTTAAAATCCTGAAAAACACCTTGTTCTGGGTTCACCCTCTGGTTTCTCTGCACGCACTATTCTTTCTGTTTAGAAACCCTCTTTCCTTCTGAGCCACCTGGTTAGTTCAGATACAGCTGTTACTGTGTAGCTTGAGGGGTGAATGTGGTGACACACAGGTTAAGCAGCTGCTTGATGCCCACATCCCAAATCAGAGCGCTGCTTCAAGTCTCAGCTGCTCTGCTTTTGATCTAGAGGCAATGGATGATGGCCCACGAATCTGGGTCCTGGCCACTGACACGGGAGACCTGGATGGAATTCAAGGCTCCTGGCTTTGGCCTTGCCCAACCCCAGATGTTGTGGACATTTGGGGAGTGAACCAGTAGACAGAAGACTGATCTCTCTCTCTCTCTCTCTCTCTCTCCTTTCCTTACATTTAAGTAAATGAATATATCTTTAAAAGACATGAAGTTTTTTTTTTTTTTTTTTTTTTTTTTACAGGCAGAGTGGACAGTGAGAGAGAGAGAGAGACAGAGAGAAAGGTCTTCCTTTTGCCGTTGGTTCACCCTCCAATGGCCGCCGCGGCTGGCGCGCTGCGGCCGGCGCACCGCGCTTGTCCGATGGCAGGAGCCAGGAGCCAGGCGCTTTTCCCGGTCTCCCCATGGGGTGCAGGGCCCAAGCACCTGGGCCATCCTCCACTGCACTCCCGGGCCACAGCAGAGAGCTGGCCTGGAAGAGGGGCAACCGGGACAGAATCCGGCGCCCCGACCGGGACTAGAACCCGGTGTGCCGGCGCCGCAAGGCGGAGGATTAGCCTGTTGAGCCACGGCGCCGGCCAAAAGACATGAAGTTTGAGCAACAACTTCTCTCTAAAGGTTTCTGATTCACGCTAATAAGGGGAAAAATCAAACCAAACCGTTCCTTCCTCTGCCAATACCTCCCCCAAACTTGCTATTTAGCCCTGTTGTGCTTGTTCTATTACAACTATGTGTTTATAAAACTGCTGAGTTACAGAAATTAAGCTATTTATGGCCTAGTATCAACCAGGTTCAATTCATCTTTGTGTCTCTAGGGACTGCCTTAACAGCTCTCACTAAGTGTTAAAGGAATAAAGAAGTTATATTACAAACTAGTAGAGTTATAACCAGTAGAGTACATAGCAACTATAACTTTTACAAGTTATAACCAAAATGTTATGAGAGTACAGGCAGAGATCAAAACCAAGTTGGGGAAACAAAGGCGACAGGAAGGGGCGGACCAGGACGTCAGCTGGAAGGACACCCACCGCTAAGGACCAGGAAATAAGCTCTGAACAAGACACGCAAGGGATATGGACTAGAGGGAAGAGCAAGCACTAGATTTCAATCCCAGAGGACTCCATGCTAACAGGGAACCAGGCAGGAATGGGTAGGAATGCAAGAAGCTTCAATTGTAACAGTCCAACAAGATTATCCTGACACAAATGAACTAGACTTGAACTTTTCACATTTGAAGTTCCTCTTCCCAACGGACTCTGAAAGGTCTTTGGAAGCTACTTTGAGGATGTTTTAGTCATTCATTTTTCCTTTCTATATTTTTTACAATCAAATTAGTACATACACAGGATAGCAACACATAGCTCTGTGTAGACGTGCACATGCAGGGTGTAGACCTGGCCTCCCCGTGGCCACTACAAGAAGGGGTCAGGGGCTGGTGCTGTGGTGTAGCAGGTAAAGCCGCCACTGCAGTGCCGGCATCACATATGGGTGTCAGTTTGTGGCCCGGCTGCTCCACTTCCGATCCATCTCTCTGCTACGGGAAAGCAGTGGAAGATGGCCCAAGTCCTTAGGCCCTTGCACCCATGTGGGAGACCCAGAAGAAGCTCCTGGCTCCTGGCTTCGGTCAGCACAGCTCCGGCTGCTGCAACCAGTTAGAGAGTAAACCAGCGGACTGAAGACCTTTCTCTCTCTCTCTCTCTCTCTCTCTCTCTCTCTCATCTCTGTAACTCTTTCAAATAAATAAATACACCTTAAAAAAGGGGAGGGGGTGGGGATCAACTAGATAATATCACTAAGATGTATTAAAAGCAAATTATGGGGCCGGCACTGTTCCATAGCAGGTAAAGCCACAGCCTGTAGTGCCAGCATCCCATATGGGCGCTGGTTCAAGTCTCGGCTGCTCCACTTCCGATCTAGCTCTCTGCTATGGCCTCGCAGTAGAAGATGGCTCAAGTCCTTGGGCCCCTGAACCTACATGGGAGACCCAGAAGAAGCTCCTAGCTCCTGGCTTCAAATCGGTGCAGCTCCAGCCATTGCGGCCAATTGGGAAATGAACAGGCGGATGGAAGACCTCTCTCTTTCTCTCTCTCACTCTCTCTCCCTCTCCTTCTCTCTCTGGTATCTTGGATGCCAGCCTTTGCCAGACAGTTATTTTCAAATGAAGTTGGAGAGACTAGTTGATCTGTTTTGGTAGCGATGATATCATATGTCTAGATGAGGTAGGTTAGAAGTAGGGAGAAAAATTGATATTCCCTCCTTTTTACGTATGCTTGAATATGTTTGTTTGTTCTGGAGCATCAACCTGCCTTAATAAATCTTTAAAAAAAAAAAAAAGAAACTCGTTATCAGCTTTAAAAAAAAAGCAAATTATAGTAAAAAGAAAATGGAAAGTGTTTACTACAATCCTTGAAACAGCCCTTGTACCTATGCCTTCATAAATGAAGCACATTTAGATTAGAGGAAGCAGAGTGACTCAGAAGTATCAGAACTAAACGTGTGCTTAAGTCACAGTCCAAGCCCCACCCACAAGCACACCCAGCGCTCCATGCCAGCAATGACTCTAAATCCTGACCAACACTGAAGACAGCCAGGGTCCAGCCCCCTCAGAGTGCCCATTCCCCGCCTCCCTCGCTCTTCATTCATGAAACAAGGGTCAACACCAGAATTCAGCGGAAGGGAGAACAATTCCTGTCACCCAGCTGATCTCTAACGGATCGATAAAGCACACCATGGACTCTGCTCCTTCAGTCAAGGGGAGCAATGAAATATACACTGCTCGCTGCAATAATGAATCCTTCATCACCATGAGACATACTAACCTGGAGAAGGAATGAGAGTCCTGGGTTACAAGAAGCCACCAAAAATGCTCTCACAACCAGGCTGTTCTTACTGCACAGGAAACTACCTCGGAGAAGGGAAAATCAACCTGAGCAAGGTGGCCTGCAGAAACCAGCTACCACGGCTGCTCAGTCAGGAAGAGATTCCCAGACGTCACTGTACATTTCCTAGGGAAGGCAGGTTGATGCTCCAGAACAAACAAACATATTCAAGCATACGTAAAAAGGAGGGAATATCAATTTTTCTCCCTACTTCTAACCTACCTCATCTAGACATATGATATCATCGCTACCAAAACAGATCAACTAGTCTCTCCAACTTCATTTGAAAATAACTGTCTGGCAAAGGCTGGCATCCAAGATACCTGAGTTTAACCTTAAACTTGAGCTTCTTCGCTTTCAGGACTGAGGTACATCTGCTCATTTGGCCTCTGTAAAAATATTTCATTAGAGGCCTGAACTTCTTACAGGATGTCCTGACAGTAGAAAGAACAGCAGACCCACTGTGGGAAAGTGAGTTCCAGCTCCACTCCGGCACTACCTTGCTCTGTGACCTGGGACAACTCACTTCCACGCTAGACCTGTCTCATGATTTGTAAAATAAAGTTTACTTTAACTCTTACAAAATGATGGTTTTGTGAAAAAAGGTGCCTTTCCAAGGAATATGATGTAGGGCAGAAGAGACATTAAGTAGTTTATCATGTGACGCTGAGTGTCTTCTTCCATAAAAGAAGAGTCAAGGACAAGCCATTGAGTAGCTTACCTGTCCCTCAGCTTAAAACAGAAGCTACTTAGAGAGCCAATGCTTTCGGCTTCTTTCTTACTCTGCACAAATATTCTCCATATGAAATACTCAGCCACTGTAAAATCTGTGCTGAGATAAAATGTCAGGAAACCAAAACTGTGTATTGAATAGTCAACTTGAATAGTCCCACACTTGTCCCAGAGAGATCTAAGGCTCCACGAGAATCAGCGGACACTTTTCAAAGTTTTGGCCAAAGGTGGATTACAGAGATTTGATGGGGGAAAGGCAAAGTTTAGGTAAAGAAAAAGTTAAGTAAATATCAACGCCTGTACTCTTTATAAAGAGCATTACCCAACAAAGAGTAGACAGAGCTAAACTCTGGAAAGACAAGGGGCCCACGCTGTAGCAAGAGGGTAAAGCTGCCTGGGACACCGGCATCCCACACAGACGCCAGTTTGTGTCCCATCCGCTCCTCTTATGATCCACCTCCCTGCTAATGTGCCTGCGGAAAGCACTGCAGAATGGCCCAAGTATTCGGGCCCCTGCCACCATGTAGGAGACTCAGATGAGCTCCTGGCTCAGCTCTAGCCATTGTGATCATCTGGGGAGTGAACCAGTGGATGGAAGATCTCTCTGTCTCTGTCTCTCCCTATCTCTCTGTAACTGTGACTTTCAAAAAATAAATCTTTTTAAAAGAGAGAGATGGGGCTGGCACCATGGTGTAGCAGGAGAAGCATCTGCCTGCAGCACCAGCATCCCACATGGACAACAGTTTTAGACCCGGCTGCTTCACTTCTGAACCAGCTCCCTGCTAAGGGCTGGGAAAGCAGTAGAAGATGGCCCAAGTGCTTGGGTCCCTGCACCTGAGTGGGAGACCCAGAAGAAGCTCCTGGCTTTGGATCAGCCAACTCTGGCCATTGCAGCCATCTGGGGAGTGAACCAGCAGATGGAAAACCTCTCTCTCTGCCTCACCATCTCTGTCTGTAACTGCGCCTCTCAAATAAAAAAATAAATCTTGAGAGAGAGAGAGACAGATAAGCATGGGTTCAGATCCAGATTTAGCCATGTACTATTTCTGTGACCTTGGTGGAGTCACTTAACCTCTGAATGCCTCAAGTTTTCATCTGTAAAATGGGAAGACAGCTCAGCATCTAAAGGGGTAACTGTGAGAACCAACTGAGATCATAAATGTACAAAATTCTTCACGTTTGGCTTAAAGGAAAAACACAGTAGAGATAATAATCACCAGGACTGAAGGAAGAGGGAAAAGGAGGAGGAGTGCACAGTCTTCAATATTCTCCAAAACAGTCATGTCAACACGAACCTACGTGGGGAGATCACAGGCCGCAGATAGACCACAGGCTTGTGAAATGAAACTAACGAAGCACACACCTTCTCTGTTTCTCAAAAATGTCCCTTGGTCTATCAAGAGAAAACTTCCAAGCACACACCTAAGACGGGGTGGGAAGGTCTGGCCCTCGGGCCACATAAGGCCCATGAAATCCTTTGGTCCGGCCCTGCCACGGCCTCCGCAGGCGGGACTCGAAGTCCATCGATCTAGGGCAGGCTGATTTACAAGCCGGCCGTGTGTCCAGCCTGAGGATGATGTTATCAGTATCCACGGGGCCTTTGGCAGGACAGGCGCTCCCAGCACTGATGAAGCTCAGGTCTCGTTCTATGCCAGCAGTCGGGCAAGCACCCTAACTGAAGTTATGAACGCTCTCAACAGCGTCAACCACACCCTTCAGCCCCACAGCACGGGCTCACGGAAATGTCTGGACAATCTGATTGCCACTGAGACAGCCTCAGCTGAAAGAGTCTGCACACTGCTTATGGAGGGCTCCCTCCAGTGTGCAGCAGCGACCTTCGTTCTGAGTCCAGAGCGCACGGCTCCCGCTCAGTTGCAGTCAGCGGTGGTACACTTTGGATTTCCTCCCCACGCCTGCAGCAGAACTACAGGACGGGCAACACACAGACAAAAAGGCTCTTTCTCCTCTCCCACACGGAGCAACAAAAACCTAGCAACACTGTTCTCCCTTGGTTGTGGCCACGTGTTTCTGCCAACAAGTCACTTTTACCTTTAATCATGGTGGTCCTAGCTTTCCTCTGAGGTTATTCCAGACTAAATCACTCAATACTAGAGAATGGGCGTCTAGATTCAGGTAACATCGTGTGTAGCTCACAGACACACACACGGAACAAGACATGCCACAGCTGTTCCTCTTACCCTCCCGCCCCGCCAAGCTTAACTACTTCTTCCCTCAGCCTCCTAACGGCACATCACACGGTTGTGTGATGATCCCATCTGTCCTGTACTGGAATTATTTATGCATCATATGCATTCTTCCCTAATATTCCTTGAAAACACTGTTCAGCTGATTTTCATTTATAAGAATATATTAGAGATGCCATTTAATTCTCATTTAAAAATGAGTGGTCCCTCTTCTGCTTCCAATCAAGATGGAGTAACAAGAACCTGAAATATCCTGTTCCTCTCCAACATCTCAAAAACAAAATACATGAACCAACACTCAAGGCACTGTACAGTAGACAGGGAAGACAGCGACCCAAGGCAGCAAATGAACAAAGTGAGTTTTACAACTGCCACAACTGACTTCCCGGAGTTTCCAGGCTGGGGCAGAAGGGGAGACCCAGGCAGAATCCAGGTCCCCAGGAACTCGGGCCAGAAGTGGGTATCTAGATTTCACAGGGAAAAGACGGAAACGCTGCACGGGGACAGTGCTGGGGCAGGAGTGCTACACAAGGCAGAGCACCGACGCCTAAGCTCCCCGCGACAGACCCCCTGCACGTTCACTTGCGTGATGACTGCCACAGCACGTCTGGACTACGAGACTGGGAAGGCACCTGAGAGAAAGAGGGGACACTGCGCGGCGCTCACGCAACACAGCCGGTTCCCAACAGCCAGCGTGGAAAACCGACGCTCTCAGAGTCTTGCCTCAGCTGACAGAAAGACTAACCAGGGACTAAACACAGTTCCGGTCCTTTTTTTACAAAAACTTTTTTGTTTTGCTTTGTTTTTAATTTACTTGAAAGGAAGAGAGACAAAGACAGAAAAACCTTCTTCACTGGTTCACTCCCGGAGTGCCTGCGATAGCTGAGGCTGGGCCAGACTGGAGCCAGGAGCCAGAACCTAATCTGATGTCTCACGTGAGTGTCAGAGATCCACCAGCTCCAGCCGTCATCTGCTGCCTGCCAGGGCTGCAGCAGCAGGGACTGGAATCAAGCAGAGCCAGAAAACAAACCCAGGCAATTTGATGTGAGATATGGGTGACCCAAGGCAAATCTTCATAATTGCACCAAAAGTCTGCCCTTGGTCCTGCTTAACAACTAAAACCAAGACCTGAAAGTATCAAACTATTTCTAAGAAAGATAGCTGTGTCTAGATAAAATTCAAGCATATTGATAGAAATAAACAATTATCCAGCGTTAACAAGATAAAATTCACAAGGTCTGGCATCGAATCGAAAACTATAAGCATGACAGAAGTAGGAAAGTACAACTCATATGCTGAGAAGAGCCAACCAACCACAACCAATCTAGGACTAACACGTAGGCTATGACCAGCAGACAGGGCCAGCCTGGACGTGGAAATGTCAGTACCTCTATGTCAATGGCAAAAAGGAAAAATGGGGGCTGGCACTGTGGTATGGTGGGCAAAGCAGCGCCTGTGATGCCGGCATCCCACAGAGCACCAGCTGGAGTCCTGGCTAGTCAACTTCCAACCCAGCTCCTAGCTCATGGCCTGGGAAAAGCGGTGGAGGATGACCCAAGTGCTTGGGCCCCTGCCACCCATGTGGGAGACCCAGAAGAAGCGCCTCGCTTTGGCCTGGCCCAGCCCCAGCCTTGGCAGCCATCTGCAATTGGGAACTAGCAAATGGAAGATTCTCTCTCTCTCTCTTACCTCCCTGACTTTCAAATAAAATGATAATCTTTTTTAAAAGAAAAAAATGAGCAGGAGCAGAAGAGAAAACAGGTATAAAAAGGATTCACATCAAGATTCTAGAGAGAACTGTACATCTGAGACAAATACACTGAATTGAATTCACGCAGATTAGACACTGAAGATTAGTACACTTGACACTTATAAAAGGAACTATCCAAAATGAAACCTAAAGAGGAAAAAAGACTTAATAACAAAACAATGAGCCTTGAAAATGACATGGAATGGTTACAGTCGTGTACGAAGGCAATTTAAAAATTTAATGTTAGAATGGAATTAAAAGACGATGCACATTTTTCATGAACATTCTGAAGAATCCTCCTACAAATGGTTTGACAGATTTTCTATTTTTTTATTTAATGAATGCATTTTTTCATAGATACAACTTTAGGAATACAGTGGTTCTTTCCTCCATGCCCCCCTCTCAACTCCTCCCCTCTCCTTCTTCGTTATGGTGGCTTGACAGATTTTCAAAAGGAGAGTGCAAAGACTGAGTGTTGGTCATCTTGAGTAGCGGGAAGGAGACAGCTGTGCTCAATATACCACAGCAGGTAAAGTGACCAAGGGCCGCCCCTTCCCACTTCTCTCTCTGCGTCAGCCCCTTTCCTCGCTGTGGGAATCATGTCCTCCTCCCTCTTTCTGTCCTGAGCCATCCGCCCTCACGCCATCTTGTGGATACACAGTCTTTCACTAGAACATCCACGAGTTTGTGTGTTGCCCAAATAGCTTGTTTATTCCAAAATTATCTCATCTCCTAGACATGTGAAGCATCCAGTCCCAAACTAGAGTATCTTCTAAGTATTAACCAATTTTAGTAACAAGCATTAAGACAAGAGTAATTACTCATTTTAACACTCTGTTTCAAAAGAGGAATCTGTCAATGAATTAACAGGTAAACATTCATTAATCCATTCAAGAAATGCTTGCTGCATATTAAAAGTGAACCAGGGGGTCAGGGGGCGTGGTGGGTAAAGCCATCACCTGCAGTGCCAGCATCCCATATGGGCGCCAGTTCGAGTCCCAAGCAGCCATCTGGGGAGTGAACCAGCGGATGGAAGACACTTCTCTCTCTCTCTCTCTGCCTCTGTCTCTCAAATAAATAAATAAATCTTAAAAAAAAAAGTGAACCAGACGTGGTAATAATACGGGTAATATACTCCCAATCCTGAACAAATCTAGTCTGAGGGAGAAAACAGAGGCTACTCTCGGCACAGTGCTGCACACTGGGTTAGAGAGCAGTGAACGTACAACGCCAATGCAGCACAGAGGAGGGCTGACTCTGGGAGCAGGGGCGTGTTATCTGAAGCACATGAAGTCTAAGTCAACCTTCCAAGACATGAAGCCAGTCGCATGGCAGAAAAGGGCCCTGTTGGTCCAAAGTAATAGCACATGAAACATAATATAGAGAAAAATATGGCACATCTGGGCAATGACAAATAGTTCAGACACGGAGGTGGGGTAGAGGGAGAACAGCAGTGGAAAAAGGAGATGAATCTTCTTTTTTGGAGTTTATGGGGCTGGGAGAGAAAACAGGGGTTTCACTCTCACAGTGACCCAATATGACTATCAAAACTGCATCCTCAAAATCAAGCTACAGGTGAAAACCTTCTCTATGCTTAAAAAAACAGCAAGGACATATATCCCTTAGGGACTGCAAACTATGGCTTGTGGTCCAAAGCCAGTCCACCACTTGCTTTCTACAAGCTAATCATAGATTTTACATTTTTAGTAAAAAAAAAAAAAAGGAATAACAGTATTTTGTGACATAAGGAATTACATGCATTTCCAATTTGTGTCCACACAGAGTTTTACAGAAATTCTCTATCATTCCATCTATGAATGGTCTCTTTCGTGCCTAAACAGCAGGGCTGAGCAGTGGTGACACAGGCGGCGTGGCGTGGCCTGCAAAGCTGGAAGTCATTACTATGGCTCCTGTGTCCCTAATCTGAAACTACAAAATGTTCCAAAATCAAAGCTTTCTGAACAGCAACATGACTCTCAAAAAGTTTTTATTTCAGACTTGGGAGTTTGGATGAAGGATGTTCAACCAGTGAAGTCTATGCAAATATCCCAAAATTAAAAAAAAAAAATTCAAAATTTCAAACACACTTGGTCCCAAGCATTCTGGATAAGGGATGCCAAACCTGCAACTAGCAGTTTGCAGAAAAAGTTTGTAGAACCTGAAGACTCCTTTCAAGGTCTAATCATCTCCCCCTCCAGGTACCAATGTGTCCCTTCAAAACTTTTTACAAAGAATCTCATAATCAAAATTAAGTAAACAAATAGTCAAATTATTTGGATATAAAAGTATTCACTTATATTTCATGAATTACTGATTTTCTGCATAAACATTTCTTTTTTTTTTTTTGACAGGCAGAGTGGACAGTGAGAGAGAGAGAGAGAGAAAAAGGTCTTCCTTTGCCATTGATTCACCCTTCAATGACCGCCGCAGCCAGCATGCTGCGGCCAGCGCACGTGCTGATCCAAAGCCAAGAGCCAGGTGCTTCTCCTGGTCTCCCATGGGGTGCAGGGCCCAAGCACTTGGGCCATCCTCCACTGCACTCCCGGGCCACAGCAGAGAGCTAGCCTGGAAGAGGGGCAACCGGGACAGAATCTGGTGCCCCAACCGGGACTAGAACCCAGTGTGCTGGCGCCGCAAGGCGGAGGATTAGCCTGTTGAGCCACGGCGCCAGCCCTGCATAAATATTTCTTTAAAAATCTAATTATAAAATTTGAACTTTATCCTGTAATTTAGAATAAATTTAATATTTCTAGTAACATGACAGCAAGTTCTAATTTTTAGAAACTATTTTTCCTTTTGTAAACAACAATCTAACTATATTTATTTCCTTAGTGATTAATAAAAAAATGACATTCTTTTTTTAAAATTTTTATTTAATTGACAGGTAGAGTTAGACAGTGAGAGAGACAGAGAGAAGGGTCTTCCTTCTGTTGGTTCACCCCTCAAATGGCAGCAATAGAGGGAACTGTGCCGATCCGAAGCCAGAAACCAGGTGCTTCTTCCTGGTCTCCCATGCGGGTGCAGGGGCCCAAGCACTTGGGCCATCCCCTACTGTTATCCCAGGCCATAGCAGAGCTGAACTGGAAGAGGAGCAACCGGAACTAGAACTGGTACCGATATGGGATGCCAGCACTGCAGGCGGAGGATTAACCAAGTGCACCACGGCACAGGCCCTGAAATATTATTCTAACATACTGAAACTGATGAGGCCAGCATTGTGGCATAGCAGATACAGCCGCTGCCTGCAGTAACGGCATCCCATATGGGTGCCAGTTCATGCCCCCGCTGCTCCACTTCCAGTATTAGAAAATTAGAATATTTTTCAAGGGTTTAATTTAAATTTTTATTGTGTTTTGAAAGTAGGATCGGCCGGCGCCGCGGCTCAATAGGCTAGTCCGTCTGCGGCGCCGGCACACCAGGTTCTAGTCCCAGTGGGGGCACCGGATTCTGTCCCAGTTGCTCCTCTTCCAGGCCAGCTCTCTGCTGTGGCCCAGGAGTGCAGTGGAGGATGGCCCAGGTGCTTGGGCCCTGCACCCCATGGGAGACCAGGAAAAGCACCTGGCTCCTGGCTTCAGATCAGCGCGGTGCGCCGGAGCAGCGCGCCAGCCACGGCGGCCACTGGAGGGTGAACCAACGGTAAAGGAAGACCTTTCTCTCTGTCCACTCTGCCTGTCAAGAAAGAAAGAAAGAAAGACAGAAAGAAAGAAGGATCATGTTGCTACTGATCTAAAAGTCCTCACAATTTTGGCTTTTAGACACTTTTTGGGTTATAATTTCAATGTCTCAAGGGAAGTGATCAAATCTAAGCTGAGTCTCAACATGTAAGTTGTCAAGTCAACTGGCAGCTTCAAAATAGGACATCTAATACCTCAGTTTACAAAACAAAAATCTCAGGGATAGGGGCCTTCGGGGGTCCAGGGCAAGGCCAGAGGCCAGAAGAAAGGTCAGCTGCACTGGTCAGCTAACAGACGCTTTACCATGGAGTAGAAACCCCCACCACCACCAAAAAAAGGAAAGGGGTCAGCACTGTGGTGCAGCGGGTTAAAGCCCTGGTCTGAAGCGCCGGATGCCGGTTCTAGTCCCGGCTGCTCCTCTTCTGATCTGCTATGGCCTGGGAAAGCAGCAGAAGATGGTCCAAGTCCTTAGGCCCCTGCACCCCTGAGGGAGACCCAGAAGAAGCTCCTGGCTTCTGGCTCCAGATCAGCGCAGCTCCAGGTGTCGCGGCCACCTGGGGAGTGAATCAGCGGTTGGAAGACCTCTCTCTCTCTCTACCTCTCTCTGTAACTCTGTCTTTCAAATAAATAAAATAAATCTTTAAAAAAAAAAAAACAATGGGGTAGAAAACTAATATTCCACTCCTGAGTTGGGGTAACATCCCCTTATTTAGAAGCTATAAATAACTGACGCTGCTCCAAGGTCAGTGAGCTATAAAAACTGAGTGAAGTCAAACATGTCATCATGAAGTGATACTTAGAATCCACACAGGATGCCTTCATAATACTCATAACTGGCATTTTTACCTAATAATTAGGTCTAAATGATAAGTCATTCATATAAATTAATGCAGTTAGTACAGGACAGTCAAGAGTCTAGAAACCGTGTTCTCCCACCTTTGGGGATAATGCAAGGAAGGAGGAAAGCGAGCAGGACAGAGAGAAAGGGAAGATTCGGTGCCTCTGCAGATACTCAGTTTGTATGCAGATGTGATGAGACCATGTGAGTAGGAAAGACAGAACTAGGAAGGGTGAGCAGACAGCAACAAAATCAGACTTCAGCTCACAGGAGAAAAGCTTCCCTCTTTTTTAATGACTGACAATGGCACTGCTTATCTTAGGAAGCGGGACATGTGAGTTTGTAATTAAGTAGATCTTGGGTTTGAAACCTATCTGTCATACCCAGAGTTAGCACGTTATTAGACCTCTAGAATCTCAAAGTCTCATACAAAAACTGGAAACACAACACTTACTTCAAAAGATGTCTGATAAGTGACATATGGTACCACCAGTAATTGTCATGTTTGTCTATATCTGTACAGTAGTGACTGTGCAAAAATCAAAAGGTTTTTCAGCAATAGTCATTATTAATGGTGGCTAAGAACAGGAATGCTGGAGCCAAACTGCTTGGGTTTAAATCCTGGGGTTGCCACCCTGGCCAAGTTACTTTACTTCTGCGTACCCCCATTTTCCTAATTTCTACAATAGGTTTAGGAACAGTCCTCATCTCATACGGCTGCTGAGAAGGAAAAATGACTTAGTGCATAGCTTTATTCTACAATGCTACCTATTATTATGTAATATAACAACAAATTCATTGTACTCAGCAGTAAATTGTTATAGCAAGTGTTTCATCAAAGCCTTGAACTAATCAGAGATGGAAATTCCAAAAGGGAATCAGAGTCTGCATTAAATTGATTTATTCACACATTAAACAAATACTAAACATCTAATCCCTACAAGGAAGATTAGAGTCTAGTTGTTAAATTAGGCTGTCCGGACATGAATCCCCACTACATCTCTTAGCAGTTCCTGGGCAAGGAACCCAATCATTATATGCCTCACTTCCTCTTGTGGACAATGAGGACAGTGCAAGGTGGTCGAGAGAATTCAATGAGTCAGAGCAGGTGAAGTGCTGGGAACAGCATACACAAAAGGGTTAGCTGTTCTAATGCCTACGTGCTAGGCGCTGGTCCAGACGCTAGGACTACAACAGACTGCTGACAAGGTCCCTGACCAGAGGGAGCTTATATTCCTTGAGGGGAGGGAAGATGAAGGGGACAGAGCGCAGACAGACAATAAACAAATACACACACAGTAAGTAATGATGAGCACTAAAATCAGTGAAGCGAAGGACTGGGATGAGAGGACGGGGGAGAAGGCCAAGGGAAAACTCGCCTTGAGAAGTAACACGTGAGCAGAGCAGGTGGACAGTTACGGGAAGAGCATTTCCAGTCCTGAGAAAGGCAGAAGGAAGGGCCCTGAGCGTGGGGACGGGAGGACACAGGAACAGCAAGGAGGCCGGGGCGCTGGAGTGGAGCATGGAAGGAAAGTGGCGGCACAGGTGAGGCTGCAGCGGCTGCCGGGTTCCTGAGCGCGCAGGCCGGGCCTCTGCAAGGACACAGGATGTTGAGTCCGCAGGGAAACAATCGGTGAGGTTGAAACACAGGAGTGACAGTGGTCACGCTTGTGCTTGCACTGTATACATGTGTGGAATTACTACATGGTACTTCATAAAAATGTGCCAGCATTACTTATTCATCACAAATTTTTAAAAAGTTAACTTAGGAAAAAAAAAAAAAGCAGACTTGTATTTTAAATGATTCACTCTGGCAATGACCTCGAAGGAATTACTCGACTCCAAGGCTTCTTGGACTTAATCATGACTTAAGGTAACAGAGGAACAGCTCAGAGTCTGGGAAACAGGAGCAACACTTCCGGCGGCTGCCCGCAGCATCTCTGACTGCCCGGAAGGGGCATCGGGACCCAGTAATTAAAACAGCAAAGCGTCTGCTGCAGAGAAGCCTTCTGCTATGCAGGCAATGTCCACGGAGATCTGCAGTGGTGCTGGGACACTGAAAAACGAGTGGGGAATTCTGACTCCAGGAGGGAAGGCTTAGAATGTATGGATAACATCTGAACCTGGGGAGGAGCGAGGTGGTCCAGCGGGATGCACAGTGTGACCGTCTCCTAGTGACATCACCAATGGGTGTCTAAGAAACAACCCAGGTAGGGAACTGCAAGATGAGAAGCTGGAGCATGAGGACTCCATGAATCAGAAGTCAAGACAGAGGGGCGGCGCTGCAACACAGCGGGTTAAAGCCCCAGCCCGAGCACGGCATCCCATCTGGGTGCCAGTTGAGTCCCAGCTGCTCCACTTCCCATCCAGCTCGGTGCTAATGTGCCTGGCAAAGCAGTAGAGGATGGACCAAGTCCTTGGATCCCTGAATCCATGTGGGAGACCCAGAAAAAGCTCCTGGCACCTGGCTTCAGATTGGCTCACCTCTGGCCATTGCAGCCATCTGGGGAGTGAACCAACGGATGGAAGACCTCTCTCTTTCTGTGTGTGTGTCTCTACTTCTCTCTTTCAAATAAATAAAGTAAATCTTAAACAAAAAAAAATGTCAAGACAGAGAGAAAATTGTTCTCCCATGTAGTGTGTGCAGGAGGTGCAACCTTTCAGGGAACAGCAAACGCTGAAGAAACAAAACCAAACCAGGGATCTTAGTGGCTGCCCTCTCCCTGCCAGGGATCAGCAGCAGCACCGCCCCGACACGGAGATGTCCTCTGCGGCAAAGCAAACTCAGGCGGAGGCTGGCAGCACTAAGCCCCCCTCGTCTCGGCTGCAAAACCAAGGAGAGAGGGAAAGGAAAAATGGAACAGGAGAAGGCACAAACTAAAAACAGTGTGGTGGTGGAGGGTGGGGTGACAGAAGGAAAGCCTTTCAAGGAGTCAAATCTTGCTCAGACTTAATCACAGCTCCACTTACGGAATCCTAAAATACAGAGTATTTAGAATAGCGGTAGTTTTCAAGAATTGGTCTTGGCCTTGGCAAGGAAATGGTTATAACCAAAGATATGAAGCAGTGTAGAAGAATTCAGGAAGAAACCAAATCTCTGGAAAAAGTGAGGCCTTTTTTTGCTCATTGTAAAGAACATAAATTTAGTCTCCAACCCACAATCCCCACCTCCCCCCAGCTTGCCCAGAATCCCGTGCAGCCCATAGAAAGTGGAAAGTGTGCCAAGACAAACAGCGTGGGCTGCAGCTCCGCGGCTCCGGGGATGAAGGGTGGGATGAGGTCCCGGTGGGAACGAGCATGACTGGCAGGCAGAGTGCAGGCACTTTACAGCAGTGCCACAAAATGGAGACTGGATCACCTAAGGGCTTCCAGAATTTACAGAAAATAGGATGTGACGGGTAAAATCACAGAACAGACTGCCTACTCCAACTCATTTCAAAAAACACAAACAGAAAGGAGAGGAGAGAATGAAACAAAGCAAAACATACCTGCTCTCTTATCTGTCCTTAATTAAGCATAAAATACCCTCCCTCTTCTCTCCTCCCCACCACCAGGGCTCAGAGGCGGCACTGGCAGCAGCTCAGGTGAAAGACTTCAGCCCCGCAGCTACACCGAGGGGAGATAGCAGACAATGGAACTGGTGATTCATTACAAAAGAATACACTCCGAGCCGGCGGCCTGCTGCCACATGGACTCGCCACACTATTTAAAGGAACAGCAACCCTCTTTCCAACCTCCCTTATTCTTAACACCTTCCCTTCTCTAGGTTCTGATGGAAAACAGATTTAGAAGAAAATGCCAGCAAAGCACTGAGCTGTCCAAGAAAGGGCTTTGTGTTCCCTAGAAACTGGCAGTCGTATAGCATAGTAGGGTACAGACATTTTCTTTCATATCTACACTGTAAAATCTTTTCCTCTCTATCCAGTATATTTTTCCCTTTCAACAATAAATAGTATAACTGAGTTCGAGTCTGGGTAACATTTCTTTTTTTTTTTTAACTAATTAAGAGTTGAAATCATTGGCAGTTTTTCTAGTTTTACACATATGAGAATGATCTTTCTACTTTTTATTCCACATTTTTATTCTCGTAGATATAAGAAGACGCAATCATTTGCTTTTTAGCACACCACATCAGCGTATCTACTAGATTAGAATTTCATCATTAAATTACTTATTGTAAATGACAGAGCAGTTTGCTAATTTAAACAAAAACAGGCCTTATAAAACCAGAGCGCATGTGATGATAAAGCAGAGGCACTTGCGAACACTGACATGGATCTAACGCTGTGTGACGGAAATGTCATCCTCTGACAGCCATTCTCTACCAGCTGCACAAATGGTGTGATCTGAGCACGCAAAGAACTCGGTGGCAAGATGGTGAAAACACACCTGAATACCTCCCTGGCTGCACTCGTCAGCGCACAGTACTACCATATGTACCCTGATGACCCAGCGCACAGTACTACCATATGTACCCTGATGACCCAGCGCACAGTACTACCATATGTACCCTGATGACCCAGCGCACAGTACTACCATATGTACCCTGATGACCCAGCGCACAGTACTACCATATGTACCCTGATGACCCAGCGCACAGTACTACCATATGTACCCTGATGACCCAGCGCACAGTACTACCATATGTACCCTGATGACCCAGCCCTAAGCAGTGTGGAGGCTTTCCAGTGAGAAGGCTGTCCTGACGGGTCACTATCAAGCACTGGGACTGGATGTCTGGTTCAGAAAAACACAAAACAAAACATTTTTAAAAACCTCCAGACAAATGAAGGATATGGTTCACTTGGTTATTTCTTTTGATGCTTTTCTCGATTATTAACAGCTGTATATATCACAATAACACAGAAATTACATACAACAAAGCAAATGTGTTGCAACAGTGAAAATCCCCAAGTTTGACATTCCATCCTTCCCAGTTGTACAAATACTCAGGATGGGCAAAAACTTGCTACTTCTTTCCTTGGGCTTTTAGCACATCTTGAGAAAAACGATGATTTTTAATGTATCTACTAGAATTCTTAACCACCCAAAAGCTCTTCTCCCCAGTTCTCATTTGTTTGCTCTGCTTCATTCCTGAAAGTCACAGCTGCCTTAGGTCTGGTGGCCAGGACCACACTGTCACGCGTGCCTAAGCATGGCACCCCACTCAGACTCACGCATCCCCAGCAGCTTCTCCAGAGACCATGGGGAAAGATTTCAAGAAGCCATGGAAATTTTTGATTATAAAAACTCTCAGTATAGATTACTCTTTCACTGATTTTAGAACATATATAATGAAAAGTCAAGTAGCTGAAAAGCCTTCAGTATTAACTGGAAAAGAAGAGCACTATCACCCTCTAATAACACCAGTTAATGAAAATTCAGAGGGCTCCAAGGGTAAGCAAGCATCATCTCCCCAGCAACAGAGAACCCAGAAATGGGTAAGAGGGAACTCTTACGAAAATTGAAACAAAAATAAAGCCGTGCTTCAAAAGAATTAGTTAGACTGATGGGCAGGGGATAAGAAGTGGCAGAGAAACATTTCAAGGGTTTCTCCACTTTCCCAAAGAGGGAGGGGTCTTCGGATCATCTGCACACTCAGAACGGGTGAAAAATCACACTGGGCAGATCTGCTCTTTGAAACTTCCCTTCCTTCTGGGTCATGAAGGGAAAGCCTCCCTGCAGGTCCCCTCTTCCACCCAGCACTGCGGGGCATTATATAACGCGGAACTGAACAGGCTCCCAGCTCGGAAGAGCCATGCCTCGGTCCACAGAGCAGCTGACTCTCTCGCCCTCCGGTGGTGACCGAGAGAGGGAGAGAGAAGAGAACACAAAAAGGGGCAACCTCCTTAAAAGGAAAGCACTGTCCAGTGATGAAATCTCCCCACAGAGCATAAAAGCCTGGAGTGAAACCGCGCCGAGGTCTGGGAGCACAGGACTCGCGGTCTATCACGGAAATGCTTTCTCATTGATAAGTCACAGCCCATCCTTCCCTCTCACCCTACGCATGAAGAAAAAGGACAGAGCAGGGTGCAGAAGGGTGCGACAGACAGCCCTGCCAGGGAGAGCCGTGGGAGAGCACTCGCCTCTCCGTTCGTCAGGAATGACTTGCTAAAATGCAGATTAGATATTGCCTGGCACAACCAGAGGGAGGGGGCGAGAGAGAGAGGTATCTTCCATCCCTACACCCTCTCCTTCAGACGTCTTTAAAGCCTGTGCGGTTGTCAACTGTACATAAAGATGTGTTCTGCTGTCAGGGAGGGGTCTACCTATCTCTGTTACACCTGGGTGCTCCTACGATTCCTCATGAAAATATTCTTAGACAGTAACAAAGCCACGAAAACGAAACACCCTTGTTAAGCTTCACGTTTAGTACGGCGTCTAGAGCAAAGGCAGCAGGACTGTAATTCCGCAGCCAATTCTGAGAAGCCAAAGTGAGTCAGGAATCAGATTTCCATGGAAGACAAATTCTTCTGCAGTTCTTAAAAGGAAGTCAAAGCCCTCTCTCCTTTTTGGCAGTCTGCAACAATCTCTTCCCACCTCTGCAGGCTCGCTCTCCCTCCCTCTTCTCAGAGCCAAGACAAAGAGGTAGACAAATCCCCACAGGGTCTTTCCTGAGCTCCGGCTGCACAGTGCACAGCACAGGAAACAGGAATCGGCTATGGAGCTGAGGGAGGGGAGAAGAGGGCTGTGGATACGCGGCACACACAGCGACACAACAAAGCTGGCCTTTCCTAAGCAGACAATTAACAGCTCAAACTCTGCTTGCGATACCCCACGCCCAGATCTTTCCTTAGATCCCGGAAAAGGGAGGTTTCCAACCGCCAGGAAGACGCACAGATCTTACCTGAGTTACCATTTTCTTTTTCTCCATACACGGAACAGAAGAGGTGATAAACCCTTCAAAGCAGCAGTGCTGGGCACACCTCCACAGCCTCCTCTTCCTCCCCCTCCCCCCCCAGGCTGGCGCTTTAAGGGCGGATAATCGCTCTCCCTTTATATGGTTTTCCTTCTTTTTTCTTTCTAGTGTTTCTTCCTTTCTTTTCTCTTCCTCTCTGGCAGTCTCTCCCCCTCCTTCTTTCTCCAGCTCCCTCCCATATCTCAGGCAGATGGCTGAAGGAAGCCCCACCCCTGAATGCCTAAGGTAATTAATCAGAGCAGAGCCCCACCTCTTCCTCCCACCCCACCCCTCCCAGCAGGCTGACAGCTCCCAACTCCAGAAGCAGGCCTGCCAAGAGAATGGCAGTTTGGTGGGCGTTTGCGCACGCGTGTGTGCGTGTGCGTGTGTGTGTGTGTGCATGTGTGTGAGCGCGCCCGCGCACACGGGGGAGAGGGGGAGGAAGGGGGAGAAGCAGGAGCCATGTGCGGGCATATTTTAAGAACATGATGGTGGCATTAATTAGCACTGAAAGCATTCATAGCAATGTACGATAGTTAGCACGGGCTGAGAGGTTCCAGCCTGGAATATCTGATAACGAGAAATGAAACATTTTTTTTTACAAAGGCTTTCACTGATTTGAGTTTACAGAGGATATACAAGGACGGGCACATGCAGGAACTCGCTGGTCTTGGAAGACCGGCCCACCCTCAGGAGGGCAAAGGACTAGAGGAGGAGGGAACGACCGCTGGCAGTGCTCCTTTTCTGTACTGAAAAGGGCGTCTACAAACATGGCCATCAGGAAGGGAGGTGTAGACGGAGGTGGACACAGTGAGGCTTCGTAAGGTGACCGGCGTGGATGGGGGCCACCTTTTGTACCCCCAGCCCTCTGTGTTACAGCCTCTTTTGGAAAAAACAAATCCTTCCTTATATACACACTGGACATCCGTGCTACTACTGCACACAGTAACTGCTACTCTGCACTGCTATGAATACAGACAGTTTAGGACATGTTTGTTGACTTCAGAGTTTCTTCAGTGTTCTCCTGTCTAGAAGATGAGCACCCAAGACATGGTGCAGTCCAGAACCCTGCTCTGACTCCTACTGGCTATCATGCAGGAGTCTTTAGCCTCTGAACATAAATCTAATAATCTATTTTATATCTTTAAATATTCAAATAAAATAATGTGAATGTTTAATGAGTTTGTGACTTTATGATCATCCCATAAAATTCATATTTTCTAATTTTTTAGTATTCTAATAGGATCCCATTCTAGGGAATTTATTAGATCTTTTAGTTCTGCCATATTTATAACTGTATAATAGCAGAGAGACTACTCAAAGGTCAGAAAGAGTCATTCCAAAATTAAGCTATTTTAAAAATCTATAAATAAATCAAAATTCAAAATCAAATCACACAGAAAAAAAAAATATATATATATATATATTTTTTTGCTGTCTTCTGGAGGACTGATTGGCAAATGTAGAGCACAGCTTTTCAGAAACCCACGGCCCAGCTCTGCGGCCGTACGGTGCCACCCTGTGTTGCCTGGGTTAATGATCACTTTAGGATGCTGAAAGAAGCAGAGGAACCACCAAGCATATGGGGAACCTGGCACCTCATCCACCCTGAGCGCCATGCCAGGGGCCATCCTGGGCAGCCACAGACACCTGCATACTCTGGCATAATCTATAGCATATATGGAAACATGTACAAAAGGGTTACTAGAAAAGGAACAGAAAGACTCGTGCTAGGCCTGTTCTTATTTAACACCAGCACAAATGTTTTGGAAGACAGAACACTTAGTGCTCTCTGAATCTGCAACCGAAAAGTCAACGGAAGGAGATGAAATGCGGTCAAATGTTTTTTAAGGCAAAGTGAACAAGCAGCCGGCGGGCAGGTGAGTGTCCCTGAAAGGAAGAGCAACCCAGCGTCCCTGTGGGAAATCTGAATCGCAGGTGTGGGACGACTGTTCCCAGCTCTAGTACGTGAACTAAGCCTGAGCATCGCAGGTGTGGGACGACTGTTCCCGGCTCCAGTACATGGACTAAGCCTGAGCATCGCAGGTGTGGGACGACTGTTCCCGGCTCTAGTACGTGGACTAAGCCTCAGCATCGCAGGTGTGGGACGACTGTTCCCGGCTCTAGTACGTGGACTAAGCCTGAGCATTGCAGGTGTGGGACGACTGTTCCCGGCTCTAGTACGTGGACTAAGCCTCAGCATCGCAGGTGTGGGACGACTGTTCCCAGCTCTAGTACATGGACTAAGCTTCAGCATCGCAGGTGTGGGACGACTGTTCCCGGCTCTAGTACGTGGACTAAGCCTCAGCATCGCAGGTGTGGGACGACTGTTCCCAGCTCTAGTACATGGACTAAGCCTGAGCATCGCAGGTGTGGGACGACTGTTCCCAGCTCTAGTATGTGGACTAAGCCTGAGCATCATAGGTGTGGGATGACTGTTCCCAGCTCTAGTACGTGGACTAAGCCTCAGCATCGCAGGTGTGGGACGACTGTTCCCAGCTCCAGTACGTGGACTAAGCCTCAGCATCGCAGGTGTGGGACAACTGTTCCCAGCTCCAGTACGTGGACTAAGCCTCAGCATCGCTGGACATCATCTCCAAAGGCAAGCAGACAGAACCTGCCATCAACACCTGCCCTAGAGAAGCCACTGCCACCCTGCAGCCACCACACAGCACAGGAGACAAGGCTCCTCCGAGAGTCGATTTTTCAGAAATGAAAAGGTCATGAAGGATCCCACACACGAAGTGTAGGACTAGGATATGTACGATGCTGCGCCCAGCACGCACGTCTCTTTTCTACATTAAGGATCGATATCTACCCAGCAAATAATGGGTTTACAAGTTCACACCCACAAAGTGTCAGTGCAAGCTAAAAAATACAAATACAGAAATGATTTTAATCAACGCGCTGAGTGACAGGCTCACGGCGAGCTCTGGACCAGCACACTGTCACCTGAAGTGTGTCCCTGACTTGAAAGGCTGCACTTGGAGGACAGTACGCTCCCTGGTGCCCAGCAGAGAGCAGAGCAACTGAGCAGCCTGGGCTGACACCAGCAGAAACCAGAGTCCCTGCATGGCTGAAGGTACCTGGTAACGTACAAGGAGAAACTCATTTGGGCTCTGTGTGTGTGCACATGTGTGTGCGTATGTGCATGTGTGTGTGAAATGAGGCAGGGGCGAGGCAGACAGACATTAAGAATGTCAGCTAAGGGGCAGGCGCTGTGGTGCAGTGGGTTAACGCCATGGCTTGCAGTGCTGGCGTCTCATATGGGCGCCAGTTTGATTCCTGGCTGCTCCACTTCCTATCCAGCTCCCTGCTGATGCACCTGAGAAAGTAGCAGAAGACAACCCTTAGGCCCCTGCACCCACATGGGAGAACTGGAAGCTCCTGGTTCCTGGCTTCAGCCTGGCCCAGCCTGGTCACTACAGCCATTTGGAGAGTGAACCAGCAAACATCTCACTCACTCTGTAACTCTGTCTTTGAAATAAATAAATAAATCTTGGAGGAGACCGTGTTCAACTCCATGGGCCATTCCAAGCTTCTGGTACAGTGTCAGGGACGTAGTAGGTAACGTACCGCAGGGCAGGTTTACTAAAACAAGCGAAGTAAAGGGCCACTCCTAACTGTTTCCTCAGGTTCATGCAGCCTCCAAAAACTCAGCTTTCTTTCCTCCATACGACTCAACTGAAATTTGTCTAACTGCAGACACCAAAGACCCCACACGATGGCCTACTTCAATGGACATTTTACCTTCCTAGACCTGTTAGCGGAAAACTGTGAGTTCAGATGGTCTCAGAGGTTCCTGATCGTCCTCTGTCCCTGTTCATCCCTTTGTCTTACGCCACTTCCTCTGCTGCCGTCTGTTCACTGCACGCCCAGGGTTCTACTCCGAGGGCAGGGCCACGTGCCTGTCCGTGCAGACATGATCCACGGTGGCCCTCAGGGTCTCGAGCAGGCACAAACCTTTTGCGTCCTGGCTTGCTCTAGGTGTTGAACTCAAGCCATCATTTCAATTCCCACCACTTCCCCAGTGACTCTCACATTTCTACACTCAGATATTCTGCAGAGACCAAAACTACGTTAAATTCTCAGAATCACTAGTTCACGTGACAGACATCTGGGTGCCGACTCTGTGACGGGCGTGCTTCCAGGCACTGGGTGGGGGTGGGGAGAGAACACGTGGTGACACAGAGGAAGACTTCGGCTTGTGAAGCTGAGTTCTGGCACTCATTCAGCCATGTCTGTTTCATGTGGACGGCTGAACCCTGTAGCAGGTAACACGGCTACCATTGCTTGAGAATTTACCTTGTGGTGGCTTCTCACTAGGCAATCGCATGTATGATCCAGCCTTATCTTCATGCAAGGATGAGGTCTTTTAATTTCCCTCTTGGAGGGAGCCAAGGCTAGATGAAGGTAAGCGACTTGCCCACGTGACCTTAGCAAGCCGCAGAGCTCTCGTTCAAACCCCAATCTGTCGGGAAGCCTGGAGTCCTTCCCAGAACCCTCCTCCTCAATCACAGCACACTAACCTGGGCGATTCTTCCTAAGTCTCTAGCTCTGTCCTTTCTTTTCTTCTCTGGGACCATAAATTCAGTTCTGACCTCATGATTCTGTATCTGGCTCCCCACAGGTCTCTCTGCCTCCAGTCTCTCTTCCCACCAAAGCTTCTTATTTATACCACAGTGATCCTTCCAGATACAAATCTGATCACTTCTCTGAGTAAAATCCTGAACTACTCCCTACCCACTATGGGGGAAAATCCTGACATACTCTGCTACCCTCCAAGCTCCTCCCTGCCCCAGCACACTGACAGAAGTGCAGCTAGGTCCTCAAGGACCCACCGCTCCTGTTCTCCACTGGAGTGTGGCCATCCTTCTGGCTAATTCATCGCCTAAGGCTTCCTGCAGGCATGCCCAATTCCAGACCCCACCTGTCCCCAGGCTGGGGTTTGCCTCAGCATCTAATCAGTGGTACATAACCATTAGAGTTACTATTTCTGCCTAACTATGCCTAGGCTATGAGTAGTCTAGAAATCACAGACAAAGGGACTGGTGTTGTGGTGTAGTGGGTGAAGTCACCACCTGCAATACGGGCATCACGTATGGGCGTCAGTTCCATGCCCTACTAACTCCACTTCCCATCCAGCTCCACGCTAATGGCCTGGGAGAAGCAGCAGAAGATGGCTCAAGTATCTGAGCTCCTGTTATCCATGTGGGAGACCTGAAAGAAGCTCCTGGCTTCAGCATGGTCCAGCCCTGGACGATCTGGCCACCTGGGGAGTGAACCAGTAGACAGAAGATCTCTCTCTGTCTCTTTAACTCTGATTTTCAAATGTATGAAAGGAAAGAAAGAAAGAGGAAGAACAGGAAGAGAGAGAAAGAGCGAGGGAGGGAGGGAGGAGGAAGGAAAGAAGGAAGGAAATTAAATGAAATGAAATCAAAGCATGGGCTTTGATTCATACCATGTCCCTAGTTCCTTTTTCTTTTTTTAAGATTTTATTTATTTATTTATTTGAGAGGTAGAGTTATAGAGAGTGAGAGGGAGAGTCAGAGAGAAAGGTCTTCTATCCATTGGTTTATTCCCCAAATGGCCACGATGGCCAATGCTGAGCTGATCAGAAGCCAGGAGCTTCTTTTGGGTCTCCCATGTGGGTGTAGGGGCCCAAGCACTTGGGCCATCTTCTTACTGCTTTCCCAGGGCATTAGCAGGGAGTTGGATGAGAAGAGGAGCAGCTAGGACATGAACCGGTGCCCATATGTGATGTTGGTGCTGCGGGGGGGGGGGGGGGGGGGGGCTTTACCCACTACACCCACAGTCCCTGGTTCTTAACTCTGTGCCTGAATGCACAGTAAATGAATAAATGTTTATTGAAATCAAACAGTAACACTTGGACTTCTATCTGGCCACTGTGTAGCCATTCACGGATATGTAAGGAAGAAGAGTATATGTAGCTATCAAAGTAATATAGGAGATTAGGAAGAAAAATTAGAAAAGCATTCTTTCTCCCAAGAATGTACTTGGAAATATCTTCCTATTTATAAATTCGCTTTAGTATCTTCAGTATCTTTTAGAAATCTGAAGCTGAAAGGAAGATGTACCAAATGAGTGGGAGAAGTTTTATTTTCAACTTTATTGGAATAGTTCAGATTCTAGACAAAATAATACCCAATAATTAAGAAGGAAAACCTTTAGGTGCCCCTGATCGTCACAATTTTATGTAGATGTGACTCAACTCCCTGCCTCCACCCACGCAGCAGGAATGCCATAAAAGCAGACCCAAGAGCCCGGACGAGAAGGCAGAGCTTGCTCATACTTTCCCAAGCTGCCTTTGACACCCCAGTGAAAAGCAACATTAAAGGGAGAATATTTCCTGCAATAATAAAAACTTGTTAGTATAAAAGCTCTTCACAGCACGCCCCCACACAATAACCCTAACCAAATGTAAATAACAATTTACACTGAATACATATTAAATACCTTTCCAGAAGCATCTCTCACACAATACCACTCTGACATCCTTTGCCCCAACATTCCCCTTAATACAAATGAAACCAAATTAGAGCTCACTCTATTATTTCCCTAACTTCTTTTCTCTAGTTTAGGCAGGACCCAGTTATGTAGAACACATTCTAGAACAGGAAAAAAAAAAGAGTAGAATTTGAACCCAATTGCTTTAGACCTTATATGCTTATAAAAGCCAAACCCTCAAATTTATTTCTCATCTTGAAATTAAACCTTGAGAACAAGCCCACAAATAACATACCCTAGGACACTGGTGAGACCAGAGAAATTAGAAAGTATTACTTCATTAATAAAGATCTGGCTTCTGGCAATTGGCTCTTACCAGTCTACCTTTGAGCTATGCCAAGCCCCAGACAACTAGAATCCGACATGCAATTGAAACTACAGGCATTCCCAGCCATCTGTGAGAGACTGAGGGAAGGGTTCTCAAACAAATATTAAAAGGGATGGGATGGGAACAGATTTGTCAAATTTCTGGTCGGAACACTTTCCTGAGATGCCTGCTTAGTCTAGCAGGTGTATTTCTCTCCATTAAACTTTGCTATCTCATTTAACACTATTAAAAAGAAAACTGTCAATAACGGGAGTATCAAGAAATAACACATGGCGGGCGCCGCGGCTCAATAGGCTAATCCTCCGCCTTGCGGCGCCGGCACCCCAGATTCTAGTCCTGGTCGGAGCACCGGATTCTGTCCTAGTTGCCCCTCTTCCACGCCAGCTCTCTGCTGTGGCCAGGGAGTGCAGTGGAGGATGGCCCAAGTGCTTGGGCCCTGCACCCCATGGGAGACCAGGAGAAGCACTTGGCTCCTGCCATAGGATCAGCTGGCCACGGCGGCCATTGGAGGGTGAACCAGCGGCAAAAGGAAGACCTTTCTCTCTCTCTCTCTCACTGTCCACTCTGCCTGTCCCCAAAAAATAAATAAATAACACATGATTAACCTATGAAAGCTGATGTGCACTATACTCCAGTATGAGAGCAGGCTGTGACTCTATTATTTAAAGTTACTGCAGACTGCTGTCTTACCCACTACCACACCCCTGGGCCTGGTAGGTATCTAGCACATGGTAGGTACTCAAAAGCATTCAGTATGTAGTAAATTCCGAATGAAGAATTAAATATCACATACACACACACACACACACACACACACACACATCATCTTCCCAAAACGATTTGGATGGTGTGTGGGCTAATTCACTCTCTAGCATTTCACAAACCTGAACACCCCAATATCCAAAGTACCTTAAAGATTTATTTATTTAAAAGGCAGAGTTTCAGAGAGAGAGGAAGAGACAGAGACAGACAGACACACACACACAGAGAGAGGGAGAGAGAGAAAGAGAGAAAGAGAGAAAGAGAGAAAGAGAGAAAGAGAGAAAGAGAGAGAGAGAGAGAGAGAGAGAGAGAGAGAGAGATATGTCTTCCACCCTCTGGTTTACTCCCCAAATGGTCTCAATGACCAGAGTTGGGCCAGTCCAAAGCCAGGAGCCAGGAGCTTCTTCCGGGTTTCCCAAACACTTGGGCTCATTAGCAGGGAGTTGGATGGGAAGCGGAGCAGCCTGGACTTGAACTGGTGCCCACATGGGATGCCGGCGTCACAGGTGGCAGCTGAACACACCACACCAACACTGGTCCTTCAAAGCATCTTTTAGACAAGCAACTTGCTGCCTCTCAGTTTTCCAGATGTCTGATATCCTTACGGTGTCCTTGGCCATCCTAAACCCTCAAATCATGTTTAGCTACACTTCCAATAATTCGAGACTCTGCTTCCTCTTCCTCCAACTGTTCCATTCATCACCTGCAGTACAGTTTAGTAAAAGTGCCTAAGGAGTAACTGATAATAGATAATATTTCTAAATTGCAACAACAGTTACATGTTAACCCTCCAGTCAGAGGTGGTAAATGTTTAATACAAAAGAGTGTCCATGAGACTAACTTCAGAAACGCTTTCTCAAATAGACTTTGCTGGGCCGTCATTGTCTCTTAAGTCACATCTAGTAAACCCCTGTCTCTACTCTGCCTGCATTCTAAACTGATTTGGCACAGATTACATTTTGCAAAAGTAATAATAAAATAATCAATTTCAACTGCTTTTAGGACAGATGTGCTTTTACTAACAATAAGAGCAACGAAAGGTCAAGCACCTGACACTCTCATACTTTACTGTTGCCTTCTATTGAAGGGATCTCACTTTATCTTAACACGAGCAATTCTAGAAATGCCTCATTAAAAATCAGTAGAAAGTCTTTAATGAAAAAAAACTATTAAAAACACTATATTCAATCATGCCCTCAATAATTTTCAATTGTATAATACACTGGTTCATAGCTACAAATATTATGCAATGAGGAGCTTTGATTTAACCAAGTATAATAACATAACAGAAGCTAAAAAAAATGTTTATAACCACAGTTGAGATAAGAGTTTTTGTAGCAAATAACTGGCTATTACTCACTTACAAGTGCACTGAAAGAAAACTGTTAGCAGAAAATGTTTACAAAGTAGGGGTGAGTGGGTGAGTGTTTGGTGCAGTGGTTAGGAAACTGCTTAGGACACCCACGTCCCCATCAGAGTGCCTAGAGTCAAGTCCTGGTTCTGCTTCTGATCCAGCTTCCTGCTCATGCACACCGTGGGAGGAAGCAGGCGATGGCTCAGGAATGTGGGTCCTTGCCATCCAGGACAGACTTGGAAGTGTCTGGACTCCTGGCTTCTGCCTGGCCCAAGCCTTGGATATGGTAGGCACTTGACCAGTAGATGGAAGATCAATCTCTCTCTGTGCCTTTCAAATAAAAATAAATAAATAAATGTAATAAGGTTAATTTTTTTAAAAAAGATTCTAAAATAGCTTTGGATACTCCAACTTAAAATGTTTTCAACCCCACTAATTTTGTGATGTGGAGGAATGGAGAATGCTTTTAAATTTTAACATCCTCTTACCTGTATTTCCAAGCTACTTTAATCTTACACAGAGGAAACCTGCTAAATGGAACAAAGTCAGAAGGTGTCATTTCAAATACTGCCATTTATCACTACTAAATCTTAAAGACCAAAAAGATTTGGAGCGGCAAATTCAGCTTCCCCCACCCAGACTGATTTATTTATCTGAAAGGCAGAGTTACAGAGAGAGAGGGAGAGACACAAATAGATATTCCATCCACTGGTTCACAAATGGCTGCAATGACCAGAGCTGGCCAAGCTGAAGCCAGGAGTCCTGAGCTTCATCTGGGTCTCCCACAGGGGTGCAGGTATCCAAACACTTGAGCAGTCTTCCACTGCTTTCCCAGGCACATCAGCAGGGAGCTGGATCAGAAGTGAAACAGCCAAGATTTAAACCGGGGCCCATATGAGATGCCAGCATTGCGGGCGGTGGCTCTACCTGCCATACTACAATACTGGCCTCAGCAAATTCGTCTTACCATGAATTAGTAAGATTTCACTGTAAAAGACTTAATTAAATTATGTCATTCTGAATAGGAACTCTTTAATCCATCCCCCAAATTTTTTTGGTGGGGGTATCAATTTTCTGCCTTGAAAATTCATTTTCATGCTTTAATTATTTGTCATATATCTTCATTGCCTTAATTCTTCGGGGAGATATTTTTACTTTTTCTACTTTTTCCTCAGATAATTTCTTTTTTAAAACCATTATTATAAGTCCCATGCGCTGCTATTTGGGTTTCAGAAATTTACTGTTCACAGATGTTTCTTGTCAGAAGCATGTCAATATTTACTTGTAAGAAGATTTGCTTCTAATCTAGTCTAATGAAAGTTCAGCTTTATGCTGTCACACAGGGCAATCTATTGTTTTATGTCAGTGGAGAAATAATTGGCAGATAAATGAAATCCACAAAAATATCTACTCAGTGTTATGGTAATTCTAATATATAAACACTCTTAATTTGAATAACAAAAAATAACAGAAACTGCTGTAAAGTTAATATAAAACATACAGAGACCCCTGTATTCAAATATAGTTAAAAAGGAACATAGCCTATACCCCCCCCCCAACATAATTCCAATAATCGTAGCTTTAGACTTGGAGAGGGAAAAAACAAAGCAAAAAACTGTCCAAAAGACCTAATTCAAACGCGCTTCATTTATTTTAGGCACCAAATTCCTATTTAAATGTACAAGTCAGCATTTATTTTAACCTTTTGCATTCTAGTCCAACCAATAACTCAGGTGCTATTTATTGGAGAAATGGCCGTTTGAAAGAAACAAAGGAAGTATAAAACAACTAAACGCCATGAAAATACAAATGAACTAAAGCAAACTGAGAGATCAAGTAGTATTTATAATTCAAAATCGATTGTATTAACTTTTTATTTTCCTGTTCCGTACAATTAATTATTACTTCAAAGAATCATGACACATGAGAAATCATCTGCTCTGACTCCTTCGTTTCATGTACAAGGAATGTGCAGTCAAGAAAAACGAAGCTCTCTAGTATGAACCCAGAGGCAGCTGGCAATACAGCTGGGACCAGAATCCAGAACTCTGAACTTCACCTTTACTTAGTAGACGGCCATTACATGCAAGGGAAACAGATATTCAGGAATATGTTTCATAACGGCCTAATCAGATTCCAGGTTTCAACAAGCGAAAAATTAAAATGCCACTAATCCCACAACAAAATATTTTAAAATGTTAGACTAAACATAGTCTAAGCATGGAGGGAACGCCCTCTACTATTTACCACCTTTCTGGAAGAGACAGTGACATTGGGAAGCCACCATCCATGCCTCACATCTGCCCAAAATGGAGCCTAAAGTTCACCATAAGCCATGTTTTGTTCTGTTAAATTTTTATTCCCCATCTTTGCAGCTTCCAAACTTCTGGAGTTGAAAACCAACCACTCTGTCCAGTCACCAACAGTATAAAATTCAAACTCCTGCTACGGCAAAGTAGAAAAAACAAAACAAAACAAAAAACCTTGGTAAACTCAAGCATTGAATAATATGTACCGGTCAGAAGACAGCCTAAGCGCATTTCATTCCTCCACCAAGTCTTCCCATCAATCAGACCATATCTAGAAAAGTCACAGCCCTTCGCTTACCTGGACAAGAGGATACTGGTAATCCATACAGTATACACCATACATAGCCAAGGGGAGCAAAGTCTTCAGGTAAGGACAGTAGAAAAACGGCAAAGTTTTTGCCTTGTTTGATTCTAGCTGTCCTGTCCAAAGGAACTAGGTAGCCCCAGAGCTCCTTGGCTGACGACCAGTCTACGCAGAGAGGTATGCTGGCTCAGCGGATGAAGTCGGAGCTGGGTTCAGACCAGGCCTCCACACCAAAAGCATTCAACACCACACAGAGGAGATGATCAGGGGACGCCAACAGCTCTGACAGAGTCACTAGTTACAGACTGAAAACTACACTCGAGATTACTGTTGGTTTTAAACTGACAACTGCACCAGAGACTCAAGAAGCAGAGAATGACAGCCAGGGAAGGAACACGGGCTCCTTAAAGTGGCACACAAACACGGCAGGAAGCACAAGGCATCCAGGAGCCAAAATAATATATATGTCCCAGGCTTTCTGTGCGTCAGAGGGAACACTCCCAATCCAGGACATAGAGAGGCAGATGGAACCGGTATTATTTCTCCATTCCTTCTTGGGCGGGAGCACGCACGCGCAGACACACACACACAGACCCTTCTCACTGTCTCCGGCAGAGACAGGTGTTAGGATTAACTATATAAAACCCTTCTGCCGTCGAAAGGAATGGGAGAAAAAAGTCAGTCTATGCATGCAATAAAGGGATCCCTTTCACGACACTGTATGTTTTTGTATCATGTAACACCTCCCTCCCTGTGCTTTAACAGCGGCGAGGACAGCTGGCAGGACGACCAGGAGAAGAGAGGAAGGTGGCCCCAGCTGGGAGGCAACCTGAGTCCACTGGAGGCCTTCAGACATGCAGGGCCAGGCCCTCAGCTGTTCCAGTCAAACTTGGAGGGATTATCTCCGGCTGCCTGCAGAAGGGGGGTTGGGGTGGTCTTTAGAAGAGCCAGCTGCTTTTCCCCTTTTAGGAAGCTGCCTCGCCACCCTCCCATTATGCACAAGACACATGTGCGCATACTTCTGTAACAGATATTAAAAGCAGTAACAAACACGGACAGGTGTCAGGTCAGTCTGACAAGCCACAGCAGTTAAGAGTTGGCTTTCAGAGTCCACACAGTCCACTGAACTCAGAGCATGGCTAAGGAATTCTTAGAAAACAGGACGCAAAGTACATAGAAAGGGAAAATAAATGGTTCCTGAGAGACACGCTTGTTGTCACTGTTGCAGGTGAGAAGGCCTTCTTTGAGGCAGTATTCCAAAGTCCAAAACGACACCTAATTCTAAATTCATGTCAGGGGCCATGCCCCCCCTGACCCTGGAGAGCCGTGACCACAGGACTCAACTGTCAGGCTGTATCCAGAGGATCTCCGTGAGGGCATCGACCAGACAGTAGATGCTACCACCTCCCCATGCCTCAGAGCAATTTTTCTCCTTCAATGGTCATTGCCATTTATTTTAGAAAGAATTCTAATGTTTTAAAAGTTTTTATTTATTTGAGAGGTAGCTAGAATTACAGACAAAAAGGGAGAGACAGAGAGGTCTTACATCCACTGCTCCAGTCTCCAAATGGTCTCAACAGCTGGGCCGATCTGAAGCCAGGAGCTTCTTCCCCATCTCCCACGTGGGTGCAGGGGCCCTAGCACTGGGGCCATCTTCTGCAGGCAGCTGGATCAGAAGAGGAGCAGCTGGGATACAAACTGGTACCCACATGGGATGCCACCTCTGCAAGCAGATGCTTAGCCTACTACGCCACAGCTCAGGCCCCAGGAAGAATTCTTTTTGAGGACTCAAAATGGCCTTCCTACATCTAAGGACAGTCCTCTTGGTTAAACAGTCACCCTAAGTCAATTCCAACAGATTATCTTCTTCTGCAGGTACTGATTCTGCATTACTCACGAGGGACAAGAACACAGTGACTCAGCATAAAAGCCATTCTCTGAACACCTATCACACACAGAGCCTGGTGGAGAGTACAGGAGAAATGAACACAGGCAGTTCTGTCATCAGCGACTGTGTTTCATGGGAGAAATGAAATGGCGGAGAGCCAAAGGACAAAATAATTCTACAAAACCAAACACGGGAAACCTCTCACACATGGAATGACTTTAAAAAAAAAAAAAGATTTATTTATTAATCTGAAAGGTAGAGTTACAAAAAGAGGGACAGAGAGAAAGAGAGGTCTTCCATACGCTGGTTTACTCCCAAATGGCCACAATGGCCGGAGTGTGCCGATTCAAAGCCAAGGGCAAGGAGCTTCTTCTGGACCTCCTACACAGAGGCAGGGCCTCCAGCACTTGAGGCACCTTCCACTAGTTTCCCAGGGCACATACAGAGAGCTGGATGTGAAGAAGAGCAGCCAGGACACGAAGCAGCGCCCATATAGGTTGCTGGTGCCACAGGCAGAGGCTTAGCCCACTACACCACAGCGCTGGCCCCGTGGAATGACATTTTTAAAAGTTGCACTTAATGAACACTTTCATAGTCTCACCTTCCCCATCAATTCAAACTCTAAGACCCTACTTTGTCAATTTTTAACAGAGATTACCCTGGCCCCCTAACATTTTAAATCTGACCTGCCCACACTTGAAGGGCCCGTAACATATATTCTGATTGTCTCCTATGTAGCTATTAAAATGGTAGAAATAACAAAAGGAACATTTTTTTTTTAATTTGACAGGTGGAGTTATAGACAGAGAGAGGGACAGAGAGAAAGCTCTTCCTTCCATTGGTTCACTCCCCAAATGGCCGGTATGGCCGGCGCTGTGCCGATCCGAAGCCAGGAGCCAGGTACTTCTCCTGGTCTCCCATGCGGGTGCAGGGCCCAAGCACTTGGGTCATCCTCCACTGCCTTCCCGGGCCACAGCAGAGAGCTGGCCTGGAAGAGGGGCAGCCGGGACTAGAACCCAGTGCCCATATGGGATGCCGGTGCCACAGGCGGAGGATTAACCTAGTGAGCTGCGGCGCCGGCCCCCAAAAGGAAATTCCTGCAATAAAATCTCACACTATATTTCCTTTTCTCATGAAGTCAAGTGGTTCTCCAGTCCTTCCTCCTGTAACTTTACCATCTCATCTCCACTCCACTTCATCCCCTACGTGACAGCACAGCCGCACTGGCCACATATGCAAACTAGCACATCAAGTCACTGTGAAATCCTCTAAGATTCCTCTTGATATGAAAACTGGAGAATGATGACACCTCTCATAAACCACAAAGGGCCATCGTGAACAATGGTCGACAAACAGACTTCATGAATTAACCCAGTTCAATATGTGGTGAACTAATTACAGAAGACAGAATTCCCAGGTGGTACTGTATTTAAAATGACTGACTATAGTTCAAATCCTAAAGCAACTGACATAATTTAAGCCTTAAAGTGATCCCCTAAATATGCTATTAGCACCAAGTCAGTTTTTGGAGATTTAACTACATCTTGCCAACAGATGGACACTTGTACACACAAACTGAAACAAGGAACTAACATGTTATTAAGTGAAAAAATTATGTTGCTGAATAATGTGTAGAATAAAATTCCATACTTGTTATGTGGAGGTATCAAGAATCTATGCATGTCAATCAATAATTATGCTACATATGTATTTGGGTTCACATACACATATATAATTTATTCACTGATATTTATACACTAATATATGTCACATACACATATTTTACTTACACACACACACCATAAGACAAAAAAACCCAATACTTCCAGGAAGTAGGATGGAGGGTAGGAGGCGGTTGATTTTTACTTATTACTTTGGCTATAAATGTATAATTTATTTAAATACATTTCAATGAGCATTTATTGCACTGATAATTTATCTTATTTTAAAATTTTAAGGAAACCAAAACAGATTTTACTTTCAGTACAAGAGGGAAACTGTGCTATAAAATAATCTTTGGTGAAAGTGGCTCTGATGGCTGCAGGTAGAAAGCATGGAGAACGGCATAATCTGAAGGTGGGGAGACCAACCGGATGCTCCCGCTGCAACAGCCTACAGACGATTAAGGCAAAAAAAAAAAAAAAAAAAAAAAAACCAAAACACCAGAAATGAGCAGCAAAATAAAGACAGTAAAGATATAGAGATATAACCAAGACAGCACCCACAGTAACCAGAAACTGTCTCCATGCATGGTAGAAAAGAAAAAAGTAAGGAAAATTCAATACCACACTAAGGTTCCAAGTCTAGCTGCAGCTGCCTGGCCAAACAGGAATAACACTGCCACAACAGGGCAATCTGAAGCATGAACTGGTCTGAAGTCACAGTGGAACCCACAACAGAAAACGTCTACCAGACAGGTGGAGTGCAGGAGAGGTCAGGGTTGGGGATGGAGATCCAGGAGATACAGCTAAGTCCACGCAGGATTGAGACTTCTCTCCCACACTGATGTAGTCCAAAACATTTACTGAACATCCACCATGTACTCCAAACAAAGAAAGGATAGAGAGAAAAGACAGGGGGGTGTGGGGAGGGAGAGATGGAGCTGGGTAGATGGCAAAGGGCTGAAAATAGAATCTTGAGGAATACTCACTTCTAGGTGGCAGAAATAGCAACAGAGGATAAAAGGCTAGGCAGGATCACGGACGATTCACAAAAGCCAGGGCATAGAGGACATTTGCCACTGCTCTTCAATCCCGTGCCCCTCACTCTAGAGGAGGTGTTTCATAAGTCGATAACAGAGATAAATATATAACAGTGTCAGATGGACATACAGAAAGGGTAAAGCGAACAAGAATGCAGGCAAAAACGACCGAATTTAACAAACAGGAGCTTAGGGGTTTTGAGAGCTGACTTGTAAAAAGGATGGCAGCAAAACTGATGAACCCAGGGTCAGAACGAAAAACAGACATAACATCTTCACATGTATTTTAACAAAACTTTCTCCTTTTCTCTTAAAGATACATTTATTTTTTTGAGAAGCAGAGTTAGAGAGGGAGAGACACAGAGAAAGGTCTTCCATCCTCTGGTTCACTTTGCAAAAGGCCACAACAGCCAGGGCTGGGCCAATCTGAAGCCAGGAACCAGGAACTTCTGGGTCTCCCAAAAGAATGCAGGGGCCCAAGCACTTGAGGCATCTTCTACTGCTTTCCCAGGCCATAGTAGAGAGCTGGACTGGAAGTAGAGCAGCCGGGACATGAACCAGCACTCATATGGGATGCCGGCATTGCAGGCAGGGGCTTAACCTACTATGCCACAGCACCAGCCCCTAAAACTTTCTATTTTGAGGTACTTGTTTTCTAAGTGGTAATAAAATTTTTAAAAAGTATTGATACATTCAACTATCTACTGCTACCCCAATCAAGGTCAATTTTACTTCTATATTTTGGCCCTGCACCTTGGATGCTACTGTTTTCTCACCCATTTGAAATTGTTCAAATTGGGCCTCTACAAGGCCTCCTAAATGACATTTGTTCCATGAAGCTCTTCCTAGTTACTTCCAACTAGAAGTCATTTTTATGTCCTCTGAACACACACAGCACTGTTTGTTTTTTGGACACTTGCTTTTATCTACTAAAATTTCTTTAAGGTTAAGACTTATCTGTTCATGTTTGTATTTTCCTTGAAAGTTAATCAAATAACTCACAAAGTACAGGCCCAGCTCTGTATGAGAAGGGAGGGCTTGAAGAAACCTGGAACCACAAACCACGGGTCAGTGAGTGCACTCCACGCCCAGGCCATCACTTATTCATTCAGTCACTACACATCATCTTAGCAAGAAGTCTCCAGCACTGTATGAAGCCCAAGAAAAGACAAGGCTCGTAAAGCTCTGAGAACACAGGGGAGAGCGAGCAGACAACACTACATACAAAAATACCATTTGGTTAAGTGCCGTATTTACCAGCCGTGCCACCACCACCATCTCATTTCCCAGGGTGAAAGAAACCAAGAACATTTCACAAGCAATTAATGCTTAAAATAAGTTGTGAAAACAGCAGCAGTTTTCCAGATGGACTTGGGGGTGGGGGTGGGGTGGGAAGGCTTTGCTGCAATGGGACAGAATTCCAAATGCGTGAAACAGCAAGACAGGAGGGAAAAAAGGCAGGCAGGTAAATACATCCCAGAGGACAGAAGTCTGTTAAAAAGGGCCGGTGCTGTGGCTCAACAGGCTAATCCTCTGCCTTGCGGCGCCGGCACACCGGGTTCTAGTCCCGGTCGGGGCGCCGGATTCTGTCCCGGTTGCCCCTCTTCCAGGGCAGCTCTCTGCTGTGGCCCGGGAGTGCAATGGAGGATGGCCCAAGTGCTTGGGCCCTGCACCCCAAGGGAGACCAGGAGAAGCACCTGGCTCCTGCCATCGAATGACCGCGGCAGCCATTAGGGGGTGAACCAACGGCAAAGGAAGACCTTTCTCTCTACCTCTTCTCTCTCTGCCTGTAACTCTATTTCTCAAATAAACAAAATCTTAAAAAAAAAAAAAAAAGAGAGCGAGCGGGGGAGGGGAGGGGAGGGGAGGGGAGGGGAAGGAAAACAGCTCCTGTGAGAGCAACACCAATTCTGCTAAAATCTATTTTTTTTTTCATTTTTATTATTTTTTTTTTGACAGGCAGAGTAGACAGAGAGAAAGAGAGAAAGGTCTTCCTTTTCCGTTGGTTTACCCACCAATGGCCGCCGTGGCCAGCATGCTGCGGCCAGTGCACTGAGCTGATCTAAAGCCAGGTGCCAGGTGCTTCTCCTGGTCTCCCATGGGGTGCAGGGCCCAAGCACCTGGGCCATCCTCCACTGCACTCCCGGGCCACAGCAGAGAGCTGGACTGGAAGAGGAGCAACCGGGACAGAATCCAGTGCCCCAACCGGGGCTAGAACCCGGTGTGCCGGCGCCGCAGGAGGAGGATTAGCCTGTTGAGCCACGGCGCCGGCTTCTGCTAAAATCTAAACAAGAACTAGATGCTCATATTGATGGCGGCGCCTGGGTAGAAGAATGGTGAAAATCACTGACGCTTTATAAAATGTTTATGGGGACAACTCCTCAAAGAAATCAGAAGTTTACAAATGGAGTAACTTGTTTTAGGAAAGGCAGTAGTGAAGTTGAAGATGAAGCCCACAGCGACAGACCTTCTACTTCAATTTGTGGGAAAAAGATGGACCCTGTTGGTGCCCTAACTAAAGAGGACAGAAGATGAACAGCAGACACAACAGTCAACACCAGAGACACCTCAACTGGTTCAGCCGACACAATTCTGACGGAAAAGCTCAAAACTGCCGTGGCCAGATCAGCGACAGAGAACAGAGCTTTTAATGGAAATTTTAAACAAGTCCCATCAAGAGCCTGAAGCATTGCTTTGGAGAACAGTAACAGTAGATGAAATACGGCTTCACATGTACCATCTTGAAGACAAAGTACAATCAAAGCAAGGGCTACCAAGAGACCTGAGTGGTCTAGCCAAAGCAAAAGGGAACTGGTCAAGAGCAACGTCATGGCAACACCTTTCTAGGTGCTCGAAGAAGTTGCTTGTTGACTTCCTGGAGAGCCAAAGAACAATAACATCAGCTTATTATGAAAACGTTTGGAGATACAGAGACAGGGGGAGAGAGAGTGTGTGCACTTCCGTTTACTGGCTCACTCTCCCAAGAGCTGCAGCAGCCGGGGCTGAGTCAGGCTGAAGCCGGGAGCCTAGAACTCCATCGGGTCACCAACGTGGGTGGCAGGCACCCAAGCTCTTGGCTGTCTTCAGAGGCTTTCCCATGAGCACGAGTAGGGAGCTGGATCGGAAGAGGAGCAGCAAGGGCTCGACCCGGTGCTGATATGGGATGCCGCTGTCAGATGCGGTGGCTTAACCTGCTGTGCCACAATGCCGGCCCAATGACAATGCTTTTCCTCCCTGCTCTCGTCAAACATGGGCAATTTTGGTTGTTTTCTTTAAGGTTTTATTTATTTATTTGAGAGGTAGAGTTACAGAAAGTGACAGGGAGAGACAGAGAGAAAGGTCTACCATCCATTGATTCACTCTCCAAATGGCCACAACGGCCGGAGCTGTGCCAATCCAAAACCAGGAGCTCCCTCCTGGTCTTCCCATGTGGGTGCATGGGCCCAAGGACTTGGGCCATCTTCCACTGCTTTCCCAGGCCACAGCAGAGAGCTGGATGGGAAGACGAGCAGCAGGGACTAGAACCGGCACCTATATGGGATGCCAGCGCCACAGGCGGAGGATTAACCTGCTGGGCCATGGCGCCAGCTTTTCCCAGGTGTATTAGCAGGGAGCTAGATCGGAAGCAGAGCTGCCAGATCGCGAACCAGCACCCACCTATATGGGATGTTGGCACTGCAGGTGGCACCTTTGCCCACGATGCCACAATGCCACACCAGAACCCTCAGTTCTTTAAGGGGAGGACTCAATGGCTGGTACTACTGCTTATAAATGTCTTAAACTTGACAGACTAATGTTAAGAAATAAAATTTAGTTTTTATCCTTTAATCACATTATCCCCATGAACTCTGTGTATTTCATTTTGTGTATTATTTTCCCATTCACAAAAACTTTTACATCAACTAACTCCTCCGCAGTAAACTGCAAAATGCGGCCACAATCTGTCACAGCCACTCCATGGAGAAGTGGGTCTTCCGAATCGAAATTTGCTCTTAGTCTCGTGACTCACACTGGCCGTGGGACACATGACATAAGCAGAGACTTGACAGAGCTGTTCACTGGGGTGTGCCCTCTCTTGCTGTCCTCCAACACTATTTTGAACCCCCTCAAACCAACTAACCTCCCAACTGTTAAGCATGAGAGATCAACCTGAACTACCCAGGCCTGGCCAGCCCAGCCAAAGGAGAGGACTCACCACGTTCTTGATACAACTGTGACCAAATAAATTATTAACATTATTCTAAGCCACTAAGTTTTGGGAAAGTCTCTTATACAGCAAGACCTGCCAGATACAATCAGACAACACAACATTGACATGGCAAAGCTCAACACGGATACCTATTCACACTGTCTTACTGTAGCTTGAAATCAGGCTGTGCTCGTCCTCCAACTCTTTTCCTTGCAGCTGTTCTGGTTACTCTAATCTTTGGCCTTTCCACTTATTTTAGAATTAGTGTGTCAATTTCTGTAAAAGTCTGCCCAGAATTCTGATTTGGATTCTACTAAATCTATAGATCAGTTGGGGAGAATTAATATCCAAGAATACTGAGTCTTTCAGACTATCTCCCTGTACTCTAATCCCTAATTCAAAAACAAGGGTTCTTAACGATTATGACTATCTTTTCTCTAGGTTGTACTGAAATCAAATGCTACACCTGAGGCTTTTGACACCTATCTTTGTCTCAAGTCCACTACAATCCTTAAGTACCACCTTCTAAGACGGTGTGGTACTAGAATCAAGAGAGAGGAAAAAAAAGAATTAGATCAATGGAACAAAATAGAAAGCCCAGAAATAGATGCACAGGTGCAAAGACAATTCAGTAAAAGAAAGAAAAGTCTTTTCAACAAATGGTATTAGGACAACTGGAAAACCATACACACAAAAAAAGTTCCTAGGTCCATAATTTATACCATATATAAAATTTAACTTAAAATAGACCAGACGTAAAAACATAAAACACAAAACTAAAACTTCTACCTGAAAAACTGTGACCTTAGATTAGCCAAAGATTCCAAGATATGACATGAAAAACATGACAAAAGAATAAATTTATAATAAATTAGAGTTCACTAGAAACTTCTACATTATAGGAAGAATAAAAAGATAACCCACAACTAAGAGAAAATACTTGTAAAGTGCCTACCTGATAGACAACTTTTATCCAGAGTACATAAGACCTCTCAAAACTCAACCGTAAGAAAACATTCAAAAATATTTTTAATAGGACAAAGATTTGAATACCTGAGTAAAGAAGATGGCAAATAAAGGATAGTAAATGAAGACATGAAACATGTTTAATCACACTATTCACTGGGAAAGTAAAGCCACCATATCACCACATACCTACAAGAGTGACTAAAAATAAAAAGCATAACAAAGGCGCGTGTCTTGGGACAGTGGTCACGCACACGCCCAGATCAGAGTGCCTGGAGTCCTGGCTCCTCTGCTGCTCATCCAGTTTCCTGACAATGTGCACCCCGAGAGGCAGCAGGTGACGGCTTAACATTTGGGTCCCTGCCACCCTTGTGGAAGACCCAGCTGCAGCTCTGGGCTCCTGCTTCAGCACAGCCAGCCTTTACTACTGTAGGCATCTGGGAAAGGACCCAGCAGACGGATGAACTTTGTCTGTCTCTGCCTTACAAATGAAAAATAAATAAATAAATAAAAGATGTTACACAGAGTAACAATACCGAGCTCTGGTAAGGCTATGGAGGAACTGAAAACCTCATCTCAAATGACACACTGCTTTGGAAACAGTTCATGTATAGTGTGCAATACACCTACCATATGATCTATCTATTCTAGGAGGACACAGATCCATATAAAAGCCTGAGGTCACAGCCTAAAACTAGAAACCACCCAAATATCAGTCACAGGATAAATGAAGAACAAATTGTGGCATATTCACAGTTAATACTGCTTGGCAATAAAAACGAATAAACTATCAGTATGTGTAATAACGTGGATGGCTCTCAAACTAATTATGCTGGGTGAATTTAAAATAATCAGGTAAAAAATGACTGTATGCTTCCACTTCTATAAAATACTAGAAAATGCGAAGTTACCTCTGGTGACAGGAAGCAGACCAGCAGCTGCCTGGAGCCATGCCCGGGGAGGGAGGAGGTGCTGGAAGGATTACAGCAGAGCAGGAGGAAACCTCTGGAGATGATTCATATGCTAATCATCATGGCCCTGATGACTGCACAGTTGCATATCTATGTCAAACTTAACAAAGTATAAACTTTAAAGATGTGCAGTTTATTTTATACCAAGTTTACCTCCATAGAGTTGCTAAAAATTAAAATAATGAATTCCTGCTCCACTTAGTACAACCCATTTTGTAATTTTTTTGGGGGGAAGAGGGAGATAGTAAAGAGAAAAGGGACAAGGCACCAGGCTGCCCTAAAACCCCACAGAGAAAGTCTAAGGGAAAGGAAGAGGACAGGTTTGGTAGCAAATGAGCTATGAGATAAAAGACAGACATAAAAAGGCAGGTTTCCCTCAAAATATTGCTACGAACCCTTTAGCCCTTGCCCATGCTCCCTTGTCTTGTCATATCTACCATTCTGTGCTCACCTGCCCCCAACTACTCTAGAAGGGCAGAGGTCACACATCCCTAACACCTAGCGGAGCGCTTGGTCTGTGCACAGACTGTCGCACAAAACTTAGGAGTCCAGGGCTCCAAAGCCAGATCACTGGGATTCAAATCACTGGCAGTGCCTTCCAGCTGTGTCATCTTGGGAAGAGGTATATAATCTCTCTCTGCCTCAAGTTCTTCATCCGGAAAAAGAAGATAATAACAGTACCCATCTCAGAGGGCTGCTGAGATGACTCAGTCGATGTATGAACAGGCCTGGCGCACCGTGATCATTAAATTACAGCTCTGTTCCTGCCGTCACTGCCGTCATCACCATCATCGCTGTCTCCAATGACTTAAGAGCATTTAAAGAGACTGAGAATTATCTGAATTATGAAGTCAAATCTGTATCTGGAGAATAAGTGGCCTCACCAGGAGGCACAAAGTATGTAAAGAGCCATGTAACCGTGTTAGGAGGCGGAAAAGTGGCTGGGGTGGGGGGCGGCAAGGAGACGCCAACGGAGGCACAGTGTGGGGCAATAAACTGGAGTTGAAGGAGTGAGGGAAAATGACCAGGTCTGACCAAAATGAGAATATTAATAAGAAAAGGGAGAGAAAATTCAAGTGATTTTTATGTCCAAGTAAATTTCAAGTGCAGAACAGAGCAGGTAACATGCTCTCTCTTCCTATCTAAAAGGGCCAAAAACCAATGGGAAACCAGTAAGAAGATAACAAAAAGGGAGGAACATGGGTCCCAACCACAGGGCTGCCCCTCTGCATGGATTATGCTCACCAGACTCTGCTTCACAGGTAGCTGTCAGGCATCCGACGGCTTCACCCGACACCCATCCCCTCTGGGGACAGGGACAGGGCTCTGACAGCAGCCACGCAGCAGTGTGGGACTCCCTAGGTTGGCACCAGCCCCTTGCTCTGCTCAGACCTGTAATCTCTTCTGACTTTGATTTAATGCAGCAATTACTGGTAATGTGGTTTGAAGCAGATAAATGCCCACTGCAGCCGCTGTCGCTTACTCTGCTCATGATGCAAGAACATTTTTAAATTAAAACTCCCTTTATGATGAAGGAGCTGCTCCACTGAACGCTCCTGTGCAGCCCTGATACGGAGCTTGCCCCAAAGCGGATTAGAAATAACAGTTGCCCTCCCGCTTCTGGCAAAGCATGCATATGTACAATTACCCCATCACCCAAAGCGAGCTCCCGAGCCCCGGGATTCTCTGTTTACAGAAGGAGGTCCTGGCGACAATTTCTTTCTACTTATCACAGGGTCAGCATTACATGATTTCCACTGACGAAGACTCATCTCTCCTTTGGCAAAAAAAAAAAAAAAAAAAAAAATTTCTCTTGATTCCTTTAAAATAAATATGCAAAGGAAACATTCAAAAATACACATGCATAAAAAGATTTTGTACCCTTTTCATTTGGAAAATATAAAGGAAGCAAAAACAAAACACCAAAAAAGAAGGCCAGTTTTAGTTTCATTCATAATAAATGGTTTGTTATATCTTATCTCTCTAGGAATTTGAGTGATTAAGTCATAAGTGAAAAAAACATAGAAAAGGGTCAACCAGGGACTTTTCCCATGATATAAAGCACAAAGCCATTATGTCACAGGATTCTAAGGTGTCTACATTAGCTACTCCAAGTCAACGTACTATTGGCAAGCTAGTTACAAAACCACCACCACTCAACAACCAAAGGCAAAATAACTATGTGGAAGCTCAAAAAGAGAACAACTAGTCCAGGTTTACTGGTTCCTGAACACGTCAATAAAACTTCTGGTCCAATGATACATCTTTCCAACCCATAAAGTAGAAACAAGGGGGGAAAAAGTAATGAAGTCATGGTTAGCTAGGGTCAGTTATTCTGACTGCTTGCAGAGGACAGTCATTGACAATTATTCTTTGGAAAAAAGAAAGAAAAGAAAGAGCACAAGGTCCACACAAGTATATTCTGCAAGGTAGAACAGACACCTCAGACCAATGTGCATCTCCTTTTCCTATTCAGCTCAACTTCAGTACCAAAGTTGAAAGTTAGGAACTGATTTTTTAAAATTCTACTATAGGAGATTTTTTTTTTTTTGGTGTCTCAATCACAATTAATTCAACTAACATTCGACTAAGAGCTTCTAAAAACACAAATCACATCCCACTTCAGAAAAGTGCCATATGCCCTCTCAGGAAATCCAAGATTAAGACTACACTACCTCTCGGGAGGCTCTGCCAAGACCGACTTCAGTCATAGGGTAAGAAGATGGAGCTGATGTCATCCCAACATCAATGCCACTCTCAAGTACGCATGGCTCTGAGGCTCTGTCAGATGGACAGACAGATATCTTTGGGAAACTGGATGAGTAAATAATGTATACATTGATATATACTCCTTTGCCCTTGGAAAAACAGCCTGGCATAATTAATAAGATTAAAAAGGGATTTAGGATAAATAAGATGAAAGTCTGATCCTTACAGGATTAAACCCCAAATCCTAGTATGAATCCAGCGATTTTTAAGATCAACACCATATAACAGGATTAAACCAATAGCCGCGTTTGTTCTCATATTGGAAACAATAACAGTTGGCAAATCCAGGCCTACAGCACCACCTCATTGGTTAAAACAGTGGGGAGTTCAGGACTAAAACGTGCTCTGCCTAAGCTTGCTGAGTGCCCTACCTGTACACGTCCAGAATCCTTTATCTTTCATTTCAGAGTCCAAAAGCCTGGTAAACAGTTTTTGTTTTGTTTTGTTTTGTTTGTAATGGCAGAAGAGGGATTCATTTAGTGATAAATACAATCTAAACTGGCTATTATGGTATGAATATGCAAAAAACATCTAAGGGTGGGTGGTTAGCCTTGCAGTTAAATTTCCACTTCAAGGGCTGTTGCTGTGGTGCAGTGGGCACAACCACTACCTGCACTGCCTGCATCCCATATGAACACTGGTTCGAGTCCCAGCTGCTCTACTTCCCATCCAGCTCTCTGCCATGGGCTGGGAAAGCAGAAGATGGCCCAAGTCCTTGGTGCCTGCACCCGTGTGGGAGACCCAAAAGAAGCTCTTAGCTCCTGGCTTCGGACCAGCCCCCCTCCAGCAGTTGCAGCCATCTGGAGAGTGTACCAGTGGACAAAAGACTTTCTCTCTCTGTAACTCTGCCTTTCAAATAAATGAGTAAATCTTTAAAAAAAATTTTTTTTAAAAAGAAAAAAATGCCCACTTCTTACATCAGAGTCCCTGGTTCCATTCCCATCGCCAGTTCCTAATGCCTGCTTTTTGCCAATGCAGCAGTGATGGCTCAAATAACCGGGTTCCTGCCTCCCACTTGGGAGACCTAGACTGAATTCCCCTGGTTTTCACCTTAGCCAACCCCAGCTGTTACGGGTATTTGGGAACTAAACCAATGGATGAGAACTCTCTACTTGTCTTCTCTCTCTCACTGTCTCACTTGCTCTCTCTCAATAAATTTTTTAAACACTCTGGCTGTGAATAAATGAATCAGTGTGGTTACCAGGTGCTGTCCCATACCTGCCTAGGGATGTTATCATGAAGTACACATGTATTGCATATCCTTTATAAAATCCAAAATATTTCAAATTATGATACATATCTGGCTCCAAGAATTTCAGATAAAGGATTGTACATCTGTATTAACTTTCTGAATGAGTCATTCTTTAGTTTAAAAAAGGTAGCCATAACAAACTAAAGTTGCTGAAACAATAAAACGGTTAACAAACTACATTTGGTGTGTCTAAGATGGACATGCACTGGGGATGAGCCAGCAGAGACAGATGTGGCTGGAACCAGATAAGCTGCAGGCTGATACTCAATTTTAACAATGGCCAGGAAAATGGCATGTTTTAAGGGAAATGTCTCAAAAGTTGGTTTTGGAGTAAGGTTTTTAAATTCACCATCAATCAAAAGTAAGTAAGAACAAAAAACTTGAGGGGGTGGAGTATATACCAGAAAAGATAACCAGAAGGTTCCATTTGAACTGTAAAAATAAATGAATATATGCCTCCTTTATATGCTTAGAGCCCTGTCATCCTTACACTTCTAATTTCTTTTAAAAAAAATAACACAGAAACAATTTGGAAGATAATACATGTACCATTTCTTTAGGAACATTCATGTTAATCAATTTGTAAGAAACCTCACATCTATTTTTACAAACTGATTTCAAATGCCACTTATTTCTCTTGGAACATTTATATTTATGTATCAATTTATACATATGTTTCTCTTTGACAGATTTACTCTTTAATTAACATCAAACAGAGCAACTGACTGTGCCTCCAGGAAAATGGAAATACATACTCTTCTTCCCACTAAGTACAGTTAAACTCTTTCATTTTATATATATTAAACAAACCTAAGGGTAAGGAGTAGAATGTACACTGAGACGAGCCCTCGGGCCAGGTAAGCGCCCTGGCTTTTCTCTTTGCCTTACAGAGTTCCTAACTGGAGCTGCAGAGCCTGGAAACCCCAAGGAGCAGCACAAAACCTCCTCTCTACAAACCAAGGATGAGAAAGGGACAGCCTGGCAAGGTGGCCAACAGGAGCACTGCTCTCATTCGGCCAGAGCCCACCTCCCAGCCAAGGCAGCGTGGGGGCTCAGACGTCCCCAGCCATCACCACATCCCCAGGAACCCCAGCCCAGTGACGTTACAGCAGTGAGGCGCTCACTCACTGAACCCCACAAGATTATATGACTTTCTTTTTGAAGGGGAAGAATCTTCAGGATATAGAGACAGGCAATGAGTTCTTAGATGTGACACCAAAAACATAATCCACTAGACAATTGATAAATTTCACTTAAAAGTTTCCTTTATCCCGTGAAAGATCCTGTTAAGATGGCGAGCTATTAAGTGAGAGAAAATATTTGCAAGCCACATATCTGACACATTCTAGAACATAAAAAGAAATTCAAAATTCAACAACAAAACATTTCAATTAGAACATGGGCAAAAGACACTGACCTCTCACCCACAAGGACAGTGTTAAATATGCACTAAACTATAACGAGATAGCATGATACAGACACAAGCCTATCAGAATCACTTTCAAAAAACAACACCACCACATGCTGATGAGGACATGGAGAGACTGACTAATTCCTGCACTGCTCCTAGGAATGTCAGGTGGTACAGGCGCTCTGGAGAGGAGCTTAGCCACTTCCTAAAAAAGCAAACACGCAACCATCACTGGATTCAGCAACTGCACTGCACGGCACTCCCCCCCGAGATAATGACTTCTGTTCACACAGAAACCTACACACAGATGTTTACAGCAGATTTATTCATGATAGAAAAAAAGAAACAACTAGATGTCCTTCAGTGTCAATGTTTAAACAAACTACTGTACATCAAGGCACAACTGAGCAATGCAAAGGCATGAACGAATGAGTTACAACAACCTGGCTGCATCTGTAGAGAACTATGGGTGTGTGTGTTAAAAATGCAAACCCACGAGGATTCTGTGCTATCTTGTTTACATTAGCATCTAGAAAAGAGAAGAGTAGCTGCCACGAGGTAAGGAGGAAGGGGTGGGGGACAGGTGGAAGGAGGCACGGCTACAAACAGGCAGCCCAGGGCTGCTTGGAGGGTGGGGATGCTCTGCACCTGGCGGCATCCCTGTCCACACCCTCTGCACGGTGACACCGCTCTACGGTTCTGTGTGGCGCCATGATCAGAGATGGGGCTGAGTTATTGTGCAGAATCACATGTGGATCTATGGTTGTCTGAAAATAGTTTAATGAAAAGGAAAGTCTGTTGTCTTCAAGGACAGTATTGGCACAAGTGGCAAATCAGAATGGACAGTGACCTGTGCTGTGGTTATGTATGCAACGTTCTGGCTGTTAGACAGTATACATGGAGTTGTTTGAGACTAAAAGATTTTGTACACATAAAATTTATTTTTAAATTTTTATTTAATGAATATAAATTTCAAAAGTACAACTCTTGGATTATAGCAGTTCCCCCCCCCCATAGCTACCCTCCCACCTGCAAACCATCCCATCTCCCACTCCCTCTCCCATCTCATTCTTCATTAAGATTCATTTTTAATTATCTTTATATACAGAAGATCAAGTTAGTATATACTAAGTAAAGATTTCAACAGTTTGCACCTACACAGACACACAAAATATAAAGTATTGTTTGAATACTAGTTTTACCGTTAATTTGCATAGTACAACACATTAAGGACAGAGATCCTACATGGGGAATAAGTGCACAGTGACTCCCGTTGTTGATCTAACAATTGACACTCTTATTTATGACATCAATAATCACCCGAGGCTCTTGTCATGAGTTGCCAAGGCTATGCAAGCCTCTTGAGTCCACAAAATCCGACCTTATTTAGACAAGGCCATAATCAAAGTGGAAGTTCTCTACTCCCTTCAGAGAAAGGTACCTCCTTCTTTGATGCCCCATTCTTTCCACTGGGATCTCACTCACAAAGATCTTTCAACTAGGTGTTTTTGTTTGTTTGTTTGTTTGTTTTTGCCACAGTGTCTTGGCTTTCCATGCCTGAAAAACTCTCATGGGCTTTTTAGCCAGATTTGAATGCCTTAAGGGCTGATTCTGAGGCCACAGTGCTGTTTAGGGCACCTGCCATTCTATGAGTCTATTGTGTATCCTGCTTCCCATGTTGGATCATTCTCTCCTTTTTAATTCTACCAGTTATTATTAGCAGATACTGGTCTTATTTATGTGATCTCTTTTACACTTAATCCTATCTTTATGATCAATTATATGAACTTAAACTGATCACTTTAACTAGTAACATGGCATTGGAACATGCCACTTTAATGGGATTTGGAATCCCATGGCACGTTTCTAGCTCTACTAGGGGTAAGTACAAGTGAGCATGTGCCAAACTGTACATCTCCTCCCTCTCTTATTCCCACTCTTATTTTTAACAGGGATCAATTTTCAGTTAAATTTAAACACCTAAAAATAATTGTGTATGCACATAAAATTTAGTTTACTTTTCAATAGTTCAGGAAAACAGCAGAACAGAATACGTATGTGCCAAATAATAAGAAAAATACTGTTTGGAGGTGATGGACATTAATTATCTTAGTTGTGATTATGTCACAGGTGTTTACCTATGTCAAATTCCATCAGACTCTAAACATGGGCAGTGAATCTATAATTATCTCAAAACAAAAAAATTATTAAAATATTACTTAGCATTGAAATCAAGAATAATCTGGGTTTATCTGTCAGCACTTTTACATTTCAGTATCACCAAGAATGCAGTACAATGATCATGCAGAATGTTTATAATTATATCATTTGTTTCCTCCCAGGGAGATATTTCGTGACTTTACAACTTTTTCTGTTCATTAAACACATAATTGCTCATATCACAGGACAAAATCAAAAGGTAAACACCTCCTCCTCATCACAGCTGTCTCATTTACTACTCCAGATGTTGTCTTTTTTTTTTTTTTTTTTTGAGAGGCAAAGTTACAAACAGAGGGAGAGACAGAGAGATAGAGAGGTCTTTCATCTGCTGGTTCACTCCCCAAATGTCCGCAACAGCCCAGGCTGATCTGAAACCAGGAGTCAGGAGCGTCTTCTGGGTCTCCCACGTAGTTGCAGGGGCCCAAGCACTTGGGCCATCTTCCACTGCTTTCCCAGGCCATAAGCAGAGAGCTGGATAGGAAGAGGAGTGCAGAAGGGATTCAAGCCGGTGCCCATGTGGGATGCTGGCGCCACAGGTAGAGGCTTAGCCCACTACACCACAGCATGGGCCCTAACTCCCACTTCTTAAATGTATTAACTGAATGTTGTTGCTTTAGTAAGTTAGTAGAACTTCAGCGAAGTTCCTTCTAGTCATATGTTTAATTAGCTTATTTTCATTGAAAATTAGTTTATAAAAAAGACCTTCTGAGTTTTAGAGTTTAAAAAAAATTATTACCTCTAGAGGAAGTTCCTTTGAATCATCATAGCCAAAAACATTTGGGCATTTGGGGAGTGAACCAACAGAGAGATCTGTCTTTGGCTCTCATTTCCTCTCTGTTGCTCTGATTTTTAAGTAAACAATAAATCTTTAAAAAAAAAAAAAAAACCAAAAAAGCAAGATGCTGTTTACCACCCAAAACAAAAGACTTTAGGAAAATCACTAAGCTGTACAGTATTTGTAAGGTAGGAAATAACTTATTGGCTATCAGAAACTGTCCATGATGGACCTCCTCTCCCTCAGCCTCCAGGTTGTCTGCCAGCTCCAGGCTAATCAGGTTCGGGAAGTGTTCCCACCATCACCAGAAACAGAAAAGCTGTTCTGTGATAAGGCACGACAGATTCAGTATCCAAGGCAAGCCTGCTTTACGTCCCCGACACACACGACAGTGCTTGGCCCATGGCAATTTTGCACCATCTAGTAAATGAAGGAATAAATGAGGTTCAAAATCTATCTACTGGGCAGGCTTTGACTCCCTAGTGCCCAGGTGCCTTACCCAAGAACCGTATCCTGGGGCACTTGCCTCAGCAAAAGCCACCTGCTAGAAGATGTCCTTGGATTCCAGACTGTGGCCCACAGATCTCCAGTGTACCTGACCTTCCCCTCTTCAGGTCTTCTCAGCCCCAGTGAGCGAGGCCATCCTGGTCTAGCTTTTCTTACACAAACAGGCCCCTACTCCAAGCAAATCTCTTTTTTTTTTTTTTTTTTTGACAGGCAGAGTGGACAGTGAGAGAGAGAGACAGAGAGAAAGGTCTTCCTTTGCCGTTGGTTCACCCTCCAATGGCCGCCGCGGATGGCGCACTGCGGCCGGCGCACCGCGCTCATCTGATGGCAGGAGCCAGGAGCCAGGTGCTTTTCCTGGTCTCCCCATGGGGTGCAGGGCCCAAGCACCTGGGCCATCCTCCACTGCACTCCCGGGCCACAGCAGAGGGCTGGCCTGGAAGAGGGGCAACCGGGACAGAATCCGGCGCCCTAACCGGGACTAGAACCCGGTGTGCCGGCGCCGCAAGGCGGAGGATCAAGCAAATCTCTTGTGTCCAGTCTGCTCTATTTGCACCTAACACTACAGCAGCCATCTACCGGAACACCCAATTTCAGAGGCCTCTGGGGTCCTGATTCCGTCTGGGAGTTCTGAACTGCTGTGTGAGTTTTAGTATGGAAGCTACGCAACTTGGGGCGATGCTGTATCTGTTGCTTTGCACTGCTAGCAGCATTCTTTCACGATGCATCCCTTGACACAACAGGGTAAGTGGTCTGCCAGAGTCACAGTGACTGTCAAAGCTTGGATTTATAGCTGGTTTTCCAGGATCTTCTGTCCAATTCATCAAATCTCATAAGTCACCTCTATGTTATCATTTAATTTTCACACACAAAAATCCACTGGATAGAGAGACTTGAAAAGAAATTAAGTTCCTTAAAATCCAAACTCCATTATCATCTGGCACCAGGGCGTGGCTCGAATGTACACATACACTTTAGTCTTGATTTATTAATTTAGTCTCCATCTATATGTCAAGCAGCATCAATCATCCTTCAGCTTCCAAGTACTACTTGGGGTACCGAGTTCACTATATCTTTGCTATGTTGGGCAATAGTAGGGACAGAAGAGTTAATGTTCTTTATATGGTTCACAGAGTCCACGGTCCCCTGACAACTGTGCAGAAGACAATGAACACATTATAAATGCGTGCACGTTCTCGAGACTTGGCCTAGAGACTTTGTCAGATTCTCAGTGAGATTCAAGACCCAAAGCAAACACTAAGAATGAACAAAACTGTGAGATAATTTCATGTTAAATATCTATTTCATTTAAACACTTCTATTTTTTTCCTAGGCAAAACACTAATATTTCCAGGTTAAGTATTTCCCCCAAAGCCACTTCCTTATCTCACCTATTTTGAATGTTTTCCTCTGTTTAATGGGCCTTTACCTTTATTTCCAACCTCTATCTCCTTTCCCAAAAATCCTATCCTGGTCTCTGCTAAAGGCCAGGCCAGATCCAAATTCCAGGATCACCCTGCTGGGATTCTTTCAAGTCAAGAACCAACTGACAAGAAACATTCCTGCTCTGACATTCCAACCGTCTTACTAAGGGGCCAGTCCACTGAGAGAGACCTTTGGAGGTGGGGGAGGGGTTGGTTTTGTGGTTTCTTAAAAACAGTTGTTTCAGCTAACATGGTTTCAAATCCTCAAGGAAAAATATGGGGTCAAGAATATGTTGCCCCTTATGGTCGCATCAGAATCCTCCTCAAGTCATCCCACATCTTTGAGGCTGAGCAAGCTCTAACGGCATCCTCCCACTGTAGACTCACGGAAGTGGAAGCTCTCAGTCACTGAGAAAATTAGAGACTCCAAACCAGTGTTTCTTGACCATTTAAAAACCCTTGTTTTAACATACTCACTTTTATCTTTTGAAACTTCCATCAACCCAGAATAGCCTGCACAACCTACTTTTCTGCAATGTTTATTATAACTCAGAGGACTAACTATTCTTTGAACTGTACAGCGCATCTTCCCCTAACCCTGAAATTCTTTCTGACTTATACCTGCCTGTCATTTCCAATTGAGAGCACAGCTCTAGACACACAAAAGATAGACTTTTGGGGCAAAATTCCTTTACGAGGGGCCGGTGCCCTGGCGTGGCTAGGTCAGTGCCTGCAGCACTAGCACCCCATATGAGCACCAGTTCATGTCCTGGTTGCTCCTCTTGGGATCCAGCTCTCTGCTGTGGCCTGGGAAAGTGGCGGAAGATGGCCCAAGTGCTAAGGCCCCTGCACATGAGGGACCACAGAGAAGCTCCTGCCTCCTGGCTTCAGATCAGCTCAGCTCCAGCCATTGCAGCCATTCGGGGAGTGAACCAGCGGAAAACTTTCTGTCTTTCCCTCTCTCCGTAACTCTGCCACTCAGATAAATAAATAATTCTTAAAACAAACAAACAAAGTGGGAGCTGGATTCTAGTCCCAGTTGCTCCTCTTTCAGTCCAGCTCTCTGCTGTAGCCTGGGATAGCAGTGGAGAATGGCCCAAGTGCTTGGGCCCCTGCACCGCATGGGAGACCAGGAGAAGCTCCTGGCTCCTGGCTTTGGATCAGCGCAGCTCTGGCCATTGCGGCCATGTGGAGAATGAACCAGTGGAGGGAAGACCTTTCTCTCTGTCTCTCTTTCTCATTGTCTGTAAAACTCTACCTGTCAAATAAATAAATAAATAATCTATAAAAAAAAACCTTGAAAAAAATGCAGGTTTCCGGATTCAGTCTCAGAATATCTGAAAAAGTGAGGTCTGACGCAGGGTTCAGGAATCACCATTTTAAAAATAAATTACTTCAAGAGGTGCGAAGAACAGACTGGATGCAAAATAATGAGGAGGACAGAAGAGTTTTCAGCCACTAAAGTGTCATAAAAAAAACAGTAAATAAACAACAGAACTGGGATAGGAGGGAGCCAGAGGCGCTGGCTCACTGAGAACTTGCACATGTGAGAAGTCCAGCCCCAGAGCCGCTGGGGAAACGCTCCATCACGTTATGAGCAGCAGTTTTCCCGAGAGCACAGGAACACAGTGCAGGAGGCTTACACGGAACATGTGCTTTTTTGGATAAATAGCTGATAAAAGGAGGTCTCAATTTTCTCTCAAAATAGTAGAGTATATTTTTAAGTTTTGACTTCCAGTAATTTGAACTTTCAGGTGTTTTTTTTTTTTTTTTTTTTGAGACAAGTAGGAGTTAATGAACCATATTCCGTTGGCTTTTTATTCAGTGATGAGTAAGAAAAAAAGTGATTTTTGTCCATTATCAACACATTAAGGGCCGTGACTACACAGAACATGAGATTTAAAGAAAACTTTCAGAGTTTATCAATGTATTATAGGTTGCATTTATTATTTTTTCTTAATCTTATTAATATCAGCACCATTTCCCTACTCCGTGTGCTTTTATGGCTCCCATTTCAGTTCCTTATTTCTGAAATTCTCGTTTTCAAAGGTTCACTCTCTCACTGCTGCTTCTCCACACCAGTTGGCTTCCACCCAACAGCACCCCAGGGGGAGCTGGTTTGTTGGCTACCTCCCTTGAAAGATTCTTTCTAAAAGGTCACTATTTTCATTTGTGCTAATTACCTGGGGTGAGACAGATGAAGGAAAACTGAACTTTGGCACTGCAAAAACATGTTTCCAAGACCCACACTCTGAAACCTAACTGAGTAATGTGTATTGTATGGTTGGAGGATCAGGAACAAAAATGTGAAGGTCAGAGAAGGAAATAAAGGAAAGTGAGAGGTTGTGAAGGCCCAGTGCAGAAGAAAAGGCACCCGAACAACAGCTACGGGCAGCTTCCACGGAACGTGCAGTGATAAAAATGCTGGAGCCAGCGCTGTGGCGTAGCAGGCAAAGCCCCGGCCTGCAGGGCTGGCATCCCATTGGGTGCCAGTTTGAGTCCTGGATGCTCCACTTCTGATCCAGCTCTCTGCTATGGCCTGGGAAAGCAGTGGAAGATGCCCCAAGTCTTTGGGCCCCTGCACTAGCATGGGAGACCTGGATATAAATAAGCTTCTGGCTCCTGGCTTTAGATGGGCACAGCTCTGGCCGATACGGCCAACTGGGGAGCAAACCAGCAGATGGAAGACCTCGCTCTCTCTCTTTCTCTCTGTCTCTGCCTCTGTAACTGTGCCTTTCAAATAAATAAATAATCTTGTAAAGAATACACTGGATTACAGGGAAGTCCTGGAGCAGGAAACAGGAGTTGACATAAAGGTTAGTCAGTATAGAAAGTGGGAGAAGTCCGTCTTGCAGGATACAAACGGTCAAGTAATCTGAGCTGTCCTTGGTCAAGGGCTTCAGTGGTAGAGGACAGGCAAGGTGTTCTACTTTCTAGCCGCAGGGGGAGGTATACCACAGAACTCAAAGCAAGAAAAAAAGATTCAGAATGCAATAAGCCCTAGGAGGCCTCTAGCGAAGTGGCTGAGAGAGCCTTTGTTAACTGAATTTGGGGTTCAGGGCTGACCTCAGGTTCCAGGCTAGAAGGCCCCCATGTACCAGCACAAAAAGGCCAGGTGAGTGGACTAGCCAGCCTAATGCAGAGATGTCATCTGGTTTAAAGGCCAGGCTGAGCTGGTGGACAGCAGCTCCTTCATTCTCCAATTCAGGGAGGAGGGAGTTAACTTGCAAGCCTTCAGCATCCGTAGCTGGGTAGCACAAGGAAGGGCGGACAGGAACTGACAATTCTAAGCAAGATGTGTGCTGTGTGTTCAAGTCAGTTCAGCAAAGACTGCTTACCTGCTGAATATCCTGCCCTGTCTACAGGGGGAGCTAGAATGGCCTGTCTACGTGATAATAGTGCAGAGCAGACACTCAGAATTAAATAACTGCTAATAAGCACCTCTGTAATTATCATGAGCACTACCATAATATCTTCTACCACATTATAGAGATTACAAATTTTGAATTTTTGAAGAAATAGCTTTAAACTGCAAAAAAGTGTTGCTACATTGTTTGTTTGTTTTTTTTTTTTTTTTTTTTTTTTGACAGGCAGAGTGGACAGTGAGAGAGACAGAGAGAAAGGTCTTCCTTTTCTGTTGGTTCACCCCACAATGGCCGCTGCGGCCAGCGCGCTGCAGCCAGCGCACCGCACTGATCCGGAGCCAGGAGCCAGGTGCTTCTCCTGGTCTCCCATGCAGGTGCAGGGCCCAAGCACTTGGACCATCCTCCACTGCACTTTTGGGCCACAGCAGAGGGCTGGACTGGAAGAGGGGCAACGGGGACAGAATCCGGTGCCCCAACCGGGACTAGAACCCAGTGTGCCAGAACCGCAGGCAGAGGATTAGCCTATTGAGCCTCGGCGCCGGCCATAGTTTGTTTCTTAAGACTGTACCCCATCAGACTAAGTGTTTATATTAAAACTAGGGCAAGGCTCTCCTCACTCATGGTCTAGTTCCTACAACAGTCCTAGTGACACTATTTCTAGCACTTTCTCAATCAGTCATGCAAATGTTAGCACCTACACAGTCTTGCACCCATGTTACCCAAATTTCTTGCATCCTGTGAAGTTGACTTCATAGCTTCTTGTTATATTTGCAGGAGAAAAGCCAATGAGACTGCAAAAACTTTGAAATGTCACAGATCAAAAAGGGAGAAATTAAGACAGCACAAAGGTGCTCCTTCCTTCAAGGTGACTAATCCATGACTGTCATCGCATCAGTTCCTACTTATTGATCGCCCATAATTTACAAAGTTGCCTTAGTAAAAGCAAACATAAAAGAACAGTATCCCTAGCCTTCTTTGGCAAAATTCTAAGAAATAATGCTGTGAGAAAGCTTCAGTAGGCTAAAGAGCAGAAGCCAGGTAGACTCAGGTATGCTAAAGCAACACCAAAAACGAAGTTTAATTTAAGGAGTTTCAGCAGATTCGTCAGAAATATAAAATATACCATAACTTCCAAAGCTTCTGAAGAGGTAATAAATGCAGTGAACTTATGAATCCTTACAAAACAATCCAATTCTGGGAAAGAGTGGATGCAGACGGACTGCATTATCAGGAGACAAAAGTGTAAGAAACAAAACAAGAAAAAAAGAAAGAAGGGTAAACAAACAAACAAGCCTGAAGACTTCAGAGAAAGAGGGGAGGACAAGGCAGGGACCAACGGTGATTCAGTCAGAATCAGTCACCGCTGCCCATGCTCCGCAGCCCTGTTTCACTGGCAGGGAACTGAGGGCTGGGAAGCTGAGTAGTTACCCGGAGTTTACAGTTAGACAGTGGCAGGCTGTCCAGGTGGTTAGCACACAGAAACCACTCCGACTTTTCACAAGAGACAAATGTGACAACCAGAACATCTGTGTCTCCCTAAGAGTCCTGCGCTGAGACTTCACTCCCAATACAACTGTCTCGGAGATGGGCCGCAAGAAAACAATTAAGGCTCAGTGAGGTCACACGGAGGAGAGGGCTGATCCAGTAAGTAAAGATCCGGTAAGTAACGCAAGGCACTTGGGTTACAGAGCACTGCCTCACCCCCACCCACAAAGAGGAGGCCTGGAGAGCCCAAAGCTGCCTACACACAGAGAAGAGGCCTCAGCACCAGCCTCCCCTGCTGGCTTCTCTACCTGAGACTTCCAAGGTCAAATTCCTGTTGAAGAGCTGCGGTGACTTGTGCCAGCAGCCCAGTAAGACCAAGAGGACCAGCAGGAAGTCTCCACGAGGCATCGGAAAGGAAGTTATGACCTATTTACTATATCAAAAACCTAATTATGCATCTTACCACCTTTCCCTTCTCCTCTTTTTCTCTGTTAGAGGGTGAGAATGGGCTCATCAGGCCTCTGTCTAGGTTTAGTTTAAGCACAAACCTAGTTAACATTCCAATAAACTTTCATTCCATACTTACAAAAGTGGCAAGCCCATCTCCAAACTTGCTCTCCCAAACACAAACAAATGCTGGGGGGGAGAGGTCTGCGCTCATGCATAAGAGAGAGCACCATTTTAAGAATCTGGACAGGAGCCAGAGCTATGGCGCAGTAGGTTAATGCCCTGGCCTGAAGCGCTGGCATCCCATATGGGTGCTGGTTCTGGTCCTGGCTGCTTCACTTCTGATCCAGCTCTCTGCTATGGCCTGGGGTAGCAGTAGAAGATGGCCCAAGTCCTTGGGCCCCTGCACCCATATGGGAGACCCGAAGAGGCTCCTGGCTCCTGGTTTCGAATTGGCACAGCTCCGGCCGTTGAGGCCATCTGGGGAGTGAACCAGCGGATGGAAGACTTCTTTCTCTGTCTCTACCTCTCTCTGTAACTCTTTCAAATAAATAAAATAAATCTTTAAAAAAAAAAAAAAAAAAAAAAGAGGGCCAGCACCGCGGCTCACTAGGCTAATCCTCTGCCTGCAGGGCTGGCACCCCAGCTTCTAGTCCAGGTTGGGGCGCCGGATTCTGTCCCGGTTGCTCCTCTTCCAGGCCAGCTCTCTGCTGTGGCCCAGGAGTACAGTGGAGGATGGCCTAAGTGCTTGGGCCCTGCACCCCATGGGAGACCAGGAAGAAGCACCTGGCTCCTGGCTTTGGATCAGCACAGCGCACCGGCTGCAATGCACCAGCCATAGCAGCCACTTGGGGGGTGAACCAACGGAAAAAGGAAGACCTCTCTCTCTCTCTCTCTCTCTCTCTCTCTCTCTCTCTCTCTCTCTCACTGTCTAACTCTCCCTGTCAAAAAATAAAAAATAAAAAAAAGAATCTGGATAAGTCTTCAAACACCCTTGTCTAGCTTGAGTCCCTCCTTAACTCCCAATAAGCTGAGCCTACAGACTTTGCATTTTACATCCTATCGGCAAAACAAAGATGAATGCTTACTAACAAGCTGCAAGAAAACTGTATTAATATGTACTGTTTGGTAAAATAGTACAAAGGAAAGAGTTTTACTGTCTAATTCCAATATAAATTTTAAAAGTTGTGATTAAAATTTATTCTGTTTCTTAAAAAAAAGGTGTGTATCTTAAGGGTTCAAGTATCTGAAAAAAAAAAATACAAATTACCTACAAGGAAAAGCAGAAATCCAACACTTCTAATTATGCACTGTGGTACTGTTCATTCCCAAAAGAACTGCCGGTAATTAGCATGAACTCAGTACCTGACTAATGAATGGGCTAAATATACAAGAAAGAATAAGATTCTAGAGTTTATAAATATAGGGGAGGAGTACACTTTCAAGTAACATTTCAATGGTCTTAAATTTGTTAATGAAATGTATCCAGAAGAAAAGACTATACCAAGGGTCCAGCACTGTGGCATAGTGGGTAAAGCCGCCATCTGCCACACCAGCATCCCAAATGGACCCAGTTCAAGTCTCAGCTGCTCCACTTCCAGTTCAGCTCCCTGCTATGGCCTGAAAAAGCAGTAGAGGATGGCCCAAGCCCCTGGGCCCTGCACACACGTGGGAGACCAAGAAGGAGCTCCTGGCTCCTGGCTCCTGGCTCCTGGCTCTGGAAGGGCACAGCTCCTGCTACTGTGGCCATGTGGGGAGTGAACCAGCGGACGGAAGACTTCTCTCTCTCTCTCCCTCCCTCCCTCCCTTCTTCTAACTCTGACCTTCAAATAAATAAATAAATCTTAAAAAAATAAAGATCTTAGAAAAGAAATTTTGAAAAAGGAAAGAAAAGGGAACATAAAGAGTACTGGTCTCCTTGTAACATTTATTAGGTAATATATGACAGGTAACACTACAGCTCATCTTACAGAGATCAAAGACCCTTAAAGCCTCAAAATAAAACCCCTTTGAATAGATGCCTACTTGGGTTCACTTCCTCTGCTTTCAAAAGGATGTTACAGCCATTATATAACCTGTCTAAAATTTACAAAATGGGTCATAATCTAAAAATGCATTTTTATTTCAGTTGTTTAGAACTCTGATCACATTTTCCTATTAAAAGACACACACACACACACACACAGAGAGAGAGAGAGAGAGAGAGAGAGAGAGAGAGAGAGAGAGAGAGAGAGAGAGAAATTCAGCTGGGGTTCCAGATCAGATCACAAGGTAGGAGGGAAAATGTTTTTGTCCTCTGAATCAGTGAGGCACCTGACCTACTATAGCTCTGAAATAAAAGTAAACAGAAACTAAGACAGTTAAAATAGCAACAAACCACAAATAATGTCCATGCATTAAACAAGCTTTCTCCCCCTCCAAATCATCTTCTATGTTAGATGGCAGCAGATAAACGGACTCACTGAGAATTTTGTGGAGATTGAAGGGAAAAAAGAGAGGTAAAGAGGTACTCTGAAGGGTTTTTAGTGACTAGCACTGGGTGGGGGGGTTGGTGATGAGGGGCAACGCTTTGCAAAGTAATTTCAATTTCGGGCTGGCGCTGTGGCGCAGCGGGTTAAAGCCCTGGTCCGAAGAGCCGGCATCCCATATGGGCGCCGGTTCTAGTCCTGGTGGCTCCTCTTCCGATCTAGCTCTCTGCTATGGCCTGGGAAAGCAGTGGAGGATGGCCCAAGTCCTTGGGCCCCTGCACCCACGTGGGAGTCCTAGAAGAAGCTCCTGGCTCCTGACTTTGGATTGGCGCAGCTCTGGCCATTGCAGCCATCTGGGGAGTGAACCCGCAGATGGAAGACCTCTCTCTCTGTCTCTACCTCTCTCTGTAACTCTGTCTTTCAAATAAATAAAATAAATCTTTTAAAAAAATAATTTCAATTTTATCTCAACAGTTAACAATATTTCCATTTCTCATTATACAAATGTAATTGTAGGCAATCAATTGTCAGGAAGGTAATCTTTTATTTCATATACACAGGAATGGGGGAAAAAGAAACAGTAAGATTTAGAATACGGGAGGAGGAAAAGGTGATGTTTAATAATAACTCGTTTAAAGGACTGGAGGGGAAAAGGAAGGGGTAACATAACGGGAATATTGTGAATTCCTAAAAGAATGCTGGAGTATAAACAACTAAGGTAAAGGCTAGAATGGCAGACCACAGATATCTGAGATTCTTCCCTTTTTAATTAATTTGAAAGGTAGAGGGGCTGGGGCTGTGGCATAGTGGGTTAAGCCACTGCCTGCAGTGCTGGCATCCCATATAGGTATGGTTCAAGTCCCAGCTGCTCCACTTCCAATCCAGCTCCCTGCTAATATGCCTGTGGGAGACCTAGAAGAAGCTCCTGTCTCTGGCCTGGGTTGTGGCCATTTGGGGAATGAACCAGTGGATCGAAGATTCTCTCTCTCTCTCTCTCTCTGCCTCTAATTGTGCCTTTCAAATAAATAAATATACTAAATCTTTTTTTTTTTTTGCCAAGAAAGAAAGGTAGAGTGATGAGGGAAGAAAAGAGAGGAGAGGGAGAAGGGAAGAGAAGAGGGGGGAGGAGAGAGAGAGAAAGAGATCTTCTACCCTTTGGTTCAGTCCTCAAATAGCTCCAACAGCCAGGGCTTGGCCAGGCTGAATGCAAGAGCCTGGAACTCCATCCAGCTCTGCTATGTGAGTGGTAGGGGTACAAGCACCAGGCCATCTTTGGCTTCCCCAGGTGCATTAGCAGGAAACCTGGATTGGAAGTGGAGTAGCCAGGACTTTATCTGTGTTCCAATACGGCATGCTGGCATCTCAAGTGGCAGCCTAACCGACTGTATTACAACCCTGGTCTCACTTCATTTCAAAGGCGGGGAGAAGACAGGCAACATGGAAACCCTGCAGCAGACAGGGCTCCGACTGTCACCGTGGAGTGTGGCTGACTCAGGACAGCTGAGACGGGCGAGACCGTAACATGGGATATGCACCACACACCACGAACTATTCTGGGAGAGCTTTCCATGGCTCAAAACAAAGCCCTTTGAATGAGAGCTGTTTTTTGTTTTTTTCTTTTTTTGGACAGTGAGAGAAAAGAGAAACAGAGAGAAAGGTTTTCCTTTTTCCATTGGTTCACCCTCCAATGGCCGCTGCGGCCGGCACGCTGCAGCCGGCGCACTGCACTGATCCAAAGGCAGGAGCCAGGTGCTTCTCTTGATCTCCCATGCAGGTGCAGGGCCCAAGCACTTGGGCCATCCTCCACTGCACTCCCGGGCCACAGCAGAGAGCTGGCCTGGAAAAGGGGCAACCGGGACAGAATCCGGCACCCCGACCGGGACTAGAACCTGGTGTGCCGGCGCCGCAGGAGGAGGATTGGCCAAGTGAGCTGCGGTGCCAGCCAGACAGTTGTTCTTACTTCATAGATGGGCATGTGGAGTTACCTGCCCCAAACCACTCAGATGGAGGACACCACAACCAGGCTGGGAGCCAGGGAATTTGCTGCCACAGCACAAACCAGCACACACACACACACACACACACGCAAGGGACAGTGGTCCCCATAAATGACAGAATGATGTCAACTACAAAGAGAGTTCAACCACTGTCAACTCGTTAATGTGGAAGTAACAAGTGGAACACTTCTGGAATTTAGCATCCATTTGACAAATATTTATTGAACACCATTCACTATTCAAAACACTGAGGAGGCCGGCGCCGTGGCTCAACAGGCTAATCCTCCGCCTTGCGGCGCCGGCACACCGGGTTCTAGTCCCGGTCGGGGCACCGATTCTGTCCCGGTTGCCCCTCTTCCAGGCCAGCCCTCTGCTGTGGCCCAGGAGTGCAGTGGAGGATGGCCCAGGTGCTTGGGCCCTGCACCCCATGGGGAGACCAGGAAAAGCACCTGGCTCCTGGCTCCTGCCATCGGACGAGCGCGGTGCGCCGGCCGCAGTGCGCCGTCTGCGGTGGCCATTGGAGGGTGAACCAACGGCAAAAGGAAGACCTTTCTCTCTGTCTCTCTCTCTCTCACTGTCCACTCTGCCTGTAAAAAAAAAAAAAAAAAAAAAAAAAAAAACACTGAGGATACAGCAGTGAATAAACCAGGAAAAATCTCTACAGGAGTTTAAAAAAGAAAAAATGTTTTAGAAAAAGTAACATTTGAGGAAAATTCTGAAGGAGAGGAGGAACTAAGACATGCATACCTGCATTACAGGCAGAAGAAGGGAGCGTGTCGGGCCAGCGCTGTGGCATAGGATGTTAAGCCTCTGCCCTTGGTGCCGGCATCCCAAATGGGTGCCGGTTTGAGTTCTGGCTGCTATTCTTCCAATCCAGCTCCCTGCTGTCAGCCTGGGAAAGCAGTGGAAGATGGTCCGAGTCCTTGGGCCCCTGCACCCACATGGTTGACCTGGAAGAAGCTCCTGGCTCCTGGCTTCAGATCAGCCCAGCTCCAGACATTTCAAGACATTTGGGGAATGAGCCGGCAGATGGAAGACCTCTTTCTCTGTAACTCTGCCTCTCAAATAAATAAATAAATCTTAAAAAAAAAAAAAAGTAAGAGAAAGAAAGGAAGGAGTGTGAAGAGCTGGAAAGATCAAAGAACAGCAAGAGGCCTGCGTGGCTGGCAGATAATGAGCAGTGGGAAGACCAGGAAGAGAGAGAAGTCCAAGAGGCAGTGAGGAACCAGCTTGAGCACAGCCGTGTGGGGGCCCAGGCCTCTACTCATAGTGAAACACATCAGTGGATTTTTAGCATGATCACATTTATATTTTAAAAGGATTAGGTCAGATGCTGTGATCAGAGTAAATTATTCAGCATCAGTGGCAGAGGCAAGGACATCAGGCAACAGACCACTACAGTGATCCAGGCAAGAGAGAATAATGACATGGGACAGACGTAGCCCAGTTAGTGAGAGGACAGGATTTGGGTATCCTGAAAGTCAGGAAAGGCCTAACGGATTTGCTAAGTAATAGGATGGGAGTGAGGGAGAAAGAAGAGCCCAGCATGACTAAGGTCTTTTTTGGCCCCAAGTAACAGAAAGGTGACATACTGGGAGAAAAGTGTGGATGGAGCATGCCTAGGAGAGGGGCAGGTGAGTGCAGACCAGGAGTTCAGCCCTGGGCATGCTGGGTGAGAGGGAACTCCCGGGCAACCTCAGGGAGGCAGGGTGAAGCTTCCGTGGGAGGCCCGGCCTGCAGGCACACACTGGGGCGACTGGCGTGCACAGTATTTAACCCCCAACACCATCAGAGACCACTGGCCCAAACTTCTGTTTTTCATTTTTTGAGCAGTTCTATTTATAAGGGTTTATATTTTAGAACTTTTTCTTTCTCAAGGTATTCTAAAAAATGAAGAAAAATACTACTTTTGAAAAATGATTTAATTTATTTTAAAGTCAGACTTACAAAGAAATAAAAGACAGACAGAGATCCTCCATCTGCTGGTTCACTCCCCAGATGGCCCCAACAGCCAGACTTGAGCCAAGCCAAAGCCAGGAGCCAGGAGTTCCTCTGGGTCTCCCATGTGGGTACAGGGGCCCAAATATTGAGCCATCTTCTGCTGCTTTTCCCAGGCCATTAGTAGAGAGCTGGATCAGAAGTGGTGCAGCTGGGATATGAACTGGCACCCACATGGGACGCCCGTGTCAAAGATGGTGGCTTTACCTGCTATGCCACAATGCTGGTCCCCAAAAATATTACCTAAACAATAATAGAGCTCATTCTTTCTTGCAATTAACATATGAGTTCCTTGGATCCTTTTATAAATCCAAGATGCATTATAAGATCTTAGGATCTTGTTTTTCCTATATCTTGAAATATTCTGATTTTGCATCAAGCTTTTCTCATTAACTATTCTCAGCCATGGAGAAAGATGAACCAAAATTACAGACCCATGGCATACGCCCACTTGGAGAAATGAGGCAATAGTGCGATAAAAACAAATCACTAACACATCACTGTTCAGTTTTGAATTGTGTGAACTATTGTGTCATCTTTAAAAAAAACATTTATTTATTTATTTATTTATTTGAAAATCAGAGTTACGCAGAGAGAAGGAGAAGCAGAGAGAGAGAGAGAGAGGTCTTCCATCTGCTGGTTCAATTCCCAATTGGCTGCTGTGGCAGGAGCTGTGCCGATCTGAAACCAGGACTTCCCATGAGGGTGCAGGGGTCCAAGAACTTGGGTCACCTTTCACTGCTTTCCCAGGCCACGGCAGAGAGCTAAGCTACTCCACTTCCAATCCAGCTCCCTGTTAAAGCGCCTTGGAAGGCAGTGGATAATGGCTCAAGTACTTGGGTCTCTGCCACTCACATGGGAAACCCTGATGTAGTAACAGGCTTTTTGGCTTCTGCCTGCTTCAGCCCCAGCTGTTGTTGAGTATTTGGGGGAGTGAACCAGTAGGTAAAGGATTCTCTCTTTCTGTCTCTGCCTTTCAAATAAATCTTTAACAAACAAAAAGTTGCCTTTTCAAGTATATATGCTTTCAAAACCAAGAAAATAGGAAATCAAAATGTGGGCAGAACAAGTGTGTCTGACAGGGAATGTCAGCGAGACGTTCAGAAGATCCCGGTCTGCTGAAGAGGCAGGAGAAGAGCACAGGGTCGGGCGCAGGGCAGGCGCTGACCTAAGAACTTCAGCTTCCGACCCAACAGAACCCCTGACACTTTCAGAACAGCTTTGGGGCTGGCTTGAGTACTGTTCAGCAAAAGCCAAGCAAACAGATTCCGCCTTCACTGGCATTATTAGAACAGGCTTGAACTCAACGTACTTTCACAAAAGGAAAAGGAAGAAAAATCAACAATATATTATGTGGATTTCAATCAGATTCAATGATTCTTTCTGCCCTAAGAAAACTAGTAATATACTCCTCAGCTCAATGTATGCTCTCAGCTATTAATAGAGTCAAAACACCCTGCTTTAAAAAAGTACCTAAAGTGACCTTGTACCTTTCAAGGCTAAAGGACAGAGCAGACAGAACACGGTCAGACCATATACTTGCAAAAGAATAGGTGGAGGACAGACCACGGCTATATCCTGCGACATGTGGGTGTAGCATAAGCTTTCCTTTGTAGGAAAGGCATCAATTACAAAAGTGTAAATTAGTAAGACAATTCCTCATCCAGCTAAGAAATGAACTTGCAGAAATAAATATAGGAAGACAACGTCCACCCTTTCAATCACAAGCACAGGTCTCAGAGAACAGGAAGAAAGGATAAAAAATGACAGAAAACATGAAGTGCTGCAAAAAGGATTAAAAAAACATGAAAAGCATTCAAAAATGATTTGTAGTCACTGTATGGGTAATAATTAGGTCATTAATTGCATTAAATGTATTTTTCATTTCTAACTTATTTTTCAGCATCCTTTATTCTTATTTCTGAAATTAGAAACAAGAGGACTTAATATAAAAAAGTAAAAGGGACTGCTAGACCCAGATGGTAAGCAGTTTTAACAGGTTTTTCCTGGTTAACTGAGAACTAAATGCACAAGAATGTATGAAATCACTAAGTAAGAGAATCAAGAAAAGAGGCCCAAGGACTTGGCCCACAGTAACAGGACTCTGAAGTTCAGGATGACAAACTCCCAAGTAGGCAGGAAGCAAACCAGCACAGCACGAGGTCTCCGAGCGAGCGCACTTCGAGGAGGGAGTGCTCAGTGATGCCATGCCCTACACACAGCTCATGGCAGATGGGGCTGAGACTTGACTACCAGATTTAGCAGCGAAGAGGTTATGGCAACCTTGGCAGTGGCACAGGGCAACAAAAACACAACTGCGTGGGTTTAGGGAGGAAGAAGAAGACAAACTATTGTGAGCAAACACAAACAATCCTACTGAGCTTTCCTTTACAAGCAAAGTTCAACAGCAGCAGGCAGAAAAGTGAGAACAAGAGTTTGATTTTTAAATAGGTGAACAAACAGCATAACTGTATGCCGATGGCACTGATGCTATCGAGAGAGAACCCGGAGGGTCCCATAGACAAGGAGGGAATTGCTGGCTCCATGTCACCGACTGGCAGAGACAGGACCTGGTGTGTGAGCACCACAGCAAGAGGGCCCTCTGCGGAAAAGCACTGCTTTGTGGGGGTGCGGGGATGGATACTGATGACAGAAGGTGAGGCAGTGTGGCGGCGGGAACGTCCCTGCCCACCGACGGTTCAGGTTCTCACGTATATTGTAACCACAGGACCAAGAGGCACCAGAAGTGGATGACTGATCAGCTGGTCTGGCATCTGGGGACAGAATGGCCCACAAGACATGGAACTAGGATACCTCTCTCACTCGCCCTTTGGTGTCTTTCTCTACAGTTCTTAGCATCACCAAATGGCATAACTTTCTCTTCAAAAAGGAGACAGGGAACAGGAGATACAAAGGAGTCACTGGTCCCCAGTGATGGCAAAAGCTAGCAGGGCAAATGCTGGAAGCTTCTAGGTTAGATCTCAAGGGCTGAGGAGATTCTCCATGACTCTGGCCTCTGATGTCCAGGCGCTTGGTTCCAACCTCTGAGTCACCCTTCCTTTTTCTTGAAAGGTGGCCTGTGCTAGCAGCTGATTAGTTTTCTCAGCTCCTTCCTGCCAGAAATTCGGGGGTATTGGACAGCCTCTTCCATTTTGAACTATTTCTCTCCTTCTTGCAGTGGGTCTCAGCATCCTGTGAGTCCCCGAAGCTATGATCCCAAACGCCTTCGAGATCGGCCCTATGGGACCAGCACTGTGCTGTAGTGAGCTAAGCCTCTGCCTGTGGTGCCAGCATCCCATCTAGGTGCCAGTTCGTGTCCTGACTGCTCCCCTTCCGATCCAGCTCTCTGCTACGGCCTAGGTCAGCAATGGAACCTTCCGATCCAGCTCTCTGCTACGGCCTAGGTCAGCAATGGAAGATGGCTCAAGTGCTTGGGTCCCTGCAACCATGTGGGAGACTCAGAAGAAGCTCCTGGCTCCTGGCTTTGCATAGGCCCACCTCCAGCCACTGCAGACATTTGGGAAGCAAACCAGCAGATGGAAGACCTTTTTTCTCAGTCTCTCCCCCTCTCTATCTGTAACTCTACCTCTCAAATAAATAAATAAATCAGTTCTCCCCCTTAGGCTCCTGCAGTGGATCATACCCCAACCTTTGATATTTCAGTCTTAACAAAGGTTGTACAGTCACACGCCTAGCTTCACCTTTAGACTATTGTTCTCCTGGCAGTGCCCTTGACCTGATCTTTGCTAGAAAGCCAGATCTTATTTTTGCCAACGTTATCCACACAGAAAGGCTGAGAATTTCCACAACCACAAAGTTCTGGTCCCTTTTTTGTTTTAATGGGCTTCCCTCGACTCACCTCTCTCCCCTACAATTCACTGTAAGCAGCAAGAAGAAACCCTGGGGTGCTTCTGGCATTTGGCTTGGAGAGTTACTTAGCCCAGTGCCCCAGTTCGTCAGACGCACGCTCTGCTCCCCATGTAACCGCAAACGAGAGTGCTGCTAACTTCCTGCCTCTACAGAACCAGGGGTCTCCTTTCCTCTGGTTTCTTTAAGTCTGCCTGGCAATACTCTCAACATCCCAAGTTTTACTACAACCTGCGTAAGGTACTCTAATCTTTCACTACCACACTCCTCAAAGCCCACTGCTCACCTTCAGTCACTCACATTCTAGATTTGTGTTACAAAGCACATAGTTATTGGTACCAATTTCTATGTAACAAATCACAAAACACAGCAGTTTAAAACAACATTTTTTAAAAAGATTTATTTATTTGAAAGGCAGTAGAGAGAGAGGGAGACAGAGAAAGGTCTCTGGACCCCTGGGAACTTACTAGAAATGCCAAGTCCCAGGCCTGGCCAGACCTAGTAAGTCCAACACTCTGGGGGCAGGGCTCAGCAAGCGGTGGATGGGAGGCGCTGTGCTGCTCAGCCCTAAAGGGTGGACGATAGCTTTGTTTTCCCAATAGGCTTTTGGAATAGTTCCATCTTGGCTCACCCTCTCATTCACCTCAACCGTCACACGCCCAAGCCTTCCAGACGGACGCCCCCACAGAGCTCTGCGTCTGCTCTCCTGATGCCACCTCTTGCCTATCTTACCCTCCCAAGCCCTGGAAGTCAAGGCCTGTCCTCCGCAGACTCCTCTATACACTCTTTCCTTTTTACTCCAGATGAAACCTGACTACCCCGGGAATGCTGCTGCTTCTGCAGCAAATGTTTCATTTTGGTTTGTTTAAACCCAACACGTGATGCAGGAGGGGGAAGCCATCCCGTGTGCCTCCTGACCATACAGTGTGGGAGCTTCTGAGTATCTTTCTTGTTTCCCAATGCAGCTTCCAAACCACTTCTAATTCTCCATCCAACCTGCAAGATCTTTTAAGACAAATTATCTTCTGCTGAGTTCCTGGTCTTAACTTTGTCTTCAACCCCATCCTTAGTCTTACGACGCTGAAGACTGCACACAGAACCAATACTCTTGGTCTTCTAGTTTTTTGCTTTTTAACGTCTTTAGCACCAACTAAATTGTCTTTTTGCCACTTCACCTCAGCCGCCTACCCATATCCTCACACTGTCATCATCTCCAAAAATTTCAAGTATTTCCAACATTCTATGATCACACCAGCAAGAATCAGCAAGTCACCAACCTCAGCAAGACCTCCAGTCCACAGGATAGTCTCACCTCTCACTACCCCACCTCCTCCTCATTTCCCTGCCAAGCCAGGTTAGATGCTGGGGCCCAACACTATACACATTCCTCTCCAAAGAAGTCTTGATTCCTCGACTCCCTCATCCCTCAGTCTAACTTATTTGGTAAAACCTCAACACCTGGTCCTATCTAACGTTCAGTTTATTCCTCTCTTGCATCTGAACAGAAGATTGCTGGGTAAGAAAAATCACATAATTGATTTAACATCTGACAAATATGAGTGTGGTTTATGGCCAAAAATCTTAGGCCCACTTCACCTCTCTAATAAATTCATTCCCTATTTTTTAGATCACTATTGTATACCTTGCCTCCCTCCTCAAATCAGCAACGCTTCTCCTCTCTCCCACTCCTGCCTGCCGCTGTGTCCACCCTACACGGCACAGGGAAAGTAGACATGATCAGAGGACTCGCTCAACTGCCTAAAGTGGCCTAACTGGCTCACAACCCAGCCACTCTGCCCTATTAAGAAAACAGAACTTCGCTGTGCAGGACACAGCACACTCTGCCCTGCGGCCAGACTCTGTTTCAGCGTTCTCCCTTTCTTCCCCTCTACTTGGACCTTGGCGCTGACATGAAACATGCCCTATCCCCATCTCCTATAAACGCCCCCTTGAACCTGCATTCCCTTCCATTACTGCCCTAATTCTTTGTTCTACTCCACACCTACACTATATTCATTGTCTCAATGTCCTCACCTACGGCTCCCACCTTAACCCATTTCAACTGACTTTTTATTCCCCTCATCCAACTGAGACACCTCTTACCAATGACCAACACTCTATTAGCCAGAGGCTTATTATTATTATAAGATAGTGGCTTATTATAAATTACCCAAACCCAGGGCTTTCTCCTTCAAATCTGTGCATCACACACTGGCCTAACTTTTCTGCTCCCTGCCAGTCCTTCTCACTGTCCCTCAGACCGCGATCAGAATGACTCAGGGCTTTGCCCTCAGCCCAATTCTCTAGCTACGTTTTCTACCAAGACCTTAAATATGCACGAGGAGCCTCTACCTGACACTTCAACTCACATCTCTCTTCTGACCTCCAGGTTCCTATCAAATGACCACTGAACTTCTCCACTTGGATGTCTAACAGACACCTCAAGTCTAAGCTACACCTGCTGTTCTCCCTATTCCTATGCCCTGCTCTGTTCTCAGGAAATGGCCCCTCCATCCTAATTCTTCGAGCTACAAATCTGATAACTCACATCCTTCTTTCATCTCAGTGCACACCCAAGCTGTCCCGTTCAGTCCTAGCACACTGTCCCCCAGAGACCAGGCTGTCACCGCTTGTTCAGACAGCAACAGCCTCCTGACTTCCCCATTACTCTTCCTAAAGAAAGTCACTATCCTCACAATCACTCTCCACTCTCAATACTTTCCAAATTTCTTTTTGAAATATTTTGTTAATTTATTTGAGAGGTAGAGTTAAGTCAGAGAGAGGCAGACAGAGAGAAAGGTCTTCCATCTGCTGATTCATTCCCCAAATGGCCACAAGAGCCAGAGCTGGACCAATTCAAAGCCAGGAGCCCGGAGCTTCTTCTGGATCTCCCACACGAGTGCAGGGACCCAAAGACTTGGGCCATCTTCTACTGCTCTCCCAGGCCATAGCAGAGAGCTGGATCAGAAGAGGAGCAGCTGGGACATGAACTGGTACCCATATGGAATGCCGGTGCTGCAGGCGAGGCTTAGCCTATTAAGCCACAGAGCTGGCTGATTTTAACCAAAACAAATTTCAACTTCAAATCCTAACCATGAAGATACCACCTGGCCTTGTCTGCTTCTCCGATAGCATCTTCCTACTTTCTCTTTGTTATCTCTGTTCCAACCACACCATCCTTCTTTTTGTCCTCTGGATGCCCAAACATTCCTATCTAAGGAGTCTGCATTTGTTTCTCTGTCTGTTTGTAACACTCCTTCACCCCCCTTATCAGCGGGGCTTTTCCACTCTCGTTAAAACATTCAGGGTCCTATTACATTGTCTTCTGATCAGCACTTATTATTCCTAAAATATTTTGTTTGCTCAGATGTTTACAGTTTTATTTCCCCAGTTGAAAAATATAGGGGCCAGTGTTATGGCTCAGTGGGTTAAGTAGCCGCTTGCCAACACTGGTGTTCTATTTCATAGTGCAGTTCAAGTCCCGGCAGCACCACTTCTGATCCAGCTTCCTGCTAATTAATGTGCCTGACAAGGTAACGGAAGACAGCTCAAGGACTTGGGTCCCCCTATCCATGTGGGAGAGTCTGGTGGAATTCCTGGTTCCTGTTGTCAGCCTAGCTCAGCACTGGCTGTTGTGGCCATTTTGGGGAATGAACCAGAAGATAAAAGATCTCTGTCTCCTCCTTTTCTCTCTGTTGCTCTGCCTTTCAAATAAATAAAATATTTTTTAAATAAAGAAAAATACGAACTTTTTTGGGGAAAGACTTATTTATTTATGTGAAAGTCAGAGTTACACACAGAGAGATGAGAGGCAGAGAGAGAGAGAGAAAGGTCTTCCATCCACTGGTTCACTCCCCAGATGGCCTCAACGGCCGGAGCTGCACCGATCTGAAGCCAGAGCTTCTGGGTCTCCCTCATGGGTACAGGCCCCCAAGGATTTGGGCCATCTCCTACTGCTTTCCTAGGCCATAGGAGATTGGCAGTGAGGCAGCCAGGACTCAAACCGGTGCCCATATGGGATGCTGGCACTGCAGTCGGCGGCCTCACCCGCTACATCACAGCGCCAGCCCCCCACAAATATGAACTATTTACAGGAAAAGATTTTGTCTTATTGCTTTTTCCTCACCTCTTACAAAATGCTTGGCAGACAGTAATCATCCAGTACACACATGGTAACTGCTTGAGTCTTATAAACAAACAGAATTTGTCTAGCCCATTAAAATTTTCTGAACTTTTAAATTCCATATAGTAAACCAATTCCATCCCAAGTATAAACATAAATTCTGCAAGAACAGAAGTCTCATTCCACTTCTAATATACAAATCTGATCACATTAGGATCTGCCTAAAATCCATCAGTGGCAGCTGGTGTTATGATGCGGAGCTGAGCTGTCACTTGGGACATCCACACCCCAGACAGGGGCACTAGTTCAAGGGCAGTCATCCTGCTCCAGAGCCGGCTCCCTGCCAATGTGCCTGGGAAGCAAAGAAGACACTCATATACCTGGGTTCTGCCACCCACGTGGGAGACTTGGCTAGAGTTCTTTGTTCCTGGCTTCAGTCTGGACCAGCCCTGGCTGTTAGAGCAATTTGGGGGTGTAAACCAATAGACAGATGATCTCTCTCCCTCTGTTACTCTGACTTTCAAATAAATGAACAAGCAAGCAAACTTTTATTTTTTTTAAGAAAACAAAACAAATTCACCAGTGGATTTTCCTCACTGAAATAAACATCTTAAATTCACTCTAGAAAATCTGCCTTCTATCGTCTGTAACTCTCACACACCATTATTCCTCTCACATCACGCATGCAGGGCACATGGAATTCCACTCCGTTTCTCACATGCACTCACCATCATGTTGCACCAATCTATCCCTTTTCAGGAAGTCAACGCTGCTCTCACCGCTTCCTCCTTCTCCCGGCTCTCCTGTGAAGACGCCTTGGAACGACATTTTGTGAGTGCCTCCACCTGCTTCACCTCCTGCTAAGTGGGAGGGTTCTCTCCTCTAAAGCCAATCCCACCTTCTCTTCTCTCCCCCACACCAGTGCTTCTATTCAGATGGATCTACTCAATCAACTTTTAAACACCAAAAGTTTCTTTTAAAAAGAAAGCTTCTTCTCCCCAACTCTAGCTCGCCAGTCCTTCAAGCTTTTTCGACAACTGTCTGTATTCACCATCTCCACCTGCATTTCCCTGCCTCTCCGTGAACTCCTCAACCAATCCCATCTGGGCTTCTGCTCTCATTATTCCACCAAAACAATCCTTGCTAAAGTCACAAACGACCTCCAGGATGCTAAATTCACAGACATTTCTCTGTTCTCTTTTGGCCACACTCTCTTCCTGGACTTCCTACAGTTCTGTTTTTCCTACTAAAGGACAAGCCCCCCAGGTCTTGCTCCCTGATTCTTAGAAGGCTCATCCGCCCGCACCAGGCATGGACTCCTCTCCCAGCTGTTTCTTGGCTAAGCCGTCATCACACCTGCCACTGCTCCAACAGCTATGCCTGTACCTCTTCCAGTCCTCCCAGCCCTAGACAGGCAGCCAGGTAAACAGCATCTCCTGTTGAGCACCTTCAAGTTAACCCAAAACACCAAAGCCGAAAATCAACCCATGACCCCTTCGCCATCCCCTCCACAATCGGGACAGCATCGTGCCAACCTTAGCCTAAGACCTCTCCTACAGTTCTGGTTCTTGGCAGCCAATGTGGTCACTGCCCTCCTGGGACTGTTCGGCAACAATCACCGAACTTCTCCCGGAACTCCCTCTCTCCATATACGGCTATGGAAAAAATCCAATTATAAACTCCACCTCACCCTACTCCCAATCCTACTAAAAATCTTTTAATGGCTTTTCACCACCAAGTACCTATTCACAGTATCTGGCATTAAATGCTATCTGAACAATTTTATATTTTGTGATAACTCAATTTACTATTAAATCTACTTCAATTACATAGACAGGCCAATTAAAATGGCAAAACTGTGACTAAAAACTGAGTACTAAAAGATTAACCCGAGGGGCTGGCGCTGTGGCGCAGAGGGTTAACACCTTGGCCTGCAGTGCCAGCATCCCATATGGGCGCCAGTTTGAGTCCCGGCTGCATCACTTCCGATCCAGCTCTCTACTATGGCCAAGGAAAGCAGTAGAGGATGGCCCAAGTCCTTGGGCCCTTGCACCCACGTGGAAAGACCCAGAGGAAACTCCTGGCTTCGGATCAGCACAGCTCCGGCCGTTGCAGCCAAGTGGGGAGTGAACCAGTGGATGGAAGACCTCTCTCTCTCTCTCTGCCTCTCCTTCTCTCTCTGTATAACTCTGACTTTTAAATAAGTAAATAAATCTTAAAAAAAAAAAAAAAGCAAAGCTATGTCCTCCAACTCAGAGTTCAGGATTTCCAAGTTTAATAACAAAGCCATCCACCACTTACTACTTCGTTTCTTGGCTCAAGGAATGAGAGGCGATGGAAACAGAATTCAGGTCTCCTAATTTTTGTTCCTCCACTCCAGCTCTGTCCCATGCTGTGCAGAGGCAGTGAAGAGGTGGGAGGTGCTGAACAAGTGAGTGAAAAGGTGAAGAATGGTGAAGTCTTGGGGCTATACACACCCAAGTTCAGACCCTGTTGGCCAGTTCTAAACCGACTGTAGCAAGTTACTGAAGTTTCTAACTCCACATCTGTAAACTGAAGATTAACAGCTAACCCGCAGGTGTGTTGAGAACTGTGCGTGGTATGTGCCTAACAGACATGTTATCATTTAATAGATGGTTCAAGATCAAAACATCAGGGGGCTGGCGTTATGGCACAGTGGGTTAAGTCTGTGACACTGGCATCCAGTGTGAATGCCAGCTTGAGTCCCAGATGCTCCACTTCCTATCTAGCTCCCTGCTATTGTGCCTGGGAAAATAACAGAAGAAAGCTCAAGTACTTGGGCCCCTGCCACCCACGCGGGAGATCTGGTGAAGCTCCTGGCTTAGGTCTGGCCCACCCTTGGCCACTGTGGCCATTTGGGGAGTGAACCAGTAGATGAAGATCACTCTTTGTAGTTTCTTCCTCTCTCTCTAATTCTGCCTTTTAAATAAATAAATAAATAAAATTTTTTGAAAAATCAGCTTCTCCCCAAACAAGGATGTTATAAAAATAGATAAAAGCCATAGTTTTAAAAAAATGGATTGAGGGCCCAGGGCTGTGGCACAGCTGGTTAAGCTGCAGCATGCGGGGTCAGCATTCCATATGGGTGCAGGTTGGAATCTCAGCTGCTCCACTTCCAATCCAGCTCCTTGCTAATGTGGCTGGGAAAGCAGCAGAAGATGGCCCAAGTTTCTGGGCCCCTGCACTTACATGGGAGACCCAGAAGAAGGTCCTGGTTCCTGTCTTCAGCATGGTCCATTAAGGCCATCTGGGGTGTAAACTGGCAGATGGAAGAAATCTCTGACTCTCTCTCTGTAACTCTGCCTTTTTTTTTTCTTTTTCAAGATTTATTTATTTATTTATTTAAAAGTCAGAGTTATACACAGAGAGAGGAGAGGCAGAGAGAGAGAGAGTCAGTCTTCCGTCCGTTGGTTCACTCCCCAATTAGCCGCAATGGCCGGAGCTGTGCCAATCCAAAGCCAGGAGCCAGGGCCTTCTTCTGGGTCTCCCACACAGGGTACAGGGGCCCAAAGCCTTGGGCCATAGTCCACTGCTTTCCTATGCCATAGCAGAGAGCTAGACTGGAAGTAGAGCAGCCTGAACTTGAACTGGCACCCATATGGGATGCCTGCCCTGCTGGCAGCAGCTTTACCCGCTACACCACAGTGCTGGCCCCTAACTCTGCCTTTCAAATAAATCAATCAATCTTAAAAAAAAAAAAAAAGACGGACTGAGTTTTTACCTCTGCCATTTACTGTCGTCTACTCCACTGGTCTCTTTCTCACGTGTATATACCACAGATGATAGTTAGCCCTTATCAGTGTCGTGAAGATGAAATAAGATAATAGGGGGCTGGTGCTATATATAGTGCAAAGGGTTAAGCCACGGCCTGCAACGCCAGCATCACATATGGATGTTGGTTCAAGTCCTGGCTGCTCCACTCCAGATCCAGCTCCCTGTTAATATGCCTGAGAAAGCAGCAAAGGATGACCCAAATCCTTGGTCCCCTATACCCATGTGGGAGACCCAGAAGAAGCTCCTGGCTTCTGGCTTTGGCCTGGTCTAGCTCCTGTCATTGTGGCCATCTGGGGAGTGAACCAGCAGATGGAAGATCTCTCTCTCTCTATCTCTCCTCTCTCTCCTTGACTCTGCCTTTCAAATAAATAAACTAATCTTAAAAAAAAAAGATACTAGATAAAAGCACATTCTTAACTGAATAGCATCATACAGAAATCATCCTCTGTGTACACAATCTCTACCACTGTATCACACATTTGCTAAAGGTACAAAACCTCTTTAATCATCTTTATATTTGCAACAGCTGGCTCTACCCATTATAAACATTCATTAAATGTTGGCTGAACTGATTTATTAAGAAGACAGAATTGAACTATTAAAAAAAAAAAAACCACAGTTGGAAATGAAATCTAGAAGTCTATCCATATAGACAGCCTGTGCCTGCCTCACTAAGATGAGCTCAGACTGGAGGGCATGCTCTGCCTTCTGGGAATTTAAGTAAGTGGTGCCTAATTTTGTTTGCTGGATATAAATTGTATAATCAACAAACAAGCAAGTTCTCTCAGCCCAGGAATCATGTCTGTCTGTGTGTCTGTCTTCTCTTCCCTTTCCATTCTAGAGGATGAAAAGGACAGAAGAATAAATGACATGATGAATGCTTAACAGTACTGCAACCCCTTCCAGAACAGACAGCAAGGTGTTCTCCATCAGGGGCAACTTCACCGAGAGCTCCCTAGTCATAAGTACTTAAAATACCAATTAAAGGGGGAATATTTCAAGTAAAAGTAGCCTGTTCATCAAAGTTCTCCCGCCATGAATTCAAAGCCCCTGTGGTGGCAAGTAGTCTGTCCATGGAACACCCAAAGCAAAACGCTGGCTTGCACTAGTTACTCACTAAGCATCTATTAAGCACATTTCACAGCTTCTCTCCATCGCTACCACAAGCAAGCATGGTAGGAATTTCTTTCCCTTTTGTGACAAATGACAAAGCCAAGGTTCAGAGACGTTAGGTAAGGTGTTCAAGGCCACACACAGCTGGAAATGGCAGAGACAGAGTTAGATCTGGTGCAGTCTCTAAAACCAGGATTCTCTGCACCATCCCTTGCTGCCCACTGATGCTACCAAATTCACCAAAAAGGAGAACCCAAGGGCAGAGGAGATGTAGCAAAGAAGCACATCGCCAGCCGAAGACAGCACTCCACCTGTTGTTCCAGCGACACAGGTGCAAGCTCGTGAGCTGCCTCCAATGACACAGGATAAACTGCATGAGCTGCAACTTTTACCCACAGTCCCACAGGTTCTATGAACGTCTGGGGGCCAGCGCTGTGGCGTAACCAGTGAAGCCGCAGCCTGCAGTGCCGGCATCCCATATGGGTGCTGGTTTGAGTCCTGGCTGTTCCACTTCTGATCCAGCTCTCTGCTATGGCCTGAGAAAGCAGTAGAAGATGGCCAAGTCCTTGGACCCCTGCACCTATGTGGGAGACCTGGAGGAAACTCCTGGCTCCTGGCTTCAGATGGGCGCAGCTCTGGTAAATGTAGCCAACTGGAGACTGAACCAGCAGATGGAAGATCTCTCTCTGCCTCTCCTCTCTCCATGTAACTCTGACTTTTAAATAAATAAATAAATCTTTAAAAAAAAAAGAAAGAAAAAAGAATGTCCGCACCATCAGGTACTGACAACACAGTTCCGTAATGTTTCCAGGATAGTGTCTTTTTATTTATCTGTTTGTTTGAAAGGCAAAGCAACAGAGAGAAAGAGCTCTTCCATCCAATGGTTCACTCCCCAAATGGCCACCTGAGCCAGGATGAAGCCAGGCGCCAGGGGCTCCTTCTGGGTCCCCCACACAGGCGCAGGGACCCAAGCACCTGGGCCAGCATGCACTGACTTACCAGGTACCTTATCAGGAAGCTCAACAGGAAACAGCAGGCAGGATTGGAACTGGGGCTCCACCAGGGGATGCTGGCATCCCAAGCGTGGCTTACGCTGTGCCACCAATGCCAGCTGCTCAGAAAGTGTCGCCCTCCCAGTACTAAACCAAGTAGGCAATGCGGGTGATACACACTGCATGGCTTTTCTCATGTTCAGACTTAAACATACTTGCATAGTTGGGCATCCTTCAGGCCTACCTACTGCACCTAAAATCGATTTCACAGAAATCAGAATCAGAAGTTCCGTCCAACTTGTCTTGCAGACATGAAGACGTGCTCAGAACAGTGAAATGATTACCCGAAGTTGCAGGGCTGGGTACTAGCTAATCCTGGACTACAGCTCTGATCTCCCATCCCTCGTATACTAAGTTTTCCCCACAGCAGCTCTCAGTGCCTCCCACTTAATGCCTGATCACAGATTTCCCTCTCTGTATCTGGGGGTTCAGCAGCTATTGCTCCTTCTGGAATCTTTGCTGAATTCAAAAACTGTGTGGAGTGGCTAGTGCTGTGACGTAGTGGGTGAAGCTGCTGCCTGCAGTGCCAGCATCCCATATCTGCGCTGGTTCGAGTCCCGGCTGCTCCACTTCCAATCCAGCTCCCTGCTTATGAACCTGAGGAAGCAGCAGATGATGGTCCAGGTGCTCGGGCCCCTGCACTCACGTGGGAGACCCGGAAGAAGCTCCTGGCTCCTGGCTTTGGATCAGCACAGCTCCGGCCGCTGCAGTTATCTGGGGAGTGACCCAGCGGATGGAAGACCTCTCTCTCTGCCTCTGTCTCTCTGTAACTCTGACTTTCAAATAAATAAATAAATCTCTTTTAAAATATAAGAATGAGGCCGGCGCCGTGGCTCAACAGGCTAATCCTCCGCCTTGCGGCGCCGGCACACCGGGTTCTAGTCCCGGTCGGGGCGCCGGATTCTGTCCCAGTTGCCCCTCTTCCAGGCCAGCCCTCTGCTGTGGCCCAGGAGTGCAGTTGAGGATGGCCCAAGTGCTTGGGCCCTGCACCCCATGGGAGACCAGGAAAAAGCACCTAGCACCTGGCTCCTGCCATCGGGTGAGCGCGGTGCGCCGGCTGCAGCGCGCTGTCCGCGGCAGCCATTGGAGGGTGAACCAACGGCAAAGGAAGACCTTTCTCTCTGTCTCTCTCTCTCTCACTGTCCACTCTGCCTGTCAAAAATAAATAAATAAATAAATAAATAAATAAAAAGATAAGAATGAGAGAGAGTTTATTGCCACTTACACAGTGGTACCCAAATTTTCAGGTGTAATGGCACAGAGGAAAACGGCAATATTGTTATGACGCAAAGTGGCAACTAAATGAAGGCACACATGGTTAAAGTAACTGTGGGAACCTCAAGCCCCACCTGGCTGCCTGAGGGCCATGGGGACAGTCATCGTGTGCAATTCCCCCATGTGTCGTCTCGGTGGAGAAGCTCTGTCTGGGGTTTACAAGTAAAGGGGATTGAGACAAATACACAAATAATGAGCCCAAGCACAGAGGAAGTAACTTGGGGGACTGTGACTGTCTGCTTTCATCAAACATAAATGGGTGAAAATGAGATTAATTCCACTTGCTTTCTTTCCCAACTCCTTTTCCAAGCAAATCAAAAGACACAACAGCCCATCTTTCTGACAGACAACGCTCATCAATCCGACCCGCACGGCTGCAGAGAGCCTAGGGACAGATGACTAGTTCACAGGGAGGTGAAAGCTGTTAACGTGCATTAGCGTGTCAGGAAATTCTTTTGAATTCTTACAAATACAGTACTACACAAACAAATCAATAGGGGGAGGAAATTACATTTCAAGGTCATATTCAAATACGAATCGAGAAACAAGAAAAGCAGTTCCTCCCAACACACACACACACACACACACACACACACTGTGACCAAGCTCCATCTGCACAAACCTAGTTTAAATTTTGCCTTCTGATATTTATAAATTTAGCCTGCTTGAGCCAAGTAGGTTCCTGCAACTCCAGACATCTGGGCCGAAGGGCAAAGGGCAAAGGGAAACTTTCAAAGGCTGGCCAGTAGCCAAGGGCATCCCATCTAGTAGGCTCCCTTAGCAACACACAACAGCTGTCTGCTCGAGAGACACCGCCATCTTTGCACGGGACTATAGATGCTCTTGTTCTCACAGCTAAAACCAAGGGTGTGTGGGGGGGGGTGCTTCTGCACTACTTTCCCCGACATTCTGCTACAAATGGTCACATCTCATCATTCATAATCTTCTCCAACCCCAGATGATTTCCCTCTATCCCACATAACAATGCCAGTCAACAGCAAATTAGAATAATGGAAAGTATGTGTTAAGTTCCTGGCGTATATAAAATGCTTTATAATATCTGTTTATTAATTACTATCTGCTGCTACAGTCTTGGCTTCTAAGGGCAAGTCACTCTTTGTGATTTAATTACTTCCCTCTACAGTTTTAATAACAAGGACTTACTTTACAAGACTACTGCAAAGGATAGTAAAACTACTAGACAACGACTTACAAAAGCTTATTCCTAATTAAGGATCATGCCACCTAATTGACTATTCCAAGATTTAAAGACACAGCTCGTAATCAAGGTCAGCACCCCCCAAACCAAACACAGTGGACCCTGCCCCACCAGGGAGACTAAGCTCTGGAAGCAGCTGGCTCACTTCACCTGCCCCGCTTGCCTTCCACAAACCGACCAAGCCCAGGGGATGCCACAGCGCTGGGAGCTCAGCCCTCGCGCAGGAGTCTAGCAAGATAAACAACATTAGAAAAAGAAGTCACAATTGCTGCAGGGTTTTAAACCCTAACACCTGTGAGCAGACGGGGACGTGGCAGTCCGTGCTCTGTGGGGAAGGCCGCTAGTGCGGGAGCAGAGCCTCGCGGCTTTCCACTCCTTATATGAGCAAGTGCAAGCCTCACCCACAGCACTGTGTACTCACCCAGAGGTACATCATGTCAGGCCCGGCTGCTCCAACTCAGCGCTCCGTTGATCCTGGGCTGCAAAAAGGCACTTCAGTGACCCGCAGGAAAGGAGGTGCCAGAATGGGGGGCAAGGGTTCAGGGTGGGGAGAGCCCCCCAAAATCACTTGAGTTTAAAAATCCTTTAAAAAAAAAAAAAAAAAAGGCTGGTCTCCTCCCCCTCCTCCCTCCTCTCCAGCTGACTGTTCTGTTGTTCTCTCTCCTCCCTCCCTCCCTCCCTGCCCTTCTCTCTCCCTCCCTCCCTCTCCCCTCTCTCTCCTCTCCCTCCCTCCCTCTCTCTCTCTCTCTCTCTCTCTCTGGGAGTTCCCGGCCCCAAGTGTCTGAACTGGAGTGTACAGCACACCCTCCAGATTTGCCTTCAGGGAATCTCTCTCATTCTACTTCTAGAAACAATCACCACTCACAAAGATTATTGCAAAAGACAGCAATGGGTGGGGTTAGTAATAAACCACCAGCACCAGTTTCTAGTGCTAGACATAAATTAGTCTAAAATGAATTCTTTCAACGCGGATGAAGCAATCAAAAGACTCTGCCTTCCAAGACCAGGGCAAGTGAACCAAGCTTCCCCTCTGCCCCATTTTGGAGCCCCTTGCAAAAGCCAAGCGCACACACAGAACCTGCTCGGAGGCCACCTCCCGTCCCGCAAGGCCAGCCTGGCCCCACTGTTCTCTGTGGCATCTCGCTGCCAGGAATTCTTACTCTTAGAAGAGTTTACAACACTGGAAAACTTAGATACACACTCAAATAGACTTTTCATCTTTTTTATTACTGCCACCCTCATTCAGATAAACACAGCCCTCATGCTGAAGGGGAGAAGGACCAGGGTTTGAGAGTCAAGTGGATCCTGAGCCCCGAGCATGATACTGGCACCTAGTGAGCATGAGGACAGGGTGGCTACCAGGCCTAAGTTTGGATTCCAGATCTGCAGTTACTATCATTACAGCCGGGGGGAGGGGACTTTTGTTTCCTCAAGCAAAACACGGACAGAATATTCCTGTTGGAGCTGTAACTGGATCAAATCATATAGCTCTGTAAACCACCACCATATTCCTCACAACTGCACTTTCTAATTTTAGTTCACTATAAACATTTATTTATTGCCTCCCATATGTCTGGCCAAGCTTCTGTCCATTGTGTCCAGCAGTGAATGCCAGTACCCATGTTCTTTCCTCACTTCTCTGACTGGTTTCTCCCCCATTCAAACCCCGAAGTCTACCTCGGCATAACGGATCTCTGCCTCCCACCTCTGTGAGGCCTGGAGTTTGTAACACAGCATTCAGCACTTCTGCTGGCTGTATGACAGGTACTCCTATACCAATCTTATCTCCTTTGCCCTGTCTTTCAGGGTGGAGAGATCTAAGATCTGGTCTTCACCTTTTTTGGCATTTCCTGTCTTCTACCTAGCATATGGTAGGTACACACAACAATCCCAAAGAATTACTATTTTCAGTAATCCTGTATTCCTTTAATTTGGGCAAAACAAAACAAAGTAATAAAACAAAAGGGAGTGCGTGTTTAGCCTGGCAGCTAAGATGCTTGTGTCCCACACCAGAATGCACGGCTCGGTTCCTGGCTCTGAACCCTGCTAATGCAGACACTGGGCGGTAGCAGTAATGCTTCAAGCAACTGGGTTCCTGTCTCCCCCATGAGAGAATGGATTGCTTTCTTAGCTCCTGGTTTGGCCTCAGTCACTGCGGGGCATTTGGGGAGTGAAACAAAAGGTAGGAGCTCTGTCTCTTCTCTCTCCCAGTTACTCTACCTCTCAATGTACACACACACACACACACACACACACACACACACACTGTCATCCAGCGGCCTAGAGTTCTGGTTTCCCCCAGACGTGTTGAAACACCTCTCTCCTGTCTATAAAATCTCCCAGTATGGTCTGTAAAGCTCACTCAAGGCACACCCCACAGAGGGACAAGGTGCACTCACTCCCCTACCTAACACCGCCCACCTAGTGCTCTGGTCTGAGTTACCTGCTCAGGCAGAGCTGCTCTTTCTCTTGATGTAGAATTAAAGCCCCTTTTCCTTTCTTCCCCACTAAATGCACGCCTTCTGCAGGAGAGCTTACAATACCTTTTCTCTCCTGGCTCAGTAAACTCCCAGCTATTTAAACTTGGAAAGGCGGGGCAGCTGTTCCTAGCCTCACCCAAACCTTTTCTTCTTATTCAGAACTTTGCTTCCTCCAAAGGCAGGATTACTTCATTTCTAGTACAAAAAAGAACTTCCAAGCCTAAAACTGAGATAGCCTGTTTTAATTTGGGTGGGGGGGGGGGGGGTGTCTTACATCCTATAAACTGCTACTTATCTTCTGTATGTCCATAATTGATTTTACTTCCCCTTCATTCTCACAGTCCATGGCCTAGATCACAAGTCACCAGCCTGCCCTACACGCCACTCTAAATAACTACACTAAAATCACACTGATTAGAGATTATATTGTAGTCTCTTCAAACTCTTTGAAGCACTTGTTATTACTTTTTTTTTTTTTTTGGGGGGACAGGCAGAGTGAACAGTGAAAGAGAGAGACAGAGAAAGGTCTTCCTTTTTCCATTGGTTCACCCTCCAGTGGCTGCCGCGGCCGGTGCACTGAGGCTGGCGCACGGCACTGATCCGAAGCCAGGAGCCAGGCGCTTCTCCTGGTCTCCCATGGGGTGCAGGGCCCAAGCACTTGGGCCATCCTCCACTGCACTCCTGGGCCACAGCAGAGAGCTGGCCTGGAAGAGGGGCAACCGGGACAGAATCCGGCGCCCTGACCGGGACTAGAACCTGCGGTGCCGGCACTGCAGGTGGAGGATTAGCCAAGTGAGCTGCAGCGCCAGCCTGTTATTACTTTTAACCTTCATTCTTAACCAAGTATCAACTAAACAAACACAAAACAACCCACATATTTACACTATCACTTCATGGTACTACCTTTTAATCAAGTTATAGGATGGGATAAGCAGAAATATGTATGTGCAGCAGAGCTGAGAAAAAAACCTTCAAAATGAAGTGAACACAACTGAAACACATCACAGAAACTTGGGAAGCTACCCGTGAAACCACGGTAAACCTCTCTGCAACCGCGGGGAGATGGGGGGCCCCTCCTGTAAGTTCCCACTGTGGATGTAACTCTGCCTGTTAATTTTTAAAATTTGGCGAACAGTCTGATCAAAAAGAAAATTCTTCTCTGTGTTTCCTGCGCGCATGCACACACACACACACACACACACACACAGGCATGCAGTGAATCTTTAATCATGCTCCTGCATGCCCGTATTCCCTTACCTTTAAAAAAAAAAGTAGGAGGAAACAATTTTTCATTCCAATCATCAAAGTCAAGCAAGGACGCCTATGCCTTACAGCTATGTGAGATTCCCATTAAGAGACACAAAGGGTCCTAATGCACCTTCTGGGGGCAGTCTGAGGAGGACCCCTGCCTCAGTGGAGATTAAGATGCACACAGGCCTCTTTCTATCGGCAGAACTGGTATCGCCCTGTGTGCCTGTCCTGAGCAGCCCAGCCTCAGTTCAGAAGGGAGTGACAGAGCACGGGAGAAGGAAACTTAGGGCCCACAGAAGAAGTCTCCGGCAGGCTTGCGCCTAGGAAAGAAAACTCAACCTAGGGTGCAACCTGGGTGCTTGCCGATAATTCTAATCTTCCAATGGCATACTGAATTCTTGTTTCTGCAAGTGCTAGAGTCTGCAGCATGGAAAGTTGAAAGAGTCTGGAGCCACATTTTATACTCTCCATCTCAAAGTCTAGGCATTCAGGAGACCATGTGTTTGGTTTTTTTTTTTTTTTTTGGACAGGCAGAGTGGACAGTGAGAGAGACAGAGAGAAAGGTCTTCCTTTGCCGTTGGTTCACCCTCCAATGGCTGCCGCGGATGGCACGCTGCGGCCGGCGCACCGCGCTCATCTGATGGCAGGAGCCAGGTGCTAGGTGCTTTTTCCTGGTCTCCCATGGGGTGCAGGGCCCAAGCACTTGGGCCATCCTCCACTGCACTCCTGGGCCACAGCAGAGGGCTGGCCTGGAAGAGGGGCAACCGGGACAGAATCCGGCGCCCCGACCGGGACTAGAACCCGGTGTGCCGGCGCCGCAAGGCGGAGGATTAGCCTGTTGAGCCACGGCGCCGGCCGAGACCATGTGTTTTATGTGTGTCTGTCTGAGGTTGTAAAAGACTGGTAGGAAGCGTGCACATGTGGTGAGCCAGCACAACTTCTCAAAAAACGGACCTGAGAAATCAGGCACTGAGAATTCCCCCAAGGAACCTGGAGGCGACCTTCTGCACGTAACTTGCACTCCATTCCCCTCAGGACTGGCGGAGCCCACCCAGACTCACCACAGTACACCGTACTAGGGAATGGGACTCAGAGCCCAGCTGAATTTGACTTTAGAAACCAAAAAACAAACAAGCAAACAAAAAAATCCTGAAAGAATGGGCTCTCTCTTTTTTTCAAAGATTTATTTTATTTATTTGAATAACAGAGAAAGGTAGAGACAGAGAGAGGTCTTCCATCCGCTGGTTCACTCCCCAGATGGCCGCAACAGCCTGAGCTGAGCCAATCCAAAACCAGGAGCCAGGAGCTTCTTCCGGGTCTCCCACACGCATGCAGGGGCCCAAGGACTCAGGCCAACTTCTGCTGCCTTCCCAGGCCATAGCAGAGAGCCGGATAGGAAGAGGAGCAGCCAGGACTCGAACCGGTGCCCATATGGGATGCCGGCGCTTCAGGCCAGGTTTTAACCTGCTGCACCACAGCACCGGCCCTGAATGGGCTCTTTTTGCCTCACTTCCTCTCAGCAGAATTCTGTTACTCAAAATACATCCCATGGGCCAATATGGGCAGCAGGGCACTGGCCTCATGGCAGACAGGAGTAAAGACACGGTGGCCACACTCCAGGGAGGGGATCAAACCACACTGGGAGTCAGGTCAGTGGGCATCCCACTCGGCTTGCTCATGCCAGCGCAACACCGCCGGCAGCCCCGAGTTCACGTGACGCTCTCAGGCTGGCAGGTGTGCTCCCCACAGCAGTTTCAGCAGACCCCTAGAAGGCCGCCTTCCACCTCCTCCACACATCAAAGGGAACTGAAGCCTGTCGTGGTTAGATGATATGCTCATGGTCCCGTGGCTGGTAAGAAAAGGAGCCAAAAGTTGAACACGAGTATTTACTCATCCTTCAGATCAAATCAAGACCGGCACAAATCACTGGAAGTTTTATGCTGGCTGTAAACCTGTACTCTACCTTTGCCCATTTTTAAGACTTAAAACAACAAATGAAGAGATTAGGTATGGGATTTAGTATACACCCTGTACATGAGTTCCTAAAGTTAGTCCTGGCACCCTCCCGTGAGCTATGGCTACCTTCTATGTTGTCTAAAATAAGCTCTAGACCTAAATGTAAAGAAAAGGGTACATCTCAAATCTGATCTCTTAGAAAAAGGCACAAAGGTGCTTTCAGAGCTCGTCCCTCAATTTTTAGGGGACCCAGAACTACCATCCCTAAAATAGGATACTACGCTATCTTGAGAGCCCTGTTTCTCCTCCTCATTAAAGTTTCATTTCTATTCTCTGCCAACCTCCTCTACTTTCCACCTTGCTCCAGTAACTCTTCCACTACAATTTTTGACTTAGTTAAATCCTCTGTCCCAAACATTTTTGTCATTAGCTAACCCACTCCAGTTGTGTCTTCCATTCTCTCCTTTTTCCAACTTGGATCCCATGGTCCAAAATTATAATGCTGCCCTTGCAAACCATATGTGCTCTCCATCACTGTCAAGTGGCAAAACTCCAATCCCGATTAAATACATTCACCTGCCTTCCTCACAGCTGTGCCCTGTCAGCTGAACATTGCTGGAGAAACATCACAGAGCCAAGGGGATGGACTTCATGCTCACACACCTCAAATGGGCGCTGGAGAACGCCAGCCATCCCATCAAGGTTGCCCTGTAATGACTACTCAAACCTCCCTCGTTCTCTTCCTACGACCACTCATCCTGGTGCCCTCTTCAAATGTGTCATTTGACTCCTGTCCATGTAAACCCTTTCCACTACCGTGGAAGTCAACCTGGCAATGTCTACTGAACGCTAAAATGAGCATCATCACACTCAGCATTTTCACCTCTTAACAGCCTGGCTCAGGGAAGCCCAAGTGCAGAGGGAAGTTCACCACTGCATCTGCAGGAGCCCCGCCTCCAAAATTAAAACCTAAATGGCCAGAAACAGGTAAATGGACTAAATGAAGCATGGTTTTAAGACATTCTCTCTTGTTTGTTTTGGCAGCATGCACAGTAAAAATCTAACAATTCAGAGATTATTAGCATGGCCCCTGAGCAAGGAGGCTATGCAGATCCACGAAGCCTCCGTCCAGTCCTGGGACAGGAAAAGTTCCCTTCCAGCCCCTTACTTCCCTCCAGCTACTGCCACCTGCCTGCTCCCCACTTCAGAGACTTCTCAACAGCTGCCTAGGCCCAGCTCCATCTCTTAACCTCCCAATTCTTCCATCTACTTAAAATAAAGGTTAGCCTAGAGCAAGTCTGTCCCCTCCCTCACAGGCCTTTAACCCCTTATTCCCCTCCTTGAAATCCCCCCACTCCATCGTCATCCTTCATAAGGCTGGTTCCTCCAGTCTTTCAGCTCTCATCCTAAATAGTCACTCTCTCAAATGACACTCTTCAGACTACTCTAACTACTTGAAGTTATAAAGAAAGTGCTCATAATCCCATAGTCTCTGTTACTCTGCCCTGTTTACTTTCTTCCTAACAGTGATCCAAATCTCTATTTATGCATTTGTTTTCCTGTTTGTCATAGATTCCTCCATTAGAAAGCAATATTTTGTGTATATGAGTTACAACGGAGATCTTCTACTATGGAACACTTTATCCTTTGACTTTGGTTAGGGAAGGTCAGAGTTATTTGTAGGAGTTTCTGGCACTCCAGCAGCTGTCTAACCAAGTCCTATAAATAAAGTTAGAGTGCTAATTTCACCCTAGTTACCAAAAGGACTCAAAGCCTTGCCAGAACTACAAGCCATAAATACATGCTGGCGTCAATGGCTTTTCAATGTTACAGTTTGAACCAATAGTAACATGAAAAGGTAGTTTGAATTTGGTCATTCACTTTAAGCTAATTTGATCAACCTTCCAAACTGCCTCCTTTGCAATACTATGAAGTTATTCTGCTTGGCACAATAAAATAATAGCATCCCAATTCAAGCGCCACTTCAATCAAGCTTGCTGAACATAAGTTAATTAACTGAAGTCTAGAACCATGTCATCCACCACACAGCCACTAATCATGTTTGACTATTTGAATTTAATTTAATTAAAATTTCAGAGGATGGGCGTTTGGTGGTATAGTTAAGTCACTGCTTGGGAAGCCTGCATCCCACATAGGAATGCCTGGAAATTTGACTCCTGTCTTCAGCGCCAGCTTCCCACCAACGCAGGTCCTAGGAGGCGGCAGTGAGGGCTCAAGTCTCCTGCCACCCACATGCAGTTCCTGGCTTTGGCCTGGCCACTTCTGGCCATGGCAGGCATTTGGGAAGTAAACCTGCACACAGGGGGGCTAACACTGGCTCACTCTCTGTGCCTTTCAAATAAATAAATGCTAAACAACAACCAAAATTACAATTTCAGTTCCTTAGTTATATTAGCCAAATGTCAAATGCTCAAGAGCCACATGTACATAGCAGCTAAAACAGAGGACAAGGCAGAAAACATTTCCATCATAAAAAGTTCCACTGACGAGACTGTTCTGGAACACGGCAATAGCCTCTTGGTGTCCAGAATTTCAAGATGCATTCACACTTCTATCACAGGATGGCTCTGCCAGGCCTTCTCTCTGAACCCAGCTGTTTTTATTTTGGCAATATTTGTTCCCTAGCTGGCTAATTGCCCACCAAAAATTTTTAAAAGCAAATTAGCAAAGGAAACTCAGAAGCAGTAGCGAGTAAGTGCAGAGGAAAGAGGAACACCTGTTAGAGGCAGCCACGCCAGGAATGAGAGAGAACAGAAAAAATCTAATAAGCAGGTAAAATATAAGGAAAACGAGACAAGAAAATGAAGCCATTTAGTAAAACAAACCCAACAAAAACTGAAATGTGTTTTACTCTACTGAACAATAATGGCTATTGGCGACAGTGTTAAAACCATTAAGCAGGGTTTGGCACTGTAGTGGATTAAGCTGCTGCCTATGATGCCAGAATCCAGAGGGGTGCAAGTTCGAGTCCCATCTGTTCCACTTCCAATCCAGCTTCCTGCTAATGTGCCTGAGAGAGCAGCAGAAAATGGCTCAAATTGCCTGGGTCCCTGCCACCCAACTGGAAGACTGGATGAAGTTCCTGGCTTTGGCCTGGCCCACCCCTGGCCATTGGAGCCATCTGGAGAGAGAATCAGGTTTTGGGAAGACCTGTGTAACTCTGCCTTTCAAATAAATAAAATAAAAATGTTTTAAAATATTAAGCAAAGTGCCCACTATTTTACTGTTAACTAGAAATAAACTATATAGATATAACATATTTTAGAAGACAGCCACCCAGGTCGATCTCTCGATAAGCAGACAGCACGAAGGTCCCTGACCCTGGAGAACCACATCCACCCTGGGCTGCCCACTTTGCAATTCCTTTCTTTTTCTTTTTTTCTGTGAAAGACAAATAAAATAAGACTTCTCTGTTTAAGCCTCTTTGTCTCTTTGTGGGGAGCTTTTTGTTTGTTTTTAAGATTTTATTTATTTATTTATTTTGAGAGAGAGAATTACAGACAGAGAGGGAGAGACAGAGAGAGGTCTTCCATCAGCTGGTTCACTCCCCAGATGGCTGCAATGGCCGGAGCTGAGCAGATCGGAAGCCAGGAGCCAAGAGCTTTATCCAGGTCTCCCACACAGGTGCAAGGGCCCACGCACTTGGGCCATCCTCCAATACTTTCCCAGGCCATAACTGCTGGATCGGAAGAGGAGCAGCTGGGACAGGAACTGGTGCCCACACTGGATGCCAGCATCATAGGAAGCAGCTTTGCTCACTATGCCACAATGCCGGTGTTAGTAAAACGGCGCAGTCTTACCTATGGCATGATCTACACCCCCGACACCATCCTAGGCTCTAGCCCCCCCTACCATGGCTGGAAGCCAAGTGACCCCATGGCTCAATCACAGGTGTCAGCTCCACCCCCTTCCTAAGGGGATTCACTGCTCCTACTTCCCTGCCCACACCCCCAAAGGTTTAAGAGGACCTGTTTCTGAACACATGGCTCTTTCTCTCTGTCTCCCGATTTTTCTCTCTCGCTCTCTTGATCTCTCACACTATTCTTCTCCCTCTTTTTCCTTCTTCGTCCCTTCCCTCCAGCCTGTCGGGTTTGCTCCCAATAAACCATTTCCCTTACTCTGGTGTTTCGTGTGTTTTGTGGTGGCTTTACAGCCAGCCCTATCAAAAATGTTTAGGGGGGGCCAGCGCCCTGGTGCAGTAGGTTAATCCTCCACCTGCGGTGCCGGCATCCCATACGGGCACTGATTCTAGTCCCAGCTGCTCCACTTCCAGCCCAGCTCTCTGCTATGGCCTGGGAAAGCAGAAGATGGCCCAAGTCCTTGGGCCCCTGAACCCACATGGGGGACCAGGAGGAAGCGCCTGGCTCCTGGTTTTGGATCGGCACAGCTCCAGCCATTGCAGCCATTTAGGGGGGTGAACCAACGGAAGGAAGACCTTTCTGTCTCTCCCTCTCACAATCTGTTACTCTACCTCTCAAATAAAATAAATAAAATCTTTAAAAAAAAAATGTTTAGGGGCCGTCGTATAGTGTAGTAGGCTAGGCTTCGCCGGCATTCCATGTAGATGCTGGTTTGAGTCCCGACTGCTCCACTTCCAATCCAGCTCCCTGCTAATGACCTGGGAAAGTGGCAGAACGTCATCCCAGTGTTTGGGCCAGCTCTGTCTGTACCTCTGCCTCTCAAGTAAATAAATAAATCTTTAGAAAAATGCTTTAAATGTTTAAAAATAATTTATTCATTCAATAAAAAAATACTAAACACACAAACATATATAGTCTACTTAGTAAGCAACAACAAATCACTAAAAAATAGAGTGCTGTCTGAAAAATACAGGTAACACGTGAGTTCCTCTGCTGCAGGAAGATGATCTTTAACCTGTGCATTCAGGCACAGGCAGTACAAGTCATCTATTTTGATTGGCGGTAATCATTTTATAAATGTTTAAGTTCAACAATGACATGGTTTTTTGCTCTTGAAAGAAAATGACTTAATCACTTTAATTTTTGCACTTAAAAATGATTTAATGCATCCAAAATGTATTTTAAATTTTTAAAGAAGCAAATGAATTCACTTCATAGGGACCATCAACTCATCTTTACCACTTCTGGTAACTACTGCAATCCATTCACACACTGTACAAGAGTCACAGCAGTGTTGTGTGGTTCAATTCATGGTCAAATAACTAAGAATGATGCTAAACAATTTTACTATTTGCCCAATCTCAGATTTTCAAACCCTTTTGATAGGAAACTAAAATTAACCTGTGCTTTTTACAAATTCCACATATACTCCCAGGAGGAAAGGCAGCTGCTCTCCAGGGTGTGAGAGATGGGCTGACAAGTGGACAGGGCCAAGAACTTGCAGCGATTCAAAGGGCTGCACGGGGATAAGGGGTGTGAGTGACTGACTCCGACAGCTGGAGGGCTTCGCTTCCCAGAGGGGAACTGGTGGAAGGGCTGCAGGCCGGTTCCTGTGGGAGCTCCCGGAGATCCGGAGATCCTCCCGAGGACACTTCCCTGATGGAAGGCCGATGCAGGGGTCTTGCGTGCGTGAAAAGGAAGCCAAGCGACTTCTGGCCTACCAGGGAAAACTGAAGTCACACTATTTTCTGAGAAGATAACCTAATCCACACGAGACTGGATCAAACCATTCTACCCCAGACCTAAACCTAACCAAAGGAGTCAGCATCAAAGCTTTCCTATACTAAATTTATTTTCAGGTTCTGACTATACTTTTAGTAACATAAATGAGTTCAGTGGGATCTACTTTAATTATTTCTGAAACACGGTTTATTTTTAGTAAACACAACAGTCCCCTACATGGGAAGTTACAACCAGCCAAAAATGTCCTGTGAGGAGATAAAATCCTATTTATAGGCTATCAGTTGCTCCTTGCTCGGGCTGTAACATAGTTTCCACTCTCAGTCTGATATGCCCTCCCTGACTTCTCTGCTCTCTAATGCTCCTTTCATGCTGAAGTCTCCCACTTTCCCTTTATCCCCGCAAGCTACTCCTTGGTGGGGGAAGGGCCGAAGAGTCCTCCTGCCCTAGGCCTTCTTCCACAGGAGTTTTAGGTAAACTTCCGGAATTTACAATGGGAGGATCTCCGTTCAGTGGGCGTTCTGGGAAGGAATTCTGTGAACTGTCACAACACCGAGAATCCTGCCACCCAGGAAACCACGCAGCTGGCACGGGGGCCCCAGGCGGAGCACATCTGTGTCCTGAACCCGTGCCTGGCTTATGTGACAGTTTCCCTCTTAAAAACCCAACAAGAATAAACATCAAGGTATTTTAATGTACAGGACAGGATAGTCTGTAATCAAGAGAAATCTAGTCAAAGAGCCCAAAATAACAATGCTAGAGATTTTAAATTTCCTTAAACATGTGGTCTCAGGTATTCCATCATTATTACTATACTTTACCTGGCATCTTTAAATTCGCCACTTAAGATGCTAATTGGCTGAATCTTCCTCCCCTAGCCTCTGGCTATGACTCCATCAGCAATTCTAGAAGGCCAAACCAGCACACCATCTCACTGTTTCCTACCACCATCAGTGGCATGAGCCACATGTCACCTTACCACCACCCAGCTGTGCCCCACTCCATATCCTGGATGAAATTTTAAATGAACCTTGATTTTACTGCTCCACCACATCCTAACTCTTTTCACCTCTAAACCCCAGAAACATTTGCCTCTGGCTCACTTGGTTTTGTTTTTTACATACTGTCTTTTGTTGTTAATTCCTTGTTTGAAGGTTTTACAACCTGAATGAACTGCAATTTCTACTCAACTAAGAATGCCCAGAGGGCAAGGATAAGGATCCGGTCCTGCTCAGTCTCCCCAGTGTCAAGTAAAGCAGCTGGCATATTCACCGGCACACGGTAAATAAACATGGCTGAGATGTCTGTTGAGCTGAACTGGATGGCAGAAACATTATGTAAGTGTACTGCTTGCAGGACTCATGGCACACAGCTAGGAAAGCCCAGCACGACAGGCAGTTCCTGAGACAGCAAGGGAGAAGGACAATAGTGCCCGCCTTCCACTGGCGGCAGGTACTCAGGGAGGTGATGAAGGACCGGACAAGCGATGACACCGCTTTACTCCAGGGACTGCTTCCTCCCCTGTAAGGCCCAGCTCCCCCTCTCATCCTCCACAGCACCTGATGATGACTCACTCAGATAGTGTTTTTACTTACAACACAAACAGATGAATCTTAAACTCAGTAAAAATAACCCAACGTGAACATCAATAAATGTTACTTGATTATACAAGTGAGAAAACACCTTTAAATTTTCTTCTTCAATTATTGTGAAGTCTATAAAAATTGTTATTTCCTGGTTTTGGTTTGTTTGTTATTTCCCTTTCGAAAAGAAGACAGAGATTTTCTGGGATGACCAGAGCTGAGGTGCGGGCACGCATGATCACATGACCTCTCCAGTGTAAGTGTCTGGCCTGCTGGTTAAGACGGTGGTGAGCGCCTGGGTCTGGTTCCCAGCTCTGCTCCTGACTCCAGCTTCCTGCTAATGCAGACCGTGGGAAGCGGTGGTGGCGGCTCAGGCAGCTGGGTCCTGGCTGGACTTGCCTATGCCAAGCTTCAGACTGACTTAGCTCCAGCTGTTGCAGGCTTTTGGGAACTAGAGGAGGGGAGTAAGCTCTCTGCCTATCTCTCAAATAAATACTTTTAATGAACTCTCAAAATCATTTTCCAGAGACAGGTAGGCCCTGAAGAAAGAACTAAAGTTCAGAAGTAAAACAGTCTGGAATCAAACTGCCATACGATTTTAGCTGTGAATCTGAGCAAGTATGTTGACCTCTCTTAACCTCTTTTTGTGACCTATAAATCATAGTCATTAAGAAAATTAGCAAATAGTATACATAAAATCAGCAATAGTACACATAGTACCCCCAACGTCTGGCTCTGACCCTAGCTTCCTACTAATGTGATGTGCTGGTCCCTGAGGAGGCAGCTGTGATGGCTCGAGTGACCGGTTCCCGCCTTCCACAGAAAGACCTGGACTGAGCTCCCTGCTCAAGCCCTGACGAGAGCCATGACAGGCATTTGGGGAGTGAATCAACAGATGTGCTCATGCACTTGTGGGCTCCTTCTAATAAAAATTGATTAAAAATAAAAAAATCTGAAGGAAGAGAAACACAAAGCATTCAACTGGACAAGGTATACTTATTAAATCAGATGCCTAGGATACATTTTCAAAGATTTATTTTACTTATTTAAAAGGCAAAGTAGGGGCCAGTGTTGTGGCTTAACATGTTAAACTACCACCTGCAACACCACCAGTATCCCATATGACTACCAGTTGGAGTCCCGGCTGCTCCACTTATGATCCAGCTCCCTGCTAATGTACCTGGGAAAGCAGTGGAACATGGCTTAAGTCCTTGGGCCCCTGCACCCACGTGGGAGACTTGTATGAAGCTCCTGGATTCTGGCTTTGGCCTGGCCCAGCCCCAGCTGTTGGCGGCCATTTGGGGAGTGAACCAGTGGATGGAAGACCTCTCTCTCTCTCTAACTTGCCTTGCAAATAAATAAAATAAATATTAAAAAAGAAAAAGAAAGGCAAAGCAAAACAGAGGGAGAGACACAGAGACAGAGATCTTCTACCCACTCGTTCACTCTCCAAATGGCTGCAACACCCAGTGCTGGGCCAGGCTGGAGCTAGGAGCCAGGAGCTCCATCCAGGTCTTCCACATGGGTGGCAGGAGCCAAAGTACTTGAGCCATCTTCTGCTGTCTTGCTAGGCTTGTTAGCAGGGAGCTAGATCCTAAGCGAAGCAGCCAGGACCTGAACCCTTGCTCCAATATGGGATTAACCCACTGCATCATATCGGCTCCTTGAGAGGATAATTTATAAGTAAAAAAAAACAAAACAAAACAAAAAAACAAAGCTCTTTAAATGAGAAAAAATATGCATCTCAATGATAGGGATTCCAGGCAGCAATAAACCCAATATTGCTCTATCTCTATCAAAGAAAAGCTATGGGTAATGGAGATTTTTTTTTAGATCTCTTTTGAGATTTCACTCCTGCTTTAAACTAGAGACACTTACCTGACTATCATAAACACAAGACACCTGCACCAGCAGCAGGAAATGGGGGGGGGGGGCTGGCTCCGAAAGGTGAGGACTCCTCCATGGAGGAGGGAGGAAACTGATGGCTCCCCCACCTCCTGGGGCTGCTTTCAGGTGACAGAAGCCGGCTCAGCGGTTCCCCTGCTCTAGTCACAGGGCTGTGGAAGAGACAGTGATGGATGGTCTTTCTACAGCGCGGGACTGAGAGCTACTGAGGAGTTAAAGTGTTCAGAATTTCAGAGTGAAAATGCTGGCAGGACTTCCAGGGCTTTTCTCGCCAGCCCAGTGGAATGGAAGAAAGTCTGGGCAGTAGAGCCAGATGGGCCTTCCCAGCTAAGTGACCTTGGGCAAGGTGGACAGCCTCTCCTGCCCTCGCTCTTCTCATCTATAAAATGAGGTGAGCAGCATGTGCCCTGCAGAGTTATGAGGACTCAGTAATCTAACAAACGAAAAGCAAACTGCCCCTGCACAGGCACTCAGTACCCGTCAAATGTTTCTCCCAGGACCACAGGCGAGAGCTGTGTAGACACACTGATGTAGACCCAGGTCTATCCACAGCATGAATGCACACTCGCTCCCCGACAGCTGCCTCTCATTTGCAGGGAGGGGATCCCGTAACTTTTCCAAGGTTACATTGTTGATTATTGGCAGAATTAGGGCTAAGAACCAGTTCCCTCAAGCTCAGTGCATTTCACCGCCTCTTCACAAACACTCCCAACAAGAAAACAAGCTAACTGCCCTGTCAGCCGTTCCCTGTGATTCAGACACCTAAGAGTTAAACACTCAGCCCCAGCTAGGGCGCCAGAGAGCTGCGGTCAGCCGTCCTCCTCCCTCCCGGACTTCTTGTGGGAGGAGGCCAGAGAGGCACCGAAATCCACTCCTCTGTGTGATTGGTTGGTTCCCAAAGGGGTGGGAAGAGGAAAAGGGAGAAGGAATGTCACCGGATCCCCACGGTAAACAGCAGCAGGAGCATCTGCTCAGGTTTTTGACTAAATCTGTGAAATGTTTCTGCACACTTGACCACCTAACTTGGACGACTCCTGACTTTCATCAAAGGAGAGCCCTTGCTCTTCAATGACCAGAGACTCAGCCCCGCGACCCAGATGCACAGATGCAATAGGGCATTCTAGCATTTCTCTAGCAAAACCAGCACCTGAAGCGCCAGCGCCAGACTTGCTGCACACAGAGGGGCCAGTCGGCCACCTCTGCCCCACCTTTCTACAACAGGGAGCCCCACACAGTCACATGCCCTCCTCCATTCCTCCTTCCCCGCCAGGAGGCACCATCTCTTTTTTTGAAAGGGGCTATCTCCCAGCAAGACCTCTCAGGTAATTATGTTAGTGCCCGGATGCAGGACCTGGGGTAGAAACACGAAAGATCTTGCCAAGTGCAGGGGGAGGGCTGCCGAGTCACTAATCCAGCCTGGGGCCCCTAACTGAATTAGCTGAGGCAATGCCCTTCAGTGCTGGCGAGTTTCTCCTGCCCCAGGGGAGAGTGCAGGAAGGGCTAGTCTATTCTAATCTGGTTACCGCCAACAACTCTCTTCTCAGAAATGGCTCTCTCCCCTTTCAAAGCCACACACCAAACATGTCCCTTCCACTGGAGGGCAGGCGGCCACCCTGCCCCCAGCACAGAGCAGGGGCTCCACAGGAGCTGCCAGAAACAGCAGCGTTCTCTTTGTTCTCAGCCACAACTGAGCTCCAGAGTCAGAGTGAGGAGTCCTGGGAAACTGAAGAGCACACCTCCTGCTGACCTCGGGCCCAAGTCCGTGCAGAACCACCTGAGCTCACCCTGGCTTGGCCCAGAAACCAGCAGGAAGCCTCCCCCTCGCCAGGCCCACCTTGCAGCTGCTGGACACACCCCTCTTTTGGCAGCTGAGGGACCTGAGCCAGACTGAGCCAAGGTCCCCAAGGCTGGGCCAGAAGGGAGGCGGCAGGGAGGAGGGCGGCACAGGAGCTCCCCACTCTACACTCCCGATCCAAACGCAGTCCAAACGACACCCCGATGCCCTCTGCTACACGCATCTCGTTCCTAAACCCCAGGAGCAGACATGACTCAGCTCTTTCACGGGAAACGACAGCAAATTCACCATGCAAGCAGGTTCCATAAAGGTATGCAAAGCTGGGGCTAAGGTGCAGGGCAGGTGTGGGGTTAATAACCATTCCACCACGTTCTGACTGTGTGACTTAAACCTCTAAGCACGCACCTTCATCTGTAAAACATGGCTTCCCCCATCCACCTTGCAGGGAGAGCGGTTGTGAAGAATAACGGGAGTTCAGGGGGTGTGGGTGTGGGTGTGGGTGTGCATGTCCTTAGCACAATCCTTGATGCACATTAAGTGTGCAATAAATAGGAGCTGCTATTCTTTCAGCTGAGGACTATAAAACAACCTGTAGAAGACAGTAAGGCTGCCCACGACAGCCAGCCCATCAAGGAGTGAGGGAGTGGTAAGCAGCCTGAGAACAGCCAGGACTACCCCATGCCTATGCTGAGTGCTGTGCTGGTGATGGCGGAACACAGTGCAAGGCACAACCTCCTCCCATGAAGAAACACGGGGCGGGGACCCAAAGGCAGCGCGTGGGAGGGCGGGAGCAGGGAAGGGGCGCAGGGAAGCGTCCTGCTGCCAAGGGGCTGCGGCAGACCTTCCTGGGCAGTGCTGCTCAGGGGCAGGGCGATGTTGGCAGTGCTCTAGGCTAAACACGGGGAGGGAGAGCGGGACTGGGTACAGCGGGAGCCGAATTAGGTCTTTTCACATTAGAGTAGGCAAAAATTACTCAAGGCATGGAGCTGACCACCATGACCAAACATTTTCAAGCAGTTGCTAAAAGATCACTGCTTGTTGGATCAGTGCAGCAGCACATAGACTTTTAAAATTTTTTTTGCTTATACTGTAAGTCAGAGTTACAGAGTGAGACAGAGGGAGAAAGGGAGGGAGGGAGGTCTTCCATCCTCTGGTTTGCTCCTCAGATGGCAACGGCCAGCACTGGGCCAGGTGGAAACCAGGAGGTTCATTCTGGTCTCCCACGTGGGTGGCAGCGCCCAAACACTTGGGTCATCTGCTGCTGCTTTTTCCAGGCCACTAGAAGGAAGCTGGATCTGAAGTGGAGCAGCTGGGACGTGCACTGGGGCCCATGTGGGATGTCGGGGTCACAGGCAGCAGCTTTACCCGGCTATGCCACAACACCAGCCTCAGCACATACACTGTCAGCAAAGAGGCATGAGGCAATCACAATCCTGTAATAAAAACATACACACTGGACACAGTGCACGGGGGGCGGGGGGCAGAGGGCGGGGCTCCCTGAGTGGGCCAGCACTCTCACAGACCAGTGCTCTTGCTCACTCTTCCTCTCTCACCAACTTTAATCTTCACAAGCCCTGCCTGTCACACACTGAGCCCATGCGGACTACGCTGCAGATGGAGCGGAGCAGACAGGCCACTCCTTGTCCGTGACACTTCATGTCTATCAGGAGTCAGCATCAGCCCCGAGGAAAGCCCTGAACTGAGACAGCAGAGCCAGCGGGGCCACCAGCAGGAGCTGCATGACACTACTGCCTTGGGCAAGTCATCTGACCTCCCTGAGACTCAGTTTCCCCACCTGCAGAACAAGTTTTCCGACCACATCCAGCTCTGACACAATGATTTAGCCAGGAGCCAAGCTGACGTCCCCAGCTCCGGGCCCCTGTTCAGTGCTACAGCAGGCGGTGGTCATGGAGGCCAGCACTGTGGAGCAGCAAGGGAAGCCACTGCTTGCAACACCAGCACCCCACATCGTATCCGTGCAGTGGTTCTAGTTCCGGCTACTCCACCATTGTGGCCATTTGGGGAGTGAACCAGCAGACAGATTCATCCCCCACCCACGTCATTCTGCCTTTCAAATAAGTAAATATATCCTAAGAGGAGGGAGAGACAAATGGTTGTAATTCACCCTCAACCACACTGAAAGTGTAGGCACAGTAGAGAGCCAGCCCAGTGATTCTGGAAATTCTGGAATACAAGCTAAAAGGTTTGGGATTTGCCATTCTGCCCAGACCATTCCATTTTATGAAGCTTAGGACTCTCTGTTCCTTGGATCCTAAACCGAGGAAGCAAGCAACCAGACATCAGCAAAGGCCCCCAGAAGGGCGGGTGTGTCGTCTGCTTGCAAACAGAGCCCTCCAAATGCTACAGCTAAGAAGGACAGGCTGCAGCCGTGCAGCTAGCATTCATTCCAAACACAGAGTGACGGCTGCTGTTTCTAGCCAATGGATCAGGACCTGAACAATGCTGTAACCACCTCCAGAGAAATCCTATGGTCAGAAATAATCTTGCAACTGCCAGCACTCAACAAACCGGCAGCTCTCCGAGAGGACTCTCCGGGATCCGGCTGCAGTAACCAAGGGAAATGTACCCAGATTAGATCAGCAGAGGCCTCTCTGGTTCCACGGAGGCGTTGCAGGGGGCAAGGCATTGGCCAACATACAAGGTTACACAATAGCTCCCTGAGGCTGCGCTGCTCAGGTCAGAGAGCTGCTCCGCTGCAGGGGATGCACGCTGCGCAGCTGCCGCTGCCTCCCTACCGATGCCAGTCCCAGCTCCTGAGGGCCTCACGGCTGGTGTAGACAGTAGTAACCCAGCCCCATTTGAAATTAAGAGAAACAATTCCTATTTATTGCCCCATCCCCTTTACCTTTCTCTTTCCAACAATAAAGAGGAGGAGGAAACAAACCCTCCCAACACTGAAAAGCATAAATAAGATGTAGTGTATCCATACAATGGAAGATTATTTAGCAATAAAAAATGAAGTACTGATACATGGTATACCATGGGCAAAACCTGAACACATAATGTGAAGTGAATCCATTTATACAGATATTCAGAAGAGGAAAATCTGTATGTAGAGACAAAAACAGACCAGGCTTGGGGAACACAGGTAGAGGACGTGGACAAGATGACTAAAGGAGATGGGCTTCTTCTGGAGTGACAGACATGTCCTAAAACCGAGGCTGGTGATGGAGGGACAACTCCGTAAACACACTAACAGTCATGGAACTGTTCTCTTTAAAAGGGGCGAATTGCACAGTACGTGGATTACATCTCCAAAATGCTGTTTTAACGAACGCCCCAAGGAGGTTACGACCTCCTTTTGGAAGGGAAACGCATTAAGGAAGTTTCCTCCTTACAGCCATCCCGTGTTTCGCAACTCCCACCCTCACCCAGTCCTACCACGGACCCCTCTCACACAGGCTTCCGAGACGACAGCTGGGCTCGTGGAGTTCTCTTTTGGTTGTAAAGTCTCCCCTTTCTATCGCAGCTTGAGTGTCCTCTACACATCTAGTCTGTTTTCTCTCCCAGCAGGGATAGTAAAATCACACACATGTGCACATAACCACACAGCCACATGCAACACACACACGTGTACACACACACACCCCAATAGCTAATGAGCCACCATACCACAGAAGAGGAATGAAGATAAATGGCGGTATAAAAGTGAGGCTGTGGGCTGGCGCTGTGGCACAGTGGAGTAAGCCATCACTTGCCACACTGGGACCTCACATGGCGGCGCTGGTCTGAGTCCTGGCTGCGCTGCTTCCATACCAGCTCCCTGCTAACCCGCCTGGGACGGCAGCAAGACGGACCAAGTGCTTTCACCCCGGAAAGCTGCCCGGGAGGTGCAGGGAGCATCTCAGGCTGAAGGCTTCGGCCTGGCCTAGCCCCCTGGCTGCTGCAGCTACTTGGGGAGTAAGGCAAGCAGATGGAAGATGTCTCTCTCTCCGTTTCTCCCTCTCTCTCTGTCACTCTGCCTTTCAAACAAATAAACCTTTAGGAAAGCAAAAGCGCAGGAGTGGAGCAGGCATCCTGGCGCAGTGGGTTACGTTGTTGCTTGCGATGCTCTCATCCCACAGTGCCGTCCGTGCCTGGAATCTGGTCCCACACCTCCACTTTCAGTCCAGCTGCATACCTGGGATCTGGTGTTAGCTTCGCAGTTAAGGCACCTACATGCCACACTGCAGTGCCCGCGCTCACTTCCTGGCTCCAGTTTCTTATCTAGCATCCTGCCAATGCAGACCCTGGGGGGCAGAAGTGATGGCTCAAGTAATTGGGTTTCTGCCACCCACAATGGAGACATGGATTAAGCTCCCAGCTTCTCACTGCAGCCTGGCCCAGCTCCAGGTCTTCCAGGCATCTGGGGAGTGAACCAACAGATGACAGTTATCTCTGTCTCTGTCTCTCTAATAAAAAAAAATTAAGTTTTTGTTTATTAATAATAATTTTCCTTTTTATTCTCAGGGAATAAACCAGTACATTCTCAATATTTCTGGGCTTTTTACTCAATTTCTTCTCCTATTTCTAGATTCACTTTCATCTCAAAATGCTTAGTATTGCCTCTCCGGCACCATGCTCCCTCCTCAATCAGGATCTGTATTTATCATCTTCATTACGAAACTTTAAATCACTCTGGAAAAAACTGCCCAGAGTAGCGCAGCACTCAGTAGTATCCCACTCAGATCAGTGCTGGGGCCAGCACTGTGATGCGGGCATTAAGTCTGCGCTTGAGTGAACAGCACTGAGTCTCAGCTACTCTGGTTCTGCTCCAGCTCCCTGCCAACGTGCCAGGGAAGGCAGCAAACGACAGCTCAAGTACCTGGGTCCCTGCAATCCACCTTGGAGACCACGTTTCATTGATGAATATATACCACTTGATCTTAAGAAAAATACTTTAAGGACTTTAAAAAATAAGGAACTCAATGGAAGGCCTCTTAACACCTTCTCAGCAGACACGGTTGTCTCGGGGCCCAGAGGAGCAGTTTAAATGCCCGTCCTCCCATGCAGCACGTGTACGACGTGGCAGATCCCTGAATGCTCATGGGCTTGGTGTCCTCCGCTGCAAACTGAAGGGGAAACCCCCAGCAAGCACCTGGCTCATGGGCTTCGGTAAATGCCAACCCCTTACTCTTCCACCCCTCTACTCTTTGCCAGAGTGCTCAACTGGCAACAGAGCCTCTTGCAGAACCCAAACAGATTCCTGGGCCCACCTGAGGGCTGCCCTCTGGTAGCCTGGAGCAGAAGTGGAGACCAGGAACCTGCCTAAGCTCCTAGGCACTGCTGCTGGTCTGGGAGCCACACCTTGAGGCCCACTGCTCCAGGTGGCAGAAACCAAGTCGACCTGGCAATCTGCCACTCAGGCACCGGGGCTCCTTCAGATCACCAACGCTTCCAGAGTAGGATCTCACTGGATGCTGAATCACATTAGAGCCTAATCAGGCACATTTGCCCAAAGCCTGCTTTACAACATGAGCTCCCTCACCCCAGGACGGCCGAGGGAACTGGTTTCCTACCTCAGGTAGTGGTCAAGCGCAGGGATGCTAACACCCTGCCCAGGAAAAAGTCAGCGCTGCAAAGGCGCGGCCACTGCGCTGTGTCTGTCTGGGAAACGCAGAAGGGCAGATTCCGCACGGGTCACAGCGCACTGGCTTTGCTCTGGGCGCCCTCTACTGGAAAAACCCAACACTACCACTTGCTGCACTGTTCCTACTCTTCCCCCTGGGGAAGAGCCAGAGGCAAAGCAGCACACACACGTGAAAGACACAGAATTGCAAAGACAATTTCTTGACTCCCTCATGACTCTTGGTCTTCATACTATACTATGCTGCCTTAATGCAGAAACTTTTTTCATTCAACCACTGCCAAGTCAAGAATAATCGCATTTTAACTACTTCCATGGGAGAGAAGAGAGACTAACGAACATGCAATCATTCATGAGGGGGGAGATTCAAACACTTCTATGGTTAAAATTAAGCTCTTCCTAAAACCAATACCTCCTTAATAGCAATAAATTTTTAAAGTTAAGTTATGTCTAAATCAGGACCAAATCCAACCCACTGTTTGCTTTTGTGTAATCGTTGGATAATACACATACTACAGATCGTGAGCAAAGATGGATTTGACATCTTTTAACAGTTGAAAAAGCGAAAGACGTGTGCCATTTGTGAAATACAATTGTGTGACGCACAGTTTTCAGCGTCCACTGACAGCGGTCTTTCAGAGCAAAGCCACACTCGCTCCTTTGCACACTGCCTACGCCGCTGTGACGCTTCCAAGACAGAGCAGCTTCTTACACTTAGCCCAAGGCCCCAGACACTCTCTAACTCCATGAAGAAGAGGCGTTCTTACCTACTCAGAAATGTGACGCGGGGACTTCCCTTCAGCATCGGGGGCCTGTGGTACAAGTTCTGAGGAGGCCTGTGCCACAGAAGGGAGCTCCCCACGCCACTCACTACCAGTCCTGCACAGGGTGGGAGGCAGCCTGCGCCACCCACAGACCCATCTTCTCTAGACACTGGTGCATGCTAAACTTCTGCTATGACTTTTAGTTAATCTCTTTTTAAAGATTTCTTTTTTATTTATCTGAAATGCAGTGTTACAGAGAGGGGAAGACAGAGAGAGAGAGAGAGAGAGAGAGAGAGAGAGAGAGAGAGAATCTTCCATCTGCTGGTTCTCTCCCCGAATGGCTGCAATGGCCAGGGCTGGGCCAGAAAAAAGCTAGGAGTCAGGAGTTTCCTACTGGTCTCCCACATGGGTGCAGGGGCCTGCGTACCTGAGCCATCTTTTGCTGCTTTCCCAGGAGCATTAACAGGGAGCTGGGTCAGAAGTGGAGCAGCCAGGACTCAAACAGGCACCCATATGGGATGCCAGCATTGCAGACAGTGGCTGTATCCACTAAGCCACAACACTGGCCCCCAGTTAATTTTTATTTATTTATGTTATTATTTATGTGAAAGACAGAGTTACACAGAGAGAGGAAGATACAGAGAGTGACACCTTCATCTGCTGGTTCACTTCCCAAACGGCCACAATAGCCCGGGCTGGGCCAGAATGAAGTCAGGAGCTTCATGTAGGCCTCCCACGTGGATGCAGGGGCCATCCCCCACTGCTTTCCCAGGCCATTAGCAGGATCAGAAGTGGAGCAGCAGGACTTGACAGCACTCCAGGCGGTAGCTTAACCCACTACACCACATTGCCAGCCGATTTTTAATTTTTTCAGCAAACCTATAAAAGCATCCCATTTTACACACAAGGAACCAAGCCTCACAGCAACTATGTGTAGACCCAGGTCTGTGTGTCACCAAACTTGTTGATTATTTCCCACAGGTTTTCAAACTGGACTCCACTCGGCTGAGGGCCTCTGCGGTAAAATGGAGCCCAGAGAGAGGCTCCAAGCCTTCCTCGTCTTTTCTGCGAGGACACCCACTTCCCTTCCTCTAACTGTGTGCGGGTCATCAGCTAGGCTGCCTCTCTGAGCACCTCGGGTGACACCACACAAGCCTTAGGGTTTTGAAGCCTTGCCCTCTAGCACGGAGTGACCTCCCCTCTCCTCACAGACCCCCGGTGCTGGTCAGCTGGGCTTTACAAGAACCGACTGCAATCGAGATGCACCTCAGACTCTAACAGACTTCACTGTCCGCAGCGCTAGCTTCCATCCTGATGGAGCAAGTGCACTTCTCTCATGCGCGGTTCATCCACCTGTCACTCACGCACACTCCCTGGAAGATGCACTCACGCTTCTCTCCTCCACCCAACGTGAAGATCTGTGAACCCAAGAAAGATCCTCATTTATGGCTAAAACCTAGCTGGTTTGTGAAATCCCACTCTGATCATCTCCCTATTGCCACCATATGCAACACCTGGAAAGAATCTATTGCTAACAAATTTTAATTCTTTTTTTAAGTATGAAGGTCACTGCCAGTTCCATGCCACTTGCAATGACCTCTGGCCAATCTCTCACAAAAGTAAAAATCCTAACTTCCTCATCTGCCAGTGGTCAAAACCCACTCCGCTGCATGTGGACTCACTGGGTTATCACCAAGATGGAATGAAGATGGGTATGACAGCAACCTGGGCCCGCTACAGGACGAAAGAGACATAGCACACAGAATTAGCCTGAGGAACAGGAAACAAACTGACTAAACAAGCTGACTAAAGAAAAGTCAAACAGGCAAGCAAAACGTAAAACACACAACCATACAAGTACAAGTAAGAAAACATCCCAACTGCGACTTTACCACACTGTGATTTCAAATCCAGATTCACTGATTAACAGCTGCACAGCCTTGGGCAATGACTTAATCTCTGTGAGCCTTGGTTTCTTCCCCTACAAATACGATTAAATAAAATAATCCTCACTGAATGCTTTATCCAGGGCCCAGTACATGGTCAGGGTACATCACGTTAGCTCTCTCTTCATGAAGACAGCACTCCCACTATAATCCGCATGCCTGCCACCTCTTAAACTGACACATATGCTAGAAGCAATGCAGGGCTGGGGAACCTTTGTTCTGCCAAGGGCCCTGGGGACAGCTGTAACGGCGGCCTTTGTGGGACGTGCAAAATGATCAGCTCAAAAACGAGCCTGCTCTAGATTTACTTCGAGTCCTGCCTGCGGCTGCCTGGGCAGGACCAGACCAAACGATTCTGTGGGCTTATGTGGCTGCGGGCGGGCCCGAGCTTCCCCACCCCTGAAGCGATGTATAGGTTCCCTGAACCAATAACAAAGCCACAGAATTAAGGAACTAGCAGCATCTTAGACAACTCTACAATCCCCAGGATATCCAAAGCTCGTGAGAGTGCAGACTGCATGCACTCGGAAGGAACCACGAGATCCTGGTAACAGGAGCCACACAGGGAGAATTCTAATTCAATAAGGATATTTATTGAGTGTTTAAGAGCCTTCCTTGGCTCCATAATGACAGATTCACATTTAATATCCACTTGACCAAGCTCATTAAACTTGTAAGAGGACTCTTCCTGAAGATCAGATATCCAGCTTCTTAAGTATTAATTTTTCACATCACTCTAGCAAGGCAAATGAAAACTGAGTGCAAGGCTGATGCAAGTTTTTTCCCTCCCTACCCGTAAGAAAAGATCCCAACAGAGCAGTCGCTATTTCAAGAATGCTGGAGAGAGGCTGGTGCTGTGGCACAGTGGGTAAAGCCACCACCTGCAATGCCGGCCTCCCATATGGAGTCCCAGCTGCTCCACTGCTGACCCAGCTCCCTGTTAAAGCACCTGGGAAAGCAGCGGAAGAGGGCCCAAGTGCTAGGACCCTTGCACCCACGTGGAAGACCCAGAAGCATCCCCTGGCTCCCAGCTTTGGATTGGCCCAGCTCCACTGTTGCTGCCATTTGGGGAATGAACCAGCAGATAGAAGATCAATATCGGCCGGCACCGCGGCTCACTAGGCTAATCCTCCACCTTGCGGCGCCGGCACACCGGGTTCTAGTCCTGGTCGGGGCGCCAGATTCTGTCCCAGTTGCCCCTCTTCCAGGCCAGCTCTCTGTTGTGGCCCGGGAGTGAAGTGGAGGATGGCCCAAGTGCTTGGGCCCTGCACCCCATGGGAGACCAGGAGAAGCACCTGGCTCCTGCCATCGGATCAGCACAGTGCGCCGGCCATAGCGCGCCGGCCGCGGCAGCCATTGGAGGGTGAACCAATGGCAAAGGAAGACCTTTTTCTCTGTCTCTCTCTCTCTCACTATCCACTCTGTCAAAAAAAAAAAAAGATCAATATCTCTTCTCTTTCTCTCTCTTTCTCTCTCTCTCTCTGCCACTGCCTCTAACTGCCTTTCAAATAAATAAATAAATCTTAAAAAGCAAACAAAAAAGAAGGCTGGAGATGGGTTTTTTTTTAATTTATTCCTTTACCAAGTTCTTATTAGGCACTTACTTTGTGTGAAAGTATCAAAAAATACCAAGTATAACAAGGCTCTTGCTTTCAAGAACTGTATGGGTCATCAAAACTCCGCCCCCGCCCCCATAACATAATGGCAGTGGTAAAGAGACACTGCAGAGTGGACAGCATGTGCCTTGGCAGTGCAGTTGACCTTGACTGTGTCTCAAACAAGTGCATCATGTACTTCATGGAGGAAGTCACACTTGAAGCAGTATTTAAAGGATGGCCTATATTTAAAGGAGAAAAATACCCTAAGACATTAAAAGCCAGAGCTATACTGCTTCACTCCACTGTATGGTAGAAACATAAGGAACAGCTACTGAAGACAAATCAAGGAAGGTCTAGAATATTACACTAAAAAGTATCCTGGGCAGGCTTAAAAAAAAAAAGATTTATTTTAAAGAGTTACAGAGAGAGGCAGAAACAGAGAGGTCTTCCACCTGCGGGTTCACTCTCCAGATGGCTGCAACGGCCAGAGCTGAGCCGATCCGAAGCCAGGAGCCTGGAGCTTCTTCTGGGTCTACCACGGGGGCTAAAGGGGCCCAAGGTCTTGGGCCATCTTTTACTGCTTTCCCAGGCCATCGCAGAGAGCTAGGCCAGAAGTGGAGCAGCCGGGACTAGAACCGGCACCCATAAGAGATGCCAGCACTTCAAGCCAGGGCTTTAAAACCCGCTGTGCCACAGCGCCATGTGGGCAGGCTTTTAGCCTAGTGGTTAGGTTGCCTAGATCGTAGAGCCCTGGGTTGTGACGTGGCCCTGGCTCCTGATTCCAAGATCCTGTTGATGCAGACCCTGGGAAGCAGAATTGACAGCCCAAGGAGTTGGGTTCCTGCCACCATGTGGGAGACCCGGATTGAATTCCTGGCTTTCAGCTTTGACCTCAGCCTACTTGAGGACATACAAGGAGTGAACCAGTAGATGGGAGTGCGTTCATGCTCCTGCTCCCTCTCTCTCCCTCCCCCTCTGTGTGTATGTGTGACATTGTTGTTGGTGTGTGTGTGTGTGCATGTATGCGCACCTCTCAAATATTTTTAAAAAAAAAAAAAGTGTATTGAGCAGATAAAAGCTAAGCAGAGTGATGAGACTCTAGGAGGTCAGAGTTGTGCTTTTGTTTAATGCATGGGTATATGAAACTTACTGAAATTATTTTATAGTGGTATCAGAATTTCTAACACAAGGTCTTTTTCTACTGCTACTTTTTAAAAATTTTACTTTCACTTTATTTGAAAAGCAGTAGAGTCAGAGAGAGAGAGACTGACCGAGATCTTCCATGCTGGTTCCCTTTCCAAATCCCCACAACAGTTAGGGAGGGATGGACAAGACAGGAGTCAGGACCTCAGTCCAGATCTCCCCTGTGGAGGGCAGGGACCAGGTACTGAACCATCACCTGCTGCCTCCCAGGGGTGTTAGCAGGATGCTGAACAGGAAGTGGAGGCAGGACTCAAACCCAGCACTCGGATACAGGATGCACGTGTTCCAGGCAGCATCTTAATTCCTGCACGAACCGACCCAAACACACGATCTTCAGTCACTCGTTATATTTTCCTGCATCTCTAATAAATCCTAAATCAGCTCAGTGTAAGAGTATACAGCTAATGCTATTAAGAAAATATAACTATTTAATCTATAACTGAAATGCATATTATAATATTGTCACCAACTATGAGATGAGACCTTTGATTTACCTCATTTTTTTTAAAGATTTATTTTATTATTTGAAAGAGTTGAGAGAGAGGTTTTCCAACTGCTGGTTCACTCCCCCAAATGACTGCAACGGCTAGAGCTGTGCCGATCCGAACCCAGAAGCTTCTTCCGGGTCTCCCACCTGGGTGCAGGGGACCAAACACTTGGGTCACCTTCCACTGCTTTCCCAGGCACATTAGCAGGGAGCTAGATTGGAAGTAGAGTAGCTGGGACTCAAACCAGTGCCCCATATGTGATCCTGGTGCTGCAGGCCAGGGCTTTAATCTGCTGTGCCACAGCATTGGCCCCAGTTTACCTTGTTCTTAATTAATTAGTTCCATTTGAAATCATGCCAGTGGTTGTCTGCTAAAGAACAAACAGTGGAATGGTAGTCAAGGCTGGCTGTGAAAAGAACACCTAGGATCCAGTGGCAGGAACCACTACAGCAATCTTAATGACGACTGGAGCCGTGCTGTGGCGTAGTGGGCTGGGCCTCTGCCTGTGGCACCAGCATTCCATGCAGGTGCTGGTTTGTGTCCCAGCTGATCCTCTTCCAATCCAGCTCTCTGCTATGGCCTGGGAAGACAGTGGAAAATGGCCCAAGTGCTTGGGCCTCTGCACCCATGTGGGAGACCTGGAGGAAGCTCCTGGCTAGTGGCTTTGGATCTCCCCTGATCCAGCCGTTCTAGCCATTTGGGGAGTGAACTAGCAGATGGAAGACTTATCTCTCTCTGTCTCTCCCTCTCTCTCTGTAACTCTGCCTCTCAAATAAATAAATACAATCTTAAAAAATAAAAAAAAAAAATTTAAAAAAAGAGACTGCAACTACTAACTGCCTGGCTGTCATAAGCAATTCTAGATAGAAGACTTTCCCAATTTTTTTTTTTTTTTTGACAGGCAGAGTGGACAGTGAGAGAGAGAGAGACAGAGAGAAAGGTCTTCCGTTGCCGTTGGTTCACCCTCCAATGGCCGCCGCTGACGGCGCGCTGCGGCCGGCGCACCGCGCTCGTCCGATGGCAGGAGCCAGGAGCCAGGTGCTTTTCCTGGTCTCCCATGGGGTACAGGGCCCAAGCACTTGGGCCATCCTCCACTGCACTCCCGGGCCACAGCAGAGGGCTGGCCTGGAAGAGGGGCAACCGGGACAGAATCCGGCGCCCCGACCGGGACTAGAACCCGGTGTGCCGGCGCCGCAAGGCGGAGGATTAGCCTGTTGAGCCACGGCGCCGGCCGACTTTCCCAATTTTGAAAACTGCTAATAAAGGTATCATTTTCCTTTGTAAATTAACAGTCTTAGCAGTTAATGAACTGTAATGAGATAATTCATTCTGGTAGCCATATTAAACCTCTCGTTACCATAGAGTTTAACTGCCTGTACACAGAGTATAGGTCAGTCTCCTGAAAAGCCTAGCTGAGAAATTACGATCCATTCACTTACAAAACACTTAAGCAACTGGGCGAGAGTCCACCAGCAATCACAGTGACAGGAGGCAAGGTGGGGAGGAAATCCCGACAGGAAGTGACAAAGCAAACAGGTACAGAGAAGGGAGGAGACTGAAGCCCTTGGTGTCTCCAAGTCTTCTGGGATAGGTCACTCACCTGATCCACAGGCCACAGCAGCCCTGAAGGAGGCATTTAGGGTATAATAAGCAGTTAAGGGATAAAGGCCCCCCCTCATTTTGACATGAAGGGTGGCACTCCCAAGAACCACAAAATCAAACCCATTACAGGCCAAGAGGCCTTGAGTTCAGAGATGAAGAGAGACTTTCTAGACTGCCTGGAGTTTAGTGAGGGTGAGTTTAGTGCAACCTACTTCCACAGCCAGAAAGGCAAAAATGTCTTTAAATGTCATCTTCTCACCTCTCCGCCAGCGTCCTTGTCTCCACAAATGAGAAAACTGAACCTTGGAGAAGGGACATGATTTGCCCACCGTCCTCAACCTTAGTTCCCAAGCTCACTGATCCAAGCCTTACAGAGATGCCCCAGGGACATGCTAAGTGCGTTCCACCAGCAACTAGGACAGCTTCCTAAAGGAGACTGACGTGCCCAGGGATCCAGAGGGGCTCAGCTGGAAAAGAAAGCCACTCCCAGCAGGACACGAGGGAGAAGCCAGTGCCCAGCACAGACTCCAGGAGGACTGTGAGGAGACACACGGGGCAGAAGGAATGTGTGGGCAAGGGGACACGGAAAGAGAGCAGAGAGCCCTGGACGTCTGCCTCAGTGTGGACCCAATTCTGTTCAAGTTATGAAAACCTCAAAAATGACTCCCTCTTTCTATTGATGCTGCCAAAATCTCCATGCCTTAGGTAAATAAGCTGAGCGCACACTTCCCTCACAAAGACCTATTTTTCTTGGAACTATGACACTGCTATACTCTAGAGCTAGAAATTTAAAATCTACAGATAAAAGTCATTTCAGTAGGGACCAGCGCTATGGCACAGTAGGTTAAGTCTTCGCCTACAGTGCAGGCTTCCTATATGGTGCCTGTTAGAGTCCTGGTTGTTCCACTTCCAATCCAGCTCCCTGTTAATGGCCTGGGAAAGCAGGGGAAGGTGGCCCAAGTGCTTGGGCTCCTGCACCCACATGGGAGATCCGAAGAAGCTCCTGGCTTCAGATCAGCCCAGCTCTGGCTGTTGTGGCCATTTGGGGAGTGAACTAATGGATAAAAGACTTCTCTCTCTGTGTATAACTTTGCCTCTCAAATAAATAAATCTTAAAAAAAAAAAAAGAAAGAAAAATAAAACAAAATTTAAAAAATTATTTCACTAACAAACAACTAAAAATTTAAAGGAAATGAGAAAATAGACAAATCAGAGTGTGAAAACTAACCATTTCATTGTAAAGCTTCCCATAAAATAATTGAGGAAAATGATTTACTGACCCAATTGCAGGCCAGCAAATCTACATGTGTTATTTCTTATCCTCTAATAACTTTCAAAATGGGAGTAATTCCTGTTTTATAGGTGAAGAAATGGAGACTCGGAGATGAGAAAATCCTGCCCAAGCATAGGGCCTGCAGAGGCAGGTGTGTGTGTACACAGGAATGTCCATGACACATCCGGATTTAGAAGTTCCAGTGTCTTGATTTTTAAACAATGAAACACAAAACACCAATGTCCCTGGCCGCTCCTCTGCTACTCCACATCCCCTAAGACGCTCTGAAAGCTACATGCCTCCTGTGCACTGCTCGAGGAGCTGTCTTGCCCAGACATGCGTGCCGTGTGCTGCTGCAGGAGGCCGTGTCCACCATGCGAAGAAGGCTAAAAACACGTTAGTCTGTCTCGGTGCAACCACCAGGCCTGCATAGTCTCTTCCATAAAACAGCTACTCAAGAGTCTGTCCAAACTTAGCAAATAAGGATAAAACTACAATTTTGTTTTCTTTTATTGGGCAGGAGGGTTAAGATTTATCCCGCAAAATCTCATAACTAAGACAAAATATTTGCAAATTGTAAACCTGACAAAGATCTTTTAGGGAAAACGTACAAAGAATTCAAAGAAGACAAAACCCCAAAAAGTGGGGAAAGACTTGACTAGACTTCTCATCAAAGGAGACAAAGGCTTAGTGAGTAAGCACAGCAAAGGGTCTACATTGTGAATTATTAGGGAAATGCAAATTAAAACCACTACACAATCCTTACCATAAAGGTAGATAAAATCAAGCCACTTAGGAAAGCAATTTGGCAGTTTCTTTATATGTTAAGTTTGAGTTTTCCATAACCTCAGCAGATTTCTCCTTTTAGAAATCTACCCAAGAGAAATTAAAATGTGTCTACAACAAAAACGAGGATGCAAATGTTCATAACAGCATTATTCTTAATAGCCAAACTGGAAACAGTCCAAACACCCATCACTATATCCAGACTACAAAAAATTATTCTGCGATGAAAAATAACAATATGTTGATACACACTACAACCAAGTTGAACCTCAAAAACATCATGCTGAATGAAAGAAGTCACTCCCAGTATATCCTAGAATTCCATGTATGTGAAATGTTCAGAAAAGACAATTTATAGAGTCAGAGCAGTTATCTGAAGGGGAGCACAGCTGGATAAGAGACTGATTACAAAAAGTGTTGAGAAAAGTTTGGGAGATGATATAAATGTTTTAAGACTGTACTGTGGCGGGGCAGGTGCTGTGGGGCAGCTCGAGATAGCTGCACTTCAAGCTCGTACCTGAGATCCAGTACCACCTCCACTGGCAGTCCAGCTTCGTGCAGGCAGCGGATGATGACCCACATTCCTGGGGCTCAGCCACCTGTGTGGGAGACTCCGACGAGCTCCTGGCTCCTGGCTTTGGCCTAGCCCAATCCCAGTAGTTGTGTGCATTTGGGGAGTAAACCAACAGAAGAAAGATATCTTCTGTGGCCCGGGAAGGCAGTGGAGGATGGCCCAAGTGCTTGGGCCCTGCACCTGCATGGGAGACCAGAAGGAAGCACCTGGCTCCTGGCTTCGGATTGGCGCAGGGCACAGGTCGTAGCAGCCATTTGTGGGGTGAACCAACGGAAAGGAAGACCTTTCTCTCTGTCTCTCTCTCTCTGTGTCTAACTCTGCCTGTCAAAAAAAAAGAAAAAAAGATATCTTCCTCCATCTACTTCTCTCTCCATATGTATATGTATACATATATGTATATGTATACATGCTCTGCCTTCCAAATATATATATACACATATATATAAACACACATATAGCTCTGCCTTTCAAATACATACACACACATACATACACACACACACACACAGCTCTGCCTTTCAAATCAAGACTTTAGAAATTGGATTGTAGGGGGTAGGGCAGCAGGGCAAAAAAAAAATTGGATTGTAGATGACAGTATGACTATAAATTTACTAAAAACTATTGAATAAGTATACTTATATTGAGTGAATTTTAAAGATTTATTTATTTGAAAGGCACAGTTACAGAGAGGCAGGGCGGGGGGGGGGGGGGGTCTTCCATCCACTGGTTCACTCCCCAGGTGGCTACAACGGCCAGAGCTGTGCTGATCAGAAGCGAAGAGCCAGGAGCTTCTTCCGGCTCTCCCATGAAGGTACAGGGGCCCAAGGACTTGGGCCATCCTCTATTGCTTTCCCAGGCCATAGCAGAGAGCTAGATCGGAAGTGGAGCAGCAGGGACTCGAACCGGTGCCCATATGGGATACCAGCACTGCAGGTGGCAGCTTTACCTGATATACCACAGTGCCGGCCCTGGGTGAATTTTATGGTATGGAAACTATATATCAACAGAGCTTTTTAAAAAGCATTGCCAAATACAAATACTCATATTTATATATATTCTTATAGATATTATTTACTTTAACACATGTATATACTTTAGTCATCTCAGGGAAAACAAGTATATAAGAAATATAATGCAGGGGCCGACGCTCTGGTATAGCAGATAAAGCTGCCAGCTGTAGTCCTGGCATCCCATATGGGCACTGGTTCTAGTCCCAGCTGCTCCACTTCCGATCCAGCTTTCTGCAATAGCCTGGGAAAGCAGCAGAAGATGGTCCAAGTCCTTGGGCCTGCACCCGTGTGGGAGACCTGGAAGGAGGCTCCTGGCTCCTGGCTTCGGATCGGTGCAGTGCCGGCTGTTGCAGCCATCTGGGGAGCGAACCAGTGGATAAAAGACCTCTCTCTTTCTCTCTCTGCCCCTGCCCCTGCCTCTCTGTAACTCTGCCTTCAAATAAATAAATAAATTTTTTAAGAATAAATATAATAGTATTTTATCATTTGGCTATAAAAATATTTACACAGTTAAAATAATGTAACTGTTATGCAATAATAAATCAATAATAAATGTAAGCTTAACAAATAAATGACTTTACTTGGAGTGTGTCTGTAAAACTGTTCATTTCTCATTTTCAACAGTTGGAAGCCAAAAGACAATGCCAAAAATTGATAATTCAAAAAAATAACAAAATAAGCATGCTATGGAGGTACATGGCAGCAAGCAGCAGAAGAAATAAAAGGATCTTTGTAGGGAAGAACCGCTTAGAACCTACTGGTAGAATGCAGTGATCTCAAATGCAAAAGTCACGTTAGAGAGAGGCCCTGCGACACCAGCTGCTGCAGCCCTCAGCAGCCCTTCCTCCACTAGAGGGGGTCAGGACACCACCACAGGAGGACCTGAACCCGCCAGGCAGGAGCAAAGCGACCGTTCGCGCAAACGCTGGACGTGCAGGCCTAGGCAGCCTGGTAGGAAGACAAGGAAGCGACCACACGCTTCACATAATGTATCAGCAAAGCGGAAGCACGTTTAGTTTAAACAGGACCAGAGGGAAAATCACTACAGACTGTGAGATAATGTAAGGATGCCACTTTACTTCTGAACCAGGTGCCAGCCAGGACAGCTTTTAGGGTTGGGATGGGATGGGGAGATGGAGCGTAGGGAAGTGACTCAACTGTGTGAGATTTCCTTAAGGAGAGTAATTATTAGAATAACATATTTTAAAACTACAGGTTCAATCCACTAGTGGATTCAAGAAATTAATTTTGGTCAATCATCAGCCACAATCAACAATTTTCTGAATGGAACAGAATGGAAAATATCTCAGCTCTTAGAACACAAGGTAAGTATTATCTGGTAAGACCAATCAGATACAGTCTGAAAACATGACATCACTTTTTTCTTTATATTTGAAATACAGAAAGATAAACTTGACCAAAAACTGTTTTAACAATCAAGATAGGACAAAAACTTGATACAAAGAAGTTATCCAAGCAACTTTCAGGTCACACAAAGACTTTCCATGTTGCTATATTTGTTAAAGATTCCATACTTCTGACCCCATCACATCAGCATCAGAGAATGGACACTAACAGAAAACTACAAAGAGAAATACAAGACACTGAGGCTGAAAACCCCAAGTTCAACTCCAATTCTACCACTTACTACCGATGTGAAATAGAGAGATTCATTTAAAAATTTCTGTGCCTTGGTTCTCTGATCTATGAAAGAGGAGTGACAAAGGCCAGGCCGCATGGTAGAGATCAAAAGCAAATATGCATGGAAGTACTTTGTAAACGGTACCAAGTAGACACTTGACACCAGTTTTACAATTTACTTTTTATTTATTTATTTATTTATTGACAGGCAGAATGGATAGTGAAAGAGAAGAGAGACAGAGAGAAAGGTCTTCCTTTTGCCGTTGGTTCACCCTCCAATGGCCGCTGCAGCCGGCGCGCTGTGGCCGGCGCACCACGCTGATCCAAAGCCAGGAGCCAAGTGCTTCTCCTGGTCTCCCATGGGGTGAAGGGCCCAAGCACTTGGGCCATCCTCCACTGCACTCCTGGGTCATAGCAGAGAGCTGGACTGGAAGAGGGGCAACCAGGACAGAATCCGGCGCCCCGACCAGGACTAGAACCCGGTGTGCCAGCACCGCAGGCAGAGTAGATTAGCCTATTGAGCTGCAGCGCCAGCCAAAATTTATTAACATTCAGTTCCACTGTTGACTCAACACCTGAACGCTAGCCAGAGTGCACACTCCTCTCAACTCCAATGTGAATGGCAATGTTTGATCCTTTACATTCAAGAGCCAGTGCAACATCCCTTAAGCATTAAACTGATCAGGGACCTCACTGTAGCATAGTGGGTTAAGCCTCCTCCTGCGGCACTGGCATCCCATATGGCTGCTCCACTTCAGACCCAGCTCTCTGTAATGGGCCTGGGAAAGCAGTGAAAGATGGCCCAAGTGCTCTGGCCCCTGTACCCATGTGGGAGACCTGGATGAATTCCAGGCTCTAGACTTTAGTCTGGCTCAGCCTGAAACTGCAGCTATTTGGGGAGTGAACTAGTGAATGGAAGATCTCTCTCTCTCTCTCTCTCTCTCTCTCTCTCTCTCTGTAACTCTCTCAAATAAATAGATCTTAAAAAAAAAAAAAGGTTGCAAGTTATTAAATGTTAGAGAAATCAATGAAATAAAAGTTAGATGGGGGCAGGTGTTTGGCACAGCAATTAAGATGCCATTTGGGCCCCTCCATTCCAAACTGGAATGCCTGGTTCGAGTCCCTGTTCCTTCACTTCCGATCCAGCTCCCTGTTAATGTATACCCTAGGAAGCAGCAGGTGATGGTTCAAGTATTTGTGTCCCTGTCACCCACATGGGAGACCTCCCTGCTCATGGTTTAGGCTTGGCTGGTTCCTGGCTGTTGCAAGCATTTGGGGAATGAACCAGTAGATAGAAGATCTGTGTCTCTGTCTCTGCGCCTTTCAAGTAAAATCAAAATAAATACATTTTTTTTTCTTTTTTTTTTTCTTTTTTTTTTTTTTATTTTTGACAGGCAGAGTGGACAGTGAGAGAGAGAGACAGACAGAAAGGTCTTCCTTTTGCCGTTGGTTCACCCTCCAATGGCCGCCGCGGACGGCGCGCTGCGACCGGCGCACCGCGCTCATCCGATGGCAGGAGCCAGGAGCCAGGTGCTTTTCCTGGTCTCCCCTATGGGGTGCAGGGCCCAAGCACCTGGGCCATCCTCCACTGCACTCCCGGGCCACAGCAGAGGGCTGGCCTGGAAGAGGGGCAACCGGGACAGAATCCGGTGCCCCGACCGGGACTAGAACCCGGTGTGCCGGCGCCGCAAGGCGGAGGATTAACCTGTTGAGCCACGGCGCCGGCCAATAAATACATTTTTTAAATTTACTTGAAAACAACTCTAACTTTAATTCACTGAATACTAATGAGTCAAGACACTAAAATTTATGCTCAAATTAGATATGGGCGGGGCCAGTGCTGTAGTTAGTGGCTGTCTCCACCTGCAGCACCAGAACCCCATGTGGGCGCAGGCTTGTGTCCCAGCTGCTCCTTTTCCTCTCCAGCTCTCTGCTATAGCTGGGGAAGGCAGTGGAAGACGGCCCAAGTCCTGCATGGGAGACCTGGAAGTGGATCCTGGTTCCTAGCTTCATATTGGCTCAGCTCCAGATGTTGCAACCATTTGGGGAGTGAACTAGCAGACGGAAGACCTCTCTCTCTCCTTGTCTATAACTCTATCTCTCAAATAAATAAAGCTTTAAAAAAATTAGATATGGGCAAAAAACAGGGGAAGAAGAACCACAAAATCTGGACAGTTTCACCAAGACTGCTTTGAATGTCACGAAGACCTTATCCCTCTTTTAAAAAAACAAACAACACAGAACAAAAACAGAACTTACAAATGATGATTTGTGAGCAGTTTATGCAAAAAAAAACACAATCAAGTGGATTATCAATCAGTAGATCTATGTGCATATGAAAGGCCTTGATCTCCCACAGGAAAACTGATGAATAGTATTTATTTATTTAAATTAAAATAAAATGTTCTAAGCTTAAAATCATTTCCCCACTTGAATCAGCTGTTTAGATGAGGCTTCCAGTTCTGATCACCCAGTTAAGAGAACACTACTGGATTAGCTGAACACTGAACCTCCATCTTTAACTTATGGCGAGGATGATGACCATACATGCCATGCAGCCCAGTTTCCTGAGACTGTTTCAACATAATTAGTAGCATTGTTTTTCACTCTCAAAAATGCCCCAACTTGAATGGTAAGTTTATGTGGTTATCCTAATCATAGCAGATGTAAAATCATGGCACCACGAGGTGGCCCAGCCAGACTTAAGACTTTCCCAGGAGTCCCCTAAAAGCCATACCAAATAAATAATTTCAGCAAGTTTGCTATGCAGAGCTAGGCATACCATCTTACTCAAATTACTATTAAGCCTCTTCTACACAGAACTCTGCAGGGGCCTACATTGTGGCTGCCAACATCTCACATCAGAGAACCAGCTAAGTCAGGCTGCTCTGCTTCCGATCCAGATCCCTGTTAATGCACCTGGGAAAGCAGCGAATAACAGCCCAAGTACCTGGGCCCTTGTAACCCATATGGGAGACCAGGATGGAGTTCCAAGCGCCTGGCTTTGGCCTGGTCTGGCCCAGCCCTAGCTGCAGCACCCATCTGGGGAGTAAACTAGCAAATAGATGATCTCTTTTCATCTTTTTCCCTTTCTGTGCCACTCTACCTTTCAAATAAATAAATCTTAAAAAAACAACAAAAAAAAGAACTCTGGCACTAATGCACATAAATATTCTCCTATTTAAAAACTATCACAGGGGCCAGCATTCTGGTACAGTGGGTAAAGCCATCACTGTGACACCCACATCCCACATGGGTCCAGTGCATGTTCTGGCTGCTCCACTTTAAATCCAGTTCCCCACTAACAGCCAAGGAAAAGCAACAGAAGATGGCCCAAATAGGTGGGGCCCTGCCACCCACATGGGGAGGAAGCTCCTGGCTCCCAGCTTCAGCCTGACGCAGCATTGGTTGTTGTAGCCATCTGGGGAGTAAACCAACAGATGTAAGATCTCTCTCTGTAACTCTTTGAACATATATAAATAAACCTTTAAAATTAAAAATAAAATAAAATTTAAAATATTACAAATCCACAAAACAGTCTAGACTTAATTAACACTGGGAACACACGTAAGAATGTACACATAAATCACAAACAGCCAGGAATCTAAACTACCATATTGTGTCAACAACCTAAAACCCTACACGGCCTTAGATATAATATTTAGCTTTCTTTTTCCTTTTTAAAGATTTATTTATTGGGGCCGGCACTGTGGCAGTGGGTAAAGCCATTGCCTGAAGTGCCGGCATCCTACGTGGGTGCCAGTTGGAGTCCCTGCTGCTCCACTTCCTGTCCAGCTCTCTGCTGTGGCCTGGGAAAGCAGCAGAAGATGGCCCAAGTCCTTAGGCCCTGCACCCACGTGGGAGACCAGGAGGAGGCTCCTGGATCCTGGGTCCAGATCAGCACAGCTCCGGCGTTGCACTTTTTTTTTTTTAAAGGGGGGAGGGGCACTGTGGCACAGCAGGTTAAAGCCCTGGCCTGAAGCGCCAGCATCCCACATGGGCAACGGTTCTAGTCCCGGCTGCTCCTCATCTGATCCAGCTCTCTGCTATGGCCTGGGATAACAGTAGTGGATGTTCCGAGTCCTTGAGCCCCTGCATCCATATGGGAGACCTGGAGGAAGTTCCTGGCTCCTGGCTTTGGATCGGTGCAGCTCCAGCCGTTGCAGCCATCTGGGGAGAGAACCAGCAGATGGAAGACCTCTCTCTCTCTGTCTCTACCTCTCTCTGTAACTCTGACTTTCAAATAAGTAAAATAAATCTTTTTTTTTTTTAAGATTTATTTGAAAGACAAGAGTTACAGAAAGGCAGAGAGAGAGAGAGAGAGAGAGAGAGAGAGGTCTTCCATGCTCTGGTTCACTCCCCAATTGGCCACAACAGCCAGAGCTAGGACGATTCGAAGCCAAGAGTCTGGAGGTTCCTGTTGGTCTTCTACACAGATTCAGGGGCCCAAGCACTTGGGCCATCCTCTACCGCTTTCCCAGGCCTCAGCAGAGAGCTGGATCGGAAGAGGAGCAGATGGGTCTCAAACCAGCGCCCACACAGGACGCCAGCACTGCAAGCAGCGGCTTTACCCACTACACTGTAGCGCTGGCCCCAATATGTAGCTTTCCTGAGCTTGTTTTCACATCTATGAAACTAGAACAGTATTTGCCACCTCCACGTCCACAGAGAGCCCACCTTAGCAAGCACACACACACGCCTGGAGTGCTTTATGAACGCAATGGAGTGCTCTCCCACAAAGCTTGGTAACTTAAAGGGAAAGAAGGCCGGGAAACCTTCCATAAAAAAGCAAAACCTCTGCAAGCTGGCAGGTGGGTAAAATTTTTCTCTATTTTTCTTCACAGGCTTTCAATTCAAATGTGCTGCTGGGGGCACTTCTACCACATGACCAGAGTCACTGAGACAGTGAAATGCTGGTTTGAACTTAGTTGCCAGAATTCTTAACCACGGGTAATAGACTCCAAGATGTACGGTTGAGCTTCAAGAGGTCTCTAATGCCCCCAGATGGCAGATGGAAAAACGTGAGAGGGAACACTTGCACAGGGCCACATTTTCCTCGTCCAATCAGCACTCCTCAGTAAGGAGGAGAGGGCCCTCAAGCCTCGGTCCCTATTCAGTCCTAACTCGAATTGCTACCCTGAAAAAGCCACTTCGTGTGCCTCAACTTCCTGATGTTCCCAGAAGGAGCACTTGCCTCCTTGCCTCATCTACTTCAAAAAGTGGTAGGGGGGGTGAGATGGGAAACTATTGATGAAAAGGCTCCACAAATTCTAATGATAACTTTTGTAAATTTACCATTAGAGACTAAAAAAAAAATCCCATCTGCAGAGAGTTCTTATCTATTTAGCAAGTGACGGCAGAAGAATGAGGATAGTAAATAAAGGCACATGATTAAAATTCACCTTCTGCCACTCCCCAGCTCCTGGATTTGCTGAACCAAAACACTCTGGGGAGATGTAAAGATCACAAGTTCAGATTCTACCCCGCTCCGGCTGTTCAGTGACCAGTGTTCACACCGATAAATGCCTCCCAAATCTCAAAGCACAAAGTGAGAGTTCACAAGGTTAGGCGCATTAATTAGCAGTACTCATTTGGATTCTGTATTCATCAAACACAACAAGCAGCTATTCAATATTTGCCTATTTGCACTATTCTGAGCACTAATTCAAAAACCCAGCCAGAGTACAAAATAAAGCCCAAGAAAATAAACTAAAATAAACCTGTCACCATCAGAATGTGCTTCAAAGTAAATGGGCAGCTTTAAACCATGGCGAAGGGCCTACCCAGGCCTACAGCAGACAGAGTACGCGTGATGAATGTGCAGGTTACAGAAGTGGGTCCCTGCGGCTGAAAAAAGGGAAAATAAAGTAGTTCCAAGCAAAGAGACTACTTTTTGTGCTTTCAAAAATCCCTATTAACTCTTCTTGCTGAGCTCTCTATTGATCTGTAATCCCCACAGGAAGAACACAGCATTATACAGTATCCGTTTAGATTCTTTCCAACTCAGAGTCTATTTCCATACTTCGTATCAGTAACTTTTACCTTCCTACATCCAAAATGCACACCATTTTATAAATATTGAGACATGTGCATGAGTGTACAAGCCTAGATTAAAACCCTGACTACACATACAAATCCTAGGTGCAAAGCACAGGATGAGACAGAGAGGCCACTCCTGCTGGCACTGTCCGCAGAACTGCCTTCCCAGCCTGCGCTGCACACTGCGGTCACCGGTGTGGATCGCTGACGACCTGAACGGCTGGCCCACGCTAAGACCTGCTCAGTCAGGACCTCTGGCAGTTGGATTTCCATGTGGCAGGACTTTCTTCCGATGCATGGCCAAGATACAGAACTACCATCAAAAGCCAAAAAGTCACAGCCCGCAGAAGTTCTAGGGCAAAACCACGCCAGAAGGAAAACAAACTAACCCTCTCCCCTCTCTTCAGATGTGGGGCACGTGGCCAGGCCTTCCAGCTTCCACTTCAACAGGGATGATCTACACACCCATACCCTACCTGGGGTCAGTCCAATGCCAAACCAGTACAGAAAGCCTAAAAACTGGGCAAACACTGTCAGATCTGGAGGGACCCCAAATAGGTCAGTTGAACATGGGCCATTCTGTTTTTTGAGATCAGCTTCAGGAGCTCTGGTGAGATTCAAGTAACATCTGGAAAGGGGGGGGACTATGTCAATCCTTTTGTTTAAAACTATAATGAAACTATAATGATTCATATCCCTTGGACAAGCCTAAAAACTGTGGCTTTTTTTTTTAACAGCCCTATAAGGAATTGTGGCTAGGCATCCACGATTCTCCTAGGAACTACCCTTGAAATCTCACAAACTGATACATTTCATTCAGAGCCCCACCAATTCTCTACCCTAACTCTCTTGGTCCCATCTGCTCAAGCCTTCAAATGGCAGACAAGGCAGGCATGTTATAAGTTTGCCAAAACTACTCTGAGGACCTTGGGAGGGCCTGGGCTTTTCCCAACCATCCCCCACCTCCATTCTAACAAAGAAAAGCTGCAGACACGTCACTCCCTCTAGCAAGCCTTCCCTGATTAAAACCATAAGGCTCAATCCCCCAGGGAGGAGGACGGAACTTTCTCGCTGCAGATTATTACAAAGGCTCAAAAGAAAATCCGTGCAGGAAGGGGCTTGGAGGCAGAAAGCAGAGTCCAGCGCTCAGAACTACGAGGCCTCAAGAAAAGCAGGTTTAAAAGTGTCATGCAGCCTACGGCAAAATAACAAAACCCACAACCAAGGCAGGCATGACTGTGCCTCAGTGACTGTCTCCCCGTAATAGGCCACAAGTTTAGCAAGGGTTAGAATACTGTTAGGATTAAGAAAAATATTAAGTTCATCTCTCTAGAAGTGAATGCGTTACTGAAGCAAGCCATATTACCTTCCAGAGCCAGGAAACGCTCTCTATCATAGCCTCCTCTGAGACACACACACCACACACAACACCAGAGGTACGAACAACAAATTCCAACCTGGCTGTCCCGCGCTGGGAATCCATGATAACCTGGGGTCAGAGGCTCGTTCTAAGAGAAAGAAAAGAAAACATTAAAACTACTAGAAGAATGAAAATGTTAAGAACAATCAAAGTCATACAACTGTCAAATATTAACCCCTGCCCCGGGTCCCAGGAAGTCCCACGCTGTGCTGCACCCCACCTAACCATGGGTACCTCCCTCTGAAGCCTGCACACCGGTATGAACAGAACAGCTAGCCAACGGTGTGTGCTTAGGAACACATTCAGAACCGCGGCTCTCCCCCTTGCGCAGTTACCTGTGTCTCCTGCCCCGTTTATCTCCACGAGGGCACTGGACAGTCCTGACCCTCCTGCTGTGGGACGTCAGCAACCCCAGCACTCGCTCACTAAACCCCAGTCACAAGCCCGGGACAGCTAAAAGCCTGCAAAGGAGACACGGTCCATCCCGCTGAGAACGTCTCCGTGCCTGGACAGGGTGTAGCTCCTCCTATCAACCTGTTTTGTCTCAATTCTTTTCTTTTTCTTTTTTTTTTTTTTTATTTACTTATTGGGGCTGGCACTGTGGTGCAGCGGGTTAACACCTGGCCTGAAGCACTGGCATCCCATATGGGCACTCGTTTGAGACCCAGCTGCTGTACCTCCAATCCAGCTCTCTGCTATGGCCTGGGAAAGCAGTGGAGGATGGCCCAAGTCCTTGGGCCCCTGCACCCGCCTGGGAGACCCTGAAGAAGCTCCTGGCTCCTGGCTCCGGATCAGTGCAGCTCCGGCCATTGCCACCAATTGGGGGGTGAACCAGTGGATGAAAGACCTCTCTCTCTGCCTCTCTCCACCCCCCCACCCTCCCATCCCGTGAAACTCTGACTTGCAAATAAATAAAAAATTACTGGCCTGCGCTGCGGCTCACTAGGCTAATCCTCCACTTGTGGCATCGGCACCCTGGGTTCTCGTCCTGGTTGGGTGCCAGGTACTAGTCCCGTTGCTCCTCTTCCAGTCCAGCTCTCTGCTGTGGCCTGGGAAGGCAGGGGAGGATGGCCCAAGTGCTTGGGCAGGGGAGTCCGGGAGGAAGCACCCGGCTCCTGGCTTTGGATTGGCGCAGCGCCGGCTGTGGCAGCCATTAGGGGAGTGAACCAACGGAAGGAAGACCTTTCTCTCTGTGTCTCTCTCACTGTCTATAACTCTACCTATCAAATAAATTTTTTTTTTCTTAAAAAAGATTTGCTTATTTATTTGAAAGTCAAGGTTACGGGGGGGGGGGCAGAGAGATGGGAGGTGAGGGTGGGGGTAGAATATCCATCTTCCATTGACTGGTTCACGACAAAGCAAGGAGCTTCATACAGGTCTCCCACATGCCTGGCAGTGGCCCAAATTCTTGGGCCATTTTCCACGGTTTTTCCCAGGCCATTAGTACAGAGCTGGGCTGGAAGTGGAGCATCCAGGACACAAATCAGCACCTACTGGGAATGTCAGCATCCTAGGCAGCAGCTTTTCCACTACTCAACAACATCAGCCCCTCAATTGTTTTTTTACTGAGATGAAATTCTCTCTGTTCAAGACTTCCTTTACCACCTGTGCCATTCCACAGACTCAACCGAATCCTAACATACATGTGTTAACACTCAGCTTATGTTTGCAATTTACTTTTTATATCATTTATGATTCTAATAAATCTTATTTTTAAGGTGTATTATACTGAATGTCTGCCATCTTCCCAGGAAACCACCAAATCAAGACCTCTGAGGGTAAGAATGATAACTAATAGAAGCTACAAAAACGCTAATTTAGTCTAAGACTGTACAGTAAGAGCACTCACTTAACTGACTCATACATTCAGCAGTCAACATAAGCTAAACACTAAGATATTCAGAGAGCTGTTGATGACTGATGGAGGAAGACAGATGATGGAACAAGGCCCTGCCCGCAGTGGAAGTTGTAAAAGGCAGGAGATGCGCGTGCACACAGGGAGTGAGAACGCACGGTGCTTCTGTAATGTCAAAGTGCTCAACACAACCGCTCCAAGACGCTCACGCTCTTCTTACACATCTGCACTTTCACTCCCACCTGCAGAAGGACAAGAGGGCTTTTCACTGACAGGACTTCCGAATCCGACAAGAGAATACACCTTCCACCTAATAGCAGCTATGCTGGAGAGGTAACTACATCCACATATTTACAGCCTAAAGTTCATACTCCCTTCAAAACATGAAAGCCGGGACTCCATTTAAGCTCACTGCAGAGAGCCTGCGTCTGATTCACCATGCTTTTCCCAAGATCTGGTACAGGCTCTAACACATGGCAGGCACCAAAAGGAAAGTGCAAAGATCAACAAATGGAGTTAAACAGCCAGGAATCACTTAGGAATCCAGTCACTGCTGCAAGCAGGGGCAACCAGAGTGCCCCTCTCCTAGTCCTACGTCTCTGCTGCGCACATTCCAGCATTTATAGATTAGCTCCCCAGAGAAAACACACAGACAGTGAAGGCAAGTGCCTTACACAGACTGCACGTACAAGACATCTGGAAGAAGCTCCTGGCTCCAGCCTGGCCCAGCCCCAGCCATTGTGGCCATTTAGGGAGTGAAGCAGCAGATGGAAAATCTTCCTCTTGTTCTCTGTTTCTTCCTCTCTGTGCAATTCTGACTTTCAAATAAGATCTTTCTTGTTTAAAGATTTAGTTATTTATTATTTGAAAGGCAGAGTTAGAGAGAGGCAGAGGCGGGGGGGGGGGGTGTCTTCCATCTGCTGGTTCACTCCCCAGATGGCCACAACGGCTGAGCTGGGCCAATCTGAAGTCAGGACCCAGGAGCTTCTTCTGGGTCTCCCACAAGAATGCAGGGGCCCAAGGACCTGGGCCATCTTCTACTGCCTTCCCAGGCCATAGCAGACAGCTGGATCAAAAGTGGAACAGCCAAGGGTTCAAACCGGTGCCCATATAGGATGCTGGCACTACAGGCACCGGCCCCAAAATCTTTTTTAAAAAAAAACGAGGAAAGGATTTGAACAGAAATTCTCAAAAAATACATGTAAATGGCCAGTAAGTACAGTACATGAAAAGATGCTCAACAACATTAGCCATTAAAATCAAATCAAATGCAAATCAAAACCATATTCAGGTAACACACTAGGATGTTTGTAATTTAAAAAATCAGGTAATCACAAATGTTGGCAAGATTGTGGAGAAATTGGCACACTTGTATTTTCACAGTTAGACTATAAAATGTATGATCATTTTGGAAACAATTTGGAGTCTCACAAAATGTTCAACAGAATACCATGTAATCCAGCATGTGAAAATATAACCCACACAAGAGCCTGTAAGAGAATGTTCATAACAGTACTATTTCCTAATAGCCAGAGTAGAAACAATCCAAACATCCAACAATTGATGAATGGATAAACAAAGTATGATATCTCCTTAATTGACTATTATCCAGCAATAAAAAGGAATACAGCACTAATGCAATATGGATTATCTTAAAAACATCATGCTAAGTGAAAAAAGACACAAAAAGCCATAAATTATATGATTCCACTTATATAAAATGTCCAAGCAAATTCTTACAGACAGGAAACAGATTAGTATTTCCAAGGACTGGGGCAGAAATGAGCAGTGACTGCAAATGGATTATGAGTTTTTATGAGGATATTGAAAATGATCTGAAATTAGATATTGGTGATGGATGGACAACTCTGATTATACTAACAACCATCAACACACTAAAACGCTTTTTAAGAGGTGAAATGCATTGTCTGAATTATATCTCATTAAATCTTTAAGAGTTTTCACACTGATTTTTATAGGGGAGGTGCATACAAGGGTACTTCAAAAAATTCATGGAAAATGAAATTAAACGTAGTTTATTTTACTGCAAAAAAATTTGAAATTAACGCAAAGTTTTCTAATAATATATATCTTCCACAAATTGTCTTAAGTATCACTGTACAACTTAGATTATAACAAAGGAACAGGGTTCTTGGGTGGGCACTGCGGTACAGCAGGTTAAGCTGACGCCTACAATGTCCACATCCCATATCAAACTGCCAGTTCGCGTCCTGCCTACTCCACTTCAAATCCAACTCCCTGCTGATATGCCTGGGAAGTAAAAGACAACGGCTCAAGCACCCACGTCCCTGCTACCCACAGAGGAGACCCAAAGGGAGTTCCTGGCTCCTGGCTTTAGCCCTGGCTGCTGTGGCCACTTGAGGAGTGAACTAGTAGATTGAAGATATCCATCTCTCGCTCGCTCACTCTCTCTCTCGCTCTCTCACACAGAGAGAGAGCAAGAGAGCGAGAGAGAGACTCTTTCAAATAAATAAATAATAAACAAGAAAGTCTTTAAAAGGGGGAAGGAGTAGAGAACAAGACTACTGAAGCACATAAGTGTCTTGTTTGTTCTCAATTTTATAAATTTACTTCAACACATTCCCTACAGATTTAACAATGATGATAACTGCTAGTCATTAGTAATTAACCTGTATAGTCCCAAGAGGGAAAGGAAAAGGAAAAGAGGCAAAGAGAACTAATTAACTAACAGTAAACAAAACGCATTTCCTCTGATTAAAGGCACTAACTCAGAGAAGCTAAGGAAGGACCTAGTGCCACACAAGTACTCCAAGAGAGGACTAACTGCTTAAGGAAGGACCCAGTGACACACAAGTACTCCATGAGTGTGACTAACTGCATAAGGAAGGACCCAGTGCCACATAATACTCCACAAGAGTGACTAACTAGATAAGGAAGGACCCAGAGCCACATAAGTACTCCACGAGAGTGATTGACTGCATAAGGAAGGACCCAGTGCCACACAAGTACTCCATGAGAGTGACTGACTGCATAAGGAAGGACCCAGAGCCACACAAGTACTCCACGAGAGTGACTAACTGCATAAGGAAAGACCCAGTGCCACACAAGTACTCCATGAGTGTGACTAACTGCATAAGGAAGGACCCAGAGCCACACAAGTACTCCACGAGAATGACTGACTGCATAAAAAAGGACCCAGAGCCACACAAGTACTCCACGAGAGTGACTAACTGCATAAGGAAAGACCCAGTGCCACACAAGTACTCCATGAGTGTGACTAACTAGATAAGGAAGGACCCAGAGCCACACAAGTACTCCATGAGTGTGACTAACTAGATAAGGAAGGACCCAGAGCCACATAAGTACTCCACGAGAGTGACTGACTGCATAAGGAAGGACCCAGAGCCACACAAGTACTCCATGAGTGTGACTAACTAGATAAGGTCGGACCTAGTGCCACACAAGTACTCCATGAGAGGACTAACTGCATAAGGAAGGACCAGTGCCACACAAGTACTCCATGAGAGTGACTGACTGCCAGCTTAGTTTCCTATGTCCCTCTTCTTCATCGTGGCACACACTCAGCTGTAATCACAATTCTGTACTACTGCTTTACAGTAAACATTTCAAGATGGTCTGAGAAAGGGAGTGTATGATTAAGAAAGTAACAGAAAAGCTCAAAAGCATTTAACAGATTTACACAAAAATTCCAATTTCTCCATATCCTAGCCAATACGGGTTATACTCTGGCCTTTCAGTATCTCCACATTAGTGAGTGTGCTATCTTGACATGGGTCTGATTCGCATATGACATCTTGGAGTTCAACAATGGAGAGAACTTTCCATAAGGAAAAGGCCACAGCGACGCATGAGGGGAAGCGGAAGCTCCCGCCGGCCTTCGCAGTGCACTCTTCCTCAGGGCCCCTCGCACAGCGCTCTCTGGAAGGCCGTGGTCCTCGGGAACTCACTGCCTCTCTGAGAGCAGCCTCCCTCTCTGCTCAGTTTTATCACGTCTATCCGTCTCTCCCAAATGCACTGGTTTTGTATGATTCCGAATGTTGCAGACACGAATCCTACTGTGTACAGTCTTCAGCAATTGTCTGGTTCTGTCCCGTTACATGAAATTTATCTCCACTATTGCATGTCACTGTGTTTCACTAATTCTGACAGCCACTTAGTGTTCCATCTTGTAAATATGTCGGACTCTGTCTATCCTATCTATCTATCCTATCATTTACAGCCTTTCCAGTTACGCTTTTTTGTGTTTGTACTCACAAACCATACCACCTGTGAACATGCTTTTAAAGATTTATTTTTTGAAAGCACAGTTGCAGAGAGAAAGAGGTATCCTCTATCCGGTGGTTTCACTCCCCAAATGGCTACAACAGCCAGGGCAGGAGCCAAACTCAGATCTGTCACATTGGTGCAGGGACCCAAGGACTTAGGCCATCTTCTGCTGCCTTCCCAGGCACATCAGCAGGGAGCTGGACAGGAAGTGGAGCAGCCGGGAATCAAAACAGCACCCATATGGGATGCCCACATCACAGGAAGTGGCCCAACCAGCTAAGTGCTGGCCCCAATGAATATACTTTTAGATTTTGTTTTTTTTAACAATTTATCTATTAATTTGAAAGGCAGAGTTAGAGAGAGATTGAGAGAGAGAGGTCTTCCATCTGCTGGTTCACTCCCCAATGGCCACAACAGCCAGAGTTGGGCCAATCTGAGGCCAGAAGCTTCCTCCAGGTCCCCCATGTGGGTACAGGGGACTGACTACCTGGGCCATCTTCCCAAGTGCATTAGCAGGGAGCTGGTACAAGAGCAGAGAAGCCAGGACTTGAACCAGGACCCATACGGGATGCAGGTGCCACAGGCAGTGGCTTTACCTGTTACTCCATGTTACTCCACGGCATCGGAGTAATCTATGCTTTTAGATTGGAGATAACATTTTTCACTTATGAGATGGACAAAAATGAAAACAAAAAACATTACAAATTAGCAGGAAGATGAGTATATATGTTGAGTCCCATTTTGGAAAGCAATTTGATCAAAATACTGACTGCACATAGCTTCTTGTAATTTCCATCAACTCTATTTTTTTAAAAAAGATGTATTTATTTATTTGAAAGTCAGAGTTACACAGAGAGAAGGAGAAGTAGAGAGAGAGAGAGGTAGAGAGAGAGAGAGAGAGAGAGAGGTCTTCCATCCGCTGGTTCATTCCCTAATTGGCCGCAATGGCCGGAACTGCGCCAATCCAAAGCCAGGAGCCAGGAGCCTCTTCCAGGTCTCCCACGTGGGTGCAGGGGCCCAAGGACTTGGGCATCTTCTATTGATTTCCCAGACCATAGCAGAGAGCTGGATGGGAAGTGGAGCAGCCGGGACTAGAACTAGTGCCCATATGGGATGCTGGCGTTTCAGGCTAGGGCATTAACCCGCTACGCCACAGCGCCGGCCCCTCTAGCTACTCTAAACAATCACTCACACATGTGTTCAGAGAGTTTCACAGCAATGCTGTCTGTACTAGGGAAAACACTAGATGGAATTTCATTCTCCACTAATAATAAGGAAATAATGTTATCAGTTATGGCATAATTTCAACATCCAAATTGCAAGTTTAAACAAATGAAGTTAAATCTCTAAGAAGGATCTCAGCAGAATGGTCAATGTGCTATTTTTAAAATCACAATACAAACACAGGTCTATCTAAATGCACAGAGAAGAGTCAACACGCGCACAGGAAAGATCCAGAAGAACATACAGCAGACTTCTGTGATTAATGAGATTTGTGGGAAGCTGACAGGGCACATTTCATCAGAACAGTTTTAGGAGATGTGAACTTCATGCAGGACTTGGGCTATCAGCATTAACAGTGCTTCATGATGTTTTACAACTTATAAAACCTTCTTCATATAATCTTAGTCCCTGCAGCGCGTAAGACCAGGAAGTTTAAGGGGTTTGCTCGAAGCCTCACAGCGGCCTTCAGCCCTAGGTCTGCACTCTCCACCTGAACTCCTTTCCCCTGTTTGAGACAGCCAGCAAAGCCATCCCACCCACCTCAGCTGCTACGCTTACGATCGTTTCAAGATGTTCAGGTCTGAAAAGTCATACCAGAGATGAGATTGCAAGGAAAGCCAATGGAACAAACAGGATAGAAATGTATTAAACCGGGACCGGCACTGTGGCATAGCAAGTTAAGCCACAGTCTGTGGCACCAGCATCCCATATGGGTACAAGTTCGAGTCCCAGCTGCTCTACTTCAGATCCAGGTCTCTGCTATGGCCTGGGAAGGCAGTAGAGTCCTTGGGCCTGTGCACCCACGTGGGAGACCTGGAGGAATTTCCTGGATTCAGATCAGCCCTGCTCCAGCCATTGTAGCCATTTGGGGAGTGACCCAGCAGATGGAAGATCAATATTGCTCACTCTCTCTCTGTCCCTATAACTCTGCCTTTAAAATAAATAATAAATCTCTTTAAAAAAAATATGAAGAAATGTGTTAAATCTTCAAGGAGGGGGTCCTGCACTGTGGTGAAGGAAGTTAAATCCCTGGCCTGAAGCGCCTGCATCTCATATAGGCACCAGTTTGAGTCCCTGCTGCTCCTCTTCTGATCCAGCTCTCTGCTATGGCCTGGGAAAGCAGTAGGAGATGGCCCAAGTCTTTGGGCCCCTGCACCCACATGGGAGACCTGGAAGAAGCTCCTGGCTCCTGGCTTCGGATTGGCGCAGTTCCGGCCATTGCAGCCATCTGGGGAGTGAACCAGCGGATGGAAGACCTCTCTCTGTCTCTATCTCTGTCTAACTCTGTCTTTCAAATCAATAAAAAAAAAAAAAAATTAAAAAAAAAAAAAACCTTCAAGGAGGAAAGACTGTAGCAACCATATGCCTGTACACAACATTACTGGCCCAGCAGGACTGAAAAGACTTAGAAACGGACTGTGCTGGCTCGAAAGTTTGTTAAAATACATGTAAGAATCAAATAACAAAACCACGAACCTGCATTAACCACAGGGTGGTCAATGAAACCTGTTTAGAGACTTCTGGTTAGGGGACACAGGCCAAGCCAGATGAAGGACTCTCAAGTAACTTTCACACCGAGCAACGGAACAGACTGTGCCACGCACAGTGGACACTGACAGGAGCGACACGTGGCAAGAAAAAGACCACCTGACTCTTGTCTTTTTCATGGTTTGAAAACCCCAGTTAAGTCATTTATTCAGTCAGAATTGATTGAAAAGTTGCTCTGAGGGGCCGGCGCTGTGGTGCAGTGAGTTAAGCCATGGCCTTCAGTGCCGGCATCCCATATGGGCACCGGGTTCTAGTCCCAGTTGCTCCCCTTCCAGTCCAACTCTTTGCTGTGGCCCGGGAAGGCAGTGGAGGATGGCCCAAGTGCTTGGGCACCTGCACCCACATGGGAGACCAGGAGCAAGTACCTGGCTCCTGACTTCGGGTCAGCACAGCGCGCCGGCCGTAGGAACCATTTGGGGGGTGAACTAGCGGAAGGAAGACCTTTCTCTGTCTAGCTCTCTCACTAACTCTGCCTAATAAAAAATCAGTTAAAAAGGGGGGGGGGGTATGTGTGGGAATGAGGGGTAGGTAATGCTTAACCTCTTATCAACTAGAATAGCCCTGCCAGGAAGGTGGTGGATTGATGGATTTGAAAGTCACTTTTCTAAATGCTTTCTCAAAATCATCAGTATAATAATCTGAATGATTAGCCAATATATTTGCCCAAAATACTGGCAAAGTTATCAAAAGAACTGGTAAAATACCCAGAATACTATACAAGGGGGAGGGGAGGAAGGCACAATTTTCTTAAGCATTTTTAAAACACATTTAAGAGAGGTGCTTAGAGGATTTAACAACACTGAGGATCAAAAAGCTGTACTTCAGTATGGAATTATACTTGTGGTATAATAAACCAGCCATAAATCCCCAGCAATGATCAATAAACACTAATGGAAAAAAAGCCGTGTGGGGAGGCAAGGAGAGGCCCCACTGCTACTCCTCCCTGGCTTCATCGGCTTTACAGATCACAGGCCGAGCACCCAGAGATTCATTACAACAGTATTTCTTACTGGCCAACCACTGGCTAGGAGCAGGGTGCAAAAAACTGGAAATGCACAATGAAGTTACCAAACCAAGCAGTTTTTTAAAAACTCCAAAAAAACTACCTTGTTATTTTTTCTTTTGTGTCTAACAGAATCAAACAATTTCACAAAATACAAAGAGGAATACTGAGAATGGAACAAGATTAATTCATGCCACCATGCAATCTGGGGAGAGCAGAGTACAAAGAAGATACGAAACGAAGCCACCCTCTACAAACACAAACTGAGCAACGATACAAGCTCAGATCTTTTGCTGACTTGCTCTCCGGCTGGGATGAATCAGACCACCTTGCACACACGCAGTGACAGAAGGAAAGAGTGACGACACCTTGCACACACGCAGTGACAGAAGGAAAGAGTGATGACACCTTGCACACACGCAGTGACAGAGGAAAGAGTGACGACACCTTGCACACACGCAGTGACAGAAGGAAAGAGTGATGACACCTTGCACACACGCAGTGACAGAAGGAGAGTGATGACACCTTGCACACACGCAGTGACAGAGGAAAGAGTGACGACACCTTGCACACACGCAGTGACAGAAGAGTGACGACACCTTGCACACACGCAGTGACAGAAGGAAAGAGTGATGACACCTTGCACACACGCAGTGACAGAGGAAAGAGTGACGACACCTTGCACACACGCAGTGACAGAAGGAAAGAGTGACGACACCTTGCACACACGCAGTGACAGAAGGAAAGAGTGATGACACCTTGCACACACGCAGTGACAGAAGGAAAGAGTGATGACACCTTGCACACACGCAGTGACAGAGGAAAGAGTGACGACACCTTGCACACACGCAGTGACAGAAGGAAAGAGTGATGACACCTTGCACACACGCAGTGACAGAAGGAGAGTGATGACACCTTGCACACACGCAGTGACAGAGGAAAGAGTGACGACACCTTGCACACACGCAGTGACAGAAGAGTGACGACACCTTGCACACACGCAGTGACAGAAGGAAAGAGTGATGACACCTTGCACACACGCAGTGACAGAAGGAAAGAGTGACGACACCTTGCACACACGCAGTGACAGAGGAAAGAGTGACGACACCTTGCACACACGCAGTGACAGAAGAGTGACGACACCCTGCACACACGCAGTGACAGAAGAGTGATGACACCTTGCACACACGCAGTGACAGAGGAAAGTGACGACACCTTGCACACGCAGTGACAGAGGAAAGAGTGACGACACCAAGCTGACTGGGAGAGAAGCCAATCCACTGTTGAGGAGACTGCACTGCCTTCCCTGGCAGCAAAGTCACCACTGCTCGAGTATTCAGCCCATTTCTGAACTGAGACATGGGAGAGACTTTCACAGGAATGGGAGATGTACCTATGCTCCATGGACCACTATGTCCAAAAACTAATCCACCTCTGGCTGGAGAAAAGAGACTGCTAAGCAACCACAGGGCGCCATCCTGCTCTCAGCCATAGAGGGTGTAAGGCACCTAGAGATAAGCTGAAAGTTTGTTCAGGGATACAAATCTGGTGGCACCTAACAATATGGTCCCAGCACACGATCCAACTGACAAATGGTAACCTAAGCTTTCCTGCTACGATAAAAAACAAAACAACTCATTCTACCTGCCCAAGACAACCAGTGACATGCCTTTGTCACATTCACCACTACCACACCAAAAACCATTTTCTCTTTTTTAATTAGAAATAGCCTGGTGTAAGCAATACACAGGGGACTTACTAGGGCCTTGAAGCCCATCTCTGGAGCACGGTACCATTACTGCTTTCCAATCGGCAGACACAGGTATCTAAGAGATAAGAAGCCAATTGAGCCCTCACTTCGCAGGTGAGCAGCCTTGCTCACTACGGGACTCTAGTCCAAGGACTTGATCTCCATTTCCTCAACTGTGGAATAACAACATCCATCGCACAAGGTTGTGATGAGTAAAGTGAAGTTCATCCGGCACAGTATTTAACACACGCCCACAAAGAACCCCATCCTGGCCCCCATGTCTGTCAGCTGCAAGTGACCTGAGAGAGAAATCATAAAAGTTATTATCACTAGAGAGTCTAGTGGGCTAATTATAGAAAGCCCAAATCTCACAAAGCAGCACATTTCCAAATAACTGACTTCAAATTTTTCTTAGCTTACTTTGACACCAGTTCTTAAAGAAAATGTGCCTGGGTGAGAATGAAGGGGAGTGTAGATCAATCCCAGTGTTCAAGGCCAGGGTGAACAAGATCCCTTGTGAAACAACCAAGAATTTCATCTTCGGCAACACATGACAGCATGTCAAAAGTTCCTGGAAAACTCATATTAGCTAATTCCATTGTCCATAAACTTTCTGAAATCCTCTCATTTGTATTCTTCATACAGCTATGTGTCCACTCAGCTGTCACCAAGCCCTGCTAGCTAACAACCTCAATATTTACATTTCCTTTACAAATCCACTCTGTTCTCACTTCTTTTTTTTTAATAAAAATGAATTTGCAATGACAAAATTATTTTAAATACATAAGAAATAAAATTCTCCACTAATATATCCCTTCCACAAAGTTTTTAGATCATATTATTGGCCACCACTGCGGCTCACTAGGCTAATCTTCTGCCTGCGGCACCGGCACCCTAGGTTCTAGTCCTGGTTGGGGTGCCGGATTCTGTCCCGGTTGCTCCTCTTCCAGTCTAGCTCTCTGCTATGGCACGGGAGTGCAGTGGAGGATGGCCCAGGTGCTTGGGCCCTGTACCCGCATGGGAGACCAGGAGAAGCACCTGGCTCCTGGCTTCGGATCAGCGCAGCGCACCAGCTGTAGCGGCCATTTGGGGGGTGAACCAAAGGAAAGGATGACCTTTCTCTCTGTCTCTCTCTCTCTCACTGTCTAACTCTGCCTGTCAAAAAAAAGTTAAAAATTTTTTTTGAAAATCATATTAATATTCTTCAGCAGCTGCTTTTTTATATTGTGGTTAAGTATGCATAAAGTCAACCATTTTAGTCATTTTTAAGTGCATACTTCTGTGGCATGGAGCACATTCAAATGGCTACACAACTATGACCACTATCCATCTGCAGAATTTGCTGATCTTCCTCCAGAAACTCTGTGCCCAGTACACACTGACTCCTCGCTCCCCTCACCAGCGGAACCCGACTGTCCTAGCCAATCCCTGTGTGCATGGAATCATACCCTGGCCTTTTGCGACTGGCCTACTCACTTACCATAATGTCTTCCTGGTCCACCCACACTGTAGCATGTCTCTGAATAATACTCCACTGTGTGTAAATATTACATGTTGTTTATTCATTTTATTTATCCATCAGTGTACTACTGGTTGCTTCTTCCTTTCGACAGCTGTGAGCAGTGCTGCTATGAACATGGATGTACAAATATGTCTGAGTCCCTGCTCCCAGAAAAACGGCTAGATCATTGGTATTCTATATTAAGTTTTTAAGGATCCTCCTTCCATAGCGTTTCCCACAGCAGCTGAACCATTTTAAATTCTCCCCAGCAATGTTCAATTTCTCCACAACCTCATCAACCCAGGCACTTTAGCAGGGAGCTGGATCAGAAGTGGAGTAACTGGGTTTCAAACTGGTGCCATATGGGATGCCAGCACGGCAGGAGTCAGCTTAACCTGCTGTAACCACAGCACCAGCCCTACAGTTTTATCTCCTATGTGGTGGCATTAGATCCATTTTGAGTATCTTTATATATTATATTGGTCCAATTTCATTTTTTGCATGTCTTACTTTTTTACTAATTTATTTGAGAAGGGGAGAGAGAGAGAGAGATAGAGAGAGCGAGCGAGAGAGAGAGAGAATGAGAATATACAAGCAAACAAGAGCTCCAAACCACTGATTTACTCCCAGGGCCTGCAATGGCTGAAGCCAGGAGCTAGGAACTCAAACCACGTTTCCCACACGATGGCAGAGCTTCAACCTTCTGAGTTGAAGCTCTGAGGCCCTGATGCCTCTTGGGGTCTGCATTAGCAATTAGCCGGAATCAGGAGCAAAGCCGGGACTTGAACCCAGGCACTCTGATATGGAGTGTGGGCTGAAAATGGTCTCTTTCTTTTTTGCTTTTTTTTTTTTTTTAGATTTTATTTTATTTATTTGAAACACAGAGTTATAGAGAGAGCCAGAGCGAGAGCGAGAACGAGAGAGACAGAGAGAGAGAGGTCTTCCATCCAATGGTTCACTCCCCAGATGACCACAATGGCCAGAGCTGATCTGATCCAAAGTCAGGAGCCAGGAGCTTCTTCCAGGTCTCCCATGGATGCAGGGGTCCAAGGATTTGGGGCATCTTTCACTGCTTTCCCAGGCCATAGCAGAGAGCTGGATCGGAAGTGGAGCAGCCAGAATATGAACTGGCTCCCCTAAGGGATGCCGGCGCTGCAGGCTGGGGCTTTTACATGCTGTGCCACAGCGCCGGCCCCCAAAATGGTTTGTTAAGCACCACAGCACATGCTTACTTCTCTTTGAAGTTCCCTAGCTCTCTGTCCCTTTGCCATCCTCTTCCCAATTTCTAAAGATCTAGAGTTAAATTCCACTCCACCCATAATCTGATAACTGACTCTAAACTCCATATTTATACTTTTTATCGTTTCTATGAAAACAGACCTGGGGCTCTTTAAATACTCTCCCTTTGCCAGCCTGCATGATGTCAAGCCTCGTCAGCAGAGGGCACAGAAGTGGCATGGAGGAAGAAAGGTTTTGCTTCCAGGTGACAGTGTGCTTGTTCAGCAGGCCCCTACAGGACAAGCCGGTCCCCCCCCCCCCCCCCGGTTCCTGCAGCGCACGGCAGCCAGCAGCTTCCCTGTGCCCCTCTTTGGGCTGTTAAATAGCAGAGTGCCTCTGGTAAGACAACCCCCTGTCAACTGCCTTCCTTGGTACCCTAAGTGTGCATTCCTGGCAACTTCAAAAAGGCAGACTTCCAGGAAATCCTGCTGATATGAGACAGGAGGGACTCACTTTTCTGCCGTGCAGAGTCGCAGCATGTCCCTTCCACAAGGTCTAGATCCCAGGCCCTGTGCGAGGCGTAAGGAGATGGCTCCTAATGAGTTTTATCTTAGCCCAATGAGTAAATGTTATGGAGCATCAGTTGCACTGTGTCATATATCAATCATACCATTACCTGACCTTATATCTGTGTTACATCTGCTATTCTTTAGTGTTCTCTTTACTCTCTATAAGCCAATCCTTCGCTGCTTCCATCTCCTCTTATGCTGAAACCCTGGCACTGTGGTACAGCATGTTAAATGCCAGCATCCCACATGGGTACCAGTTCAAATCCCGGCTGCTCTACTTCCTATCCAGCTCCCTGCTAATGCTCCTGGGAAAGCAGTGGCCCCTACACCCATATGGAAACCTGGCCCAGCTCCCAGCTATTATGGCCCTTTGGGAGTGAACCAGCAGATGAAAGCATGCGCTCACTCTCTCTTTCTCTCTCTCTGTCACTCTGTCTTTCAAATAAAATCTCTATTAAATTCCTGGGCAGTTTCTCTCTCCTGATTGGACCCAGACAATTAACAGAAGCGAGCTGAAACAGAATGTTAACAGCCACTTATCATATACAGGACACTGTGGTGAGTGTTTCAGACACATCACCACTTTTAATTCTAACTAAACTCTATGGCAACGCTGGGGAACATCCAGCCCGTGGGCTATATAAGGCCCGTGAAATCATTTGGTCTGGCCCTCCCGAGGGCAACTGTGGGCAGCACTCAAAATTCACAAATTCTATACCAGGCTGATTTTTAAGTTGATAGTTTTGCATGACCCACAAATGGTGTTATAAATATAAAAACGGTGTTTGGCAGAAATAATGCTCCCCAACCCTGAGTGGTATTTCACTCCACAGTAAGGAAACTAAGGCTTGGAAAAACAAAACCATTTTCCCATAGGATTATTACAAATCCAGGTCTATCCCTGCTGGCTCTCTACTACTGTATTTTTCTTCAGAGAACCTAGCAACACATTGTTTAAGAACTACACATCTATCTGCAAAAAGAATTCACATACAGAGAGGCCTGTGGCACAGCAGACTTATGACACTGCAATCCACGTCAAAGCCCTGACTACTCTCTGCTTCTGATCCAGCTCCCAGCTAATGCGCCTGGGAAGCAGCGGATCATGGCTCACGTGCTTAGGCCCCTGCCATCCACATGAGAAATCTGGAGGGAGTTCCTGGCTCCTGGCTCTGACTTGGTCTAGCCTCAGCTAATGCGGCCATCTGGGGAGTGAACCAGCAGATGGAAAACATCCCTCCACCCTCTACCCCAGGAAATTTCCCTTTCAAATAAAGTAAGTAAATCTTTAAAAAGTTCAAGGAAAAGCAAACACATTTTTTAAAAGGAAAGAACGTAACAGGCTTGACTGCTATCTTTAGAAAGAGCAGCTTGCTAAGTTGGCCTGGGCTGGTGCCTGGGAACTTAGATCTGGGAGGATTCTGCTAAGAGTAGGTGGCTGACAGGACCCTGGAATTCGGGTGTGTGCTAAGATGGGCAGCCTGTGTGGACTCAGCACTGCATCTCTAATTGGCTTCCCTGGTAGACAACACTGCCACGCGCACTGCTAGAGGAAGCGAGCACATCCCATGTGACCCCACTGGGAAAGGGCTCCTGGCAGCTTGGGCCAGGTCCCCCCAGTCTTCACCCCACACCTCTTTTCTCTTTGCTCTGTGTCCTTCCACCACTATAAAGCACCAGTATGCAAGCACTCAGAGTTCTGTAAATCCCAGTGAATCACTGGATGTGGGAAAGGCCCGAGGGCCCCCAGAGCTACCCAGAGCTACCCGTGGCATGCCAATCACTTTGTTAAATGCGAAGGACCTGAAAACAAACACAGCCTTTGCCCTCCAGGAACTTTACAGTCTATTTAAATTCCCCTTTCACCTCTCTACTTCTCACTCCTCAGTCTGTTCTCCACTTAAAATAGATTAGATACATTTCCTTGAGCTAAATTTCATTCTTAGCACTGAAGTGACGCTAAATAAATATTTAATAAGTCCATCAGGCAAAATCTGAGATACAAAGCTCTAATAAACTCTAAGGCTACAAATATTTTCTCTTTGCTTTCCCTGTCTTACTGTGTTCCTCATTAAAAATAAATTGACCAACCCTTGTACATTGCTGGTGAGGACGTAAAATGGAGCAGCTGCTATGGAAAACAGTCATCACAGTGCCTCAGGAAGGTAAACAGGCCGCTGCTCCAAGACCTAGCAATTGCACACCTAGTTACAGACCCACAGGCACTGAGAAAGGAGCGCTGACATACCTGTACACACAGGTCGGCAGCAGCACCATTCACAATAGCCAAAGGGTGGAAAGAACCCAAACATCCATCAAAGGATGAACAGATAAACTGCGGTACACACACACACACAGGAATACTGTCCAGCTGAAAAAGGATGATGTCATGAGGTTCATCCATGCTGCAGGACGCCTCAGCATACTGCATTAGGAAGCCAGACACACAGGCCGTACATTGTACGGCTATTTGAAATATCCAGAATAGGTAAACTGATAGAACAGATAGCAGAGTGGTGGCTGCCGAGGGAGGGAAACAGAGGAGGCTTACTTAATGGGTATAGGGTTCTTTAGGAGGGATGAAAAAATGTTTCAACTACTTGCAGGCTATGGTACGGATTGTGCCATATGCTACCAAATTGTTCACTCTCAAAGGTTAATCTCACATTACGTGAATTTCACCCCTAAATTCAAAATGTTGAAATGCAATGGCAAGGGCAGGTGTTATGGTGCAAAGGGTTAACCCACCACACTGGGCGCCTGGTTTGAGTCCTGCCTCCATCTCAAATCTAGCTTCCCACTAATGTGCACCCCAGGAAGCAACAGAGAATGGCTCCAGTACTTTAGGTCCTTATCACCATGTAGAAAACCCAGATGGAGTTCCTATATCCTGACTTCAGTCTGACCCAGCCTTGGCTGTTGTGGGCATTTGGGGTATGAACCAGCAGATAGAAGACTTTCTTTCTCTCATTTGTCATTCACACTCTAGCTCTGTTCTGCTTTTCAAATAAATATAAGTGAATAACTAAACTCTAAAGAAAAGCAATGCAGTATTCAGTATGGTACAAATGAAGATAACATTCCTAATGTTGCTGGTAGCTCGGGATAAAATCATCAGTGCCTGCAACAGATAGGTTAAAAAAAAAACGGTGAGCATTCTGGCACGGCAGGTTAAGCAGCCACCTGTGACCTGGGCATCCCATAGTAGAGTGCCAGATCAAGTCTTAGTTGCTCCACTTCCAATACAGCTTCCTGCTAGCACACCCAGGAAGGCAGCAGAAGATGGCCCAAGTGCTTGGGCTCCTGCCAGCCAAGTGGGAGACCCAGGTGGAGTTCCTGGCTCCTGGCATCAGCTGGGCCCAGCCCTGGCTGTTGCAGCCATCTGGGGAAATGAACCAACAGATAGAAAATGGATCTCTCTCCCTTATTCTCTCCATTGCTATATCTTTCAAATTAATCAATCTTTAAAAAAAGAAAGGGGCTGGCACCATGGCTCACTTGGCTAATCCTCTGCCTGTGGCGCTGGCACCCCAGGTTCTAGTCCCAGTTGGGGCACCGGGTACTAGTCCCGGTTGCTCCTCTTCCAGTTCAGCTCTCTGCTGTGGCCCAGGAGGGCAGTGGAGGATGGCCCAAGTGCTTGGGTCCCTGCACTCACATGGGAGACCAGGAGGAAGCACCCAGCTCCTGGCTTCAGATCTGCGCAGTGCCAGCCAATAGGGGAGTGAACCAACCGAAGGAAGACCTTTCTGTCTCTCACTGTCTAATTCTGCCTGTTTTTTTTAAAAAAAAAAAGACTTACATCCAATATACATCCTAGAAACCTGTCTGAAGATATAGTTTTATGCAATGATACAGAAGCAGATACAGTAGGGCTTATATAATATTGATAAAATGTTTCCACATTACTGCATAAATTTACATGTGATTTTGAATATGTATGTATAAGTAAATATCCTAAGTAGACAACAACCTATTTCATCAATATCCCTAAAGGCTTATACATTTAGATTAAAGCTTTATGTTCAGGGTTTCTTCATATTCAGCTATATACAATATATACACATATTTTGAAGTCTAGAAGGATGTATCTCAAAATGTTAACAGTGGTTATATGTTTCGGTATTAAGTTTTATTTATGAATGATATATTTGGGGGGCTATCCCACCTGTATTTTTCTAGTATTTCATCAATAAATATGCACTATTTTTATTTAACCACCAAAAATGGAGATAACATTACCTACCTCATGGATGCTATGAAGATTAGATAATACACATAAAGCTCTCAGCACATTCAGCATATCCCAATTACACAAAATATGTCAGCCAGAATGGACATTATTAGGCTTCTTTTTCTGTAACTACTCCTCAGGACATACACCTTATCATCTTTGGCTAAAACATTCACCTTAATGCACACCTGGCCCATCTCAAGTCTCCTGGCTGGCCCAGCAACCTCCACACACTGCTTCCCAGGGTTCTCACCAGGGCCAGGTCTAACGACCTAAAAGCCTGCTGCTGATGGCCCTCCACGACTTTCATGATTAAGTTCCCAGCAGCCTACACCTGGTCTCAACAGGGCACACTGCCTTTTGTCCTTCCATTTATTTATCCTTCATGTAACATTTATCAGGGACTTCCATGTGTCTGTTACTGTGGTAGGAATGGAAGGAAAAGCAAGTTAAGGATACTTCTCTCAAGGAACTCACAGTCTAGTAAGGGATATAATAGGAACCATGAAATCAAATGCTAATATAAGGCTAGGGAGGCCTAGAGACATCACGGGAAGAGCTCGGACAGGGTGTAAGGCAGGAATGCAGCTTCAAGCATGGCCACAACAGCCAATTTCCAGGGGACTCCTGTCTACTGAGCACAGCAAGGGAAGTAGAACCCCGCAAAGCCCACCACCCACTTTACAAGGCAGCTCTCTAACGCTAGCCTCGGATTCCTCAGCTGTGGGTCAAGACTCACTCAAGACTCACAAAATAACTTAATACTTGTCAACCATCGTTTTCAAAAGGAAAAAAAAAGGGAACAGCAGTTCTTAAGGTTTCTGATCTCAGAATACCTTCACACTCCCCAGAAGTGTTAAAGATCCCAAAGAGCTTTCTTTACATGGATTGTAACTACTGATATTTGCCTATCAAAAACTAAATGGGGGGGGGGGGGGACAAGGAGGGATTGTGGCACAGTGAATTAAACCACTGCCTGCCACACAAGTATCCCATACGGGTGCTGGTTCAAGTCCTAGCTGCTCTGCTTCTGATCCAGCTCCCTGTTAATGCACCTGGGAAAGCAACTGAAGATGGCCTAAGTGCTTGGGCCCCTGCCACCCATCAGGGAGACTCAAATGGAGCTCTGGGCTCTTGGCTTTGACTTGGACCAGCCCCAGCTATTGCAGCCATTTAAGGAGTGAACCAGCGGATAGAAGATACCAATCTCTCTCTCTCTCTCTCTCTCTCTTTCTCTCTCTCCCTCCCTTTGTCCCCCTCCCCTATCACTCTGTCTTTCAAATAAATCTGTTTTTTAAATTTGACAGAAAAATTGAATCAGGAAATTTTTAAATATGTTAATGCACCTTCAAATGCTAATAATAAATCATTGCCAGCCTAAAAATTTTATGAAAATAGTTAAATGGCTTCATTTATTTAAAAAAAAATTAGTGAGAAGAACACCACTGTTTTACATTGTTGCAAACACAGTCATCTGTAGCTCAACAGGAATATGCCCTGAGCAATGTGTTCTTAGTCGTCTTGTTGTGGAACATCAGCCTGTACTTAGAGAAAGCTGGACAGTCCAGCCTGCTGCACACTGAGGCCACGTGGCGTATCGCCACCGTGCATGCCAGCTGTCCCTGACTAACACCCAGCTTCAAGGAGGACTCTCAGGGCAGGCATTACAGCACAGTGGGCTAAGCTGTCTTTCTGGATGCCCACATCCCATACTGGAGTGCCAGTCCGAGTCCCAGCTGCTCTGCTTCCAATCCAACTCTGTGTTAATGCATACTGAAGGCAGACAGATGATGGCTTAAGTGCTTGGACCTTCGCTATATACATGGGAGATTCCAATCGAGTTCCTGGCTCCTAGCTTTTAGCCTGGCACAGCCCTGGCTGTTGAAGTCATTTGGGAAATGAACCAGTAGACATCCATCTTTCCTTCTCATACTCAGATTCTCTTATCTGCTTATGCTTTAAATCTGTTTCAATACATTATTTTGGCTGAAGCATATGCAGGAAATCTGGCATTCCACCAAGATGTATTTGGAAAAACCTAGACTATTTTAAAAGTCTTTTTTACATATCCTTGGATGTTGGGTTTTTCTTTTTTTCAAAGGTTTATTTTATTTATTTGAAAGGCAAAATTACAGAGATCTTCCATCTTCTGGTTTACTCCCCAAATGGCCACAACAGCAGAGGCTGAGTCAGGCTGAAGCCAGGAGCCTGGAATTCCATTCCAATCTCTCAAGAGGATGGCAGGGGCCCAAGCACTTGGGCCACCTTCTGCTGCTTTCCTAGGTGCATTAGCAGGGAACTGGATCAGAAGTGGAGCAGCCAGGACTGTAACCAGTGCTCATAGGGGATGCATCACAAGCGGTGATGTGGCATAACACTAGTCCCAGGATGTTTTTTAATTCTGTACCAAACCTGAAAAACAACTGACTCTGAGAGACTAACTGCAATACGGCATCTGAAACATGATCAGTAGATTTTCCCACATTCTGCTCTATTAAAATCTATTTGTCTGGCTGGCGCCGCGGCTCACTTGGCTAATCCTCCACCTGCTGCACTGACACCCCAAGTTCTAGTCCCGGTTGGGGCGCTGGATTCTGTCTCTGTTGCTCCTCTTCCAGTCCAGCTCTCTGCTGTGGCCTGAGAAGGCAGTGAAGGATGGCCCAAGTGCTTGGGCCCTGCACCCACATGGAAGACCAGGAGGAAGCACCTGGCTCCTGGCTTCGGATCAGCGCAGCGCGCTGGCCGGCCATAACAGTCATTTGGGGGGGTGAACCAACGGAAAGGGAAGACCTTTCTCTGTCTCTCTCTCTCTCTCTTACTATCTGACTCTGCAGGTCAAAAAAAAAATCTATTTGTCTGTCTTGCAGTTTGAATGGATGCACTTTTTTCACCTACAAATGATTCTGTAACATTAAGTTTTGAACATTTATAAAACAGAGATTCGCTAAGTTATAGATTTCATTATAAATTATCCCCAAAAATCTGAGATTTTATTAATTTACTATTTATTATTATTTTATATATTTATATTTTGTGTTATATATTTTATATTATATATTTTTATTATTTAAATTTATTAATAACACCATCAATCTAATCAGATTAAGATTAAGTAGCAGAGTTGTCAAAGTCATAGTCCAGGATACGTTTTCAAAATTCTAACTTTTGCTTGAAAGCTCAAATTTTATCATTGGCAACAGATTTTGTCAGTTTCCCTTGAAATTCAGGGTCACTTAATTCATTTTTAATAAAATGTCTGTTAAATACCCAAGTCTGAATAAGCAGTCCGTTAGCTGTTTTTTCAAATGAAAATGGCATTCTCTGAACGGGGGGAGGGGTTAGTTCAGCTGGCAACACCGTCGCTACAGTGTTTTCCTTGAGACCACCGCCATCCTCAGAATCAGCAGAAGCCTGTGTGCTGCCATTTCATCATACAGAACATTCAAAAGGTGCATAATCTAGAGAATTAATCAGTAATAATTCTGACTGCTTCATCAAGGACACTCTAAGTGATACTGCCTTTTTTCTTAGATGCAAATGTGTAGTGATAAGGAATATAATTACTTAGCGTCACTCTATGCTTCTGGTACAGGCCCTGTCCTGGTTTGATATGTCACAGGGGAAGAATGGTCTTTGGAATCACCATGGCCTGAGGCACACCTCTAGGGACTTACTAGCTCCTGAGGGAAACTCACTCTTAGGTCAGCTCAAATTCCTCCCCTCTTAACTGGGAACACCACCTAGCCCTTAAGGCTGTCAGAAATGCATGCAAAAAGACTTCCAGGTGCCTCTTCGTTAATGCAGTGAGAAACCGTGCCTGACTGTATGTAACACTTTCCCCACACAAAACCTAGGCAGTTTTGACAAGCACAGGATCACAGACTTTGAGGGAAACACCCACAGCAAACACTTCTAATCCAGGTCCTTTACCTGCACCCTCTTCACCTCCCACCACTCACACAACACACACTGACATTGCACAAAACCAAAGAAATGGAGATTTAAATGTTTAAAAGGTTATAGAGTGGGGCTGGCACTGTGGTGCAGTGGGTTAATGCCCTGGACTGAAGCGCCGGCATTCCATATGGACGCTGGTTTGAGTCCCAGCTGCTCCTCTTCCCATCCAGCTCTCTGCTATGGCTTGGGAAAGCAGTGAAAGATGGACCAAGTCCTTTATTATTATTATTTTTTAATTTATTTGACAGAGTTAAACAGTGAGAGAGAGAGACGGAGAGAAATGTCTTCCTTCCGCTGGTTCACCCGCATGGGAGACCAGGAGGAAGCACCTGGCTCCTGGCTTCGGATTGGCGCAGTGCACCAGCCGCAGCGGCCATTTTGGGGGGTGAACCAACAGAAAAAGGAAGACCTTTCTCTCTGTCTCTCTCTCTCTCACTGTCTAACTCTGCCTCTCAAAAAGAAAAAAGAAAAAAAGAAAGAAAAGAAATCTTTTTTAAAAAGTTACAGAGCTAGTAAGAAGAGACAGAACTTCGTGTCAAACACATCCTTTTATTCATAATCCTGTCAGATAAATTAAAGTTGGTTCTTTGATTCTGTTGATTCTGCATACATGGCTTCAACAACCACGGACGGAAAATATTCAAGGGGGAGGGGTGGAACTTGAGTCTGGATTGACCACATTTGGACATTCTTTCTTACCTTTAGTCCCTAAACAACACAGTGTAACCATTTATATTGGGTATTTTAGGTGATCCAGAAAAGATTTAAAGCATACAGGATTGTGTAGCTTATACCAAATACTACGCTACTTTAAACAAGGGACTTGAGAATCCTTGATCTTAGTATCTTAGCATCTGAAGGGTTGGAGCCAATCCCCAAGACAATTGCCAAATAACAAAAAGAGGTCTGCAACCCAACTCTTCTAATTGCAAATTTGGGGTCCTTCCAAGTGTAACTTAGAAACCTATCAAGAATATGAAGTTTTCTTTATGTGACCATTGACAACTATCTGCATCTGTATCTGAATGGGATAACAGACATGGTGACGTGGATACTTATGTGACTAAATATGCCAACTGATAATCACCAACAGATTAGTCTGTGTTGCCATATTCAATTCAAACTGCGGGTTTCACTGAACTGAAGGCTTCACAAGCTTTGGCATTAAAAAAAATAGAGAGATTTCTTAATTAGCCTCAGAGTATAAAGGAAATATCTCCCAAAGGATCATTCTGCAACATTCAAAAAAATCCCTTTGAGATAGCCTAGCATGTTGAATAACACTGTCGAAATGTAAATGAACAATTCTGCCAAAAGTCTGAGATAGCCAACATAATAAATGTTATTTTAATTGGTATATACTAGCTACTTCAATTTAGCTTTCATAATGCTCTTCACTTATGCTGCTATTCAACACGATGCCACACCAGCTCTGGTGCTTGTCAGTGGAGTGAGTCAACAGGGTGCTCCACCTCTCTTGGCCCAGTGTTGTGGCCTGTGAAGTCTGAGATTCTGCCCACACCTTGCGAGGATGTTAAGATCAGGCACAGCATACACAAAGCACATGTAGAACATCTGCCCTCTAGGGAAAAGCTAACACTGTGACAGTTTTTACTATGTGAGGGTACTTTAAAGATGTTGTGGGAGATATAATTAAGTTTATTTCAGTGCAAAAAACTGTGAAATCCATGCCTAGGAGGGGCCTTCAAAAAGCTAATGGAAAATGCAAGTTACAGAAAATTATTCCTAGGTTTCAAAAAGTTTCGGCACCAAAATAAACTTCTCATTTCATTTTCCATGAACTTTCTGAAAAAGATGCATATGCTTTGAGTTCACAATCTTGCCTCACCTGCCGCTCCCCAAAGACCGGACTGATGGTAAAACTGGGCCTGCACTGCTCCACTGGTGCTTCCAGTGTCCCGCTGGCTGCAACTGCCAACGTCTGACCTAAACTCCCCCTTCTACCTGTGGTGCCGACAGAGCAAGTTCCTGGACTTGCTTTTATTCTATTTCAGAAAGAAGATAATGGAGGAGGGGGGAGGGTGCCTGCATTGCGGAGCATCGAGTAAACCCCACCACCTGCAACACTGCATCCCAAGTGGGTGCCAGTGTGTGTCCCGGCTGCTCCACTTCTGATCCAGCTCCCTGCTAACGGCTTAAGAAAACAGTGGCAGATGGCCCAGGTGTTTGGGCCACTGCACCCACATGGGAGACGGGATGGAGGTCCAAGCTCCTGGTTTCAGTCTGATTCAGTCCAATTGTTGCAGCCATTTGGGGTGTGAATCAGTGGATGAAGACCTCATTTTCTCTTCTCTAACTCTGCCTCTCAAATAAACAAAATAAGTATTTTTTTAAAAAACCATATGGCCAGGCTGGCACTGAGGTGCAGCGGGTTAATGCCCTGGCCTGAAGCACCAGCATCCCATATCGTGCCAGTTCAAGATCCAGCTCTCTGCTATGGCCTGGGAAAGCAGTAGAAGATGGCCCAAGTCCTTGGGCCCCTGCACCCGTATGGGAGACCTGGAGGAAGCTCCTGGCTCCTGGCTTCTAACTGGCACAGCTCCAGCCGTTGCGACCAATTACCTCTCTCTCTCTCTCTCTCTCTCTCTCTCTCTGCCTCTCCTTCTCTCTCTGTAGCTCTTTCAAATAAATAAATAAATCTTTAAAAAAAATCATATGGTCAACTATTAAGAATTCATATAAGAGCTGTCTCTATCAGATCCCATCATCCTTTAATTCCTGCATCAGCTCAGCTCTTCAACTTCTATAGTTTTCCCCTCCAAGCCCTCTTAGATAATAGTCTCTGTTAAGTAAAATGCAATTTGTAGGGGGATAAAGGAGGCTAAGTACAGCTTTCTGGGAGTAATACCTTTAGCTAACTTGGAAGAGGGCAAGAAGCAAGGCACCTACAGACAGGACGGTGCTGTCACTCAACCGGTGGGCCTCTCAGAGGAGAATGGAACCCCTCGACAGGTCTATTAATGAAAGGTTGAGGAGAAGGGAAAGGGAAAGGCACTAACATTCATGGGCACTGCAATACTCTCCATCACTTACAGATCTCAGGAGCTCAGAGTTCTCTCTGTTACCACGCAGGGAGAGTGAGAGCTGAGAGGTTAAATGACTGGACCAAGGCGACAAACACAAGAGCCGGAGCCACAATCGTAACCCTGTTCTTTCTGTAACAGGGTACACAGTGGTTTAGTGCAGAAAAGCAAGCAATCGGGGAGCCAAGTGCACACTCATCTCCACACTGGCTCAGACTCATTCTCTTCCAGCAACGGGATAACTGGAGACAATTCCTCATTAACCTGTGGTCGTCACCCCATTACTCCCAGTGGGGGAAGAAAAGCAGTGTTTCTTAAACTTTAATGTGCAGACAGATCACTAGATAAAATTAATAAAATGCAGATTCTGATTATTGGGTCCGGGTGGGCCCTAGGAGCGCTGCTTGCCCACACGCCGGGGCCGCTGGTGCTCGGGCCACACTGCAGACTGCACTCCCTGCTGGTCCCCCTGGCCTGCTCTAGACTACGCTCAGTGGTTCCTGCGCTGGCTCATCAGCGGGACGGGCTGATAATCATGTTTAAATGACAGACTTCAGATTCCCGCATCTTTCCTCTTGCATTCAGCAGTGTCTAGGGTGAGGCCCAGGTTGATTCTGACACAGACTTTGGACCACTACACTATATCCTGTATGGACGTAATTAATTCTGCCCCATAACAGTGCAGTTCAAAGAAACATACAGTTATTAACAGTAACCACAGCACACACCAAATGACAGCATACCCGTCCTATCAGCTTACCTAACCCTCAAACCACACGGTGAGGATGCTGCTCAAGGCACTACCATTTCCTCTTCATCCACGAGGAAGCCGACTCACCCGGAGAGCTGCTTGTCCAAGGTCAGCCCGGGAGAACCAGAACCAGAACCAGGGTTCTGACTTGGGCCAATCTGATACCACAGTCTGTACTCTCAGACACACCACTGCTTCCCTCGTTCCCTGGTGCTAATGTCACTGATCTTAACAGACACCTTGCACAAACAAACCCAAGTGGGTCACCTTGCAAGACGTTGCCCCGCGAAGGTCTTATGTCTTATGACTCAGAAGCAACCATCACACAGAACACCACTGCTGCGCTCAGCAATCCAAGAGCCGCTGGTCTGAAAAGGAACACGCCTTTAGAACCTAAGCCTGTGACTTTCAATTTCCTTACTTGGGATAAAGCCCGTTATTTGAGCACAAAATCAGGAAAGGCCAACTCACAGAAACCTAGTCCCTGGCTGATGCCAGGTTTTGTGGTCGTTTTTGTTTTTAATAAAATAATCCGGGGGGTAGCATTCAAAACATTTCCCTCAGCACTCATCACTGACGCCGACTCCAAATCCGAGTTCTGTATGGTTTGCGCAATGGTGCTATCACCAGAGCCAAGGTGACTGTGTTGAAGGGCAGTGCTCATTTGGATGCACAGGTTCTGTTACATTTGTTTAAAGCAAAAAGAAAAAAGAAATACAACTCAGCCTCTTATTCAAGCCCACAGGAACACACCGCCCTTCCCCGTCAACACAAATGCTCGTCCGTCAGAACAGCTGTCTGCAAGCACGCAGCTGTCCTTCCTGCTGCAGAAGCAACTGCGCTGCCTTCCCTTCCCGAATTCCTAGCCCAAAGTTGCTCTACTGAAACACAGCCATCCGCACAAAGTAAACAGCACAACGGGCGCTAGTGCAGCGCTTACTGCATGCAGCACTGCCACAGGCACCACACAAAGGCAACTACACAGCCAAACCCTGCACACAAATAGCCGCACAACCGAGGGATGAAGGCACACACACACACACTAATGGGACAGCACTATGAAAACATATTACATTTCTACATCTAGTTGAGCTCCTTTGTTAAAGAAATACGGCTTTGTTCAACAGAGAATATTCTGCAAATTCAGAATGATTTACGGATTTAAAAAAACAATCAGCATTAATGCAGATCAGCACAATTCCACATGACCAACCTCTCTGCTTGAACTGGACTCCCCACACCTTATGAAGCCACAATTCCCCTGCACAAACTCCCACTCCGCCACCCCCCCACACACACCCAACTCCCCACCAACCTCACAGGGGTTCCTGGGCTGGTCCATGGAATCTGATGACATCACTCTCTCTTCCTTCCTGGAATTCTAAACCCTGCTGCTCTCCCCTTGCACACAGCTACCATCTCCATGGCAACCTCACCTCCTCCTGCTTCCCCATTGGCTTCACAGAGCAGGATACACAAAAAGGTTTTCCGTTCTCCCCCCACCACCCGCCCCAAAAAGATGATGCTTTCAACAGGAACCTAAGCTAAATTTAGCAACTTGGGATTCAGTCCTATGACTAAGAAAACACAGAGAAAAGTCCTCCTCCTTACATCTCACCCTCCCTTCAACCCCACCGCAAGGTAGCTGCTTCACCTCCTTCTCTCTGACCCTGAACCCAAAAGCAAGGGGCAGGATCTGCTGAGCATTAAAAATGACCAGACCGCCTGCCCCACATACCAGGTTGGCAAAGAAAACTCACACTCACCACCTCCCAACAGGAGAAGGGAAAGAGAGAGAGAAGAGTATGCAAAAGCAGCTGGGGCAGGGCATGTGTTCCTTCCATCCCAAAGCACAGCTTGGGGACTCCAGGACCCTCAGCAATCCCTAAGCTCTCAGGACAGCGCCTTCTCTTGCTGGGAATAAACACATGCAGTCAGTCACCAACACCAAACCCAGAACCACAAAACCTGGTCCAGCTCTCCATCCCAGGGACTGACCTCCTAGGTTTATAGGGGCAAGTTTTCACATACCTCATCTAAAAGGCAGCTCACAGCCAAGGATGTTTTAAGAATTACTGACAGGGGCCAGCGCTGTGGCACAGCAGGTTAACGCCCTGGCCTGAAGCACTGGCATCCCATATGGGCACCGGTTCAAGACCTGGCTGCTGCACTTCCGATCCAGCTCTCTGCTGTGGCCTGGGAAGGTGGTGGAAGACAACCCAAGTCCTTGGGCTCCTGTACCCACATGGGAGACCCAGAGGAAGCTCCTGGCACCTGGTTTCTGACTGGTGCAGCTCCAGCCATTGTGGCCAATTGGGGAGTGAATCATCGGATGGAAGACACCTACCTCTCTTTCTCTCTCTCTCTGCCTTTCCTTTGTGTGTAACTCTGACTTTCAAATAAATAAATAAATCTTTAAAAAAAAAGAATTACTGACAAAATTAATGTAAAATAGTTTAGATCCTGAGCCAGAGACTGAATAAACAAAGATGCCATCATTATTAGTGAAATTTCTGTGGCTATTAACAGAAATTACTAATCCCCAGAGAAAGAAAAATGATCCTTTCAAAATCATAGACATATCATAAAATACACATAATTTCTTGAACTACAGGCAGTTCCCACAAGGGTTTCCACTTCTGGTAAAATCTAACTGCAGTGACTTCATACAACAGCCAATTTGTGACTAGTCCTCAATTTTGGAGCTGGCCCTACTTTTCCTACTCTGATTTTGAAATTGTTACTCACTCTCCCTAAATGATGGCTGAACATGGACCAGGGCTTCATTCCCCAGCTCAGCTGCCCATTTCCCCTTCTAGGGAAGCCATACTGGAGGACTGGACTCTGAATCACCAGGGCTGTGTCGTACATGACTGAAAAGCACAAAGCAGCGATTGTGACCCAGGACGAAGGGCTTTAAGCAGGTCAGAGTCTTACAGTAGGAAAAAAAAGTGCATAAAACTAAGGCATACCCAGGAAAATGGTATTTTTGGCTTACAAGGCAGATACTCAGTTTCAAGGCACCAACCCTGTAGTGGAAAAACAGACAAATAAGGAAACCTAAACAGTCATCTGCCCCTAAACAGAATTTAAACAATTTGGAACATTTAGCTAAGTCAAAATGCCCCACTAGTAAACACACAGCATCAAGAAAATGCTTTACAACTGCTAACGAGAACAGCAAAGGATGGGGCTGCTCGAATAACTGCCACACCCAGTGGGAGAGGGGAGGTGCACGGAACTGCCCCCTCTCTGAAACACCTGCATATCTGCCTTCTTATTTCATCCTGGTTGACTCCTAACAAGCCATCCTTTATGTGAAACCACCCCTGGGCACACCCCTGGGTACCATGAGCTAACCCCAGGGAGCACTCTAAAGGGTCTCTGAACACTCTTAAAGGCAGGGGGTCACTCACCCCACAACAAGAAGACTTCTCACCAAATCCCCTGAGACCGGCCATCAGATCAATCACTGAACTTCACTCCTGCTCGCCTCAGGAAATCTATCAATAGTTTGACCAGAGCGGACTGCTTTCGACAAAGTTCCACTAACTCATTCTTTCATTCAAACACGCAAGAGGTGCACTATCATGCACCAGGGCTTCCTTGGGCTGTCGCTATTCCTCAAAAATAAGAAAAAAAAAAGTTGTATACATTCATATCTCTACTTTGCAAACAGAGAAACAGTTTCAGAGATGTCAATTTCACCAAGAATATTCCTATAACTTTTTTTAAATTTTATTTTATTTAGTTGAAAGACAGAGTTACAGAGAGAGAGGTAGAGGTCTTCCATCCACTGGTTCACTCCCCAAATGACTGTGATGGCCAGAGCTGGGCCCATCCAAAGCCAGGAGCCAGGAGCTTCCTCCAGGTCTCCCTCAAGGGTGCAGGGGCCTAAGGACTTGGGTCATCTTCCACTGTTTTTTCCCAGGCCACAGAAGAGAGATGGATCAGCCAGGACTCAAAATGGAGCCCAAATGGGATGTCAGCACTGCAGGCCAGGGTTTTAAACCGTTGCACCACAGCGCCGGCCGCTATAACTTATTTTTTCAAAAGGAGGGGCAGGCGGATGGATCTTATTTGATGGATCTTATATCACAGTACCTGGGATCAGCTCTCACTTCTGCTTTCTCATCCAGCTCCCTGATAATGTGCACCCTGGGAGACAGCAGGTAATGGCTCAATTATTTGGGTCCCTGCACCCACATGGGAGACCGGGACTGAGTTCCAGGCTCCTGGTTTCAGCTTGGCCTACCCCAAGTTGTTGCGGACACTTGAGGATATTCAGGGAGTGAATCACAGGACAGAAGATCTCTCTATCTCTCTGTCACTCTGTTTTTTCAATAAATAAAACTAAAAGAAAAAAAGCTAGGATTCTAACTCAATCTGTGTGAATTCCAAAACCTGTTCATTTTTCTACTTGACCTCCCATTTACAGTTAGGACTGCAAACAAGCCACTAAAAATCATTTTCTATCTGTTTTCTTACTCACATGTCATCAATAAAATATAGGCCGCTTGACATCAAGGTCAAATTCATCCTTTTTTATGTATTACTAACAGTATTAAACCTAAGTGGACATTCAATACTTACTAATTTATTATGCTAAGCCTGTCATTCTAAACTTCTGAACAAATGGCAATTCTACTCAGATCTTTTTTAATTTAAAATTAGCTTGAGAAATTACATGAAGTGAAATAGTAAGACTTCAGATAATACATTCTGAGATTCAATTCTACAAAATTTGAGAAGAGAAATATTAACACCATCATAATGCCTACATTACCCAGTAATACTATCCACATAGTCTTATCTGTCGGCTTTAATCCACAAACTGTACTGCAGTCAGGATCTATACATTAGATTTATGGTTTCTGCATTCTCCATACAGAACCAGAACATTTCTCCAGGGATTCCACTAAAATTAAATCAGCTGATTAGAAGACCAGGATAAAGAGGCCAAGGTCACATGTCTAATACCCATCGGAACCAGTTATCAACAGTCTCCCCATCACTATAAAATGCATATGCTACTGTAACATACACCTTGGTTTTACTGAGAAATTAATGTAAATTATCACCTCTTCTGGGAAAAGTTTAAATATGTGTCTCTTGGTGTCAAGTACTATCATTGGCTTTGATTCTTTGGAAGACAGCTATTGTCCTTCAGAAACCATGCGCAATCATTCAGCTGTTCTTACAATACATATTAAAACGCCTACCACGTGCAAGCCGACAGCTCCAACGGCTAGCACTGAAGAACACACATACACACAGTCACAAGTGACCTGCAACCGGCCAAGCGTACCCAGCCTCAGTCGGAGGCCCAGGAAAGAAGGCCTAGCTCCAGAAGATGTCATGGAGAATGATCAGGAGTGCATTTAGTCAATGAGGAAAGCAATGATCTTCCCAGGGAGAGAGAACAAAGATTCGCAGAGGGACAGAAGTGAGGCAACACAGCAAATCTGAAGGACTTGTATTTTACAAGGCCAGGCTGAGAACAGAGAGATGCAGCCAGTTCAGAGAAAGCAACACAGCATCTTCTAGATTTCCACCTCACCTTAGGACCTCCTAAGATCCTTCCTCTGAAGGCTGTGGAGAGTTCTTCTCTTCGCGTCTCCATGATAAAAAACAAGGCTGAAATGGCGTGCCTCCTCTGAGAGCTGGACCCTCAGAGCTGAGACCCTCCCTCACTGAGCAGGCTCTTCTCTCGGCAGAGCTTGCTGCCCAGGAGGCAGAGGGAAAGTCTTGGGAGTGTGTCCCCAAGAGTTACATGCTGGGAACTGTCCGCAGTTGGTCTTGTGGAGGCGGTGGAACCTTTAAGAGGCGGGGCCTAGTAGTGAGAAGTTAGCCCACTAGTTAGCCTGTGGAAGAGATTAAGGTTCTCACAGGATCTGGCTAGTTGTCATATAAAGAGTTTTAATATGTATTGTAAGAACAGATGAATGAATGAGCATGGCCCCTCATCCCTCCGGCTTCCAGTTTCTCCACGTGATGCATCTCTTCCGCACACGCTACAGCCATAGTGAGGACATCCGCCATGAGGCCAAACAAACAGTCCTGCAAGACCAGGACTTTCAGCCTCCGGAACGTAAACGGAAGTAAACCAGGGGCCGGCGCTGTGGCACAGCAGGTAAAGCCACCACCTGCAGTGCTAAAATCCCACACAGGCGCCAGTCCCTGTCCCGGCTGCTCCACTTCCCACCCAGCTCTCTGCTATGGCCTGAGGCAGCAGCAGAAGATGGCCCAAGTCCTTGTGCCCCTGCACCCATGTGGGAGACCTGGAAGAGCAGTTCCAGACTCCTTCTTTGGATTGGCCCAGCTGTGACCATTGCAGCCATTTGGGGAGTGAACCAGGGGATGGAAGACCTCTCTCTCTCTCTCTCTCTCTCTCTCTCTCTCTCTCTCTCTGCCTCTGTAACTGCACATTTAAAGGAAGACAAGGAGAAGTATCAAATAAATGAATTAATTAATGATAAATTTTTATGTAAAAAATACATTACCCAGCCTCAAGTATTGTTATACCAACAGAAAACGGACCATGATGGTGATCATTTGATAATTCAATTCTCTTTTAATACAGCTGTCTGAAACTCTTATTAGTGTGTTGAATATCTGACAAGAAAGAATAGATTAATTTTTAAATATCACATCATCCCTACCCAAGACTCTGAGCACATAAACAAGTGTATGTGCTCATTCGCATCCTACCAGCTTGTAGTGGATCAGGGCCTGTATGAGGAGGAAAACGATCCATCAGTTACGGCAAACAGCACAAAAGTAGACTTTCGAAGTCAACTTTGTATTAAAATTGTTAAGCACACATTTCATTGAAGCCTTTATAGAGAGAGAACTGGGTAAAGGTCCTTAGTGTACAACTCGACAAATTCTCATAAATTAACCCTATGTAACCAGCACCTAAGTCCACAAACTGCACCTTGTCCACACTCTGGAAGGCTATCTCATGCCTTGGCCGAGTCACTGGCACCACCCACAGCAGTGACGACAGCACAGGTTCATTCTGCTTGTTTCTGAGCTTGCTTTAGTTTTCCCTTGTTTTTGAACTTTATATAAGAGGAAACACATAGTGTATACACACTCTCTTTTGCTGGCTTACTTCAGGCCAAGTGATATTTGTGAATCGGACCACTTGTGTGAGTGTATTCTATTTTATAATTTACTGGAAAACCATCTCAATGATGCTGGAAAGGCCCTAGAGCTATGGCTAGAAACACTGCCAGGTACACTCCTGTAATGTGCTTTGATGCACACACATGTATTTCTTTTGGGTAACCCTAGAAGAGTGGAACTGCTTGATTCAGAGAACACTTAGGTTGAACTTTAGTAGGGAACACCAACTGCCAACTTTCCAAAGTCGTACCAATTCACATTCCAACCAGCAGTGCCCAAGGGTCCCAGATGCTGAACACCCTGCTGACACACAGTCATTGGAAGTGGCGTGACAGTGTCTCACCCTGCTTTGCCCTAGTGAAAAATGATATTAGGAACTTTTTGGGTATTTGGATATCATTTTTGGCAAGTTCCTTTCAAATATTTTGCTGCTGATCAAAAGAATCATTTATAGGATTTATTTTATATACCAATGTGCAGGAGTTACTTATATATTCTGGATACCAGCCAGACAAGTATCCTGCAAATCTCTTCTACTCTGTGGCCTGTCTTCTTACTTTCTTAATGGTATCTTCTAATGAACATATATTCCTAAATTCAGTATAGTTTGTCATTTTTTCCTTTATAGTGCTTATCTTGTTCAAGTAAAGAATATCATAAAGGTAGTCTATATTTTACTCAGAAACTTTAATAAAGCAGCACTTAAAACACGTATTTTTAAGATTCCCAGGCATATTGTCTATGTGTATGTAAAATCAAAAGTGAAGTTTCCCCCACCAAATAGGTCAAAACACAAGCAGTATGTGAGTTAAGGAAGACTACACTCAATTAAACTCATCAAGCTTTCATTCATCGTGTGTCCCTAATGTGCCCAGGGCTGTGTTAGATGTGTGAAGAGATGAAAATGGCAAGAGATGCCCCTGAACTGTGGAGTTAACCTTAGGTGACAGCCAAACACTCAAACATAGGTTCTTTTGCGTGTTTAAATAAAAATGAATGTGTTAAATCCGGGGCTAAAAATAATCCTCCACCGTCCTCAACTATTCAAATTCCTACTTCAACAAAGAACAGCATGAACAAGTCTTCATTTTATTGCTGCTACTGCTTCTTTAGTACCCAACATCTAAAACTTGCATCCCTGGGGACTGGCTCTGTAGCGCAGTGCTTAGGCTAAGCCTCCACCTTCAGCACCAGTGTCTCATCTGGGCACCAGTTTGTGTCCTGGCTGCTCCTCTTCCAATCCAGCTCTCGGCTGTGGCCTGGGAAAGCAGGAGCAAATGGCCCAAGTGCTTGGGCCCCTGCACCCATGTGGGAGACCTGGAAGAAGCTCCTGGCTTTGGATCAGCCCAGCTCTGGCTACTGTGGCCATCTGGGGAGTGAACCAACGGATGAAGACCTCTCTCTCTGCCTCTCCCTCTCTCTCTCTGTAACTCTACCTCTCAAATAAATAAAATAAAAGCCATATCACTTTCCTCTTTTCCTAAGAGTACAAGATTTTAAGAATATAAATTACAAGTCCAATATTTTCTAGTCCAACTACCAAAAAGAAATAACAGAATCCAGAAATATTGTAAATTTCCCCAAAACAAACAAATCTAGGTCACTCTAGCTAAGGAAGAGTGGAGCCAGGAAGAGAAAATATAGATACACACACACACACATGTTTTCACACACCCATACAATGCTACACTTTTTTGTGAAATATTTTCCAGTTTTCTTACCCATAATTACTTACTCCTTCATTTCTGGTCTTGAGAAAAATGTTTTTTTTTTTTAAGCCAAGCTTAAGAAGCAGCCCCAGTGAGTTTGAGATCACACACACACACACACACACACACACACACACGTATACACACATTTATAAAAGATAAATTTAAGGAAAGTCAATTTGGAATAAAAAGGTTGAAAGAGGTTCAAGAAAAAAACAACCATTAAACCAGTTTTGATGAGTAAAGAATTTTTAAAAGCAAACAGTCATCAAGTTTCCTTTATTCTAGTTTATAATAAGCCTCAAAATAGAACTGTGTTCCTCATCTAAACACTCAGCACAGGAGGGAAAGAACAAGCCTGCTAATTTTAGAGGTCAAGGTGAACCAGATGCTTCATAGCCTGTGCTCCCAGGCCTTGAGTACTTTCTAAAATGCATCAAGATCCATCAGAGGAGCTCAAGAGAAGACCTTGAGCTACAGGGCAGTAACTAAGAAGCAGACCGAACTAAAACCCTCATCAGGAAAAATCTCCAGTCAGTACTCTTGAAATATGTCACAGAAAGGGAGAAACTATCTGCAAGCTACATATCTGAGAAAGGATGAATGTCCCCAATCAGCAATTCAAAAAACTCAACAACAAAAAACAACCAATCCAGTTAATAAATGGGCAAAGGACCTCAACAGACAGCTTTGAATATTTGGGGGAAAAAAATGCTCATACTAGCCATCAGGGATATGCAAATCAAAACCACAATGAGATATCTCCCCCCTGTCAGAAAGGTTATTATCCAAAAGATAAGAGAGTGACAAATGCTGGAGAGGATGTGGAGAAAGAGGAACTCTTACACACTGTCGGTGGGAATGTAAATTAGTGCAGCCACTGTGGAAAACAACACGGAGACTTTTTTAAAAACTAGAAAATAGACTTGCCATATGATTCAGCAATCCCACTACTGGGTATACAAAAAAGACATGAACACACTGTATCAAAAAAGATACCAGCACTGTTCATAGTAGCCAAAATATGGAATCATCTAAGGTGTCCACTATCAGAAGAATGGATAAAGCAAATGTAATGTGTGTGTGTATATGTATATATATATAAAATGAATATTTCATTCTTTTTTATAGTTGAATAATATTCAACATTATATATATACACACACACAATGGAATATTATTCAACTATAATATTCAACATGTATGCATATATATATACACGGAATATTATTCAACTATAAAAAAGAATGAAATTCTTTAATTTGCATTAAAATAAATGCAACGGGAGGAACCTGATGTTGAATGAAATAAGCCATACAGGAAGACAAATACCATACGTTCTCCCTTATATGAGGGAGTTATAATTAAAAGCAATAAAAGCTCACTTGGCTAATCCTCCGCCTGCAGTGCCGGCACCCCGGGTTCAAGTCCCGGATGGGGCGCCAGTTCTGTCCTGGTTGCATCTCTTCCTGTCCAGCTCTCTGCTGTGGCCCGGGAAGGCAGTGGAGGATGGCCCAAGTGCTTGGGCCCCTGCACCCACATGGGAGACCAGGGGGAAGCACCTGGCTCTTGGCTTCGGATCAGCGCAGCGCGCCGGCCGCAGCAGCCATTTGGGGGGTGAACCAACGGCAAAAGGAAGACCTTTCTCTCTGTCTCTCTCACACTAACTCTGCCTGTCAAAAAAGAAAAAGGTAATAAAAGAAATGCCTGTGTATATAATTTTGTTGCAAATACAGTGTTTTTGCCAAGCTTTGTTTTAAATCTTTATCAAACAAATTGGTAAGAATGATTCACCACCATAGGTTTAATGATCTGTGCCTATTATAAAATTTACTGTATGTGGAGAAGTCGACATTATGGTGCAGAGGGTTAAGCCAGTACCTGTGATGCCAGCATCCCATATTAACACTGGCTGGAATCCCAGCTGCTCCACTTCCAATCCAGCTTCCTGCCAATGCACCTGGGAAAGCAGCGGGAAGATGGCCGAAGTACTTGGGCCCCTGCACCCCCGTGGGAGACCTAGCTGGGATTCCAGGCTCCTGGCTTCAGTCTAGTCCAGCCCTGGCCATTGCAGCCATTTCTCTCTCTGTCTCTCCCTCTCTCTAACTCTGCCTTTCAAATAAATAACAATAAAAGTATTTTTTTTAAAATCTTTTTTTAAAGACTTTATTTATTTATTTGAGAGGCAGAGTTAGAGAGAGAGGTTCACTCTCCATATGGCTGGTTCATTCCCCAAATGGCTGCAATGGCCAGGGCTGGCCCAGGCTGAAGCCAGGAGCCAGGAGCTTTTTCCAGGTCTCCCACATGGGTGCGGGGCCCAAGCACTTGGGCTGTCCTCTGCTGCATCCCCAGGCCATAGCAGAGAGCTGGATCAGAAGAGGAGCAGCTGGAGCACAAACCAGTGCCCATACGGGATGCCGGCGCCACAGACATATGCCATGGCGCCAGCCCAAATAAATAAATCTTTTAAAACATTCATTGTCTATGAAATTGGCATTTTTCATCAGATCACTGTTTATAGCCCTTGCCTGTGTTCTCGCTGAACGAGGGTCTTTACTTTGTATTTGTTGAACTCTGTATTTAGTGGAGCATTAAGTCTTTGCAATGTAAATTTAAAATATTACCTTAAAATAGACGGGAAAAAGTCAGCATTCGGAGCCAAAATCACAACCACGTCTTGGTGGGGGCCTCGGGATTAAATTCTCCCACAGGAGCCGCAGCTCCCATGGCAAGCGCTGATGCAACAAACTTTAGGATCTGTATACCTACTATGGTCCCAAAATGTGAGGAACCACCAACACAATGTGAAAACAAAGTCACTGCCCTTGGGAAGTGCAGCCCAACTGGGGAAAAGACATTATGCCAAGTATATAAATAAATATTCAGTTGCAAATCAAAATAAGGGTTAAGAAAAAAAAAAACTAAGGAGTCTTCCGAGTGCTCTCAACCAAAGATGCCTGGTTGACTCACCCCATCCATTCTAACTTTCTCCAAGGCCCACTGCTGTCTCCATTCCATCTACTACATTCTGTACCCTGTGGGCTCAGGGGAATCAGCAAGATTTCAGGTGCAGCCGGAATTCAGAACTGCAAACGCATACCTCTCATAGCAACAGTACTGGCAAGTGGGCGCCCCAAAGACAGCCACAAGCTGTGAAGTCAAGTGGGGGGTCTCCAGAGCCCCCCCCAACACACACACAGCCTCTTTCCACACTGCCTTGGGAGACAAGGAGAAGTATCTGCGTCTGCTCTGCTGCCATTTCAAACGCAGCTTTGGTACAACCTCGTATCACTCCACGGTTACCTCCCCAGCACAACAATTTCAGCTTTTTTTTTTTTCTTTTTTGACAGGCAGAGTGGACAGTGAGAGAGAGACAGAGAGAAAGGTCTTCCTTTGCCGTTGGTTCACCCTCCAATGGCTGCCGCAGCCGGCGCGCTGCGGCCGGCGCACCGCGCTCATCCGATGGCAGGAGCCAGGTGCTAGGTGCTTTTTCCTGGTCTCCCATGGGGTGCAGGGCCCAAGCACTTGGGCCATCCTCCACTGCACTCCCGGGCCACAGCAGAGAGCTGGCCTGGAAGAGGGGCAACCGGGACAGAATCCGGTGCCCCGACCGGGACTAGAACCCAGTGTGCTGGCGCCGCAAGGTGGAGGATTAGCCTGTTAAGCCACGGCGCCGGCCAATTTCAGCTTTTTTAAAAAGGCAGATTTGGGAGCTTTGACGTCCCTTTAGAAACAGTGACTGAAATGTTTGCCCCCTTCCTCTGCCCAGTATCAGCTTCTTATATCTCTGACAGGAAGTTAACATGCTCAAAAAGAGAAAAAGACAATAAAAATAAGTTTTTTAAAAATCTTTTTAACATGACCTTTCCCTAAGAAATCAGAGACAAGATTCATATATAACCCACAATGTGGAAGAACACGCTATCACCTGTGGACCCGGAATACAACAGGCTAAACCTGTCTCTCCAACAGCTCCCGTGTGTGACACTGGGCAAGTACAGCTTTCTCATCTGCAAATGGATGTGAGGTCACCTACCCTACAGTCCTGATTCATGAAATGAGATCACAGGAGCCTGACGCTTGACAAACACCGGCCATTCAACAAACAGAAAGCACCTAAGCCACCTTCTCTTCTTCACACCTGCTCACAGGGAGATTTTAAAAACAAAGAAAGGAGGTTCTCCTGGCAAATTGAGAACATGCCGACAAACAGCTGGGTGACTATAAAAACAGGTTAGCTCAGGGCTGGGGCTGGCTCCATGGTACAGTAGGTTAATCCCCCGCCTGCTGGCCAGCATCCCATGTGGGTGCCAGTTCTAGTCCCAGCTGCCCCTCTTCCAATCCAGCTCTCTGCTATGGCCTGAGAAAGCAGAAGATGGCCCAAGTGCTTGGGCCCCTGCACCTGCGTGGGAGACCGGGAAGAAGCACCTGACTTCAGCACAGCTCTGGCCACTGTGGCCATCTGGGGAGTGAACCAAAGAAGGAAGACCTTTCTCTCTCTCTCTCCCTCTCACTGTCTGTAACTCCACCTCTCAAATAAATAAAATCTTAGGAAAAAAAAAAAAAAAGGTTAGCTCTCCATCAGCTGCAGTTTGCAATGCTATAGTCCTAGGACACTCACACAAAGCACGACCATGTGATTTGTCTTAAGCCATCCTCATTTCAAACACTCTGAGCATTATCTGTACTGACACTGAAGTATCTCAGGCTCAAATCCTCTTCCAAGTTGTATCTTCCACACTCACCACATACAAACAGCACAAACATTTTTGAGCAGACAATATAGTTCACATTTATCTCAAGGAAAAAAAAGTGATCATCAAAAAGACAAAAGGGACCATGAAAATATGGAGAGGTTAGGAAAACAAAGAGGTTTTGCCAAGAGCTTCATGGCTCCATAGTGTGTTTCATATTAGTCTATCCCAATAAAGTCACAATTATGCACCCCATCAATACAAAAGCTAAATGGATAGGAATTGCAAAGACCCTAATGAACCCCTGGGAAGGCAGAGCTTCTGCAAACATCAGCCAGATCCAGGAACCTGAGAGCTGGCGTCAAGCACAGCCTCAGTGTGACAGGCATCTGAACCCAAACAGAAAATCAAGCACACACATGAAATACATCCTGGTGGGACCCAGAGAGCCCAAAAGAACAACTCACAACACCTGCAGCTGAGTGTCACCAACAGATTTTCTTAAAGGCACACCGAGTGCCTGAGACATACTGCAGTAGTTGGGAAGTGGGCCAGATTCAAGCCCACGTCAGAGGACAGCAGGCCTGCTCCCGTAGCAACAGTGCCACAGGATCTGAGTGAACACTGTGCTGCCTCCACTGCACTTGAAGTCACCGTCAACACAGCCAGACAGGGCCAATGACACTCGGGTGGCAGTAAAGCATCCCCACACAATATTCTAAATCATTCAGAAAGGGTGCCAGGATTTTTAAAAATTAACAGTAAAGAGTGGTGTGGTTTTCCAAGTCCGCTTGCCATTCTCGTGTTCCTGATATCCACTTCCAGCAAACGCCTCTCAGGCCCAGGAAAGAAAGTCTTTCCCGAATCCCCAGCATCTGCCTGCAATCAGGCCACTCCTCCCCCTCTTCTCTGCTCCCTTCCCACAAGAAACACAGCCCTGTGTGCATTTCCTTCTCTCCTGGTTCCTGAACGGGGGTGAGGCAGGCAGGGCTGAGGGTGGGTCGCAGATCGGGGCACAAGGAGGGAGCCCAGGCTGCTCCTGATTAGGGGAGCTTGACTGCAGAGCCGCACAGGAAGTGCTCCGGGGCCCTGTGGGCAGCCCCCTTCCAAGCACACTGAAACCTTTGTCCTGTTAGCAGCCCCATCTGGAACCAGTTAGGACCAGGCTCCTAGTACTAGCAGGCTTTTCTTTTAAAACTCTCTAAAACCATCAAACTCAGTTTTCCCGCCTGCAACCGTCTCATCCCTTCCCCCAAAGCCACCCTGCAGAGCGTACTTCTGTCTCCCTTCCTGGGGTCACCGTACACAGACGAGTCCCATAGGAGGAGGAGGAGACGGCGTCCAGACAGCTAGCATCCTTCCCCTGCCCATGTCCATGCAACTCATAGCTTTCCTTTACACAATCTAAGGGTTTTTTAAATGCTATTTTTAGAAACGTGAAGTGACCTACTTTTCAGAAGGATTTAAATGAAGCATATCCTTTATGAAACTTTTTCCCATTTTGTTCTGTCTTCTAAATCATGCAAAAAGTACGGGAGAAAAATTCTGGCACAGTTCTCCAAGAACCCAAAAGTAAAATATTTTTTCACACACAATTCTACATTAAATTGCCAACACGTGTACCTGCAGGAAATTGATTTTTCTGATGCTTTCTATTAAAAGTGGCACCTCTCTGGTAACGTGGTAAACGTTTAGAACTAAGACTCAGAGACCTGGACAACAGCCTGAACGGCACTGGGGAGCCAAGGGCCAGCGGAGTGATTCTTAACCTTCCTGGGTCTCTGTGTTCTCAATGGGGGGACAGGGGGGCGCACACCAGGGAGCCGTCAGCTCCACCTGGGCATCGTCACTTCAAGACAATTTTCTCACTGCCCCAAAGGCTGTACAGACAAGAGCTGTGCACGTGGTGGGGAGAATGGGCAGCCCGCACAGCTCTGCAAGCAGCCACATTCCCTGTTCCTCCTATGGCTCCGAGACTTGGCCATCACAGCAGCGGGGTAAGAGGCGGAAGGAAAAACACCAGGCTCTCCATCTGGGCCCAGCACCCTGATCAGAGAAGCACGCAGCAAGACAGAGGGAATTAAACTCACAAAGCCGCTGAAACAGAACTCTGTCCTAGCGCTTGGTTTAAAAGCTTCTTATTTAATTGGTCTCAATAAATATTTATTCAATCTACTAAGAAGGCCAGATCACCAGGGAATACAAAAAAAAAAAAAAGAAACTGCCCTATCCTCCGGAAGTTTACAGCCCACAGGACTCCGAGACATTTCAAGGTGACCGCAGTTCGAGGCTTGACAGCACCAGGAGCATCAGCCCTCAGCATCTGCGGATGCATTCCCAGGCACGCAACCAACAGCAGACCGAACCAATTCAGGAGCAAAAACTGCCTTTGTACTGTACAGACACAGTGGGTTTTTTTTCTTGTCATTATTCTCTAAACAATACAGTGTAACAACTACCTACAAAGCAATTAAACTGTATTGGGTATCACGAGAAATCTAGCAATGATTTAAAAGTATTCAGGAGAGGAGCCTGCGCTGTGGCGTAGCAGGTAAAGCCGCCGCCTGCAATGCCAGCATCCCATCTGGGTGCGGTTCTAGTGCTGGCTGCTCCACTTCCAGTCCTGCTCACTGCTGTGGCCTGGGAAGGCAGCAGTGGAAGACGGCCCAAGTGCTTGGGCCCTGCACCCATGGGGGACACTCAGAAGAAGCTTCTGGCTTCGCATCAGCACAGCTCCAGCCGTTGCGGCCAATTGGACAGGAACCGGCCAACAGAAGACTTCTCGCTCTGCTTCTCCTTCTGTGTTAACTCTGACTTTCAAATAAATAAATAGAGCTTTTTGAAAAAATAAAAGTATTCAGGAGAATGTACACAAAGACTGTCATTTTACATAGGGGACTTGAACATCCACACATTTTGGTAGCCCCAGGCATGCTGGAACCAAGCCCCACAGAGAGGCCCAGGCTGTGTGGTCCTCACAAGGCAATGGGCCGGGCCTTGACTTAGCCTCCTCCCTCCAGAAGCCCTCCTTGGAGAAGGCACAAGTCCTCCTCTTACCGTCTACTTTCTGTTAAACTGTTAAGAGGGTCCTGATATAAGTGAAAATTGTATTTCCCCATGAAATTTAAAGGATAGCACCATAAACTGTCTAAACTTATCACAGAGCTCAATAAATGTTAGAGAAGCACTTTCTATCCATGGAGAGAGGGGCCGGCCTGCGTAAGCCAGCCGCTAAGCCCCAGTCACGGCAGCAGGACACGAGGAGCCATCTCAGCAGCAGCAGCACCCGCCACAGTCCACAGACAGTTCCTGACCCCCAGGCTGGGCTCCCGGGACTGAGAACCACGCAAGCAAGCCACAGGTTTGCAATCAGAAGTCATTTGTTGGCAGCCTGGCCCTCAGGCACACCTCCAAGGGCGGTGACTGCCAGACCTCATCTCCAATCAACAAGAGCAACCTCTTCCTCACAACTAAAAACCATCTAGTTCTTAGAGAGCCTGTTCTATCTCTTTACCCCGGGAAACAGAGAAGACTCCAGTGCAGCCTGAGCCCTCGCCTTCAGCTCACATCCTGCAGAACCTCGAGCGCGAGGGGGCTCCTTCTGCTTGGATGCCCCACTCTAGGCAAGCTCCCTGGAAACACACTCTGTCCAGGGAGCTCAGCTTCCTCCTTCCCTGTGCTGGCAGGACATCGAACGCACTGAGAAAGAAGACGGGGCGGGGGGGGGGGGTCCCCACAACGGCAGGCTCACACTTCCTCCTGGAACGTGCAGGGCCGGACCGCGGAGGCACCAGGAGGAATCCGGCCCACTCCCGAAAGACTAACACACTTCAGACCAGGTGGGGAGAACTTGGCAGCTCTGCTCATTCCCCATCCAGCTCTGAACAAAACTGGCCTGGTCAGGATTCTTCCTAGCAAAGAGCAGGAGAAGGGGCCAATCAAAATCTGTGACCCTGCCAAAAACCAGCAGCCTTTTCCTTACAGGGCAACGCTCAAGGTGTGTGCTGGCAGTGAGCAGAGAATGGGAATCTCAACTCCTACCCTCAGTGAATGTCATTTTTAGAAATTCCTTTTTCTATATTTGCCCTCCTCTGCTAATACCCCAGCACTGCCACGGAGTATCCCACGCTCTACAGAAAGACGGTTTCAGTCCCTACACTGCACCTGACCGCAGGCGACAGGCAGCCATCATCTCACTGCCACCTCCTGAGGGCAGAGCGCTCCCTGGATCCTCATCTTTTCTCCTCATCAGCTGTCGCCAACTGCATATTGATGCAAGTATCTCACCAGAAGGAAGGCAGCTTGAGAGAACTATGAGACACAACCTTTTCTTAAGTTTCCAATCCATCATATGTGTAATACACAATAAAATAAAAGTTTTTAAATTTTTTTTCAAAGACTTATTTATTCGAAAGAGTTACAGAGAGAAGGAGAGGCAGACAGAGAGCACACCCCAGATGACCGCAATGGGTGGAGCTGCACCAGTCCAAAGCCAGGAGCTTCTTTCTGGTCTCCCACAGGAGTGCAGGGGCCTGAGGACTTGGGCCATCTTCTACTGCTTTCCCAGGCCATAGCAGAGAGCTGAATCGGAAATGGAGCAGCTGGGACTTGAATCAGTGCCCATATGGGATGCCAGCACTGCAGGTAGTGGCTTTACCCACTATGCCACAGCACCAGCCCCATAAAAACTTATTAAAATCAAAAGTGTACAAAAATGAAGCCCCAACTTTTTATCACTACAGTCAACACTCAAAATCATCCTGTCAAATTGCTACAGAGGTTTCTAAGTACCTACAATCCATTTCTGAATCTACCTTTTATGAACTGGTAATAAACAGTGGACTAAACACCAGTCTACAAACGCCGCTCGCATCTACCCAGTGAAGAGTCTGCACAGCATGGCTGCTAACATTCTTTTCAGCTCCCCATTTGATCGAATCTAGGCTCAACACTTTGGCACATTCCACATTAAACCCACCTGGCTCCCTCTAGCTCCTTCAACCTTTAGACAATACGCCCATTCTCTCACTCCTAACTTGCTCCACGGAACCCTCTCACCAAGGACCCTGGCCACCACGACCACTCTCCTTGTTCTTCCCTCGTCCCTCCTTTCTTATTCAACACACCCTCTGGGCACTGGGGAGAGGCAGTTTCACCTGATCCTGCAAGATTTCCACCCCCCCACACACAAGTACAGATTCATTCTCGCCCAGATCTCTCTCCTGGGTAGTTACAACATATGTGTTCTATGGAAAGCCCCCAAAGAATCTACTCCAACAATTTTATATACAAAGGAAGCCACTGTTACAATTTTAAAGTAATGACAAAATGGGAACAAATATCTGTAAATGCATATGTGAAAAAGGCTAGTAAAAAGAATATATGAGGCCAGCACCGCGGCTCACTAGGCTAATCCTCCGCCTGTGGCGCCGGCACACCGGGTTCTAGTCCCGGTTGAGGCGCCAGTTCTGTCCCGATTGCTCCTCTTCCTGTCCAGCTCTCTGCTGTGGCCCGGGAAGGCAGTGGAGGATGGCCCAAGTGCTTGGGCCCTGCACCCGCATGGGAGACCAGGAGGAAACACCTGGCCCCTGGCTTCGGATTGGTACAGCACGCCACCTGTGGCAGCCCTCTGGGGGATGAACCAATGGAAGGAAGACCTTTCTCTCTACCTCTCTCTAACTCTGTCAAAAAATAAATAAATAAATAAAGAATATATGAAGAACTTTCCAAATTAACTCAGTAAAAAAAATCAACCACTCAATTTTAAAAAATGAGCAAAAGATTTCAACAGCTCACCACCAAAGAGATAGGGACGGCAAAAATGCAAAGATGCTCAACACTATTTAGTATTTAGAGAAACAGAAATTTAAACCACACAGAGATACCACCACATTATCTATTGCAATGATTGTAATTTTTTAAAAGATGTATTTATTTATTTGAAAAACAGAGAGAGAGACAGAGAAACAGAGAGAAAGATTTTCCACCTGCTGGTTCACTCTTCAAATGGCTGTAATGACCAGAGCTGGACCAATCAGAAGCCAGGAGCCAGGAGCTTCTTCTGAGTCTCCAATTCAGTGGGTGCAGGGGCCCAAGCACTTGGGCCACCCTCTGCTGTTTTCCCAGGCCGTTAGCAGGGAGCTGAATCAGAAGTAGACTAGAAGGGTCGTCACTGTGGTGTAGCAGGTAAAGCTGCGCCTACAGTGCATAATAAATAATCCCACATGGGTGCCAGTTCAAGCTCTGGCTGCTCCACTTCCCATCCAGCTCTCTGCTGTGGCCTGGAAGAGCAGTGGAGGATGCCCCAAGTGCTTGGGCCCCTGCACCCACGTGGGAGACCCAGAAGAAGCTTCTGGCTCCTGGCTTCGCATTGGCACAGCTCCGGCCGTTGCAGCCAAATGGAGAGTGAACCAGCAGATGGAAGACCTTTCTTTCTGTCTCTCCCTCTCTCTCTGGGTAACTCTTTCAAATAAATAGATCTTAAAAAAAAAAAAAAAGTGGAGCAGCTAGGATTTGAACCAGCACCTACACGGCATGCCAGGGTCACAGGCAGGAGCTTTTACTCACTACACCACAATAATGGCCCCTGTTGTTTTTTTTTTTTTAACTGACAATACAAGACAGTGGAAAAGAATGGGGAAACATTCATTGCTGATAGGAATCCAAAATGGTACAGACACTTTGGGGAACAATCTGGCAGTATCTCATAAAGTTAAGCATAAACTTACTTTAAGACTGAGTAGTCCCGTGGACGGCACTGTGGTGTTGCCAGTAAAGCCATCACCTGCAGTGTCGGCATTCCATACGGGCACCTGTTCAAGTCCCGGCTGCTCCACTTCTGATCCAGCTCTCTGCTATGGCCTGGGAAAGCAGTAGAAGATGGCCCAAGACCCTGGGCCCATGCACCTACATGGGAGACTTGGAAGAAGCTCCTGACTCCTGGCTTCGGATCAGCGTCGCTCCGGCCATTGCGGCCAATTGGGAGGGAACCATCAGATACAAGACCTCTCTCTCTCTGCCTCTGCCTCTCTGTAATTCTGATCTTCAAGTAAACAAATACAATCTTTGAAAAAAAAAAGGGGGGGGGGAAGGGGGCAATGCCATGGCACAAGTTAATCCTCCGCCTGCAACACTGGCATCTCATATGGGCACTGATTTGAGTCCTGGCTGCTCTACTTCTGATCTAGCTCTCTGCTATGGCCTGGGAAAGCAGTAGAGGGTGGCCCAATTTCTGGGCACCTGTACCCACATGGGAGACTGGGAAGAAGCTCCTGGCTCCTGGCTTCGGATCAGCACAGCTCCAGCCGTTGTGGCCATCTGGGGAGTGAAACAATGGAAGGAAGACCTTTCTCTATCTCTACCTCTCAAATAAATAAATAAAATCTTAAAAAAAAAAAAAAAAAAAGACCGAGTAGTCCCACCATAGGTATTTATCCAAAAGAAATGAAGACATCCATCTACACAAAAACCTACACGCTAATGTCTATTGCAGTTTTGTTCATAACTGTCAAAAGCTGGAAACAACCCATTCATCATCTGGTGAACAGACAAATAAATTGTGGTACATACATAAATAAATAAATACTCAACAATAAAAAGGAATGAATTACTAATAGCACATCAAACAGCACAAGTGAATGTCAAAAGAATTGCACTAAGTGAAAGCTATATAGGATGCGATTCCATTTACATAACATTTTAGAAAAGGCATAGCAACAGGAGCAGAAGTCAGAGCAGTGATTGCCAGTAGCTGGGGATGAGAAACGGGGAAGGACTACTAAGGATCTGAGGGGACTTGTTGTAGTAATAAGCATTTTAATTTCTTTATGATAGTAATGGCATGACTATATTACATTTTTCAATGTTCAAAATGTGATTTTAAAAGGATGAATTTAAGTGTATATACACGTTATGCTTGAATAATGCCCTCCCCCTCAAAAATAATAGTAGCCCCTTTCCCATTCCATCACAGAGGAGTTCACACAGCAGCTGAAGATACAGTTCGGGTGGCCAACTAAGGAATCCTAAGGAAAGCACAGGCCGGTGAGCCCTAGGGCCAAGACCCAGGGTTGGAGGAGCTGCTGGAGGGCTATGAATAAACATGGAGATCCATAGGAAGGATGGCAGCCACACACAGGAATGGCCCAAAGGGCTTACTGAGGATACCAGGCCACACACGATGGGACACAGAGGTCAAGGAGACAGCCTTGTGGTCAGAAAATCAGTTACACCGAGCAAATATATTAAGGATACAGGGAGTTAAGTTTCTCCCTACTGGAGAATATATTTACAAAAATGGAGTTGGCTGGATATCAGATGAAGTCATGGTTTTATAATTTAACACACACATACTAAACACACACAACACACAGGGAAACAGTAGTTAAGAGATATGTGTATGGCAGCTACATGTATACATGGTGCACATACACACCTATGTTGTCTAGCTCTGCCAGAGACTCCATGGGCAATGACACCCCAGGAGCAATGTGTGTGCCCAGCACCCCGATCTTGGTTTCTAATTATCATCCTCCACTTGAAACAACTTACAAGCTCCTTGGAAATGGCTGATTCCAGAGCTTCGGCAGGAAAAGAACTAAATAAGCCTGGAAAATCCTCTTTGCCCAAGGTCACTTGGCAGCTACCACAGAAGTGGCAGGGCTCGGGAAGGAGCTGCAGTGGGCGCTAAGGCTGTCAGGGAGAGGTGCTAACTAACAAGATGGTGGACGTGACTGCAGAACACCCCTCCACAAGATAATCATCAATAGCCAAAGAAAAAATGGAGAATTTAATGTGGAAAAACCTGGCAGGCATCAACTTAACCAGGCAAAGTCCACGTGGCTACGCATAGGCGACATCATCAGCCTCCAGACCTGACCACTGACATAGCACAGCGACACTGCGGGGTACTCCTGCCATAAATGCTACGACGGAGACCCAGGCCTGGACTCCTCAGGCAGACTGGGGTGTTATTCCAGACGTCACAAATCTGAGGAGGCATACAACTAGATGCAACACACATTTCCTGAACCAAAAAGGAAAAAGACACATTATAGGGACAGCTGGCAAAACATTCATGAAGTCCGTGAATGGACAGCATTGTTGCACCCATACCAATTTCCTGATTTAGAGATCGACACACTAGTCATCCAGGAAATTCACACTATGAGGAGTTACCAGTGCATTGTTTGAGGGTGAAGGAATACCATATCTGTAACTTGGTTCTAAAAAACATTTAGAAAAGCAGCTCACACTTGGCATTTGGGACGCCACCTGGAACACCCAATTCTCAAACCAGAGGGCCTGGGTCAGAGTCCCTGCTCCACTTCGGATTCCAGTGTGTTGCTGACGCACATCCTGGGAGGGACGGTGACGGCTCAAGCAGTTGGGTACCTGCCACTCCCAGGAGAGACCTGCACTCAGCCGGGCTGCGGCTGGCACGTGGGGAGTAAACTAGCAGATGGGAAATTTCTGCCTCTCCATGTATGAGTCTTTCTCTTTCAAATAAATAAGTATTTCTAAAGTGCTTCTTCAAGACTTTAAGTTCAGAAAACAAGTGATAATAAAGGGTACACATTTGAGAGTGGGCAAGAATGTAAATGCAATAAAATATTAGCAATTGGGGAATCTGAGGGAAGGAATATGTGTTAGGTTTTATTTTGGGGTTTTTCTTTAAGCTACTCTGGTAACTTTTTAAGGATTTATTTATTTATTTGGAAGTCAGAGTTACACAGAGAGAAGGAGAGGCAGAGAGAGAAAGAGAGAGGTCTTCCATCCACTGGTTCACTCCTCAATTGGCTGCAACGACCGGAGCTGTGCCAATCCAAAGCCAGGAACTTCTTCCGGGTCTCCAACAAGGGTGCAGGAGCCCATGAACTTGGGCCATCTTCTGCTGCTTTCCCAGGCCATAGCAGAGAGCTGGATCGGAAGTAGAACAGCCGGGATGCGAGCCTGCGCCCATATGGGATGCTGGCACTGCAGGCAGCAGCTTTACCTGCTATGCCACAGCACCGGCCCCAAGGTAGTTTTTTGTTTTGTTTTTTATAATTGTTAAGTTATTTCAGGGGCTGGCGCTGTGTCGTAGTGGCTAAAGCTGCCACCTGCATCCCACATGAGCACCGGTTCAAGTCCCAGCTGCTCCACTTCCGATACAGCTCCCTGCTGGTACACCTGGGAAAGCCGTAGAAGATGGCCCAAGTGTTGGGCCCCTGCGCCAGAAGGAGCTCCTGGCTCCTGGCTTCAGCCTGGCCCAGCCCTGGCTGTTGTAGCCATTTGGGCGGTGAACCAGTGGATGGAAGATCTCTCTCTCTCTCTTTCTTCCCCTTTTCTCTGTAAGTCTGCCTTTAAAAAAAAATATATATATATATATGTTTCAAAATTAAGTATTAGGTAATTAAAAAAAAAAAGAAGAAAAGAAACGCCGTCTGCTCCCAGGAATTCTGAGGGCACAATGTGATTCTCACAACAAAAGCCGACCCTAAAGTTCTGAAAGGTTAAGACTTGTCCCTTGCCCTGTGGCTCACAGCTGCCAGAGCTACACTCACTCAGGCCTGTTGATTTTCCACTGCGTAAGCTGCTTCACTCAACAGACAGCTAACCATCATGGAATGAAGGGTGTGCCCACATCTGCACTGACCACTGACCACTGAGGACACGAAAGCAGAGACGCTGTCCCCAAGGAATTCAGTCTAAGAGAAATGGCCTTCACATACACAGCACTACAGGTTGACAAGTGCTAGCAATGGCCTTTAATTGCCAAGGGCCTGCCGGCCCCTCACTCCACCACAAATTCAGCATGGCCCCCAGAAGGTGGAAGATAACAGAACAGGGCCACAGCAGAACGCCCTGAGGTCATGTAAGGGAAAGGGCCCTACCTCCATCAACACAGGCCCAGTGCACACACACAGGCCTCTCCAAGATTTGAATAACCCTAAGGGAGGAGGGGGCAGGCATGCATGGGGAGAAACAACAAGTGTACTCCAAGGGTCACAGACCAGTCCTCCTAACAGGTGCTCAACATTCCCAGGGGGGTTCTGTGCTTTGTTTAAAGAGGTCACTTTCTAAAAACCAGCATTTGTGGTGGGACCAGAACAGTTTGGTTCAATTACTGAACTATATTTCTGCCAGACGTCCTATCCTGCTTGTCTAGTTTCTACTCAGAGCAGAAGAACTCCTGCACATAAGACAGAAAAATCTAACTCTCTACCAAATCCTCTAACGTCAGGTTTATTCTGAATGCCAAATTTACCCCCAAAGAAAGCAGCCCGGTCCAGTATGAGCAGGGGGTCTTCTCCTCCCTGGGAGCCAGGCAGGGGGCGTCCCTCAGTATTGCCCTGAGTGCCACGAGTGGCCTGGGTACACGCCACACACCTCTTCAGTGAAGGCAAGGAAGAGGGACTACAGGAAGAGGACACACTCCATGCCCTCAGGGAGCTGACTCTTCAGTAGGGGAGACAGTGAAATCCAAAAAGGACACCTTCCAGAATGGAATGGGACCCAGGTCCGGAGAAGCCTCTGAGAACTAAGGAGCAAGCGTATTAACCTGAATTTGCCAGGGCTCTCTGTTTACATGTGTTGTATTTTGTGGAGAATTTTCTAGGTGCACAGGTAAAAAGCAACACAAGACGGAGCTGGTGCTATGGCACAGCAGGTTAAACCCCCAGCCTGCAGCGCCAGCATCCCATATGAGCACCAGGACTGCTCCTCTTTTTTTTTTTAAAGATATATTTATTTATTTGAAAGCCAGAGTTACACACAGAGAGAAAGAGAGAGAGAGAGAGAGGTCTTCCATCCGCTAGTTCACTCCCCAGTTGGCCACAATGGCCAGAGCTGCGCTGATCTGAAGCCAGGAGCCAGAAGCTTCTTCCGGGTCTCCCACGTGGGTGGAGGGGCCCAATCTCTTGGGCCATCTTCTACTGCTTTCCCAGGCCATAGCAGAGAGTTGGATTGGAAGTGGAACAACCAGGCCTCGAACCTGCTCCCACATGGGATGCCAGCACTGCAGGCAGCGGCCTCACCTGCTATGTCACAGCACTGGCCTATGCTCCTCTTCTGATCCAGCTCTCTGCTATGGCCTGGGAAAGCAGAAGATGGCCCAAGTCCTTGGGCCCCTGCACCTCCATGGGAGACCCAGAAGAAGCTCTTGGCTCCTGGCTTCACATCAGCTCAGCTCTGGCCACTGCAGTCATTTGGGGAGTTGGGGAGTGAACCAGAGGAATGGAAGACCTCTCCCTCTCTCTGTAACTCTGTCTTTCAAATAAATAAAAGAAATATTTTTTTAAAAAGCAACAAAAGGAAAAGGACAAAAGCAAAAAGGAGACAAGATAGCAAGTTCCCTGTTGCTGGGACCTAATATTGAGGAAAAAGCGTGCAGGGCCTGAGTAGGGGCATTCAGCTGCCACAAAGCACCATGGGAGTTACTGTTTGCTTCATTTAACTACGGAGAAATCTGAGGCTGACAAAAGCGACACAGACTGAACAAGCTCACACAGCAAACCACTGGCCACTGCAACACTGCCCTCTCTCCGTCCCAACCCCTCAGAGCTGCCATCAGTTTCCTGAGATTCCACAGACAATTTTTCCCTGGGTATTCCACCCTGGGTATTAGCATGTCCAAACTGCATACATTCACCAATGTTCATGCGAGCTCCATCTGGGGGTCAGCCCTCAGTAAAGCCTAGTATACTCAGCTTTCCGCGCTCACCCATGGGAATCTGCAAACCAAAAAAAAAAAAAAAAAAAGAAAAAGAAACATTTTTTCCCTTTTGCGCCACTGTACCCAAAAGATTTAAAGTGGCAGTAAGAAGACAGCCCACTCAGAATGCACCGCATACTCGGCAAGGCACAACACATCAGCATCTATTCTATCTGGCAGCAGGAAGAGATGTGAGTTAGGACCCCACAATTATCCCTGCAGAGAGGCACACCAAAGGGAATGTGGGCATAACTGCTATAATAATGGCAACACAATAGCCATCTGTACTCACCGCCAATCATGCCAAGAGCTTTTTAAACACCCACATCCCTAATGCTTCCCTCTCCCCTCCTTGCAGGTGGGCCAATTCCTTTCCTTTCTGTTCCAGCCCACATAATTCCAGGGGAACAGACAATCTGCTGCCAGGAGCAGGAAGCATAGAAAGCTGCTGTACTTTTGAACACAAAAGACCAAAAAGGAAGGAAGGGCCCTAACTCCTCACTCGGGCTGCTTCCCACGGAACAGCTGCCCCACTCCTTCCCCTGGCAGGTAGCTCCTGCTGCACTCCCCGCCCCTCTCCCTGACAGCCACCGTGCTCCGCACGCTTAGGGACCCACTCCCTGAACAGCGGCATCTCCGACTCACTGCACTTTCCACGTGGTGTGTCTGGTGGGTACAGGTCTCTCTGTGCTGTAACAGGAGCTCCTCAGGACACGAGTCTGTCTGTGTGTGTGTCTCTCCCTCTCCCCCACCCCACCTCCCTCCACATCCTCAACAGCCAGCACAGCGCTGGGCACACACACAGAGACCTGCTGGACGAATACAAGAACTGCTGACTGAACAGGGAAGGAGGGGCTGGAAAAGGAAATGGGAAACAGTCGTCTGAGGTCGCAGGTCCAGGACATCTGAACAGGGACCATGTCCCAGCCTCTACACTGGGACACTGCATGGAGGGACACATCTACATAAGAAAAATAAGCCTCAGATAGAGAGTTTTAGAACAAATGATAAAACCAAGAGTATCATTTATTTAAAAAACCAAAACACCGATTGTATCTGTGAGTGTCACATCCCCAAGATCAAACTGGCAACTAGGCAGTGTAGCCTGCAAAACCAACACAGCCTCCTGCCCAGCCCGGCCCAGCGTTCCCAGCTGTCCAGGGCTCCTCTCCCTCCCGCAGCCTTCCTGCCTGCCATCTCCCCCTACCCTATCCATGCTCTCCCAGGCTCCGCAGACAGACACAGCTCCCTCATTCTCCTAAGGCAAGACTACTGACCTGTTCCCAACCGCAGCAAACACCGTGGGGGTGAGGAGCATGGCTCCAACTCCCAGCCAAAGCACTGTAAACCATGGAAGACCCAAAAACACGCTTGAGTGGCCAACGTGCCCACTCTGCTACTTCTCCCTTCCCCGCACCAGGGACATCTGCCCTCAAACCTTCCTTCCTAACCATTCTTGTCAAAATCCAACTGAAGCTGAGAGACACTAGGATGGGAAAGACTCAGCAAGATCCTGGGATTGTTCCCATTTAAATCCTTTGGCTGCACTTTTTCTTAGAGCTTCCATTGTTTTGGTTTTGTACTGAAGCAAAGTACAGACATTACTTTGGGAAGGTTCTAGATTTTGCTGGATTTTACCTGGAATCTCTGTGGAAGACATCAGAGCTACAAGCAAGCTCAGAGAAGACTTATCCCATCCCTGTGTTTCACAATGAAGGCAGGCCCAGAGGAGTAATGAGCTGCCTATCCCAGTCATACAAAAGCACTCCCAGCCTGAGGAAGCCCAACAGGCAGGGGCTGTCTGCAGCATCCAACACAGCGCCGAGCACTTGAAAATGGCGATCACAGTGATTAGTAGGAAATCCAGAACTTCAAGTGTGATGCCTTCCATCACATCTGACTACAAAGCTGAAGTCCAGGCACGATCCCTTGGAATCTCTCCCACAAACTACCAGGCACACTCCCCTTCCTTCCAATACATGTAAGGGTTCCAACCTCCCTAGGATCCAACTACTCAGAAAATCATACATTCCTAACTAACTGCCTAAAATTATCCCTCCTCTTACAGTCAGGTACTCTTTAAATAATTCCCTTCGATTAACTAATCTTCTTAAGGAGTGTCTTCTTTGGGATCCCCCCTTATACCTCAACTCACAAACACCTGACTCCCTCCCTTGTCAGTGGCCTCCTAAACCAATGGTTTTCAACCTCGTCAGTATGTTGAAATCACTTGAGGAAGTTTTTTTAAAGTACTGATTCCTGGGTCCCACCCCCTAGAGTTCCTGATTTAACTGGTGTCTATGACCTAATCATTAAAATCCTTTTTCTTTAATTCACACAGAAAGAGAAAGAGAGACAGAGATCCTCCATCTGCTGGTTCACTCCCCCAAAGTCCCACCACAGCCAGGAATGTGCCAGGCCAAAGCCAGGAACCTGGAACTTAAGCCACATATCCCATATGGGAGGCCAAGACCCAAGTATCTGAGTCATTATCTGCTGTCTCCAGGATATGCACCAGCAGGAAGCTGGAAATGGAAAAATAACACTCGAATATAGTATGTGGGCATCCCATGAAGCTAGCCACTAACCATTGCGTCAATTGCTCACCCCAGCACTGAAATCCTTAAAATCTTCCCAGGTGATTTTAGCACAGACAGCTAAAGCTGAGAACCTCTGCCCCACACCTGTAGACATTCACCATCTGGTCCATTATACACGTTAAAAATAACCATTGCCACTTGTTCTAAGCTTGCAAAAACTAGACGGCTATGCACCAAGGCACAGTATGTCACTAGAGTGAAGGCACATTAGCCCCATAGCCTTGTTTCCCATCTGTCACATAATAATACCTTGGTAACTGCGTCAGCAAAGCTCTGTAAATCACCAGTGATGAATGGCCAGCATCCTGCTAAATGACTACAGAAAGGGAAAGGCTGTACTGGAGTTCTCTGACTTGGAAACAAACGTAGTCTTATTGTTTGTTTGTTTTTTATAAGATTTATTTATTTATTTAAAGTCAGAGTTACACAGAGAGAGGAGAGGCAGAGAGAGAGGTCTTCCATCTGAGAAGTCTTCCATCCAACAGGTCTTCCATCCGATGGTTCACTCCCCAATTGGCCGCAAAGGCCGGAGCTGCGCCAATCCGAAGCCAGGAGTCAGGAGCTTCCTCCAGGTCTCCCACACGGGTACAGGGGCCCAAGGACTTGGGCCATCTTCTACTGCTTTCCCAGGCCATAGCAGAGAGCTGGATCGGAAGTGGAGCAGCCAGGACTCAAACTCGCGCCCATATGGGATGCTGGTGCTTCAGGCCAGGGCATTAACCCACTGCGCCACAGCGCCGGCCCCGAGTCTTATTGTTTCTACCAAGGATCCGGAACCCTTCATGTCCAGGTGGGCTTTCTGTATCAAAAAGAGCTCCGTGAGGTACACAAGCAAACCAACCCCAAGGAAGCACAGAACAGACCATGCACTTTCACACCTCTGCCTCTGCTCACCCCGGTGTCTCTGTCTGCAGGGAAAACTCCTATTCATCTTTCAAAGCCCAGATCAAGCACCTCTTTAGCCAGTCATTCCACAAAGCTACCAGTGGCACGCATCACCCAGCCAGTAGAGACACAACGTTGAAGGCAGTCACTGGTCTCACAGTGCTTACATTCTATTTGGGACACAAGCAGACAAATTAAAATCTTCCCAGATTTTCCCGTGCATTGTGATAGAGGGGGGAAAAATGACAACACAGTGTGACAGAATAATGGTGGTGACATTTGCCAAAGGCAGGCTCATTGCTCTCTCAAAACCACATCAAGAGCAGAGGACTTTACAACATTCCTTTCACCTTCCTGGAATCGACTCTAGTTACATACACAAGAAATATTTTGAATGCTTAAGAAATACAAAGGCAGGAGCAGGTGCTGTGACACAGGAGGTTAACCTGCTGCTTGCAAAGCCCATAGTCCTTACGGGAGTGCTGGTTCCATTCCCAGGGACTCTGCCTCTGATCCAGCTTCCTGCTAAAGCATTCTGGGAGGCAGTAGATGATTTGTTAAGCACCTGACACCCATATGGCAGGCCCCCAGGGAGAGTTTCTGGCTTTAGCTTTGGTCTGGCCCAGTCCAGGTTGTTGTGAGCATTTGGAGAGTAAACCAGCAGACAAAAAGTAGCATGTGTGCTCTCTCACTCCCTCTCTCTCATACATACACATATCCTCTCTCATGATGCCTTTCAAACAAATTTTAAAAAGTAAACTTTCAAAAAAAGGTTCATGGAATGTTCCTAAAGTCATAATTAAAAAGTGTATGATGTTTGTAACTATAAAGCTGTATAGGTCTGCATACGTTCCTGTGGACTTACTTCTAGGGGTACAGTTTAAAAACTTGCCATGGGACCCCAAATTCAATTAAGCTGGGTGGTAAAAATACCATCTTAGGTGTTAAAGTGATCATATGGATAGGCTTAAGTGTCTGGTAATAATAATAGAATTAAAAAGGAGGGAATGTTCCAACATGGGAAGCAGTCCAAATAGCAGACTCACAGAATGACAATCACTTTAAATATCACTCTGACCTCAGAATCAGCCCTTAAGATATTCTAATCTGGCTGAAAAGGCCATGAGAGCATTTCAGGCATGGAAAGCCAAGACACTGTGGCAAAAAATGTCCTATATGAAGGACCTTGGGTGGGTGAGATCCCAGTGGAAAGAAGTGGTCATCAAAGGAGGTACTTTTCTCTGAAGGAAGGAGAGAACTTCCACTTTGCTTATGCCTTGTTTAAATACTGATGGAGACTGTGGATTCAAAAGGCTTCCATAGCCTAGGCAGCGCATGTCAAGAGCCTCAGGTGATCACTGATGTCGTACATAGGAGTGTTAGTTGTTAAATTAACAACAAGAGTCACTGCACTAACTTCCCATGCAGGACCTCTGTCCTCAAAGAGTTATATCATAATTATGTAAGTGCTCACCAAAGATTTATCATTCTTGGGTGCTTCTTTAAAGTTAATTAAGTTTCTATTTAAAAAAAAAAAAGAAGTGAAATTAACTTCAAGATGCAATGACTCTGAACAGCCCTTTGTCTTAACTGTTGAAGAACAAGGTTGTTTTTGTTTTGTTTTGTTTTGTTTTCCATGCAAATTGTTGAACTCCTTACTTAGTATAGAGTTGGCTTTCTGTGTATAAGGTTAATCAAAAATGGATCTTAGTAGAGAATGGGAGTGGGAAAAGGAAGACAGAGGAGGAGGAAGGGTAGGAGAGTAGGTGGGAGGGCGGGTATGGTGGGAAAAAATCACTATATTCCTAAAATTGTACTTATGAAATGCATGAAGTCTGTATTCCTTAAATTAAAGGTTTCTTGGGGGTGGGGAATTCATGGAAAATGGAATTAAAAGAAAAAAATTTACAAAAAAAAGTAGAGGGGGCAGTGCTGTGGCATAGTAGGCTGAGCCTCTGCCTGCAGTGCCTGCATCCCATTTGAGCACCAGTTCAAGTCCTGGCTACACCACTTCCAATTCAGCTCTCTGCTATGGCCTGGGAAAGCAGCAGAAAATGGTCCAAGTGCTGGGGCCCTGCACCTGCATGGGAGACCCAGAGGAAGCTCCTGGCTCCTGGCTTCAGATTGGCCCAGCTCTAGCAATTGAGGCCATTTGAGGGGTGTGAACCAGCAGATGAAAGACCTTTCTCTGTCTCTCTCTCTCTCTTTTTAACTCTGCCTCTCAAATAAATAAATAAAATCTAAAAAAATAAATAGAGATGAAAATTAGTAGATATAATCATAATCAACTAGGAGTCAAGGGACATGAACCCATTCCCTACAAGATCTGGGGCAAACCTCTTTCCCTGTCCTGCAAATAGGGGGATTGGCTACACTGAGCCTGCAATGCTCCCCAGAGGTCACACAGAGCGGGAAGCGCACAGGTGGAGGCTGCAGTACTGGAGCAGAGAGGCCACCCAGAAAGGGCACAGTCCCTGTTAGCCCCAGGTCGCTGCTGTGCAGGATGCAGGCCCAGTGCTGCTGCGAGAAGACAGAAATCTGAATCTGTGTGCCTGGCGCAGCCACAGCTTCTGGACTACACCATGGCTAAGTTCTGCCTAGCTCCAACAGCCCACAGCAGCAACTGAAACACTCCTCAAATAGGACAGAAACAACAGGATTAGAGCACAGAAAGAAAGAGCAGTCTCCTTCCCGAATGCTCTAATCAGGTGACAGAAAAGTGTTCCTCAAAATTCATCAGGCAGAGGCCGGCACTGTGGCACAGCGAGTTAAGCCACCGCCTGCAGCGCCAGCATCCCACAGGGTACCGGCTAGAGTCCTGCTGCTCCACTTCTGATCCAGCTCCCTGCTAATGCGATGGGAAAGCAGCAGAGATGACTCAAGAGGACCCAGAAGCTTCTGGCTGCACCTGGCCCAACCCTGGCCACTGCAGCCATTTGGGGAACAAACCAGTGGACAGATCTCCTCCTACCCCTACCCCATAACTCTGTCTTTCAGATAAATAAATAAACCCCTGAGAGAAAAATTTTTGTCCTTGACAATAAAAAGACCATTCCTAACCTCTCCTGCAGATTCGGAAAGCAACATTTCCTTAAAGCTATATTTTTAGTTACCTGCAGCTGAACTGTGTATTTCTGCCCACACATGGTTAGTAACTTACCACTAGGCAAACGGGACGCTTAAACAGAGGCACACCCCACACACAGCACAAGGAAAGAAGCAGCGATGCCTAATACGGGCAAGATGCCCCAAAGACGCAGAAAGACGCAGCAGGAATCTGATATGAACAGCAGGATGAAGAAGGAGGATGAATAATTCAGGCTCCCTGATTCGTTTAACAAAGTCCCATCATGCACAAGCTGAGCCCCTGGTCTGCAGCTGAGCTGCCTCGGCTAAAAGGCACCATGAGCTAGCTCACTGTCTGAGTGGAGAGCCAGCTGTGCCTGCTCAAGGCGGGAGAAGAAATGAACACCCCACACCTAGAATACGTCGACCTCTGTCTGAGAGCCAAGTCATCGTAAAAGGCCAAACTTGAAAGCAGACAATGTTTTCACACTGTCAATAGCAAAGGAAAGAGCAAGGCATGTTTCAGTTATGTCCGCCCTCTTCCAGAGCGCGACCATCAGGCCACGCAGCCCAAAGTCAAACAGGCAGCTAGAACGCAGAGGAAAGCAGGTCAGCAGGAGCCGCTGAGAAGATGGACATCGCCCGAACCTCACCCTCCCTCCCATGAGGATTCAGGAAGTGACCAGCATTCACCACCCCCAACAACCATGACTGTGGACTTCCAGACTCTTCCTCGGCTACTTACCCAACATTCCAAGTGATTTCTAAACACAGGCCTCTTCCGAAAACAGATCCTGGTCTCCCCTGAGGACGAACCTCCATCATCATAAACTCTCAGTTGGCTGGATAACATGGCTTTGCATAAAGATTCTTTTTTTTAAATAGTACATCATGTTTTTATGCCTGTTGATAGGTTTGGCATTTTATCTTTCATTTTTGTTTGTTTATTAATGACAAGAATAAAACACTTACAATCATTCGGCATTTTTTAATCTCAAAGCTTTGACACTCATTCATAGAAGTGATTCTTTCAATCTCAATTTGTGAAATGCTACTTATACACAATACACCAAGAACATATTAACTTCTGAGTGCCATAGTACTGGAATTTGCTTGACACCAAATCACAAAAAAGTAACAAATCTGGGATGCTCCTCAGCTCCTCTTAAAGCTATAAAGATATAGAATGACCAGATCCTGAATATTATCCTAGTTGAGCAGCAGAAAATAGATTTTATTAAGTAATTACTACCACAAATGCACTCACTGTGCACTCATACTCTTAAAAACCATTTTAAAAATTAAACCCAGTTCCTCAGTTAGCAAAAGCAAGACAAAACCTCTCAAAATTGGAGTGGCTATATGGGAGACATTTCAGCCCTAAAAGCAGAGAAGAAATGGCATAAAATGGAAGCGCAATTAAATAACCACCTGCTCCTTCTGTGATAATAACGATAATAACCGTGTTTTCCTATTTGCATCAGGCCAGCCTCCAGGGAACTAGCCCATCAGCCCATCATAAGGCGGCGTGATATTACAGCAGCGACTCAAACCACAGGACCTATTACAGCAGTCAGCATCCCCAACAGATGGAGACTTTTTGCTCAGATTCTACATCATAGGTATATCAAGGCAAGTTCCTAAGGTCACAGATAGAAAAGGGTCCCTAATTCCCAAATGCTCAATGACTAGGCATCTAGAAATGAGATAATACAAACTCTTACCTGCCTTTTCCTCTGTCAAAGAACAGGAAGGTCATTGCTGATTCATATAACAAGCTGGAGAATGGATGGCAAGCTTTGAGAACTTGAGTAAACTTACTCCCTAAGTTACTCCAGTAGGACAACAGCACGTTTTAAGAAGCTCCCCAATGGAGCTGACGGAGCAACACTGGTCAAAGCCTTGGAACAAACCAGCCAGGGCTACCTAACCAGCAAAACCCACAACAAAACCCTGAAAGAAGATGGTGCACCTTTGAATACAACTTTGTCTTAAAAGATTATCACTAGAGGGGCCCGCACTGTGGCATAGCAGGTTAACACACTGGCCTGGGTGCTGGCATCCCATATGGGCGCTGGTTCAAGACTCGACTGCTCTACTTCCGATCCAGCTCTCTACTATGGCCTCAGAAAGCAGTGGAAGATGGCCAAAGTCCTTGGGCCCCTGCACCCATGTGGGAGACCCAGAGGAAGCTCCTGGCTCCTGGCTTGGGATTGGCACAGCTCCAGCCATTGCAGCCATCTGGGGAGTGAACCAGCGGATAGAAGGCCTCTCTCTCTCTCTCTTCCTCTCCCTCTCTCCCTCCCTCCCTCTCCTCTCTCTGTGTAACTCTGACTTTAAATAAATAAATAAATCTTTTTTTAAAAAAGATCACTAGCAAAAGACCCAATACCACACAGTAATCATTCACCCTGAAAGTATGGGACATGTCATCTACACAGACAAGTTCCATCAATTCTGAGAATCCTATCATCTATCCAACCATTAACCATCCAATAAATATTGGTCTTGCTCTACGTTAGGCACTGTGCTAGATACTAGGACCCTAAAAAGAAAAAAAAAAAAAAAACAGACCTATTCCTCAACCTCAAGGAACCTAATCCAGTAGATCAAGGTGAAGATGAAAAGGCTCGTGGACTACAGTGAAATGAATGCTACACAGGGAGAAGCACAAGGTGCCAAGGCAGCAGTCAGGTGACTCCCCGAGTCCACCTCAGACATCCAGCAAACAGTACCCAAAGAAAATCCCCAAACTGGGGCCAGTGCGCTGAAGTAGCAGGCAAAGCTGCCACCTATAGCACCAGCATCCCATATGGGTGCTGGTTCGAGTCCTGGCTGCTCCACTTCTGATCCTGCTCTCTGCAATGGAAGATGGCCCAAGACCTTGGGCCCCTGCATCCACATAGGAGACCCAGAAGAAACTCCTGGCTTCGGATCAGCTCAGTTCCTGCCATTGTGGCTATCTAGGGAGTGAACCAACGGATGGAAGACCAACCGACCAACCTCCCTCCCTCCTCTCTCTCTCTCTATCCACCTCCACCTCTGCCTCCACCTCTCTGTAATTCTGCCTTTCAAATAAATAAATAAATCTTTTAAAAAAAAGAAAATCCCTAAACCAAGAAATCCAAGAGTGTAGATGCAGGGTATACGGATGAACGTGCTGAGGGTGGAAGCCAGATCACAGATGCCACTTAATGATGTGATCAGTAGTTCAGAAGAATCCTCCGGGTCACTGTGGTACAACAGAGCTGAAGGCAGGAAGGGCAGGTGAGGAGGGTCGCACAGACATGCCGGGCACCCGCGTGCAGATGCCTGCCATGCACGTGGACGCATCTGCAGTGCGGTAAGGGATGCAGGCTAGAGGCAGCGCCTGGGCAGCTGTCAGCATACGGGGCTGAACAGAGCCTGAGCAGTAAGAACGTTCCGGTGAAGCACAGCACACACAAACGAGGGTACTTCAGAAAGCCCACGGAGATGGAACTGAAGGCGACCAGGCACTTCCCGTGAGCTGGAAGCCCCTCACACGGTTAGAAAGGGAAGGCCTACAGTAGGAAGCTGATCCATAGGAAGGTCCTGTGGGACCAGGAAGGACTGTGAAGGGCGCTGCAGACAGAGGGGAACATGTCTCAGGGGGCTCCAGGGAAGCAGAGAGGACGTCACGTGGAGTTCGCACACGGGGTTTCACAGTGATGCCGGGAGACAGGACCTCAGTGCTGAAGCGGCAGTGAGTGACAGCGTACAGAGAAGCACTTCAGGAAGGTGGCTTGCAGAGGGAGGAGAGGGAGAGCAGCCGGATGGTAAAGACCAGAAGACTAAATGTGCTGGATTTCCTCTACTTTAAGGTTGACAAGAAAAGGTACAGAAGGGCAGTTTAAAATTCCAGGAAAGAGGGGCAGGTACTGGGTGCAGTAGTCACACACCACTTGGGATGCCAATATCCCATACCAGAGTGCCTGCTCTGCTCCCAACTCTACCTTTCTGCTAGTCCCCGGGAAGAAGCAGTGATGGCTGTACTACTTAGGTCCCTGCCACATATGTGGGAGACCAGACTGAGTTCTGGGGCTCCTGGCTTCAGCCTGGCCTGGCCTGGCCTAGCCCTGGCTAGCGTTTGGGGGAGTAAACCAGTGGGCGGGAACTGCTCTATGACTGTACCTTTCACACAAATAATTTTTTTAGTTTAGGAAATATATCTGAGTAGGATTCATCGTAGGAAGGAAAGAGTCGCAATGGACAGGAAGAAAAGCATGATGGCACGAAGTTAAGAGACATGCAATATGACTTCTGTTCCATTCAGAAACTAGGAGGACGATGTCTCGCTGTAAGTGGAGAAAAAGTGAATGCAGGACAGCGAGAAACGTCTGAAGAAGACACTGTGGCAAATCCCCAAGAGGTCACTTAAAAACAGGAAGACCGCCAGGCAGGAGCTAACGATCCAGGAAGGACTGGAAACCATGAAGGCAGACAGCTGTATTGACCTAGACCTGGGTTTTGCTAGGTAGGTAAAACAAAATTAAAACAAAGAGAGGATATTGGCCACACAGTTGTTTCAGCAAAGAACCGTGAAGTCTGAAGACAAGGAAAGGAGCAAAGGCCTATGCACACTGGGGTCTCACCAACACTGGAGAAAAGAGGCAGGGGTGGTAACTGAATGAGAGAACCACAGGCTTCATGAGAAAACGTTCAATTCTCCACCACAGTTCCAGATGCACAAAACCCTGGTGTGGCCTCTGAGTCAGTGCTAAAAGGCAGCTTGATGTTAGGGAAGCTGATCAACGAACGACCAGAGACACAGACAACCAGTAAGGTGCCAGATGGGTCCTCCCGACACGCATCTCTAGGGTAATGGCGATCCTTAAGAGTAGAAAGCCCACAATCAGAGAGTCAGAAGCGCCTGTTAGTAACAAGAAGGAAGGACAAGACAAATGAAAAAACAGCAGCTCAGGGCAAGGTAATTCAGCCGGATTACATGATCTAGATTACAGGCACAAAGGGAATCTCACTGCAGGGTGGAAAATGAGATCTGAGCATCACAGAGGGGAGAGCACAGACAACAGACAACAGTCTTCCTAACACAGAACAGGGAGGGCTGTGATGCGTGTCCTCAGACACCATCTTCAGTTAAGAAAAAGGAGTAGAAACAGCATGCAGTCAAAAGGCTTGCATGAAGGCGGCTGGTCTGCTGTACAACAGGGAACATGTGACAGGCCACTGACAGATCAGGTCAGGAAGAGAAGCCCGTGTCAGCCTGAGAACACAGGAGCATACAGGTGGCCAACGGTGCTCACGTTCTGAACGCCGACCAAGGAGCAGAGGCAAAAAGAATGATCTGTTTGGCTGCTACAGAAGAAATTGTTTTTAATTAATCTCAACAATTCCATAAGAGAAAACTGAAAACTGGAGGCAGAGGTGGGGGTGGGGGAGGGGGTACCATTGTAGCATAGCAGGTTAAGCTGCCACCTGTGACACCGACACCCAATGAGCTTGGGTTCGAATCCCGGCTGCTCCACTTCTAATCCCTGCTAATGTGCCTGGGAAAGCAGAAGATGGCCCAAAGTGCTTGGGTCCCTGACACCCATGTGGAGACTCAGATGGAGTTCCAGGCTCCAGGATGGAAAAAAGAAAATTAGAGGGGGGCAGACGGTCTGGAGCCTTTCAATAGGAGTCAGCATCAGCCAGGTTTGGAGCGCTCCGAGGAGGCCACGTGAAGTGTAGATGAGGCCAGGGTTGCCTAAAAGCCTCAGACCTACTGCACATTAGAAACAATGGCAGCCTCTGGCTGCTGGAGGAAGGTGCTGGTGCTGTGGCACAGCGGGTTAACGCCCTGGCCTGAAGCACCAGCATCCCAAATGGGCACTGGTTTGAGACCCGGCTGCTCTATTTCCGATCCAGCTCTCTGCTTGGCCTGGGAAAGCAGTGGAAGATGGTCCAAGTCCTTGGGACCCTGCACTCGTATGGGAGACTTGGAAGAAGCTCCTGGCTCCTGGCTTAGACCGGCACAGCTCCAGACACTGCTGCCAATTGGGGAATGAACCAGCAGATGGAAGATCTCTCTCTCTCTCTCTCTCTAACTCTGACTTTCAAACAAATACAGAAATCTTAAAAAAAAACAAAAAATACAACTCGGGGCCAGTGCTGTGGCACAGCAGGTTAAAGCCCCGGCCTAAAGCACCAGCATCCCATATGGGCGCTGGTTCTAGTCCCGTTGCAGCCATCTGGGGAGTGAACCAGCAGATGGGAGACCTCTCTCTCTGTCTGTCTCTACCTCTCTCTATAACTCTTTCAAATAAATAAAATAAATCTTTAAAAAAAAAAAAAAAGGGACAATACAGAGAAATAAAAGGCATGGTCCTCAAAAAAAAAAAAAAAAAAGTCTAGTCAGGGAGACAAGCTCTAATCACACAATACACACACAAACACAAAGTAACAATTCAAAACTACATTTCAATACCAAAATAATGACACAGACAACAAGAATTTAGAAGACACCCAGATTCAACAGAGCATCAATTTTCTGTCCAAAGCAACAAACTTTCTAACAATGTGCTCACCCAAGCTTTCAGACTTCTCGAAGGGTAGAGGTAATAAACATTCCTTTGGAAACGCCTCATTAGGTCATACCAAGATGCCAGGAAATAAACAACAAAGTCACCCTATATGAACTGAATATTAGCTCTCTTGTCCCTGGAAACATATCCTAACCCAACTATTTTCCTTTGGGCTACCTGGGTTCCTGGTACTGAAACACCACTTTGACCCAGAAGAGACAGAAATTCAGTCTCACTGCCCACCTCCTATTCCACTTATCCTACAGGACCTGCCTGAGGGCTCAATAGAAACCATGTGTGTTTGAGGCTGAGCCAGAAACAAAACAGCTGCAAGGTGGGAAGCCCTGGGTAAACTCACCTCCAGGAACATCTCATGTCCCGCCTTATGCACCTCTATACCCCCCTCAACACCTTCCACCCACCTCCATTTCCCTACCTGCAGAACAGAAAACAAGATACCTTGTTTTACATTCCAATCCATCAGAGATAAAATGAGATACACAATGGTTCTTAGATGCTCTGAATCTTTATAAAGAAAAATGTCATGTACAAATACGTAATACGGGGCCGGCGCTGTGGCATAGCGGGTAAAGCTGCTGCCTGCAGTGCCGGTACTCCATATGGGTGCTGTTCATGTCCCAGCTGCTCCACTTCCAACCCAGCCTCTGCTATGGCTGGGAAAACATGGAAGATGGCCCAAGTCCTTGGGCCCCTACACCCACATGGGAAGACCTGGAGGAAGCTCCTGGCTTTGGATTGGCACAGGTCCGGCCATTACAGCCAATTTGGGAATGAACCAGCAGATGGAAAACCACTCTCTTTCACTCTCTGCCTCTCCTTCTCTTTCTGTGTAACTCTGACTTTCAAATAAATAAATAAATCTTTAAAAAAAGAAGAGTATACATTTTTAAAAATACATAATACAATACCTGTCTTTAAAAAAAAAAAAAGATGTATTTATTTGAAAGGCAGAGCTACAGAGGCAGAGGCAGAGAGAGAGAGAGAGGTCTTCCATCCGCTGGTTCACTCCCCAGGTGGCTGCAATGGCAGGAGCTGCGCCGATCCGAAGCCAGGAGCCAGGAGCTTCTTCCAGGTCTCCCATGTGGGTGCAGGGGCCCAAGGACTTGGGCCATCTTCTACTGATTTCCCAGGCCACAGCAGAGAGCTGGATTAGAACAGGAGCAGCCGGAACTAGAACCAGCACCCCTACGGGATGCCAGCACTTCATGTGGTAGCTTTACTCACTATGCCACAGTACTGGCACCCACTACTGGTTTAATATACTTTCCACATTAATGTCCGAACAGCTTTACTCCACTACTAAGAATCAACTAAGGTACATGTTAAGACAAAACACACATAGCATGCACATACCAGTATTTAAAGCCCAAGTAAAGCTAAATTCACCTCTGCCATCCCCAAAAAGGACAATTTTAATGATAGGTCAGAATTTGCAACCTCAAAATCAATAGAATTGGGCAGGTGCTTGGTACAGCAATGAAGATACTGCCTGGGACACGTGCCTCCTAGGTGGGAATGCCTGGATTTGTGAACAGGCTGCACTTCCAACTCCAGCTTCCTGCTACTGCACATCCAGGGGGCAGCAGCAGGTGACTCAAGTCCTTGGGTCCCTGCCACCGACTTAGTCCGGCCCAGTGCCAGCTACTGCAGGCATTTGGGGAGTGAACCAGCAGATGGAAGTTCTCTCCCTTCCTCCCTCCCTCTCTCTCTCATCACTCTGCCTTTCAAGTAGATGCAAATGAAACAGGGCCAGCACTGTGGCACAGTGGGCTAAGCCTCTGCCTTTGATGCCAGCAGCCCATATGGGTGCTGGTTCAAGTCCCGGCTGCTCTTACGATCCAGCTCTCTGCTGTGGCCTGAGAAAGCAGAAGATGGCCCAAGCGCCTGGACCCCTGCACCCACATGGGAGACCGGAAGAAGCTCCTGGCTCCTGGCTTCAGTAAATGCAAATACAATAAACTTTAAAAGGTTCAAATGGTCAATTTTGTTTTTTAAATCAACAGGATTATCTCAAGTGAGACTGCACAAACTAGCAGTTGAGAGTAATACAGACCTCAGCCAACAGACTCCTCCACCCTCAGAGACAGTCTAGTAAAGTATAGGTTTGCTGATGGAAGAATTATGGAAAAAAATAAGTGGGTGTAGTGCTCTTAATACACGACCATGTCCACAAATTCTTTGATACCAAGCCATTCCAGAAGCGGAGGCTAATCTCCCTCCCCTCACAGGGCCAGCTTGCTGCTAACAGAGGCACTGTTCCCAGTCGCACCTTCAGACGGCGACAGTATGACCAACAGTTTGTCAAAGCCTCGCTGCGATCCTGAGCAGGAACCACATAGCGAAATTTCCCCCAAATTTCTGACCCACAGAAACAGAGGAAACAGAGAATAACTCTTTGTTTTTTTCTTTTAATCTAGTAGAGGGGTAACGTGTGACACAGCAATAGGTAATTAACAGACAAGCTATACTGTTGCCACAAATCCCAAACTATCATAAGGGAAAGTCCACGGTTCTGGAAGCAGACAGGAGCAGACTGGAGCGCAGCAGTACCGCAGTAACTTCCTCTCCTGCCTAGGGAGAGCCATCTAACAGAAATCAGAAGACAGACATGGTCATACACGCAACCTACAGTTTTCCATAATCAAAAAGGCACAAAGAAGTAAGTGTAATTAATTTTAATAATATATTTATGAACTCTAATTTATCTAAAATACGGACATTTCAACATATCAATATAAAACAGCCTCTTTTTTAACCCTGGTGAACTATTTTACATCTTTTTTGGTCCTAACTCCTCAAAACAGCATGCATCTTCTGCACTCCCAGCACACCGCGCTGCGGCCCAGCCATGCTTCACATCCCAGGCGTCCCACGGGCGAGTGGAAAGCACAGGGCCCACAGGGGCTCTCGAGCGCTCCTTCTGCAACTCGCTGCCCTTTCAGAAGCGTGAAAGGAGGTGCCAGAGCGGCGAAGGAGGGCAATTTCTGAAATACCTAGAGGAGTCCTTTCTGTTTCCTTTATCATGGTACCTTCTCCAAGTTCTCGGGCTGGGAGCGGGCGGCCGGCGCGGGAGGAGCGGGTAGGAAGGACACTGCCTGTTGTCTGAAAAGTGAAGGAAACTAATTCTTCCTACAAGACATCAAAACCAACCAAACAAGTACAGAGAACATCATCCATTTTGTTAACCTATTTATTTTCATTTTATTTGAAAGGCAGAGGGACGAAGGGAGACAAAGAGAGAGAAATCTATCCACTGGTTCACCCCACCAGAAGCTAAGAAGCCAAGGCGGGGCCGGGCCAAAGCCAGACACCCACAACTCAATCCCGGTCCCCACATGAGTGGCAGGGACCCAGGGAGCGCATTCACAGGGAGCTGGATCAGAAGCAGAGGAGCCTGAACTCAAACCAGAAACTCCAGCGTGGGATGCAGGCATCCCACTGCACCGGACGGCTGCCATGTCCATCTGTTAACCGACGTCTCCCTCAACACTCACTCGCGTATCCATTTCACACACAGCCCTACTTCCATCTGAAAAGGAAAGAGGCAGGGAAAAAAGAAAAAAAAAAAACAGACTGAAAGAACACTGGGCTTTCTCCAACACACACTCCCTGTGAACACATCCCCTCCCTCCCATGCCCCAGATGTTATCTCCCAGGATCCCTGTGGACAGGAGGGCCCTGCAGGAACAGCGATCCCAACAAGGAAATCTCCTGCAGCCACCAGAGTCACCTTCCCTGCCTCCAGCCCCTGCTCCTCGAGCAGCCAGGTTCGGCCCATCGTGGAAGAAAGCCCAGCTGTGTGAGTCACTACAGCCATCCCAAGGGGCCTGGGCAAAATCCAGAGGACAGCTGGAAACAGCTGTCGTGAATCAACCGCCACTGGGAGGGAAGGCAGAAAAAAGGATGAATTCATAGCTTATTACCACATGAGCCCCTCTGGCCTCAGAAAAGCTGGTTTTCATTTTCCCTCTCCAACAAAGAGTCTTTCCCATCTTACATAGGATTCTTCTAATGAACAAAGCAGCACGTGACTCACCATGGAAGACCCCCTGAGACTAGAATCCAACGGGGGACACCACCCCCCTACCCAGGCGTCTCCTAAAACAAAACTCCATCAGGAGAGGAAAGAATTATTAGAAAAAAGCTGTAAAGGCAGATACCTCTGACTTGAATAAACTCTTAAAGAAAAAAAAAAAAACAGCAGCAGGAAACATGAGGCGGCTGAGATCCAGCAGAGAGAGGTGCAGGGCAGAGGTTCCTCTTTGGTTCCTTTGTGCCCATGACTTCAGGAACACTTGCGATTAAGGAAGACACGCACGGGGTGTTTCTGTGCACAACTAGAAGGCACCCAGCCTCGGGACTTCTAAGTCCTCCTCCCACGGGTCTCTTCACCCCTCAACCCGAGAGGTCCTGAAGCACGCAGGGCTGAGGCCTGGTCCAGGTGCAGACTGACATGAAGAGCAGCTGCCTCTCCTACACAGAAACGTCTGTGTCTGACGGGACAAGCAGAGGGCTCTCCCGGCGCCTGGTGCAAACCAGCCTTGATCTCATGGCTCTGGCAGCAGGAGACATGGGCAAGTCGGCGCATTCTCCTCTGCTGCACGACACCCAAACGTCCACCGAGTCCCGGGCTCACACCTCAAATGATGCCATCAACACCCCCTGGGGTCTCTCAGTCAGCTCCGACACTGACACCCAGGCTGCAGTCCTCGCCCTCCAACTCTCCAGCCAACCACACGAGGGAGAGGAGGGACGGCTGCTCGGGAGAGGTCCAGAGACATCTGCTGCACCCGCCCACCGGCAGGGACCCACACCCCGCTCCTCGTGCAGAGGGCTCCACAAACTCCCTCCTCCTGAGTGTCGTCTTCTCACGGCAGGATCGTGTTTACTTCTCCACCAGTGCGAAGCAGTTACTATGACATCATGCTGCAAGACCTCGAGGCCACGGCGGAGCCTGTGTGAGCTGGAAGGAAGTGAGGCAGGCAGGGAGTGGGGAGGAAAGTCCGAGCCAGCTCTGGGGCCAGAGGAGAGCGTCCCCTCGCCTCTCAGGCTTAAGACTGCACAATTAATGGGAATTTCATTTAAAAAGAATGTAAACGTTATTAAAACTTTTCCAGTTGCCTCAGCTGTCACTGTTTCTCCTTTCTAAGTGTAAAACAAAAATCTAGAATTTTATGATGTATTTCTTTTTTCACAGCAAGACATCAAGATAATACCTTATACCACATCTCACAGCATCACTTTCAGTTAGTTGGGTTCAACTGCTTCACCACTGCCCAGCTAAGTCAAATGCCCTGACAGAGTGTCCCTGGACTCACACCTCCCGCCCACCCCGTCTCGCACAGGGCAGAACCTCCAGCAACACATTTCGTTCAGATTCCACTTCAAGTGCAGGGATGAGATGGAGAGACCAGGTGAAATATGCATAAAATGAGAACGCAGTAAGAGAGAGCCACCCTCCAGAGATGGGGGGAGGGAAGGGGCTTTGCATCAAATCTGGACAGTCAGCACCTCCCCCTAAGCAGCCAAAGCCACGAGTACTCTGTCCCCTTCTCCTCTGCTATGTACTTCTTTAAAAAAAGAAAAAAAAAGATCTATTTATTTATTTAAAAGTCAGAGTTACACAGAAAGAGAAGAGAGGAAGAGAGGGAGAGGTCTTCCATCCGCTGGTTCACTCCCCAATTGGCTGCAATGGCTGGAGGTGCACTGATCCAAAGCCAGGAGCCAGGAGCTTCTTCCAGGTCCCCCACACAGGTGCAGGAGTCCAAGGACTTGGGCCATCTTCTACTGCTTTTCCAGGCCATAGCAGAGAGCTGGATTGGAAGTAGAGAAGCCAGGCCTCGAACCAGCGCCAACATGGGATGCAGGCATTGCAGGTGGTGGCTTTACCCACTACACCACAGTGCTGGCCCTGGTATGGTCTTCTGATGACCACAAAACTTCCTTTCCAATTAGCGCTCTGACAGCTACTGCCAGGGTAACCAGCAATGACATTCATCACTCTAGTCATCTGTTTTTGTTTTTGTTTTTTTAAGATTTATGTATTTGTTTGAAAGGCAGGGTGACAGAGAGGCAGGGGCAGAGAGAGAGGTCTTCCATCCACTGGTTCACTCCCCAGATGGTCACAATGGCTGGAGCTGCACCAACTCGAAGCCAGAAGCCAGGAGCTTCTTCTTCTTCCGATGCAGGTGCAGGGGACAGGCACTTGGGCCATCTTCTACAGCTTTACCAGGCCATAGCAGAGAGCTGGATTGGAAACAGAGCAGCCGGGACTTGAACTGGAGCTCATATGGGATGCTGGCACTGCTGGCGGCAACTTTACCCACTACATCACAGAGCCAGCCCCTAGTCATTTGTTTTCAAGAGCAACTTGAGAAAGCCAAGAGATGAGAATGTCCCAGGTCAACTCTGGGGGAACCTGCAGATGAAAAACTAAAGGGGCAGGCACTTGGCATGGAGGTCAAGCCACCGGTTGGAACAACTGCATCCGAATCTCAGTGCCTGGGTTTGAGTCCCAGCTCCACTACTGCTTCCAGTTTCCTGCTACTGTGTCCTGTGAGAGGCAGTAGGTGGTGGCCCACACAGCTGGGCCCTTCCACTCACAAGGGACACAAGAACGGAGTTCCTGATTTCTGACTCTGGCCCAGCCCAGCCTCCCCAATCGTTGTAGGACTCAGGGAGTAAATCAATAGATAGGAGTGTTGTTGTCTGTGTATCTTTTTCTCTGTGTCTCTCTTTCAAACAAATAAAATAAATAAATATTTTTGAGTGAGAAGGGGTTTGTGGCAGGAAATTATCATCAGCTAAAAGAGCAAAATGTATTCAACTTCAATGCGCTCATGATAGTACTGACACCACTGATTTTTCCAATTTTTTTTTTTTTTGAGAGGTAGAATTACAGACAGAAAATAGGAGAGACAAATAGAAAGGTCTTTCATCTGCTGGTTCACTCCCAAATGGCCACAATGGCCAGAGCTGGGCTAGTTGGAAGCCAGCAGCCAGGAGCTTCCTTTGGTCTCCGCACAGGTGCAGGGGCCTAAGCACTTGGGCCATCTTGTGCTGCTTTCCCAGCCCATAGCAGAGAGCCGGGTCAGAAGAGGAGCAGCCAGGACAGGAACCAGCACCAGTATGGAATGCTGGCACCACAGATGGAGGCTTAGCCTACTATGCCACAGCATCAGCCCCCATATGATTGATTTTTAAATGTTTTTTTTTTTCTTTTCAATCAAAACAAAACCAAAAAAATCATAATTAGGATCTAAGAGCAAAGTACAAATAGGTTTATAAAAATAAGTAATGAAGGAGCCGGCACTGTGGCTTAGCAGGTAAAGCCACCACCTGCATCCCATAAGGGTCCCAGTTTGAGTCCTGGCTGCTCCATTTCTGATCCAGCTCTCTGTGATAGACTGGGAAAGCAGTAGAAGATGGTCCAAGTGCTTGGGCCCCTGCACCCATGTGGGAGACCCAGAAGAAGCTCCTGGCTCCTGGCTTCAGATGGGCCCAGTTCCAGCTGTTGCGGCCACTGGGGTAGTGAACTAACAGACGGAAGCTCTCTCTCTTACTGCCTCTGCCTCTCTGTAACTCTGCCTTCTGAATAAATAAATCTTTTTTTAAAAAAAAGTGATGAAAATAATTGACAATTATACTTTAGAAGGACTTACCTAAGGAGAATTTGGCTAACTACACATTGTTGGTGAGGTACTACTGCTAGAAGTCAAACATCCCAGCTCAAGGACTCACAAAAGACAGGTAGGTACCCAAAGATAGAAACTAGGTTTTGTGAAGGCATAACTTATAAGAACTTTTGTCTTAGACATAAAATATAGAGAAACAGATTGTTTATTTTATATATTTAACATCCAAAAGCAGGAAATGTAAAAATTAGTTCTGTTTTTCTTATTTGAAAACCAGAGTGACAGAGAGAGAAGGAGAGACAAAGAGAGAGAGATCTTCCATTCGCTGGTTCATTCCTCAGATGGCTGCAGCCGCCAGGGCTGACCCAGGCCAAACCTAGGAGCCAGAAGCCTTATCTGAGTCTCCTACATGGGTGGCAGGGGCCCAAACACTTGGGCCATCTTCCACTGCTTTCCCCAGGTCATCAGCAGGGAGCCAGATCAGAAATGGAGCAGCTAGGCCGGCGCCGTGGCTCAACAGGCTAATCCTCCGCCTAGCGGCGCCGGCACACAGGGTTCTAGTCCCAGTCAGGGCGCCGGATTCTGTACCGGTTGCCCCCTCTTCCAGGCCAGCCCTCTGCTGTGGCTCGGGAGTGCAGTGGAGGATGGCCCAGGTGCTTGGGCCCTGCACCCCATGGGAGACCAGGAAAAGCACCTGGCACCTGGTTCCTGCCATCGGATGAGCGCAGTGTGCCAGCCGCAGCGCGCCGTCCGTGGCGGCCATTGGAGGGTGAACCAACGGCAAAGGAAGACCTTTCTCTCTGTCTCTCTCTCTCACTGTCCACTCTGCCTGTCAAAAAAAAAGTAAAAAAAAAAAAAAAGAAGAAGAAGAAGAAATGGAACAGCTGGGCACAAACTGGCACCACATGAGATGCTGGCATTGAAGGCAACAGCTTTACCTGCTTTGCCACAATGCCAGCCCCAAAAATTATAGTCATAATAAAAGACACACACCTTAAACAAAGAAGGTGAGAGCTGGAAGGGATGCTAGACAATAAATCAATTTAACAGTAAAAGAAGTAAAACTTTGGAAACCTTAACTTTTGCATTTTGCTATTTGTGCTAATTCACAACCTTCTCTAGTGTACTTAATTTTATTTGAAACATAAGAAAAGAGGAAACTGGGGTAGATGGAAGGAAGAAAAGGAGAAAAAGAGAAAACGGAAGGAAACGAGCAAAGTACCCACAATGCTTTTATCTCCTAGATATGAAGACCTCAGAATTAGCTTCCTGTGCCTACCGTTTCCCTTAGTTTTCCTTCTGTCCTCTATGGTCTTACACGTGAGTGTGTGTGTGTGAGCATGCACTATGTGTGCACATACGTGTGCCTGTGTGTATCATGCATGTGCGGGCAAGTCAGTGCCTGAATGTATGCCAGTGTGTGTGTGCAGTGTGTTACTCTGTATGTGCCATGTGCATGTGTGTGCCTATGTGTTCACATATGTGCCTTTCTGTGTATGCCTGTGTGTACATGTGTGTGCCTGTAAGTGTGCATGCCTGTGTGTGTCATGAGTATGCCTGTGTGAGTGTATGTGTGTGCCTCTGTGTGGCCAGGTGTATGTGTGTGCCTGTGTGAGTACGCACTGCGCACATACCTGTGTGGTCATGTGTGTGCCTGCGAGTGTACATGCCTGTGTGTGCCAAGTGCACGCCTGTGAGTGTGCCTGCGTGTGTGTGCGTGTATGGGTTCACAGTGCTGGCTTCTCTCTCCAGCCCCCTTTGAGCTCTTGCCCGTCTTCCTTCCATGCCTCCTTCCTGCTTCTCCTCCCTCCCTCAACCTGCCTCTGCTCCACAACTCCTCACAACACAGAAGACCCAAACAAGAAATTCTAGAACTGAAAGTTCTCCACAATGTTACAGATCCCTAGCTAACCCTTTCGATATGGAAAACTGACATTCTGAAAGGTTACATACATAATTTGCCCAAAGTTGCAAAATAAATGACAGAATCAAAATAAAAATCCGAGGATCCCCACTAAAGCACTGAAGGAAAGCACAGAAAGTTATTTTAAATCCCAGGTGGGAAGATCTTTCTCAGAAACAAGATGTAAAGGTTTTTAAATAAATACCTTACATACTTTATTACATTAAATGTTTTCGTCTGGCCCAAATCTCTCTCTCTCTCTCTCTCTCTCTCTCTCTCTCACACACACACACACACAAATTCAAAACAAATGACAAATTAAATGGGAAACCGCAACACAAATGACAAAAGCTAATTTCCTTCATTTATAAAAAGTTCTTACATATCAAAAAGGAAAACTTTTTTAAAATCTGATTTCATGATGAAAGAAATATAAATGAATTTTAGAGATTTTTTTAAATCCCTTTAAAGAAATACAAATTAAAAGCCAACCTATCATTTATTCGTCTAGACTGCTGAAAAGTCAAAGTAGTAACATACAGAAAATAGTTATTCTAATTCACTGTTCCCTGAGTCTAAATCTCTGGGGCTGAGCGGCCATATGCCTATCAAAAGTTTCAATATGCATCCCCTTAGAAAGTCACCAATCCCACCTCTCAGACTATATCCTCCCATACCTGCCTCACATGCACAGGAACAAGCTGAGGTGTTCCTAACAGCAAGACTGGAAACAACCTAAATGTCCAACAACAGAAAACCTTTAGACAATCATCTTCCAAACAACAGAAAACCTCACATGGAATATCATGCAGTCATTAAAAAATGAGGCTGATAGGCATCCACTGAAGAAAACGTCCCCCAAATGACTCATTTAGTGAAAAATATTGAAGCTCCTTTAGGATAAAAGGGGACATATATGCGGACAAAGATGTACACACAGGATTCCCTCAAAAACAGAGGGGACCACTAACAGTCCATCACACCAACACTCCAGGGGAACCTTGGACTCTGCTAGTTCTGAAAAGCTCTTACCTTCATAAGCTCCTCCCACCACTAACCTGCCTTAGCCTTCCTCAAGACTGCCCTCGACCTCGTGAACATGACACAATGAAGGTCTCTGTTCCTTCTCAACCCATCCTTCCTCTTACCAGCTCATCAACTGGGACCCCTTTCCACACCCCAGCAGCTCTGAATGTCTCTTCATGGTTTAACACTTCCTCCATTCCTGGTATCAACTCACTGCTCCCATGAACAAACCTCAGCCTTCCAAAGTCTGCCGCCATAACTGCAAGCTGGCATTCTTTGTGCTACACATTGACTCTCTTCTGATTCATTTCATTCATTATTCAGCAAACATTTACTGAGTGACAACTGTGTACCAGGATCCTAAGTCAAAAAAGAGAAACCTGACACCTAGTCCCTGTCTTAAGAAATGTGCAGCTTAAGACAAATTTTCAAAATTTCATATGTCTGGGGGCTGGCACTGTGATATAGTAGGCTAAGCCTCCATCTGCGGCACCGGCATCCCACATGGATGGCCAGTTCGTGTCCTGGCTGCTCTTCTTCCTATCCAGCTTTCTGCTATGGCTTAGGAAAGCAGTGGAAGATGGCCCAAGTGCTTGGGCCCCTGTACCCATGAGGGAGACCCAGAAGCAGCAGCTCTTGGCTCCTGGCTCCTGGCTTCTGGCTTCTGATTGGCCCAGCTCCAGCCATTGCAGCCAACTGGGGAGTGAACCAGAGGATGGAAGACTTCTCTCTGTGTCTCTCCCTCTGTCTATAACTCTGCTTCTCAAATAAATAAGCAAATCTGGGCCGACACTGTGGCTCACTTGGCTAATCCTCTGCCTGCGGCACTGGCATCAAATATGGGTGCCGGGGTCTAGTCCCGGGTGCTCCTCTTCCAGTCCAGCTCTCTGCTGTGGCCCGGGAAGGCAGTGGAGGATGGCCCAAGTGCTTGGGCACCTGCACCCGCATGGGAGACCAGGAGGAAGCACCTGGCTCCTGGCTTTGGATCTGTACAGTGCCAACTGTAGCAGCCATTTGGGGGATGAACCAACAGAAGGAAGACCCTTCTTTCTCTCTCTCACACTGTCTAACTCTATCTGTCAAAAAAAAAAAAAAGTAAATCTTCTTTAAATTTTTTCTTAAATTTCATATGCCTCTATAACATATAAGCGGGAAAGAAACAGATGTAGGGAAGCAACCATCACATGTCTGGCTACACCAACCAAATACAGAAAGGAACATAGACTGAAGGTGGTGGTCAAGGTAGGTACCAGTTTTGTATGCTGGCATTTTTGGGTTTTTTTTTTTATTTTTATTTATTTTGGGAGTTTTATTTATTTATTGGTAAGAATATACTTCTATATTAACATGCAATTTAAAATAAGCTTTAAGAAAGAGGTGATGGGAGGCAGCATTGTGGCACAGCAGGTAAAGCTACCACCTGGGACACTGGCATCCCATATGGGTAGTTTAGGTCCCGGCTGGTCCACTTCCAATCCAGCTCCCTGCTAATGGCCTGGGAAAAGCAGTGGAAGATGGCACAAGTGTCCGGCCCCTGACATCCATGTGGGAGACCTTGTTGCAGCTTATGGCTCCTGGCTCCTGGCTCCTGGCTTTGGCCTGGCCCAGTCCCAGCCATTGCTAGATAAATCTTAAAAAAAAAATAAAAAAAAGAAGAAGAAGAAGAAGAAGAAGAGGGGATATCTAACGTCCATCCTCTGAACACTGCACAGCATGGTGCCTGACACATAAATGGTCACTGAATGAGTGAAGGGAGGATGCACAGCTCCACAAAGCAGAGCAGAGGGAGAAGAAGCAACCACACTCAACAGCTGATTGCTGCCTTCACTCAACAGCGCTGTTAAAGTTCATGTCGGGCTTCTCACTACTGACATTTTGGACTTCACTATGGGAGACCTTCCTGTGCATGTCAGGGCGGTAAAGCTGCAGGCCTGGCCTCTAGCTGGCCAGTAACACCTCCACTGCTGTGAAAATCAAAAACTGCCCCCAGGGAACACGATGTGGCCGAGCAGCCAAGAGAAAGGTTCCTTTCAGGGGCTCTAATTCCACCACAGGCTACAGCTTGGATCCTGGGGCATCACCGCCCGAATTCTTTCGATGTCAAGATCCCATCCCTCATCACAAGCTCCTATCCTTCATATTCTCCCACCCGAACCTGGATACCCAGCTGATGGCTCTTGGCCCTGAGTGCTGTGCACCTGGCTGCCACCGTGGGCTTCTAAGTATTCTTTGGCTTAGAAGACCAGGACCACCTCAGCCCAAGATGCCATTCAGCTGAGACTCCGAATCCGCTCCCTGCACTCTGGATGACTTCCTGTTATGCTAAACTGCGGCTACTTCTGAACCGTCTCTCCTATCCTCAAGAGTCAACAACGCCTCGGCCACCTGCCCTTCTTCTCCAAAGAGTTCCTCCGAGATAAACTCTATTCAATGTCCTTTCCTAAGACATCTTAGGTGCTTAATAAATATTTGTCAAATTTAGGAAGGAAAAAAACAGCATAGCTTATGATGAGGGAGAAAACAGCTCTAAATGCCATTCTTATTCAAATTTTTCTTTCCAATTTTAAGTAACCTTAAGGAAAGTCAACGGCATCCTCTCTGATTTCTCAAGGCTACCAGCACTGTTGCTGCAAAGAGATCCTTGGGATGACATTACAGTGTACTGAGGTCTCAGAAGAAGGCATAAAACTGCAATGCTAACTGAACAAATAAACTGCAATGCTGCCAGCAAACGTGAGCCATTCTTAACTCCACAAGGCAATGAGATGCAGAGGACGGCAGCCACAACAGAGCAGCAAGGCAACTGCACAGGCCAAGGGCCCCGGCATGCAGCAGAGGCTCACCAGCATCTCCTGAGGGTCCCAATTGCTCTGCAGCAGGAGAAGTGGACCTTAGATAACTCACCAGCACAGGCAGCTGCACCATAGCTTTGGAATCACATGCCCCCTTTCCACCTAACCCTAGTGCCTTCCCTGGGTTCCAGTGTCTGGTCAGAAGAGAGAGGCAGGGGCCAGCACTGTGGTGTAGTGGGTGACGCCACCACCTGCAGTGCCGGCATCCCATATGGACACCAGTTCCAGTCCTGGCTGCTCCACTTCTCATCCAGCTCTCTGCTGTGGGCTGGGAAAGCAGTAGAAGACGGCTCAAGTGTTTGGGCCCCTGCACCGCATGGGAGACCAGGAGGTGGCTCCTGGCTCCTGGCTCCGGATCGGCGCAGCTCCGACCGTTGCGGCCATTTGGGGGGTGAACCAGCAGATGACCCCTCTGCTCTCTCTGCCTCTGCCTCTCTAGAACTCTGCCTTTCCAATAAATGAACAAATCTAAAAGAAAGGAGGGAAGGAAGAAACGGGAAGCAGCACTACGTTCCACTTCAAGACTGTCTAAGTCCCTGCTGAACCCAAGCAGAACACTTTCCACCAGCGTCTGTCTCACGGGGTAATTATGGAATAAGCAGCTTGGCCAACGCTTTCACGAAACAGAGCCAATCGTTTCTCAAGATGTCGTCTAAACTTTCTTCTTGACCTTTAGCTTATGGTAGCTTAGACAAGTATCTTAAAAGCATTTCTAGTCAGCCATTTTTGGTAACATGTGAGCAAAATTATTTTTAGCCAAAAAAGTTTATTTCAATCCCTCTCTCCTAACTGAAGGAGCATCTGACCGGGTTTATTTAGTTCAAGCTTCGCAGAGCAGCGCGTCTCTGGGCGGCTTCTGAACAGGAGGAGACCGCAGCTGCAAAGGAGAGGCTCTGTCCTTAAGGGGCAGGAACGACCCGGCACGCTACCACACGGGAGGCGCGAGGGCTGGTGCCGGCCTGCACACCGCCTCCCCGCCACTCTACGGAAATAAAGCACTGAGCACACACAGCATTGTTTGAAAACCTCTGACGGACAAAACGTTGTTGAAGCATCCCGTGCTATGAAGGGCCGGGTATGTGCCCCGCCCCGCCCCGCAGAATGTGTTTCACACAGAGGTCGGCGTTACGGTGTGCTGGTAAAGCTACTGCCTGTACACCAGCATCCTATGTGGGCACCAGCTGGAGTCCCGGCTGCTCCACCTCCAATTCAATTCCCATCTAATGCTTTTCCCTGGGAAAAGCAGTGGAAGATGGCTCAAGTACTTGGGCACCCACACCCACAGTGGGAGACCTGAAAGAAGCTCCTGGCTCCTGGCTTTGACCTGGCCCAGCCCCAGCCGATGTGGCCATCTGGGAGAATGAACCAGCAGATGGAAGATCTTGATCTCGATCTCGATCTCTCTCTCTCTCTCTCTCTCTCTCTTTCTCCCTTGTCTCTCTGTAACTGACTTTCAAATAAAAAAATAAATTTTTAAAAAAGAAAAGAAGGAAGGAAGGAAAGGAGTTTCGCACAAATCAAATGCAGTAAGAGAGGACATGGGTCATTGAGTTTCCACTCAGCCTCACGCTGTGAGTGCAAATAAAGGGAGGGGCTCTTTTAGGGGGAAGACGGCTGAGAAAAGGAAGGAAAGTGACTCCGGCGGGGTGCATAGGTGCACACAAGCACCCACGAAGCGGCCTCCCTCGTGCAGGAGTCCCTGTTCTCTCCTGCTTCCAGTGCAGTGCCTCACCCCTCAGCAGGAGGATGTCCTTGGAGCGGTGGGTAACCACTCACCATCACAGGGCAGCGTGGTGAACCATGGAACATGATTGCCAGGGCCCAGCCGCCTATGGGAAGTACACACCATGGGCACTCTGGGAAAATCCCCTGCCCTCATGCCTTCTACCCCAGCCTCCGTGGTCCACTCCCAGTTCCTCTCTGGTTCTGCCCCGTACACAGCGTTGGCATCTAAGCCCAGCTCACGCCCTCATCCTCAACACAGCTCCTGCAGCATGTCTGCCTCGAGCCCCCCTACCTATCTGCCTAAGAATCCCTCCGTCCCTCCACCATACCCCACAGAAACACTGGGCTCTCCCCATCAGAGTGTAGCAGTGCCTCTGTTTACTATCAGGGTAGGTCCTGGAATGAAAGTCTGCTCCTCAGCCCATTTGTTTATAAAATTCAGGGCAGGTGTCTGGCACAGCAGGTAAGTTGCTTGGGACACTGACATCCCACATCCAAGTGCCTGGTCTGAGTCCAGACTATTCTGTTTCTGATTCAACTTCCTGCTAATGCCTGAGAGGCAGCGGATGATGGCCCAATCACCTGGGATCCTACCACCTGCCTGAGAGACTGGACTGAGCTCCAGGCTCCTGGTTTCCATCAGCCCAGCCCTGGCTGTTGTGGGCATTTGGGGACTGAACTGGTAGGTGGAAGATCTCTCTCTCTCTCTCTGTGTCTCTCTGCCTTTCAACTAAAAATGAAAATTTTAAACTCAATTAAAATAAGAAACTCCAATGTGAAGAAAACCAAAGCAACCCCCTGGGGACTTTCTTAAGAAATCCAGAGGCTTATGCTAATGGCTCTGACTTCTGTTTCTTCTGAACCTGACCCTTTAAAATTGTTTGTTCTGAATGATTCATCCAGTATACAAACTCAACGTTTATCCTTTTCTAATATTACTTGCCATTTTTAATCCCTTCATTTATCTACTCTTTCTTATCAGCATTTTCAGTTAACAATAAAGGTAATTACATAGTTTATAAGTATGCAAATACATACTATGTCGATATATAAATACATAAGTTAGAAATAACTGCAAGCCCTAGAAACCCTCTCTACACTAATAGACAATGTGACAGACAAAATTAAAATGATCATGCGCCACCTCTAGCAGTACATTTTGTCTCTGATGAGCAGAACGAGCACACCTTTGGTCCAACACAGACTTCATTCATTTCTATGAAAATAAGGAAGTTCAAGGATCATAAGCCCTGAAGTTATTCCTATGTAATTATTTTTACAACCTATTTTATTTATTGAAAAGGCAAACAGACAAATCTCCCTATGGTTGGTTCACTACCCGGATGCCCTCAACAGGCAGAGCTGGAACTCAGTCTAGCTCTCTCCCACATGGGTGGCAGGGACACAACTACTTGAGGAAGCTGGAATCAGGAGCTGAGCCAGGAATCCATCCCAGACACTCCAACATGGCATGCAAGCGCCCAAGCAGCATCTTAACCGGCACACCACACGCCTACTCCCTTATGTAATTCTAATTATTTTATTTATAAAATAAACATGTAATACAAAATTCAAAAGGTATGCAATCAAAATGAAGTCTACGCACCTATTCTTCCACCACTCAGTGTCCCTCGTCAGAGCAATCAGGGTTACCAGAGCCGGAGTTCCCGAAAGACAGCCTAGTGTGCAGACATACGTCCTTTCCTTTTTTTTTTTTTTCTTAAGATTTGTTTATTTATTTGAAAGTCAGAGTTATAGAAAGAGAGCGACAGAGAGAGATCTTCCATCAGCTGGTTCACTCCCCAGATGGCCACCACAGCCAGGGCTGGGCCAGGCCAAAGCCAGAAGCCCAGAGCTTCATCCAGCATCTCCCACGTGGGTGCAGGGGCCCAGCAATTGGGCATCCTCCCCTGCTTTCCCAGGCCACAGCAAAGATGGACGTGAAGCAGCCAAGAAGTGAACGGGCACCCATATGGGATGCCAGGCAATGCAGGCGGTACCTTTACCTACTGTACAACAACACTGGCTTCTCTTTTCATTACATAACTCATAGCAAATCAAACACTTTTCTGCACACAGATTTTTACACTGACTACATTTGGAAAATACTCTGATCTGCTCATACAGACCAGAGCTGCCCCACTCCTCTTTAATGGCCTCACGACACCCAATGTGTGCAGGGACTTCAACGGCCACATGACACCCAGCGTGTGCAGGTACTTCAACGGCTACACGGCACCCAGCGTGTGCAGGTACTTCAACGGCCACATGACACCCAGAGAGTGTGCAGGTACTTCAATGGCTACACGGCACCCACTGTGTGCAGGTACTTCAATGGCTACACGGCACCCAGTGTGTGCAGGGACTTCAACGGCCACATGACACCCAGCGTGTGCAGGTACTTCAATGGCTACATGGCACCCAGAGTGTGCAGGTACTTCAACGGCCACACGACACCCAGCATGTGCAGGCACTTCAACGGCTACACAACACCCAGCGTGTGCAGGTACTTCAATGGCTACACGACATCCAGCGTGTGCAGGTACTTCAATGGCTACACGGCACCCAGTGTGTGTAGGTACTTCAATGGCTACACAGCACCTACTGTGTGCAGGTACTTCAATGGCTACACAGCACCCAGTGTGTGCAGGTACTTCAATGGCTACACGACACCCAGCGTGTGCAGGTACTTCAATGGCTACACGACACCCAGCGTGTGCAGGTACTTCAATGGCTACACGACACCCAGCGTGTGCAGGTACTTCAATGGCTACACGACACCCAGCGTGTGCAGGTACTTCAATGGCTACACGACACCCAGCGTGTGCAGGTACTTCAATGGCTACACGGCACCCAGTGTGTGCAGGTACTTCAATGGCTACACGACACCCAGCGTGTGCAGGTACTTCAATGGCTACATGGCACCCAGTGTGTGCAGGTACTTTGTTTTACTGACATGATTTCCTGCTGGAAAGCATTTTGGCTTTGTCCAACTTCTATTTGTTCAATCGATGATGCAATGTATATTCTTATACCCATATGCAGCAGTAACTGTAGGATAAAGTCCAAGCCATGGAACCACTGGGTCAAACAATATGTTCATTTCACATTTTAACAGATATTGCTAAACAGTATTTTTTTCACCTCTACAAGCAATATGAGAACCTACTTCTCTATTTAAGGCTCTTTCCAATAAACTACACTATTACATTTTCATTCTTTTTAGTTTTAAGATTTATGTATTTATTTAAAAGGCAGAGTTTACAAAGAGAGGGAGAGACAGAGAGATCAATCTGCTGGTTCTTTCCCCAAATGGCTGCAATGGCCAGAGCTGGCCCGATCCGAAGCCAGGAGCCTCTTCTAGATCTCCCACATAGGTGCAGGAGCCCAAGGACTTGGGCCATCTTCCACTGCTTTTCCAGGCACACTAGCAGGGAGCTGGATCAAAAGCAGAGCAGCCAGGACTCAAACAGGCACCCACATGTGATGCCAGTGTCACAGGCAGTAGCTTCACCCGCTATGCCACAATGCCGCCCTAAATTTTCATTCTAATGTATAGTTTCTCCACAAATCTTTCCCAAAAAGCCTCAAATTCCACAAGAACACTGGTCTAACTCTGTAACTCCAGCGTTCAGCACATCCTATGTATTCAAATGTTGCCAGAAGAATGAATGGCCAAGCAAAAGGTAAGGTTTACTTTGACTATCATAAACAAATATGCCTAAAACATTGGCCATTTTTCCCCTTTCAGAACGGGTGGAAGAAAGAAAAGATGAATGGATTGACTGATTCTTCTATAAAGTGATGTCTCCTGTATTAAAAGAACAGAAAGGGCAGGTGTTGTGATGCAGCAGGTTAAGCCACCACTTGGAACACCCACATCCTATCAGAGCACCAGCTCAAGACCCAGCAATTCCACTTCCTATCCAGCTCCCCACCAATGCACCTGGTAAACAGCACGTGAAGATTCAAGTACTTGAGTTCTCACCCCCAAGAGGGAAACCAAGATGGAATTCCGGGCTCCCGGCTTGAGCCTGGCCCAGCCCTAAGTTGTAGGCATTGGGGGAGTGAACCAGTGCATGGGTGATATCTGTATCTATTTCTTCTTCTTCTTTTTTTTTTTTTTTTTTTTGACAGGCAGAGTGGACAGTGAGAGAGAGAGACAGAGAGAGAGGTCTTCCTTTGCCGTTGGTTCACCCTCCAATGGCCGCCGCGGTCGGCGCGCTGCAGCCAGCGCACCGCGCTCGTCCGATGGCAGGAGCCAGGAGCCAGGTGCTTTTCCTGGTCTCCCCATTGGGTGCAGGGCCCAAGCACCTGGGCCATCCTCCACTGCACTCCTGGGCCACAGCAGAGGGCTGGCCTGGAAGAGGGGCAACCGGGACAGAATCCGGTGCCCCGACCGGGACTAGAACCCGGTGTGCCGGCGCCGCAAGGCGGAGGATTAGCCTGTTGAGCCACGGCGCCGGCCATCTGTATCTATTTCTATTTCTCTCTCTCCCTCTGTGCCTTTCAAATAAATAAATATTTATGTATTTAAAAAAGAAAGAAAAGAAAACATCATCTGCACTCCTCAGGTCTGTACTTCCCATTCCCTGCACTGATATTCTTCCTCTCCCGCATGGCACTATTTCCCAAGGCCCATCTCTTCCAAGGTGAGAGCTACATCTCAAATGTGGGCTGCTTCCCTGGAGACGCTGACCAGCTCTCCCCAACACTCTGGGAGCCCTGAAGCGCTGCAGAAACCTGCGCCACTCCTGCTGCGAAGAACTCTGGCAGTCCAGCTCGTACACATGCGCGCACACACACACACACACACCAGCTACCAGCCCAGATCAGTGGTTCTTATCAGAAACACGAGTCACTTGAGCTACTGGCTAACCCATCTCTCGACTGCTAGGACAGGCGCTTTCTGCTATCGGGTTGCACAAATGCCTCGAAACCTTACACCAGCTGTGAAGGAGAAAGCAATAGGTGAAGCGGTGTGGCATCTGGTGCCCCTGCCCTTCCATTCACTGCATTCACTGCTCTGCTCGGGGAATGAGTGCTGAACTGTGCAGCTCGGGCCTGGGCCTCCCACTGGGAAGCCTTGGGACCACAGCAACCGTGGAGTGAGACTAGGATTAAGCGGAATTCAACGTTCATCGAGAGTGGGGAGCCTGCCCCAAGGCCTCATTCTCCTCCAGACACCCAGCTGGGATGCCTCCTCTGCCACGATGTCCTCCTGGAGAGAAAGGTTGGCGACAGCAGCCAACTCTGAAAAGCATAACTTCAACAATCAGGCCCGAGCTTGAAGTACTTAATTCCATGTCTGAACCAGAATCCACTACCATCCAGCAAGCAAAAGAAAAATAGCCCTTGTCTGTGGAGCCATAGCTCTTACTTTCCAACCAGGCTAGTCACGGACACCATGCTCCACAGAAGTAGAGCACTCACGCTGCCCCGGGACCTCCCGCTAGCACAGGGGCGGGCGGAGTGCAGCTCATCAGAGTGGCCGACCTGGGAACCCCTATCAGGAATTAAACCCTCCTTTCTCAAATTCAACACCAAACTTGGTTCACTGACAGCCTCCCAACAGCAGTGAGATTCGATCAGGACAAGCCCGGGCACTCGGGATCTATCTGGCAGAAAAGATGTCGCACTGAATAAAATCACACTGTGGTTAGATGCCATGTGCACGCACTCCAGGCAGATCCTTAGCATCTTTGCTAAAGCAATGACAAATAAGATCGTGGACCCACAAGGAGCCCTACTAGTGCAAAAAGACCAAAGCAGCCAACTGGATAACTATCTTTTACTCAGACATCTTTAAAAAGTACCAGCAGCCAAGGATTTACAGGGTATTCACGTAAACAACACAGATGCAGACTCCATGATTCCATAAAAATGCAGAATCATACCACATGAGTCCTGTGCAATCAGACATCGTAACCACAGGTTTTCAGACAGAATTATCTCAGTAGGACCAGAACAGAATACTCTCAGTTTCAGAGAACTAATAGAAAAGAAAAGGACCAGCACTGTGGTACAGTAGGTTAAGCCTCCACCTATGGCGCCAGCATCCCATATGGGCACTGGCTGGAGTCCTGGCTGCTCCACTTGCGATCCAGCTCCCTGCAAAAAACCTGCAAAAGGACTTGTGGCGCTGGCACACCGGGTTCTAGTCCCGTTTGGGGCGCCGGATTCTGTCCCGGTTGCCCCTCTTCCAGGCTAGCTCTCTGCTGTGGCCCGGGAGTGCAGTGGAGGATGGCCCAAGTGCTTGGGCCCTGCACCCCATGGGAGACCAGGAAAAGTACCTGGCACCTGGCTCCTGCCATCGGATGAGCGCGGTGCGCCGGCCGCAGCGCACCAACGGCAGCGGCCATTGGAGGGTGAACCAACGGCAAAAAGGAAGCCCTTTCTCTCTGTCTCTCTCTCTCACTGTCCACTCTGCCTGTCAAAAAAAAAAAAAAAAAAAACCTGCAAAAGGGAAAGACAGCCGAAGTGCTTGGACCCCTGCACCCACGTGGGAGACCCAGAAGAGACTCCTGGCTCCTGGCTTCGGATCAGCCTAGTAGTAGAAAATAGTAGAATAAAAGTAGAAAACAGTAAAATAAAAGGTTCTACTAAGCACTAAAGCTTAGTGCTTTAGTGTAGAAAGTACTAAGCGCTAAAGCCCAAAGTTTAAGGTTACTGACTACCCACACCAACTCTCCCTCTGAGACTGAGATACCTTGTCCATAAAAGTATGTCAACCATTTTCCCTGACTGAAACAGAAGGCTGGCCCAGATAATTTCTAGATGCCTTCAGCTCTGATGATCCTATAATACCCACCATAATTAATATCAACTTATACACTGCTGATCCATTATTCAATTAATAATAACATAGATGGAGGCTAGTGCTGTGGCCTAGTGGGCTAAGCCTCTACCTGTGGCCCCAGCACTCCATATGGGCACCAGTTCGTGTCCCAACTGCTCCTCTTCCAATCCAGCTCTCTACTACGGCCTGGGAAAGCAGCAGAAAACGGTAGAAGTACTTGGGCCCTGCACCCACATGAGAGACCCAGTCTGGCTCCTGGCTTTGAATCAGTCCAAGTTTGGCCATTGCGTCCATTTGGGGAGTGAACCAGTGGATGGAAGACCTTTCTGTCTGTCTCTTCCTCTCTCTGTGACTCTACCTCTCAAATAAATAATCTTTAAAAAAAAAAAAAAAAGATGCATTTTAGGCAAAAACTCAACAAACAAATAACATTAAACCACCATACATATCACAATATCCTAGCTAAATCCCCTAAATATAAACTATTATAAAGTAAAATAAATACATAAAATCCTTAACACATAGTTTGGCACATGCAAGTCCATGATCCATGTTAGCAAAATTCCAATTCAAACCATCGGCTACATCAAATTAGTGAATCATGAAACAGGTCCAGCGCTGACTTCCAGTTCTACACGAACCAGCTGTCAGATAATGTGGGAAATGTTTTCAATATTAAATACAAGGCATGCAAAACCACTGAAGTACCTATTCACTGCATTCCTCACCAGTCATACCATTTAGGGTTTCGGGCCCATGCCAAGGCTCCAGACGCAGCCACAGCATCTGGGAAGGGGCACCAGCTGTGGCCTTCCCAGTCACGAGCCTCAGAGAGGTGTATTTTCACCATCTGAAAAGTGGGAAGGAGAACCTCCTACCTTTCAGGGAAGCTGTAGGGAATACAAAATGGCCCCTACAAACTGTTAGGAACATAATATAAATTGAACTTGAATCACCGTGTTTCAAATTCGGAGATGGTAATTACAGAAGAGCAACAAAAATTATGAGGATTTCCAAAAACAGACTGCATAAAGGCTGCTCCATTTTTAACAATCATTTACTAAGTTCTTATTACAGTATATCCTTGGGGCTCACAGAGGGAGCAAAGATATACAAACTGTTCTTGTCTTTAAGAAAGTAAAAAGACTGGAGTACAGGAAAACAGAGCTGGCTAATAATAATAAATGCCTTTTACATACTGAACATGTACTATGTGCCAGGCCCCAAACTGATAAGCACACTCCACATCCTAATCTGTGGTCTCACCTTAACCCTACAGCCCACAGAGAGAAGCTGAGGCTTACACACGTTAAACAACAAATTAAGGTCGCACAGCTGTGAAATGGAAAAGCCCGGCCTCCACCTCAGACCCGTCTGTCTGTAAGGCCTATTATAATCTCGGAGTGGGAAAAACTTTTCTAAGCCTCGAACACACTTGCAAAAGCATTAATGAAAATTTCAACAGGCCCTGTTACACTAAAAAACCAACCTGTGACACAATACATTTTAAAAAGATGGAGAGATCACATGGTGTATGCTAGTGGTCATGCACAAGAGGAGGGAGGAACACCACCAGTTCACATCTGTGGTTCCTTGTCTGCTGAAGGGGGTGGGGACAGGGGAACAGGGATGAGGAGGCATCTCACTCAACACAGGCTTACGAATTTAGAGTCAGGAATTAACTCAGAGGTAGGAAACCTGGGTGCAAACCCTGGCTTGGTGAACTCGTCTGGAAAATGCTGCATAGCTCTCTGTTTCTACCTCTCTCTGTAACTCTTTCAAATAAAAAAAATAAATCTTAAAAAAAAGAAAATGCTGCACAGTAGCTCACTGTCCCAGTATCTGCCTAAACAACTGTAGTGTGATAGTTCGGTCCTGATTTCCAATTTTATTTGACCTTTTTATCCGGGGAGAGGGCGCAACAATACCTATTATCATTTCTCAAAAAGCAATCAATGGAATAGATCTTGCAACGCTCAAGTTAAACAATCTCCTCACTTAAAACAGGATGCTTACCAGTCAAATGTTTTAGGTTTATGCAAGGCCTGGGATACTGTTAGCCAAGTATTTACCCTCTGCCTAAAACTAGTATTGTAGAAAATAATCCACAATGAAACTAAAACCCAAAAAGGGTAAATGATCACTACACCAAGTTCAAGTAAATCAAATCAGGGATTTTTAAAACATGCTTTCCAGGACTGAAAAGCAAAGCCCACAGGGTAACACTCATTCCAGACTACTAGTGAGAAATGCAAAGTAAGCATCCGGGGAAACCTGTGCAGGCTCACACAGACACAGGGCTATCTATTAATCACAGCGTTTGTATACAGCTGACAAACCACTAATGGTCCCTGATAAGCACCTTTCTGGAAAGCTGCTGCCGCGTGCACACAACACGCTTTATTTACTGCTTAATTCTCAAAGTAGGCAATGCCAAGTTAACTGATCTCCAACATAAAACTCAGCCAGCTAAACACCAAAATGCTGCAGCAAAAAAGATCTATTAAGTATCACAAGAAGGAACTAATGAGGACAAAAGATGGGTCTCCAACGAATACTGAGCAGTAGCTGGGGAGGGAGAGGAGGCACCCAACAGAAACAATTTCTAAACAGATAGAGAACTTGTGAATATGACCAGCATTACCTCAAAGTCTTAGATGATATCAAAAGCAGCTAAATCAGCTTATCAAGAGTCGGGAGTCACACTTCGGCTTCAAATTCAAAAACAACATACAAAACATGTAGCAAAATGTGCGAGCCTAACAAACGCAGACATAGAAGAAATCAAAGCTTCCGTGATAGCTATATAAGCATTTACTCTGCATTCTGGGGCACAACCTCTCTCACAGAGCTGACCAGCATGAGAACACCGTCACATTGTCGAAACAAGTACTAACAACTCCCTATAAGCTTTGCCCAAGCTCCCACCGTGACAAGCAGCCACTGTGGAGACTTCCTGAGGGTCCAATAAAGTCCATAAACCCATTGTGCCAGCCACTGACGGTGACAGTGATCCTGGAAGTTTGTCTGAGGTGCAAACCAATTAGTTCAGCTTTGTGGGTGCCAGGAGCCACCACAAAACACCTTCCAATGTTGCCAGTTTTTGCTTTGAAATCACACAATCCTACTGTCCACCCCCTAGATGCCAGGAAACAGCAGGTGACAGTTGTCAAAGGCACACAGTCAGCCTGACGCGGGCCAGCGGTGCTCCCACAGGTGCTGTCTGCAGCGGGGAAGCTGCACCAGGATCCACAATCCCTGCCTTTGCCACCAATTTCTGTGAAGCACTGGGCTTTCAGTATTTCACAGAAATTCTTTACGAAAAAATGAGATAGAAAGAAAGAGATGGAGAGAGAGAGAGAAAAGGCAAACAACCCCAAAGCTGTGTGACTGTTTAAAAAAAAAAAAAAAAAGAATGCCCAGGAGAGGATGACTTATGAAACCAAGCCCCATGCAACAAGGGCTAACTATGCAGCTGCTTTTCTACTTGCCCAGTAGTCCCAGATAAACAGAGCAGGCAGGCCCATCAAGAAGTCCCGCTGACTTCCAGGAAAATACAACCAGAGTCCTCTTGTCTGAGGACACGCTCCACACCCCTAGGATGAAGCCCTAAATGAAATCCACACAGGTCTGCTCTGGAAATCATTCTGATGGGCAGCAATTAATACCCACTCCTCCAAAGGGCAGCCAATCTGCAGACGGAGAAAACTGCTCACAATAAAGCAACTGGAAGAACTTCCCATGAGCCTCTGTTCCAAAGTGTTCCAACTCAAGCAGTAGCTGGAGGCCACATTCAGACCCCACAGGCCCTGCCTACAGCTGTTGTACTAGAATGGCTTCTGTCCCCACCCCAAGCCACAGAGCTGGGGGAGTCGCACAGCCACCCTACCTCTCCGTCACAAATCATACTTTGCTTGTGATATTTCTAATTAGGATCCAACAAAATGAATGCAGCCAGAAAGAACAATAAACAGCATGCCTCCTTAAAAACCACATGCCTGGAGTAAATATCAAATAGTTTGCAAAATCCTTTTTCCTCAACAAAGGAGAAACCAAGGAAGCAGCCTCTGCATGGAGAAAACCCCACCCACGAGGGTGCTATCTGGAGACTGAGGTCCCTAAACACCCATGCATTACGGTTGAACACACCCAAGTGGAGGTCTAGCCCCCTAACCTAGCTTCCACCCTTGAGAAAAGAGGTTTTTAAGCAGCCACTCAACCATCATCATCTGACAACTCAAGAATGTCATCTACTGCACAAGCAGTATTTATCGTGAACCCTCAGCTGAAATTTCTGGATGTCACATAGTGCGGGACACGTCAGAAGGAAGTTATAGTATCTGCTGTTCTCTCTCCTTCCCTTCTTGAAACCTGCTTCACGCTTTCAGAATCTAGAAAGCCAACAACACAACAGAGCTTAGCCATTCGCCCCCCTAAACCAGCCAGGGAAGTTCAGCCCTAAGCCAGACCAGGATTATAAAGAAGCCCAAACCAGAAGCTGAAAGTGAAGGTGGAGGGAGCAGTGAGGGCCACAGAGAGAATTCTTGTAAAATACTTCTATGACTCCATCTCCAAGCTGCGGATTAAAAGAACTATATCAAAACTTCCTAATTCTCAAACAGACCTAGAATGTCGGATCTGAAAAGTGGCATGTATCTTTTTAAGCCCCTTAGCTTGGAATTTTCCCTAGATCCAAAACCAGGCTATCACAGCTCATGGAATCCACGAGTTGAGGAGGGAAAGGTTAAGGTCCAGAGCTGATCAAATAAGCCCAGCCCCAAGCGGGTAAGGTGACTGCAACTCTCCAGAACCCCCAGGAGAACCACGAAAGGGCAGATCAACAGCTGACCTGGCACGGGTTGGCTCTACTTGCCCAGTACACTTCTCTGCTTCCTCCTTGTTACCTCAGCCACACCATCACAAAGGCACCTTTTCACACATACACACGTGCACTCGGTTAATAACTGAGCACAGGAAACTAAGTATCAGGTTGCCATGCCCACCCAACACATTTGGCAGTTAAATTCCACCCCAGCTTCTGTCCTGGAGACCGCTCTCTCACCTTTAACCCTGATATCCATGGAAGGATCAGGTAACAGTCACATATCACAGAGCACCCAGGCCTCACATGAACTGGAAAGCAGCACGGGCCAGACCCCTCAGAAAAAATCTGGAGAAACAATTAAGCCATCTGCAGGCCCCAACTGGGAATCAAGAAAGACAAGGTTCAATTCCACAAGAACCGCACTTTTCTTCACTACCCAGGTGCGGCACAGTGATAACTCCTGGGGACCCTAGAGGATCGCAGAGGGGCAGAGGAACCTGTGTTCTGCCAAGGGCCATGTGGGTATCTGTAACATCACTCACAGGCCTTACAAAATGACCCACCTAAAAATTAGCCTGCTATGGGTTTACTGAATGTCGAGTCCCATTGGCGGTTGCCTTCGCAGGGCCGCATATGGCCCATGGGCCGGACACTCCCCACCCGGAAACAGTCCTATGGCTACAGACATGATGCTCTGGAAAACAGCATAGGTGTGGGTAGGAGGAGGCTAGTCACAGAAGGCATCCAGGAGGAATGAGTATCAAAACTGATAACTGAGCCTTGCAACTGAGACAGCCCAAGACAGCACACCAGCACATATTTAAAAAGACGCAGAGACTGGGGCCGGCACTGTGGCATAGCAGGTAAGGCTGCCGCCTGCAGTGCCGGCATCCCATATAGGCGCCAGTCCAAGTCCCGGCTGCTCCACTTCTGATCCAGCTCTCTACTATGGCCTGGGAAAGCAGTAGAAGGTGGCCCAAGTGTTTGAGCCCCTGCACCCACATGAGAGATCCAGAGAAAGCTCCTGGCTTCGAATCAGCCCAGCTCCGGCTGTTGCGGCCATTTGGGGAGTAAACCAGCAGACGGAAGACCTTTCTCTGTGTCTCTCCCTCTCTGTCCGTAACTCTACCTCTCAATAAATAAAATCTTTAAAAATAAATAAATAAAAAAGAATGGACTTTAGCCTGCAGCCAAATACAAGTTCTCACAAGATTCTTGGCAACAGGAACAGTCAAACTCTCTGTCTCAGAGAGATTACTGTTGGTGTTCTGGAGGGTAAGTGTGAAGACACTAAAGAGGCACTAAAGAGAGACAACACACAGGCATTCCAGCTCAATTCCCATGAGCCAAAATGAGAACAAAAAGTGCCAACTATGTGACGTAACCTATTTAACACATCTTACGAAATCTGAAATACAACAATGTCACTGCTCCTGCATCCCAGCCAGTGACCCTGTCACCCAGGGGAGGTCCCCTGAGCTCCTTGAAATGTCCGTATCTCCTACACTGGTACTGTGATGCTTCAGTAGCCACTCACTCTGGCAAAGAATGAAGTGTCTCCTCTTCCTCTAGCAAAAGAGCCCACGATGACCAGGCACCCCCCCCTCAGATGATGGCAAAAGAGGTTTCTCCACGTAACACACTGCTGTCCCCAGTCCTACCCAACTCTGGCACTTAATCGGAAGCATGCTGACCAAGAGGAAGCAGGAACTTAGTGCTGCATGCAGGATACGTGGGAAGCAAGAAACAGGCATTCAGCGCTGCTTCCATGATAGGCACTTTAATAATCTCAAGGTACTCATTCCGGTAGCTCACGAGAGCACGTATTAACTTTCCCAGCTCACAAACAGATGTGCGAGCAGGAACTCAGAAATGTTCCAGGTCCTGCCAAAGGCCATTTCACTGGTAAGGAGAAGAATCAGATTCAAACCCAAATGTGACAAACCCTAAATGATATTTCTTTTCTACACCATACATTAAGTACAAGGATCTTCAAAAAGTTTATGGAAAATACACATTATCTTTTATTTGCATTTTCTATTAAATTTTGGAAGTACCTCACCTCTAATATATGAATAACAAATATAATACATATTAACGTTGGTAATAACAGTAATAACAATATCTCCTCTTTAAAAATTGGGGGGAGGGCAGGGCACAGCACTGTGGCGTAGCAGGTAAAGCCACTGCCTGCAGTGCCAGCATCCCATATGGGTGTCAGTTCAAGTCCCAGCTGCTCCACTTCCAATCCAGCTCTCTGCTATGGCCTGGGAAAGCAGTAGAGGATGGCTCAAGTCCTTGGGCCCCTGCACCCATGTGGGAGACCCAGAGGAAGCTCCTGGCTCCCAACTTCAGATTGACTCAGCTCTGGCCATTGTGGCCACTGGGGAAATCAACCAGTGGATGGAAGATCTCTCTCTCTCTCTGCCTCTCTCTAACTCTGTAACTCTGTCTTTCAAATAAATAAATAAATCTTAAAAAAAAAAAAAAAAGGCCATCTCTATTTCACAGTCTCAGATCCAGGATCATCGAGAGACATCAGTCACAACTGGGTGACCCCAACTGGAATCTCCAAATTCTGCTAAAGAAGGCCGCTCCTGCACACTGGTGACCAAAAATTGTTCAGACTCAGATAATCCAAGCAACCTGACTGTCCTCCAGATAAATACGTCAGATCTGCAGACACTCCCCTCAGAGCCCCTAAGATAATATCTGGAAATCCTCACGGCTGACTGTTCGCCAGCTCTCCCTCCCCTGAGTCAGTGGTGCCCAAGATATTTTACCCACCCAAATTACAGAAATGTGTCCAGCATGCACATGGCAGTTCTGATCCGATTTGTCCCAATCCTGGCTCAAGCAGCTTTGCACTGCCCTCCTAACTAGATCAGCGCCAGCCAATGGGTTTACTCAAGCTGATCTGTGATGGATTAGATACTGAAACCTTAGCCATGTAAGCTGCCTGCCTGCACTGGGACCGCAGGGGAGAAGAATAAGAAACTCAATACTCCTAGGGGCCACCCAAAACACCAAATGCACTCGCCATCCTTCGTCCATCTGTTGGCTCATGCTCCAGTTACCGCCATTTCCTTCCATTAACTCTCCAGCTCCTCCCGCCTGCCTTGGTAGGGCGTGCACATTTGCCCCGAATGAAGACGCTCACCATGCTCACCAACGTGCATCAACAAAGACGCGGACAAACCCACTGACTACGAAGACTGCCTCTACTGCTTCTACAAATTAACAAAGTCCAACATCCCACTGAAGGCGGAGAGACGGCAAACTAGAGACTCGGTCCCACAGCCGTGTTTACGCAAAGTGGTGTGCTGCACTTCTTCCTCCCAGCCCTGTAGTCTCGAGGTCTGTCTGCACCAGTCTGCTTTATAACAAAATGAAAAGCTAAATCTCTGGTAAGCTTCTGTTGTGTTCACATGTCAGTGTGATAGAGGGAAAAGATGACAAGGTGGCTACAAGAAGGGAGAGGGAGTGGAGACAAATTTAACCCTGGCGTCTCCCTTGAGCCACCCTGAAGAATAATTCTACTTTGAAATCAGATCTTTCTGCTTCTCACATACATTCCCAGTTTTACATTCACGGGCTTCCTTGAAAGAAGTAATTCTAATGTGACTGGGCCTCGATTACCCCATCTACAAAACTCACCACTCTGGGAGTGTTCCGTCCTCTTAAAATTCCTAAGTTGAAGCCCTACAGCCCAGTGTGATAGCAATGGAGGTGGGAGCTTTGGCGAAGATAATGAGGTTTAGATGAGGGTCATGAAGATGGAGTTACACTCTTACAAGCAGAGGAACAAGGTTCTCTCCCTCTCTCTCCCGCCCCTCCCCCAACCCCCAGGAACACGCACACAGCCAGGAGGCAGCTGTCTACAAGCCAGGAAAGAGGCCACCACCAGACACCAAATCTGCTGGTAGACAGCCTCCAGATGGTGAGAGAGAAATGTCTGTTGTCTGAGCCACCTAGTTATGGTGTTCTGCTGTGGCAGCTCGAGAATAAGACAATAAAAATGAAAACTTCAGTAATCTTAGTGAGACTTTTTTTTTATGAAATTGCTTTTAAGGAAATGACATTATTTTTATAATTCTACTCAAATGGCAGCACCATGCTCACTTGTGGTACCAAATACCCAACAAGACATCCACCTAGGAGGAAATAAACTCAGCAACAGGGAAGTGGGAAGACGACACTTTCAACACATACAGCACCCACAAAGCAACTACAGTGCACCCTCCTGAGCCCAGGAAGGCATCTTCCTACTACCAGAGTCAACTGCTAAGGCGAACAATGGCGGAACCCACTCAGCCTAACCCATCTGTGACTCTAGGGGCAGAAGCAATCACCCAGCTATCTCATCATCGCTCACCAACCTCTCACGCCATAATCATGCTGAAAGCTACAATTGAGGTACATCCTACACAGCAGCCAAATTCCTAGAAAGTGGCACAGAAACAGATTTTCTGTAATTCTAATTGTTTATATCCACTGGAGAAGCTGGCCAAAGGACTTCATTCCCCAGTGCACTCTACAGAGCCTGAACTTCACACGGATCAGCCTTGTTTAACCTACAATGAACCTCTAATATCTATACATGTAACTAACTCAACTTCCACCAAGTGGGACTCCATTACTTAACAGCTAACCGCACCTCTCAAACTGCATTTCAACTTCCAACCTGAATTTGTTTCTTCCCTCTTACCCCAACGTTTCTCTACACTGTTTCTAGAACTGTGCTGACTCTTCTCCCACCCAAGGAAGCTTCTGTATAATGCCAACCCTCTCCTCTCCCCTAGGGTTCCTTCTGAGCATTGGGATTATAACGCAAACACCAGGGGCTCTCCAGTGCCCTAAGCTACACTTTGGAAAGTTATAATTTACTCCAAAAGCTTAGAGGCTGCAACTCAACAGGGTTCAGCTTTGGAATATGAGGCTTAGAGCTGAAACTCTATTAACTAAGTAGCCTTGGGAAATTAACCCCAGCAAATGACTTTATTCTGTAAAAAGGGGTTAATCCTTTGATACTCACAGGGATTGGGGAATTCTGTCAGTTCATTCTCCCCAGAATTTAATGATTTTTTTAATCCTTTAATATATAACAGGCATTGAGCACTTACCATGTACCCAAACCTGTTAGGTGTTATGAAGATAAACACAAAGTTCCTGTCTCTCTTTTTCTTTTCTTTTTATTTGTTCGAAAGAGAAAAGAGATTTTCCAACTTCTGGTTTACTCCCCCAAACCCTTGTAACAGCCCAGGCTGGGCCAGACCAAAGCCAGGAGCCCGGAAATCCATCTGGGTCTCCCACATGGGTGGCAAGGCCTCAAGGACTTGAGCTACCACCTGCTACCTCCCAGGAAGCATTAGCAAGAAGCTGGACAGAAAGCATGGAGTAGGGGCCGGCGCTGTGGCATAGCAGGTAAAGCCACCGCCTGCAGTGCCAGCATCCCACATGGGCGCCAGTTCAAGTCCCAGCTGCTCTACTTCCGATCCAGCTCTCTGCTATGGCGTGGGAAAGCAGTCCTTGGGCCCCAAGCTCCTGGCTCCCAGCTTCAGATCAGCTCAGCTCTAGAAGTTGCGGCCAATTGGGGAGTGAAACAGCAGATGGAAGACCGACCTCTCTCTCTCTCTCTCTTTAAAAAAAAAAAGCATGCAGTAGCCAGGACTAGAACCAGGTACTCTGATATGGAATGGAGGCATCTTAAGTGGCACCACAACACCCACCCCGAAGTTCCCATGTTTTAGGAGCTTATAATCTTACTAGGGAAAGAAAGATAATAAAACAAGGAATAACACAAGATCATGCACAGATAAGCATCAGTATACCAGGAGACAAGTGCAGAGTCTGCTACTAATTAAGTGGGCAGGAAAAGCCTCACAGGAGCTATGACCTGAGAAAAACTCCACTTGTATTAAGAGAAAAATGAGTGCTTTAAGACAAACCCACATACCAAAGATTGGCTGCACTAAGATTTTTCAAAGCATGTATTTGCATAGGGCCCACAAACGTTTCTAAAGGGCAGATACCATCTGCGACCACTCCAGCTGCACTCCTGTCTCCAATGTGCCAGGCACGCTTCCTTCTCAATGCCTCCGCACCCACGGGGCCTGGCCTGACCCCTTCCCTCAAACACCTGAAAGACTCAATGCCTGGCTTCATTCCAAGGGCACCTACCAGAGAGGCCTTCCCGGACCTCTTCATTCTCCATCTCCCTGCTTCCTTGTGCTTCTTAGCCTTACCATCTTCTAATAAATAACAGGTGCCCATCTCCTTATGAAATTTCTCTTCCCATTAGAATATCAGTTTCATGAGACCAAGGTCTGGCTTTGGTTCACTACTATATCTCCTAGGGTTAAAATGCTACCAGGTAGGGGCCGGCACAGTGGCAAGGCAGGTAAAGCCGCCACCTGCGATGCTGATATCCCACATGGACCCGAGTTTGAGTCCCGGCTGCTGCCCAATCCAGCTCCTTTCTAATGTGCCTGGGAAAGCAGTGGAAGATGGCCCAAGACCTTGGGCCACTGCCACCCATGTAGGAGACCCAAAAGACACTCCTGGCTTCTGTCTTCAGACTAGCCCAGCTCCCGCTATTGCGGACATTTGGGACGTGAAACAGCGGATGGAAGATTTTCTCTCTCTGCTTCTCCCTCTAAGTCTGCCTTTCAAATAAATACATAAATCTTAAAAAAAAAAAAAAAAGAAAAGAAAAGAAAAGAAAAAAGAAACCTGCCAGGCATGTAACAGCTGTTCAATAAAGATTAGTTACAAGAGTAAAGGAACACTGAATTTATAGACACACACACACACACACACAGTTTCTAACTTTCACCAATTTGTCTCCACACCTTAACTGTGTGTACCTCAAGGACAGGGAATCTGACTTACATGTTTCCAGAAACCATCTTGTACAAATACTTTAGTGCACAAGCTGGGAAACAAAAGCCCCCAAATAAGAGGTTTCCCTCAACCCACACAGCAGTCTGGCAGAATCAGTGACCGGAACACCGGCGTGCCACGGTGTGCCAGACCGCCAACCTGCCCATGCATAAAGTGAGAAGAGTATTCTCCGTGCCACCAATTGCCCATCTGCACCCACACTCATCCACGCCTTCCTCTGCACACCCCCACCCCCCAAAGTCCCTAGACGCTGCTCTATACCCAGATACCACTGCTCTTGGTTTGAAGGCAACAAGCAAATAATGGACCCCAGGTCCCACCGTGCCAACTACGACTGCACACACACACAGCACAGGCACACACTAACAGCACCAGCACACACTAACAGCACCTCGCCCAGTCTTCCCTCCTTCGATCCAGTGGTAACCCACCACACCTGAAGTCTCCTAGCATGCCTCTACATTTTCCATGGCCATGAGCTTTTACTCCTCCTTGCCAGAGTTCTAATGGAGAATGGAAGCAGGCAAAGAAAAGAATTCAAAAATAAACAGCAAGAGGGTCACGTTACCCAAACCAACATTAGTAACAGGACAGACTCCACAACGGACACGGCGAGGCGCAGGACACGCACACCGGGCTGAAGCAGAGCCCGGGCTCCAACACAGGAAGTCAGGCAGAGCCTGGCGGAGCAGGGAGGGAGCACAGGAAGTCTTCCAGCCCGGCAGAGATTTCCAGAGTTGGTGGAATGGAGACAGCACAGGAACAGGAATCAGCAGGCCACACTGCTGGTTCTAGACTCCCGGCCACTACTGGGCGAGAGGCAGGCGACTCCCCCTCTATAAAACGAGGTGATTAAAAACATACAGGGGCTTGAATACCCACCAAAGAAACCACTGATTCTCCTCCAGCAAAAAGTGCATATCAACTGTTCTGCTTAAGAGTCTTCCAAGTCTACCCAGGTAGCCCCTGGAAAAGACGTCACCTCTGGTCCCTCTCCTCCTAACATTCTACGATTCCAAGAGAATCAGATGTCAAAATAACGGGTGGCAGGACAGTCCCACTCACCTGTTCATAGCAAGCATGCCTGAACAGAGACCAAATCCTAAAACTACCAAACTCAGCTGGCGTCATCCACACCTCTCCCACTCACGACTCAACTCGGCCCGCTTATCCTTGGGTCCACAAGCCAGAATCCAGGCTTCTAAGAAGCCCATAAATTCCCTTTGATACCCAGGACAATGAAGAGGGAGCTATACAAGTGCCCTAACCATGCGAAGCACAGGAGGGACCTGTCCCGTGTCTCTCTTCAAACTCAACCGCACAAGCCGCAAAGTGAACGAGGCTGAGCACCCCAGTGCCCACGCCACCCGCGGTCTCCCCGCGCCTCCCACTCACTGGGGAACTGATTGAACCCACAACCCAAGCCACATCCCCTTTGGGCTCTCTCGAGGAGTTTCTTCGCTTTTCGCTTCTCTCGTCCACACGCCGCTCCCCTACCCCAGCCCAGGGGGTGCGAGGGCCGCCAAAAAGGCGCTCCTCCTCCTCGGGAGGCTCCCCGCCACGGCCCCCTCGCCCCCCACTCAATCCCGCGGCTCTGCGGGCCAACCCCACACCCAGGACTTCCCAGCTTCCACTCCACCCTCGGAAGCCAAGGAAGGGTTTGAAGACGTGGACTCCAACCCGCCCAGGGTCGACTCCCCCCAAAAGCCTTATCGGGCACCCCGGGATCCTGCCGTGCCCGAGCTCGCCCCACCTTCCAAGAAGGCCCCGGCCCGCCCCTGCCCACCTCCCCCCGGGACCCCGCGGAGCCCTCCCCCTCTCCAAGCCCCGGAGCCCGGGCCGCCCCCCCGGCACGTTCCGCACCCCCGCGATAACGGGGCGCCCCGAGCCGCGCGGTCACCTGCATCCCGCCGCCGCCGTCGGCCGCCGCCTCCTCGGTGCGCGGCCGCTTGCTCAGGCCGGGTTCGGCTCCGTCTCCTCCCGCTCCGGGCACCGGCAGCTCCAGCTCCGACTCCCGCTTCATGCCCCGGGCAGCGGCGCCGGGCCCGAGCTGAGACGGCTGCTGCGGCTGGGCGCCTTCCGCCATCCGCCCGCGCCCCCCTCGCCTCCGGGAGCCGGGCGACCCGCGACAGGCCACCTCCCCCTGGGCCTCGGCCCCGACAGTCGCGACAGGCGGGTGCGCGCCTGCCCCCGCCCCCCGCGTGCGTGCGTGCGTGCGCGCGCGCGGGCCCGGCGCCCCTCCGCGGCTCGCGCCCGCCGCTCGTCGGGGTCGGCGGCGTGGGGGCCCCGCTCGCGCCCCGGCACACGCACACGCGCCGCCCGGCCGGCCCGCCGCGCCGCGCCGCCCTGGCGCCCCCGGAGCTCGGCCGCTGGCCCGCGCTCGCCCGCTCGCACTCTCCCTCACCGCACGCCGGCCGAGGGAGGAAGGGGGCGGTCCGGCTCCCGCGGCGTGGGGAGGGCTGTTTATTTGGGGGGGGGAGAGGAGGGGCGCGAGGCTGGGACGAGCTGACTGGCCGGGATCTCCGACCCGCCACTGTGGCAGCGCCGGGAAGGCGGGGAGAGAGAAAGGGGGAAGGAGGGACCGGGATGGACGACTCCCGCCCGCGCGGGAGGCTGAGGCGAGGGGGCGGCGGCGGCGGCGAGCCCGCCGAAGGGGCGTGGCCAGCGCCCCTCGGCAATCTCCGCGCCCGGCGCCCGAGGGAGGCCGGGAAGAGCTCGGGGACGCTCGGGAATCTCCGGCCCCGGCGCGGGATCGGCCTGGAGGCGCGGCGCGGCGGGGGCGGGGCCTGCCGCCTCTGGGGGCGGGGCCTCGGCCTGGGGCAGGCCTGAGGGCCGGGAAGCAGCTCGGGTTTGCTGGACTAGTTGTTCGGGAGTTGTGACCTCGGTTCGCCTGTCCAGCCGCCTTCGTTCTGCTTAGGGGTGGGGTCTCCCGTAGAAGAATGGGATCTCGAGTCTAGGGTCGGAGCCGCTCCTACGTGGCGCTCTGCGATTCCGAGAGCTTCCGCTCTAATCGCTGGTGATCTTAATTATCTCCGATGCGTGTAAGAGCTCTAAGGTTTGCATGTGCGTGCACACCCGTTTTGAGGCTGGTGGTCTCCAAGGTGGCAGATCCAGATCGCAGGCCGCCGGGTCATATTCGCGATTCGCTTTCTTAGCACCTTGCGGCATGAGCGGCGCTTCATTGCTTATCAACTTTGTGTGGTTGGAGATGTGTACAGTGAGTTTTCTCTCCCACCGCACTGGCTTCCACGATGTGCCCTGTAGATAAAGTCCCAGGAATAAAATGATGTGTGTATGACCTAGATGCTGGCCTTGGCCTTGCTAGTTTACACAAGTTACTTCATCCCTTTGAGCCTCAGCTCGATCATTTGTAAAATTCGGCAATTTTATGATTGATTGGTTGATTGATCTATCCAAGCTGGTTCACTGCCCAAGTGGCCACAATAGCCAGGGCTGGGCCGGGACAAAGCCAGGAGCCAGGAACTCGACCTGGGTCTCCCACAGGGATAGCATGGGTCCAAATTCTTGGGCCACCATCTGCTGCTTTCCCGGGCACATTAATAGGAGCTCAGAAGCAGAGCAGCAGGGACTCAAACCAAATACGGGATGCTGGCGTCACTAGCAGCTTAACCAGCCGTGCCACAGTGCCAGCCCCAGGGAGATGGTTGGTTTTGTTTTTAAGATTTTATTTATTTAGGCTGGCACCGCGGCTCAATAGGCTAATCCTCTGCCTGCAGCGCCGACACACCCGGTTCTAGTCCCGGTCAGGGCGCCAGATTCTGTCCCAGTTGCCCCTCTTCCAGGCCAGCCCTCTGCTGTGGCCCGGGAGTGCAGTGGAGGATGGCCCAAGTGCTTGGGCCCTGCACCCCATGGGAGACCAGGAGAAGCACCTGGCTCCTGGCTTCAGATCAGCATGGTGCGCCGGCTGCAGCGGCCACCGGCAAAAAAATGACCTTTCTCTCTGTCTCTCTCTCTCACTGTCCACTCTGCCTGTAAAAAAAAAAAAAAAATATTTATTTATTTGAGAGGCAGAGTCACAGAGAGTGAGAGAGAGAGAGGACTTCCATCCACTTGTTCATTTCCCAAACGGCCACAATGGCCGGAGCTGGACCGAAGCCAGGAGTTTCATCTGGGTCTCCCACGCAGGTGCAGGGGCTCAAGTACCCAGGCCAACCTCTGAGGCTTTCCCAGGCCATAAGCAGAGAGCTGGATCAGAAGAGGAGCAGCCAGGATTCGAACCGGAGCTCACGTGGGATGCCGGTGCTGCAGGGGCCCAGCCTACTGTGCCACAGCACCAGCCCGGAGGTGGTTTTTATCAGTGGTTCTCAAAAGAGCTATTTTTGCCATTCCAAACAGGTTATTTCTGCCTCACGTGTGTTTGGCCACGTCTCAAGATAATTTTGACCATTACAACTGGAGAACCTCTGGCATCTAATGGGTAGAGACCAGGAATGTTACCAATACCCTACCCCCCATAGGAAAGTCACCATGTGAAAGTTACGAAGGGTTAAACCACCACTCGGGAGGCCCACATCCCGTATCAGAGTGCTTGGTTTGAGTCCTGGCTCCTCCTCACTTCTGATGCAACTTCTTGCTAATACCCTTGGGAGGCAGCAAGTAACGCCCCAAATTGCTTGGGTTCCTGGCACCCACGTGGGAAACCCTGATGGAGATCCAGGTTCCTGACCCTGGCCTGGCCCAGCCTGGCTGTTACGGGTGTTTGGGAAGTGAATCCGTGGATGGGAGGTCGATCTCTATCTCTCCTTCTCTCTCTCAAATAAATAAATCTTTAAAAAGAAAGTGTTACCTAGCCCAAAATGTCAGTAGTGCAGATGCTGAGAAACGCTAGGTCAGGTGATTTCTAAGGTCATTTGCAACCACTCTGTGATTTGACCTTTGAACTTGGGTCTAACTTGGCTACACTGGCAGTCAGTAGAACACATTCCTGCTTTAGCATCAGGCCAACCCAGGCCTTAGCATCCGCCCAATGCTGGGCCAGCAGGAGCCAAACATTGCTTTATGGAAGGTATTTAGGGCCTGTGAGAGAACACTGGAAGACTTGCCTGGACGCCGTGTGTGCGTAGGGAGCAGTGTTTGGACTGCTCAGGCTGTTATAAATTAATAACAATAGCCAGCTTTCAGCTGGGCCACTTACAAGTCACGATGCCTTCTGAAAGCTACTTCATCTCTCTCTGCCTCCATTTCTTCATCTGAAAATTAGGATAATTGAAGCACTCAGTGTTAGCTATCATGAGTATCACCATTGTCATTGTATTCACATTGTAAATGGCAGTGACAAAATGCTCATAGTAGAGATCAAAAAATGTCGTCATCACTATACCTGGTTTGGTTTTTTTTTGTTGTTTTTTTTTTTAATTTGACAGAGTTAAACAGCGAGAGAGAGAGACAGAGAAAGGTCTTCCTTGCATCAGTTCACACCCAAATGGCCGCCACAGCCGGCACTGCACTGATCCGAAGCCAGGAGCCAGGTGCTTCCTCCTGGTCTCCCACATGGGTACAGGTGCCCAAGCACTTAGGTCAGCCTCCACTGCCTTGTTTTTTTAATTTATTTATTTGAGAGAAAGAATTACAGACAGAGAGAAGGAGAGACAGAGAGAGACCTTCCATCTGCTGGTTCATTCCCCAAATAGCCAAAACTCTGACCGATCTGAAGTCAGGAGCCAGGAGCTTCTTCCAGGTCTCCCATGTGGGTGCAGGGGCTCAAGGACTTGGGCCATCTTTCACTGCTTTTCCAGGCCACAGCAGAGAGCTGGATCGGAAGTGGAGCAGACAGGGCTCGAACTGGCCCCCATATGGAATCCTGGTGACGCAGGTGGAGACTTAACCTACTGCACCACATTGCCGGCCCCTGTGTCTGGTTTTTTGCTATAGGGCTGCTAGCGATTCAGATGGGGAAGACAAAGCTCCCCAAGTCATTGCCTGGTGCAGTCCCGGTGTTGGGCGAATTCTTTCTTTTCATTAAGCCTATGTTCCTCATTTCTAAAATGGCAATAATAATAGTCGCAATGTTATCCTAAGGATGAGATGAGAAAAAATAGAGCACTTAGCAGAGTGCCTAATGTATAGTAACTGCTTAATAAGTATAATTATTTATCATCTAATTTGTTTAGCAATAATAAGCTACTGGCCAGTGGCCAGAAGGGCTGGAAAGAGCTTTCATATTGCTGTTTGTACCAGCAAGGTGAAAGTCCACGGGCCTGCAAGCTTGTTGTTGAACGGCATTAGATGACCCCAACCTAAATCAAGGGTCTTAAATTGGCAAGACCCTGCAGCAGATGGAGCCCAATCCTGCCCACCCAAGCACTATGGCTTTGAAGGAAAATCAAGTGGTTTTCTGGTGGCTTAACGGATAACAGTGGTTTTTCTTTTTTTTTTTTTTTAATATTTTATTTATTTATTTATTTGAGAGGTAACTCTTTACAGAGAGAGGGAGAGAGGTCTTCCATCTGCTGCTTCACTCAAATGGCTGCAATGGCCAGAGCTGGGCTGATCTGAAGCCAGGAACCAGGAGTCAAGAGCTTCTTCCGGGTCTCCCTTGAAGGTACAGGGGCCCAAGCACTTGAACCATTTTTTACTGCTTTCCCAGGTCATAGCAGAGAGCTGGATCAGAAAAGGAGCAGCCAGGACATGAAGTGGGGCCCATATGGGAGGCCGGCACTGCAGGCAGAGGCTTAGCCTACTACGCCACAGAGTTGCCCCAGCAGTGGGTTTTTCTGTTTAAACTTAAGTACATCAGCTGGTGGATTTCTGAAAATTTTACTTAGTGAACTGGTATCTTAAGAATTCTCCCTAGGGGCCGGTGCTGTGGCACAGCGGGTAAAAGCCGTCACCTGCAGTGCTGGCATCCCACATGGGCACCGATTGGAGTCCCCGCTGCTCCACTTCCAATCCAACCCTCTGAAAAAGCAGCAGAATATGGCCCAAGTCCTCTGTGCCCTGCACCCACATGGGAGACCTACAAGAAGCTCCTGGCTCCTGGCTCCTGGCTTCGGATCGGCGCAGCTCCAGCTGTTGCAGCCATTTGGGGAGTGAACCAGCCAACGGAAGATTGTCTCTCTGCCACTGCCTCTCTCTAACTCTGCCTTTCAAATAAAATTAATACATCTTAAACAACAACAACAACAAAGAATTCTTCCCTCTCTATCTGCCTTGTCAAAATACTGAAATCTAAATGACTTTAGGTCCTTCCTTGGCTGCCCCATGACCCAGAAAGAAATGAGATTTGGGATCAAGGCTGCCTGTGACTCAAATTATTGTTATTCAAGTAGCGCTCGAGTCCCTAAGAAATAGAGCAGTGCAGTATAGGAATGGGTGAATGACCTGGCAGAACAAAGAGAAATTGGACCACACTCTGTAAACAAGCATTAAGCATTTAGGGAGAAAGAGGAGAACAGAAGCCAGATGTGCCCAAGGCAGCTCAAAGACCAGGATCGTTTCTTCCGTATACATCTGCAGCGACTTGTTTGGGAGCAGGTAATTATGAAACATTACAGAGGAAAAGGACATTAAAGAATATTCTCCGAGAAATAATTCTTAGCTGTAGACACTACTACAAGTCTAACATGTTCATTTATCCTTTCATTCAACAAACAAGTGTCTAGATGAATAAAATGTATTCTTGATACAAAACAGCTCAGTCTGGAGAGGAAAGGATGAATAAATAAAAAGACAGTCACAATGCATCATGATGAGAAGGTCACCTCTCAGAGTGGCCAAGAACACAGACCGTGGTGTCAGACAGACGAGGGTTTGAGTCATGAATCTGACCCTGGTCAAGAACCTTAACATTTGAGGCCCAGTGTTTTCATCTGAGTAACAAACACTTGGTGGTGGACAACTGAGTATCCATTGTCCTCTTACTCCTTACTAGCAAGAACCCCAAGTTTAAGGATGAAATCTTCCCAGCTTTTTAAAAGGATTTATTTATTCATTCACTCATTCGTTCATTCAAAAGGCAGAGAGGAGAAGAGAGAGAGAGAAAGAGAGAGAATCTTCCATCCCCTGGTTCACTCCCCAAGTGACCACAACAGCCTGAAACTCCTGTGTCTCCCACGTGGTGGCAGGGACCCAAGTATTTGGACCATCATTCACTGCTTTCCCAGGCACATTAGCAGGGCGTGAGGTCAGAAATGGAGCAGCCAGGACTTGGACTGATGGCCTATGGGACAATAGAGGTTTCTGTTTTAGTACCAGCCATGGGTTTTCTGAAAATTTTATACACTGAACTGGTATCTTAAGAATTCTTCTGAGGCCAGCGCTGTGGCATAACAGGTAAGGCCACCACCTGCAGTACCGGCGTCCCATATGGGCACCAGTTCCAGTCCTGGCTGCTCCACTTCCCATCCGGCTCTCTGCTATGGCCTGGGAAAGCAGTGGAGGATGGCCTAAGTCCTTGGGCCCCTGCACCCACATGGGAAACCTAGAAGAAGCTCCTGGCTCCTGGCTTCAGATCAGCCCAGCTCCGGCTGTTGCAGCCATTTGGGCAGTGAACTAGTGGATGGAAGACTTTTTTTTTTTTTTGACAGGCAGAGTGGACAGTGAGAGAGAGAGACAGAGAGAAAGGTCTTCCTTTGCCGTTGGTTCACCCTCCAATGGCTGCCGCGGACAGCGCATCCGCGCTCATCCGATGGCAGGAGCCAGGTGCTAGGTGCTTTTTCCTGGTCTCCCATGGGGTGCAGGGCCCAAGCACTTGGGCCATCCTCCACTGCACTCCCGGGCCACAGCAGAGGGCTGGCTTGGAAGAGGGGCAACCGGGACAGAATCCGGCGCCCCGACAGGGACTAGAACCCGGTGTGCCAGCGCCGCAAGGCGGAGGATTAGCCTGTTGAGCCACGGCGCCGGCCCGGATGGAAGACTTTCTCTTTCTCTCTTTCTCTCTTTCTCTCTTTCTCTCTTTCTCTCTTTCTCTCTTTCTCTCTCTCTCTCTCTCTCTCTCTGCCTCTCTGTAACTCTTCCTTTTAATTAAATAAATAAATCTTTAAAAAAAAAAAAAAAGAACAAAAATGAATTCCCAGGTTCTCTGGCAGCTAAAGGTGGCCACAGTTCTGGCCATCAGAGTGTAGGCAGGGTATGGTGTTCCTGCCCAACTCGTTAGTGCCAGAGAAGAAAAGACTTTTTACATTTGCCCTTTGCCCTTTGCCCTTTCCCCTGCCTGGAGCACACACTGGGAAAACAGCCAACGACATCCTGTCTCCACAGCAGCAGAAGCCTCATGCTGCGACTGGTATCACAGAGTTGCCACACCTGTCCTAGCCTGTCCCCCTCTAATCCATTGTTACGGGGGGGAAATGCCCTGTTTGGTTGCCACCACGGACAGGCTTCAACATACAGCCAGACACAACTCCTAGCTGATACCATCTGTAAACCGAGGCTAATAATAGAGTCTTCCCTGGGGTTCTTTTGAGCTTTAAATAATGCATGTCAAGCACTTAGCACCACACCTGGTTCACAGATGCACTCAATAAATGGTAACTTAGACCTTCTTTATGACTATTATTACATCTATTATCCTTATTAATATGATTATTGCAAGTGCCAAAAGCTACAGAGATGTATAGGAAGAGTACTCCCTCTGCCTGGGGGAAGCTGAGTAAACTTCATCTAGAATGTTTCGTATGACCCGGGGCTTTAAAAATGAGGAGTGTCCCAGAACGGAGGCTCTGGTAAAAGGGGGTGCTCTCTGCAAGGGCTTAGAAGGAGTTTGGCACTGCCTGCTGGGCTGCGATCAGGAGCAAACTCCGAGGACGGGCTACCAACACTAGCCATGGCCTTCCCGTCACTGGGCACTGCAAGACACTTACACTGTAAGTTTGCTTCCATCTGGAAACTGGGGCCCGATTACCTGCCAGGGCACCTCCACAGGGCTATTGGGAGGCCCATGGGGAATAATAGACTTCAGGAAAGATCTGTTCACACACCAGCTACTGCTAACCCAGGGCTCTGGTGCCCAACAGCCATGAGGGAAGAAGGTGATGGAAATGTCTTTCTTTTCTTTCTAAACATGAGCATGTTCTTAATGCCGTGGTTGATTGTTTTATGCCCCTAGCACCTCGAAAAGAGCCTGACACAAAATGTGGCTACTGCAACAATCCTGAAAACAGTCAGAAACACAGTCCTAGGCCCAAGAGTCCCCGTGGATGGACAGATAAAGAGCAGAGCCCAGTGCACAGATGATCTTAGATTGCTGTCTTCACTGAACAGAGGCAGGGCTGGAGTCCATCCCCAGAATTGATCATCTCTCCCACCAGAGAGAAGCACAGATATAAATAGAAGAAACCATGTTCTACGCCAAAGCTTTCTTTTCCCAAAAAAGAAAGGCAGAGAATCCCCTTGACAATTCATTGGCCAGAGGAAGTGGAAGCAGCTCCTGCCATGTGGCTGGCTGATCTGGGAGCAGATAGAGTCTAATGAGAAACTGAGTTCAGCAAAAAAAAAAAAAAAAAAAGTTCGCGTGATGTTGAAGCCTCATTAGGACTGAGCAACCCGCCGCGCGCCACAAACTCCGCCCTCACTTCCCCACCTCCCTCTGCTCCTGGTGTATTGAACCTGGGTTTTTCCTATAGGCCAGGACCTTGCCGACTGTTTCGCCCTTCACATAATGTGTTTGTCTGGTTTCTATTTCTGTGGTTTGATGAAGGATGATAGCAGGGTATTGAGCTGTTGTTTTTCATTTAGTGCAGTCACCGCCCTCCCCCTGAGCCCCGCCCCCACCCTGCGCACAAGTCGTGTTTTTCATTGTCTGTTTTGTGCCTTGTCCTAGGTTTTTATTGCCTCTTTGCACAGTGGAGGAAGGCTTTGCTTTATTGTATTTTCCAGGCGTGGGTATATATAGCCTCGTGTACCCATCTTTCCTGCAATGTTTCAAAAGTGCGTTTAGTCAATCGCTGAGCCCTTATAAATGCCAGCCCTGAACTAGAAGGTTTTTTTTTTTCTTTTGCATTTAATTTTCACAACATGCCGTGAAGCAGATAGTGTTACATCTCATCTTACAGATGGGAAAACAGAACCAGAGAGATGGAATGACCATTCCAAGGTCACGCAGGACGGTGAGCGATAAAGGAGCTCCTGTCCCCTTGCTCCAAGTCACTGCCCTTCCCTACCCCAACCCCTGTCTTCAGAAGTTTTTACAATGTTTCAGTTTGGGCAGGTGCATACCTCACAGAGACAATATTTTGTTCTCAGCAACAGATCTGAACGTTTCCGATGCTGCATTCCACTGGAGGCTGAAGGGCCAAGGCCTTTGTTGGTTCAGGGTACCGGATTTACTTTTTCTTTTCTTTTTATTAAGATTTATTTATTTACTTGAAAGGCAGAATGACAGAAAGAGAGAGGAAGAGGCAGAGAGAAAGAGAGCTTCTAGGGGCCGGAGCAATGGCACAGCAGGTAAAGCCACCGCCTGCAGTGCCAGCATTCCATGTGGGCGATGGTTCGAGTCCCAGCTGCTCCTCTTCTGATCCAGCTGTCTGCTACAGCCTGGGAAAACAGTGGAAGATGACCCAAGTGCTTGGGCCCCTCCGGCTTTGTGGGAGACCTGGAAGAAGCTCCTGGCTCCTGGCTTCAGATCAGCCCAGCTCTGGCCATTACAGCCATTTGAGGAATGAAGCAGCAGATGGAAGACCTCTCTCCCTCTCTGTAATTCTACCTCTCAAATAAATAAATAAAATCTTAAAAAAAAAAAAAAGTGACACAATGGGGACCTGAACCAGGTGGCTGCTTAGCCCACTGCACCACAACGCCAGCCAGGGCATCGAGTTTTCATCCGCTGTCTGGGGATCCCTACCAGCGCCTGCCCAGGTATCTTCTTCTGGGTCCCTGGCTTGCCCTGAGCTGTGCTTGTTAATCCTCAGCCATCATCCCATCCACCCAGGTTGCCTGGGTCAAGGGCGTGGGGAGTCCCCAGCTGCTTCTGCACAGCTCTGGGCCCTTGGAAGTCGCTGGGAGGCTGACTTGGGCCCGTGTGGTACAGACACAAGGAGTCCACAAAGCTACCACCTCCGGGGCCTCTGATGAGAAGCAAGGCACAGGCCCGCTCCCTCCCCAGGTGCCCTGTCCTCTCTCCTCGCTCTAGTAGGAGGCAGGAGCCGGCTCCTGTGTCTCCCACGGCACAAGGGCTCTGCTGCCTTTGCCTCTCCGGGCTGGGGGACCCAGCTGATTCTGATCCCTTTGCCTGACTACACCACGTCCTGAGTCATGCAGGGAGCAAAAAAGACTAGGATTAGAAACACAGAGTTTTCTCTCAAGCCAAACATTTCAAAAGTCGACTTGGGGGGCCGGTGCTGTGGCGTAGCTGGTAAAGCTGCTGCCTGCAGTTCCAGCATCCCATATGGCCTAGGAAAGCAGTGGAAGATGGCCCAAGTCCTTGAGCCCCTGCACCCATGTGGGAAACCCGAAAGAAGCTCCTGGCTCTTGGCTTCGGATAGGCACAGCTCTGGCCGTTGTGGCCAAGTCCTTGGGCCCCTGCACCCGTGTCCCCTCTGCTTCCAACCCAGCTTCTTGCTAATGCACACCCTGGGAGGCAGCAGGGAATGGCCTCAAGCATTTGTCCCTGACACCATGTGGGGACACAGATGGAGTTCCTGGTTCTTTGCTTCCACCTGCCCCGGCCCTGGCTGAGGCAGGCATTTGGGGAGAGAATCATCAGAGACAGAGCATGGGATGGGGAGAAAGAGTGAGAGATTGTCCACCAGCTGATTCACTCTCCAAAGGGTCTAGGGCAAAGCCAGGAGCCAGGGACCCCAACTTGGTCCCGCATGTGAGTCGCAGGGACCCAAGTACCTGGGCAATCCCTGTGCTGTCCAGACACATCAGCAGGAAGCGGGATCGGAAACAGCACCACTGGACTCTAACCACGCTCGGATCTGGGATGCCGGAGTCTTGAGCACTATGGTGCCTGTCTCTGGACGACTGCCCGAGTTTGGTGTTGGAGAGTGATGGAGATGAGGGCAAGAATCATCTCTCAGATTCCTTCCTTCACCCAGACTGGCAGAAACGTCTGGCCTACTGAGGCGCTGAACAAGGAATAAATGAATGAATGAATGAATGATCCATTAACCAATCAACTCTGGTCAAGCCCAAACCATTGGCTATTCTAGGTCTTATGGGAAAGACCAAAGGAGCTTGAGTTTTGAGTTCGTTTGTTTTCAAAAGGAAAAAGTAGGGATGTGAAAAGACAAAGTGGACATGATTTCCAGAAAGCATATACCCTTTTCTACTCCCACTTTTGTCCCTTAAAACAATGTTTATTAGCCTCTGTGCCTTGGAATATTACCCTGTACCTTCTCAGAAGCTCACATAAGTTGTAGCTCCTGCTTATTGCTGGTATTAACAGATAAAAAAGTAGGTCATCGGCCGGCGCCGTGGCTCAACAGGCTAATCCTCCGCCTTGCGGCGCTGGCACACCGGGTTCTAGTCCCGGTCGGGGCGCCGGATTCTGTCCCGGTTGCCCCTCTTCCAGGCCAGCCCTCTGCTGTGGCCCGGGAGTGCAGTGGAGGATGGCCCAGGTGCTTGGGCCCTGCACCCCATGGGAGACCAGGAAAAGCACCTGGCACCTGGCTCCTGCCATCGGACGAGCGCGGTGCGCCGGCCACAGCGCGCCGTCTGCGGCGGCCATTGGAGGGTGAACCAACGGCAAAGGAAGACCTTTCTCTCTGTCTCTCTCTCTCACTGTCCACTCTGCCTGTCAAAAAAAAAAAAAAAAAAAGTAGGTGATCCTGGAAGAGCGCCTCCTGCAGGGACAGGCAGAGCCTGTCTGTCGGGAAATGCCATTTCTAGCCCTAAGACCTGGAATCGAGCAGAAAGATGTTTGAGGTTGGAAGAGGCTCCATAAATAATGCCTCTCATCCTCCATCAAGTCCGGAATGAATTTAGAGATAAATGCGGGAGACAGAGGAGAAATGGAAATGTTTGATTTATTGCTTGTGCAGTATGCAGCCAAATGGAAGCGCTATGAATCTCCACTCTTGAATTAGGCAGCCTCTGCCGCCAAGCCGGGGCAGAGCTAGGAAGCTGGAAGCTGCCCTCAGCACAGGTGGGTCCCGGTTGCACGGCACAAAGAGAACCAGCAGTCCCTTTCCCAGAGGTCGAGCAGACTTCAAGAAAGGGCCGGGAAGGAGCAGAGCCAAGGCCTGCCCGGTTTTTCCTTCCCAAGTCACCCAGTGGATAAATCATCCCTTCTATCTGTCAGCTCTGGCTAAACAGTACAGCAGGAACAAATAGCCCCCAATTCTCAGTGGCCACAGCCACAAAGCTTTCCCGTGCACACACCCATTGTGGGCTGGCTGCACTCATACATCAGTTCCACTCTGGAATCCAGACTGATGAGCAAACGGGTCCATGTCCTGGCTGCTGCTGGTCTGTGGCAGAGGGCAAAGCAGGAGGCTTGTGGACCACACCGTGGAAGGGGTAGATTGGTGTTCTGCTCTCATGCTGGTGGCCAATGCAAGTGACAACCTCAACGGGATGGCATGCTTCATCCCCCTGAGAGGGGGTGGGCAGTAACTACTTTGAAGAAATAACACCATTGGGGTTGGGACTGTGGTACAGTGAGTTAAGCCTGGCCTGCAACACCAGCATCCCATATGCTGCTCTGCTTATCCAGCTCTCTGCTAATGTACCTTGAAAGGCAGTGGAAGGTGGCGCCAGTGCTTGCGTGGGCCCCTGCTGCCCATGGCGTAGACTTGCATGAGTTCCGGGCTCCTGGCTTTAACCTGACCCAACCCTAGTTGTTGCAGCCATTTGAAGAGTGAACCAGAGGATGAAAGCATCTCTCTCTCTCTCTCTCTCACACTGACTTCCAGATAAATAAAATAAATCTCAAAAAAATTCATGCTCTACTCTACTTCCCTTGAAGAAAAAAACAAAGACCTGGGATTAATTTTTCCCAGTCTTTGTACCCAAAGAGCAAAGGAAAATGTGTGGTTGCTAAGCACACATCCCCTCGGCAACCTACCATGGAAGTCCTCTGTGGGTTCTGCAAACAAGTCCCACCTGTCCCATGCCACCTGCTGCCGCACGTGAACACCTGACAGAGGTCTTGCTCTGGCTTCAGGACATGCTGCGCCCACGGGCAGAACAAACCCGTACTGCTAGGGAGCTACCCCAGAAGGAGCGACCTGCAGCCAAGGGGGAAAATCCTCAGTGCACCCAGTCCCAGCGTCCTCCCCTCTTCGTAGCACAATTTTGGGCTATTTCACCCTACACAGTCTCACCAAGGACTCACAGTGCAAATGAGGCGAAGTTGCCCACAGTGGTAACTTGCTCAGAAATGCACCTTTTCCTTTCTTCTTTTTAACATTTTTGTTAAGTTTCATTCTATTTTGGGGGGAGGGAGGGCTGGGGAGATCTTCTTCCATCCAGTGTTTCACTCTCCAAATGCCCAGAACAGCCAGCCCTGGGCCAGGCTGAAGCCAGGAGCCCAAAAGCCCATCCAGGTCTCCTACGTGGGTATCAGGGACCCAATACGTGGGGCATCACCTGCTGCTGCCCAGGTGTGCATGCACAGGAAGCTGGGTCAGTCTGAAGCAGGCTCTCTGACCCCGAGTGTGACCGTCCCAGGTGGGGATGTCACCCCTGCCCCAACTGCCCTCCCCCTAGTCTGTCCCTTCATCTCTTCCTTCCCCACTGCCTCCCCACACGCCCAAGGCCCTGTGTCAGGATCTCTTTCAAAGGAAACCAGTTAAAACAGGGATGGAAGTTTTTTCTCTCGAGGTCCAACTTCCTGATGGGTGGATGAAGAAAATGTGCAGACGGAATGCCATTCAGCTCTAGTAAAGAAATCCTGCAGTCCATGGATGAACCTCAAGGACCCTGCACTAAACGGATTAAGCTGGGGACAGGAAGTCAAGGACTGAATGTTCTCACTTGCAAATGTGGACGCTAAGCTGTCTGAGCTCACGGAAGCGGAAGCGGAGAGCAAGCAGAAGGCATCGCCAGGGGCCGCTGGGGAAGCAGAGAATGAGAAGTTGTTGATCAAAGGGTACCAAGTGGGGTCAGCATTGTGGTGAGGTGGTTAGGCCACCACCAGGGACACCAGCCGAAGTTCTGGTTGCTCCTCTTCTGATCCAGTGTCCTGCTAATGCACATCCTGGGAGGCAGCAGATGGTGGCGCTGGTGCTGTGGCCCTTCCACCCATGTGGGAGACCTGGATGGAGTTCCTGGCTGTTGGTGGCATCTGGGGAGTGAACCAGTGGATAGAAGATCTCTCTTTCTTTCTCTCTCTGCTGCCCCCACCCCGTGTTCTTCTGCCTTTCAAAATAAAATAAATAAATCTTTAAGGAAAAAAAGGTGCAAAGTTTCCATTAGATTGGAGGCATAAATTCTGGAGAGCTGCTCAGTTTGGTGACTAGTTGATAACAAAGTGTTAGGTACTTGAGCAAGGTAAGAGAGATTTTAAATGTTCTTGCCACAAAAAACTGACAGGTATGTGAAGTGATGGATATGTCAATTAACTTGATCGAATCATCCCACAATGTACACAAAGATCAAGCATCACATTGTACACTGTGAATCTATATAATTATTTGTCAATTTTTAAAAAAAATTTTAAAAGATTTATTTACTTTTTTGAAAATCAGAGTTACAGAGGAGAGGCAGAGAGAGAGGCAGAGAGAGAGAGAGGTCCCCCACTGATGGCTCACTCCCCAATTGGCCACAATGGCCAGAGATGTGCCGATCTGAAGCCAGGAGCTAAGAGCCCCCTCCCGGTCTCCCACACGGGTGCAGGGGCCCAAGCACTTGGGTCATCTTCCACTGCTTTCCCAGGTCATAGATGAGAGCTGGATCAGAAGTGGAGCAGCCGGGTCTCTAACTGGTGCCCATATGGGACGCCTCAGGCCAGGGTGTTAGCCCACTGCGCCACAGTGCCGGCCCCTAAAAATATTTTTTTTAAAGATTTATTTATTTATTTGAAAGTCAGAGTTACACAGAGAGAGAAGAGACAGAGAGAGAGGTCTTCTGTCCGCTAGTTCACTCCCCAGATGGCTGCAATGAGCAGAGATACATCGATCCGAAGCTAGGAGCCAGGAGCTTCTTCCAGGTCTCCCACGCGGGTGCAGGGGTCCAAGGACTTAGGCCATCTTCTACTGCTTTCCCAGGCCATAGCAGAGAGCTGGATTGGAAGAGGAGTAGTTGGGTCTAGAACCGGTGCCCATATGGGATGCTGGTGCTTCAGGCCAGGGCGTTAACCTGTTGCACCATAGCGCCGGCCCCCCTTAAAAATACTTTTTAAAAAATATTTAATTCCTAATCTCTGGTCATTTTTGAGAAATTCTTCTGCCTATGAAACTTAAAAAAAAAAAGATTTATTTTATTTTATTTGAAAGAGTTACAGAGAAAGAGAGAGAGAGAGAGACTCTTCCATCTGTTGGTTCACTCCCCAAATGGCCTCAAAGGCCAGGAGCCTGGAACTCCATGTGGGTCTCCCACGTGGGTGCAGGGACCTAAGCACTTGGGCCATCTTCCGCTGCTTTCCCAGGTCATTAGCAGGGTGCTGGATTGGAAGTGGAGCAGCCGGGACTCAAACTGGCATCCATACAGGACACTGGCACTACAGCCCCGTAGATTTAAGCTGTGCCCCAACGCTGGCTTCCTACGCAGCTGAACAATCACAAAACAGACACCAGGGTGCAAACTGAACTCTTAAGCCATACCAAACTTTATGTGTTCGATACTTTCATGCCCCAAGCCCCAGTGTTAATTCTGAGGCTAGCCACATTCGGTGTGTGTATCACCAGGAACCGAGGCTGAGAAGCATCGCTTCAAGGCACCAATGTCTCCAGCCGTGGCGCTGACCTTGAGCACACACGAGGGAGGCTTCTGGCTCAGTGCCAGATGACCTTGGCCATTTCCAGGCCAGACGCCGGCTTCCACATCTCGGCGCCTCTCTCGCTTCCAGCCTGTAATTTCGGATTTCTCCACCATCCTGTGTCTCACACACAGCTCCTGCACATTGCACACGAGGTGAGTGGCTCCTCGCTGGAGGGATTGTTCCAGGCTCCACGTTTATGACCGTAGAGACGACAGGGGAGATCCCCACTCTCACAGAGCTTATATTCCAGTAAGGGGCAGAGATAAGGAGCAAGAAGAATGTTAGGTGGTGGCAAGGGCTACTCACAGAAGCAAGACAGGATGATGCAATGGATGGGGAGTGGGGAGAGCAGAGAAGACTTCTGCTCTCGGAGGGTGCTGGTTCGAGTCCTGGCTGCTCCACTTCCGGTCCAGCTCCCTGCTAATGTGCCTGGGAAAACAGCAGAAGATGGCCCAAGTGCCTGAGTGCCTGCACTGATGTGGAAGACCCAGAAGAAACTCCTGGCTCCTGGCTCCTGGTTCCTGGCTTCTGCCTGGCCCAGTCCTGGCATTGTGGCCATTTGGGGAGTGAACCAGTAGAAGGAAGAGTCTTTCTCTCTCTCTCTCTCTCTCTCTCTCTAACTCTAACTCTAACTCTGACTTTCAAATAAGTAAAAGAAATCTTAAAAAAAAATTACTGGGGCAGACACTGTGGCATAGTAGGCGAAGCTTCTACCTGCACTGTAGACATCCCATATGGACGCCAGTTCGAGTCCCGGCTGCTCCTCTTCAGATCCAGCTCTTTCTTATGGCCTGGGAAAGCAGTAGAAGACAGTACAAGTGCTTGGGAGACTGGGAAGAAGCTCCTGTCTCCCTGCTTCAGATGGGCTCAGCCACTGCAGCCATCTGGGGAGTGAATCAGCAGATGGAAGACCTCTCTCTCTGTTTCTTCCCCCCTCTCTCTGTAACTCTACCTCCCAAATAAATAAAATTTTTCAAAAATTATTTATTTGTTTGCAAAGCAGAGTTGCGGGGTGGGGGGGAGGGGACAGAAAGAGAGAAACAGAGAGATCTTCCACCCACTGGTTTACTCTCTAAATGGCTGCAAAGATCAGAACTGGGCCAAGCTGAAACCAGGAACCTGGAGCTCCATCTGGGTCCCCGACGTGGGTGCAGGGACCCGAGCACTTGGGGCACCTTGCACTGCCTTCCCAGGTGCATTAGCAGGGAGCTGGATGGGAAGCCGGGCAGCCAGGATGCAAACTGGCCCTCGGATACGCGATGCTGGCTGTGCAGGCAGTGGCTCAACACGCTCTAGCACAACAATGCCCCTAAGAGGGTCACGTGTAATCTTAGAGCTGAATGAGGTGTCAGCCAGAGAAAGACTGCGGAAGAGCACTCCAGGAAGAGGGAAGAGCACAGAGCAAGGCCCTGAGGGGGCCCTAGCTTATGAGACCCTTCCCCCTGGGTGTGGCTTATCAGAGGCAGCCCTGGCTTCAGTGCTATGCTGGGGGGAGAAAGGACAAGGCGTGGCCTCCCAGCTCCCGGCTCAGGACCCCTCCCCTCTCCCCACCCATAGCAGCCCATTTTCTCTGGACTCTACCTGGCACCTGGAGTTGGCTCCCACCCCCAACCCTGGGGGAAGTGAACAGTTCCTTTGAGATTCTACACTGGCTCTGCCCCAGAATTTGACAACCCTGTATCAGGTTTTCACTTCCCTCCTACACGAGGGGCTCTGTGGGAGCTGGACTCTCTCTCCCCCGACTAGGTAAGGGGTATGTGTCAAGAAGGGCAGAATTAGGGCCGGTACTGTGGCTCAATGGGTTAAGTTGTCGCCTGCAAAGCTGGCATCCCTTATGGCGCTGGTTCAAGTCCTGGCTGCTCCACCTCTGATCCAGCTCTCTGCTAATGTACCTGGGAGAGCAGCAGAAGATGGCCCAAGTGCTTGGGCCCCTGCACCCACATGGGAGACCTGGATGCTTTGGCCTGGACCAGTCCTGGCCTTTGAGGCCATTTGGGAAGTGAACTAGTGGATGGAAGATCTCTCTCTCTCTCTCTCTCTGTGTGTGTGTGTGTGTCTGTCTGTCTGTCTTTCCCCTTTATCTCTAAACTCTGCCTTTCAAATAAATTATATATATATAAATATATAAATTATACATATAAATTATATATTTTTAAGATTTATTTTATTTATTTGAAAGTTATACACAGAGAGGAGAGGCAGAGAGAGAAGGGAAGAGAGAGAGAGAGAGAGAGAGAGAGAGAGGTCTTCCATCTGCTGGTTCACTCCCCAATTGGCTGCCATGGCCGATGCTGAGCCAATCTGAAGCCAGGAGCCAGGAGCTCGCTCTGGATCTCCCACATGGGTGCAGGGGCCCAAGGACTTGGGCCATCTTCTGCTGCTGCCCCAGGCCACAGCAGAGAGCTGGATCAGAAGTGAAACAGCCAGGACTTGAACCGGTGCCCATATGGGATGCCAGCACTGCAGGCAGCGGCTTTACCCTCTATGCCACAGCGCTGGCCCCTATTTATTTATTTGAAAGACAGAGTTACAGAGAGAAAGGCATGTACACACACACACACACACAGAGAGCGTTATCTACCATCCACGGGTTCAGTCCCCAGATGACTACAGCAGCCAGGGCTGGGCCGTTCAGCACTCCCCTGCAATACTTTTGGTGGTTTTGCTCACTAGACTTGTATCCATACGCAATGCACTGTTTAGTTTCGGAAAACCAAGAAGCAGGCTCAAACCGTCGCAAGCATGGGGCACTAGTGTGCTACCATCAAATGAAGAGGACGTGGGCTGACGCAGCATGGGATAAGCTGGCTCCAGCTACTTATAAGAGCTAAAGTATGTGGACAGTGGGCATGCAGAGGGTAGGATGAGTGAGCCACACAGAGCGGCAGCCCACAGAGAGGGGCTCAAGGCGACAGGGCTGCTCCAGTTTGCCTGTTGAGCTCCCCAGCATTTTTGCCTGTCTCTGGGGCTCAGGAGTGGAGCTGAGTTCAACAAGCACAGGGCGAGGCAGGGGAATCAGGCACTTGGCTAGCAGCTGGGCAGGGCATGGCAGACCTGGGAGGGGAGAGCAGACCTGGGAGGGGCTAGCAGACCTGGGAGGGGAGAGCAGACCTGGGAGGGGCTAGCAGGCCTGGGAGGGGCTAGCAGGCCTGGGAGGGGAGAGCAGACCTGGGAGGGGCTAGCAGGCCTGGGAGGGGAGAGCAGACCTGGGAGGGGCTAGCAGGCCTGGGAGGGGAGAGCAGACCTGGGAGGGGAGAGCAGACCTGGGAGGGGCTAGCAGACCTGGGAGGGGCTAGCAGGCCTGGGAGGGGAGAGCAGACCTGGGAGGGGAGAGCAGACCTGGGAGGGGCTAGCAGACCTGGGAGGGGAGAGCAGACCTGGGAGGGGAGAGCAGACCTGGGAGGGGCTAGCAGGCCTGGGAGGGGCTAGCAGACCTGGGAGGGGCTCACCTGCCACTAGCACTGGCCATTTCTTCCTGGAACCGGAATCCTGGGGCCAACACGCAGAGCCCGTCTGTTGATGGGCTGAGTCACATGGCTCCCCCTGGACTGGTCGGACTGGTTGGCCGGCCTGAAGACAGCCTGGGGCACGGCTGTCACTTTGCACATGACAGCTCTTGCCTCGCTGAGTCCACGTCTTCCAGTGTTGAGATGCTCCTTGTTGGGGGGAGGGGCTGTCCTCCAGCTGTGCACCAAGATCGCAGCACGGGATAGTATCTGGGGGTCTTTGACGTTGACTACGTCTTGGTGCAAATGTTTGTAAAGGCACATACCTGGTTGGTGTCTGCACTGCCAACAGAATTCTAGCTTGCGGATCATCGTCCTTCAGATTTTTGTAGATATTCGGTCCCCTGCCAGCGTCCCCAGGGACTTCAGTGCCGAGGTGTCACTCCCTTGCCAACATCAAGGACTGGATGGCTTTACTCGCTGCGTGCCGCTGACGTACGGCTTTGCTGTCGCCACGTGGGCACGTTCCTTCACTCTCAGTACAATGCTAAGAAGTGAATCAGCAGCTATGCATGCAGGCGGGCCTGTCCACTCGGAGCGCCACGGCAGGGGGATCCTCGGGGCTATTTCTGGAAGACCCTGGATGCCAGCGTTCGCAAGTCTTTCCTTTAAGCCATCCTCTCCCGCCCCCTCCCCGGAGGGTAAGGGTCTGGTTGCCAGAGTTCCAGGGAATAAGCCGGGGAGCCGGGGCTGGGCGGGTAGGTGTGCTGGGGTCCTGGCATTCAGCATGAATACGCATTTGATTCCCTGTGTCATGTGTACTCAGGTCCTTTCCTGTGTCGGCATCCCCCAACCCAGAGAACCTATTGTACCCCCCTGAGAACCTTCTAGACTTCTGGGGGGGGGGGGGCGCGGCAGGATCAGTGGTAGGGTGAGAGGGGACCGAGGGCTCTCACAGTTTCCTAAATAGCTCCCCCAACCCGCCTTTCCTATTTTAGCCCCCCCCGCCCCCGCCTCGCTCACAGAGGGACCTGCACTGCTGGCCTCTTTGTTTTGGCAGCGTGAATCATGGCGGCGTGGGGCCCAGCCTGCGGCTGCTGGGGCCCAGCTTTCCCAGGCCCGCTCGTCCGCCACCCCCAACCCTCTCCTCCTGCGGCTGTGCTCTCCCATCCTGTTTTTCCCAACATTGTGGGTTTTTGTCTCTCTGTCTTTAAAATTCCTCTTCTAGAAGTTCTGGTGGGGTTTCGGAGGGGGAGGGCCCAAATTGGATGCACATGTTCAATCTGCCACTGTAACCCGAACTCTGCCCTGAAACTCAAATCCAGCCTGCCGCTGGAAGTCTGCAGGGCGAGCTCTCCCTGGTCTCCAGAACTCGAGAAGTCAGCTGATCACACCCACTGTGCTCCAGCTGACCACCCGGCGCTCCAGGGCCTCTGGGGACACAGAGGAGTGGAGGCCAGGGAGCCCCTGCTCTTGGATGGCCGAGAAGCAGAAGACACGGCCGCTGAGACTGCACTGACAAGGCCCACACTCAGAATCACAAGGCACGGGGCAGCGCTGTGGCATAGAGGGTAAAGACACCATCTGCGGCGCCAGCATCCCAGGTGGGCGCCGGTTCAAGTCCGGCTGCTCCACTTTGAAGCCAGCTCCCTGCGAATGCTTCTGGGAAAGCCATGGAAGATGGCCCGAGTGCATGGCCCCTGCACCTACATGGGAAACCCGAAAGAAGCTCCTGGCTCCCGGCTCCTGGCTTCAGATCAGCCCAGCTCCAGCTGTTGCAGCCATTTTGGGAGTGAACTAGAAGATGGAAGACCTCTCTCTGTAACTCTGCCTTTCAAATAAGGAAATCAAACTTTAAAAATAATAATCATGAAAAGATTATTTGTCGAATTGGCCCCTCAGGACCCACACGGTCCCCTGTTCCGTGTGATGGACCGGGAGTGATGTAGGAACTAACTTGGTTGCCCTCGGGGGGACGGAGGTCGCATCCAGAAAACACACTCGTGCAACTGTGAGAGCTGCAGGTGAATACGCCGTTCTCCGTGGAACACCGTTTATACTCAAGACAACAACCGGGAGAGGAACATCACAGGTCTCCAGATCTGAGTCTCCACAGCTGTTTTCTTGAAAAAGAACACAGCAAGCCTATCACCTCCAGAAAACAGCAGACAGCATTGGTCGCCGATGAGAACATGCGAGCTTTCGAGCATAGAGTAAGACTCTGGAAGTTTTACACAGCGGATCTGACAGCTTTCAATGCTAAAAGAATTTCTGATGAGAACAGTGGTGGCCTTTTTTTTCTTTTTAAAAGATTTATTTATTTGCTTGAAAGGCAGAGTTACAGAGAGGCAGAGAGAGAGAGAGAGAGAGAGAGGTCTTCCATCCGCTGGTTCACTCCCCAGATGGCTGTGACAGCTGGTGCTGCGCCCATCTGAAGCCAGGATCCAGGAGCTTCCTTGGAGTCTCCCACGCGGGTGCAGGGGCCCAAGCATGTGGGCTATCTTCCACTGCTTTCTCAGGCTATAGCATAGAGCTGGATTGGAAGTGGAACAGCCGGGACTAGAACCAGCACCCATATGGGATGCTGGCGCTGTAGGTGGCGGCTTTACCTGCTATGCCACAGCACCAGCCCCATAGGTAACCTTAATGACAGAGATTTTTCCCCATTCCACAACACTATGCGATGTGTCGATGTTCGGAAGATTTGCATAAGCCAATGACTCTGACACCTTGCACAAGGTGGAGGTGTGATGCCACAAACTCCCGCTGCAGGAACTCCTCCTTCTGGACGTGAGAAGTCTGGATCGCCAGCACCACCAGTGGGGCCTGGCCCGCAGCACGTGCTAGAGGGGGTGGGAGCGCGACGTTCCAGCCAAAGTTCCTGGATGCTGAAACCGTATTCCACACTGCAAGTCACCTTTGAGAAACACCTTGTGGTGCAGCGGGTTAAGGCCCCAGCTTGCAGCGCCAGCATCCCATATGGGTGCCGGTTCGAGTCCCGGCTGCTTCCCATCCAGCTCTCTGCTATGGCCTAGGAAAGCAGTAGAAGATGGCCCAAGTCCTTGGGCCCCTGCACCCATGAGGGAGACCCAGAAGAAGCTCCTGGCTCCTGGCACCGGTTGGCCCAGCACTGGCCATTGGAGCCATCTGGGAAGTGAACCAGTTGATGGAAAATCTCTCTCTCTCTCTTTCTCTTTCTGTAATTCTGATTTTCAAATTAAAAAAATCTTAAAAAAAAAAAAGTTTCCATGACCCAACTACTTCTCACCACTCCACCTCCCGTCTGACCTCAGCACCCACTCTCCCTCTCGCGGCCTGGGTGGTCCTTGTCCATGCCGAGCACACCCCACCTCAGGGCCACTGCACTGGCCCCTCCCTCTGCCTGGACTGCTCTCCCCCCCGCCCCCCCCCCCATACTGCTTCCCCTGCACTTGCTGCTGGTCTCTGTCCAGACCCCTCCCCACACGTTTCTGAATTGGAGGGTGAACCAATGGCAAAGGAAGACCTTTCTCTCTGTTTCTCTCTCTCTCTCACTATCCACTCTGCCTGTCAAAAAAAAAAAAAGAAAGAAAGAAAAAGAAAAAAAGCCCCTTACCCTGCTCTCCTTTCTGCCTGACGCTTCGCACCACCTGGTGTGCCCTGCGTTTATCTGTGCTCATTTGTCTGTCTTGTGCCTCCGTCCAGTCGCGTGCACACTCCTGGAGAGCAGAGACACTGGAAATCTGCATCTCCGACACCCAGAAGGGGGCCTGGCCCAGAGCGCACACTCAGTACTCAGTCGGCGACCATTCGATAGCTACGCAAGTCTTCGCTTGCAAACACGTTTGGAGAACACTCATCTCCCAAGGGGTAACCTGTGTCTGATGACACCTTGTACAGTAGCTAACATTTGCTGAGTTCTTTTTTAAGTTAATATTATAATGCTGCCTCTAAAATCATACTTATTTATGTGAAAGTCAGACAGACAGACAGACAGACAGAGATGGATCTGCCATCTGCTGGTTCATTTCCAAAATGCCTGCAACAGGCTGGGCTGGGCTGCCTGAGGCCAGGAGCCAGGAACTCAAACTGGGTCTCTCATGTGGGTGGCGAGAATCCAACTGCTAGAGCCATCACCTGCTGCCTCCCAGGGTGTGCGTGAACCAGAAGCTGGAGCCAGAAACAGAGCCAGGACTGGAGCCCAGACATCCCAATACAGGCTGGAGCCCAGACATCCCAATATGGGAAGTTAGTGGGCAAAGCAGCACTGAACCACTAGGCCAAATGCCGGCCCCAGAGATCTTTTTTTTTTTTTTTAATTTATCCATATGAGAGTCAGAAAGAGAGAGTTAGAGAACGCCCATCCACTGGTTCATTCCCCAAATGCCCTTGAACAACCGGAAACAGGCCAGGCTAAAGCCAGGAGCTGAGAACTCCAGGCAGGTTTCCCATCTGGGTGGCAGGAACCTCACCTGCTACCTCCCAGGATGCGCACTAGCAGGAACTGGAGGCAGAGTGGAGCTGGGAATCCAACCAGGTTCCCTGATACGGGATGCTGATGTCTAAACCAGTGTTAACCGCAAGGCTAACACTCAGCCTTAATGTATTTCCAGGATACTCTCATGGCCCCTTCCAGCAACCTAACGCAGACACCATTATCCCCATTTTGCAGATGAGGAAAACTGAGGCAAAGAACCATCAGTAATTTGCCCAAGAGCATACTTGGTGGCAGAGCAAGAGTGGAAACAAGCAGCTTGGCCCTGTATAGTCCACATTCTTAATCCCTCTGAGAGGACGCTAAATAGCTAATGGGTTGGGCCACAGGCTCTAAGGGGCTTCCAGTTCTGTGGGTCCGTGAGCTTCAGATTCTGTCTTGGTACAAGATTCATCGGTTGGCTAACCGGCAAATTTATTTACTCATTAAATAGTTATTGGTTGCTTGCCCCACACAGGTTCTGTGCTGGGAGCTTCCCAGACATCGTCTTTAACCCCATTTCATAGATGGAGAAAAGGAGTCTCATAGAACTTGAGGACTTATGCAGGCTCCCAGAGGTGAGAGCAAAGACCGGATGGGAGCAAAACTCAAGCTCCTTTTCTGACCCCAGCCTGCTTCTCCGATTCACAGCACCCTCGCCCCCCCCGCCCCCCGCCCAGTGCCCCCGCACCCGTCTTGCCGCACGGCTGAGGCTGCCTCCGACCTCCCCAGGGGCTCCAGCCCCAGGGCACCTGCCCGGTCCAGCGCTGGGGGAGGAGAATTCTCACTCACAGCCTTTCTCCTAATCCACCCCCCTCCCCCGCCCCCAGCCTGCGAGGCCAGCGTCAGACACGCTCACAGCAGAGAGGCCTGGCCCGCGGATGCCCAGGGAACGGGGCAGCGGCGGCCTCGAGCTGTGGCCCTGGGCACGGTCCACACAAGCACTGCTGTCCGCCCAGCCCGGCACGTGGGCGGGAGACCGGGCAGGGACAGCGACACGTGTGCCCCAGGCTGGCAGAGCAAACGCGGGGGCAGCCATGGCCAGACTCCCGGGTGCCAACGCTCCAGGTCCCCACCCAGCTCTCGACAGGAAGTCCAGCGTTTTCCTAGGGTTTTCCAAGAACGCCCAGCGCGAGGACACGTGGCCGGCGAGGGGCCTGGAACCGAAGCTCGGTAGCGCCCCCTGCAGGCTCGTTCCCTGCAGGGGGAGGGGTGGGCCCGTCCTTCTGCTAAGGGGCGTGGCGTGCCTGCCTCTCCGTGTAGCCCCCGGGCGCCTGCAAAAACCTACCTTTCTTTTATTTTTTTCTTTTTAAAACAATTTTTAAATTTATTTGAAAGGCAGAATTACAGAGAGACAGAGAGAGCAATATCTTCCATCTGCTGATTCCCCAAATGGCTGAAACAGTTGGAGTTGTATGAATCCGAAGCCAGGAGCCAGGGTCTTTATCTGGGTCTCCCATGTGGGTGCAGGGGCCCAAGGACTTGGGCCATCTTCTACTGCTTTCCCAGGCTACAGCAGACAGCTGGATCGGAAGTGGAGCAGCCAGGACTAGAACCGAAAACCTACCTTTCAAAAGGAGAGGGAGAAGTTGCCACCTTGCCTCTGTGCTACCCGCTGTCCCACAGCGAGGCTCTGGGGGGGGCCCCAAAGGCACCGCTTTCCCGTCTCGCAAGTGGCGGTTAGCCCACTTCCTCCACGGAGCGCGGGCGTGAGCGTCCACCTGCCTGGCATGTGCTTGGGACAGGGAAGACATGCAGCCTGGTAAGCTAGGGGTCCTCAGGGCAGTGACCTCAGTGAAGCCTGAAGACCCTGGAGTTTGTGCAGCCAGAGCAGGGCGGGAGAAGCAGGAGGCGGAATAACTTAACTGTCTTCTGTGGCAGCCACTGGTCTCCAGCGGAGTCTCAGGACAGTCACGTGACTTGGCTGCTGTTAGCATCCCCACTTCACAGTTGGGAAACTGTGGCCAACCAAGGCAAAGCGACTCATCCAGTGTCCCACTGCGGGTGATGGCGGAGCAGGAGTCACACCCAGGCTACCGAGGCCAGGGCCCGAGGGGAGGGCAGCCCAGCTCTGGCCCAGGGGACTGCTTGCTGTATCTATCCGTCCATCTGTCCACCTCTTGCTGGTTGTGCGTCTCCAGTTACTGTACTTGAACCCTGACTGGTACACTGACCAAAGACCAGGCAGCTGCCTACAGGGAGTGGTGGAGTCGACACACCTCTCTCCGGGAAAGGCTCCTTCTAAGCCCTCACTAGCTGCAGCCCTGGGGAGGAGGTCTGGCCTGGGTGTGGTGTGAGTGTCCCCGGGGGTCCCCCCACTGTGAGGTCTGAAGAGAGGTGGACACTTAACCTTGTGTTCAGAGACGGGGCTTTGGGGAGGTGATGGAAAATAGATGGGGTCTTCAGGGTGGAGCCGCACTCTGAATCCCGGCTTTGTAAGGAGGGGGAGAGGGGAGTGAGTGAGCCACCTGCTTAGATGCTGCTTCAGGCATCCACATCCCAGATCCGAGGGCCTGGGTTCAAGTCCCGGCTCTGCCTCCACTTCCATCACGCGGGTGATGGCTCAAGTGCTTGGGTCCCTGCCAGCCACGTGGAAGACTCAGCGGGAGCTCCTGGCTCCCAGTTTCGGCCTGACCCCATCCTGGGTGTTGCAGCCTTTTGGAACGTGAAGGACCCTCACTCACTCCTCCCCCCACCCCCGTTTCCTGCTGTGGCTTTCCGCACCCCCAGGAGCTGCCTCCAGGGAAGAATCCCCAGGTGAGTCCCCTTGACCTTGGAGCTCCAGAACTTTGGAGTCACAATAAATCCCTTTCCTTTAAGACGCCCCAGCAGGTGGTATTGTGTGAACAGCAACAGAAAATAGCCTTGCTCGGAGCGGGGATCCAGAGCTAACTGGTGCCAGGCTTCCGTCAATGGCGGGAACGGAGAAGCGATGCAAGACTGAGCTCAACACTGAAAATGAAAGTGATGCCTTTGCAGTGGCGAGTTGAGGGCCGGGAGTCACACCTTCCCGGTCGTTAGCCGCAGGCCAGGCACACGGGCACCAAAGGGCTGGCAGTGCGGCAGGCTCACCAGAGCAGTCCCGGCTGCTCTGCTCACAATCCAGCTTCCTACTCAAACACCTGGGAAGGCAGCAGACGAGGAATCAAGTAAGTAGGAGAACAGCGTGGAGGTTCTGGCTCCTGGCTTTGGCCTGGCATGGCCTTGGCTATTTCAGCCATGTGGGGAGTGAACCAGCAAATGGAAGATATCTCCCCCCCCCCCGTCTCTCCCCCCCCCCCCCCAGTGCTCTTTCAAACGAATAAATACAATTTAAAACAAATGGTCAGAGAATGTGGTTTCATTCTTACACACACCCAAAGCAACTGCCAATAGGAGGCAGGTGTTTGTACTTGTGTTCAGAATGTGGGCACAGGTGCAGCGTCTCAAACAGCAGAGAACGAAGCTGGGGGGGGGGTAAGAAGGAGGGAGCAAGGACATAGGATCTCTCTGAGCCCATGAGTCAGAGCTGCAGCCCTTGGCAGAGTGGACAGTGTACGTCTCTGTTCACGTCTCTCTGCCCACTGTGAGGGCTTCGTCTCTGTTCACGTCTCTCTGCCCACTGTGAGGGCTTCGTGATTTTAGCAAGGGCTCAGCTTCTGTGAGCTCGGCCTCCTCCTCTGTCTACTGCCTGGCTCACCGACTTCCATGTTGGATGGGAATCAGATTCACTCACAGATCGTGTTTGCTTTTTGAGGATTATGTGCAGAAACATACACATGGAGAACAAAAATGTTAGGTATTACTAGCAACAACACATAGATATATTAGACTTCATCAAAATGAGCTCTTCTGTGCATCAGAGGACACTATTACAAAAGGAAAAAGACAACCAACAGAATGGGAGAAAATATTTGCAAATTGTGTATCTGATGAGAGCCTGTATCCAGCATATATAAAGAGCTCTTATGACTCAATGACAAAAAGAAAACAATGCCATTTTTAAGTGGGCAAGGGACTTAAATTTACAGAGATCCACACTGGCCAGCAAGCACATGCAAAGACACTCGGCGTTGGTAGTCGTTAGGGAATGCAAATCAAAACCACAGTGAGATCTCACTTCACACCCATTGGAAGGACTCGAACCCCAAACCCTGAAAATCGCAAGTGCGGATGAGAGCTTGGACAGACTGCTGCACGTTGCTGGTGAGAATCAGAACGGGGCTGTGGAAACACCTTGATGGGTCCTAAGGACTTAAACACAGAATGACCACAGCCCGCTGGTTTCATTCTTACACACACACACCCAGCAGGACTGAGAAAAGGGGGCAGGTGTTTGTACGTGTGCAGAATGTGACATTTGGTGCAGTGCCGTAGGTACCCTCTGGTGGGGGGCGGGGGCTGGCGCTGTGGCGTAGCCAATAAAGCTGCCTCCTGCAATGCCGGCATCCCACATGGGTGCTGGTTTGTGCCGTGGCTGCTCCACTTCCCAACCAGCTCCCTGCTAATGGCCTGGGAAAAGCAGCAGAAGGTGGCCTAAGTGTTTGGGCTCCTGCACCCACGTGAGGGACCCTGATGAAACTCCTGGCTCCAGGCTTCGGCTTGGCCCAGCCCTGGCCATTGTGGCCATCTGGGGGAGCCACCCAGCAGATAGAAGATGTGTGTGTGTGTGTGTGTGTGTGTGTGTGTGTTTCCCTCTCACTCTGCAACTCTTTCAAAATAAATAAATAAATCTTAAAAAAAAACAAAAAAACAAGATATCACTTGGGATCCAGCATCTCCATCAGAGGGCCTGGGTTCGAGTCCTGACTCTACTTCCAACTCCAGTTTCCTGCTAATGAGCACCCCGGGAGGCAGGTGACAGCTCACATACTGGGGCCCCCGCCACCTGTGTGGGAGACCTGGGTTGGATTCTTGCCTCTTGGCCTTGGCCTGGCCCAGCCCTGGCTGTTGTGGGCACCTGGGGCAGTGAATCAGCCGACAGAGCATCTTCGTCTCTCTCAGATAAAGGGGAAAAACAATTTTTAAAGACTTGTTTATTTGAAAGGCAGATATATATATAGAGAGAGGTCTTCCATCTTCTGGTTCATTTCCTACATGGCTGCAACAGCCAGAGCTGGGCCAGGCCAAAGCCAGGGCCTGGAACTCCACCCAGGCCGCCCATGTGGGTGGCAGGGGCCCAAGGACTTGGTCCAGCTTCTACTGCTTTCGCAGGTGCGTTAGTGGGGGTATGAGATGGGAAGTGGAGCAGCCGGGACTCGACCTGGAGCTCCGATTTGCGATTCTGGTGTCGCGGATAGCAGCTTAGCCTACTGCACCACAGCACCAGGCCAACAATAAAAACAATGTTTTAAACCCTTAAAAAAATAAAGAATTGGAAATGAGCACCTGGACAAGAAACGGCGCATGGGTGTGTCTACACCACTCACTGGAAGGCCCCTGTGGTGTTAGGAGGAGCAGAATGAGCACATTCTCACTGCAGGGGGCCGCTGGGCCGTGAGGGAGTGAGGCACCGACCCCTGCTACGGTGTGGGTGAGCCTTGAAAGCTGGGGGGGGCCCTGCAGGAGGCCACACCCCGCGGGTCCCAGGTTGTATTACGGTGCTTGCGGGCGCCAAACAGGACAGGGAAAGAAAAGGCAAGCCGCTCCGGGGGCAGGGACCCAGAGCTGGGTCTGGGGGTGGCCGCGGGGGTGATGGGGGTGCTTCAGAATGCGCTGGAGGAAATGATCGCCCAACGCTGGGAGTGAACTGAAGGCCACAGAACAGAACATGTAAATGGCCGGTTTCAAGTGACGTGAATTTTGCCTCCATAAACATGGGTGCACACATAATGCCTGGTGCCCGGATGGCTTGAGCGTCCGCTAAGGCTTCGTCTCCACTGGGAGCTATTAAGAGGGAGTTAGCGGAGGTCTCAGTGGGAGGTGATTAGGGTTAGGGCAGCTCATAGGACAGAGACCCCATGATTGAATCCTGGTGGCTTTTTAAGAGGTGGGGCCAGCACCGTGGCTCACTAGGCTAATCCTCCGCCTAAGGTGCCGGCACCCTGGGTTCTAGTCCCGGTTGGGGCGCCGGATTCTGTCCCGGTTGCCCCTCTCCCAGGCCATCTCTCCGCTGTGGCCCAGGAGGGCAGTGGAGAATGGCCCAAGTGCTTGGGCCCTGCACCCGCATGGAGACCAGGAGAAGCACCTGGATCCTGGCTTTGGATTGGCACAACGCTGGCTGTAGTGGCCATTTGGGGAGTGAACCAACGGAAGGAAGACCTTTCTGTCTCTCTCTCACTGTCTAATTCTGCCTGTCAAAAAAAAAAAAAAAGAGGTGGGGCCGGTGCACAGGAGGTTAAGCTGCTACTTGGAACACCGGCACCCCGTATTGGAGGTCTGGTTGGAGTCCCTGCTGCTCCACTTCTGATCCAGCTCCCTGCTAATGCGCTGGGAAAGCAGTGGACGATGGCCCAAGTCCCTGCCACCCATGCAGGAGACCCAGTGGAGTTCCTGGCTCCTGGCTTGAGCCTGGCCTAGCCCTGGCTGTTGTGGCCATTTGAGGAGTGAACCAGTGGATGATCTCTCTCTCTCTCTCTCTCTCTCTCTCTCTCTCTCTCTGCCGTGCAGATGGCAGACTCAGACACACACACCTGCCAGGAGGTTGGAATGGCCATTAATCAGGGTTCTTGGTTGCAACTGACAAAGCACTCACTGGCTGAGTGAGCAGGAAGGGAGCTTAGCTCACAGAATCAGCCAGAGGCCGGAGAGCCTGCGTCCCGGCTAAGCTTTGCGGATCAGAGCCCCGGATCCGCCGCAGAAACAGCATGATAAACAGATATCACTGCCGTGGCCGCTTCTCCGTGGCCCCACTGGGCTGCTCTGATTGGTGGGCCCTGGCACCTGCCGCTGCTTCAGCCGCAAGGAAGGCTGGGAAACCAGCTGGAGAAGGTGATGGCGCCACAGAACACACAGGAGAGAGGAGTTTGTTGTTCCTCTCTGAAGGGCCACAGGCTGGCAGCCCAGCCCAGCTGAGATGGCGTCTCTCCTGGTGCGAACACAGACCATCCCGGACCAAACACACAGGCCTCACGCCCACCAACCACCGAGCCCATCGCCTGCTCGTTATGGGCTAGGGAAGTGATCCAGACCCGAGGGTCCGCTGTGTTCCATTTCCCCGACAGCCACCGTGGCACCCGGGACGACCCGTGGCACCGACGTGACCGTGATGTAATGACATGTTGACGCCGGAATGGGGACTCAGCAGCTCCGAGGTGTGACTGACCCCAGTGCCTGGGGTGCTCACTGCAACTTCGGACTGGTTTATTCGCCACTCTCTGCTGGGTGCAGAGGGGTTCCCCTGGGGTTCCACACACCAGGCTTGTCCCTTGGTGGCCAGCAGCCCCCAAGAGGGTCCGGCCACAGCCCCTCAGCCCGCCCCACCCCGGCCTTACCCTGTCTGGGTGAGACAGAATTTTCTGCAGGACAGGGGAGCCTTGGGGAAATCCACCATTGCTTGTGTCCAAAACACCAGGCAGCTTAGTGCTGTGACGGGGGCGTTGCCGCTGCTCCTGGCTGGGTGACCTTGAGCCAAGGGGGTCTCTCATCTGGAAAGCAAGAAGGCTTGGCCTGGGCGACCTCCAGATGTGCTGAAAAGCTTGAGTCCACAGAGGGCTGCGGGCTGCCTCCCAGCCCCTGCTGCTCTCCCTCTCCCTCTCTTTCCCCCACATCTTATGAGGGCAGATCTCAAACAAGCGGCATGGTGGGGTCAGCTTTACAACAAACACCTGCGCAGCTGGCAGCTGGCTCTCTCCTGTACACGGCCCTGGTGGGGGGCAGAGGCCTGGGACCCCCTCCTCTCCCTCCCACAGCACACAGCTCCCCGCGCGCCTACTGCAGCCCCCAGCTCCTCTCTGTGCACAGCCACCTTTCCAGCCACGCGCTGTCTGCCCCTGGCCACTGACCATACCCACACCTGTGACGCTCTTCTGTCTCGAGGCCATGGGGAAGGCTGCTCATCGGGCTGAGGGCGGCCCCTCCATGGCAGGCGCCAGTCACTCACCCTTATTTACGGAACCTTTCTTCTCAGAGATGTGAAGTCCTGGGTCATCGTAGAAGCTTTGGAAAATGACACAAAGGCCTGATGAAAAACAAGAACTCATCCACGATGGGATGAGTATTGGGTGCAGCTGTTTAAGCTGCCCCTCGGGATGCCAGCATCCCATACAGGAGCGCTGGTTCAAGTCCCAGCTGCTCTGCTTCTGATCTGGCTCCCTGCTAAGGCACCTGGGAGGCAGCAAATGATGGTCCAAATGCTTGGGTTCCCGCCACCCATGTGGGAGACCCCCGTGGAGCTCCTGGCTTCAATTGGCCCAGCCCTGGCTTTTGCAGACCCAGATGGAAGACCTCTCTCTCTCTCTCTCTCTCTCTCTCTCCTTTTCCCTCTCTCTGTAACTCTGCCTTTCAAATAAATACATCAATAAATCTTTAAACTTATATAAACAATACATATAACAAGTTACCCCAAAACAGCAAACCACAAACATTGGCAATTATTTATTTGAAAAGCAGAGTTCAGGGAGAGAGAGAGAGAGAGAGTGCTTCTGTCTGCTGGTTCACTCCAAAAATGGCCACAACAGCCATGAGCCAGTGTCTTCTAGGTCTCCCACATGGGTAGCAGGGGCCCAAGCACTTGGGCCGTCTTCTACTGCTTTCCCAGGCCATTAGCAGGGAGCTGGGTTGGAAGTGGAGCAGCCGGGACTAGAACTGGCGCCCATATGGAGTGCCGACACTGCAGGTGGCAGCTTTACCTGCTACACCACAGCACTGGCCCCAAAAATAAATCTTAAAAACTATTGATTTTGCTGTCCCTGAATTTGACTCCTCCATGTACCCTTGGAATCATGTGGGGTCGTGCGGTGGCCGTCCTCTTTGCGACGGGGTCACAGGATGTGCTCCAGGGTCAGAGGCATCCATCCGGCCTTCGTGGCAAAGGCTGGGCTCCATGCTGGTGTGCGGACCCACAGCCCTGCCCGATCCTCTCATCTGGCACAGCAGGTTGAAGCCGCCACCTGCAACACTGGACTCCACGTGGGCGTCGGTTCCCGACCCAGCTGCTCCGCTTCAGTCAGGCTCCCGGCTTCAGCCTGGTCCAGCCCCAGCTGTCGCTGCCATTTGGGAAGTGAATCAGCAGATGGAAGACCTCTCTCTCTCTCAGCCTCTGCCTCTCTCTAAAATTCTGTCTTACAAATAATAAATTAATTTTTTAAAACCAGACTATGCTTGGATTTGGCGCCCTGTGCAATGGATATGGTCTTTGAGGTCAACAAGATTTGGTTCAAGTCCTAGACTCTTGTCTTTCCAGCTGTTGCCTTGAGCGGTGACTTGACTTCTCTGTGACCAGTTTTTTTTTTTTTTTTTTCATCAGTAAATAGAGTAGAGGGTAAGAATATCTACCTTGAAATATTACAAGAAATGGGGCTGGTGTTGTGGTGTAGCAGGTAAAGTCACCGCCTGCAATGCAGTCATCCCTTATGGGCCCCGGTTCGAGTCCCAGCTGCTCCACTTCCAATCCAGCTCCCTGCTAATGGCCTGGGAAAAGCAAGTGCTTGGGCCGCTGCACCCACGTGGGAGACCCGGGTGAAGCTCCTGCCTACTGACTTCATCCTGGCTCAGCCCTGGCCATTGCGGAGAGTGAACCAGTGGATGGAAGATCTCTTTCTCTCTCTCTCAATCTCTCGTTTTCTCCCTCTAATTTTGTCTTTCAAATAAATAAATAAATCTTTAAAAAATTGCAAGAAATAAATGAAATACCACATATGTGGTGTCCTACGCATTGCAGGACCTCATTAAGTGATGTCATCATCATCATCTTGCTCATAACAAAACTGGTGGTTAAAGGTAGGCCTGAGGGCTGGCGCTGTGGTGCAGCAGGTAAAGCTACCACCTGCAATGCCGGCATCCCATATGGGCACCGGTTCAAGTCCCGGCTGCTCCACTTCTGATCCAGCTCTCTGCTATGGCCTGGGAAAGCAGTGGAAGGTGGGCCAAGTCCTTGGGCCCTTGCACCCACATGGGAGACCTGGAGGAAACTTTTGGCTCCTGGCTTTGGATCTGTGCTGCTCCGGCCATTGCAGCCACTTGGGGAGTAAACCAGTGGATGGAAGACCTCTCTCTCTCTCTCTCTCTCTCTCATATCTCTGCTCTCTGTAACTCGGCCTTTCAAATAAATAAATAAATCTTAAAAAAAAAAAAAGATTAAAAAAATAGGTAGGCCTGGGTGCGTCCCCCGGGTGTCTTCATCAGTGTCGCCACTAGGTGGCAGCTGCGGTCAGACTGGGTGTAGCTTCCTTGGCACAGAGAAGGACTTGCGAACAGTGTTGGCCAGGGTTCCTCGGGTGATGGCACAGAGACACAGAAACAAGCCACAAGCGCCATCCTCGGATTAAGCTGCTGCTTCCCTCTCTGCCCTCTGAGCCTGGGTTCCATGTCTCTGCTGTCCCCCTGCAGTTAAAGGAGGACACCTCCTTCCCCAGCCCTCCTGGCCTCACTGGCTCCTGCCAGCCGCTCTGGTCTCAGCTCTCGCACCTGCCCCCCACCCTCCCTGCAGCTCAGTGAGCTTGCTCCGCCCCCTCGCTCCCCGGCCCCACCCTGGTCCTAGGTGGCCAGGGGTGTGTCATCCATGCTCCCGCCCATCACAGCCTCTGTGGACTCTGACCTCCTGTGGGCAGAGGGCGTGGCGTTGCTACTCACAGAGCAAATGTTTATCATGCCTGCCTGCGTGCCAGGCAGTAGGTGAGAGGGCCTCGCTGGTGCTCCAGCTTTGAACAACAAACCAGAACCCGGGGAAAGAGAGAGAGAGAGAGAGAGAGAGAGAGAGCGCCTTTGGGAGACCCCACGGCGTGGCGGTGTCGAGGTGCTGGGCCCCGTAAGAGGCAGGTGCAGGGGCACAGGAACCAGAACGCGTTGTCACGGGAGCCGGGGTCATTCCGAGAGAGTGCGTTGTTGTGAGACAAGGGAGCCCGGGCCCTGGTGTCTGCCTCCTGTCTCGCCACATGGCCTCCTCCTTCTGCTCCATTTCTCCATCCCGTCAGACCCCAGCCGAGGGGCTCCTTGCCAGGGCTGCACAGATGGGACCCCCTGGTCTTGGCCCAGCTTACTCGAGCTCCTCTTCCTAATAAAGTACCAGGCCTTGGATATTTCTGTTATAGCAACACGAAAGCTACAGATACTGACAGGTGTGTGCTCCCGGGCCGGTGGGTAGGGCAAAATGCCCATCTCTGGCCTCGCCGGCTGTGGCCTGGATCCCTCTGCCAGGATTTCACGGGCAGACTGAGCAGAAAGCGGCTCCTCAGAGGACACACACAGACCACCCTAGCTGGGCGGACCTCTGGATAATTCTGGATCCCGGGGCATTGGGTCAGGAGTGCAAGACGTAAGTCTGAGTGCCGGCTCTGCCACCTGCCAGCTGGGTGACACTCCTTCTAAAGTCATTCTCTGACCCACCAAGTGTCATGGGGGTCCAGGCCAGGTATTCAGGATGCATAAGCCCATGGACGCTCCTGGCTGGAAGTCCCAGAGCCCAGCCACCTTGAGGAACTCACTTCGCTCATGGGCCCTTCATAATCTATAAAACAAGAATAATAACGTGGACCTAAACCTTTTCATTCCCAAACCCTTGGGACCAAGTGTATGCCCTGGTCCAGAATCTTCCAGTGTCTACAAAGGTATTATATCGGATGTACCAGTGAGTATGTAAGAAATAATTGTAAAATACGAGTAAAAACACCAGATGACGGTTCACTGTAGGAGGAATAAGTCCTCCATTTCCCGAATGAGTTTGCTGCTTCTCCCATTCAGAAGTGGGGTCCTACCGCTCCGCCCCTTTGGGACCCGTGTCGTGCCACCGCCTGCGGTTGCAGCGTCCACCTGGTTGGAGTCCCGGCTGCTCTACTTCCTGGCCAGCTCCCTGCTGATGTGCCTGGAAAAGCAGCTGAAGATGACCCAAGTGCTTGGGCTGCTGGCCCATGTGGGAGACCCGGATGGAGCCCCCAGCTCCTCCATTAGCTCTGGCTGTTGCAGGCATTTGGGAAAGAAAACAGTGGATGGAAGCTCGCTTGCTTGCTCTCTCTCTCTCTCTCTCTCCTCTCTCCCCCTTTCAAACAAAATTGCAAAATAAGCCACTGTCTTGCTAAGAGCAAACAAAACATATATACATGCTTTATACGGATTGCGTGTTGGAATGACAGCATTTTGGGACCAGCCTTGTGGACCATTGACTGTGACACCATAAGAGCACCGGTTCCAGATGTCCTATGGGGTGAGAGTGATGGTTCGCTCCACTTTTCAGATGGGAACACCAAGGTGCAGAGGGGAAGTAACTCGCTCCCCGGCCTCCTGGCTGACATCAAGTGCACTGTGTGGTCTTGTCGGTTTGATATTGGGTTAAGTCCTCCAACGGTGAGAAGGCCCAGCAGTGGGAGGTGGAGCTGGCTGCTAACCCCTGTCTTGCCCTTGTTTGTAACTGACCCAGTCTTTCTCGGGCAGATTCCTCACCCCATCCCACAGTGCAGCCCAGACACCAGTCAGTGGGACAGAGCAGGACCAGCCGCTTAGGGTTGGAGCTCCCAGGGGACATGGGCATTGGTCTGGAAGGTGAGGTGCAAAACTGAGTTGGCACATGTGGCATGCATGGGGGGCCGTCGGAACAATTGCAGAAAACGGAATTAAAAGGTTTAGTGCAAACAAGTTTTGACATCCGTGCCTACTTCTCTCAGAATTCACACTTTCCACAAAGTTTTTGAGGATACCTCTTTTTTTAAATATTTATTTATTTGAAAGTGAGAGTTACAGAAAGAGAGAGGGGGAGGCACAGAGAGAGATCTTCCGTCCACTAGTTCACTCCCCAGATGGCCACAATGGCCAGAGCTGGGCTGATCTGAGACCAGGAGCTTCCTCTGGGTCCCCCACCTGCGTGCAGGGGCCCAAGCACGAGGGCCATCTTCCACTGCTTTCCCAGGGGAGCTGGACTGGAAGTGGAGCAGCCGGGACTCAAGCCGGCGCTCACGTGGGGTGCCAGTGCCGCAAGCAGCAGCTTTGCCCACCGCCCCTTACGTTGTGGGGTTTTATCTCGTGCACGCTCATTTGGCATCTCACTGTGGTCCTGAGAGCAATACTTTGAGAGAGAACTGAATGGAAGCGTTCCCAGCTTTACAGAGAGGTTGACTGATTTCCTCAAGGTCACACAGCCAAGAAACTGCAGAGCAGGCAGGCATGGGGGCACTGGGAATTCTGACTCCAGGCGCAGGCATTGGGTGCTGAGTGGGGTGCAGTGTCAGCCAGTGTTTGTCAACTGAATGTCTGCGGTGACAAAATACGCAGTTTCTATTAATACACTGATTGTCTGTCTGCTGGAAAGAGGCCAGTTGTATTTCCGCCCCACTCACCCAAGTCCAGTCACAGCTGCCCGTGGCCTGAACACCACCACGTCTGGGACAGAGACCCAGCAGGAGCAGGGAGTGGACAGGAGCCTGGAGGTCTCCGTCTTCCACGCTGCGGGAGTGACTTCCATCCCGCTGCATCCCAGCTCGCTGCAGGAGTGACTTCCACCCCGCTGCATCCGGCTCCGAAGGTGCTTTGTACATTTTTTCCAACTACCTGGTGGGGAGGGGGACGGGGGCGGGGCCTCTGTGGGAATCCAGGTGCGGCCCACACTCTGATCTCCAGTGTTGCTGGGAAAGCCGTGGCCTCCAGCCCGCAGGCACCAGGAAGCAAGACCCCCTGCCAGTGCACCCTGGCCTTTTGCCTCCCCTGCCAGGCAAAAGCTGGACACACAGAATGCACTGACAAGGGAGCCTGCACAAGGGGCGGGGGCAGGGCAGCTGGGGCCCCCAGGGGGCCTGGCCCTCCCCGTGCCCATCCCCCGCAGGGTTCTTGTTCTCTTGGCTTCTCTACCCAGTGGTGGTCACCACTTGGCAAAAGCACACAGTTCGGAGGGGCAGGGGACGGTGGGCAGAGAACCGGGGGAGGAGGGCAGGACTCTGGCAGGTGGCATGCCAGGCTGCTGGTGGGAGGGAGAGGTTAGGTACCCTAAAGCTCCTTCTTCTGGGGCACTAGGGAGCAGATCTGCAAGGGTGGGGAGGCGGGGCAAGCCCAGAGGGAGGCTGGGGTTGGAGCCCATGGGTGCTCGGCAGCCCGACCTCCATCCAGTACCCAGCAGCTTCCTGCCGGGTTGGGAAATTGCTATTATTTTTTAAAGATTTATTCATTTATTTGAAAGGCAGAGTTCCAGAGAGGCAGAGAGAGGTCATCCATCCACTGGTTCACTCCCTAAATGGTTGCAAAGGCCAGAGCTGGGCCTGTCCGAAGCCAGGAGCTTCTTCCAGGTCTCCCATGTGGATGCAGAGGCCCAAGCACTTGGGCCATCTTCCGCTGCTTTCCCAGGCCATAGCAGAGAGCTGGATTGGAAGTGGAGCAGCCGGGACTAGAACCAGTGCCCATATGGGATGCTGGTACTGCAGGCCGGGGCTTTACCTACTAGCGCCAGCCTCAAATTGTTGTGTTACAGAAAACTAGATTAGAGAAATTCACTTGGTTCAAACAGGCCCCTAGGCTGAGTGGAGGATCGGGAGTCTATTAACATCAACGGGCCTCGTGGAATGGCTTCCCAAGACTGAGCATCCAATCCGGGTTCCTCACAGCATTTCTAGGTCCTTCAGCATCAAGCCTTACCCTGCTCAGCATGGCTGGGTTCCCCTGCAGCCTGCCTGCCTTAGGACCACCTGTGAGGGACTTGAGACCCTGAGCGGGGGTGTACAAACCTGCCCTCCTGGCGGGGGGGGGGGGTGTGTGTCTTATTTTACTCCTTTGTCTCTGGTCCCAACCAAATTTCCTCTTCAGCTGTGGTCTGGAATTTTCCTACTTAGGGCTGTTTTTGTATCCAGTTCACTGTTAAGGATCTCCGGTTACCAACATTCCTGAACCAGACTCAAAGGAGGCCGACCCCACTGCAGACAGGGGGAGGAGGAGGGGCCGGAGGCGGCTGTGCCAGACGCCCATGCCTGGGCCTCCCGCGGCGGGGGGCTGCCCCTGGACCCTCCACCAGTCTCTGAGTTCTCACTGGGGCCCATGCGACAACCTGCCAGGTCCCCATGGAGACGGCCTCGCCCTTGTGTTCTGCCCCCACAAGCCAGCAGGCGGTCCCCAGGCCTTCCCAGGGGCTGCCTCTGACAAGGCCAGCCCGCAGCAGAGGGAATGTTGTCTTCCTCTTTTTCCGGAAGAAGGCATGGAGGGTCAGAGAGGCCGAGCGACCTCGCCGCGGTCACAGCTGTGGTTGACAGGGACCTAGATCCTTGGGCCTCGGGGGCCTGTGCCGCTCTCACGGGCTCAGCGACCCTCAGGGTGTCTTACAAGGCTCTGACCTTATAGATTTTGCTGCCTTTTGAAAAAACAGCTCAAATCCCAGTGCGCTCCTGAGAATGTGGCTTCCATGCTGCAGGTGCAGAGGCCTCCAGCTGCCTCCTTTATGTCCAGGGCACTGAGCGGGGCTGAACCGTGGCCGGGCAGTCACCTCGGGTGACAGGTGCAGGTCTGGGGCTGAGTCACGACTTCTCTTGGCACCGTGGGACCGCGGTTAGGCTAATTGAAAAGTTCACATTTTTGACCAAGTTATAAAAGTGCATGTTAAAAAATTCAAATGCATATACAAGGAAAAACACATGGCTCTCCCAGCCTTGCCCTCCCCTACCCGCCGTGCCCTCTCCCTTCTCAGAAGCAGCCGCTCATCAAGGTCTAGTGGCTTCCACAGATACTCACAGAACGTGCTGGTATTTGAGGCTCCTTTGTGGGATGAGGTTTCTCATGGAGTGGGTATAAAGAAACGCTGCAGGGTGGGCACGGGGCTCGGTGGCTAAGACGCCACTTGGGACACCTGATCCCGGGTTGGAGGGCCTGGTTTCGAGTCCTGGCCCCGTTTCCAGCTGCCCGCTGAAGCACACCCGGGGAGACAGCAGGTGATGGCTCAAGTACTTGGGTCCCTGCCACCACGTGGGTGATCTGGATTGAGTTGCTGGCTCCGCGCTGTGGCCTGGATTAGCCCTGGTCAGTGTGTGCACTCCAGGAAGAACCAGCAGAGGCAAGCTCTCTGTCTTCACCACCCCAACCCAGGGTCTGTGGTCCCCGTGCCTCCTCCCCTTCTGCTTCCTGAGATCCTGGGAGGGGAGGGCGGAGAGGAGGGGCAGACAGCACCAGCAGCCTCCCCCCACCCCAGTGTGGGAAGAGGGTGTCTCAAGGAGGTGGTGCTGGGAAGTGATGAAACCTTTGAGGGGGTGGGGCCTGGTGGGACATGTTGAGGTCACCGCTCGACACAGTCAGCAAGTCTGACCCTCAAGCCGCTGTCTGCGACCTCTTCCCTTAGCCATGCCCTTGAACCTCCAGGACAGGGAGCTTCCTTTAAACATCCCCCAGCCTCAGGCATTTCGAGACCACAACGGAAGCCCACCTATAGCCCTGACAGCTGCACCTGCCATCAACATGTAGCCACTATGGCACCTCCCTCGGAACCAGGGCTGCTCACGTGACTTGATGACTGATCGGGTGCAACAGAAGCGTCCCTGTGCCAATGCTTAGCCTAGACCTTTAGAATCTGTTAGTTTCCTCTCCCGCCCTCTGAACCCGCCTACCTTGTACTAAGGAGGGGCATGGAGGATGGAGAGAGACCCCCAGAGGGTGGGAGGGCGGCCGCGTGGAGAGGGCTGGCAGGCAGCACCGAAGGCTTCTTGGGCCTCCCAGCCCAGCACCGCCCAACCGCTAGCTAATCAGAGCCAGCGGCATGAGTGAGCGGAGCCGAGCTCTGCTCCAGCGCCTCCCTCTAAGTCGTGAGGAAGCCCGGATCGTGGCAAAGCCACCACACTGGGGGTTGTTACACCGCAATGGGTAACGGAGCCATTGTTGTCTGCGGGACGCAGAGTAGTGAGCGTTTGTGTCTGCTCTGTTGCAGGTTTAGGCTGAGCCATCTTAAAGAAAACAAAATGCATGGGGGGGGTGGCGCTGTGGCTTAGCAGGTTAAGCCACACCTGCAATACCCCCGTACTGGAGTGCCTGTTTGAGTCCCAGCTGCTCCACTTCCAATCCAGCTCCCTGCTAATGCACCTGGGAAAGCAGCAGGAGCTGGCCCAAGTGCTTGGGCCCCTGCACCCATGTGGGAGACCCGGATGGAGTCCCAGGCTCCTGGCTTTGGACTGGGCCAGCTCTGGCTGTTGTGGTCATTTGAGGAGTGAACCAGGGCATGGGAGATCTCTCTGTCTCTCTCTCTCTCTGCTTTTCAAATAAAATTTCCAAAAAGAAGAAAACAAAATGTCAGAGCTTCATTTTGTTTTTTTGTTTGTTTATTTGTTTGTTTTAAGATTTATTTACTTGACAGAGTTACACAGAGAGAGAAGGGGAGGCAGAGAGAGAGAGAGAGAGAGAGAGAGTCTTCCATCCGTTGGTTCACTCCCCAAATGGCCACAACAGCCGGAGCTGGGTCAACCCGACGCCAGGTGCCAGGAGCTTCTTCCGGGTCTCCCATGTGGGTGCAGGGGCCCAAGGACTTGGGCCATCTTTCACTGCTTTCCCAGGCCATAGCAGAGAGCTGGATTGGAAGGGGAGCAGCCGGGTCTTGAACTGGCGCCCATATGGATGCCGGCATTGCAAGTGGTGGCTTTACCCGCTATGCCACAGCAACGGCCTCCAGAGCTACATTTTGAATGGAGAGCTGCTCCCATTGCCATCTCTCCCCACCAATGGGAGTCTCATTCAGAATCCAGGCTCTCTGGGGGCCGTATGACTCACAGGAGCTGGATCCCCACCCCAGCCCCAGGGTGGCAGGGGGTGAATCCCACTGAATCCTGGGAAGACGCTGCAGGGGCCAAGTGGCACACGTGACGTGAGTCTTCTCTGGAGTGCGTCTGGGAGCAGCTTCTTAGTTCTAGAAGGCAGACGCCAAGAACAGTGGCCTCGTCTCTGCCCCGGACGCTGCCCTGGAAGCTGAGCGCTGGTGGACGTGTCTGCGGCCACCCCGTGACCCTGACAAGGGACGCTGGTGAGGAGGATGGGGGGCGAGGGGCACCTGCCCCTCTGAGCTGCTGGACTGACCAGCGAGGCCCTGCCCCGCCTCACAGCTGATTCTGTGATGTGCAAAATCCCACCATGGGTTACACAGCACCCTGAGGCTTAATGTTTCTGTTATATGGCACTGGGGAACACACACACATGACACACACATGTACCCACACATATGTGCACACATAGACATACATCCCACATAGAGACATAAATACCCAGCACATATACCCACTCACACACTCGCAGACACACCCTCCCACACACATACACACATGTACACACCCCTCCACACACCCACACACCATCACACACACTCACATAATATATACACACATGCACTCACACTTATACACACATATGCACACATACACCCTCCCCCCACACATCTGTTTTTTTCAGCCCAGCATCCATTTCTTCTGCTGCTAAGATAATTCTTATTTTCTTTCTTTTTTAAAAAATACTTTTTTTTTTTACTCAAGAGTCAGAGAAACAGAAACAAAGAGAAATCTCGCATCTGCTGGCTCTCTCCCCAGATACCCACCACAGCCGGGGCTGGTTGAGGCTGAAGCCGCCTGAGCCGACACCTGCTACCTGGCGGGGTGTGCACCAGCGGGACGCTGGCCCAGGCACTCTGACACGGGTGTGGCTGACAGCACCCCTTCTTCTCGGGGAGGAACCGCCCTACCTGTCTTCAGAGGCGTGCTGGGCTGTCACACAATCCCCGAGCTGGGGACATGGCGTTCACTCAGCTCATGGTCCTGGGGGTGCAGGGCCTGGTGCCCGACTCTGGCCACATCACGTGGCCCCTAGGGGAGCACTTGCAAGAGTGGGAGGTCATCTGGCAGGGCAGGAAGCAGGGAGGGAGCCAAGGACGCCGGAGCACCCTCTGGGGACGAAGCCACTGGGGCCCGCATTAGTCCTCGCTGAGGTGACCTGGTGACCCGCCCCGGTCCCCACCGGGCAAGGGCTCCAGCACCTCAGCCCATCACTCTGAGGACCAGGTTTCTGCCACATGAACTCGGGGGCCCACTCACTGCAGCAGACACCCCCTACCCCGCCCCCTCTGCTCGGTTCCCTCTGTCCCCGATTCCCGGCCCCTGAATGGGAATCTGTCCAGCCGGAGCCTCTCACCTGTGGCCACCACGCATGGCTTGTGACAGACACAGACCCAGGCCTGGCGAATCTCCATGTGTTCTCCCCTCTCACTCTCAGCTCCCCGCAGGAGCCACTGGGCCCGTGGCCAGCAAGTGGCCCTCCCTCTGCCTTCCCAGCCGGCTAGAGGGGGCAGCAGACTGGACAGGTTCCCTGCAGGATCTGAGAGACAGGAGGGGGGCAGGAACTGCCCCAGGGAGCCCCCTGGGAGCATGGGGCAGCTCCCTCCCTCCTGGAGGGTGGGACACTCACATGAGCCCCCTTTCCTTTTTGAAGAAGCATAGCATGAACACAATACGCAAAAATAGTTTGCGAGTAATGCATGCCCTCCCGCACGCACGCTGCGGCTTCAAGGATGAAGCCATCTCCACCTCGCACCCCCGCCGGCCCCCGGGAGCAACAGCTCCTCTGCATCTCAGCCTCATCGTTTGTTTCTTGCTTCTGCTTCCGCCTCGGCCTGCCTCTCCCTAAATAATACCTGCTCGCCTTTACCAGAGATACTTCACCCGGTTCATGGAAAAGTGGAATAAAAAAAGTTCATTTATTTATTTATTTGCAAGAGTTAGAAAAACAGAGAGAGAGAGAATCTTCTATCCACTGGTTCACTCCCCAGATGGCCTCAACAACAAGGGCTCTGTCAGGCCGAAGCCAGGAGCCAGGTGCTTCTCCCAGGTCTCCCACATGGGTGGCAGGGGCCCAAGCACTTGGGCCATCCTCCGCCGCTTTCCCAGGCCATTAGCAGGGAGCTGGGTTGGAAGTGGAGCAGCCGGGACTCGAACCGGCACTCATATGGGATGCCAGCACTGCGGGCGGCAGCTTTACTCGCTATGCCACAGCGCCGACCTCTGACTGTTCACTTTCTTGTGCACTTTGTTAACACAGCCACAGCAAGTGCTCAGTGAGTCCTGGTTTGCAGTTCTTAACCACTCTGGTTATTCCTCCCTGCCCTCAGGCTGATGGGAGACACAGGTGAGGCACAGGTGGGCTGGAGAGCCAGGAGACCCCCACTCTCATCCCAACTCTGCACAAAGGCAGCACGACCTTGACCCCACCCCCACCCTGGGCCTCAGCCTCCACGGGGCTGGGACGACGCAGGAGCCCGTGACCTGGACGAGCCTCCTGCACAGGGCTCCTCTGGCTCGCTCCGATCTATTTTTGCCTGACACCTCTCCCAGGGGCCTGTGGGCCTGAGCTAATTTCCCCAGCTGGCCCCAATCCAGGCAGCTCAGGTGGAGAGCACCAAGCTAATGAGGCCAAGGTCATGGGCCAGTTAGTGTCTCTCGGAGGACAGTGTGGCTGTACAGCCGGACTATGCCTCCCCCGCCAGGCAGCAGGCTCTGGCCCTGGGGGACGGGAAGAGCAAGGCTGGTCCCCGCAAGCCATCACTGCCAGCAGGAGCCGCTGGCTGCCCCCGGGCCGACATACCCCTGGAGACCACAGGGCAGCGTGTCCTGGAGTCACGTCGGCACGCTGGGGGCAGGGGCGGGGAGAGGCCCAGCGCACCCCAATGTCTGCAAGGAGGCCCGCACCGGCCAAGATGAGAACCAACTTCACCGCCTTGGAGCCAGGTGCGTGGCCACAGTCTCCCAGGGCAGCGCGCTACGGGGTCGCCTGCTCCCGACATCAATCAGACCCCTGCCCTCCGTGCCAGCCACTGCCACCACCTCTGCTTGGAGCCGCGGTGGAGTCGGGCAAGCGGCGTCCCTTCTCTTCTCTGCTGCACCCCTGACTCCGAGGCTGGTGCCGGGCACCGCGTGGTGGGCGGAGCTCAGGAAACCCCCGCCCGTTGTCTGGGGAAATTGATCGCCACTGACCCGGAGTGAGGTGCAGATGCGCACGCGCGCACGCACGCACGCAGCCTCCGCGGGCCGCCCTGTTCTCCAGGCGCTCTGTCTCAGGGCAGCGGTTAAGTCGCCACCTGGGAGCGACGCCCACATCCTGCACCCGAGGGCCTGGGTTCAAGTCCCGGCTTCCCTTCCTGCTGATACACACCCTGGGAGGCAGCAGGTGATGGCTAAGGACGTGGGTCCCTGCCACTCACGTGGGAGGCCTGGCTGAGGTTCTGGGCTCCTGGCTTTGGCCTGGCTCATCCCTGGCTGTGGTGGGCATTCAGGGAGTGAACCAGCAGAGGGAAGATCTTGCTCTGTGTCTCTCCCTCTCTCTGTAACTTTTCAATTCAAATAGATAAATAAATGTTTTTTTAAAGGGTGACGTCATGGAAGAATAGATCAGCAGTCACCAGGGGTTGAGAAGCAGGGGTGGGGGTGGGGGGAGCAGGAGGAGGCAGGTGCAGCTATAAAAAGGTAACAGCAGGGATTCTGGGGAGAGGGAGAGTGTGCAACTTAACTCCGTCGGCGGCCCGGTTGTGAGGCCGAAGAGGAGGCAGACGGAGCCGGCTTTGGCACGCTGAACGGGCTGGCTGCGTGTGTACACATACATCATCTCAGTGCTTCGAATCTGCCAACAGTTACAGCTTCCACGAGCTGTTACCATGGAGGGAAACCGGGGCAGGGTGCATGGGGTCCCTCTGTGCCGCTCTGTACAGCCACAGAATTCAAAGTTGAAAGAAAACCAAAAGGAGAGGTCCCTGCCCCTAAGAGCTCGTGTCTGGGACTGAGACGTCCGGGGGGTGGGACACGGAGGCTTCCGGGGCGGAGCTGAGACCTCGAGGTGAGCGGGCAGGTCACAAGGACAGAGAGAAGGACATTTGAGGCAGGCAGGACCACATGGGCAAGCGGCCACCAGGTCACTTCCCCAAAGTCTCCCTACAGCCGAGGAACTCCGGCCGTTGCGTCTGTGGCAGAATCGCCGGCGGCGGGCCCCGTGTGTTCGCAGGAACTGTTAAGTGGCAGCCAAAACGATCTCTCAGCAGTTCTTAAACCCCAGCCCCGCCACTGCTGATCTGGCAGACGGCCCGGTCAGATGAGAAAATGAGTGAAGATTCTGCGGCCAAACCCCACACGAGAGAGCAAACATCTGGGTTCAGGCGGCCAGTCAGCTTTCAAGTTCAGTTTAGCTGAAAGTCTCTGTCTCTGTCTCTCTCTGAAAGGCAGAGTTACAGAGAGAGCGGGAGAGACAGACAGACAGAGACAGACAGAGAAAGTCTTCCATCCGCTGGTTCACTCCTCAAATGGCTGCAGCAGCCAGAGCTGAGCCAATCCAAGGCCAGGAGCCAGAAGCTTCTTCCGGGTCTCCCACGTGGGTGCAGGGGCCCAAGCACTTGGGCCATCTTCTACTGCTTTCCCAGGCCCCAGCAGAGAGCTGGATTGGAAGTGGAGCAGCCGGGACTCGAACCAGCGGCCCTCGGGATGCCGGCGCTGCAGGTAGCAGCTTAACCCTGCTATGCCGCAGCATGGGCCTGTAAAGAAATCGTTTTTAGAAAATGTTCAGTTTGTTGTGTTCTTGGTCCATCCTGCCTTGCATTTAATGGCTCAGCCACAGAAAGCGTGTGGGTGTTGGAGTCAGAGGCCCGTACTTTTGAACGTGAGCTCCACCATGCACTGGCGATGGCCGTGACCTTGAGTCTCCCTGAACCTCCGTCCCTGGATCTTCACAAGCGGTTAGTAACACTGGGCAGGACAATGACACCCAGCACTGTGTGGGGATTAACGAGAAAACATTTGTCCAAGAGCCGAGTACAGCACCTGGCATAAAGCAGCCACTCCGGGGCCGGCGCCGTGGCTCAACAGGCTAATCCTCCGCCTTGCGGCGCCGGCACACCGGGTTCTAGTCCCGGTCGGGGCGCCGGATTCTGTCCCTGTTGCCCCTCTTCCAGGCCAGCTCTCTGCTGTGGCCCGGGAGTGCAGTGGAGGATGGCCCAAGTGCTTGGGCCCTGCACCCCATGGGAGACCAGGAAAAGCACCTGGCACCTGGCTCCTGCCATCGGATGAGCATGGTGCGCCGGCCGCAGCGCGCCGGCCGCGGCAGCCATTGGAAGGTGAACCAATGGCAAAGGAAGACCTTTCTCTCTGTCTCTCTCTCTCACTGTCCACTCTGCCTGTCAAAAAAAAAAAAAAAGGCAGCCACTCCGTAAGCGACACACGTTATTATCTGGGTGGGTGAGGGGCCTCCAGGCCTGACCCGGCTCCTGAGCCCGGCCTCCACTGATACCCACCCTGGGTGGCAGCCAATGACGGCATAAGTGGCTGGGCCCCTGCCACCCACGTGGGAGACCCAGGTTGAATTCCTGGCTCCTGGCTTTTTGGTCTGGCCCAGCTCCAGCTCTCGCAGGCTTTGGGGAAATGAACCAGCAAAAGAGCAGTCTCTCTCTTTCTCTACCTTGCAAATAAAAAACAATTTGTTGATAAAAGAAATGACAGGGCATAGCTTTCACCGTGTTCTACAAATGGTCCCCTGGTTTCCAGGCTCCCTGCTCGTGTCAGCCGGGATGGCCCAGGCCATGCAGAGAGCAGCACCGCTCAGCAGGCCCCCACGAAGCTCACCGCTCCCTCCGGGCCCCCACGAAGCTCACCGCTCCCTCCGGGCCCCCACACAGCTCACCGCTCCCTCCGGGCCCCCACGAAGCTCACCGCTCCCTCCGGGCCCCCACGAAGCTCACCGCTCCCTCCGGGCCCCCACGAAGCTCACCGCTCCCTCCGGGCCCCCACGAAGCTCACCGCTCCCTCTGGGTCCCCACACAGCTCACCGCTCCCTCTGGGCCCCCTCGAAGCTCACGGCTCTGCTCCTGTTGTCTCCCCACTGCTGGTCGCCCTAGTAGAGGACAAGGTCATAGGTCAGCGTTGAAAGCTGGGGCTCAGCATTGACCTGAGCAGGGGCCATCCCCCACCCTACCAGAGTGGACAGGAGGAATCACGCCCCCATGTACCTGGAACGTGGGGAGCGTGGGGCCGCAGGTCTAGGCCCTATCTCCTGCGTATGGAACCCACCGCCCCACGGATTGGAGGGCTGGAGGCTCGCTCAGCGAGGCAGAGAGGACGGCAGGAGCCTGATGGGGAAGAGGAGGACCGGGGGAGTGTGACCCCAAGTCAGCCACAGGGCCGGGGCCAGAGGCACCCCGAGCGCTCTCCTCCTCCGGCCCAGCCCCACGCAGCCCCTGGGCCACCGTGCTCCGAGGGAGAAGAGCCAGGGCGGCTGGCAGGTGGCCCCTGCATTTGTCCAGTTTGGGGGCGGCACAGTCCAGGGCCGTGTCTCTCTGGCTCTGTGGCACTCTGGGGCCCACTCAGGTCCTTGGCTCACGCTGTGGGCTCCCAGGTGGCGGTTCTGGCATGTTCTCAGCCTGGCCCCCTTGCCTCGGCCCTGGCGCCAGCCACCTGCTCCCCCCCCCCCCCCCGCTCTGGCTTTCTGTGTCTTCTGTCTCCGCTCCCGTCAAAGCACAGCTCTGCCAGCGCTGTCCTTTGAGGCCCCCCGGGCCCAAGCTGCAGCTCCAGCCTGGTGGATGCCTGCGCCAACAGTGCCACCTCCTGCGCCTGCTGCGTCCGCCGCGCCCAGGCTCTCCTCCGCCTGCCCTGGCCAGACGACTGGCAGGAACCCTGGTACAGAGGCTGGTGTGCCCGGGGCTGCCTCTGGTCACTCTCCATGCTGACCCGTGCTGGCGGCCGCTTTCTGCTCCAGAATCCCCACGCAGCCACAGGCCCCGCACCTGTGACCTGCTACCTGGAACAACCTCGTCACCACCCCTCCCCAGGCTTCTTCATCAACCTTCAAGACTTTGCTTAAAGCCACTTCCTCAGGGAGCCTTCCTTGATTTCTCTCTCTCTCTCTCTGTTAAAGAGATTTATTTATTTATTTGAAAGGCAGAGTTAGAGAGAGAAGGCAGGGAGAGACACACAGAGAGAAAGCTTCTATCCACTGGTTCACTTCCCGGATGGCCACGCCAAAGCCAGGAAACTGGAACTCCACCTGGCTCTCCCACGTGGGTGCAGGGGTCCAAGCACTTGGGCCACCTTCTGCTGCTTTTCCAGGTGCATTAGCAGGAGCTGGATCAGAAGAGGAGCAGCTGGGACTCGATCCTTACTCATACGGGATGCCAGCATCGCAGGTGGGGGCTTACCCCGTGGCGATGCAACACACAACGTCAGCCCCCTTCCTGTGACTTCTGAAACACAACCAAGGCCCCCCTATGAGACAAAGCCCCGGTATGATCGTCTCTCCTGCATGTTGGACTGGCTGGGGAGGGTGCAGGATGTGGCAGAAGGCACAGCCCCAGGTAGGGGCATTTCCAAACGCAGGCAGTCTTCAGTGTCCCCTGGGAATCGCCACGTCGCCCGGGCAAGCGCTCACAGGTGCTTTGTGAGCTCCATGATCAGACGCAGGCCCGGGCGACACACTGGGCTCGGGAGAACGTCCCGGGGGTCTGTGCACCCCAGTAAGCTGCTGCAGGTGCAGGAAGGGAATCCTCTCCTTTGACCTCTGTCTGCCTTGGGGGTCTCACACTTCCTGGTGCCCAGCAAAGCAGACCTAGAGACCACTGGAGGCGGGGAGACACCCCCCGGGAATATTCCAGGCATGGCCGCCGCCCAAGAGGCCCCTTGTTCCCCAAGAGCTGGTTGGCAGCCCAGTCTTGTTCCTAATATTTGGGGAAAAGGTTGTCACGCAAAGTCAGCACAAGTGCACCCCGCAGGCCCGGTGCAGGTGAGTTGAGGGGTCCACTCTTGCTAGGGAACACACAGCAGGTGTCGAAAGGAGGCAGAGGGCGACAGCGGCTGTGCTTGCTACAGTACAATACAGTTAGCGGCCTCGAGGCCCAGAGGAGAAACCTGGTTGACTGGTTGTGCATTACATCATTGTGTGTAGAGCACGTGCATGCGTGTGCACATATATGCACACATGCGTGTGTGCGCGTACACACATGTACTTGCATGTACATCCTTGCGATATTTAGATTATTTGCCAACACTTAACTTTCACACTAGTTCCCATCAATAATCTAATTCTGGGATCTCCTACCCAGTAGCCGTCTCGGCTGGGTTGGAGCGGGCAGCTGGAGTTCCCAGGTCTCCCCAGCTCCTCTCTGGCCTCTGAGGGCAGGGCTTTGGGGTCCCTGTTCATCCCTATGGGTCCCTGCCCCCCCACCCCAACCTGCTGTCTCCTGAGGGGCTCTCTCTCTCCCATCAGGACCCTGGGGAGGCAGCAGAGCCGAACACCTTAACCCATCTATTAGGGGACAAAAGAGGCCCCAAGAGCAGAAGTGACTCACGGCAAAACGAAGGCCGACTCCACCTCGGCCTCACCCTCTGCCCCCACACTCAGGAGCTCCACGGCTGCTCCGACCGTGCCCAGGGCTTGCAGCGTCAGAACCCCGGAGAGAGGGGGCACAGGAGCCTGCCGGGTGTCCTGGCAGGAGACCAGAGCCCAGCTGGGCAGAATGGGGACCGAGGGTCTGCCGGCCGAGAGCCCAGGGCCGGGACACCCGGCCGGGTCCGAGCCCCACGGTGTGACCCCAGGGGAGACAACCTTGGGGAACTAACAACCATGGATGCAACCAGAACACTGCGAAGGGGACAGCTAAGACTTGAGGGATCGCGATTCCGAGCCAGCTCTAAGGGGGCTCCGGGGGCAGCCCTTGCTAGAGGAAGCTGTGCTGCTCCAGGGGCCACTCTCCCTCTTGCTGGACACAAGTCAGAGTCGCTGGGCCCCCAGAGAGTGCCTACTGGAACGGGGTTAGGCACCACAGCAGCAGAATGGAGTCACTGTCAGAGACACTGCCCTTGCGCTGGCACTGTGGTGTAGCGGGTAAAGCTGCCACCTGCAGTGCCGGCATCCCATATGGGTGTCGGTTCCAAGTCCCAGCTGCTCCACCTCCGATCCAGCTCTCTGCTTTGGCCTGGGAAAGCAGTGGGAAATGGCCCAAGGCCTTGGGCGCCTGCACCCACGTGGGAGACCTGGAAGAAGCTCCTGCCCTCAGATTGGCTCAGCTCTGGCTGTTGTCACCGCATGGAGAGCAGGCCAGCAGATGGAAGACCCCCCCACCTCCTCTCTGCCTCTGCCTTTCAAGTAAATAAATAAATCTTTAAAAAAAAAAAAAAAAAAGACAGTCCAGAATAGTGGTGCTGTCGTGCGGCAGGTGCACTGCCTGCATCCCCCATGAATGCCGGTTCGAGTCCTGGCTACGCTGCTTGCAGGCCAGCTCCCTGCCAATGCACCTGAGAAGGCAGCAGAGGATGGCCAAGTGTGTGGACCCCTGCCACGCATGGGGAGACCAGGATCGAGTTCCAGGCTTCTGAATTTGACCTGGCCTAGCCCCAGCCATTGCAGCCATTGGGGAGAAACCAGCGGCTGGACGATGACCTCTCTCTCCCTCTCGCTGTAACTCTGCTTTTCAAATAAATGAAATAAATCTTTAAAAACAAACAGACTGTCCAGAGACATCCGGGGGGCGTGGCTTTGGAGTGGGAGGAGCAAGGAGAAGGGAAGACTTGGTGCTCACTGATTGTCCTCAGTGGTCACTGGTGGCCGGAGCAGCGGCTGGGCCTCAGCTGTGCCCACAGTGGCCTGGCAACACTTGACCACAGGTTCGCCACCTCCCTGTGATCCCAAAGAGCCCCAAACTACTTGGTATGAAGTGGGGTGGGGAGAGGAAGAGTTCCTGCCCAGACCAGTGCCTGGGGGAGGGGCTGGGGCCCTGATCTCATTAAGGATGGGAGAAATTCCACCCGGCCATGAACTCCTGGGCAGAGGCAGAGAGGGTGCGGGCACGGTGTGCGAGAGGCAGGGCACGTGACCAGGGCTTGGGGAGGGTGTGACCTGCAGAGGTGCCAGCCACAGGACAGGGCGCGCACAGCGGCTGGGCAGTCCACGTCCTTTATAAACCCCCAGCCTGGCAAGCAAAGATCAGACACAGGCTTTCTGCTGGACGGCCCCTGCTGTCACCAGTTCTCAGACCTGAGTCACAGGACAGACCCAGAGCCCTTGATGTAAGAGGAGGCGGGATCCGTCAGGCCTGGGAGCAGCCTCCTGCCCGCCTGCCCGCCCACCCTGGCCTGGAGCTCACCGTGACCAGATGACAGGAGCCACGACATGCCAAGGGCCGCAGGGCACCGTCACACTTACCCTAACTCCGGGCATCAGCATGCCTCCGAGGGCCGGTCAGAGGAGGATGCGCAATACCGAACGCCTGACCTTGGGTTTGCCTCCCCATAGGCCCTGCGGGACCTTCTCACCTGCTCAGCGTTTTCGTACTTGGGAGGAGGGGGAGAACTCCCGTCTGCTGGTTTACTCCCAACACCTGCGGCGGCCTGCAGCTGGGGCTTGCCGGGGCTGCAGGAGCCCAGGGAGACCAGGGATACCTTGCCTGCTGAGCCCTGGAAGGAGGTTCCTAAGGAAGGGAAACTGGGCGCTCAGAGCCTCGACGAGAGAAATCCATGAGCACAAAGTCTCCGCAACTCGGCCAACTTTTATTAAAGCAGAGCCAATGCATTGCCTGGATGCAAGGCGAGCAGAGGCCGCCGGATCTGAGCTGTGGTCGTATCCAGCACGCGTCCCCAAGCTGATGAAGGAACAGGCTCAGGGGGGCGGCGTCTCTGCACCCCAAGCTGCTCGGGCTCCCCAGCACGGCCTGTTCCTGCACCTGGGTTCGCACTTTTTCCCCTGGAAAGCAACCGCTATTACGTCATGGCGTTAGGAGCTTCCTGGCACTGCACTGGTCCGCAGCGCACTCTGCTCACGTGCCCCGTGCCTCACCCCTCTGCCACTGTGCCCACCGGCCCACTCCTGAGACAAGCCCACTGTGGATGAGGCCGTCCTGGAGAGCACCCCCGGGGAGAGGCTTCCCCCTGGCTGGGACATCAACCAGGGACAGCATCAGCAGGATGGCCACCATTGCTTCTCCCACCTCCCAACCAGTCCAAGTCTCTGGTTTTCTCCCATTTTTGACTCTTGGGGCTCGTTCCCGCGTGCCTCCCCCTCTCCACGGCCCCGCTGTGTTCTTTCGTGCTCAATGAACAGTGCCCCCTGCCCCTCCGCAGTCCGGGCTCCAGGCTTCCGCTTTCTCTTTGACCCCGTTTGCCATCTGCACTCTCCCTGCCTTGTGTTCAAGGTCCATAGATGTTATCTTGCTCCCTGTGTCCCTCTAAGATGCTTCTGTTTGCCCAGGCTGTGGTCAGCGCACCCCACCCCACCCCTCCCCCACCCCCACCCTGGAGTCACGCAATCGGGTCTGGCTGCAGACTCCTGTGGAACGCCGTGAGCTCCTGCAGCTTCCCGGCCAGCTCCTGGGCCCGCTGCCTCAGCTCCTCAGCCGACTCGGACTTGGCCCCCTCGTGCAGGTGCTGCGACTCTTTCACAAGGGTGACCACGTCCACCAGAAGGGCGATGCCTGCGGTGGCGAAACCCAGTATGCGGGTTCCCTTGCTCATTGCCAGTGTGGTGCCGCCAAAGGCTCTCTGGACTTGCCTGCTGCTCCGGGCTGAGATTTTCCCAGTGGTCATGAGGCGCTTGGCGCTGGCCACTACGCGGGGGTTGGTCTGGGCTATCTTGATGGCACGGACACTCTTCCCAATGTCTTTCACGACTTGGACGCAAGACTTGGTTATGGTAATGACTTTGGGCACGCTCTGACCCACGGCCTTGGCCACCTTCTCCATATTCTTGACGCTGGTCGACATCAAGCGGCCGGCTTCGGCTTCGGCTGAGATGGTGGCAGCATGCTCCACAATGCTGGTGGAAACGCCGGTCACCGCAGCTGCTGTCCCCAGCCCCAAGCCCGTTGCTGTGAACGCCAGACTGGCCCCTACTGTCACAGGGGCCAGAGCCAGGCCAACGATGGTCAGGATGCCAGAGACAGTGCCGGCACTGGTGGCCACCACGTTGGAGATGGTGCAGTTCCGGTGCACCTGGTCAACCTTATCTGCAAGGGCGTGCAGCTTTGCTATGCACTCCTCCAGCTCGGCCTTCACCCGAGGAAACTCGTTCAAAAACCTCTCCCTATCCTGCAGGAACTTCTGGAGCGCTACCTTGTACTCCTCGTCCGTGTCCACGTCCGTTGTAAACTCCGTCAGGGCATCACGCAGCGACTCTGCCTCATCCCTGCAACAGTAAGGGTCAGTTTGCTTATCCGTGAGACGCGCTGGGGAGGCTCAGCCTGCACACACTAGGGCTTTGGCTACGAATCAAGAAGGAAAGGATTTTACAGATGCAAAGCATTTCCGTTTCAATGCTGGGCAGGTTTGGTACATCACAGGCTCTCTGTAGTATTGATTCAGTAAGGAAGTAAATAAATAAATAAGTCATTTTAAGATATTTGGGGGGGGGGGTGGCACTGTGGTGTAGCAGGTAAAGTTGCTGCCTGCAGTGCCAGCATCCCATATGGGCACCAGTTCAAGTCCTGGCTGCTCCACTTCTGATCCAGCTCTCTGCTATGGCCTGGGAAAGCAGTAAGAGGATGGCCCAAGGCCTTGGGGCCCTGCACCTGCATGAGAGACCTGGAAGAAGCTCCTGGCCCCTGGCTTCGGATCAGCACAGCTCCGGCCGTTGCGGCCATCTGGGGAGTGAACCAGCGGGTGGAAAACCGCTTCTGCCTCTGGCTTTAGAATTCTTTTCTGAATTCATGGCAAGAACCCGCAAGGCTTATTAATTTCGGGATATATTAATAAGCAAATCGGTAGCCATGTAACCAGTGGCAGTCAAAACACAGGTGCGCTAAAAACGCATGAAATGCCCTTCAAGCTCAATGTCTAAGGTGTGTACCAAGAACAAACGAGTTTCATGTTGAGGCCTGCGTCCCAGCCCCAGTGCTCTGGGGGCTCATTAGGAATACGCAGATATTCCCAAATCTGAAATTCTTCAGGTCAGGGACATTTGACTGATACAAAATGTGATGTGTGATGGGGGCTTTAGGCCCATGGGGTCCTGTTGGACCACACTGGAGACGGCAGGGCAGCTGCGAGGCCGCGTGTGATCAAGGCCCAACCAGAGCTCTGCACACTGGGGCTTGATGCTGGTTAGCACTCACCCTTGACCTTTGCTCCTCTTTCTGCACTCGGGGCGCCCACTCTTACAGCTTAGCAGCCCAGCCTCGCCTACCCTGGAGTGCCCTTAGGAGGAATGTCCACCCACTCGCTCTGTTTGCGGGCCTAGATGCGTCCGCCGTTCCATAGCCATGACCTCTCTCCCAAGACCCGAGAGACTTGAACGTGACCTCTCTCCCTGCCAGAACTCGCGAACACACCCCTGCTGATTGCCTGTCTCACAGTGGCGGCTGAGCGCCCGGCTGGTTCTGGCACGTGTACCCCCAGGGACGAGGGCAGCCTGCAGCGGGAGGCCCTTCCAGGCACCCCAGCGCCTCTGCCCATGACTGACAGCAGCCTGTGTCCCGTCCCAGGGCTTCGTGAGTGGTCAAACCACACCCTGCTCACTCCAGGCACCCTCAGAGTTGGCCGTTTGACTAACTCTGGGTCCTTAGACTTCAGAAACCAAACCATACCACATCAGAGCTAGGAGCCACCTAAGGACCGCTCTCCTTAGCGTCTGCGCTCTCAGTGCCCAGCTGGAGACATCGGACTCAGCCACAGGCTGGGAGGTGGGAGGCACAGCTGGTAGCCCCGGCGCCACACTGACCCTCAACCCCACCGTACTGACCCCTGACCCTACAGGGCCCCCCGGCCCCCCTGCCGGCCACGGCTTCCCATGTGTGCTCGCCAAGGCGTGTGCAATCTCACGGAACCTCTGCCAGACCCGAGAGACTCAGAGAGAACCATCTCTGTGAATAGCTGAAGTAGATGTGACACTGGACGAGCACCTCCTACCGCCATGGGGACTTGTGCATTGTGGCACTAACTGGGGAGCGCCCCCTTCCGGCCTTGGGAGTCATCACTAAGCCGCACGGCCTTCCACCTGCTGAGAGCACAGGAGGGTCCCACACATGGCTCCCAGGCAGGATGTGCAGGACACCCCCTTGCCCTCGAGGCCCATTAGGGAAGGGGCCCCTTGCCCCCTCGGGCTCCCTCGCCTCACCTCAGTTCAGAGCCTGCAGCCCCACCCCCGGCCCATGGGCCCCATCCTGGTCCAGAACGCAGGTCCTTGGTTCCCAGGAGTGCTTCACCAGCTCGAGGCAGATTGATCTGCTCTTCCCACTGAACAAAGACAAGCCCGGGGTGGGGGTGGGAGCGGATGGAACTCAGTGCAACCCCACGCCCCGCCTCCCAGCAGCATGGCACGCAGCAGTTCCTCCAGAGGAGGAGGAGGAGGCCCTGCCAGAGCCCCCCGGGAGCACTCATCCCACGGCAAGTGCCCCTAGGCTCCCACCTCCAGGAAGGAGACCCTGGATCCTGGTCTCTTCCCACCAAGCTGTTGAAGTGTGTCAGCACGTCGCAGGCATTAACTCCTGGTCACAGCCCACGGGTGGAGAGACCAAGGTCAAAGAAGGGGTAACTTGCAAAGGTCACACAGCTAGCAGGAGTCAGACCCCAGCCCATCCACTGTGGGCGTCACGTCCTGGTGCACACACATCTGCTGCACCTGCGTGGAGAAGCCCAGCTCACGCACCTGTGCACAGTCCATGGTACTTGATAATGAGAATAAACACTGATCTCACCTGGTCATCTGCTTACTACATTATACTTTTATCATTGCTTTTTATTTTTTATAATGTTGTCTGTTTATTTGTGAGGCAGAGAGACAGACTGAGAAAGAGAGCCCCCATGCACTGGTTCACTCCCTAAATGCCCGGAGCCAAGAGTACAATCCAGGTCTCCCATGTAGGGAGCAGGAACCGTTACTTGAGCCGTCATCACTGTTTCCCAGGGCCTGCATTGGCATTGTCAGGAAACTGGAGCCTGGAGTGGGATCCAGGAATCAAACCTGGGAATTCCCATGTGGGGTGCAGAGGCCAGAGGCCAGTGTTGTGGCACAGTGGGTTAAGCTGCCGCCTGCAAGGCCGGCATCCCATATGAGCTCTGGATCGAGTCCCGGCTGCCCCACTTCTGATCCAGCTCCCTGCTAATGCGCCTGAGAAAGCGGGAGATGATGGCCCAAGTGCTTGGGCCCCTGCAACCATGTGGGAGACCTGGATGGAGTTCCAGGTTCCTGGCCATTTGGAAAGTGAACCAGTAGATGGAAGATCTCTCTCTCTCTCTCTCTCTCTCTCTCTCTCTCTCTCTCTCTCCCTCAACTCTGCCTTTCAAATAAATAAATGTATCTCTGGACATAAATCATGAGGTCCGATGCCCGCGCCCTCCCTCTTTGAGAGTGCCCTCCTTCCGCTTATGGAACAAACCTCCCCTGTAGCGTGTTAACTCACTGCAGCGCCCGGGCCTCTGTAGGCTGCACGGAGGCCGGGCCGAGCGAGGAGCCGGTACCTCCTGTGTCTGTGTGAGGACACACCGCGGGTTTGCCCAGTGACAAAACTGCCTATTGGTGCATTCTCAGAAGGGGCCCCAGCCAGGAAGCAAAGCGTGACCCCCTGGTGGGCTGTGGGGAAGGAGCCACCCCAAACACAGCCATAGGAAACCACAGGAGGTGGGGTGCCCTCCGTGGGAACGCTGGCGCACCAGGAGACATGGGAACACCGGGCGCACCCGGAGATGCGAGTGGCTGGGGCAGCCAGCAGGTTACCCGGACAACTCCGCCTCCTTCAGGAATATCTGCCAGGCTTCGTTCTCTGTTAGCAGGAGCTGCAGGTCCTCTTTGCTCACGTAGTCCTGGAGATACCTGACGATGTCAGCGATGGAGCTTTTGTCCTCTGTTTGCAAAGAACACAGAGCAAGGTAGGGCAGAGCTGGGGGCGTGCGTGCCTCTGAGCATCAGGTGGATGGTGCCGCGCGCCTGAATCCTCGGGGAGCAGGCATCACTGGGGTGTCCTGATGGAGCCACCGGGGTTGGGGACTCGACCGAAGCCCTAACGCCCCATGGCTGTATTCGGAGACAGGGTTTCAAAAAGGTGAAGCCGCACAGACGAAACGAGGGGCAGAAGGTGCGTTGCCGCCAGGGACGGCCTCCTCCCCTGTGGTCTCTCTCCCTCCCTCCACACACACAGGGGAGAAAGGACCTCTGCTGGCCCAGACCCCGCCCTGCCCTCACCTTGAACCTGGACTTTCAGCCTGCAGGACCGGGGCGATGGGCACTGCCTGCTGGGCGCCCCAGCCCAGCCCGGGGAGGTGCTTGGGGCTTTGCCAGGAGCCAGCGTTCTCAGCCCAGAGCAACCGGAAGGCGGTGCTTTGGCCCCAGGAAGGGGAAAATTCCTGCGATTTCCAGCCCCTGCCTGGGGCCTTCTGGGCCTCACACCCTTCATTCTGGGGTCTTCAAGCCTGCGGTCAGCCAGGAGCCGGCTTTTGAACAACTGTCAAAACATTCTCTTCGTCGCTGCTTCTCAAATAAATACATTCTTAAAAATTTCCTCCGCCTTGCGGCGCCGGCACACCGGGTTCTAGTCCCAGTCGGGGCGCCGGATCCTGTCCCGGTTGCCCCTCTTCCAGGCCAGCCCTCTGCTGTGGCCCGGGAGTGCAGTGGAGGATGGCCCAGGTGCTTGGGCCCTGCACCCCATGGGGAGACCAGGAAAAGCACCTAGCTCCTGGCTCCTGCCATCGGACAAGCGCGGTGCGCCGGCCGCAGCGCGCCATCCGCGGCAGCCATTGGAGGGTGAACCAACGGCAAAAAGGAAGACCTTTCTCTCTCTCTCTCTCTCTCTCACTGTCCACTCTGCCTGTAAAAAAAAAAAAAAAAAAAAAAAAAAAAAAAAATTCCAACAATGTTTGCGGCGCCAGCACACCGGGTTCTAGTCCCGGTCGGGGCGCCGGATTCTGTCCCGGTTGCCCCTCTTCCAGGCCAGCCCTCTGCTGTGGCCCGGGAGTGCAGTGGAGGATGGCCCAAGTGCTTGGGCCCTGCACCCCATGGGAGACCAGGGTAAGCACCTAGCACCTGGCTCCTGCCATCGGACAAGCGCGGTGCGCCGGCCACAGCGCGTCATCCGTGGCAGCCATTGGAGGGTGAACCAACGGCAAAAAGGAAGCCCTTTCTCTCTGTCTCTCTCTCTCACTGTCCACTCTGCCTGTCAAAAAAAAAAAAAAATTCCAACAATGTCAAAAATGCCTGTGATTTCTGCACTCTACGCTGTCATATCTCTGTGGGTTGTTTTTTTTTTAATAAAAAAAAAATTTCAAGGGGCCAGTGCTGTGGCGCAGTAGGTTAATCCTCCGCCTGCGGCGCCAGCGTCTCATATGGGCTCTTCCGGTCCAGCTCTCTGCTGTGGCCCGGGAGTGCAGTGGAGGATGGCCCAGGTCCTTGGGCCCTGCACCCACATGGGAGACCAAGAGAAGCACCTGGCTCCTTGCTTCAGATTGTTTAGCTCTGGCCATAGTAGTCATTTGGGGGGTGAACCAATGGATGGAAGACCTTTCTCTCTGTCTCTCTCTCTCACTGTATAACTCTGTCAAATAAAATAAAATAAATCTTTAAAAAAAAGTTTCAAATGGTAGCGTGTTGAGTAAATCACCCCATAAAGATTTTCTGGGAATCACGAGGGTGGGTGGGTGGGCTGTGGCGGGGTCCCTGAGTGGGGGGAGGGATGCCAGGGGCACAGCTCTGACCCTGTGATCTCAGCACTTTAACCTTCTCCCCTCCAGGCTGGTCGCAGGGGCCCCGGCTTCCCACTGCCACCTCATTACCAAGCCCAAGCTCATCCTGTTACCCTCAGGGACCCGCCAGCCCCCCGCCCAGGGTCCAGGGCTGCTGGGGCGCTCCTGGCTTCCTCCCCTCCCTACTCTGGTGCCTCTGGGGCTGCTCTGGGAGCCTGGAGCCTGGGTGCTGCTGCAGTTCACGGAGGGGGAAGAAAACAGGGGAGGGTGGTTCCGTTCGCATCTGCATTCATCTTGCACACGGGGTATTTGAGATCCACTGACCCGGCCCCGACCCGAGGCAGACACACCTGAGCAGAGGTGCCCTCATGGGTGGGGGTGGGGGTGGGGGCCACCTGCAAGTCTCAGGCTCTGGACAGAGGGCAGGAGAAGCAGCACTCCGGGAGGACCTGGGATGGGGGGGTGCCTGGCCAGGGCCACGTGCACCTGTTACACGGGATCCTCACAACCTCACGGGGAAAGCCCATTCTCAAGTTCCAGGGTGGAGGGGAGGGAGGGAGCTCCCAGCCACACGAGTGGGAGCCGACAATGGGTCCCGATTCAGGGGGCCTCTGGGTCACTCTGTCTGCTGAGCCCCTGTGAGCAGAGGGGTTGGTGCCAGGGCCCCAGCTGCCCGGAGTGGCCCGGGAAGTGAGGGACAGGAGGGGCTCCCAGCTTGCTGGTCTGACTCCTCTCCTCCTCAATCCCCTCACCTGCTGTCCTGCGCTTCCCTGAGACCCACTGAGCCACCCGCTGGGTAGCGGGGGAAGGAGGAGGAGGAGGGGCCCCGGAAAACCCTGGGAGGCTCCTCTTGGTCTCTCTGGAGGCCGGAGGTGCCCTCACCAGACCAGTTCTCTCCCCGAGTGCTGCTCAGGTCCACTCAGCCCTGGGGGAGCCACCCTGGGCCCCAGGCACGAGCAGGGAGGGGGAAGGGCAGCTACCTGGGGCCATGGTGCCTCCGCCTCTCCGTGGGCCTTCCTCGCAGCTCCGCAGTCTGCACCTTCGGGATTGGGCGAGAAGGGTCGGCTTCACCTCTGGCGGAGAGAACACAGCGGTGGGCAGCAGGCAGCTGCAGGGGCCTCCCCGGATGGCCACAAGGGCCAAGGCCGCAGGAGACTTAGTCCAAAGCACTTCCCCGTTCCCCTGGGCTCGGACAGCTGCTATTTAAAGAAATGTGTTCACCTGGCACCCAAGCCAAGACAGAATCCTCCTGCCCAGTGAGGGTACGGGACGAGACAGGAACGGGAGGGAGTCACCCGGTAATTGTGGCAATGGGAAAATCCTACTTGGAGGCAAAGACTTCTGGGAAGGAAAGTCCCAGAAGTTGTGTGGGGCTGGGAGCATCTGTGTGTCCTCCCGACAGCTAACGTCGGGTGTGTGATGGGCGGGGCCTCTTCTGTGTTGAAGCACGCCTGCTCCCCTGAGTTGCCTTTGATAAGCCCCCAGGGTCAAGTTCACGCAGCCCACGGTGCTCCGGCTTCCCCTCTTCCCGCCCCGAGGTCACCTTGGTCCGAGGTACCTGCGATGTCTCCTGCTGTCTTGACCAAGACCTGCACTCCTGGCCTACAGGCCGGGGCTCTGGCTGCTTGCTACCCCTGGAATGCCCTCCCTGTCCTTAGAGGCACAGCTCAGCCCTTCGCTCCCCCCACCCACCCACCACAGTCCCTCAGAGATATGGGGCTTTTGCGGAGGCCTGTTGCCCCTGGAGTCTGCTCCGCGCTCCTCTGCAAGGTCCGGCTCCGACCTGAGGCATGGCAGGCGTCACTTGGATAGCAAAGTCCCTGGACCACACAAAGCGATGTCCCTGACCCGCAGTGGAGTGATTCCGATTGTTGAGTAATTCAAGTAGTCCCGCCCTCTTGGCCCAGAACAAGTAAGACGAGATGCCACGGGAGCCACCCCGCCGACCTCAGGCCCTTCCGGGAGTTTGATGGGATTTCTGGGGGTTGCCCATTTCTTTCCTTGTTCCGCATCCCCGTGGGCTCCGTAGATTTAATACGAGGAGAAAGGAAAAGTTTGACAAACGGGGATCTGGGCTGAAGTCTGAATGACGCTGGCTGTGGGCTGAGCTCCCCGAGGTGACCCAGCCGGGGCCGGGGCCCTGCCTGCCCCTCCAGCCTCACCCCTGGGCTGCTCACTGCCGGGAGCTTCTGTGGGGGCGGGCGGCTCTCTGAAGCCGCTCCGGAAAGCCCGGTCCCCTTTGGTCTCCCGCAGGGACCCAGTCAATAACCCCTACGTTTATAAACAGGAGGGACAGACAGCTTCTCCAAAAATCAATAAATCTCAAAGGGATCTAAACGCAAACCAGAAGGAGAAAAACAAATACTACGAATGTGCTAGAAGCCACGGTAGCAATCCTGTCGAGTTGGGCAATCAGGACATTAATCCCGAAGGCTCCAAAGGAGGAACTTGGTAGCCTGGATCTCTTAAATGTCAGAAACGGCAAAGAAGCCATAAACAAAGCCAGAGCAAGGGGCACGGACCAGAGAGGCTGCTCACAGCGTCTGCAGGAGGCTGATGATGGAGTCCACACCACACAAGAGAGTCCCCTGACCACCATGAGAGCTGATTTTAAGAAATGGTTAAGAGATCTGAATGAATGGGGCTGGCGCTGTGACACAGCAGACTAAGCCTTCGCCTGCGGCATGGCATCCCATATGGGCGCCGGTTCGAGTCCCAGCTGCTCCACTGCCGATCCAGCTCCCTGCTGTGGCCTGGGAAAGCCATGGAAGGGAGTCCAAGTGCTTGGATTCCTACACCCACTTGGGAGACCTGGAAGAAGCTCCTGGCTCCTGGCTTCAGACAGGCCCAGCCTTGGCTATTGTGGCCATTTGGGGAATGAACCGCGGACGGATGACTTCTCTCTCTCTCTCTCTCTCTCTCTCTCTCTCTCTGTCTCTCTATAACACTGCCTTTCAAATAAATAAATCTTTTTTAAAAAACCAAAAAACTCCTCTCTCTCTCCCTCTATAATTCTGCCTGTCAAATAAATCAATCTTTAAAAAGACGAGCGATCTGAGCTGAAGCCCAAATGACCACTCGCTGTGTGAGAAGATACCCAAGCTCCTTGAGACCGAGAGGATGTGCATGTTAACGCCACGAGATGCGTTTTGAACCTGTTCATAGCAACAGCACCTGCCTGGTGGCAGGTGCCTCTGCAGAGCCCCTCGTGGGGGAGCGGCCGAGTTCCAGGTTCCTGGAGGATGATCCACGAGACCCATCCGCTCCAGGACCTGCCCCGGCCAGCGCCCAGCAACTACACAGTGCACAGGGGAGGTGGGCCAGGCTTGGGCTGGAGTGTTCCCGGCAGCTCCGAGGAGCGAACTCATGAGCTGTCCAGCCAGGGAGGAGCCGACCAGTCAGAGACGGGTCATGCCTGGGAGTACTACACTGCCCTTAAGAAGGAGAAGGGAGAACAGCAGCGTGGAGTAAACCACCCTCAGCGGCCGAAGGCTGGAGCCGGGTCGGATGGGCAGGTAGCAGAGAGAGAGAGCGAGAGAGCGAGCGAGCACAGCTTACATGACATGTGGTTGCCCACACTGGAAACGGCATCCCACATCAGTGGTACCCCAACACTCCGTCACGCTGAGATCTGGGCAGGTGGGGCCCACCCTGCCCCCCAGGGCACCCCGTGGATCTGAGAGCCCAGGGCGCCACCAGCTTTGCATCCACCCCTCTTTCCCATGAGCCCCGCGGGCACCGCGGTTCTAACAGCTGCATGCCCCTCGCTCCCGCTGCGCCACTGCAGCCCGCAGCAGGCCCGCAGCCTGGGCCGCCGCCGCCGGCGAGAGGCCGAGACTCAGAGAGGCCAGGGGCACACCTAGGACCGCCCCGTGCGTGCCAGGCAGAGGGGGGCTCAGCCCTGGCCTCTGACTCTGCCTGGTGCCCGAGAGTGCGGCTTTTATCAGTTGCACCTTCAGGGTTGTCTCTGCTCCTGCACACCCAGGGAGCCATGCGCAGGCCCCCAGGGGCATCACGGCCGCGGGTGGCCTCTGCGCTTCTGATGACAAAGCCGTGGTCACGTGACGGACACCAGGCAGCATCCCACCCCCCCGCTGCCCACTCCCGGGCGTCTCCTCCTCTGGGGACACACAGGACACCCCAGTTTTCCTCCACCACCCCGCAGGCCTGCAGGGAACCCCAGCTGAGCGCCAGGAAACACAGTCCCGCTATGCACCTGCTCAGCCTCCCGTCGTGGGACCCCGGGCCAGTCACGCCCCTCCCAGGGCCTCGGCTTCCCTGCGGGGCCCGGCCCAGTGTGGGTGCTCAGAGCCAGAGTGGATAAAACAACTCCAGGCTCCTTGTCTCTCGGGAGAAGTCCTGTGTTGTCCCTGCCAGGCCCCAGGGCAGGAAGTCCATGGATCACCTGCTGTCCCCCTCTCATGGCTGCCTCAAACTTCCCAACAGGACAGGCACCCCCAATGTCCACCTTCCTTCTGGGGTCACCCAGCCATGTCTCAAGCAGTCTGGAGCCCAAGTTCAGCCAGGGAGTCGTGACACTTTCCCCTCTGCCCCCAGCAGTTTCTCTCCCTTCTCCCTCTCTCTACACTGTTTAGGGGCTCAGGGGAAGTGGGGAGCAGTCAGACAGGAACCTGGGTGCGAATCCAGACGGTGCCGCAGCTGAGCTGTGTGACCTGGGGCCTGTCACCTAACCTCTCTGAGCTCACCCATCACTCCACGGCAAGAATCCGCTTTCAGAGCTGTGTGGGGATGGAGAGGAGGGGGAGTCGCAGTGTCCCCGGCTTACCAGGCAGTTGGCCCTTGTCCACTTGTCCCCGCAGTGTGTGTGGTTCTGGTACCAGCCGCGTCTGTGTAACGACAGATATGCCTGCTGGCCCGATGCACCTGTTGACCTAAAAGGAAAAATGAAAGCTTGGAGGCTTCGGTTTCTCTTTCGGTTTTCCTTTCCGGTGAACCAACACAGCAAGCACACAGTGTGTCAGCCCCGCCTCAGCACAGCCCTGCTGCTCCCTGGCCTGCCCACCTAGGCCTTGCGTCCTGGGGGCTGGGGACTGCTGGGCACCAATAATGCTACCCAGGGCAAACTGGTGCTGTCACCAGCGCCACCTAGTGGAAGCTGGGAGGGCCAGCAGCCGGGGCAGCCGGGCTCAGACAGGCTGGGGACTAGGAATGCGCCCAGTGCTCACAGCCCCGAGTGGCCTGCAGAGTTGAAGGGGCAGCCGACGGCCTGGCCACTTAGGGGCCGGCCGCCAGCAGCAGCCGCGCACAGTCTGTCTGTCCCCAGACCCGTAACCTTTATCTTGGTGTTGGAGATAAGAGCGACACGTGCGCATCTGTTTTCAGTGTTATTTTGTTTATTTGAAAAGCACAATGACAGAGAGAGAGAGAGAGAGAGAGAGAGAGAGAGAGAGAGAGAATCTTCTATCCGCTGGTTCATTCCCCCAAATGGCAGCAACAGAGAGAGAGAGAGAGAGAGAGAATCTTCTATCCGCTGGTTCATTCCCCCAAATGGCAGCAACAGAGAGAGAGAGAGAGAGAGAGAGAGAGAGAATCTTCTATCCGCTGGTTCATTCCCCCAAATGGCAGCAACAGAGAGAGAGAGAGAGAGAGAGAGAGAGAGAGAGAGAGAGAGAATCTTCTATCCGCTGGTTCATTCCCCCAAATGGCAGCAACAGCCAAGGCTGGGCCTGTCTGAAGCCTCCCCCAAATGGCAGCAACAGCCAAGGCTGGGCCTGTCTGAAGCCAGGAGCCAGGAGCTTCCTCCAGGTCTCCCACATGGGTGCAGGGCCCACAGACTTGGGCCACCTTCTGCTGCTTTCCCAGGTGCATTAGCAGGGAGTTGGATCGGAAGTGGAGCAGCCAGGACTCGAACTGGTGCTCTGATAGGGGATGCTGGTGTTACAGTGTTGGCTTAACCGCTTTGTCACAGCGCCAGCCCCGTGTGCGTTCTGTGTTAATGCAATGTCCAAGAGAGTTTGACACGTCTGCAGACTCACGGCAGCCTCTGGATTTAAATTTCGATTTAAGGTAGGTAATTGAGGGGCCGGTGCTGTGGCGTAGCCGGTTAAGTTGCCACCTGCGCTGCCGGCATCCCATGTGGGCCTATTCAAGTCCCAGCTGCTCCTCTTTTAATCCAGCTCCCTGCTAATGGCCTGGGAAAGCAGGGGAAGATGTCGCAAGTCCTTGGGCCCCTGCACCCATGTGGGAGACCTGGGAGAGGATCCTGGCTCCTGGCTTCAGCCTGGCCCAGCCCCACAATAAAGAAAGTATCTTTAAAGAAAAACGGAGGCGATCGGGTCTCCGATGGCGGTGCTGTGTTCCGGCGGAAAGGCTGTGAGACTCTGAGCCTGCTGCAAAGACTTAGCCCGGAATCCGGATGCGGCCTCACATGGAGCAGAAGGAACGCAGGGTCGGGAGCGGCTGTGACAGCGACACCAGCGGGCAGCCCAGGACCCCGTGCCAAGAGGCACCACCAAGCTGCAACCCCCACCGGGCATCCCCAGGAGCTGGTGCTTGCACACCACGTCCACGGCGGTGAGTGACAGCCTAAGCACAGCGCCGCCCTGATGCCCGCCCACTCATGGGCGGAAATGAAACCTGGGCGACCCGTGCGATGGGAAGTCCTCAGCCTTGTGGAGGAAGGGGCGCTGCACCTGCTACACGTGGGAGACCCCAGAAGGCATCCTGCCACGGGAAACATTCCACTTCCACGAGGTGCCATGAGGTGCCGGGGAGCAGGGTGGGGGCTGGGGGCTGCGGGGAGCGGGGAAGGGGGAGCACTGGATGGGGGCAGAGTTCCAGCTGTGCAAGATGAGAGGCGTTCTGTGATTAATTTTTATCCCAAATAAAAAATAATTTTTAAAGATTTTATTTATTTATTTGAAAGTCAGAATTACAGAGAGAGGAGAGGCAGAGAGAGAGAGATCTTCCATCTGCTGGTTCACTCCCCAGTTGGCCACAACAGCCAGGGCTCTGAAGCCAGGAGCCAGGAGCCTCTTCCAGGTCTCCCATGCAGGGCCGTCTCCGGCTGCCTTCCCAGTCCCATTAGCAGGCAGCTGGATCGGAAGTGGAGCAGCCGGGACTTAAACCAGCGCTCACAGGGGACGCCAGCGCTGTGAGCAGTGGCTTTACCCACTGTGCCACAGCGCCAGCCCCTACCTTGCATAACCACAGGAGGCGGGCGCGGTGCGATGCAGGGGCCTCCGCGGCGGGCCCTGCTGGGGTTTGGCCATTCTTGCCCACGCTCATTTTGCTGTGTTCTTGTCGGGTCTCGGGCCCCTGGTCCCACACACAGACCCCCAGAGCCGCCTCCACAGGGGCCAGACTCTCCCATCACCACAAGGCAACCCCCTGCCACCCTGCACAGCTGCTCCATCTGCCCCCCCACGCCCCGGCGCCCACCAATGTCCGTGCCGTCTCTACAGTTGGGTGGCTGGAGAACATTTGCTCAGCGGAATCACATGGTGCAAAGCTCTCCAAGCTTCCTTAATTCCAGAACATTCCTAGCAGGCAACCCCCTGGCCACCAGCAGTTAGAGCCTTGGTCCCAGTTCCTCCCACCTACTCACCTGGGATGTGTGGGCATGAGGGCAGGTGGTGCCGGAGGGCGTCTGATGGAGGGGCTTGACTGAGCTGCCCTGGGCTACCGAAGTGGTCACTCACTCACGGCCACAGTGCCTGGACAGGAGGGGCCACAGGCCACCCAGAGGTGGAATTCTGCAAGAGTGGCAGGACTCAAGGGCCAGGGCCAGGGTTGCCGCCACGGGACGGACCTCCCACGAGCCAGGGCGCTGCTGCTGAGCTGGGGGACCACGGAGCTCCCTGAGAAGCCATGAGCAGACTCAACAGTGCGGTGGCTCGTGGGCGTTAGCAGCCAGGCCGCCTGGCAGGTGGGTGGCTTTGCTCCCACGGGTCGACCAGGAGTTCGGTCTGCGGTGTGGCTGCCACCCCAGGGCACTGGTTTCTGCTGTGCTCTTTCTTGCACTGGGCTTCCGCCACCTGGGTGCTGAGGCTGAGTCCAGGGTGCTGTGTGCACAGTCAGCTGTCCCTGCGGTCCTCCCACTCGCTGCTCTGCCCTGCCCTCCTTGCCCCCGCCCCGGTCACCTCCTTCCTCCTGAGACCCCTGAATGAACCAGGCAGCTTGATGGCCCCCAGCCCCTGCATGGGGGGTTCGGGGGTGCCTGGCCGAGAGGAGTGAGAGGAGTCGGGCTGACACTCGGGGTCTAAGGCCGCCTCGGCTGTGCAGGCTCTGCCCTGCGGTCAGCTGCAGCGGCTGGGGGCGAGGCTGCCGGCGAGCCTGGCAGCCTACGTTTAGTGGGGGGAGAAGAGAACGCTCCTCCCCCTGGGGCTGCCGGACACCCCCACTCATCTCGCCCACCTCCTGCGGGAGCCTGCTGTGCACAGAGCTGGCCTTGCAGGAGGCAGCCGGCTGTTAGCACGGCTCAGATCTGGAGCTGGACTTTGAACGCTGTGCCGTGGACAGAGTGGGGCCGTGCACAGGGAGGGGCGTGGCGGTGTTTGGGAGGGGCCATCACAGGCTTGTCCCCCCTGGAGGCCTTTCTGTGTGTCCCCACCCTGACCCCCCGCGTCTCAGGTCTGAGAGTCACTCACAGCTACAATTGCAACCCACAGGGGCCACCCAGGGCAGTGCCCGGAAGACAGGGTAGCTGGTAGCCGCTGACGTCTCTGGGGGCCGACAGAGTCCAAGGGTTCACGTGCTCCGGCAGGTCCCTGGAGTGCAGGAACGGCCGAGACTGACAAAGACCATCCAGCGACCTTGTTCCAGTGGGGTCTGATTTCCAGGGTGTGGAGTGGGGTCTGGGATGGTTTCTCCCCAGAGCCCACGGGGAGCAAACAATGCTGGCGCCAGGCCAACAGCTTGGCTCTTGTGACCTCCACCCGAGGCTGGCCCGGTCCAGGTGACAGCACGTGGTACACACTGAGCTCACACAACACGCAAGCCACTTCTTCCCCAACAACGGGGCATGACCCACCCGCTGGGACCTCCACAGGACAATGGAGGGTGTCACGCTGGTGGACACCGAGCAGACAGCGCCACGAGACTGCAAACCCACCGTTTGACAAGTTAGGGGCCGACAGACACTTGCTGAGGGTCCTCACGGGTGGGGCATTCTCCTCCACCTCTGCCTTCATCCCCCCCTGCTCCCGACCTCTGGGGGAGGTGGGACAAGGACACCCTCACAGGCACCCGGCTCGCACCCTGCAATGCCCACGTACATCGAGCGCTCCTGACAAGCCCCGGGGTTGGTGATGGCGACAGGCTCTCCCCTTTCCCATGGTTTCAGCTGGAATCTGAAATATCACATGGAAAATTCTAGACATAAGCCAATGTGTAGGTTTTTCCTTGCACACGGTTCTGAGTGGCACGCTGGTCTCGCTCCTCTCCAGGTAGTCACTTGGGAGCTGGGGGCCAGGCACCGCTGCTAAGTTAGCAGTTGGCTAACGACTGCTGGGCACCGCAGCGTTGTTACCGTAACCCGTGTAGAGGCCAATCCCACGTCCCCGGCCCGTGGCATCCAGAAGGGTGGGCATGGAGCCTGCCGCCGAGACCACAGCCTCCGGCTTCCACTACAGCGTGGCTGAAGGGCCGGTGACTGCGCCACTTCCGGGACCGAGCTCTGCACTGGGCACTCGCACGACCTGATTTTGGGCATGCGCTGGTCTTCCCAGGGAGGCTATTACCGGGGTGGGGGGGGGGCAGCAACCCAGGCAGAAGCATGGGGGAGCCAGAGCATGAGCAACAGGGAGGCAAAGCCCCTCACCCGGCGGCACCTGCCCGAGGGGCGTCGGACATGACCATGCACTTGGACCGGCTTTGCAGCCTGCAACCCTCAGGGCTACCCAAAGGGAAGCCCACCAAGCCCTCCAGCGCCCGCCCCACCTGCCCCGAGTCAGACGAGGCCCAGGGGGCTGTGCTCAGGCCTCTGCCGGTCCCACTCTTACCTCCCCACGGGGCTGTGGCCTCTCTAAGCAAGGCCTTCTCTCCCTGTCCTGCCTTCTGATGGCGCCAGGGACACCTGGTCCCACCATGTTTGTCCCCAGCACCCAGCAAAGGGCTGCTCGCTGCTCAGCTCTTGTCCTTGCACTCTGTCCCCACCCCACCCACCCCTGGCTCCCCCAGGGCAGGTGTTGTCAGGTGACTGCGAAAGCCTGGGGGTCCATCCCTGGGCCCTGCCGGTGTTGCGCGTGCAGCAGGTGCTCACCAAGAGAAACGAGCCAAGCGCCCCCGCCAGTGTTGCCAGCACCTTCAGTCTGCCCCAGCCTGCCCGCTGGTCTCTACCACGCCCGCCCCCGCGCCCACACCCACGCCCAGCCTTGCTGGGTACCGGAAGCCCCCCAGACGCACGGCGCAGGTGCCTGCCACAGCAGCACGGTGGCCCGCCCCCGCGACGACACAGACACGCTCATAGCACATGGTACTGTTTATTGTGGTGCTCAGTGGAGTCTCCGTAAACCGGCTGACGTAGTGGTGACGCCGCGCACATGCTAAGGCACTTTCATTATATAAAAAAGGGGAGGGGCGGAGCTCTGGCCACTGCTGTGCCAGCGCTGGGACCTGAATTCAGAGCTTTGCAGGCATATGTGGCTTGGATACAGGCTTCATGATTTGTTGAGTTGTGTCCTTTCCAAAAAAAAAAAAAAATGCCTTCTTGCCCTAAGTAAGTCTTAACGCAGCATATACAAAACAGTTAGGAATACAAGTAAATTCAGCAACCAGTGTAGACCAGTGTAGGACGAGCTACTCTCCTCTAAACACGGTTCCGAAGGAAAGGCAGTGATGGACTCGGAATTTGATCATTTATTACAAGAAGGGGCAGAAAAAAGGAAAACTTTCTCTTTCAGAAAAAATCCGTGCAGGTGGCAGAGTTGACTGGACTGAGCGAGCAGGGCCTGAGCAGGCGCGCGGTCGTGGGCGGGGCCGCGGGCCCGCGCTGACGGTCTGGCCGTCAGACTCGGGACGAGCCCCTTCACCATTAAATACATTTGGTCCCCAAGAGTGCCGGCCTTTCCCAGCGGGCCCGCAGCCTCGCTGCCCTTGGCGGAGGAGGGGAGGGGCATTGCACTTGAGACGTCTTCGAAAGGGCGGGGGACGGCGGGACAGTGGCGCTGCCTGCCCCTAGCACTCCGTGCCCTGCACAGAGGCGGGGCCACCCCGGCTCACGGGAGCGGGGAGCCGCTGGGGCAGGGCTGAGGTCACCACGTGTGATTGCCAACAGCGGAGAAGGGAGGAGGGGGAGCGGGCAGAGGTGGGGAAGGCGACGCGTCTCGGGGCTGGGCTATCAAAACTCCTTTAGTCTGAGAAAAATAGATTCATAGAAAACTCACTTGCCCGCCCCTGCGGCCTGCCCCCCCCACCTCACCACCTTGTGCTTCTGGGTGAGAGAGGGCCGGAGACCCCGTGGGTCACTCTCGCCCAGGCCCGGGCCCAGGCCCCTGACTCTTTGGTATCAGATTTGGGAGCTGGGGGGGGGGGGGGAGCTGGAGGGGCTGCAGCAGAGGAAGCCAATGCCCTGGACGAGGCCTGGGGGAGTCGGGGTCACGGCCACAGCAGGCCCCAGGGCGGTGCTGTGGGAGGCTGGGGGGGTGCCTAGTCAGCAGGCTTGGCCTCAGCGCCGTCGGCTTTGCCGTCCAGCTCCTCGTCCGAGCAGTCGCCAGCGCCTTTCCGGGCCATTCGGCGGGGCACGACAAATGGGAGGTCTCCACGCCTGGGGGGGTCAAGGGCAGAGGGTCAAGGCCAGCGGGGGACTCGATGCTGAGTGGGGAAGGGAGAAGCTGACGGCTCAGCAGGGAGAAGCCTCTGGAGCCGCCGGCCGGGCGGACAGAAGTCTCGAGCAAGCAGGACGCGCACACTTGTCGCAAAGTACGTGGGTGCCGGTGCCGGTGCCGGTGCCGCAGCCGTCTGGCCCTGAGACGCCGGCGTAAAGGCACGCAGGCCAAGCTCTGCCCGAGCCGAAGTCCCCGCGGGAGCCTCCCGGTTGCCCACATGCCGGGCGCTTGCCCGAACCGCACTCACCGGAGCTTGTTCTTGAGGGAGCTGACCTCGCGGTTCATGGCGTCAGCCGTCTCGGTGGCGTCCTCCAGCTCACGCTGCAGCTTCCGGCGCGAGGCGTTGGCTCTCTGGGCCTCCTCCTCGGCCTCCTCCAGCTGGCGCTTGAGTTGCTTCAGGCGGGTGGACGCCTTGTCGGCCTGCGGAGGGGGCGCAGGGGCCCGGTGAGGGCTCTGGGCGGGCGGCCCGGCCTTGCGGCGGCACACACGCTCGCGCCCGCAGCCCCGCGCGCACCTGGTCCTTGTACTGCTCTGCGTTGCGCCGCTCGTCCTCCACCTGCAGCAGCACGTCCTTGAGCTTCTTCTCGGCGCGGCGCACCTGCTTGGAGGCGGCCTGGCGCTCCCTGCGCGGCGGACACAGCTCAGGGGACTCCGGCCCCAGCCCCTCTGCCCGCTGGCGCCCATCCCCAGGGGGCCTGATGCACACCCACTATGCGCTTTGTCTTTAGCAGGGGCGGGTGACGATGTCCCTTTGACAGATGAACGGGCTTGGGGACGGGAAGTCAGGAAAGGGGACACGGGTCTGAGGCTGCCTGACTCCCACTCATTCCCAAGAAGCCTCGGCCTTGCTAAGCCCACAGATGGATATCCGGGGGACAAGACACGGACAGCCACCAAAGGCCCCCATCTCGGGGGTGCGGCCTGAGCCCCCATTCCCCAGCATGGAGGAGACAGCTGGCCCAGGGCCGGCGTGGGGAGGACCCGCGCGGGGACACGCTGGCCGGGCTGGGGAGAGGCGGCACGTACTTGGTCTCGTTGTCCAGCTGCTCCTCCAGCTGCGCGATCTTGGCCTCCAGGGCGGTGATGGAGGCCTTGTACTTGGACTTGACCGTGCCCTCCATCTCCTGCAGCTTCACCTTCAGCTCCTTGTTCTGGCGCTCCAGCTGCTGCCGCGCGTTCTCGTTCTTCTGGGCGTGGCTGCGCTCCAGGTTCAGGTCGGTGTTGATCTGGTCGATCTGCGGGCAGGAGGGGCCGTGACCTCGAGGAACGCCGGGGCGCGCAGTGGGCAGGAGGACCCTGCTGGGCCCCGCGAGGCCGGGAGCTCGGGCTTCCGAGGCCAGGAAGCGACGCACTAGGAAGGGTCCGGCTGCTCCCTAACCCCCAGGGAAACCACGGGAGACCTGGAGGGGTGCCAGGCGCCCGTCCCGAAGCGTAGCCCACCACTGTCCGGGAGGCCCCGGGCCCGCCGCGCACCTGCAGGTTGGCCTTCTTCAGCCGGTCGTTGACCAGCTCGGTGTTGCCCTGTTCCTCCTCCAGCTCCTCCTCCAGCTGGGCGATGCGGGCCTCCAGCCGCCGCTTCTCCTCCAGCGCCAGGGCTCTGGGGAGGGCGGGCAGAGCTGAGAGGGCCCGCTGGGGCTGGGGGGCACGTCCAGGCCCCCTCTGCCTCCTCACCGGGCTTACCCTTTGCCGCTGCTGTTGGCGATCTCGTCAGCCAGCTCGTCGCGCTCCTGCTGGGCCTGGCGCTTGGCGCGCTCGGCGGCAGCCAGCTCCTGCAACGAGGACCCGGACGTGCCCGGCTGGGACGGCGCTGCCCGCCACGCCATGCCCCTCCTCTCCGCAGGGCAGTGCCCCTGAGCCCGGCTTCTCCCACGGAGTCCTTTCTCATGAGCTCCCCTCGCAGCGGGCTGGTTCCTCCCTCTCGGGGCACAGCTGAGCACCACGTGTTTACAAGAGCCCTATCCCAGGAGCTCGGAACCCCGCCAGGCCCCACAGGGAGCCCTCATGGCCAGAGGTGCTGGTGCCTCTGCAGCACTCGGGAGCCATGAACCGCACACCGTGGAAGAGCTCAGGCCCCCCCCACACCGTGCCTCCACGATGGCTAGGCATCTCCCCCTGGTCAGGCAGGGCCGGCTCTTTCCACAACGCCTCGATTCACAGGGAACAAGTTCACCCCCACCCACGTTTTCATCACCCCAGGGAGCCCTGCTCTGAAGCGGAACCCTGGAGGCGTGGAATCACCTCTGTGCACCCATGGACCAGGGCCCGTGTTGCCGGCCCTGCCCTGGAGGCTCCGGCTGCCACCTGCTGGCCACACTGAGCGCTGCGGGCCGGCTCACCTCCTGCAGCTGGATCATCTCGGCCTCCATGCTCTTGAGCTTCTTCTCGTTCTCCTTGGCCTGCGCCAGGGTCTCCTCGCGGGAGGCTCGCGTGTCCTCCAGCTCGCGCATGTAGTCCTTCATCTGGGCCTGCGTGGGGAGCACAGGGTCGCACGGCCGCCCACATCCCGCCGGCCCCGCGCCCGCCACCCTCCCTCCCCGAGCGGGACACCTCGCCAGCAGGGAGGTGCTGGCTGTCAGCCTGGCGGCGTATTTAGCCAACTCGACTGTCAAAGGGCAGCGCTGTGCGTGAAGACGTCTCAGCCTACGCTGCCTGCACGTTGCCGACCGAGGGTTTGGAAAGTGCACTGCTGCTGGTGTGCAGCCCCGTGTCCGGGCCAGCCCAGGCTTTGAGACCTTCCGGAACTCCCTGGAGCACACACTCCCTACCGGGCCCGGCCTGCAGGCTACCAACTAGAGGGCAGGAAAGGGGTTTGCTCTTGTTGTTCCCTGTTGTATGCCTTCACGACAAACATCCCTGGTAGCTTTTTTTCTCTATTGCAGATGACTGCGCAGCTGGGACTTCCTGAGACAAAAGGGCACGACCCTGGCTGTGCCTGGCTGGACACTGGCAGCTGCAAAAGCCACCAGGAATCAGAGCGCCCATGCCGGGGGCCTCGCCGACACCACGCGTGGCTCATGTGGCACAATGGACCATCTCGGAGCTGGTTTTCACGTGTCTCCTCCATCGCTGGGAGAGATTTCCCACGAACGTGCACGGCGCTGGGGCCGCCTCTCGGAGCCTCCGCCCGCTGTCCGTCAGGGCCAGCCCGTGTCAGGGGCTGGTGCCCCCTGGAATCCTGCTCTACGGGACTTCCTCCCCCACCAGCACGGCAGGGCCAGGTCTGTCCTGTCTGCTTCGTTCCTGCACGCAAGGTCGCCACGCCCACCACAGATCTGCCTCCACGTGCCCACTGTGAGAGGGGGACAGGAGCACCCCCGACCTGGACCCGAGCAGGGGAATGGACTCACAGCCTTCCCTGGCCCGGACCCTGTGTGCAGCCGAGCTCCAGCCCCAGCCCCGCCAGCCCCACCAGCGCTGCCGGCCCTGCCAGCCCTGCCAGCCCCGCCAGCGCTGCCGGCCCCGCCGCCTCACCTGCAGCTTCCGCAGCTGTTTGATGGCCTCGTCGCGATTCTTGTTGGCCGAGTCTATGTGCGCCTCCAGGTCCTTCAAGTCCATCTCCAGCTTCTTCCGGGCGGCCACCGCCATGGAGCGCTGCTTCCTCTCGTCTTCCAGCTCTGCCTCCATCTCCCGCACCTGCGAAGCGCCCACGCGTGCTCGGTCCTGCCCCGTGGCATCCACGGGGCTCCGGAACCAGAGAGCCCGTCACTGGCCCCCGGGCAGGGCCAGAGAGCGCCAGCACGGGCCAGGCGGAGGAAGGAGGGAGAGGCCTGCCGGGAACCGGGGCGGCCCCGCACACGCACCTGCCTGACCAGCTGCTTCTTCTTCTCCTCGCTCTGCTCGTCGCGGCCCTGCAGGTCCCGCTCGAACTGGGCCTTCATGGCCTGCAGGTTGACCTCCAGGCGCAGCTTGGCGTCCTCGGTGGCCTGCAGCTCGTCCTCCAGCTCCTCCAGCTGTGTCCTCATCTCCTCCACCTGCTGCTCCAGGGCCCGCTTGGACTTCTCCAGCTCGTGGACCTGAGCCGGCGAGCACGGGGGGTCAGGCCGGAGGCCGCCGCTCCCCAGACCCGGAGCCTGCCCGCGCCAGCCCGCGCCACCCCGCACTCACACTCTTGCCCACGTCGTCCTTGGAGCTCATGAGGTCCTCCATCTCGGCGCGGAACTGCTTGTTGAGCCGCTCCAGCTCTGCCTTCTGCTCCACGGCCTCCTCCAGGGCCCGGGCCAGCGACAGCGCCTTGGTCTCCTTCTCGCGGGCCTCGGCCTCGGCCCGGTCACGCTCCTCTGCGTACTTGGCCGAGATAGTCTTCTCCTCCGCCAGGAGCTGGCAAGCAGGTGGGCACCGTGAGGCCCAGAGCCGTGGGCCACCGCGGGCACCCCAGCCCGGCCCCAGCTCCCAACTCGGGCGCGCAGGTGCAGGGCTGCTGCCTCGGCACGCGGCTGGTTCCAAGATGACGCGACGCCGCCCAGTGTGTCCTCGAGGCTGGACAAGGGCAGGGCTCGCCTTGACTGCCACCTCATAGCAGTGACTGCACTTTTCAGTGCTAACGGCCTTCACGCCTCATGGGGCTGCTTCCATCAGAGCCCTCAGGGGAGAGTGGGCCCCGAGGACTTGGCAGCTGGCCCTTCTCGACATCCGGTTGGCGCTCGTCTTTAGACCCGGCAGACATGTGGCTCCCTCTTACGGCCCTGTGGCATCCTCCCCCGCCTTCCCGTCGCCTCGCCCTACTCCTCACTGCCTCTGTGGGCTGCTGCGCTGCCTCGTCAGGACCAGAGGGTGCAGCCTGCAGCAGCCATGCAGGGGACGAGAGCGCAGCAGCCAGAGGCACCTGCGCACACTAACGTCCTGTGTGCAGAGCCGCCGGGCGCAGCTGCGGCTTCCTGAGCTCTGTCTATGCTATCGTTCCGTCCAGCCCCACTGTCCTCACCTCCCTGAGCTGACTCGGGTCTTGTGGGAAGAGGAAGACACAAGCACACGTCAAGAAAAACGTTAGATGACAGTCAAACTGGCTCAGTACAGAAAACACACAGAACCCAACAGCAGGCAGACGCGTCCTGAGCCTTCCCATCGCTCTCTTCCCAGCTCGTCAGCCAGCTGGGATCCGGGGGCTCTGGGCACCCGCCCTGCTGTCGCAGGGGCCCAAGGCCAGGCCGTCGGAAGGAGGGAGGCGCACGTGGCCGCCACGCACCTGGTCGAACTTCTTCTGCTTCTTCTCCAGGTTGGAGACGCTCTGGCGCTGGTGGTCCAGGTCCACGAGCAGGTCGTCCAGCTCCTGCTGCAGCCGCGTCTTGGTCTTCTCCAGCTTGTCGTAGGCGGCCACCTTCTCCTCATGCCGCTGGCTCAGCCCCTCCAGGTCCTTCAGGACCTTCCGCCTCGCCTCCTCTGCCGTCTCCAGGCACCCCACGCCCTCCTCCATCTTCTTCCTCATGTCGGTCACCTGGGCAGGGGCACGGAGTGAGGAGGCACCCAAGAGGGCCCCTGGGCAGGTAACAGGCCCGGCCCCGGGGCTCCTGAAGGCTGGCCTCACCATGAAGGGGACCCAGGGGCCCGCGCCATTATGCCAAGTGGGTCCCCTCATCACCCGCGTCTGCCGCAGGGTCAGGACAAGCGGGGCTTCTGCGAGGGCCTCTGTTCGTGCAAGGAGCAGGGGAGGACTCTGGGTCCCCATCAGCACCCAGCTCTCACTCCGCAAAGGCTGAGCCCACAGGAGGGCGCCCCCGACTTCCTGTCTGCCAGGGTCAGGCCCCACGCCCTTCAGGGTGCTGTCTGCCGGAAGCAGGAGACGTACGACCTGGAGACGTAACTGCAACCACACACACACACCGGCCACCCCCACCCAGACTCTGGAATGGACTCAGCCCATCCTGACTGCGACAAGGTGGTCCGAGACAGACTCTCGGATGGCAGCCCTATCAGCATCCGTAGCCGTATCATTGACTTCATAGCTCAGAGGACCCTGTGCCTCTGTCTCCTAAGGCTGTGGAGAGACGCGGCTGTCACCTAGCACGGCGGCACTAGCAAGGACAGCTCCGCGCTATTAACCCAACTGCTACCAGACACGGCTACCACCGTGGCCGCGGCCTCCATTCTCATGGACGCAACGCTAACGGGTAGCCAGGGACTGGCAAACATGGCACACTACAGCCCCCAGCGAGGTTCTCAGGACTCCTCCTTCTCCCCAGGGACGCCGGGCCGAGCGCAGAGGGCGGGCCGTGCCCCGAGCCCAGCCGGCACCCAGACGGCCCGTGGAGCCTCCGCACCTGGGCCTGCAGGGTGGCGATCTGCTTCTCCAGGTTGTGCTTGGCCTCCTCCTCCTCCTCCAGCTGCTCCCTGAAGGAGTTCTTCTCGTCCTCCATCTGCTTCAGCTTGGTGCTCAGGCTCAGCTTCTGCCGGTTCTCCTCCTGCAGCAGCTCCTGCGCGTGGGGACAGAGGGCCGGCGTCAGGACACGCACCACACGCACAGAGGGCCGGGGTCAGGACACACACCACACGCACACAGAGGGCCGGGGTCAGGACACACACCACACGCACACAGAGGGCCAGGGTCAGGACACGCACCACACGCACACAGAGGGCCGGCGTCAGGACATGCAGGACACGCACCACACACACACAGAGGGCTGGGGTCAGGACACGCACCACATGCACAGAGGGCTGGCGTCAGGACACGCACCACATGCACAGAGGGCCGGGGTCAGGACACGCACCACGTGCACAGAGGGCCGGGGTCAGGACACCCACCACACACACAGAGGGCCGGCGTCAGGACACGCAGGACACGCACACAAAGGGCCGGGGTCAGGACACGCAGGACACGCACCACACACACACAGAGGGCCGGCGTCAGGACACGCACCACATGCACAGAGGGCCGGCGTCAGGACACCCACCACACACACAGAGGGCCGGCGTCAGGACATGCAGGACACACACCACACACACACAGAGGGCCGGCGTCAGGACATGCAGGACACGCACCACACACACACAGAGGGCCGGGGTCAGGACACGCACCACATGCACAGAGGGCCGGGGTCAGGACACGCACCACGTGCACAGAGGGCCGGGGTCAGGACACCCACCACACACACAGAGGGCCGGGGTCAGGACACCCACCACACACACAGAGGGCCGGGGTCAGGACACGCACCACATGCACAGAGGGCCGGCGTCAGGACACGCACCACACACGCACAGAGGGCCGGGGTCAGGACACGCACCACATGCACAGAGGGCCGGCGTCAGGACACGCAGGACACGCACCACACCCGCACAGAGGGCCGGCGTCAGGACACGCACCACACACGCACAGAGGGCCGGCGTCAGGACACGCACCACACACGCACAGAGGGCCGGGGTCAGGACACACACCACACGCACACAGAGGGCCGGGGTCAGGACACACACCACACGCACAGAGGGCCGGGGTCAGGACACACACCACACACACAGAGGGCCGGGGTCAGGACACACACCACACGCACACAGAGGGCCGGGGTCAGGACACGCACTACGTGCACGACTGACACGGGGGACCTCGGCCCTCGGCCTGATGGGCCAGTCACGGAGAGGCCTGCTGGGAGGCGGGGCACCAGAGAGCACGGGCGAGCAGATGCGCTCTGCCAAGGCCCAAAGCTCTGGCAGCTGCGGCCACCACGAGGGCACCGGGGCCTCCCAGGGGACTGCAGCCTCACCTGGGTGTCCTGCAGCTGGGACTCCAGCGCTGAGAAGTCCTTGGTGAGCTTGCTGGACTTGCTGTCAGACTGGTTGAGCAGACCCGTCACGTTGTCCAGCTCCACCTGCACGGGGCAGGGGGAGAGGCGACTGAGCCCGGCCACGAGCGCTCTGGCAAAGCTGGGCCTGGGTCACGTGCCAGGCCCGGAGGTCCTGCTGGGCGGGCAGTGTGAGGAGGGAGAGGGGACGAGGCAGAGGGAGCGGGGGGCGGCGGCAAAGCCTCACCTGCAGCTTGGTGACCCTGTCCGCCAGCTCCGTGCGCACCCGCTCGCCCTCGCTGAACTTGACCTGCAGCTCCTGCAGCTGGGCCTCCGCCTTCTTGCGCTTGTGCTCGGAGTCTCCCTTGCCCTGCTGCAGGGCCTTGACCTCGTTGGCCAGCTCCCCTCGCTCGTGCTCCAGGGTCTGCTTGGCCTTCTCCAGGTTGGCTTTCACCTGGGCGAGGAGGGGCGGGGGGCAAGGACGTTAACGGGGATGCCGCGTGGCTGGTTTGTCTGACGCCACTGGAAGAGCCACCCACGCTGGGTGCAGGCTTGGACTCCGTGGGCGCCAGCCGGCCTCACCTGTCCTCTGCTCTCCGCTGGCCGGGACAAGGGTCATGTACCCTCACTCTGCCCGGCATCCCTTCCTTCACAGTACTCCCCCCCAAGCCCTGCTGGCCGGTCGGGGAGAGGGAAGGTGCTAGACTGGGTGTCACTGTAGCTGTCACGACCCTAGCAGTATTTGCAACACAGCGAGGGCACTTGACTTCCAGAAGAGCCCCTCAGAAACCTGGTGTTCACAGTAACGTGGCATTCTCTAAGTCACAGAAGTGGGCAGACATTTGGCCTACAGGGCAAGGCACCTGTGTCCTACCCAGCAGCCCCTGGGTTCAGCTCCCAGCTCTGGCCTCCTGCAAGCCCTACAGGCAGCAGTGATGGCTCCAGGGTTGGTCCCTGCCACCCACGCGGGGACCTGGATGGTGCCCCGCCACCCAGCTTCATCCCCAGCCGGGGGCCAGCGTACATGTTTGGGGACAGAACCAACAGCTGGAGCGCTCTCTCCCTCCCAAGTAAAGAAATAGAAATTTCACTATCTAGAAACAAAGTAGAGTTCACAAAGCAAATGCAACAACCGCACTCTACTCTGCACCAAGTAGACCACGGGGCTGTGGGCAAGATCAGCCAAGGTCAAGGGTAAACTGGGCTCTGGGCAGGAGCTGAAGGGAGACAGAATATATTTAGCCCCCACGTGGAAGAGCCTTGAACTTCCCTGGCCGCCACCAACAGACATGGAGCTCTGCAAGGCACAGGAGGCAGAACCTGGGGACCAGCTGGGTACACGGCCCTGGGGTTTTCCAGGGAGACCCCAGCTGACCGCTTGCTGGGGGTGTTCCAGAGGGGAGTCTGCAGGCGGGAGCTGGACCACCAAGGCCCTCTGACACGCACCGGTTCCTCCACGCTACCTGCTCTGGTGGGTTGTTAATGACAACCCCAACAACCGGACACCTCATGCCCTCACTACCTAAGAGCTTCACACAGATGAACGACTCTAAGTCCTGTAATCATGAGACAAACCCATCGTCCCCCTGCACAGACAGGGAAACTGAGGCACCGGGTACTTCCGGCCCAAGGAACACAGCCGCTGTTTGGGGCTGAGCAGTCTGATGCCGGCACTGCTCTGCAGGCCTGGCTGAGGCACGGCAGAGCCCAGAGTGGCGGGGTCACCAGGAGGCCCCGCCCCAAAAGCAGCCCGGCTGCGCCCGCAGGGGCTGGGGAGGCCCCGCACCCGCTTGGTCTGCTCCAGCTGCTCCGCCAGCTCCTCCACGGCCTGCGAGTGCTTCTGCCGCATTTCCTGGATCTGGGCCTCGTGGGTCCGAGCCTCGTCCTCAAGGGTCTTCTTCAGAATGTTCACTTCCTGCTCACGTTTGGACCTGGACGGAGAAACCCCTCAGAGCGGCGGCCGACACCCGGCAACCCTTCCCGGCACAGCCCCGTCTGCAGCTTCTCTCCCCACTGGCCCCCTGCTCGGCTACTACAGACCCTCGTACAGGCTGAGTCCCCCCTCGCTGCACCCTGCACCACGCTCCTCTGCAGATCTGCTAGGCAGAGGGCAACGGCCGCAGAAGCCCCGGCTCCGCGCTCTCTGGACGTGGTGAGCGCGTGTGCAGCACTGCTCCGGCCCCGCCCCCCCTCGCAGCCCCGGGCCACACCTGAGCTCCTGCTGCGCGGCAGTGGAGTCCAGCGTGTCCTCCAGCTCTGTCTTCAGCGCCTCCAGCTCCTCCCCGAGGTCCCGTTTCTGCTTCTCGGCTTTGTTCCTGGAAGCGCGCTCGGACTCCAGGTCCTCCTGGAGCTCAGAGATCTGAGATTCCAGTTCCCGGATCTTCTTGAGGGCCATGTTCTTCTGGGCAGCCTCCTCTTCCACTCTGCCAGAGAGACCCTGTCAGCCCGAGGCCGCGTCCCCTTCAGGGCTCTGCCTGCAGGAGAGGCCTTAGAGAGGGGCAGAGGGGCAGCCAATGCTTGCATGTAGTCACAGTCATGGCAGGATCACGGGGTATCCCAGACCCGGAAAACCTCAGAGAAAGCCCTTCATCTCCCAAATGAAGACTCACTGCTTTTATATATAAAATATATATAAATATTATATATATGTATATAAAATATATACAAAATAAATATATATATATAAAATAAAATAATATATATATATATAAAACGGGGCCAGCACTGTCCTATAGTGCTGCAGGCTAAAGCCATGGCCTGCGGCACCAGCATCCCACATGGGTGCTGGTTAGAGTCCTGGCTGCTCCAATTCTGACCCATTACTCCCTGCTAATGTTCCTGCAGAAGCAGAGGAAGATGGCCCAGGTGCCTGGGCCTGGGCACCCCTGTGGGAGACCAGGAAGCAGCTCCTGGTGCCTGGCTCTGGCCTGGCCCACCTCGGCCACTGTGGCCATTTGGGGAGTGAACCAGCAGAAAGAAGATCTTTCTCTCTGCCTCTCCTTCTATGTCTGTCTGTCTGTCTGTCTCTCTCTTTCTCTGTTTAACTCTGGCTTTCAAGTAAATACATTTTCAAAAAAATTAACTTTAAAATGTTACACGAGAAAGGAAATACTCGTAAAAAGCTACAGTCCATCAGACTGCAACAAAGTGGCGGGCAGGAGCTGTGGGCTTTGCGTGGTTTTGTCTCACTGACTGTTCACCGAGTGTTGACAACGGCAGAGGCTGTGCGTGGGGGAGGCGGGCAGGGTTAAGATGGGAAGTCTCTGTATGTTCTGCTCAATCTTGCAATGAATCTAAAACTAGAAAAATAAAGTCTGCTTTTTTAAACACATGTGTGCCTATAGCCAAGAATTTTTTAAAAAGAAAGTATTGTGGGCGGGTGACAGAGCTGTGGATGATTCTGGATCACCAAGGAGAGAGCCACCAGCACCCCAGCACCCCAGCACCCAGCCCGTGCTGTTGGTGCCTGGGAGCTTCTGAAGCCACAGCGGAGGGAACGCTTGCGCACTGGTGCAGCGAGCCTGGCAGGCACGTGCTCTGGCCGGCGGCCACGCGGGCGGCCTGGGCCTCACCTGGCCAGCGCGGCCTGGAGCTCCTCCTCCTTCTTGGCCAGCTGCATCTTGAGCTCGGCGATCTGCGCCTGCAGCTCGGCGATCTGGTCGCTGAGGTCGGTGGAGTCTCCCTCCAGCTTCCGGCGCGTCTTCTCCAGCTCCTGCCGCTGCTTCTCCTCCCTGCGGAGGCGCTCTGGGGGCGGGGGGGGGGGACCCTCAGCGGCCACAGCTCTTCTGTATTCAACGACTTACACAACCAGGGCCAGAGGCCTTCACGACTCACAGCCAGTCACACCTGACCCCTGGACGCGGGACAAGAGTGCCGCCACACGCAGTCCAGCGCCCTGTGTCTCCAACCCGGGCCCTGGCAGGGCGGCTCGTCTCCTGGGTTTATCGCTTGCTTCCCCCGAGGCTTCAGCACATCCAAGCGTCCACAATGCACGCTTAGCTGTGCGCGCGTGTGAACTCACAGGATGGACGGCCTCGTGGGAGTGCCACAGAGCAGACCAGCGGGGCTGCGGCTCTGTGGCTGCTTTACACTTCCCCGGGAGATGCCACTGGGGCAACTTCACCACGCAGGCCTCCTCTGAGGAACGAGGAGGAGCCCACCCCCCTCCTAAGGCTGCGAGGCTCGGACAGCTCAGGATCTGGGAGCACTGGACAGAGCCCGAGCGAGCGTTCAGTGAGAGCCAGCGATGACTCCTCGGCTGGCCTTCATCGCTCCATCTCATGCTCAGGTCCAGCTCAGAGGGTCACTCAAGGCCTGCCGGGTCTCTGCTCTGTCCCGCGGGCACACCACAGCCTCCTTCTCCAGCCCACGGTGACAGGTGTGTGACTCGCGGCACACAAGGCCGAGTGCCGGATGGTACTGCTGGGTACGCAGCGGGTGTGTGTGTGTGTGTGTGTGTGTGTGTGTGTGTGTGTGTGATCTACGCTTCCTTAACACTTGCTGGTGTTGAATGCCCGTCAGCCTGGTGGCCCTGCCCTCCAGGACGCCTTGGACAGCCGGGTCCTGCAGACTCCTCCCCGTCACACACGTACGCGAGGGGTCGGCAGGGCTGGGACACTAAGCTGGGGAGGACGCCGCCGGCCGGCAGCTCACACCCACCCCACGTTCACCAGCCGGGTGCGGGGCTCCTCCAGCTGTGTCAGGCTCTCTTCCCCCCCGAGCTGTCCACACCTCTCAATGCCGAGGGTCTCAGCCAGCCTAGACCTTCTACCAAGGCCTCCTCACCACCACAGTCCCCAGAACACAGGAAACGAGGCAGGACGGGGGAGCCTGGCCCACGTCCAGCCACGATCTCCTGCGGTCTCCCCAGCAGCTCGAGTGGGCACAACGGGCGACACAGGGTCTGCTCTGACCACAGTCCCCGGGAACCAGCCAGAGCAACCAGGTGCTGCCGCGGCGCCCGGCCATCTCGGGCCTCACGGGCAGCAGCCGCGCGCTGGCTCACTGGAGCCAGGGCCCCCGGCAGGCGGCCCAGGCCACGCCCTCACCTTCCAGGTCCGTGATCATCGCCTCGTGCTTGTTCTTGAGCTTGGCCAGGCTCTTGGACTTCTCCTCCTCCTCCATGAGGTTGGTGGTGAACTCGGCGATCCTGTCTTCCAGCAGCTTCTTCTCCTGCGGGGGGTGCGGGGGGGCAGGCTGAGCGGGAGCGCACAGGACGCCACAGCTCTCCTCAGAGCACAGCCGGCCCAGGAATGCAGGAGCGGACACGGGCGAGGCCTGGCTGAAGGAGCACGGGACCTGCCGCACGAAGCCACCAAGGCGCCCCAGCTCCGCAGGGGACGGATGTGACAGTGCCACAGGGAGGGCCTGGCTCTGGGTCTCAAACCAGCGAAGAGCTCAACTGCGGGGCGACGGCAAAGCTTCCTGGGGCCGTTCATTCGGGGGGAAACCCCCCGCGTGGCTCCGGGAGGAGGGGCCGCCGGGGCAGCCACGCCGCGCCTGGCCCACCTTGGCCAGCTTGCAGTTCTGGTCCTCCATGATGATCTGCTCCTCCTCCAGCTTCTTCAGCTTGGCCTCCGTGGTCACCTTCTCCAGCTGCAGCTTCTGCCGGGCGCTCTCCTCCTCCTCCAGCTGCTCCTCCAGTTCCTGCCGGGAGCCGGACAGAGGGTGGGACGGTGGCTCTGCCAGCCCGGCCGCTCGGCCAGGATGCAGCCCAGCCCTGCGGGCAGCGGGCACGCATCTGAAACTGGGGTGCCAGGCAAGACGCCCTCAGCACTGTTCTGGGGGTCCCCTTCAGCCAGCTTCCCGCTGGGCAGAGCGTGGAGGGCAGAGCTGCCGGCACTCCACTCCCAGGTCCCAGAGCAAGGGCTGCAGAGAGGCAGAACAGCCTTTACCATGCCGGGGAGGGCAGCGTGCAGGGAGAGCTGAGAGGCCCGGATGGAATAGCCAGCGCGTGGGGGAAGCCCGGCAGCTGTGCCCATGGGCAGCGCGGGCACGCGAACCCGGACTCCTGTCCTGAGTCGGCGGGGCCTGGCGGGGAGCCCCGTCCTGTCTCCGCCCCCGTCCCCGCCCCCGTCCCCGCCCCGAGTCGGCGGGCCCAGCTACCTGGATGTTCTGCTGCATCTTTTTCTTCTCGGCCTGCAGGTGCTGGCAGCGCTCCTCCTCCTCCTCCACCCGGGCCTCCAGGTCGTGGCAGATCTCCTCCAGCTCCTGCTTCTTGGCGGTCAGGCGGGCACGGAGCTCCTCGGCCTCGGCGCACAGCTCCGTTTCTGCCTGGAGCTGCTCCTGCAGCTGCAGCTTCTCTGCCATGAGCTGCAGAGGGCACACGGAGAGCATGCACTTGCGACTGCTCCCGCGGCTCCAGGGCTCCAGCTCCCAGGCGCCCTCCAGACACCACGTTCTCAAGGCCTCCAAGAAACATGCCTCCTCCAACACGCCTCCCCGCTGGTGGCCAGCAGGGGGCAGCACCCACCTGAGACTGCAGCGTCTCCATCTCCGTGAGCCTGTTCTCCGCGGCCAGCTGCTTCTCTCGCACCTTCACCAGCTCCTCCTCCTTGGCCATCATCTCCTCCTCCTGCCGGCTCACCTGCAGCAGCGGCTTGACCTGGGGAGGAGAGACACAGCTCGCTGGAGCCCGAGGCCACGCGACACACCGGGGAGGAGCTGCAGGGGGTGGACATCAGGGTGGTCTGCGGGCCACAGGCCGCTGACCTACCCGCTGCATCCCGGGGACCACCCCCGGGCACGAGGATGTTCACAACAGCGGCATAAAGGCTCGCGGTTGGAAAGCAGCCAGGGCGGTGGTACGTCGTCCGGGGACAAGAGCGCACATCTCGAAGGCCACGCTTGCGAAGGGATTTTGAACAGAAAGTGCAGGATACAAGACTGTTTACACAAGGGGAGGCTCAGCTACGCGGGAATGCGTGTGGTTCATACAGCTGAGATGTGTCGGGGCGAAGAGAGCAAACACTGGACTCACTGCTGCTGGCTCAGGGTGAGGGAATCACGGGGGAACTTCCCTTTTCCGCTTTATACTTTTTAAAAAAGTTCTTACATGTTATATACGATAAACAAAAAGCAAGCTGAACAACCTTAGAAATAAAGGGATTTTTTAAAAGGCTAGGGAGGGCCAGCCTGGTGTGTACGAAGCCTCGGGGTGGCCTCCCGGGAAGGCAGGGCCCCGGCAGGGCGGGGGGCTGCAGAGTCCTGAGCCTTGGCTGGTGGGAGCTGCTCGTTGAGTCAGCCCAGCCCAGCCCAGCCCCAGAGCAGGCCACGGCCACGGCCACGGCCACGGCCAGCAGACCAACGACCACAGGGCACGACTGCCGCGGACAAAGTGGGCCCTCGCAGAGGCCGGCGTGGGCCTGCACGTCCCCGGCATGCCGGCGCGCACCCACCTTGGTGAAGAGCCGCCACCACTGCCAGTTCCGCAGCTTGAGGTAGGCGGCGCAGTTCCTCTGCAGGACCTTCATGGCCGTCAGCTGCTGCTGCCGCTTGGCGAACGCCCTGTGGGGGGGGGCACACGGTCAGCGTGCGAGAGACACACCCCGCACAGCTCGTCTGCCCGCTGATGCTTCTCCGGGGACCGGTCCCTGCTGGCAGAGCCTGGCCTCAGGGGCGAGCCCTGGCTCTCCCACGTATGAGCTGTGTGACGCACACGTCACGGATCTTGCGGTGGGTCTGGGTCACCACACCGCCCCCTCCTCTCAGCCCCGTCTGAACCGCAGAGACCCTGCTCCGAGTGAGGCCGTGACATCAGCTGCCCCTGCATGCGGCCTTTGGCTGGAGCTCCGCCAAGAGGGTCAACAAGGTGGCCGCTGGAGGCGCTCAGACCCACGCAGCGAAAGGCCCGTTCGTTTTCCCAGGGCCCGGAGCTCACACTGGGAACGTGTGATCAGAGAAAGGACACAGGGGCCCAGAGGCCATGCGGAGCTGCTCTGGACTCAAGACGCGCCTCGGGGGCGGGCAGGCCTGGGGCTGTCCCCCAGGAGGGACACATGAGGATCCAGCGAGCAGGGCCGTCAGCATGGTGAACCCACGCGGGTCACGCTAGGCCTCCGTGGAAGTGCTCACGTCTGCTTCTTGGACCCGGCAGAGGGGACCCCGGCAGAGGGGACCAGGACAGCCCCGCGGCCTCGTGGGTGGGGGTGCCCGGGACTCACTTCCTGGCCAGGTAGCCCCGACAGCAGGCCTGGAACCCTATGATGACGTCGGTGATCTTCAGGTCCCGCTCCTCCTCCAGGTGGGCCAACACGCCCGCCCGGAAGAAGACTTTGCTCTGGCCGATGCGGTACAGGTTGCTGTCGAGCTCCAAGGCTTTGATCTAGACGGGAAGGGAGCAGGCGATGAGCGGAGGGCTGTGAGAGGCAGTGGTCAGTCCCAGGAGCCCCCCACGCCGGAAGAGACAGAGCAGGCTGCGGGACGAGAGCCGAGGGATGGCGGGCTCACGACAAGCGCAGGAGAGACAGAAGCTCGAGGTAAGGGGGATCTGAAGCCGTCCTCCCGCCTCTGCACACTGGAGCCACACTCCACACACACCCGGCAGAGGTCCTTCCAGCCAGAGGTGGCCAAGAGCCACTGACGCTATGATGCAGTTCCGCATCGAATGCTAGTTAGAGGGCCCTGGCCTTAGCCTCTGCAAGGCCACACTCCCCCAGCTGCAAAACGGGAATAACGCAGCGACTTAAGAAACAGTTAAAGCAAACGACAGCGCCCCCTGCTGGCTGTGGGAATTACGAGAACGCAGGGAGCACGCTTGGTCCTGGCTCAAGCATCCAACTAAGGGCAGGAATGAGCAGACGCTGTGGCTACTGCCACCGGGCAGCCCCAGGCCTGAGCCAGGCTCTCAGTCATGCCCACAGGCAAGGCCTGTCTGCTGTCTGTCTCAGGAGAAGGGACCTGGGCTTGAGGGCCCTTGGTGACCACAGTGGCCTGGGTGGTGTGAGATGGGAGGAGTCCCAGGGGAAGGACAGCATGCAGGCACCTCCCCCCCAACCTGGCTTCTCCTGCAGTGCAGGGGGGTGGGGTGGGGTGGAGGGACTGCAGGTACCTGCAGGTGAACACAGCTCAGCTGGCCGGCAACCGACCAGGCACCACAGCGGCAGGGTGCCCATAGGGAGCAGGCCCGCCTGCCCTGCCCTGCCCTCCCACTGACTGAGAAGCATCTGGGGAGCAGGGCGCTATCCCTTCCCCTCCTGAACCTCGGCCTCCCGGTCGCAAGGTGTGGGCTTTGCACACCGTAGGCATTTGGGTGTTTTTCTTTTCTCTTTTTCTCCCTGCCAGCCTGTCCTCTCTGATTCTTGGGAAGATTCTAAAGGTAAAAGGGACAACAGGCAGTGGCTGCTAACCCCGGACCTGCCGGAAACAGCAGGAGGCCAGGAGTAGGAAGACCTGGGCGGGCTCCAGCCCCAGCCTGGCCTGAGTCACTGTGGGGCCGTCACACTCGCACGGGGAATCCGGCTTTGGAGAGTGCGCCACGCCACGCACGAGGGGAGTGCGAGTGCTAGCTGCACAGATTCCGGCAGCGTCAGGCGAGGCCCGCCGCCCCGTCCACCACACTAGGCGTGAGGATCAGAGGCAGCAAGAAGCAAGAGGCGGTTCCCCAGCTGGGAGAGACCAACTCTATCCGGGCCCAGCGGTGGCAGCAGGCGCCCTGGTCCCGACCACCACCCTGCACCCATGGAGGGCAGACAGGGCTGCTCGGGGCACTGGAACACTGGAAGGCGTGACAGAGCATGGGCACCGCCCAACCAGAAGGGGTGCTCCAGCAGAACCCGCACCAGCCAGGAGGGCACCCCTGTCTGACCTCAGAACCCCCGCAGGAGGAGGCAGCTCCACTCACCATGAGCACACAGGCCTGCTTCCCGTCCATGAAGCCCTTCGGGATGGAGTTGGGCGTCAGGATCTCATACCTGAAGGAGGACAGAGAAGCCCGGTCATCCGGTTTCCACCCTACACGCCCAGCGCACACCTGGGATCAGGACCAGCCCCAGGCTCAGCAGGCATGGGATTCTGTTCACAAACTAAGGGAGGAGGGCTCGGACAGTCCCGTTCTGTCTGTTCCCGGCTGCACGACCTAAGGCTTGGCGTTTTCTGGAAAGGGGGTGGGAACGCCCACGGTGCCGCTTTCATCTCTCCAGGGCTTCCTGGCGCTGACTGCCCAGAATCTCCATCTGTAGCCCCCGCCCAGTTACGCTCCCCTTCCCTGGGGTGCAGCAGAGAGCGGCTAATAAACTGATGGCCTCCTGCTAGCAGCCAGCGCCACACACGGGCTTGGGGACATGGCACGGTGCCAGTGCCACCAACATCCGGGCACACACAGCACAAGCTGCAGGGCTTTCCTCCACTTCCAGAAAGTTCTGGACCCCACATTCCTAGCTAATCATTAAACATCTCTTTCCAGAGCTCCTCTACATGTAGACGCCCAGGTGATGACTTGTGTCCCAGTAATACAACAGGGCGATCTCTCCTCGCACAAGGGGTGCGGCACAGGAGGGTGGTGTGAGGGCTGGGCAGGCCTCAGCTCTTGTGCACAGGGGACACGGGGACACGGCTCCCGTGAAGGCCCCTGCTGCGGAGCAGCCCCCTGGAGACTCGGTCCACGTGCAGCCGGACCCAGGAGGGGCCCAGGCGCTGGCTCACCGCTGCCGGAACTCCTGGAAGACGACCCTGTTGGGGAAGCCCTGGCGGCAGATGCGGATGCCCTCCAGAACACCGTTGCAGCGCAGCTGGTCCAGCACCAGATGGGGGTCCAGCTTGCCGGCCTGGAGGAGAAGCACAGGCTCGTGGGCTCGCTTCTGGAGCTGGGCACTGGGGAAGAGGGGACTGGCCTGGCCTCTGAACATCTCAGTGAGCTGCTGCAGGCCCCTGGTCCTGCCAGCTGAGTGCGATCACCAGCTTGGGGGAGAGGCTACAGGGAGCCCCCAAAGCAACAGAAACATGGGCTACAGATGCCAGCCAGGAGCCAACCGGCAGGGGGACTCCACGGAGGGCTCTCCCCTTGCAGGGGGACACAGCCACGGGCGGAAGGCCCTGCATGGCCGTGCCCTGCCCCCGCCCCGCGCCACGCCACTGAGCGGCCGCACCTTCTTCTCGTGGTTGGGGATGATGCAGCGGACGAAGTTGGGGTTGGTGTTCCTCAGCGTGGCCATGAGCTTGGCCAGCTGCTCCTTGTACAGCTGCCCCACGGTGCGGAACATGCCCTTCCGCGTCTTGAAGGCCCCGGGCAGCGCCGTCTCCGACATGCCGGCCACCTGGTCCAGGCCGATGATGCGGTCCACTGCAGAGATCACACAGAAGCACGTGAGTGGCCAGCAGTCCCCGCTGGGGAGCGGAGGGGCAGGAGACAGAAAGACCGACAGCAGGACAGTGGGGGAGAGACAGTGGACAGCACCACCTTACTGCTGGAGACTGCGCGGAGTGCGGAGAGCGTTTCCAAGAGCCGAGCGGACCTGAGCGCCGACCAGGAAGCAAAGGGAAAGCCCCAGGGTCGCCAGGCCTGTGCTTGTCGGGGAGGGGCTAAGCTCAGGTTCAACCTCCTGTCACGCTGGCCTAGTGGTCAATGCCTGGCGCCACCTCCCCATCCCAGCGTGTTGCTAATGCAGACTCCAGAGGGCAGCAGGTGATGGGCAGCTGGGTTCCTATCATTCAGGGGAGACCCAGGCTGAGTCCTTAGCAACTGGCTCCTGCCCTGGCCCAGCCTCGGCTGCTGCGGGCATCGAGGGCGCAAACCAGAAGATGGGAGCTCTCTAAACGTTAAAAATCATCTATCTTGCCTGCTCTGGAAGGTCCTACTCCCCAAGAAATACCATACAGCAGGTCACGTGTTTTGGAGTAGAGAATCCTGCGGTCTTATGGCCCCTTTGTTGAAAAAAAAAAAAAGCAGTCCCTTGATTTCCCTGTGATCTGCACCTGACGGCCCTGGGCTAGGGGTGAGCAGGTGCACGCTCGAAGGCTGCCCTGCCACTGTCCGCAGGACTCTGGACGCCCTCCCTCTCTGGAATCAGCCTGCAGAGACCCCTCAACCCGGGGCGGAGCGCGGTGCTGGCTGGGGCTGACAGCACCGAAGGGCCGCTGCTGCCCACGAGGGTTCCTGTGGCTGAGGTTCGCGTCTCTACCCCACTGCGTCTCCTGGCTCCCACGCCTGGACCCATCTCGGGAAGAAGCCCTTATCCCTTAAGCTCAGGCTCAGCAGCAGTGAGCGGATCCCTCCTCTAAAGCGGAAAACATGCAGCCCAACGTGGCCAGTTACTAGAGATCAGTTTTAACCACGAGCTAATGTCCCATTTGACGTCTCCGGTTGCTAAATGCAGACATTAAGAATCCCGAGGGAGGGGCCGGCGCTGTGGCACAGCAGGCTAAAGCTGCAGCCTGCAACGCTGGCATCCCACAGGGGCACGGGTTCAAGTCCCGGCTGCTCCACTTCCGACCCTGTTAACGCATCTGGGAAAGCAGCAGAAGACGGCCCGAGTGCTTGGGCCCCTGCACCCACGTGGGGGGCCCGGAAGAAGCTCCTGGCTTTGGATGGGCTCAGTTCCAGCCGTTGTGGGCATTTGAGAAGTGAACCAACGATGGAAGACCTCTCTCTCTTTCGATTAAGTAAAATAAATCTTAAAAAAGACTCCTGTGGGAAAGCCCATTTCCTACTCCTCTGTGGCAGTTCCCTATGACTTACTAGACGACAGCAAAAGGAACGTTTGCTGAAGCAAACCAGGAGCGCAGACAACGCCCACGAACCAGCCCGTTCAAATGGAAGCGCCTTGGCCCTTACACAGCCACCACAGGCCTCCTTCACTGGCGACCACAGCCGTCCTGGGAGTGGGAGGCTTGCGCAGAGGCAGGTTAGGGTGGCCCCACTAGAACGGGTCCTTGCACGTGAGTGGCCTGCCCCCAGGAGGGCTGGGCCCAGGTGGAGCTGACACTTGCTAAGTGACTGTCACAAAAGCCCTGGCGGCTTTCCAGTGCACAGACGCCTGGCGGCACGCAGCGCCCTGGTTCTCATGGGTTCTGGTGCACAGACGCCTGGCGGCACGCAGCGCCCTGGTTCTCACGGTTTCCGGTGCACAGACACCTGGCGGCATGCAGCGCCCCTGGTTCCCATGCCAAGCATGCGCAGTCGTTCAAGCAGGAAGGCGGCCCCTCTAAAGGCGGAGCTCAAGGGGACTTGGACACGAAGGCAATGATTTTCCGCCTGAGATACATAACGTGCAGTGCCGGCGGCACCTCACTGCCACACCCTGCCAGCTTTTCTACAGGAGGCCTGCGAGGGGCACAGTGTGGGGAGACTGCCCAGGAGCCGCTCAGGGGGCGGGGCCTGGCCAGGCAGGAAGGGCCGCGGGCTGGGGGAGACTCGGCAGAAGCAGGTCTTGCACAGTCCTGGGCCACACCACACACAAGCAACACCACTGAGGCAGCCGGTCACCTGGTTCTAGGTGGAGAATAGGAAAGCGTTGATAGAAATAGGCTCTCTGAGCGCTCTGCATCTCTGCAACAGAGAGGTTAAAGCAAGACCCAGGCAGAGGAAGGGGGACCCGCAGGAATGGTGAAGAGCCCCAAAGCACCGGGCTGGCAAGGAGGAGAAGGCAGAACAGTGCGGCACGGGGCAGGAGACCTGCGCGAGGCTGGGGTGTCCCGGCGTGGGCTCACAGCCACGGCCGTCTGCGGCTGGCAGAGCCTGACAGGCGCCCTGCCCCAGGGGGGCACAGCTACGGGGCACGCTCAAGGGCGGAGAGGGCAGAAACCACTGGCCTGCACCCACCGACAAGGCAGGGAGCTGCCTGGATGCGGCGGCGGGGAGGCAGAGGGCAAAGGGCGTACCATCCTTCCATAGCTCCGACACGAACTTGTCCGAGGACTGGTGCAGGAGGGTGGCGATGTTGTCATTCAGGGGGTCCATGTTCTTCATCAGCCACTCGTCGGCTTTGTAGTCCACCTGCAAGAGCCCCAGAGCCCGAGTCACAAGCTGCTCTGGGGCCACGAGTGCCCGTCTCCCGCGAGGCCCAGCCGGCAGGGACGGAGCAGCCCCTGCCCTGGTGTCCCCAGCCCCAGGGAGGCAGAGACACAGGACACGGACAATGAGCTATCAGCAAGTCGTCCGCTGCGGCACACGCGCCCCGAAACGAGGCAAATAGCACACAGCGAGCGGGCTAAGACCACGCTGCGGCCGCTCCGTGGACAGTGGTCTTGCTTTTTTCTTTTTTTAAAGGCAATATGAACATAAAAAAAACCCTGGAAGGACACGCATCAACACGCTGACGTGTCAATCTTTGCTCTCTGTCTTTGTGGCACGTATGTTTCTCTAGTGAACATGCACACTAGCCTTCCTTTCTCTGAAACACAGTCTTGATAACACAAGCAAAACAAGATGGTATTTCCATCAGAAAAGGTCCCCGAACACAACAGACAGAACAGCAGGCATGCCAGCCCCTCTCCTCGAAACCCAGGGTCCACGCCTGGCTGCCCAAAGCGAGGTGTCTGAGGTTGGTTTCCTTGTCCTGGGGGCCCACGCACGCCTGCGGTGAGACGCCCAGAGCCCGGGCCTGAAGGATTCTGCCTTGGCTCGGCTGGTGCAGCACAGCCAATTTCCTCACGCAGGGCCCCCTGGGAAGGCCGTCTGGTGGTTCCAACTCAGCGGCAGTGTGTGTGTGTAATTGCATAAAAGCCCTCCCGCAGCCTCTGTGTTGATGAGCCCATGTCCCTCTCCCAGGCGAGGGTGCAAATGAGGCCCAGGAAGCGCTTCTCCGCCGGCTGCGAGACGCTTTGAGCCGCCTTGTTCTGGGGAGTTCTTAAGGGGGCAGCTGCACAGCCCAGGCCGGGCCCAAGGACACACAAGGACCGTGTGTGGCACGGGATGGCCACTAACCAGGACACGGCCAGCCCGTGGCACCGCAGGTTCAGGCTGCAGCTAACTGCTAGGGACCTGGTGTGAGGAGCAGAGATCTCGCTGAGAAAAGCCCGAGTCTAGTCTGGGCACGGACCTCGCAGGCGAGTTAGGAAAATGACGGCAGCCGAGCGTGGAGAGGAGGTCTGCCACGTCCAGGCTGTGCAGCCGCCCACGGTGGGGGCTGCTCCCCAGCCCGCCCAACACAACAAGTTTGGTCATGACGGGAGACGATTCCACTGACTCCGGTGGGCAGAGGCCATGGGTACTGTCCCCAGCCCACCCCGCACGGGACACACAGGACAGTCCCCAGGGGGGGACAGAGAATCAGGGGAGCTGGGACCGAGCAGTCCTGCTCCAGAGCACGGACTTGTGCCACACCCTGGGCTGCACAAGCTCCTTGAATACGTGCAGGAAACTACGGCTCAGAGACGAAGTGACCGGCCCGAAGTGACACAGTTTGTGAGGGGCAGAGCCCTAGTTCCGCCCCCAAGCTCCACACGCCGAGGACAGGTCTAACACACTGCACCGCGCTGCAACCAGCCTGATGACGACTGTGTGAAAGCATATGACTGTCACCAGTCCACACTACCCCCGAGTCCCTGCCACTGCCTGGCTCCCGGTCCCGGGGACTCCCCCGCCTCTCCTTCCCACGGGCTCTCTTCACCTTGCCAGCGTAGTGGATGATGCAGAAATCCGCTTTGTCCTTCAGCTGCTTGGGCTTCTGGAACTTGGGGTGGGTGCCCTGCTCCTGCATCACCTTCTCCACAAAGCTCTTGTCGGTGGCTTTGGGGAACCAGCATTCCTCGTCCAGCAGGGCCAGGATGCCAGGGGGGCCTGCCTGGAGGAAGCACAGTGCCCGCACACGTGAGCAGGATGTGGGCTCGACCCTGCCTGCCGCCCCACAGAAAAAGCAGCAGCACTGCAGATAGCACTCAATGTCTGCGTTCTAGAACCTTCTAGAACCCTCTAGAGCCTCGACTGGAGCTGAGACTGGCCCAGCATCTCACTGCTCTCCAGCGCCATTGAACGGGGGGGTTTGATGAGAAGCGCAGCTCCACTAGCCCGCGCACCAGGGAGCCTGGGTGCAGGGTGTGCTGGGGCCTGCCCCTCACATGACCCTGACGCTGAGGAGCCAGCAGCTGCCCAGAGACACCACCTCCCACCTCTGGGTCTGCACCACCGTGTGAGGCAAGAGCCCCTGGGAGCCCACTGCCTGCTGCACAGTGAATCCAAGGACAAGCTAGCAGTCAGACACTGCCGTGAGACAGCGGGCAAGACTGGGGGCCGGCTGGCTTCTTGTTAATTGGAAAAACCAATTGACTGAGAACAAAACAAAAACCATCGTCATTGAAGTAACTGGTTTCACGTGGGGACGTGACCGTCTTCAGTTTCCCTTCACGTGGGGACCGTGGCCACATTCAGTTCCCCTCCCCATCGGCAATGCTTTCAAAGGGACTTTGTCCTCGACTTCTGCTTAGTGAATGACCCCAGGTAACTCTGCTGTGACCACACTCCAGCAACTCACGATTCTAGAAGAGTACACTCGACTGTCATCAAGAGGGAGCCCAGAGACGGCTCCGCTTCACCCTCAGACCTACAAAACCAACAGGTGACCCCAACTCCCCCTGGCGGGTGCTTTACCTCTGAACTGGCTGTTAAGGGAGAAAGGATTCTCCTAACACAGCTGAGCTGGGGGCTAAGAACTCCAGGGCCACATCAGTGCTGGGGTGCGGAGTGGGTGGAGCTTCTACAGGTGCACCCAGAGACAGCACCCAGCACCCGGGGGCTGCACAACCTTTCCACACAAAAGCACAGCTGTGGCCGGCGCCATGGCTCAACAGGCTAATCCTCCGCCTTTGCGGTGCCGGCACACCAGGTTCTAGTCCCGGTCGGGGCACCGGATTCTGTCCCGGTTGCCCCTCTTCCAGGCCAGCTCTCTGCTGTGGCCCGGGAGTGCAGTGGAGGATGGCCCAAGTGCTTGGGCCCTGCACCCACATGGGAGACCAGGAGAAGCACCTGGCTCCTGCCATTGGATCAGCACGGTGTGCCGGCTGCAGCGTGCTGGCCACGGTGGCCATTGGAGGGTGAACCAACAGCAAAGGAAGACCTTTCTCTCTGTCTCTCTCTCTCACTGTCCACTCTGCCTGTCAAAAAAAAAAAAAAAAAAAAAGCACAGCTGTTCCTTTAAGGCACAGAAACGCCTTTTGGGCCCCACCCACCAGGTGGATGCTGCTGGGTGGCCAGGCCCAGCCACACCCCCTCTGGCCAGCAGCGGGCAAGGCCTGTCCACAGCTGCTGCCCGGGCCTCTCCGGCACCAGATCCAAGCCCCTGGGCTTAGTCCTCCAGGAGGGGAGCTGGACACTTCACGAGCAACGTGAGCCGGAGGCGCGGAGCGAGAAGCCAGGGCGGCGGCCGAGGCAAGCGGGGCTCTTACTGGCTTCTCGATGAGGTCGATGCAGGGCTGCAGGTCGAGCCCGAAGTCGATGAAGTTCCACTCGATGCCCTCGCGCTGGTACTCCTCCTGCTCCAGGATGAACATGGTGTGGTTGAAGAGCTGCTGCAGCTTCTCGTTGGTGTAGTTGATGCATAGCTGCTCGAAGGAGTTCAGCTGCGGGAGGGAAACGGCGTCAGCCAGATGCGCCCAGGGACCCCCCGGGCCACCTCCCACCGCCGCCATCCGCGCTGACTGCTCGGAGGCCTTCCCTCTCTCGGGAGGGCCCAGGGGCCTCTCTCAGCCATCTGGGAAAGCCCTTCTCAGAAGGACGTTTTAAAATGCAAAAGAGGGCAGGAGCTACACTGAAGTAGTCATCCACATCCTGCCACACGGCGCCCAGCACCAGCCAGCCACGGCTTAAGAACTTCCAAGCCCCAAAGAACGGCTGCGTGCAGACGACACAGCCAGATCTCTGCGACAGCTGGGCAGTGGCATGGTCACAAGCACCAATCAGTGCCACACAGCCGTGCCCTGGACATTCTGTCCCACTCATGGGGGGGGGGGATGACTTCACTAAGAGGTTAAAAAATGTTCCCCCCTTCCAAATTCAGGGTTGCCTGAAACCCACGGTGGACCCTGTAAACAACTCTGGGCTACTGTAGTTCCCACTTCCTCCTAGGAGACCTCAAAGTCTGCATGACAGGGACACTGTCTGTTCCAACGTGCAGCGAGTATCTGCAGGAGAAGCACTCGCCCAGGGAGCCTCCGAGGCCATGACCGCAGACGTGCAGCCTTCCTGGCTGGCACAGGGCGCTCCGGTTGAGTGCACCCGACTGACATGCCCAGCACACGGCAGCCCCGGACTGCGGGGACCAGGGGACAGAGGATGCGCAACCCAAGGAGGCGGTGCCGGGGGGCAGGACGGGCGAGGCTCACGTCAAAGATCTCGAAGCCGGCGATGTCCAGGATGCCGATGAAGGAGGCGCCCTGCCGCTTGGTCTTGTCCAGAGCCTTGTTGATGCGCAGCACCAGCCAGCGGAACATGCGCTCGTAGGTGGCCTTGGCCAGGGCCTCGATGGCAAAGTCAGCCTGGGCAGGGGAGAGACGGCGAGGGGAGCAAGGGGTCACACACGAGGACTCTTAGAACCCCCTCCGCTCCACCCCAGCCACTTCACTTCTGGGCCCCCGCCAGAGGGGGGAGAAACGAGAACTACAAGGCTCGCATACAACCACGGTCACTGTCACGTGACTTATAATGATGGAAAGCTGAACACCCTAACTATCCACCAACGTGGGCGCGGTAAACGCGCAGCTTTGCAAAGACCCTCTGAAGAGAGCGTGAGCACATATCAGCATTTACAGTAAAAGCGGTAAGGGGTCTGAGAGTCACTCCAAAAGGACGTGGCTGGGCTGAGGTTGCTGAGATTAGGGAAGACTCCACATCAGAAGTGAAAACGTGAGGGGCGGCGCAGGGGCCGGTGTGTGAACAGTTCCGTAATAAAGCCAGAGCCCCACCGAATTAAAAGCAAGCAAGCAAAGAAGCCCGCCGGAAGCCAGCTGCCCACGGTCCTCCTCCCTGCCTAGAACAAGGGTGATCTTTCTCCTCCGCTCAGCTTTTCTGTGTTCCCTTAAGTGTGCGCAGTACTTTTGTGATAGAAGTGATGAAAAAAACAAAGGCTCTGCCTCGACTGGGAGGGAGACGAGCAGCGGGCAGCGACCACGCACGCTGCCTTTGGCCGACTGTCCTCGGGGCAATGGCCCCACAGAAGCACAGCAGCTGTCAGCACCCGGGGTGACGGAGGCAGCAGGGACCGATCGACAGGCTCCTCAAAGTACTCGAGATGGCACAGGCACCTTGAAAACCCCGCTGGCAGCACCACGACAGAAACCGGAAGCCCCCACAGGAAGGGGAGTGGGCAGGCCTGGGAGGACCTTGCTCCATCCAGGAGGCAGGCACACTGGTCTGGCACAAGTGAGGAAACCCTTGCTCATCTCTCACCACACGCAGCAAGGCAGCAGGTGCTGGGCAGACAGCTGCCTGGCACGGGCCTGGAGGATGACGGATGCCGCCACCCTGGCACCAGCAGGCGTCATGCTATGCAAACATCAAGTTCTTGCTGATACCAGAGGATGCGCCGATGTCCTCTGCAACCCCTCAGTCTAAATGCACGCTGGAGGGACGGGTAGAGGCACAGAGCACGAACGGATGGCGGCCCCGAGGCCTGAGGCCTGGAGCACCTCACTCAGCTTCTCTGGGGCCAGCTTCCTCCAGCTGGAAAGGGACTAGTGCCACCTTGCTCTCTGGGGTGCGACAAGGACTGAGTAAGGAATACACATGGAAGTGCCTACCAGGACAGGCCTTGGCGCGATAAGAAAGCCAGAAACGAAGGAACAGCAGGATGGGAGGAACAGAGTCGAGAGGATCTCCCACTGCTGACGGTCCAGGGTGGGCCTCAAGCCGCGGCCCTGCAGCCCAGCCGCCCCGGCCACAGGACACTCACCTGCTCTTTCGTCTGCGCCTTCTGGACGTAGTCCCGGCCCACCTTGATGCGCGGCGTGAGGATTCCTCTGGTGAAGTCGGTCACGTTGATCCCCAAGAGGTGGGACACCTTTTGGGCGGCTAATTTTTCAGAGAGCAAGAAGGGGAGGGGTACAGAGTTTTAATTAGACCCAAGGGACAATCCCCTCCCTCCTGAGAGCCAAGGCAGAGGGGTGCAGTGGTAACTGAGCAATCATTACACGGACAACTGAACCCGGAGCAGCCACGGAGCCCTAGGGGGCAGGGAGGAAGGCGCTCTCCTGCCCCTCAGCCACAGCTTGGGTGTTACAGGGGTCTCTACCCCCAGCAGGGCTGATGGGAGGCAGGCCCACCCCAGGGCCAGAGAGCTATCTTTTACCATCCTTACACCCACGTGTTTAATTTTTTAGACTCTGAGAGGCCACATTTGGGCTGAGGAATTGAAATGCATCTGCAGGGAGTAGGAACAGCAGTGGCTGAGCTGGGTGCCGTCACGACACGCGGTGCTCACAGGCAAGGCCCGGGCTGCAGGGGCGCCCCAGCAGAAATCGCTGTTTTAGCAACCCAGACGAGTCTTGGGAACAGCTGGGGGCCGCCTTGGCCCACACGATCCTAGGTTTTTCTAACTCAGTCTGATGCTGGTTGTCTGAGACAAAGGCAGGGTCGTGTCTGTGTGCACTGTACACTGCACAGAAGCCAGAGTGACAGAAGGAGACCCGGGTCTGGAACTTCCTCCCGGCAAACCCCCGCCCCGGAGCTGGGGTGCAGGGCCCACGGTGTGACCTGTGTTGTCCGGCATGGACGCCTGGTCAGTGTTCCGCTCCTTCTTGAAGACGATGTTGCCGAGCTGAAGGACCCCGGAGATGACCCGCAGCAAGCCTTGGGGGCGAGCAGAGGAGGCTCAGAGGCAGGCAAGGGGGTAAGCCCTCCCCACCCCGAGTGGGTCACTCACCAGGGACCCTGAACAAGATCCTGGAGCCACGGGGGCGCCGGCTCTGACCCAACGGCAAGAGGTGGACCCAGCTGCCTCAGAGGGCTCACCCCTCCCTGCCATCACCCCCACAGCCCTGTACCCAGACATGTGCCCTGGTGACCCTCCCAACACTTCTGATCTGGACCAAGGGGCCTGCCATCTGCTTGTACAATAACGTTTTATTGGAACACGGCCATGCCCATTCGTTTACATCTTGTCTGTGGCTCCGCTCCTCCGTGACAAGCACTGTGCCCCAGAGTAGACACGGTACACTCCCTCACCGCCCCCTCCTTCTATGACTAACACTCCCAGGCCAGGGATGCAGGGCCCTCTTCCCCTTCCTCCAAGGAGCCGAGACCCCAGCGGCCGGCCCTGCTGCTCTTCATTCTGGGTTTCACCAACACACAGCCTATCCCAAGCTTCCCCCACACTCTGGAGAGACTGAATGTGAATGGATAGGCCAGCGTCAGCAAACGCCAGGGCTATAGGAGCACACCCAGGCCTGGGCCGTCCAGCGCTCATCCTGTGTTCCCCTCTGGGGCTCCGGCAACTTAGGGGTAAGCCGGGCGCTTGTATCTGAGGCACCAGGTTCCCATGCACTCCAGGGCTTGCTCAGAACCCACAGGCACTCTGCCCCACTGCCTGAGGGTGCGGGGACCTGCCTTCCCTCCCACCCTCACCCGGGCCGGCCCGTACCCATCTGCTCCTCCTCCGGGATGCCCATAATCCTCATGGCCTCCATGGTCTCCTGGAACATGTCCTTGTCCTGCTGCCCGGGGATGGTGACATGCCCGTTGGACAGGAAGCGGTATTTGTTGTACGGCTCCAGCAGGAGGTCAGCTGTGAGACGGGGAGGACAGGGCAGCTCAGCGAGGCCCCGGCTGACCTCAGAGGTTTGGGGGTCTGGGCGACAGCCCCTGAGCCCACTGAAGCCCTGGGAACCACAGAGCAAGTGGCCTCGGTGGTGACGGCCGACACCCGAGGGGCACAGGAGGGCATCCGGGCCCCGTGGGGCGCATCTGTGTGTGACAAGCCCTTGGGCTTCCCGGCGTGGTCAGAAACAGAAAACCCAGCCGTTAGGATGGTGTGCAAAACACAAGTCACTCATTTCCCCGCCCCAACTCCAACGCCAAAGTTTTCCTGGCTTAATGGCGTGTGCGTCCCAACCCCGGCAGGAGCCCAGCGCCGCGGGCGGCCCACTCACTCTTCAGGTGCTCCCCGGCCCCAGACAGGAGGTAGTAGAAGATGTGGAAGGTCCGTTCTTCCTTGGCTTGACGGATAGCGCGGGACTTTTCCAGGAGATCTTGGCCGACGTTAAGGAACCGCCCTGGTTTCCTCTCGGTGCCCTCAAGAGGAACCGAACCTGCACAAAACGGCAAGGCCACGCACGGCAAGCTACCACGGCTCCACCCTGGGGTGGGGGCGTCTGGGAGCCTTGCCTCCTTCAAGGGCCCCTGAGGAGTGCATGGTGACAGTGCTCTCACGAGCCAAGGCGGCAATGCTCCTGTGGGCAGGGACGGGCCAGGGCGGACCCAAGGCCACCGTGTGCAAGCCACAGGTCTGGCCTGTCCTAGGTCTGACTTTGCCCTGCAGGTAACAAACGTCCCGAGCCCACACCGAGTTCTCAGGGAGTTCATCCGGGAGTCTTCCTGACCCCACAGGGCAGGTGTCACAAGAGGCCCATAAAGGGGCGAGGGCTGGCACCAGGACGCAGCTGCTGCTCTCTGAGGTCACCTCCTCCCATCCAGACCCAGGACCCTCACACCAGCGAGCCACAAGGATACAAGTCTCAATGTTGGCACCCACGATGTAGCCATTGACATCGAAGTTGATGCGAATGAACTTGCCCTGAGGAGAGATGGAGAGGTCAGAGGCCGCCTGCCTTACCCAGTGAGGCAACAAGGAGACAGCCGGAGCCTCCTGCCCATCTGGACCTCCAGCTGGTACAGCTCGGGGACAAAGCCCAGAGTCTGTGTGTGCCTATGAGCCTGGCCAGGGCGCCCGTGTGCCCCTGCTGCATGGTGTTCAGGGCTCCAGGCCACCGGAGCCTGGCCTAGCCCAATCTATACCCAAACTCCTCCAGGGAGGAGCTGGGGAGGCCAGCCATCTGGAGTGCTCCCCACCACTCAGTGTAACCTCGGGTTCTGACTGGCCACGGTGGCACGCCATGATCTTTCACGGTGGCTCTCTTCTACCTTCTACGAAGGAGGCTCCACCCTCCTGGGGGGAGCAAGACAAGACCACACTGACCGGAACCCAATCCAGACTACTCCATGTAACAGGCCCAGGCACCACCAGGCTGGTACCGGCCTTGGGTTGAAGGTGAGACCTGGAGTGGAGGCCACATGTGCCAAAGCTCTGGATGAGGCCCTGTCTGTCCCCAGAGCCAGGACACTGCCGCCCGCTACTCACAAATCGCGAGGAGTTGTCGTTCTTCACGGTCTTGGCGTTTCCGAAGGCCTCCAGGATAGGGTTGGCCTGCAGCAGCTGCCGCTCCAGCTCACCCTGAAAAGGAACCCAGAGACTCAGTGAGGGCCAGCGAGGGGCCTGGGCTGCCATGCCCGCTGTGGGCACGGTGGCAGAGCCATGTCTGTGCATCTGACATGCCAGCGATGGAGGCTTCCGGGCAGGCTGCAGCCTGGGCCAGGCCCCGGCATCACTCAAGCAGGCCTCTTCCGCCAGGCCTCAGGAAACCTTGACTGCTGTGAACTGACTCCCAGGACTGACCAACCAGAGGCCCTAAAAGGGAAAACAGGAGAAGGAAGCCCCTGGCTGCAGGAACGCCGTGCCAGAGGCCCAGGGCTGGCTCTGGACGAGTGTGTTTGAAAGCAGCACATGGACTGAGACAAGGCTCACGGCAGGGCCCTTCCCTGGGACAGGGGCTGCGGCCTGTGCACACCACCTCCCTGCCTCTGAGCCCCACATTTTCTCCTTTCTATGGGACAGGGACACAGAGACTCAGAGCCACAGAGACGCACGATCTAGCACTTCACCTTCCTAGAGGTCTCCCCCGAGGCAGGCACTGAGCAGGGCGTCAGCAAGGCCACGCTGGGCTCTAAGCCACCAATAAATCCTACATGCAAACCACAGCATCTCACAGCTGACCGGATACACCCCATGCCTGCTTCCCTGGGCCCTTAAAACGCACAGGTGGGTGTCACCGAGTAGCCCATTTCACAGAACAAGCCGAGGCTGAGTGGGGGTGGCTAGCCCAGGGTCATCCAGTACAAGCCAGCAAAGCAGGAGTGAAATCCGAGTCTTCTGCCCACTGCCCCAGCCTCACAAGCAGCCCCTCCAGGCCAGGTGGAAGCAGGGCCGCGAGCCGCGGCATCTCGGTAGGGCAGGCACTGACCACGCCCGGCTGGGGCGGACAGGAGTGCATCACCTCGACTCCTCGGGAGTGGCTGGGGGACAGCGCCCACATGTGGGGTTTGCCCTGGGCATGCTTGGAGTCAAGCCAGGATTTTTCTAGGCGCAGCAACAGACCAGGACTGAAGAAAAGGAAAACTCCCAGGAGCGGGACTCCCAGGAGGAGTCCCAGTGCCAGCCTCCCAGCACGGCCACCACCGCCGGGACCTGTCTGCCAGCTCGGAGGATGCTCTGAGCCTGGCCAGGCAGGCTGGAGGCCACCAGAGACCAGAGAAAGGTCGGCTGGAACCTCCCCTCCAGGAGCCCATGGCCAGGCCTCCTCCCAGGTGGGGGACCACACAGATAAGTGAGGGGGGCGCTCTGGTACCCTGCCCGAGGGTCAGCAGGGCCATGGCAAGCAGCAGGGGTGAAAACCATGGAGCAGACTCGCGTGTGCCTTTGGTGGTAACTGGATGCCGGGCTCTAACCCACAGGTCGTGGGCGGGCCTGGGAAGCCAGGCGAGGCAGCCCATGGCGCCAGATTTGGATGGGAGCAGCTTCCCCACCCACTGAAGCGCGCCTCTCAAAGCACAGGCCAGGCTGCCAGGCTGGGCGGCCACGCCCGTTCCCGCAGACAGAGGGGAGCAGCCCGCCCCGGGTCGGGGCGAAGCCAAGGCCTCTGTGTTTGGAGCTACAGCTGTTGCTGTGGAAAGAGGGGTTCAGGCCAACTCGGGAGCAACTGCCGCGGACTGCAGAGGCGAGCGCCCTGCTGACGGTGGCAAGGGCTGACCTACGGGCTTCTCTTTGTTGACCTCCGAGGAGGGATGCAAGGGATGCATGCTTTTCAGTGAAACGTGCTTAGTAAGAAATGATGGGCACCGTAGGCTGTGCCTGCTCCTGGGGTCTAGAGTTACCCATCGGTGTCGAGGCCTTCCCCAGGAGCCACTCCTGCCAGTGGGCTCCACTGCTGCATGAGACACAGAGCAGCATCCTGAGTCACATTCAAACTACGCAAGTCCACCTGGACAGTCCTACACTCAGACTACGCAAATGCGCCTGGACAGTCCTACACTCAGACTACGCAAGTCCACCTGGACGGTCCTACACTCAGACTACTCAAGTCCACCTGGACGGTCCTACACTCAGACTACGCAAGTCCACCTGGACAGTCCTACAGACTACGCAAGTCCACCTGGACGGTCCCTACACTCAGACTATGCAAGTGCACCTGGACGGTCCTACACTCAGACTACGCAAGTGCACCTGGACGGTCCTACACTCAGACTACGCAAGTGCGCCTGGACAGTCCTACACTCAGACTACACAAGTCTGCCTGGACGGTCCTACACTTAAACTCACAAGTCCACTTGGACGGTCCTACAGACTACGCAAGTCCACTTGGACGGTCCTACAGACTACGCAAGTCCGCCTGGACGGTCTCTACACTCAGACTACACAAGTCTGCCTGGATGGTCCTACACTCAGACTACACAAGTGCACCTGGACGGTCCTACACTCAGGCTACGCAAGTCCACCTGGACAGTCCTACAGACTACGCAAGTCCACCTGGACGGTCCCTACACTCAGACTATGCAAGTGCACCTGGACGGTCCTACACTCAGACTACGCAAGTGCGCCTGGACGGTCCTACACTCAGACTACACAAGTCTGCCTGGACGGTCCTACACTTAAACTCACAAGTCCTCCTGGACGGTCCTACAGACTACGCAAGTCCACTTGGACGGTCCTACAGACTACGCAAGTCCGCCTGGACGGTCCCCTCACCATGGGCTGCTTTGTGAGCTGCAGCCCTGACAGCAGCGTGGCCTCTGCACAGCACGTGAGGCTCAGGATATCCTGGCTGGTGGTCTTCGGGTGGGCACACACCACCGGAAGCGAAAGAGAGCGGGCTCCCTCCTGGGGTGTGGACACCAGGCTCCGGAAGACAAGACCGGCCAACCAAGCTCAAGAAGCATGTCCTGTGCCAGCTGCCTGTGGAAAATCATGGCACCGCCTCAGGCAAGGACGTCAACCAAACTGGCCCACGGCCTCTCACGCCGAGCCCTAGCACCGATCGAAAGCCAGAGGCAGAGTCCATCCCTCGAGCTGGACGCAGGGCCGGGGACTCAGAGCCCCCACGCCACGCCGCGCGCTGGGAACAGTGCTGCACCCGTCACCTCCTCCACCCTCCGCCACACGCCTGCCTTTCTCCCCGCGGTTGCAGCCCCAGACGCGAGGCACCGGGTCTGTCTCGCTTCCCTCTCTCCTGTCCTCCGGGGCAGGGATTCCAATGTCACCCTCCCGGGAACCAGTCACATACGAGGCATGCAATGAACAGTTGGATTTTCCTGAGATTTCAGACATAGAAAACCACAGCCAGAGGAACTCCTACCCTCACGGCTCTGTTTTTAAAACAGGCCTCCTGGAAGAATGGAAAATGGGGAGTGGGGAGAGAGAGATGGAGAAAGAAACGTTATTAGTTGCTAAATATAACTCCCGACGCCCCATGGGAAGTCTGGAGGAGCCTGGCGTAGAGAGTTGCTGCTGGATCGGCTCCAGGAGCCTGTAGCAGGAGGACACTGTGCAGGACGCACCCCAGGTCTCCATGCAGAGACACACGGCCCGACTTACTTACGGACGCCAGGAAGGCAGGGCTCCCCCGCGGCCTCAGGGGACGCCACGGGGGAGTTTCAAAGTGTGTGCTTAAGAGAAAAGAGGAGAGAGAGAGAGAGAGAGAGAGAGAGAGAAAGCGAACCCCACAGTCATGCTTGGGGCTGATTGCCCCCAACCTCTGGGAAACTCCAACGTGACACCTCCCCAGCACTGCCTCCTACTGGCACAGTAGCTGCAGGTGACGGGGCTGGCCATCTCCATCTGCAGCTCTGGGAAAGAGGGTGCCGAGGACAGGGTTCTGCACGGGGTGAGAGAGCTCCGGTGTGCCGGGCGTGACTGCAGTTTCTGAGAGCAGCCAGCGGACAGGGCCGTACTCATTCTGCAGGAGCCATCTTTCAGAGTGCACGAGAGGTCACGGTGCGTCACCCCCAGCCCCTCTGCCCCACACAGTCAGTGAGCTGAGCCTATGAGAAGACTTCTAGCTGCGGAAAGTGACAAGGGTGTAGAGTGAGAAGCCGCCTAGGGAGAACACAGAGTTCCAGGGCACACGATGGCAGAACATACATTCCCGGTGCAGACGTGCAGCAAACGTGCAGCTCACCTAGCCAGGACGCTGCTGAGTTCCACCACAATCCACCAGGAGGGAGAGGGAGAAAAACGCACGTGAGATGTCTTTCCAATCGCCCCTCTGCTCTGCTGGGGGCCAGCCACCAGAGGTGCTTCAACAGCGGGGGTTCAAACACAGGCCTGCCCGACACCCCTCGATCTTTGTGCATCTGAGAACCAAGTCATGGAATCTCTCTCCCAGCCTCACAGGTGCAGGACACGCAGCGGTCAGCTGCAGATGCCCGGAGCGCTGCTCTGCAAACCCTGGGATGGCTCCAGTGTCCATAGCAGCTTGGAGAGTTCGGAGGCCACGGGCGGGAGGGGCTTGCTCCCCAGGGACCACTCCCAAGGCGGCGAGGCTGCCCCTCAGTGGAAGCACCCACACTCTGCTTCGTTCCCCAAAGCTTCCTTTTTTAAACCCAAAACCAGGATCACTAAGCGCTCTTCCGCAAGCATCCGCTGAAGTCCCAGCAAGCAGTGGGCAGAAGGGAGGGCCGGCGCTCACCTGGTCCTTCTTGCTCTTGTGTGAGGAGGCCACATGAGCCAGATACTGGATGACCTTCTTGGTGTTTTCTGTCTTGCCAGCTCCAGACTCACCCCTGCCAAGAGCCAAGGAAATCCCCGGTGAGCCGCGGCCAAGTCCCTGGACCCGGTCCCCGCTCACTGCGTGCTCCTTTGTCTACTGTTCCTGCCGTTCTGCCTGGTGCCTGGCAGGGACCCCAGACCTCCTGGCAGAAAACACGGGAAGGCCAGGTAAATGCTGAGTTCTGGACTCCTCACTGTCCACTCCCCGGGCCCTCCAGAGGCGGGACAGAAGTAAACTTGTGTCCACTGCCTGGCCTGCTCGCTTGGCAGCCTGCACATCCCAGTGTTTTCGGAACCAGTCCCGGGCAGCTGTCGACGTAGAGATCAGAAGCAGCTCCACACGGCCCTGGGAAGCTTCACGTCCGCACAGGTTCCGTCCTGTTCACCGCTCCGGCGATGGCATCCTCTGCCTCCCTGAGCTCAGACGCTGAGGCGCAAGGCCCCAGCGTCAGCCCCAGCCCGGGCAGTGAAGGCACCTTCAGAGCCCCGAGGGATGCACTCTGCTGGGAGCTGCCCGGAGGCCAACCGTGTCCGCTGTCCCTGTGGGAGAGGGCACGTGGCTTCCTCTCTGATATAAACCCGCCCCCACCCGCTCTGCGGACGAAGGCTGACCGAATCATCAAGCTCATCTGTGCTGTGGGGCCAGAGTAAGAACACACAGCACTGTGTCCGATCCCCTGGGAATCGGAGGAGGAGGGCCTTGAGCCGGGACTGGAACTCATCGGCCTAGGAGTCTACGGGATAGGAACATTCTCTCCTCAGGAACAGGTGCACAGCAGCCCCCCAGCACCCACACACTTACGTGCACAGGATGGACTGGTCTTCTCGGTCTGAAAAAGAGGAGACGCCGTGTTAACATCAGCCAGACACAGAGCCACCCATTCCCCTCAATGGCTGGGCCTCTGCAACCCAGAACCCCACCTGCCTGTGTGCTTTGCGCAGGGGGCAGCCAGCGCCCCTAGACAGCCGCTCCTGCCTCCCTATGCCACCCGCTCCCACCCCTAAAACCAGGAAGAATGCTGTCTCCCCCGCCTTAGACAAAGCCAAGCTCCAGAAAGTTCCCCGGGAACTACCGTACTGCAAAGCACAGTGGGGCCGGGATGCCCTGGTGAGTCTACCTGGGGGGCCACGGTATGTGCAGTAAAGCCTGGGGCAGGTGCTGTAGATGCGGCCTCCAGGAGGCAAGGAGCACTGTCAAGAAGCAGCTGACAGGCCTGCTTTGCAGTGGGACAGCCTGAGGCAAGAGCACGGCATCTGGGATGTGGCCCCCGCCCTCACGTGAACACACCAGCGTGGCCACCTGCACATGGAAGGTGCCCAGGATGTCAGTCTAGCGGGAGCCTCTACAGGACAGTTCCTGGAGTTCCCATGACAACCTGTTCTCTGGGCCCACGTGTCGGGAGCTCCCAGCACTGCTCAGCAGGGAAGGACAGAAATCCTCACGGCCCTTAGGGCGCAGGGGAGCCGTGATGCCTCCACTGAGGACGCTAAGGTGGACGGCAACACAGCAAGAGAATCTGGGGGACCCTGGCTAGCGCCGGGGTGTTAACCAAGAGCTGAAAACACAACTCACTTTTTGCCCTTTTCCTCCCACCTCGTGAACTCCTACGCAGCCTGAACCAGGGCAGCCTGGACCTAACTCGGTGCTTGGGCTGAGGAACTGACTGTGCAAGTCTCGGCTGCAGTATGCAGCGCGGAGTGACCCAAGGCGGGCCTGGCGTGGGACCCTGGCCCAGAGGGGGCTCTTCTAGTTGCTGCCGTCTCCACCTCACCGTCGGGAACTGCCCGTTGGGGCAGCGGTGGTGGCGCTGTCAGTGGCATGGGTGCTGTACACAAATGTGGCTGGTGGCCATCTGTAGAGGACACTCCCTGCTCGCACGGTGAGGCACCGGCATGACTCACAGCTTTCTGCACAGCCCCAGGACATGGATTCAGCATTCAGTCTGGCAGGTGCTGCCTCTCCCCAGGGTGAGCTCTCTAGCATGTGGGACTGGACACTGGCCCCCACCTCCGCGGTCATTTGGGAGGGAAAGAGGGAGACCGGGCAGAAAGAAAAAGAACAAGCCTCACAGCCCACACAAGCAGCTGCTGCCCACGCCCTCAGCTGCAGCCTTCCTCCCAGCCCCCCAGGAAATACCAGTGGGGTGGGGGCGCAGGCAGAACTTGGGCGTGCGCGTGCGTGTGCGCGCACACACACACAAACACACACACCATGCCCCTCAGGCGACAGCCCTAAGGAAGCAGCTCTGCTCCCCATCCCGCCTTGTCTCGCTGCCCAACAAGGAGGAGGTGAGAGCTGGGCAGAGCCTGGATCAGACAGCCGGAGGAGCGATGGGAAGAGCCGCAGGGGCCACAGCCCGGGGATGACCACACAGCTTTCATGCCTGGCGCCCGCACAGCACAGCAGGGCAGCGTCTGATAAGGGCTGGAAGGAACACTCGGCCCTCCCCCGGTGCAGCTCCCTGCGGTCTGCAGGGCTGCGGGCAAGTTTAGTCACTGCTCCACAGCAGGCAGGAATGTACCTGCGCCTGCTGGCAAGCGTGCGCGGCGCCGGCCCGGCACGACCATAAAAGGCAACATTCCCCATCCCTTCCAGAAGGAACCGTTTTCCCAGGGCTGTCCAAGCCCGGTCCTGGGATGGCTGGAATTCCTCTAATGCTTCCACAACAGGAAGCAGAGCCCCCACACGTGCGCCTGGGCACAGCTGCACATGGACACATACATGTGCAGAGAAACACGCAGACCCACGTGGGCGCAGACAGATACAGGTGTGTGTACACAGAAAAGCAGATGGACCTGTGCGCTGGTGCATGAAGGCATGGGTACACAGACATGCACAGATGCACAAGACACACAGCTGCACACACATGCACAGGTGTAGACACATGTGCAAAAAGACGGTGCACGCATGTATGCAGACATGCATGGGCACACACACACATCCAGAGCCTGACTCATGACCTAACCCCTGGCTAGCCCACCAACCCCAATCTTCCCCCTCTCTGACCTCTCACTCCAACTTCCAGAGAGGAGTGGGTCCCCCTCAGCACGCACGCTTCAGTCTGCTGGGCCACAGACAGTCCTTTGGACAAGGGCTTTTAGAAAGGAGACTGATGGGGGGACATCCTCATTTCTTCACCTCTGGCCCCCACCACTTAACCCCCTAATCCACCTGCCCAGAGTGATTCACGCATGGCCCCCTTTGTGCGGCCGCCCAGTAACCTGACGAGGCAGGCGTCACCATCCCGCTGTGCCTGTCTTTTCTCGTGACAGTTTTTCTGACTGCTGAGAACTCTCTCGGCCAGCGTGCCGTTGGCCTTGACCCTGTGCATTCTGTGGGGATCTTCCCTGGCACCCAGCATCAGCCCTGCCTCGGGATCCGCCCGATCCGTTTGTTTCGGGCCTGGGAGTGCGCTGGAACGCTCTGGTCCTGCTGCCGCATCGGTGGGGCAGGGGTACACGCAGGCTGTGAGGCGCTCTGCAATGGATTGCAGGCTTTCAAAAAGGAGAAGCAAGCAAATCAGCAGCGGTCTTTCCTCAGATAAAATCTTCCCAGATCCCTGAGCAGGGACAGCATATGGCCCCTCGGAGCACAGCTTGACAACCAGTGGACGTCAGGAGCAGCTACGGAGGAGAGGAAGCCACCGGCTGGCTCCCGAGCCCTGAGACCCGCCCTGCACTTCCCCAAACGGTGCCTGCACCCCCCCCCCACCTTCCAGGGATCTGAGGGGTGCTCTGAGGACAGAGGCCCGCAGTGTGGGGCGGCCGCCCCGCGCCCGCTGCATCTCCGAGCTGTCCTGGGAGCGCGCCCAGAACCACAAGAACGACTTTGGTTACGCATTCAGTGACCGGGCCATCCCCTCCGGATTTTATTTTAAACTCGCTATGCCTAGAGGCTGAGCCCACGTGATGAGGTCACTCCCCCCACTCCCTGCCCCCCACAGGTGTTTCCAGCCGAGCCCAGGGATTTCAGCCCAGGTATCTCATCCCAGGTTCAAACCTGGGTGGGGGCCTGCTGCTCACTTCCTCTGTGAGAGGCGCTGCAGCCGATTCTTGTCCATAAAAGGCCGCGAGGCTCACACAGTGGTGACATCAGCCCGACAGGAAGCATGAAGGAAGGCAGTGGGGCCCCGCTCACCAGCAGCCGCTGCTGGGCCTGACTCATCGCCAGGATCCCTGCCACGAGGCCTTCCTGCAGTTCCCTTGAGGAGTGGCCCTCCTGGGGCTGCGCCGGGGAGTGCCCTGCCCATGGGAGACCCCGTAGTCAGAGAACAGATGTGGGACAAGGAAAGGGCAGCTTGCAGGTGGGCCACAAGCCTGCATGAGGTGGGACTGTCGGGATGAGCCACGACAAACGTGAACGTTCCACAGCAGACCCTGGGTGGCTCACTGCACAGGCTGTAACGCCCTGGCGACCACCGCCCTGGGTCACCTGGGACAGGGAGGTGTCAGGCGGCTCTGCCCTGGCATTGAGCCCCCAGAGTCACTTCCCCCGAGACCCCCTTGTTGGGAGGTCTAGGGGCCAAGGTGCACAGCACTTTACAAGGTATACAACCTGAGGGCTTTGCAGCGGGAAGTCTCTGGGTCATCACCTGGGCCTGGAGATCAGGGTACAGAGCCAGACCAAAGTCACATGAGCTGGGCTGAGGACCCAGGCCCCTGGATACCCTGTCCTTCCCAGGCTGCCATCCACTGACAGTACCTACAGGCTGGGCACTCGACAGCACGTGGCCCTACTCCACTGCTGTGAAGAAAGGGCCAGTGAGTCTCAGCATAGGAGGTGGGCCCTCCCAGCTGCCTGCTCCGCGCCCCACTGCCAGCCCAATTCACAGCTTGGGTAACAGCTGTAGGGAAGCAAGAAGAGGTGAGAGAAGGCAGGTGCAAACTAATGTGTCTCAGCGGGAGAGGCTGCAGCTGGGGCTGTCCTGGCGCCTCCCAGCAGCCTGCCCGTCCAGCCGCCAGCCAGTGAAGAAGGAAGCCCCTGTGTGCTCCTACGTGCACAGTGTGGTCATCCCAGTTGCACAGGTGGGTAGGTATCCAGGCCGAGGGAGCCACTCGCTCAACAGCATTCCGAACCAGAGCCCTGGCCTCCGGCTGCACCCCGTCCCCGTGCTCCTCAGGGAGGAACTTGGCCCAAGTCCCCGGCTGCAGGAGGCAGAGCACAAGCAGCAGGCACCCTCCGTAGAACCAAGCTCAGGGGACTGCTCTTAGCACAACGCCAGAGAGCAAGTGAGGCCCCAGACAAGCCTGCGCTGGCTGCTTGGCCACCTCTCCCACCAGCGAGGCTGGGGCTGCTGCGAAGGAGGCGCCAACGGGTTTGTCAGACTGGAGGGAAATCCCAAAGGCAGCCGCGGTGCCAACCAGGCACAGCAAGTGCCACGGAGCACGACCAGTCACAGCTGCCCCAGTGAGCCGGTTGGGCCTGCTGGAGGGCCCCGGAGTACCAGTGCAGAGAGGAGCAGCAGCGGGGCACACAGCACAGCCTGAAGAACCTGCGGCTCCAGGGGCCTTGGAGCCGGGCCCACCGGTCGGAGCAGGCACGCTGGCGACTTTCCGGCCGGAACCTGCCGCTGGAGCACAGCTCACACTTCCCTGCGGCTCAGACCTGCGCCCCGGGCCTCTGCGGAGCAACGCAGGCTGGACACGGTGTCCGTGGAGAGTCACAGGGCCGGGCAGCAGGACGTAACTCTAGCAAAGAGGCAGGGAGAGGAAAGTGATTCTTTTCTCCCAACACATGCCTGTTCTACCTTGCTGCAGTCTCAGAGCCAGATCCTGGGAGAACAGGAAAAACAGGCTGGGACACAGCAAAACGGGCAGGAAACCGCTGAACCTGTTGTAGGGGGTGGGGGAGGCACAGCAGCACAAAAACCCAGGGCCAAGGTTTCCAGAACCTGTGAGTAATCGCTGAGGAGCTGCCAAGCTGCTGACCAAAAGTCCTCCCCATTCCTGATCACGGTACCAGCTCTTTCAATCAACGGACTTAGATGCACGCGCCTTCTGCGTCCTTACCACCTAAAACCAGCAGTAGGCAACTCTCTCACAGCCCCAAGCCCTTCTTCTCCCAGTAGCTGAGCAGTGTCCTTACCAAGAACATTTACGTTGATTCCCCAATCCGCTTATAAAAGTTATAAGCTGGGGCCGGCACTGTGGCGCAGCCGGTTAACACCCCACCGGCACCCCATATGGGCGTCAGTTCAAGACGTGGCTGCTCCACCTCCGATCCAGCTCTCTGCTATGGCCTGAGAAAGAAGTAGAAGATGGCCCAAGTCCTTGGGCCCCTGCACCCACGTGGGAGACTTGGAGGAAGGTCCTGGCTCTTGGCTTCAGCCACTGAGGCCAATTGGGAAGTGAACCATCGGGTGGAAGACTCTCTCTCTCTCTCTCTCTCTCTCTCTCTCTCTCTCTCTGCCTCTCCTCTCTCTGTGTAACTCTTTCAAATAAACAAATAAATCTTTAAAATAAAATAAAACAAAAGCTATAAGCTAGGCTGGCACTGTGGCATAGGGGTAAAGCCGCTGCCTGCAGCGTCGGCATCCCATTTGGGCACCTGTTTAAGTCCTGCTCCACTTTTGATCCACATCTCTGCTGTGGCCTGGGAAAGCAGTGGAGGATGGTCCAAGTGCTTGGGCTCCTGCACCCACGTGGGAGACCCGGAAGAAGCTCCTGGCTCCTGGCCTCGGATCAGCACAGCTCCGGCCTTTGCGGCCATCTGGAGAGTGAACCAGCGGATGGAAGACCTCTCTCTCTTTCTGCCTTTCAAATAAAATAATCTTTAAAAAAAAAAATCTGCAAGGTTGCAGGTTCCCAGCAGGCACTTCTCTCTCTTCTCCCTCTCAGCCTGCCCAGAGCAAGGTGCAGAGGGCTTGCTGCATCGGATTAAAACACAAATAAAAAACCAACCTGAAGTTGAATTTTGGCACAGGATACGCTAACCACAGAAACTTTTCTTCCGGAAAGAACTTCTCAAAAGAAGACTGACAAGCATGACAGTGAGCAGCCTCGCTCTGGGGCCAGACTTCCTTTCTGGGGGGCAGTGGGCCATGGCCCCCTCCCCCTACTGTCCACCAGCAGCAAGGAGGGCAGGTGGGCACCTCAGGGCTGCAGAGCGGCCCCCATGAGGGCGGAGCCCAAGGCCTCAGCGCTGCTGAGGACCAGATGGGACATGTTCCCACAAGCTGTGCCACACCTGTGTGTCCCGCGCACTGCCGGGAAGACGGCTTTGACAGGTTCCTTCCTGGCCCTCCACTAGAGGAGGGAGTGTCTCTGAGCAGGTTTTTTAGAAAGCCCGCCTGGAGGACGCCTTTGGTTATCATCATTAAGCAAGCAGGAGCGCGGATGTGAGCAGTGACTGACTGAGGGTGCCGTGGACGGCCGGGCAGCTCAGTCCACAATGTTTGCTGAGCTGTGGCACACTGCTTCAGCTGCCGCCCGTGAGGCTGGCGTTCTGTGTCACAGGGCTGGTTCGAGTCCTGGCTGCTCCACTTCTAATCTAGCTTCCTGCTCATCTGCCTGGGAAGGCAGCAATTGATGGCCCAAGTGCTTGAGCCCCTGCCATCCACATGGGAGACCAGGACTGAATTCCTGGCTCCTGGCTTTAGCCTGACTCAGATCTGGCTGTTGTGGTCTTCAGGGAATGAAGCAGTGGATGGAAGACCCCCCCCCCTTTCTGTGGCTCTGCCTTTCAAACAAATAAATCAGTCTTCTTAAAAAATAACTTAAAAAATATTTTGTTTTCAGGGTGGGCATTTGGCACAAGATTCCGTCCCACAGTACCTGAGTTCAAATCCTGCCTTCACCTCAGGTCCCAGCTCCGTGCTAATGTGCACCCTGGGCAGCAGCAGGTGAAGGCTCAAGTCCTCGGGTCCCTGCTACGAGCATGGGAAACCCAGACTAAGTTCTGAGCTCCTAGCTTCAGCCCGGCCCAGTCACAGCGAATGCGGGAATTCGGGGAGTGAACCAGCAGGTGAAAGCTATCTCTTGGGGCCGGCACTGTGGCACAGCGGGTTAAAGCCCCGGCATCCCATATGGGCCCGGTTCTAGTCCCGGCTGCTCCACTTCTGATCCAGCTCTCTGCTGTGGCCCAGGAAAGCAGTGGAAGATGGCCCAAGTGCTTGGGCCCCTGCACCTACGTGTGAGACCTGGAAGAAGCTCCTGGCTCCTGGCTTCAGATCAGCTCAGCTCCAGCCGTTGCGGCCATCTGGGGAGTGAACCAGCGGATGGACACCTCTCTGTTTCTACCTCTCTTTGTAACTCTGTCTTTCAAATAAATGAAGTAAATCTTTAAAAAAAAAATTTCTCTCTCTCTCTAAAGATTTAAAATCTGCTTTCTGATTCTTAGAGCCGGCCTTTAACAGGTACTTACTTAAGCACCGGCCTGGTCTCACACATCTGACCCCAAGTTCAACTCTTACCACAACCCTGCCATGTAAATTTTAGTAGCCCCCAAGAACGGTGGCAAAGGAGGCTCTGTCAGAGAAGTTACTGCCGCGCCGGCCCAGAGCCACTGCTCCCCTCGGCCCAAGCCCAGGCCTCCCCTGCGCACCACACGTCGTCCTGCTCACGAGGCCCAAAGTCCCTGGCAGCCTGCAAAAGTGCTCCTCAGTGTCCTACCCCAGCTGCCCTCAAGGCTCAGCGTTGTCTTGGACCCTCATCTGAACCTGACTCAGCTGCCTCTGGGGTCTAGATGTTGACCTCTTCCAGGAGGGCCTCTGGCCTGCTGCTAGTGCCTGCACCCAGTAGGCGCTCGGCTGGCACAGGGACCCCACTGTGGGCAGGCACAGGACGGGCCCTCCTCAGTGAGCCTATGCTGCCTCCCTAGGCACATGCGATACACGGGGCGGCTCCAGGCCTCCGGCAGACAGCGGGGCCTTTGTGTGCCGAGGGCTGGCAGGCTCCCGGCCGGCACATTCCTGCCTAAGCGCAATCATCGCATCAGAGGCCCCCCTCCGATTCGGCAGCGATCTGTCCTGCTCTGCGTTCAGAATCAGCTTGAACCCTTGAACCAGCTCCCCGGCCTCTGACACACACGGTGCTTTCCCTTAGACCCGGTTCTACAGCAGCAGCAACCAGTGGGGCAGGGAGAACGTGAAGAGGGGCACAGGAAAGGCATCGTCCCCAGTCTCCACCTAGCCTCTGGCCAGAGAGACTTCCTTCAAGAACCGGCCAGGGTAAAGGAGCGACGGCAGTGCCCACAGTCCTGCAGCCGGGGTGGGGGTGGGGGTCCTCAGACGCATGATGCAAAGACCCTGGTCTCTGGGCTGCCTCTGCACACGCCATTCATATACCAGGCCGGCCCCCTACCTGCGGATTCAAAGACCACACCCATAGCGTGGTTCCCCCACAGCTGTAGCCACCAAGGGGACACTGGCTGGGCTCAAACACTGAGCAAACACTCCCGGCACAGCCTCCGCTGGGAAGCAGAGGCGGGGCAGGGAGGGGCCGGCACAGAAGAAAGGGTTAACTAGCTTTCAGATCTATTTAGGGCTGGAATGAAAGCTAGGGCCGGAAAGAAATGCTAGCAGCTCATTAAAATACCATAGAGTCACTGAAAGTGAACCAAACCTGGCACCAGAGCTAATTAACGGAGAAGCAGCGTTTTTTCTACTTTTGCTGGCGAGATGACCGGGCTCAAGCTGAATTCTTCAACTGGCCAGCTCTGCAAGAACACGCCTGTCTCACCCACAGGGGCGACCCCGGAGGGCCTGGCCCCAGCGCAAGCCCAGTTCCTAGCAGTCGGGCCTCTTAGACTGCACACCTTGGACCTGTCCTAGGTCACTCCCCGCACCCCTTTTAAATCCCTTTCCTCCTGGCGAGGTCAGCAGCACGAACCTCATGCTCTCACGCCCTGCTGGCCCTGAGGAACTGTGCGGTCCTCAAGCAGGAAGACCCGTTAATGGCCACGACAACAAATTAACCAAGTGGGAAAGCCAAAGTGGGGAGGGTGAGCCGACCAAATCACCACAACTTTAATTAAACCCAAGGCTGGGATTAAAACAACAAACTGAAGTATGCCGGGCACGCCTGGGCTGTGCCGTAACCACTTACTGACAGATACCTGCATCTTTGCACCGACTGGCAGCCCTCAAGAGCCCTCCCCGACCACCCCTGGCCTCAATGGCCACACCTCCTCCAGCTCCGTTGGTGCTGCTGCTGGGCCAGCACCGGGTGTAGACAGCAACTTGCCTTGTTACACAGCTGTGGCCATAAACCTCTGTCTATAAACACGGCTGCCTCTACCTGGACCGCAGGACCTCTGCTGACAGGAGGAGGGCCTAAACTTCTGCTGTTCTGGCACTTTCTATCTCCGTTCTCCTGGCCTCATCCAAGGTACCACATGCAGCCATGCCCTATCCTGGGCCCACAGCAGACAGCACTCATCTATCCTGCATTCCTTGCCACAAGGGGTTCCAGGCAACCACTACTGATCAAACAGAATTAATACTCAGGGCCAGCACTGTGGCACAGCCGGTTAAAGCACTGGCCTGCAGAGCTGGCATCCCATCTGGGTGCCAGATCAAGTCCTGGCTGCTCCACTTCCCATCCAGTTCCCTGCTAATGTGCATGGGAAAGCAGCAGAAGATGGCCCAAGTGCTTGGGACCCTGCAACCACATGGGAGACCGGCAAGAAGCTCCTGGCTCCTGGCTTTGGATCGGCGCAGCTCCAGTCATTGCAGCCATTTAGGGAGTGAATCAGAGGATAGAAGACCTCTCTCTCTCTCTCTCTCTTTCAAATTTAAACAAAAGAATTAACGCTTAGAGTAAGACCAACGGGCAATGTTTAGTCCAGTGGTTCTACCCCCTGGGAAGCAGTATCTGGGGAAACTTTTGGTGTCACAACTGGAAAGGGCAGGTGCTGCTGGCGTCTAAGGAGGAGGGGCCAGGACGCTGCGTACAGGGCTTGGAACAACCCTCATCTATTCCAGCCCCAAGTGTCACTAAGAAACCCGGCCTGGCCTGACAAAGAGGCAGAGTGACACATAACTGATCATCCGAGCTCTCCCAATAACCACAGGGGACAACAGGCCTCGGCCAGGGTGTGCAGGCAAAGCGGAGCCCTGCAGAGATGAAAGACCGAGGGAGGGCTCGCGGAAGGGGCCGAAGAGCTCATCTCGTAAAAATCCCCAGACAAAGCCACCAACCACCCTAATTTGGCAGAATGAGTGTAGTGCGTCACAAGCCACAGCCGGCTCAGGAAGGAACTCTGTCTAGTTCTTGTTTAAAGAAAAAGCAGAAAAGGAACCATCTGGCCGTGCTTTTGATAAGACGTGAGCGACAAAGAACAAATGCAGTTCCCCTCCAAGCCAGGTAGGCAGCCCGTGCCAAGACTTGACTCCGAAGAGAAGAGTGGGACAGCCTGCACAGCCCGGCGGGCGGGGAACACCACACACAGGCCAGGAGCGAAGACTCCCCTCTTGGAAACCTCCTCTCCGAGTGAACCGCCTTGTCACAGCCCAGAGCAGCTTCTGTTACAAACTCCCTGCCCGTTCCAGGAACGAGACGCCTGATGCTAATGGCTTTGCAGGTCAATCATGAACGAGAAGGCGCCGCTCTGCAACGGCTCAGGGATGTCCTCAGTGGTCCTCAGCGTGGGAGCTGCAGGAAGCCCAGGGCTGGGCGAAGGCAGAGAGGAACTGCTCGGACTGTGGGTTAGAAAGCACGTGGAACCCGACACTTGCACAGATATTAACAAGCCCCAGACTTACATGTCGCGTGTCTGCGGATGCATTTCCTATCCCGGTTCCAAAAGGGGAAAACCCCTCCCTACTTGCCCTCGCTATAGGAACTGTGTGTGAATCCTATTGGGGCAGCTCTGCAATTCCTCCAAGACTGTCTGTCACAGCCATGACCAAGGAAAGCTCCTGGGGCCCCTGCAGCCCCATGAGAGACCTGGATGAAGCTCCGAACTCTGGCCTGGCCCAGCCCCAGCTGTCGCAGTCACTTGGGAAGTGAACAAGCAGATGGAAGATCTAACTCTGCCTTTCAAATAAATAAAATAAATCTTAAAAACAAAAAAAGGGGCTGGCACTGTGGTATAGCGGGTAAAGCCGCCACCTGCAGTGCCAGCATCCCATATAGGTGCTTGTTTGAGTCCTGGCTGCTCCTCTTCCGATCCAGCTCTCTGCTATGGCCTGGGAAAGCAGTGGAAGATGGCCCAAGTCTTTGAGCCCTGCACCTGCATGGGAGACCCAGAAGAAGCTCCTGGCTCCTGGCTTTGGATCAACACAGCTCCAGCCGTTGCGGCCATTTGGGGAGTGACCCAGTGGATGGAAGACCTCTCAATCTCTCTGTCTCTGCCTCTCTGTAATTCTGACTTTCAAATAAATAAAATAAATCTTAAAAAAAAAAAAGGATGCAAATGCAATAGGACAAAAGAGCTCACTGTCAATACAAGACAGAGACCATAGCCGTGCCTGGAAGTGGGGTTTGATCAGCACACCCTACGCTAATACCTAGCTAAGCTCCAAGAACGCAAAGCCAGTGTGAACTCTGTCTACACCTGCGAGAAGAAAGCAAACGTGTGAACCCCTAAGTTGAATACAGCATGCCCAGGCTGAAGCATAAACCTAGGCCAGGTCATCTCCCTGCAGGGCTTCTGATCTGTTTCTGAAAACGGAGTGGGGACTTGCCAGGCACTGCAGGCAGGTGGAGCAGGTGTGGTGGTCTGGGGCAGAAAGACCTGTTAGAGAAAGCTAAGGAGCTCCATGTAGCTGGGAAGCTGGGTGTTACCCCTGGGGCAGTGAGGAGCCTGTCAAGATTCACCAGTTTCCAGTGTGGGTGTGTGTGTATGTGTGTGTGCGTGTGTGTGGGTGTGGGTGTGCATGTGTGTGTGTGTGTGTGTGTGTGTGTGTGTGAGATCAGACTTACATTCTAGAAAGATGACTGCCTGGTAGAAGCCCAGAGGAAGGTCTCTATAACATGAACTGTATGGGAATCCTATCTTAATAGAGTTGTTTTTAAAATATATAGAGAAAGAAGGTTAAAGGGGCTATACTAAAGGTGCAGGAAAACCCACACAGAAGATTGGACTAAGGCCAGAGCCACAGGGGTGGGAAGGCGGAGAAAGGGGATCTGAAACAGAAAAGCAACGACACAGTGCTGACTGACCTGGGGGTGGGGAGAGGAAAGAGTGGACAATGAGCCCAGGGCCCAGAACTTCTGTGCCTGGGTGGGAAGAGACAGTGGCCCAGCAGGAGGCAGCTGGGAGTGCGTGGCTGGTGGCATTCAGGTGGCAGGGCTGGCCCTCAGCAAAAGCGCAGTGGTCCCTGGAGTATAGGGACCGTGGGCTGACCAGACCTCAAGGGGCGCACACACACACATGCAAGGGCAGAGGAGGAAAAGGAGAGCAGAGCAGACATCAGGGCAAACCGAGAGGGGGCTGCAGGAAGGCAAGATTTTCAAAAGGAGTGGTCAAGACTGCCCAGAGCCAGGAGGAGGGGCAGGTAAGACAAGAACTCACACGCACGTGGATTTAACAACACGCACACACCCCTTTGCTGGACAGTCTGGACAGGTAGCGGGCCAGGCCTCGGGTGAAGGGGTGGCTGGCAGGGGAGCAGAGAGGCAGTGTGCACGGACACTTCCTCCCAGAAGCCTCCCTGGGACAGGAGAGTCCAGGGGCAAGCCAGAGTGGGTGCAGAAGCCAGAACGGACTTCCTGACCGGTTTTTGAAGACGGGAAAACTGGAGCTGTGTTTCCAGACCACAGGGAAGGAGTAAAGAGGAATTCAGGAAACAGAGGCAGAAGGGACCTGGAAGACTGCAGAGGGACCTGGAGCAAGGGCTCTTTCTAGAACATTCTACCAACATATAAACACGTCCTCTGAACAGTCACTGGCAATCATATAAAGACTCACAGACCTCCATGGTGCACTGCCCCATCGCCAGCCACTCGATCCACCTCTTGCAACTGTGCAACTTAGTACCTGACACGGTGTCGGCCAGCCAACAGGAGGAGACGGCGCCGAGAAGCCGTCAGAGCCTTCCGGCCCCAGCGGCACTCACCTTGCATCATGCTCCTGTAGGCAGTGTCTGTGATGGCGTAGATGTGGGGGGGCATCTCGTGCCTCTTCTTGCCCTTGTACATCTCCACGATCTCTTCGGAGTAGATGGGCAGGTTCTTGTAAGGGTTGATGACCACACAGAACAGGCCTGAATAGGTCTAGGGAAGAGCCACAGAGGAACCGGTTAGGAGGGCTCACTCTCTCCAGCGTGACGACGGCTCTGGTGCCAGCTCCCTGCTGCTTCACAGGCCCCTGGGTGGGCCTGTAGCAAAGCCCTCTCTGGATCCCCCTTCCTCACGGCGCCTGCTGCAGCTGTGGGGTACACAGCACCCTCTGCGCTGTCAGCTGAGGTCCTCCCCCTCAACTGCCTGACCGCAGCCAGCTGTGTGTGTGGACGAGCGTGTGCCTCAGGGGAGAGCCACGGGGAACGGGACGGAGTCCACTCACAAACCTCGGGGCCCGGGGCAGCAGGAGATGTGTTTGTCAGGACAAGAGATACAGAGAGGAGTCCGCCGCAGCACAGCACACGGAACCCCTCCACACAGAGGGACGCGTGTGTGTGTCCAAGTGTCGGCCCTTCTAGCTGGGCAAACCTCACCACGCTCCTAAACCAACTAAATCTCCAGTGGGCTGGCGGATCACAGACCGCTACCCTCCTGGAACCTTCTAGACATTCACATGAAGATCTGTCAGTGACCTAAAGACCACTTTCATGGCCCTGTGAGCCTTCTCCAAGACTCAGGTCTTCTCTTGGGAGAAACCCAATTCGTCAACACCCTTAAGGAGTGGCAACTAAAACATCCAGTACTCCAAAGTGTGACTTGACCAGATTGAAATCAGACCCTTGGGGCAGGCATTCAGCCCAGCAGCGGAGACACCGTGTCTCCCATCCGAGTACAGGGTCTTACACCCCACACCCGCTCCAGACGCCAGCTTTGTGTTAACGCAGACTCTGGGTAGCAAAATAGTGGCTCAATTTGCTGGGCTCCTGCCTCCCACGTGGGAGACCTGGGCCAAGTTCTCAGCTCTCACTCTAGCCCCAGCCATCGCAAGCCCCTGAGGAATGCGCCAGAGGATGGGAGCTTGCTCTGTCTCTCGGAATTTTTTTTTTAAATCAGACCTCTATGGGGCCGGCGCTGTGGCATAGCAAGTGAAGCCTCCACCTGGGGCACCAGCATCCCACATAGGCACTGGTTCAAGTCCTGGCTGCTCCACTTCCAATCCAGATCCTTGCTAATGTGCCTGGGGAAACAGTAAAGATGGCCCAAGTGCTTAGGCCCCTGCACACATGTGGAAGACCTGGAAGAAGCTACAGGCTCCTGACTTCAACCTGGCCCAGCCCTGGCCATTGCAGCCATTTGGGGAGTGAACCAGCAGATGGAAGATTTTTTTTCTCTCTCTCTCTCCTCTAACTCTGCCTTTCAAATAAATACAAAATAAACCTTTAAAAAAAGTATCAGACCCCTAAGAGTCAGACGTCCCAAGTTCAAATGCCAGCAAAGGCACTTTCTTTTTCTTTTTTTTTTTTTAAAGATTTATTTTACTTGAAAGTCAGAGTTACACAGAGAGAGGAGAGGCAGAGAGAAAGAGGCCTTCCGTCTGATGGTTCACTCCACAATTGGCAGCGACAGCCGGAGATGTGCCAATACGAAGCCAGGTGCCAGGAGTTTCCTCCAGGTCTCCCACGTGGGTGCAGGGGCCCAAGGACGTGAGCCATCTTCCACTGTTTTCCCAGGCCATAGCAGAGAGCTGGACAGGAAGTAGAGCAGCCGGGTCTTGAACCAGTGCCCATATGGGATGCTGGCACTTCAGGTCAGAGCGTTAACCTGCTGCGCCATGGCGCCAGCCCCAACGGCAACTTTCTTATCCTCACTCCCATCCATTTCTCAATCTGTGAAATAGGGACAGACAGAAGTCTACACCTCAGCACGTGGTTACGAGAATTAAGTAAGGTACAGTCCTCTCGCAGCCCAGCACTGCCTCAGACTAAGGTCCTGGGTGGGGGAGGAGGGCATGTCCGGTGGCCATGGCATACACACATCCATCTTCCCTCAGCATCTCGAGGCTAATCTGTGTAACCTGTGACTTCAGGTTCTTTTTCTAATAAATGTCCTGCTATTTCTTTCTCCCAAGATTCCTCATGGCTGCACAAGACCCCTGAAACCACCCAGCGGCAGGTGCTCCCATGGGGGCACGGCTCTTTTTAAGTAGCTGGAGCAAGCCACCTATCCTGACACTGAGCAGGAGGCCAGAAGGCGGCCAGTGAAGGGGGCTCCAGGCAGGCTCAGGTCTCCCCCGCTCCCTGGCTCTTTCTGTTACTCCATGACAAGTGCCCTCTACTTCTGCTCCAAAGAGGAGCCAGTCCCTTCTACCCGTGCCTTCTCGGGTCTGTGGACCCCTCCATGGGGCCACACAGGAACCGGTCGTGAGGACAAACACTCAGCCCAAGGCTTCAGCACTTGGATTTTCTAAGCAGGAGTTAGAATGAAGGCAGGACTGGGTTGCAGCCACCAAGCACACACTGCTCTGCATTCAAAAGAGCAGCTGAGCTTGGAGACCAGCAAGTGTGTTTGGCTGACTCTTCTGTGTGGAGGGGAGAGCGCAGGGCCCTCGACTTCCTTTTTGTCCTGGGATAATCAGGCGTTTGTTTTCCCTTCAACCACTCTCGTTACTGGCCAGCAAAGCTCTGAAGCAGAGAAGACCAAAGGCAGTAATTGGCCACCTGCAGGCTTAGGGATTACGGGAAGCAGGGGGCGAGAGAAGCCTCCTCTGGTCTCCCCCTGCATGGGGACAAGACAGAGGCCGGGGAGCAGCGAGGTCATCCCAGGAGCTCGGAAACAATCGAGCTTTGTTCCCGGGCTTTGAGAAACCCACACTCTAGGAAATCCAGTCCCAGGAATAAAAGCCGAGGACACGTGGTCACATGTAGGGAGTGCCACAGAGCCAGATGTTGGAGAACAGCTGGGAGGGCAGTAGGTTAAAGTCCCAACCTGCAGTGCAAACATCACATTGAACACCGGTTCAAGTCCTGGCTGTTCCACTTCCAATCTAGTTCCCTGTTAATGTGCCTGGCAAAGCAGGGAAGATGGCCCACGTCCTAGGACCCTGGACCCATGTGGGAGACCTAGAAGAAGCTCTTGGCTCCTGACTTCAGATCGGCTCAGCTCTGGTCATTGTAGCCATTTGGGGAGTGAACCAGTGGATGGAAGACCTCTCTCTGTGTATGTCTCTACTTCACCCTGTAACTCTTTCAAATAAATAAAATAAATCTTAAAAAGGAAAAAAAAGAGACTGGGGCTGAAAAAAAAAAAAGAGCAGGGACTGAATCAATGGCCCAACCGATCTTGGACTGGGAGCTTCTGAGACTCGAGCCAAAATAGCCTCTCTGCTGTGTAAATTCGCCTGCCTCAGGTGCTTCTGTATAGCGAGAAAACTAATAGATGATCTGACATCATAGATACAGATGATGGCAAATTAGATAATAGACCTAAATGTAAAATTCAAAAGTATAAAACTCCCAGAACACCACATGAGAGGAAATGCTTGTGACCTTGTGTTAGGAAAGCTTTGCTTATGTATCACACCAGAACCATGATCCACCAAACAAAAGGATCAATTGGATTTGGAAGTTCTGTTCTTTGAAGCACACTATGATGGAAGAAAAAGACAAGCCACAGAAGAGGAAAAAATATTTGTGAATCATCCACCTGATAAATGAACTTGTATTCAGAATATGTAAGCATTTGCAAAATGAAACAATTAGAAATATTTGAATCACCAAAGACATGCCCAGTGTAAATAGGCCCATGGGGAAAAAACCTCAGAATCATTTGTCAGTGTGAAACTGCAAACAGATCCCAACATATAACTTCTGATTGGCTAATGTTTCCAAGATTGACCACATCAAGTGTTGAGGAAGATGCAGAGCACCTGAAAATCTGATATACTGCCTGTGGGAATGTAAAACAGGTGACAACCACTTTCAACAACAGTTTGATAGCTCTAGCTCTTTTAAAGATATTCATTTATGCAAAGGGCTTCAACAGCCAGGTCTGGGCCAGGCCAAAGCTAGGAGCCAAGAACTCCATCCCGGTCCCCACAGGGGCAGCAGGGCCCAAGCACTTGGGCCATCTTCCACTGCTTTCCTAGGCCATAGCACAGAGCTGGATCAGAAGAGCAGCCAGGACCTGAATCAGTGCCCATATGGGCTGGCGGTGTCGCAAGTGTAGGCTTAGCCTACTGTGCCTCAGCGCTGGCCAGATAGATATTTGGTTCCAGATCTTGGTGGAAATGTTTCCAATTATTTTTTCAATTCAATATAATGTGACTTGTGGGTTTGATATATGTTGCCCTTATTGCGTTTAGGTATGCTTCTTTCTCAATTTTTTAAAAAGATTTATTTATTTTTTATTTTTTTGACAGGCAGAGTGGATAGTGAGAGAGAGAGAGAGAAAGGTCTTCCTTTGCCATTGGTTCACCCTCCAATGGCCACCGCGGCCAGCGCACCACGCTGATCCGATGGCAGGAGCCAGGTGCTTCTCCTGGTCTCCCATGGGGTGCAGGGCCCAAGCACTTGAGCCATCCTCCACTACACTCCCTGGCCACAGCAGAGAGCTGAACTGAAAGAGGAGCAACCGGGACAGAATCCGGCGCCCCGACCAGGACTAGAACCCGGTGTGCCAGTGCCGCAAGGCGGAGGATTAGCCTAGTGAGCCATGGCGCCGGCCAAGATTTATTTATTTTAAAGTCAGAGTTACACAGAGAGGAGAGAGACAGAGAGAGAGAGAGAGAGAAGTCATCCATGCGATGGTTCAGTCCCCACTTGGCCGCAACGGTCAGAGCTGCCCTGATCCGAAGCCAAGAGCTAGGAGCCAGGAGCTTCTTCTGGGTCTCCCACAGTGGTGTAGGAGCCCAAGGACTTGGGCCATCTTCCACTACTTTCCGAGGCCACAGCAGAGAGCTGGATCGGAAGAGGAGCACCCGGGTCTTGAACCGGCGCCCATATGGGATGCCGGTGCTTCAGGCCAGGGTGATAACCTGTTGCGTCACAGCGGCAGCCCCATTCTCGATTTGTTTAAAAGATTTATTTATTTGAAAATCAGAGTTATAAAAGACAGCTCTTTTCATCCACTGGTTCACTCGCCAGATGGCCACCAAGGCTAGCGCTGGGCCGGCTGAAGCCAGGAGCTACATGTGGGTCTCCCACGTGGGTGGCCGGGCCCCAACCCTGCGGGTCCCACCCTGACATTTAAAAGTGCAGCCCTCCACAATCACTCCTAACCCCGCCCGCTTCTCGCATCCCGCCTCGACCCTCCACCCCCAACCCTGGCAGCACAGGACCCAGAAACGGGGAAAAGCAGGGATCAAGGGCTCTGCCCTGAAGTCGCAGGAGGAGGGTGTGGAGGGAGGCCGAGGTCTCTGCCCCTTCTTCCTCTTGCCTTCCTACCGCTCCTGCCATTGGTCAGTGGCCTCCACCTCGCGCACCTGTGGCGCTGAAGCCACCGCGTGCTACCCCTCTTGCGGCCCCGCCCTCCGTGGCCCCGCCCACCGGCTCGGAGCCCCGCCCCTCAGTGTCCCCGCCCACCGGCTCGGAGCCCCGCCCCTCGGTGTCCCCGCCCACCGGCTCGGAGCCCCGCCCCCGCCGTGGCAGTTGCTCGGGCGTTGGCCTCGCGGGCAGGGGCGCGGGCGCTCTCTGAGGCGCTGCGGCCGCCTTGGTTTCTCAGCGGGGCTCCCTGAAGGGTCCGAGCGCTCTCCTGACTGGGCGCGGGGTCCATCCTGGCCTTGACCCCGTTCTGGCAGTCTCCCGCAGCTGACTCCGAGTCACTGGGGCTTCGGCCCGGCTCCCTCAGGCCGAGTGGGTGCCCGGCCTCCCGGTGAGTGCGAGCGAGGACGGTGCGAGGGCGGCGGGCTGCGGAGGGGAGAAGGGCTCTGGCCTCGCGTGCCCTCCGCCCCGCCCCTCACTGCAGCCGAGTTTCCTCAGGAACGAAGTGGCTGCGTCCTCGACGGGTAGAGGGGTTGAGGAGGAGACATTCCCGCCTGAGTGACGGGGCGGCCGTCTGACCCCTCCCCTTCCGGCCTCTGCGGAGAATGGGGTTCCAGGTCAGTTTATTTCTGAAGGCAAAGTATTTTGAAATCCACGCGTCTCTTCGTCCATAAAATGCATGTCTCAAGTTCTTTGAGGATCCGTAATGTTAGCAGAAGAACTTATGGGAAAATGCGTTTTAGAAAGCGTTTGGCTTTTATGTGAAAGGCAGGGTGACAGAGGTCTTGGTCTGCTGATCCACGCTCTGAATTTCTGCAACAGCCTGAGCTGGCGTCGGTGTCACCAGGACCCAAGAAGGCCATCCGGGTCTCCAACAACGCAGCACCAAATAACTTTAGCCATTTATCTGAGCATTAATAACGCTGAAGGGCAGGGGGTGCAGTTTAGCTGGTGAAGCAGCCATGGGGGCCCCACACCCCACGTGGGAGCGCCAGGGACCAAGTCCCACTTCCGCTTCCTAACCAGCTTCCTACTAAGGCGTACCCTGGGGAGGCAGCAGCTGATAGCCCAAGTACGCGGGTGCCTGCCACCCAGGTGGGAGACCTGGGACTGAGTACCTGGCTCCTGGCTTTGACTTGGCCCAGCCCCTGGCTGTTGTCAGCATTTGGAGAATGAGCCTGCTGATGGCTGGAAGATACTGTTGCTCTGTCACTGGCTTTCAAATAAATGAAAACCAATAAATAACATTTAAAATTCTCTATAAATAGGCAGCACTCCCAACCAAAAGAGATTGAGACCTCTACTCCAGCAGCCAAGGCAAAAGCTTTATAGGCTGAAAGAGGAAGTCAGGAACTTGAGACGCTGTGGCCTAGCAGGTAAAGCTGCCACATGTGGCACCAGCATCCCATATGGACACGGGTTCAAGTCCTGGCTGCTCCATTTCTGATACAGATCTCTGCTAATATACCTGGGAAAACAGCAGAGGTTGGCCCCTGCATCCATGTGGGAGACCTGGAAGAAATTTCCTGGCTCCTGTCTTCAAAGCCGCACTGTTCTAGCCATTGTGGCCATTTAGGAAGTGAACTAGCAGATGGAAGATATCTCACTTGCTTGTTCACGTGCTCTATCTCTCTCTCTAACTGCCTCTCAAATAAATAGATAAATATTTTTTAAAGTTTTATTTTATTATTTATTTGAATGGCAGAGTTACAGAGAGGTAGAGCCAGAGAGAAAAGAGGTCTTCCATCCGCTGGTTCACTCCCCAAATGACTGCAATGGCCGGAGCTGTGCCATTCTGAAACCAGGAGCCAGTAGCTTCCTCCAGGTCTCCCATGCGGGTGTAGGGGCCCAAGGGTTTGAGCCATCTTCCACTGCTTTCCCAGACCATAGCAGAGAGCTGGATCAGAAGTGGAGCAGCTGGGACTCGAACCGGTGCCCATATGGGATGTCGGCACTGCAGGCTGGGGCTTTAACTCACTGCGCCACAGCGCTGGCTCCTAGATAAATCTTTAAAATTAATTGATGCACCACAGCTAGATGTTTGTCTTTTTGGGTACTGTCACATGGGAGGTCCCTAGTCAATTACTTGACTGGTTGTTTAGTGTGATTGGTTGAAGCTGAATCAAGTTAATCAGTTCCAGGTAGTGTCCCTTGTGTTTTGTGTCACTTTCTGGGTACAGAAACATCCCAGGCTGATGGCATGCTGCTTATTTGGTTTCAACAATAGCATCAAGGGCTCCAGCAAGACCTGCAAAGGGAATATGGGACTGTGAAAGAGGGATGTGATTTCAGAAAATGCATCCCCTTTCATCTGGAGTTCCGTCAAAATAAGGGCTCTTATTCTCTATCAAGAAGGTTAAGAAACCTAACTGGGACAGGGTGTTAGTCTTAGATTTGAATGTTGACTCAGCCACTTTGTGAACTAGGCAAATTACTTGCTGTCCCAAAACCTCTTTCTGAAAACAGAACTAGTAGTATACCACAACTAGCTTCCACCAGTTTGCAAGGTTGATTGCCAAATTTTCAGGGACTTTGTGAGCCTGTTGTTAAGCATAACCATCATTAAAAATCAAATTATAAAAGCTTACAATGAAATAAATTATGTTAAACACAGGGGTGGTAAATACTCAAAATTCATCATTCTGTGGTTGTTTTCTGACTTCATTTTACAAACAGTTCTGTTCTGGGGTTATTTGTCCACCATTATCTCTTTATGGAAATACTATATAACGTTTGCATCTCTTCTCAAGTCTGTGTTCAGAAATGTCAGTTTGGTAGCATGACCTTGGCTGAGTAGGAGTATTTATGCTGTGGAAAGTGTAAGTCAGGGCTTGGTTTATTGTTTTGTTGATTTTTCTAGACCATGTATCAGCAAATGTTTTGTACAAATGGAAAAATATTATTTTAGGCATCCTAGAACATACTGTTTCAGCCACAGCTACTCTACTCCATCATTGTAGTGCAAATAGAAATTAAAAATGAGCAGTAGAAGCTATATTCCTATCAGGCCAAATAGACTTCAAAGCAAAAGCTGTTAGACAAAGAAGGTCACTATGTAGTGATAAATGGATCAATGCAGTAAGATGTGACTATTGTGAATTTATATGCTTCTGAGACTAGGGCACCAAGTTTTATAAACCATAATGGTTCTAAATCAGGAATTGTGCACCTATTTTCAACCAAGGGGCATTTGGGTATTTGTAACATTATTCATGGGCCATGCAAAATTATCAAGTTAAAAATTAGCCAGTTCTACATTTATTCAATTTCAAGTCCCACACATGATAGATCAACAAAATAAAAAATAAAAATGCTATGGTTAACTCAATAGATGCAGAGAAAACATTTCAAAAAATACAATATCCTTTCACTATTAACAAAATCTTTAAAATGGGGTAAAGGGGTAGGCATTGTTGCTTAGAAGATAAAGCCTGTAGTGCCAGCATCCCATATTGGCAAAAGTTCATGTCCTAGATGTGCCAGTTCCAATCCAACTCCCTGCTAATGGTCTAGAAAAAGCAGCACCAAACGTGGCTCAAGTACTTGGGTCCCTGCCACCCACGTGGGAGACCCAGATGAAGCTCCTGGCTACTGGCTTCAGCCTGGCCCAGCACTAGCTATTGTGGCCATCCTGAGTGAACCAGCATGTGGAATCTTTCTCTCTCTCTTCTTCCCCTCTCTCTGATTTTAAGTAAATCTTTTTAAAAATTTAGTATAGAAGGAATATAACTCAACACAATAAAGGCAACATATGATAAACCCACAACCACCATTATATTCAATGGAAAAAAATTGGAAACATTTCCACCAAGATCTGGAACCAGACAAAGATGCCATCCATCACCATTTTTACTCACTATATTTTGGGGAGTTTAGGAGATATCAGGCAAGGAAAGGAAATCAAGAAGGTTCAAACTGGAATGGAGGAAATCAAATCATCCCCTTTCAAAGATGGCATGATTATAGGGGAACTAGAAGATTCCACCAAGAGAATATTAGAAATGATAAAGAGATATCAGCAAAGTTGCAGGATATAAAATCAACACACAAAACCCAACAATGATCTGGCTGAGAAACAACTTAAAAGAGCAACCTCATCCACAGTAGCTATAATAAATTAAATGTTTAGGGATAATCTTAGCTAAGAAGTTAAAGATCTCTACAATGAAAACGAAAAAACATTAATGAAAGAAACAGAAGAAGACATTAAAAAATGGGAAAACCTTCCATGTTCATGGTCTGGAAGAATCAATATCATAAAAATGTCCACACTACCCAAAGCAGTGTACAGTTCCAATGCAACCACCATCAAAATTCCAAGGACATTGTTCACAGAACTAGAAAAAACAATCTTGAAATTCATATGGAAACAGGAAAGACCCTGAAAAGCTAAAGCAATCTTAAACATCAAAAACAAAGCTGGAGGCATCACAGTACCTGATTTCAAGATATACTACAAGGAAAGCTGGCGCCGTGGCTGAATAGGCTAATCCTCCGCCTTGCGGTGCCGGCACACTGGGTTCTAGTCCCGGTCGTGGCGCTGGATTCTGTCCCGGTTGCCCTTCTTCCAGGCCAGCTCTCTGCTGTGGCCAGGGAGTGCAGTGGAGGATGGCTCAAGTGCTTGGGCCCTGCACCCCGTGGGAGACCAGAAGCACCTGGCTCCTGCCTTTGGATCAGCGTGGTGCGCCGGCTGCAGCGCGGCGGCCATTGGAGGGTGAACCAACAGCAAAGGAAAACCTTTCTCTTTGTCTCTCTCTCTCTCTCTCTCTCTCTCTCTGTCCACTCTGTCAAAAAAAATAAATAAATGAAAAATTAAATTAAATTAAAAAAGATATACTACAAGGTTATTATAATCAAAAGAACATGGTTTGGGCATAAAAATAGGCCAATGGAGTGTAACAGAAACCCCAAAAATGAATCCACACATCTAACCAACTAATAATTGATGAATGTGCTTAAAATATTCCCTGGATAAAGGACTGTCTCTTCAACAAATGGTACTGGGAAAATTGTATTTACCCACACGGATGCTTATAACAAGGCTGATACCTTACATTCTATTCAAAAGTCAACTCAAAATAGATCAAGGCTCTAAACTTAAGACCTGACACTGTCAGACTACTACAGGTAAACATGGGAGAAATGCTGCAGACCCTAGGCAAAGACTTTTTGGTAAAACCCTCAAAGCACAGGCAACAAAAGGAAAAACAGGCAAATGGGATTCTATCAATCTAAGAAGCTTCAACACAGCAAAGCCACCAACAAAGTGAAGAGACAGCCAACAGAATGTTAGAAAATATTTGCAAACTATGCCATCTGATAAAGAACATATCTCCAGAACAAATATAAGAAACTTAACCACAAAACAATCCAGTTAAGGAATGAGCAAACACAAAAAAATAGAAACAAAAACAATCCAGTTAAGGAATGGGCAAACACAAAAAATAAAAAGAAACAAAAACAAAAAATTAAATAATAATGGGCTGTGACTGGCATTGTGGCATAGTGGGTAAAGCCACCACCTACAATGCCAGAATCCCATATGGGCATACAGCTGTTCTATTTCCAATCGAGCTCCTTGCTAATGGCCTGGGAAAAGCAGCAGAAGATGACCCAAGTGCTTGGATCCCTGCCACCCATGTGGGAGACCTGGATGAAGCTTCTGGCTCCTGGCTTTGGTCTGGCCTGGCACTGGCTATTATAGACATCTGGAGAGTGAACCAACAAATAGAAGAGTTAGTCTCTCTCTTTTTCTCTTTCTCTCCCTCCCTCTCTCTCTCTCCGCCCATGCCCCAGAACTCTGAAATTCAGATAAATGAATAGTTCTTTTCAAAAAGAAGTGGACAAAAAACATGAATAGACATTTTTTTTCAAAATTTTGAAGGACATAATGCAAATGGTCAAAACACATGAAAACATGCTCAAGATCACTAGCTATCAAGGAAATGCAAACAAAAACCACAATGATGTATTATCATTTCTATTAACCAAAGATCAAAAATTAACAAATACAAGCAAGGTTGTGAAGAAAAGGGTACCCAAATACATTGTTGTTGGGAATGCAAATTAGTAAAACCCTTATGGAAAACAATATGGAATTTCCTCAGAAATCTAGAAATGGAACTACCATATGAGCCTATCATCCCACTTCTGGCAATATATCCAAAGGGAAAGAAATCAGCTTATGAAAGAATCCTGCACTCCTATGTTTATAGCAGCCCAATTCAGAATAGCAAAGATGTGGAATCAACCTGTCATCAACTGATGGTTGCATGAAGAAAATATAGTATATATACATGATAGAATTTACTCAGCCATAAAAGAGAATGACATTTGCAACTAAGTGGAGATCCTTATGCTAAGTGAAATAAGCTATACCCAGAAACACAAATATCATGGGCCGGGGGCTGTGGCCTAGCACGTAAAACCTCCTCCTGAGTGCCAGCATCCTATATTGACTCCGGTTCAAGTCCTGGCTGCTCTACCTCTGATTCAGCACTCTGCTATGGCCTGGAAAAGCAGTAGAAGATGGCCCAAGAGATTGGGCCCCTTGAACCACATGGGAGACCCAGAAGAAGCTCCAGGCTCTTGGCTTCGGATCAACAAGCTCTGGCCTTTGAAGCCATTTGGGGAGTGAATAACGGAAGACTCTCTGTCTCTCTTTCTCTCTCTCTCTGCCTCTCTGCCTCTCTGTAGCTCTACCTTTCAAATAAACAAATAAAAGACAAATATCAAATGTTTTCTGTTTCTGGAAGTTAATATATAGGATATGAAAAGTAAAAACCAGTGCCTTTTTTAAAAAGTTATTTATTTTGAAAGGCAGTGTAATTAAAAGAGGGAGACTTCTTCCATCCAGTTATACTTGTAAATATTATTCTATTTTATTAGTTTGATTACCTCTTCAGCACTTCCAGATATATTTATGATAGTTCTTGTTTGATTTCTATAATTATCCTTATTTTTTATCCTTTTTATCACAAATTTTTCTAAGTTTCTTTTTTTATTTCCACCCTTCCTTGTACTATATGTTTAGTTCTGTTGTTTGTTTTTGTCGTTTTAGGTCATCTTCTTTGGGACATAGCCTCTGAGACACAGATGTGTATATGCAGAGTTTATTGGAGAAAACCCTTGGGATCAATGTTAGTGACAAGGTGAAAGCAAGATTGCAAAGGAGGAGCAGCTGAACTGTGATTAGTGATGTGCTGGTGAATGTTTCACATTTCCCTTCTCAAGGGAAAAACCACTGTCGTTCATCAACGTATGACAGTGTTCCACATCGTAGCACCCGTCACGGTACATGAGACATAACCTTCAGAACATAGATCATAGTAAATGTGATACAATAATTAGGAAGTGATGATTGTCTATTACCGGTTTTGAATATACTTCAATTTGCAGTTTATCTAAGTTTTAATAATGTTTGTATTTAACAACCTGCTTATAGAATTCCTAAAAGCATAACACCTGGCAGTCACAGGCTAGTAGAGCCATTTCCAGCTCAGCACTGTCCATAATTCAGTTCTGGCAAAGGTCTGAGCTGGTCCCATGAGGAGTCTGGAGTTGGGATGGCCCTTCAGAGTGGTCTCCCTGAGGCCAGGGCTTCCATAGCCCAGCATGGGCCAGTCACTCCATGCAGGTGATCTTGGGTGAGGGGGTTCTCTTTAGCTAAAGGAAATTCCTAGAGAGGGACTCAGTCACCAGCACTACCAGTAGGTTGAAGTATGGTGCTTCAGTCCTGAAGCACCCCCCTGTAGAGGATGATGGGGTGGTGGTGGAGGGGTCCACAGGGCATCCACTCCACTTACATCTCTTGCATTTAGTCTTGGTTTCTGCTTCAGGATTCAGAACAGCATTTTTCTGTTGTGTCAAACTTGTGATTTTTGTTTCTGCCGGTTTTTTTCCTTAGAGTAACTTTGTATGGATACATAATATCTGCTGTTGTTTGGGTTTAGATGTGTAGAATTTTCTGTCCCAGCTTTAGCAGATTGACGTTTGGGAGAAAGTGGGGATGGTTGTGACGGTTTTCCTTGCTTTTCCAGCTCATGCGCTCCCTCTTCTGTTGTAGTGAAGAACAGCTTTCTTACTGAGAGTGCTTTTCCAGTTGCCAGACTCCCTCTGACTTTCTTTTTCTCTTTTCTTTTTCCCCTTAGTAATGTACTTATAGGGGAAAAATATGTTCCAAACTGACTCATTATCCCAAGAGAGACATTTTCCTAGTACTCCTACCATTCTTCCTGTGAATTTTCCAAGCCCTCTTATTTCTCATTGCCAGGGCTGATATGCCAGGGTTCGGACCAGTTCTCAGGTGTCTCCCTGAGGCTTGGGCACTTTTCTTCTGGGTGTGAACTCTTCTTTTTTTTTTTTTTTTGACAGGCAGAGTTAGAGAAAGAGAGACAGAAAGGTCTTTTTCCATTGGTTCACCCCCCAAATGGCCACTACAGCCGGCATGCTGCACCGATCCAAAGCCAGGAGGCAGGTGCTTCCTCCTGGTCTCCCATGTGGGTGCAGGGCCCAAGCACTTGGGCCGTCCTCCACTGCCTTCCTGGGCCACAGCAGAGAGCTGGACTGGAAGAGGAGCAACTGGGACAGAACCGGCGCCCCAACCAGGACTAGAACCCAGGGTGCCAGTGCCGCAGGCCCTCCACATTCTTGTGGGAGTTCTGGCTGGTCTCCAGTGCAGTTTGTCCACCATGCACATACAATTGGAGGTTGTCGGATTATTTTTCTATATGTAGTGTCACTTGCAGTTTTATTTGTGTTCCTTTTGTCCTCTAGTTTTAAGTAGGAGATGTGTGGAGAGTTATAGGAATCTGGAACGTGTATTTTTTAAAATATCTATTCTTAAATAATATTGTGCTTTTAAGTAATATTTTATGTAGTGTTTGTGTTTAAAATCCACTTATGCACTATATAAGTTTGTATACCTTGAATATTTTCAGTTGGTATGTTGCTCTTTATAAGATTTATTAAGGGGCCTGCGCTGTGGCATAGAGGGTAAAGCCACCACCTGAGGTACTGGCATCCCATATGATGGCCTGATAGAGTTCTGCTCTACTTCCGATCTAGCTGCCTGCTAATGCACCTGGAAAAGCAGCAGTAGATGGCCCTAGTACTTGGCCCCAGCACCCATGTGGGAGACCTGGAAGAAGCTCCTGGCTCCTGACCTTTGCCTGGTCCAGCTACAGCCATTGTGGCCATTTGGGGAGTGAAGCAGTAGATGGACCAACTCTCTCTCTGTCTCTCTCTGTCTCTGTCTCTCTCTCTCATTGCCTTTAAAATAAAGAAAGAAATCTTTTTAAAAATATTTAGTTATGCAAAATGCAAAGCATCAGAGAAAAGGGGGAGAGAAAGAGAACTTCCACCCACTGGTTCACTCTCCAGATGGCCATAACTCCATCCTGGTCTCCAACATGGTTTGCAGGGACCCAAGTACGTGAGCCATCTTCTGATACCTACCCAGACATATTAGCTAGAAGCTGAATTGGAAGTGGAGCATCCCAGACTTGAGCCTGAACTCTGATAGGAAAGTCTGGCCTGTCAAGCAGTGGCCCCACCAGCTGTGCCTCTACACTAGCCCCTGTTGCTACAATTCTACCGCAGTCTGCATCTGTCCTTTTTTATGTACCTATGTGTGGTTAAAACACCTGGGTTGTGTCCACCTACCAGTTATCATGGCAGAGATGGATGAACATTTGTATATTTCCATGGTGACCCACGTGACCATTTTTCTAGAGCATACTCAAATACCCAAGAGATGGGGTCTTAGTGGCACAGGGCTTATACACATTGAACTTCACCAAGTGCTTCCAAGGTGCTTCCTAGAACACTTGAGACATTTTATGGTTCCACCTCCCTTGAGGAAGAGGTCAGACTTCTGACAGAAAGATGTCATGATTTGCTATTCAGCAGTGATGGCTGAATAGCTAGATTCCTGTCACCCGTATGAGAGGCCTGGAGTGAGTTTCTACCTCCCAGCTTTAGCCTGTCTCAGCTATGACTGTCATAGTCGTGGAATGAATGGAAACTCTCTGTATCTGTCTGATGCAGTCTCTCTGCCAATCATATGAACAAATAAATTATTTTTAAAAATACTTTTCCCTGCCTTAAGTCAAGAAGATACTCCTCTACATTTTCTTCCATTATTTGTTTTGTTTTTCCATCAGTATCTTCAATCTATCTGAAGTTCACCTTGGATTTAGCGTAAAGTAAGGAACAACAATTTTTCTTTATGTTATGAACCAGTTTTTTTTTTTTAAATATTTATTTATTTGAAAGGCAGAATTACAGAGGCAGAGAGAGAGAGGTCTTCTATCCACTGGTTCACTCTCTAAATGGCCCAGTGGCTGGAGCTGGGCCAATCTGAAGCCAGGAGACTGGAGCTTCTTCCAGGTTGCCCACATGGGTGCTGGGGCCCAAGTACTAGGGCCATCTTCTACTGCTTTCCCAGGCCATAGCGGAGTACTAGATCAGAAGTGGAGCAACCGGGACTCGAACTAGCACCCATATGGGATGCTGGCAGGTAAAGGGTAAAGGCGGTGGCTTTACCCTCTATGGCACAGCACCAGCTCCTGTGAACCAATTTTATCAACATTTACAAATAAACAATCTGACCTTTCCTCAGAAGGATGACTTTGCCACCTTTATGGTGCCATTTTGAAAGGTAGAGTGATAGAGAGTGAGGGAGAGAGAGGTCTTCCAACTGCTGGTTCACTCCCACCAAATGCCCACAGCCAAGGCTGGACCAGACTAAGAGCAGAAGCCTGGAACACTACCTGGATCTCCACATGGGTGATGGGAACACAAATACTTGGAGTATCATCCCCTGCTTTTCCAGGTGCATTAACAGGAAGCTGTTTCTGAAGCTGGGGAGCCAGGACTCTTAACTGGCACATTTATGTGCATTGCAGGAATCCCAGTTAGCAGCTTAACTCACTGAGCCATAACACTCACTTCTAGGTTAACATTTAAGACAATATTTTCTAGACATTTAACTGATTTGAATTTATAAGTTAATTTTGAGTCTGCTACTTTACACTCCCACCAACAGTATATATTATAGATTTTTTTCATGTTAAGACATTCCTGCATTCCTGGAAGAAAACTTAATTTCTGTGCTCAGTTGGGTAATATTCATTTGAATCCATTTTTTAAAAGTTATTTTCATCAGTAACATGGATTTCTGGTTTCTTTTCTTATAGAGGTTGAGTATCCCTTATCCAAGATCCTTGGGACCATAAGTGTTTCAATTTCAGATTTTTTTTTTTAAGATTTATTTATTTATTTGAAAGTCAGAGTTACACAGGGAGAGGAGAGGCAGAGAGAGAGAGGTCTTCCATCTGATGGTTCACTCCCTAGTTGGCCGCAACGGCTGGAGCTGCGCCGATCTGAAGCCAGGAGCCAGGAGCCAGGAGCTTATTCCAGTTCTCCCAGGCGGGTGCAGAGGCCCAAGGACTTGGGCCATCTTCTACTTCTTTCCCAGGCCATAGCAGAGAGCTGGATCAGAAGAGGAGAAGCTGGGACTAGAACTGGCTCCCATATGGGATGTCAGCACTTCAGGCCAGACCTACTGTACTACAGAGCCAGCCCCTTTTATTTTGGAATTTGGAATACTTACATATACAGATTGAGGTACCTTGAACATAGGTACAATCAGAAAACTTATTAATGTTTCATATATACTTTATACTAGGGCACTTCAAAATGTATGGGGAAATAGAATTAAAACTTTAGGGGACAGGCGTTGTAGCATAGCAGATGGGGCCACTGCCTGCAATGCCAGCATTCCACGTGGGCACCGATTTGAATCCCAGCTGCTTCACTTCCCCTCCAGCTCCCTGCTAGTGTGCCTAGGAAAGCACTGGAGAATGGCCCAAGTGCTTGGTCCCCTGTATCCTTATGGGAAACCAAGAAGAAGCTCCTGACTCCTGGCTTCAGCCTGACCCAGCCACAGCCATTGTTGATGTCTGGGGAGTGAATCACTGGGTAAAAGATCACTCATTCATCGGGGGGGAAAAGCCATTGTAATCCATAAGCTATACTTTGGAAATTTATATTTACTAAATAAAAGTTTTTAAAAAATCACTCATTCTCTCTGTCTCTCCCTCTCTCTCTTTCTGTAAGTCTGTCCTTCAATTGAACAAAGTAAATCTTTTAAAAAAAGAAAAGTTTATTTTAGTGGGAAAAATTGTGAAGCAAAAAGTTCTTCAGAAAGCTCACAGAAAATGTATGTTATGAAGAAATTATGCAAGAATTATCAAAATTTTTGCACCAAGATAACCTTATCTTAAATTCCATTTTCCATGTCTTTTTGAAGTACCCTCATATACATGGCCTTTAAGGAATTTTAAGCCATATTTTTAGTTTTCTTAGATTTTGCCTGTGACACAAGGTCAAGATGTGAGTTTTCCATTTACAGCATCATGTTGACACTCCATGCTTTGGAGTTTGGAGCATTTTGGGTTTCAGATTTTCCGATTAGGGAGGCTCAACCTATATCCTTTTTGGCTGATTTTGGAATTGAGAGGTAGAAAACTTTGCTTCTTTTCATATTTTCTGTAATAATTTAATGGACAAAGGGACTATCTATTACTTAAAGGCATGGTAATGTTCACTGTAAAATTTTATAAACCATTTTTGGTTTATAAAACTTTTCTTGGCAAATAAGGGCTTTAATTACTAATTAATTTATAGATGTTTGGTCTGTTCATTTCTACAAACATGGCATTTTGTAATTTTCCAAAAATTATATATTTCATCTAGTATTATTGAATTGACCTGTAGTTGGCCATATTATTATTTTCTATCTTTTTTGTGTAACTGCTTCCTTTGAATTCATTCTCAAATTTGATTATTTACATCTCCTTCCTTTCATTATGTAAAATTTTTATGATTTATTTGACAGAGAGGGAGAAAAGATACATAGAAAGAGTTCTCATCTGCTAGTTCCTTCCCAAGTGCCTGCAACAAGTTTAGGGGTGGTAGGTGGGGACACTGGATATTGGAATACAGTCCAACTCTTCCATATACATGACAGGAACCCAATCTCAGGAGCCAGAGCCAGGGGTCAAACACAGGCACTCCTGTGGGATGCAGGGTCCTAAACCAGCGTCTTAAGCACTAGGCCAAACACCAAACCCTTTCCTTCTTCCTTAATCAGCTCTTTAGAGATTTGTCCATGTTACTAACCTTATAAGTAAAATGGTAACATAAGTCCTAATAACTGAAATTAAAATAGATGTTCAGTTAAGTCACCAGTGAGAAGGCAGAATATATATTTACCTGTAACAGATATGATTAAAATAAAAACTATAGACAAATTGAAAGTAAAGGGATATAAACAGTTATTGCAGGCTAATATCTACATATGCATACACACCAGGAACAAACCAGTAGCTAGTTCATATCAGATAAACTCAAGGAAGAATTCAAAGCAGTAATTGTTATCAAGGACAAAGCATAAGAGGTAGGCTTCATGCTGCCTATGAGTTCAGCCAATGGAGAATACAGATAGACAGAATACAGATATACAGCTGGATGTATAGGACTTGAAGTTCAGAGGTGAAGTTCAGAGCCAATGTCAGAGCTGAGATGTAAATTTGAAGTCATCAGCATATATGGTATTTAAAGTTCTAAGACTGAGTGAGACTAGAAAGGGGATGCCGACAGGGAAAGAAAACTGAGTACTAAACTCTGGTCCACTCCAATATTTTGAAGCCAGGGAGATGAGGAACGATGAGAAGAAATATGTAGAAGTAATATCTAAAGAGGTAGGAAGAAAACCATGAGAGTATGAAGTTCTAGAAGCTACGTGAAAACATCTCACAGAAAGAGACTTATCGATTTCAAATGTTGGTAATGGGTAATATAAGACAAAGACAAAGTTGACAACTGGAAATAGCGATGTGGAGGTTGTTAGATTACTTGCTAAGAGCAGGTCAAGTGGTAGAGCAGAGACAACAATGAGTCAGGGTGGGTTTAGGACAAAGTGGGGACATCTAGCCCATGGGCCATATAAGGCCCACAAAAACATTTGGTCTGACCCTAACAAGGCAACCACAAGTAGGACTCTAAATTTAATACACCTATAGAGATTTAGGAGCATAGTGATACTTTCCACTCTACCCTCCCTCCTGCCACACGCCCATTTTCTTTCCTCCTTCCTTTCTTAATGATTCTTTTAATTTTTACAATGACATACTGTCAGTTTATTTTATAGTCATAAGTTTAGCCCTCTACTAAGTATTCAACAAATAGTATGAAGAAAAAAACACTGTTCCTCAACAGTAGAAATAAGGATTATAAACAATAATCAAATCTCAAAACGTCAGTTTCAGTCATATACATTGCACCTTTTTGTACGTTGTCAACATAGATCAGGGAAAACATATAATATTTGTCTTTTTGGTATTGGCTTATTCTCTAAGACTAATGGTTTTCAGTAGCATTCTGATTTTTAAGTTGATAATTTTGTAAAGCCTGTGCATGATGTTAAAAATATCCAATGGCCTTTGACAGTTAAAAAATTATCCACTATTGGATTAAGAGAAGACAACATTGGAGACAGGGAATTTATGAATTTTTAAAATTTTTATTTATTTTCTATATGTAAAAGGTAGAGACAGAGAGTTCCAATCACTGCTTACTCCCCAAATGGCCACAGCAGCCAGGGCTGGGCCAAGCTGAAGTTGGGAGCCTAGAAATCCATCCAGATGAATGACCCAACTACTTGAGCCATCACCTGTTGCTTCCCAAAGTACTCATTGAATTAGCTGCGGAAGGACTAAACACAGGTACTGCAGTATGGGATGTGAATGTCCCAAACAACATCTTGATTGCTAAACCAAATGCCTATCACCAAATTTTTTAAAAGAAGTTTTAGTGTAAAATGAGAAGATGGGATAATAGCCGGTGGAGGAAGTGGATCCAGACAGAATTGCTTATTATTTTTCTAACACTGGGGGAAAACACATGATGTTAGGGAAAAAAATCCTTGAGTAGAGGAGAATAGATGGAATCTAGTATACAAAAAGAGGGCTGACACTAGATGGGAGTCCGATAATTCATCCATAGATGACAAGAGAAAATAGAGTATATGGGTATAGATGTAGATAGGTTAGAGAGATGGGGTGGAAGTATGAGGAGTTAATATATGAGGGCTTCTGATACAATAAGGAGCTATGTCTTTGGCCAAGAATGAAGATGGAATAGAAGGCTTTAGAGATTTGAAGATACAGGAGGAAATAAACATTGTTGTTTAGGAAAGTCAGAATGAATGGCTGAGGGAAATGCATGTTTGCCAGTTAGCACTATGGGGCCATTTGAGGTTCATGATTATTTAGAATAAGATCAACTTTCTACCATAAATTTTTCCTGAAGCAACATTACACTGCCAAGGTGCAGGTATGGATTAGGCAGAGAAAACTATATTTAAGCTGGGCTGTGGTCACCCAACGAGTACTTGAAAGCAAGAAAGGTGAGGTAAGGTGAAGTTCAGTGCTTGCAAAGGATAGATTCTAATTATTGATCATTGAATTGGAATGGAGTGATAAAGGGGATAAAGGAGAGTAAGAAGGTTGTAGAATCAATGACATAAATGTTGCTGTTGAGAAGTGAACTGTGGAAATTGCTGCACTAGAAGGCATGTTCTATCAACAGCTGATGTTTGAAGAATAAAATATTTGAACCTCAGATTCTAGAAGGGTTGCAGGTTTTTTTTGTTTTAATGATGTCAAGAGTATAACCATTGGCTAAAGGATTGTATCATGGAAGAAGAGACTTAAAAAAAGAAGCCAGGTGTGGAAAAGGCCTGCAAATTTTGAAACTTCCTGACTTTATGACTGGATAGAGTACAAGGTAGAGGTAGATGCTGCAACATATAGTATAGGACGTGGTGTGTAGTTCGTAAGAGGAAGATTGAAGTTGAGTACTATTCAGGAGTAGGGTAGAATGACCTGGAGTAGTATTGATGAGTGAAGAGCATTCCTGTGTCATTAATAGCCAAGAGATAAAGAAGGATATGGGAGTTAACAGACATCATTTAAGAAATCTTCAGGTAAGACAATATTATTAGGAGAAAGCTAGAGTTGAGTTACTATTTCATGTGTCTTAAGGTCATATCGTTATAAAATGTCTGTACTAGTGATCATTACACATTTTTTGTACTGTCCTCTGTTGTCCCTAATGATGTTTTTTGACTAATCATGTGTGTTTTTCTGATGTTAGATGTCTTCTTGATTTACTTTGTTTATATTTGCCTTTTTCCATTCTTTGTTTTCATTTCTCCTAAACTTTGTTGGAAGCATGTGTTTTATAGACAACATATTGTTAGTTCTATTTTTTTTTATTTTTTATTTTTTTAAGATTTATTTTATTTATTTGAAAGACAAAGTTACAGAGAGACATAGAGCCAGAGAGAGAGAGAGAGAGAGAGGTCTTCCATTCCGCTGGTTCACTCCCCAAATGACCATAACAGCCAGAGCTGAGCTGATCTGAAGCCAGGAGCCGAAGCTTCTTCAGAGTCTGCCATGTGGGTGAAGAGGCCTAAGGAGTTTGGCCATCTTCTACTGCTTTCCCAGACCATAGCAGAGAGCTGGATCGGAAGTGGAGCAGCCGGGACTAGAACTGGCGCTCATATGGGATAACAACACTGCAGGCAGCGGCTTTACCTGCTATGCCACAGCGTCAGCCCCTGTTAATTCTATTTTTAACTCAATCTGAGATGTGTCTTTCTTGGAATGAATTACTTTTATGTTGCATCTTTGTATTCCACTTAGTTTTTTTTTTTTTTTTGCTTTTTGCTAATTTCCTTGGATAAATCATTTTTTCTATGTGTATTTTGTTTCTTCTCTCCAATGTTCCCTTTTTTTTACATCTGGATTATTTATTCATATTAAATGAGTAATATATACTAAAAATATCCATTTTAAGGCAATAAACTTTACAAAGCTATTTTAGTGTTCTTAACTCTCATATTTCATTGCATTTCCTAACATTTCCTGTTTAATAGATTAGTACTCCAAGAGTATTTTCCAAGAGGGTCTTTATGAAAATCTTATGAGACTTGGAGGTCTGAGAATATAGTATTGTTTTCACATTTGAATTATAATTTTATTGATTATAAAATTTAATGATAAAATTTCTTTTTCAATACTTTAAAAATACTGCTGCATTGTTTTCTTCCTTATGATCTGGCTTCTAGAAATCCTGATGTCATTCTGATTGATTTTCTTTATGGATGAGCTGCTCTTCTCAGAAAGTTTTTAGAATTTTCTCTTTGCTAAGTTAACATGATTAACTATTCATCTTAAATTTCATAAAAATATCACAAATATTCTCTTTTCATATCAATCATGTTTATCACTCCATAAGTCATTTCTTTTTTTTTTTTTTAAATTTGACAGGCAGAGTTAGACAGTGAGAGAGAGAGAGACAGAAAGAAAGGTCTTCCTTCCACTGGTTCACCCCCAAAATGGCCACTACATCCGGCGTGCTACACCGATCCAAAGCCAGGAGCCAGGTGCTTCCTCCTGGTCTCCCATGTGGGTGCAGGGCCCAAGCACTTGGGCCATCCTCCACTGCCTTCCCGGGCCACAGCAGAGAGCTGGACTGGAAGAGGAGCAACTGGGACTAGAACCTGGCGCCCATATGGGATGCCGGCACCACAGGCAGAGGATTAACCAAGTGAGCCACGGTGCTGGGCCCCCCACCTTTTTTTTTCCCATAAGTCGTTTCAAAATCAACCTTTTTTGGGAAGTTCTTACCTATTTTTCATATTTCAGCTTCCCTCCATTAATTTAAAAAATTTTTTTTATTTGTTTATTTGAAAAGCAGAGCTACAGTGGTGGGAGGGAGCGAGATAGAGATCTCTTGAATCTGCTAGTTCACTCCTCAAATGGCCACAACCTACATATCTGGGTCAGGCTGTAGCTAGGAGCCAATAACTCCATTCTGGTCTCCCTCATGGATGGCAGGGGCCCTAGTAATTGGGACATCATTGACTGCCTTCTCAAGCACATGAGCAAGAATCTGGATTGAAAGTGGAGTAATCAGGACTCAACCAGCGCTCTGATATGCAAAGCAGGGGTCAAAAGTGGCAGTGCCACAATGCTGGTCTCTACTTTTAAAATTTTAATTTGCAAGTCATAAAGACACAAAGAGACAGGGATCTCCCATCCACTGATTCACTCCCCACATTTCTGCAACAGCCGGGACTTGGCCAAATGGAAGACAGGAACCAGGAACTCCATCTGGGTCTCCTACAGGGATGGCAGATAACCTAGTATTTGAGCCATCACCTACTGCCTCCTCAGGAAGCTGCCATGGAAACACTGGCCTGTGCTAGAACGTGCATTCTGATACGGGATGGCGGCATCTCAAGTAGGACCTAACAGCTTTGTCAGAGGCCAAGCCCCTCCTCCCATTTACTTTTTTCTCTCCTGTTAGGATTCCTACTGTAAATGTTGTCATTTCTGTGTCCATCTTTCTTAGTTTTTTTCATCTTTCTTATTTCTTAACTTTTTATATTTTTTCAACTGTTCTGCCTTCCTAAAGTCTTTTCAAACAAGAACTTTGACCTGATCTTGGGCTATGTGTATTTTGCTGTGGATCTAATTCAAAATTATGTTTTGAATATACAATGATCCTACCCGGTTCTTTATAATTGTTCTGCTTCGTTACTAATATCCTTTTATTTCTCTGGAGACGTTTTATTTGGCTTGTGTTCTGTTAATCTTGTCAGCTAGAATAGATGGCTTAAGATGGCTTAGTTTATTTACTTTCTTTTATCTAGTTATTTTTACCTATGAGGTCTTCTCTCATAATTATAAACTATCTTTGTAGGTAGTGAGTACAGAAAGAAGCACGCATTGAAGCAGGCCTAGACTTTAGCTTGTGCCATTGCTGGTGGATTGGGGGAGAAACTAAAGATCCTTCTTTGTGTTACTCTTCACTTAAGGAACTTTTATACTTTACCCTAGGTAATTTTTTTTAAGATCCATTTATTTATTTGAAAGTCAAAGTTACACAGAGAAAGACGAAGCAAAGAGAGAGAGAGAGAGAGTTCTTCCATCTGATAGTTCACTCGCCAGATGGCCGCAAGGGCTGGAGCTGCTCCAATCCAAAGCCAGGAGCCAGGAGCTTCCCCCAAGTCTCCCACATGGGTGCAGCAGAGAGCTGGATCAGAAGTGGAGCAGCCAGGACTCAAACAGGCGGCCATATGGGATGCCTGTGCTTCTGGCCAGGGCATTAACCCACTGCACCACAGCACTGGCCCCTGGCTTTGCTCACCTCTGAGAATGTGCTTGTCCAACTATGTGGGTGAAAACTAAGCTTTCAGAGGACAGGGAAGAATCCCTTAGGTGCTCAAGACCGGATGTACTGTGTGGTTGGAAATTTAAGTCTGCATCACAATAGTATTTCCTTAAGACCTTTGATACTCTGACCTTTTGTGATTGGAGTAGGGTTGATGAGGAAGGCAGTGATCTACTCTGGGCAATGGAGTACATAGAAAAGAACCCTATTAAGAATTGCATTTTGAAGCTGGTACTGTGGTGTAGTGGGTTAAGCCACTGCTTTTGTTGCCAGCATCCCATTTAGGGACAGATTCAAGTCCTGGATACTCCACTTCCAATCCAGCTCCCTACTGATGTGCATGGGAAAGCAGCAGATGGTGGCCCGAGTGCATGGAGCCCTGTACCCACATGGGAGACCTGGAAGAAGCTCTAGACTTCTGACTTTGGCCTGGTCATGCCCCAGCCTTTGCAGCCATTTGGGGAGTGAACCAGCAGATGAAAGATCTCTCTTTCCCTGTTTCTCTCTTTGTTTCTGTAGCTCTGCCTTTAAAATAAATAAAATAAATCATTTATTTAAAAACGAGTGTCTACTATATAAAACTTTAGAAAAGAATTGAATTTCTTTCCAAATTTACCATCAGTTAGAAACCTGGACCTCCTCTGTGCAGGATTACTGTATCCCTTCTTTGCCATATTGTAACTACCTTCTGATTCCCAAGGAGCTTCTACTGGTTTTTGTTTTCCTTCTCTATACCATTCACACGTTATTACTGAGGCATCTTTTGGTTAAGACTGGTGGAAGTAGGCTGTGCCACATTGCTGGAGCTCAAATGTGTCCCTTTTATGGCTCAGCCCTCCCAAGGATTTTTAAAATGTTGCTTCCAGTGAACCAAAGCAGAAGATATTCTCTCTTGAGAGGTCTTAGTAGTAATCTAGAAATAAAGATGTGTAATCTAAGACACTATGGGCAGGGTATAAAGGCAAATGAGAGACAAAGCAATGCACATCCATGAAAAAACAAAATAGGCATTTTATTGAAACATAGTGAAATATACTTTCAACATAATTGTATTTAATTTTGCAATCACTTGGGAATCTTCTTAGACATGGAAATGAATCAGGAAAATATTACTACAAATTTCTCTTTAATGTATTTTTGGGAACAAACGTAAGTCATAGGGAAATAAGAGTGCCTCTAAAACTCAAAGCAATAAGCTTAGTTAAGATGAGTTGGTAATCAATATTAACAGAAGTCACATTAGGGAAGCTTAATGTTCCCCAAGGAAAAAAATATCAGGAAGAGCAAAGCTTGCAATAGCTGATTAATTACTAGACAGCATTTTTTATAAGAAATTATTTGAAAGGCAAAGACATAGGGAAATACATACAGAAAGGGATTTTCTGTCCACTAGTTCACTCCCCAAATGCCTGAAAGAGTAGAGCAGTGCCAGGCCAAAGCCAGGGGACTGGAACTCAATCTGAGTCATCCATATGGGTAATAGGAATTCAAGTACATAAGCCATCAAATGTTGCCTCCCAGGGTGTACAAAAAAAAGGAAACTGGGTGAGAAGTGGAGGTGAGACTCAAATCCAGGCACTCCAATGTGAGTGTGGGTATGTCAGGTGGCATCTTAGCCACTGTACCAGATGCCTGACCCTGTAGACAGTGGTTTTTGTAATTTTTTTTTTTTTTTGACAGGCAGAGTAGACAGAGAGTGAGAGAGAGAGACAGAGAGAAAGGTCTTCTTTTGCCGTTGGTTCACCCTCCAATGGCCGCCACGGCTGGTGCACTGCGGCCGGCGTACCGTGCTGATCCGATGGCAGGAGCCAGGTGCTTCTGGTCTCCCATGGGGTGCAGGGCCCAAGCACTTGGGCCATCCTCCACTGCACTCCTGGGCCACAGTAGAGAGCTGGCCTGGAAGAGGGGCAACCGGGACAGAATCCGGCACCCTGACTGGGACTAGAACCCGGTGTGCCGGCACTGCAGGCGGAGGACTAACCTATTGAGCCGCGGTGCCGACCAGTTTTTGTAATTTTAGGCATTTATTTAAAGAGTAGAGTTGGAGAGGGAGAGGGATAGGGGGAGGAGAGATTAATCTTGCAACTGCTGGTAAATTCCCAAGTGGCTACAATATCTGGAACTGGGCTAGGCCAAACCTAGGAGCCAGGAGCTACCCCTGGGTCTCCCAAATGAGTGGGAAGGGCCTAAACACTTGAGCCGTCTTCTGCTTTCCCATGTGCATTAGCAGGGAGCTGAATCATAACTGGAGCAGCTGGGACTTGAACTGGCACCCGTATGGGATGCCAGCGTCACAAAGCAATAGCTTAACCCACTGTGTCACAATGCCAGCTCCTTAACAGTGTTTTTATATCTAAAGCTAAAACACAGCTTAAATATTGATAATGGTGGTTATTTCTGGGTGTAGACTTCCAGTTCCAGTTTTCTGAGATGAATATGCATTACTTTTGTAGTTACAAAAAATTATATTAATTAAATTTTCATAGGGTAATAATCACATAAATATGGAAATTAGTCCAAGGATAACTGGAGCAGAGTTGTTTATAGTGTTTGGCAGGTGTCCTAACTTCTATCATTAGCAAAACAGTTATGTAAGTTAGGATAATTTTGTACAGTTGACTATTATATAACTAGTAAGATGATGATATTGGTCTATATTAACATGGAATTTTTCAAAGATGTTATTAAGTGAAACAAAAGCAAAACATACCCAAGTGGGCTCATGTTTTGCAAGAAAATAGGTACTTATAGGTGTGTGAGAAGATGCCACTCCACCATAACAACAAAAATCTGAAAAAATCTCCAATAGCTTTACTCAGATTTGATAGAGAGGTGAGGTCACAGGGCAAACTGCTCCCCCCACACACACACATTGAAGAAAGGTACTTAGACAGAATCACAAATTAATGAAGCAAAAACTTTAGTGAGAGCCCATGGGGGATGTGGATAAATCTGAACTGTAAGTGATGAGTTTCTGGAGGCTCAGTGTGGACACCCTGAGAAATAAAAACTCCAGGGACCCTGAGGGGGTGGGAGGGCACACTTTCTTGAAGTTATATACGGTGGCTCTTATCAAAGAAAAGACTGGAGAAAATCCCCTGTGGTATGGCATGGAGAGGAGAAAAGTAATGATTTTGAAATAAGTCAACACATTCTGCTCTTAACAAGGCCCGCCCTCAGGAGAAACTGGTTTACCAGAGTCTAACCTGCTGGGTTTTAATAAGCATCCAAAGGCCGGCGCTGCGGCTCACTAGGTTAATCCTCCACCTTGCGGCGCAGGCACACCGGGTTCTAGTCCCAGTTGGGGTGCCGGATTCTGTCTCGGTTGCCCCTCTTCCAGGCCAGCTCTCCGCTGTGGCCCGGGAGTGCAGTGGAGGATGGCCCAAGTGCTTGGGCCCTGCACCCCATGGGAGACTAGGAGAAGCACCTGGCTCCCAGCTTCGGATCAGCGTGGTGTGCCGGCTGCGGCGGCCATTGGAGGGTGAACCAACGGCAAAGGAAGACCTTTCTCTGTGTCTCTCTCTCTCTCACTGTCCACTCTGCCTTCAACAACAACAACAAAAAAAGCACCCAAGCTACCAGGGGGAGGGAAATACCCAACTCTGGCTCCTTCTAGTCATCTTGATCCACCCAAGAGAAGAAAAAACTGAGAAGCACTGGTTCACACTCTGTGGACACAAGTTCACCAAAAGCACAAGACCTAATCATAACACTGTAGAATACTTCCCTTCCTCCATCCCACCATATCACTAAAAGCCATTTACTAAGTTCTTGTCACCTGGCATATTAACATCTGTGTTTCAAACAAAAATAAATTACAAGGCATACTAAAAGGCAAAAAAAAAAAAATTGAAGTGAAAGAACTAGAGTCAGGTATATCTGGGATGTTGTAATCTTCAGGCCATGATCAATCAGCTAAGGGGCATATAATTTAGGAAAAAATAAATCAAGAGCAAATTGCTAATGTAAGCAGAGAAATGAAAATTCTAAGAAAAAAAATTTAAGTGCCAGAGATCAAAAACATGGAGAATTGCTTCAACATCTCAGTGCTGCTACTTCATGGGGGCTATGCAGTCCTCTAACCAAGATGCACAAGATGACTCAGACCAAAGATGAGCTGATGGAGGAGGAAGAGGTGAAGATGTTTGCCTTCCCTGCAGAAATACCGATTTGATGTCACTCATAATCAATAACTTCTTCTTGAACAAAGAGATCTTCCTACAGGAACTGATTACTTTTTAAGATTTATTTATTTATCTGAAAGGCTGAGCTATATAGAGAAAGAAGGGGGTGTGAGAGAAAGAATGAGAATGAGAATCTTCCATCTTCCATCTGCTAATTCACTCTCCAAATGGCTGCAAAGGCTGGGGCTGAGCCAAGCTGAAGCCAAAAGACAGGAGCCTCTTTTGGGGTTTCCCACGTAGGTAGCAGGGCCTCAAGGACTTGGGCCACCTTTTGCTTCATTTCCAGGCTCATTAGCAGGGAGCTGGATCAGAAGTAGAGCAGCCAGGACCCAAACCAGAGCCCATATGGGATGCCAGCACTGCAGGTGGTGGCTTAACCTTTTACACCACAAAAGCAGCTCAATAATTGATTTTAAGTCATCAGATGCTATAGACAAAATAAGATATGAAAGCTTTACTGATCCCAGAAAACTAGACTCAGGGAAAGAGCTCCACATTAATCTCATTCTGAACAAACAAGATCAAACCCTGAAATTACAATGATTATGTCTGACTTGATATATAACCTTGGTGCCATCACCAAGTCTGTGACCAAAACTTCATGGGAACTTTTCAGGCTGGCACAGATATTTCTATGATTGGCCAGTTTGATGTTCATTTTTATTCTGCGTAGAAAGTGAGAAGGTGACTCTGATTTCCAGAAAACAATGAGAAGCAATATGCCTTGTAGTCCTCTTTGAGGAGTTGATTCACTATAAGGAGTAACACATGTGAACCTAGGGAGTACAGGACAAAGATTATCTTGCGTCTGAAAGAACACACTGAGTACTTGGAGAAAACAAAGATAAAGGAGATTCACTGCTTATTGGCAATCCCATCACCCTTTTTATGGACAAGGAACGTGATAAAGAAATCAGCGATGTGGATGAAGAAAAAGATAAACAGGATGAAAAAGGGGCCAGTGTTGTGATACAGTGAGTTAAACTGCTGTCTGCAGCACCAGTATATGATATTGAGACTGATTTGAGTCCAGAATGTTCTACTTCTGATGCAGCTTCCTGCTAATGTTCCTGGGAGGAAAGCATCAGGAGCTGGCCCAAGTCCTTGGGTCCCTGTACCCATGTGGTAGACCTGAATGAAGTACCTGGCTCCTGGCTTCAGCCTAGCCCATTGCCTGTTAATGCCACCATTTGGGGAGTGAACCAGTGAATGGAAAATCGGTCTCTCCTCTTCTCTCTGTATCTTTGCCTTTCAAATAAATTAATCTTTTTTTAAAAAAAGGAAGAAGAAAAGGAGTCTGATTATAAGATTGAATATTGGTTCTAAAGAAGGAGAAGGAGGAAGAGGAGGAGAAGAAAAGGATGGTGACAAGAAAAAGATGATTAAGGAAAAGTGCATTGATCAAGAAGAATTCAACAGAACAAAGCCTATTTGGACCAGAAATCTTGATATTACTAATAAAGAGCATGGGGGATTCTGTAAGAGCTGGACTAATGGTTGGGAAGGTCACTTGGCAGCAAAGCATTTTTTCAGTTGAAGGACAACTAGAATTCAGAGCTCTACTTTTTCCCCAAAGATGTGCTCCTTTGGACCTATTTGAAAACAAAGGAAAAAGAAAATTAAGCTATATGTATATGCACAGGTTTCATTATGGTAACTGAGGAGATAATCCCTGAATATCTGAATCTCATTGGAGAGGTGTGGACTCTGAGAATGTCCCTCTAAATATTTCCCATGAGACATAACAACAAAGAAAATTCTGAAAGTTAAAGAATTTGGTCAAAAAATGTTTAGAACTCTTCACTGAGCTGGCAGAAGATAAACAGAACTACAAAACATTTCATGAGGATACAAAGATATAAATGTTAGCATGCATGAAAATTCTCATAACTGAAAGCAACTTTCTGAGATGTCAAGATATTATACATCTGTTTCTGGTGATAAGATGGTTTCTCTCTGGCTGGCGCTGCGGCTCACTAGGCTAATCCTCAACCTGCGGCACTGGCACCCTTGGTTCTAGTCCTGGTTGGGGTGCCAGTTCTGTCCCGGTTGCTCCTCTTCCAGTCAAGCTCTCTGCTGTGGCCCAGGAGTGCAGTGGATGATGGCCCAGGTCCTTGGGCCCTGCACCTGCATGGGAGACCAGGAAGAAGCACCTGGCTCCTGGCTTCAGATTGGTGTAGCGTGCTGGCTGCAAGCCGTAGCGGCCACTTCAGGGGTGAACCAACGGAAAAAGGAAGACCTTTCTCTCTGTCTCTCTCTCTCACTAACTCTGCCTGTCAAAAAAAAAAAAAAAAAGATGGTTTCTCTCAAGGGCTACTGTCCCAGATAAAACAAGAAATATATCTGTTATATCACAGGTGAGACCAAAGATCATGTAACTGACTCAGCCTTTGTGGAACATTTTGGAAGCATAGCTTAGAAGTGATCTATAAGATGAGCACTTTGTCCAACATCTACAGGAATTTGAGGAGAAGACTTTAGCATCAGTCACTAGGGAGAGCTTGGAATTTCCAGAAGATGGAAAAAAAAAAAAAACCAGGAAGAGGAAAACAGTTTGAAAACCTCTATAAAATCATGAAAGATAATGGAGAAAAATATTGAAAAGGTGATTGTGTCAAACTGATTGGTGACATCCCTGTGCTGTCACAAACACACACAATTGTAGAGCAAATACTGAGGGTCATGCAAGTTCAAGTCCTAAGAGACAACAACAGGTTACACAGCAGCAAGGAAACACCTGGAGGTAAACCCCGCCCATTCTGTTATTGAGACCTCAAAAGTCTTGAAGGACCTGGTTATCTTGCTTTATGAAGCTGCACTCCTTTCTGCTGGCTTCAGTCTGGGTGGTACTCAGACATATGCTCACAGGATTCTCAGGGTGATTCAAGTTGCTCTGGGTGTTGTTGAAGATGACCCAACTGCTGATGACACTCATGCTGCAGTACCTAGTGAATGCTGCCCCTCAAAGGCAGTGCTGACACACCATGCATTGAAGAAGCAGACTAAGATGTGCCTGACAGATGATGTGTACATGTGTTCAATACTTTATGTTCATTCCCTCTGATAATTTCAAGAATTTTTTTCTTTATTTAACATTTAAAAAAATCTCTATAGCATGACAGTAGCTCATTAAGGGGAAGATAAGATTTCATTCTACTTCTAAATAATACTGTGATACTTCAGGTACAAGCAGAGCCAATAGTGTTTTCCTTGATTCATATTGGCTTATTTTAACAGGTCAGGCTGACATTTGATGTAAGATGCATGTAACCCATTGTTAACTTTGTGGTCTAAAGTATTTAGCTATCAAGCTGGATTCCTTAGTAGACCAGATCTCTCATCATTGAAGTGTTTAGTGTTATATTTTGGTGCTTAAAAGAAAAAAATTATGGCTTGAATTTCATCTCATAGGATCTACTTTTTAAACTTGTCTTGGTAGTTACAAATCCTACATGTACTCATCCTCTGAAACTGCAACAGCTTAATAGGAAAAACTTTCCACAGGCTTATTTCCCAAAGAAAAGTATTGTTTAAGGGAAAAAAAAACATAAGCCTACATTTATGTTGTAGCCCATTCATAAAGTAAGTCAGTGAGGTTTGTGAATAGAATTATAGTGCTCAAGTCATTTTGCTTTAAAATGTAACAAATACTGATGTGTTGAAAGAAAACCACTAGCAGAAATGATAGCTGCTGTGTCAAAGGAGCCGCTGAGCTATAGCCAGCCCCTAAATGGTTTTTTTTTTTTTTTGACAGGCAGAGTTAGACAGAGAGAGAGAGAGAGACAGAGAGAAAGGTCTTCTTTCCACTGGTTCACCCCCAAAATGGCCACTACAGCCAGCATGCTGCACCGATCCAAAGCCAGGAGCCAGGTGCTTCTTCCTGGTCTCCCATGCGGGTGCAGGGGCCCAGGGACCTAGGCCATCCTCCACTGCCTTCCTGGGCCACAGCAGAGAGCTGGACTGGAAGAGGAGCAACAGGGACTAGAACTCGGCGCCCATATGAGATGCCAGCACCATAGGTGGAGAATTAACCAAGTGAGCCACGGCACCAGCCCCTCCTTCTTACTATTTGTTGAACTCTTAGTGTAGGGTTACTGTCATGAGTATAAAGTAAACAAGTAGATCATTAAGATCTTTAAGAAAATTGAGAGGAAATAAGAGAGGAAGGAGGAAAGGGAGAGTAGGGTGGGAAGTAACACTGTATTCTTAAATCTGTACATGTGAAATACATGAAATTTGTTTACTTTAAATTAAAAATTTAAAAACAGTATGAAGATTTAAAAAAAAAAACCTGATAGTACAGTTACCACAGGATTCAGCAATTCCACTTCCTGAAATCAATATGTCAGAGAGATGTCTGCATGTTCATGTTCACTGCAACATTATTCACAGTAACCAAGATATCAAAACAACATAGTGGCCGGAGCCACTGCTCAATAGGCTAATCCTCCACCTAATGGTGCCAGCACACCGGGTTCTAGTCCCGGATTCTGTCTCGGTTGCCCCTCTTCCAGGCCAGCTCTCTGCTTTGGCCCGGGAGTGCAGTGGAGGATGGCCCAAGTGCATGGGCCCTGCATCCCATGGGAGACCAGGATAAGCACCTGGCTCCTGCTTTTGGATCAGCGCAGTGTGCTGGCCGCGGTGGCCATTGGAGGGTGAACCAACGGCAAAAAGGAAGACCTTTCTCTCTGTCTCTCTCTCTCTCACTCTCACTCTCTCACTGTCCACTCTGCCTGTCAAAAAAAGAAAACAACAACAACAACATAATGTCTCTCAACATATGGATGAGTAAAGGAAATAGGGTATATATACACCAGGGGAGGGGAAACTTTTTTCTGCCAAGGGCCATTTGAGGATTTACAACTTCATTCATTAGCCACACAAAACTGTCACCTTAAAATTAGCCTGCTATAGATTTATTAAATTTCAAGTTCTACCTGCATTTACCTTGGAAGGGTCAAACCAAGTGATTTCATAGACCTTATATGGCCATAGGCTGGACATTCCACACCTCTGATATGCACAATGGAATACTATTTAGGCTTTAAAAAGGAATCAATTCTGTCACTTACAGGAACATGATTGTGTCTAAAAGACATTATGCTAAGTAAAATAAGTCAAACACAGACAAATACTACATGATCTCACTTCTGTGTAGAATCTCAGAGTTCAGTCCACAGTAGTGGGAGTAGAACAGTGATTACTAGAGGCTGAGACAAGGATGGTCTCAAGAAAAAGGAAGATGTTGGTCAAAGGTTTGACAGGATGAATAAGATTGGGAGAACTATTACACAGCAAGGTGATTATAGATAATAATATGTAATATACATTGCACAATTGTTTAAAAAGTAGATTTTTAGGGGATGGCATTGTGGCATAACAGGTTAAGCCAATGCCTGCAGTGCTGCCATCCCATGTGTGTGCAGGTTCAAGCCCCAGCTCTTCCACTTCTGATCAAGCTCTCTGCTAATGCACCTGGGAAAGTAGCGGAAGATGGCCCAAGTGTCTGGGCCTCTGCACCCAATTGAGAGACCCAGAAGAAGCTCCTGTCTCTTGGCTCCAGCCTGGCCCAGCCCTGGCTGTTGTGGCCATTTGAGGAGTGAACCACCAAATGGAAGATCTCTTTCTCTCTCTCCCTTTCGCTCTAACTCTGCCTTTCAAGTAAATAAATCTTAAAAAAAAAAAAAAAAAAAAAAGTAGATAAGGCCAGTACTGTGGCATAGTAGTGTAAGCTTCCACCTGCAGTGCCAATATCCCATATGAGTGCAGGTTTAAATCCCATCTGCTCCACTTTTGATTCAACTACCTGTATTGATGGCCTGGAAATGCAGTAAAATATGACGCAAGTGCATGGGCCTCTGTACCTATATGGGAGACCCAGAGGAACCTCCTGGCGAGGGCTTTAGCCTGTTGAGCCACAGTGCCAGCCCCATGCTGCTCTAATTCTGATCAGCTCCCTGCTAATGGCCTGGGGAAAAAAGCTGTGGAAAATGGCCCAAGTATTTAGGCCTCTGCCACCCACATGGAAACTCAGAAAAAGCTCCAAGCTCCTGGCATCAGCTTGGCCCATTGGTTGCAGTAATCTGGGGAGTAAACCAGCAGACAGAAGATCCTCTCTTTCTCTCCACCACCTCTCTCTCTAATTTTTTCAAAATAAATAAATAAATCTTTAACAAGAAACTCAAGTGCCCCTCACCCGATGAATGGGTAAATAAGCATGGAACAGCCATACAATGGAATCATAAGCATGGAACAGCCATACAATGGAATCATACTATTGAAGAAATAAAAACAAGTGACTTAATGACACACATTACAACATGAATGAATCTCATAGGAATTTTGCTAAGAGTAAAAAAGCCAGATTTAAAGGTTAGGCTTTGTTTTATGTGCCATTGGAAATGTTGAAACTATACAGACAGAAAATAAGTTAGTGACTACCAAGACTCTGCGTTTGTCAAAACACAGAACTGCACCCATTCTTGGAAAAACTCTAGAAACAAATGAAAAAAAAGTTCCCCAAAGCAATAAAACTCATGGTTCTAAATAAATAGTAAAAAGTAATTTGCTGGGCCCAGCAAAGTTGTGTAGTAGGTTAAGCATCCACTTGCAGAGCCAGCATCCCATAGAGGTGCTGTTTCGAGTCCCGGATGCTCCACATCCAATCCAGCTCTCTGCTGTTGGCTGGGAAAAGTGGTAGAAGATGGACCAAGCCCTTGGGCCCCTGCATCTGCATGGGAAACCTGGAGGAAGCTCCAGGCTCCTGGCTTCAGGTGGGCCCAACTCCAGCAGTTGTGGCCATTTGGGGAGTGAACCACAAGATGGAAGATCTCTCTCTCCTCTCCCTCTCTCTGTCTATAACTATGTCTCTCAAATAAATAAATATTTTTTTAAAAAAGTAATGTGCTAAACTGGAAATAGATGTCTCCTAGAATCTGCAGGGATTTTGCGTAAGAGTGGATGGTTAAGTCAGGAGGACATCTGATAGTTGAAGCTAGCAGTAGAATGGAGGTGAGAGAAATGTTACTCAAAGAAAAATGTATGTATCTTATCCAAAGCATCATATTTATTAAATTAGCAATGTTATCCCTCAAAATAACCTAAATGAATTAATTTAATCATCCCCAAAAGGGTAGGAGAAATGGGAGACCAAAAGTTCTTTTATAATTACAAGTCATACTTATTCAACTTAATGGTTTAATTAAGTCTGGTAACTTTTTTCAGTGAGTACATGCGCTCTATATTGTATGTATTACTTAGTAGTATTTTTGTTTTTTTTAATTATAGTTTAAATCATTTGTTTCATGGTGCCTGCTCCTGAACAAATTTGTACATTGATAGTACTTCCTTTAGGACTTGGATTTTACTAAAATAAATAAAAATGCTGCTGTCCCCCCCCCCCTTTGAGGTTAAAAAGAGTTAAATTTTCTAAATTAATGATTTACACCATTAAATAATCCTCTGTCCTGAAGAGGTAACTCCAAAGGCCTTCACATCCATGATTTCCTTCTGTTTAAAAATCTAGTTAATGGAGCCAGTGTTGTGGCATAGTCAGTAAAGCTACCGCCTGTGGTGCCAGCATCCCATATTGGTGCCGATTCATGTCCCTGCTGCTATATTTCCAGTAAAACTCCTTGATGATGGCCTGGGAAAAGCAACAGAAGATGGCCCCTGCCACCCCTGTTGGAGTTCTGGATGAAGGTCCTAGCTTCTGGCTTCAGCCTGGGCTAGTACTGGCCATTGCAGCCATCTGGGGTGTGAATCAACTGATAGCAGATGTCTCTCTCTCTCTAACTCTGACATTCATATAAATAATCTTTTTAAAAAAAACAATCCAGTTAGATAGAATTTGGTAATGTAGGACCACATGATCACCTTCTTTCCAAGTCTCTTCAGTGGATCCTGGGACATATCACATAACTTACCTCATACTTGGTCTATATCTAACAACTGATTTTAAGTTGCTGAGCCATAATGTGGACAAAGACATTCTACTCTGGTCTTCCTGGTACTTCCAGTAGCTTCTCCAAGGGTGGAATCCAAAGTAAGCCTCTCTAGTGTTGGATTAGAGTCCTCATATTATGACTGGCTTTGTGTTGGTTGGCTGGTTAGTTGGTTTTATATTATTCAAAGGTGATATCTTCAGGTCTAGGAAGAGAAACACTAATTGATTAATGCTGACTTTACCAGTACTATTTTATGACTGGTAAGTCTAACCTCAGACCAAACACTTATATTTGGCAACTCTCTGGTAGTGAAGGAAAAAGTCAAGTTAGGAAAACAAAAGACATATGACTAAAGACTTAGTTACCAGGGTGCTCCTCAAGCTTAACTTATTGAGCTTTAATGGATTTAAGACATTTTCTGAAAGTAAATTGGATATCTTACTGGGGCAGCCTAGGAACATCTGGACCAACTGGGCCCAGAGTGAATTTACTAATGTCTTCTCTCTTATTGGGTAGCTTGAAGAAGACAGATCAGCATTCCAGATGGTGTCCATCTGGTCATCTTGGTGTCTGTAGAAACAGAGCAGCATAAAGTGGAAGTGCACAGCTGTCCTATACCAATAGCCAATCAAAATGCATGAGTCTTATTCTCCCCTCATCTCTTTCCTACTGTTTCACCCTGTAAAGCCTTCCCTCTTGCAGTGACAAGCATGAGCTATACCCACTTTGACAGAAGTGAATGAAAACCCAGAAGTTTCTGAAATGGTCAACAAAGTTGTATCTCATGACATCATCTATAAATCCATATTAAAATGACCTTCTTAGCATCACGGAGTACAAACATCATGCATGTATCTTTTCTGCTCCTTCATGAGTTACCGCTTCTCAACTTTTAGAATGTATTCTTGAAACAATTTGTTTCTTATTAAAGAGTTTTTTCTTTTTTTTTAAGAAAGGGAACTCACAATCAGTGAATAAAACCTTTGGTAAATTAGCTTAAAAAGTTAATACTCAGATTCTCCAATGTACCATCTCATAATTGTGGAGAAGAGAAAGCTATTGGGCAGAAATAAAAAGCTTTAGATTTTACATATCATCTAAAAAACATGTCAGTCTTTCTGTCACGTAACTTATCAGATTTTCTATATTCTATTGGTAATTCTTGGAATGTCTATTGAATAAAATCAGAAAAAATAGGTATCTGCTTTTTGTCAATGAAAAAAGGTGATAGGTTGATTAAGATTTGATTTATTTGTCTCTTTGAGCTTAAAAAGGGAGGAAAAAATGGAATTTATAAAAAAGAAAGGGCCAGAATCTTTAGGGAGGTCTTCTGAATTTGCTCTAGAATGAACTACAACTCCTCCATTTTCATGGATATTTAAGTCTCCTTCCTCCTCCAACTCATATCCAACGTGCATAATTGCAGAGGTGGCAGCTATGACAAAAACCTTGATCCTACTTAAGCTCCATTCACAGTCATAGCTGTGAGATAGATTGTGGTTTATTTGTTGAATTATCTACACTTGTTATTTCTTTTTTAAGATTTATTTGTTTGTTTATTTGAAAGTCATGAGTTAAGAGAGAGAAGGAGAAACAGAGAGATCCTCCACCAGCTGTTTTACTTCCCACGTGACCACAATGGCCAGGGCTGAATCAGGCTGAAGCTAGGAGCCAGGAGCTTCCTCCAGATCTCCCACACAGGTGGCAGGAGCCCAAGCACTTGGGACATCTGCTGCAGCTGGATTGGAAGAGGAGTAGCCAGGACACAAACTGGTGGCTATATGGGATGCTGGCATCACAGGTGGCAGCTTTACCTGCTACACCACAATGCAAGCCCCTATTTTGATTGCTAAAATTGGAATAGTAGGGTTGTAAATATTGTATAAGGAATACATATGGAGGGGCCGGTGCTGTAGCACAGTAGTTTAATCCTCCGCCTGTGGCGCTGGCATCCCGTATGGGCGCTGGTTCTAGTCCCGGCTGCTTCTCTTCCAATCCAACTCTCTGCTATGGCCTGAGAAAGCAGTAGAAGATGGCCCAAGCCCTTGGGCCCCCGCACCCACATGGGCAACTGGGAAGAAACACCTGGCTCCTGGCTTTGGATCAGTGCAGCTCCAGCCATTGTGGCCAACTGGGGAGTGAACCAATGGACGGAAGACCTTTCTCTCTGTCTCTCCCTCTCCCTTTCTGTAACTCTACCTCTCAAATAAATAAAATCTTAAAAAAAAAAAAAAAAAAGGAATAGGCCAGCGCCATGGCTCAACAGGCTAATCCTCCGCCTTGTGGCGCCGGCACACCGGGTTCTAGTCCCAGTTGGGGCGCCGGATTCTGTCCCGGTTGCCCCTCTTCCAGGCCAGCTCTCTGCTTTGGCCCGGAGTGCAGTGGAGGATGGCCCAGGTGCTTGGGCCCTGCACCCCATGGGAGACCAGGAAAAGCACCTGGCTCCTGCCATCCGATGAGCGCGGTGCGCCGGTCACAGCGCGCTGGCCTCGGTGGCCATTGGAGGGTGAACCAACGGCAAAGGAAGACCTTTCTCTCTGTCTCTCTCTCTCACTGTCCACTCTGCCTGTCAAAAATAAAAAAAAAAAAGGAATACATATGTAATATAAATTGTGAAGCACTATGCAAATGTAATGATGATAGCTGACATTCACTGAAAACTCGTTGAATGGCAGACACTGACCAAGCACTTTCCATACATCTGGTCACTTGGAATTTATTTATTTATTTTTTCAGTTCTCGAGGAACTTATTTTTAGTGATAGCAGAAGGAAAGGAGAGAAAGAGAAGCAGCCGAGAGAAAGAACAAAGACTGAAGAGACTGCTCAACTTTCCCGCCCCTATCCCGGTCTTTTATGCATTCCCGGTCCCCTAGGGCTAGGTCAAGTAGTCCACCAATCAGATCAAAAGGCACGCATAGCCTCAGGTCAAGGTGTATCTCATCCCATCAGGTTGTTTGCAAGTCCTTTCAGGTCAAGGTGTGTCATCCCATCAGGTTGTTTGCAAGTCTTTTGTGCAGCACTTCCTTGACCTTGTTCTGCTCCGCAGGATGAGGCAGTGCAATGAGGAGGTCCCCACAGGTGGCCGGCCTAGCCTGCGGTTCCCCACAGCTCCCCCTTATTTGTATTGCATGGCATGGAATTGTGCCTGTCTTAGGTTCCCAGCGACGTGCCACCTGCTTACCCATCATCGAGTCTTTGGGAAGCATGTCCCGTGCTCTGTCTTAGGTTGCTAGGTGCACTCGCCAGTGATTACCCGTCATTGACTAAGCTAAGCCATACCTGTTGTTGAGGGTCGGAGCGAAACATAGCATGCATAGCCTGCCGAGAAATCAGGTTAGTGTGCTGTTGCCTTCTGACAATGCTCGAGATAATTTTACTGACCAAGAGACAGTGGCATAGGCCAAGGCAGGGCCCTAAGCAGGCCCCAATACAATCCTTCATCTCAGCAGTATACACTAGCAAGGGTTATAACAATACAAAATATTTTACATAGAAGATACATTATGGTAAATGGAATTTAATACTACCATAGATGGTATGTATTATTACTGTGGTCTTATATTTGGAGGAACTGAGGCTCAAATTGTTGGAGCAGGTACAGTCCTGCAGTAGATTGTTACTTGGGACACCCACATCCCGTATCAGAGTCCTGGGATCAAGTTCAAGCTTTGCCTTCTAATCCAGCTTCCTAGTAACATAACTGGGAGGCCACAGAAAATGGTTCAAATGCTTGAGACACTGCCACCCATGTAGGAGATCAGGGTGGAGTTCCTGTCTCCTGGTAAACTTAGAGTCTACCCTGCTCAAAAAAGAAAGAGAGAAAGAAAGAAAGAGAGAAAGAGAGAGAGAGAGAAAGAGAGAGGGAAAGAGAAGGAAGGAAGGAAGGAAGGAAGGAAGGAAGGAACTAGTAGTAGATCCAAACATCTTAACCTTCACCTTGATTCAATGTACAGTGTTTATTCCTATCTGCCTTTTTATCCCTTTTGCATTTTACTGTACACTCTTAATGCCTTGATAACAGAAGGTTCAGAATCTGACTCCCCTGGCCTCAGATCCTTACTGAATTTCTGAGATGCCCCAGGTGTTGTGATTCCTGATAGATGGCTCATTTCACTGCCAACCCACCTTGTTTTTCTCCATGTACACTGGCCATATTTGCTAAATCAAAAACTGAGGCATTTTCTTTAACACAGAGCTATAATACTTAGACTATTTAGATGTAAACTGTTCCTAGAACTCCAGCTTGTGTTATTATCAGAACTTCAGTTACTTCTAGGTATTCTCAAGTATAAAATCTCAGAGGAAACAACAGTGATCTCAGAGTTTGTAAAGTTACTCTCACTCTCCAAAGCATACTGCTGGTAGTCTGAGAAAGGACTGTAGGATATAATGAGTGGATGCCAGTGAAGAGAATTGTCTGTTCCTGGTACTGTGGAAGTAAGTTATCTTTCTTGTAAACTTGAGAGAGTAAACTTGGGCTCCTGAGAGTTTTCAGGGGAAGGGTAACCATCCAAAATTAGGGAGCAGTGACTTCTAAAGGTTTCACATCTCCAGTCCAGTGGTCATGTGTAAGCCAGGAAAGAGCTGAAAATTTCTGAAAATCTGTCATTTTTATCTTTCTCTCCTCTAGAGATCCAACCAGTATTCCTGTTGTCCGTCTAGGACTGTGACTGGTTGTGGTATAGTGGTAGGTTGAATAGTGGCCCAAAAGATGTGTCCACTCAGAAACTTTGAAACTGTCTTTATCTGTAAATGGAGCCTTTGCAATGTCATTGAGCTAAGGATCTCAAGATGAGATCATCCTGGATTAACCAGGATGTCATCAGGTCCTAAGTCTGAGGACATGTGGCCTCCTGAGAGACCAAAAAAATAAAAAAGAACACATGCTGAGAAGGTCATTTGAAAGAGGGAGGTAAAGATGGGAGTTAAGCAGCTACAAACTAAGAAATGTAAGGATTGCCAATGGCACTACAGTCCAGCGGAGAACCATGGGACAGATTTGTCCCTCGGAGCTTCCAGAAGAAACCAGTCCTACATTCACACAACTCTGGCCTCTAGAACTGTAAGAGGATGAATGTGAGGAACCTTTTTTCTGTCAAGGCCCATTTGGATAGGTATAACTTCACTCACAGGCCATATAAAATTAGCAACTTAAAAATTAAAAATTAGCCTGTTCTGAAGAGGTGCCCATCCGTCCATACGGATGTCCGTTCCCTAATAAACTTTGCTATTTTCACGTCCCACTAAAAAAAAAAAAAAAAAAATTAGCCTGCTGTCAATTTATTGAGATTCAAGTCCTGCCTGTAATTACCTTGGCAGGACCAGAACAAATGATTTTGTGGGCTTTATATGGCACATGGGCCGGCTGTTCCCCACCCCTGTACCACCGACTTTGTTGTAATTTCTTATGATAGCCCTAGAAAACTAAATACATAGTCTCTCAGGTTGGTGTTACTTTCCAATCTTAACACTTTCATTTCTTTCTTTTACAAAACACTGGAGAGAGAGAGAACAGAAAACAGGTTACCTGGCTAAATAAGGGTATCATCTTCCTCAGGCACTGATTCCATTTCTGTTCTAGAGATTTCTACTTCTCAGTCCACATATATGTCACCTTTTCCTTTTCTTTCTTTTTTTGAAATATAAGTTTGACAGAATTATTTAGTGACATAGAAAAGTAAAATGCTATGAAAGAAGATGGTTTCAATAGGGAGGGCATGATTTAATTTTACACAAAGAAAATCAAACTATGAACACACATACACAAAATGGAATATTATATATCAAAATCTCAACAGTTTTTACTTCTTTTCCTGATTAAATCTTTGTTTCTGTGCATTTTTCAAAACATGATTGTTTATAAATCAGCAAATGAAAAATAAGGTTTTGTTGAACCAGTTACTAAGCGTCAGGAGTTAAGAAATCAGAAGTATAGAAGTCAAGGTGTGAAACCCATGGCAGGCTCAGCAAAGAAAACAGTGGTCAAGCCCAAAGGTGGAACATTGTTCTTTCATCCTAGGACTGCTGTTTTTCAGACCATTGACTGCAGCTGATTTTCCCAGTGTATATAATAGAACTCTAAATATAAGCTGGAAGAACAACAAAACTATGCTAGCAACTTTGGTTTTGAATTGTCACAAACTAGAACTATTTTATACTTATATACTATACAAAACAAAAATCAAGGGCTCCTGCCAATACAAAGAAAGAAAGAAAGAAAGAAAGAAAGAAAGAAAGAAAATAAGAAAGAAAACCTGACTAAATCCCTGATTTCTCTCTTTCACCTGCTGTTCATTTTCTTTTTTTTTAACTTTTCTGAGGTTTAATTTATATACTTCTATATATTTATAGAAACAATTAACTTTGAAGAAGGACCCAAGAATGATGTCTTTTATGAACACTTAGACATAACTATAGCTTATGAGACATAAGAATATCCTCCACTTAATACACTAAAACAAAGTAAATCTTTGATAACACGTTTTATTATTAACTCTCAAAATCCAACTCTTTGAGGACAGAGGTCCTGCATGGGTAGTTAGTGCACAGTGACTCCTATTGTTATTTTAACAGTTAACATTCTTAAGTATGACGTCTGTGACCACCCGAGGTACTTGACATGAGCTGCCTACGCTGTGAAACCCTTTTGAATCCACAAACTCCTTCTGTATTTAGACAAGGCCACAAGTAAAGTGAAAGTTCTCTTATCCCTTCAGAGAATAGTACATCCTTCTTTGATGACCACTTCTTTCCATTGGAGTCTCAGCCACTGAGGTCCTTCACATAGGATACTTTTTGCCACATTGTCTTGGCTTTCTATGCCTGAAATGCTCTTGTGGGCTTTTCAGCCAGACCAGAATGCCTTAAGAACTGATTCTGAGGTCAGAGTGCTACTTAAAGCGATTGTCATTCTATGAGTCTGCTGAATGGACTGTTTCCCATGTTGGAGCATTCTCTACTTTTTAATTATATTATTATTAACAAACAATACTATTTATATGATCACCTTAGCACTTAATCTTATCCATATGCTCTCTGTAACACTTAAAATGCTATTTTACCACACAGCTTAAGGGGATTTGGAGTCCTATGGCAAGTTTTAGAACTGTACCCTTAGAAGTAAATCTATAGGAATGCAGAACTACACAGTATTATAGTTACTATGCAGAACTATACAGTATTATAGTTACAAACTTCATACATTTCACAATTACAACTTTAGGAACATGGTGATTCTTCCCACCACGTCCAGCTTCCAATCCATACTCCCACCTGCCTTCCTCCTCCCTCTCCCATTCCCACTCCTATTTTTAACTAAGATGTATTTTCAATTAAATTTATATGCATATAGTTATCTCTATGTTGAGTTTCAACACATAGTATGGAAAAAAAAAACTATTCCTCAACAGTAAAGACAAGGACTCTTCAATTTCATTGCTTCTCAAAGTGTCAATTTCATTTCTACAGATTGCATTTTAGGTCCTCAATTAGTTATCACAGGTCAAGGAGAACATGCAGTATTTGTCCCTTTGGAACTGGCTTATTTCACTAAGTCTGATGTTTTCCAGTTTCATCCACTTTGTTGCAAATGACCAAATTTTGTTTTTTGGGTTTTTTTTCTGCTATGTAGTATTCCATGCTGTATGTATCCCATAATTTATTTATCTAGTATTCAGTTGATAGGCATTTGGGTTGACTCCATGTCTTAGCTATTGTGAATTAACCTGCAATAAACAGGAGGGTACAAATTACTCTTTCATATGCTCATTTCATTTCCCTTGGCTAGATACTCAGGAGAAGTTGATTTCTGGGTCATATGGTAGTTCTATATTCAGATTTCTGAGATATCTCCATACTATCTTCCATAGTGGCTTTACCAGTTTACATTCCCACCAGCAGTGTATTAGGGTACCTTTTTCCCCACATCCTCATCAGCATTTGTTGTTTGTTGATTTCTGTATCAAAGCCATTCTAACGAGAGTGAAGTGAAACCTCATTTTGGTTTTGATTTGCATTTCCCTGAAGGCTAGTGATCCTGAGCATTTTTTCATGTGTCTGTTGGCCATTTGGATTTCCTCTTTTGAAAAATATCTGTTTAAGTCCTTTGCCCTTTTAATAACTAGGTAGTTTGTTTTACTGTTGTTGAGTTTGTTGAGCTCTTATATATTCTAGTTATTAATCATTTATCAGTTGTATATTTTGTAAATAATTTCACCCATTCTATTGGTTGCCTCTTCACTTTGTTGAATGTTTCTTTTGCAGTACAGAAGCTTCTCAATTTAATGTATCCCATTTGTTAATTTTGACTTTGATTGCCTGTGCCTCCAGCGTCTTTTTCAAGAACACTGCCTATGCCAATGTCTTGCTGAGATTCCCCAATGTTCTCTAATATTTGATGATATCGGGTCATAGATTTAGATCTTTAATCCATTTTGAGTGGGTTTTTATGGAAGGTGTAATGTAGGGGTCTTGCTTCATACTTCTGCATGTGATGATCCAGTTTACCAGCACCATTTGTTGAAGAGACTATCCTTCCTCCAGGGATTGATTTTAGCTCTTTTGTCAAAGATAAGTTAGTTGTAGATGCTTGGGTTGATTCCTGGTGTTCCTATTCTATTCCATTGGTCTATCCATCTGTTTTTGTACCAGTACTAGGCTGTTTTGGTACCAGTACCAGGCTGTTTTGATTATGACTGCCCTATAGTAAGTCTTGAAAGCAGGTATTGTGATGCCTCTGGCTTTGTTTTTGTTGTATAAGACAGTGTTAGCTATTCAGGGTCTCCTGTGTTTCCATATGAATTTCAGCATCATTTTTTCTATATCTGAGAAGTATATTGTTGGTATTTTGATTGGTATAGCATTGAATGTGTAAATTGCTTTGGGTAGTATGGACATTTTGATGATATTGATTCTTCCAATCCATGAACATGGAAGATTTTTTCTTTCTTTCTTTTTTTTTTTTTTGTATCTTCTGTTTCTTTAATGTTTTATAATTCTTGTCATAGAAAATTTTGGCATCTTTGGTTAAATTTACTCCAAGGTAAATTTTTGGTGGCTATTGTGAATAGGATTGATCTTAGGAGTTCTTTCTCAGCTGTGGCATTATTTGTTTATACAAAGGCTGTTGATTTTGTGTGTTGATTTTATGTCCTACTACTTTACCAAACTCTTCTGTGGGTTCCAATAGTCTTTTGGTGGAGTCTTTCGGACGCCTTATATACACAATCATGTCATTTGCAAATAAGGAGAGTTTGACTTTTTCGTTCCCAAGTTGTATTCCTTTGAATTCTTTTTCTTGACTTTGGCTATGGCTAAAACTTTCAGGACTGTATTGAATAGCAGTGGTGAAAGTGGGAATCCTTATCTGGTTCCTGATCTCAATTGGAATGCTTCCAAATTATTCCCCATTCAATAGGATGTTGGCTGTGGGTTTGTCATAAATTGCCTTGATTGTGTTGAGGAATGTTCCTTCTATACCTAGATTGTTTGAGTTCTCCTAATGAAAGGGTTTTGTATTTTGTCAAATGCTTTCTTTGCATCCATTGAAATAGTCATATAGTGTTTGTTCTTCAATTTATTATTGTGATGGATCACATTGATTTGTGAATGTTGAACCATTCCTGCTTACCGGGGATAAATCCCACTTGATCTTGGTAAATGAGCTTTCTGATATGTTGTTGGATTTGATTGGCTGGTATTTTGTTGAGGATTTTTGTGTCTTACCTTCATCATGGAAATTGGTCTATAGTTCTCTTTCTCTGTTGCATCTTTTCAGGCTTAGGAATTAAGGTGATGCTAGCCTCATAGAAAGAATTTGGGAGAATTCCCTCCCTTTCAATTGTTTTTGAATAGCATGAGAAGAATTGGAGTTAGTTCTTTTTTAAATATCTGGTAGAATTCAACAGTGAAGGCATCTGGTCCTGAGTTTTTCTTTGTTGGGAGAGTCTTTATTACTGATTCAATTTCCATCTTGGTTATAGGTCTGTTTAAGTTTTCTTTATCTTCGTGGCTCAATTTATGTAGATTGTATTTGTTCAAAAATCTATCCATACATTCTAGATGTCCCAGTTTGTTGGCATATAGCTCTTTGTAGTAATAACTGATGATGCTTCTTACTTCTGTAGTGCCTGTTGTTACATTTGCTTTTTCATCTCTAAGTTTATTAATTTGGGTCTTCTCCCCCCTTTTTTTTGGGTAGTTGAGACAAAGGTATGTCAATTTTGTTTATTTTTACAAAAAACTAGCTCTTTGTTTTGCTGATATTTTCTATTTTTTTTGTTTTGGTTTTGTTTATTCTCTAGTTTTAATTATTTTCTCCTACTAATTTTGAGTTTGGCTTGCTGTTGTTGTTTTAGATCCTTGAGATGCATTGATAGCTCATTTATTTGAGGTCTTTCCAAATTCTTGATGTAGGCACCAGTTCCTATAAACTTTCCTCTTTAACACTGCTTTTTCTGTATCACCTGATTTTGATGTTGTATTGTCATCTTCATTTATTTCCAGAATTTTTTTGATTTCCCTTTCAATTTCTTCTATGACCTACTGTTCATTCAGGAGCATGTTGTTCAATCTCCTTGTGTTTGCATATGTTCTAGAGATTCCTCTGTTGTTGATTTCCAACTTCATTGCATTGTGGTCAGAGAAGATGCATGGTATAATTTCCAAGCTGGTATAGCAACCCACGCAATGAAACAGCCTCACATGCCAGGAGGGATACAAAAAGAGCTATGTAAAAATTAACAAAGAGTTATGGTAAGAGTTAAAACAACAGGGAAGAAGTGTATTTAAAGTTAATTTATTATATCATCCTAACAAAAATCAAAAACACTCCTTGCTTTACCCTTGAGCAACCAAGAGACTTTAGTCTATTTTATATACCCAATATCTCACAATTAAGAAAGAGACTCACTAGAAATTACAGTGTCCCTTGTTGACAGCATGAGCCAATGCATGCTCTCATTAGATCTGTCCAGATTGAAAGTCTGTGAAAATTCCTTTCCTAGAATAAGGAATAACAGTGTCATTTCAGGACAGAGTTACTCATGATAAAAGGAAGGGTTGTGTTCAACAAGAGAATTGTCTATGGTCAGATGATTTCTTTCCAATGTTTATGGAGACTATGTACTTCTGAACTCTCCAGGTTTTCTGGTAGCTCAGTCTGCTGCTGTCTCCTCTTTTTATGCTTGCCTTCATTGCTGTTCACATTCTGATAAAAAGGAGACACAATGAAACCAAAAGTCAGTGCAACCTGAGGCAAATTTAAGTGACTAACATTAAAGATGTTTCAGATGATGGGAGTCATAAGCTCATATGTAAGACTTGTATGCTTCCTGGGCTGACGTAAGAACAATGTAAGTTTTTTTTTTTTTTTAAAAAAAGGTCAGAAATTTTAGACTACGAAATGTCTGTCAAATTTACTTAACGGAAACTTGGACTGCTTGAAGTAGTGATGGAAACCCAGTCCTTCTGGGTAAAAAGAGGCAAGGCATGCCCTTGTCTTTGTAGGCCCCTGGCTGTTCTCCTACACAACATATATATTCCTTAGGGCATCTGTGAGGTCGTACTGAACAGTCTAGTCAACTTCAGGATGATCCAGCCTCTTGCTGCCACATTTGTACACAGGAATATCCCTGAATTTGCACTACACAACTGGAAGAATGTGGTCATTTGTTTATTTTGCTTCTGATTTACATTATTATCCAATACACACAAGTAATGTAATTCAGCAGCTCATATTTGTATTTAATGGACTAATAGGGTGAAAAGACAATCATCCATTTCTCTTTGCATTCTTTCCAGGGAATGTAAAGGGCTGAAGAAATGCCTTTTCTGAAGGACAAACAGCATATCGCTGCTCAAGACCATCCACTATTGTATTGTCTTTATCATCATTAACATCAGCATACAGCTCTTTTTCAGAGAAACCCTTTCCAGATCTTCAACTGTTTGAGCTTGTGTGGTGGAAAAGAGCATGGTTTGTCTGCATGTTGGCAAAAGTCTAATAATTTCTTTTGATTCCTCTTCAAACCAACACCCAAGATGAGCCTCATCAATAACCAGACACTGCAGGCTTTTATACATAAAACTGGAGTATTCTGCATATGGTCCAGGAGCCAACCTGAAGTGACAACAATGATGTTGGTCCCATTGGCAAGTTTTTTCACTTCAGCAGATCTGTTACTGCCACCTATTGTGTGTGTGTGTGGGGGGGGGGGGTGAGTCACTAGCTCCATAAGAATATGAAACGTTTGCATGGCCAGTTCTCTACTAGGTGACAGAATGAGGACTCTTGTTCCATTCTGGCCATGGACTTTAACTTCAGAGTAAGTTCAACTGCAGCGAGGAGAAACACTAGGTTTTTGCCACTGCCTGGTTGCCTGGTTTTGCAGCGGCCAGATCTCTGGCTTCCAGAAGTCACCTGACACCTTTATGTTGATTTTTAGTCATAATTATAAAGCCCATTTCTTGTATTGCCTTCAGTGTTTCACTGACAAGATGAGTTAGAGAAGTAAAGGAAGTATCCTCAATAGCTAACAGTCCCAGGGGCAGGGAAGGACCTACCTTGTTGCCATCCTCAGTGTCTGGTGTCTCCACACTGTTTTTGCTCTCTGTAGGAACCTCTGTGCCTTCTTCAATTCTTGCTTTTCTTCTATCAGGCCCAGCATAACTGACCACTCTTCTCTCTGATTCAGGATCGGGAGACCCTGTTGCTGCTTTTCCATTGGTTAAAATGGCAGATTTCAGAGGAGCGTAGCTTTTTTTAATTTCTACTTTTTCTACTTTTTCTTTAGTCATGGCTCCATTTTGGGATCCTGACAAGCCCACATTCACAAATTATTGTAGGGAGTTCTTAAGTTCTCCACCTGCTTCTTCAGGTCTCCTCATCTCCAGGTTGAATTCCAAAAGGCTCACATCGGAGACCTCCTGGAGCTTAGGTTTCACTGCCACTTCTCGATCTTCACGTGCAGGAGTTTCATCAGCAGGTGAGACATGTTGTCAGAGATGCACCTCTATTTCAAATATGCCTGTGTACAAACAATTACCTTATAGACAAACACATCATCTTATAATAGTGATATGTTAAGACACAGAGCAGGTACATGACACAATTATAAAAAGTGTCACCTTTAATTCAGTAGGCAGGTCAACCTGTTGCATCACCACACTGACCCACCACCATCAACTCTACTCAATCAATCAAACAAATTTCACTCTACTGATGTTATTTCATCTTTGTCCTACACTCTAGTGTCATTTGGATCCTTTCATGGACTTTCTATTATTTTCTTGATCAGTATATTGATGAGGCCCTTCATTTCTGTGTTATTGATTGTAGTTTTATTCTTTAAAGAATGCATACTTTAGTTGTAGGAGAGATGGTGGGTGGAGAGAGAGAAAGCCTCCACATACTGATTCTCTCTCCAAATTTCCACAATGGCAGAGACTGGGCCTGGCTGAAGTCAGGAGCACAGAACTCAATTCATGTGGATGGCAGGGACTCAACTACTTGAGCCATCATTTGCAGTCTCCCAGGTGCACATGATAACAGAAGTTGAATTGAGAGAAAGACCAAGACACGAACACAGTCCCTGCAACATGAAATGTGAGTGTTCCAAGTGGTGATTGTATTTTTTTTTTTTAACAGGCAGAGTTAGACAGTGAGAGAGAGGGAGAGACAGAGAGAAAGGTCTTCCTTTGCCGTTTGTTCACCCTCCAATGTCCTCTGCGGCCGGCGCACTGCACTGATCCGAAGGCAGGAGCCAGGTGCCATGAGCCAGGAGCCAGGAGCCAGGAGCCAGGAGCCAGGAGCCACTCACATGGGAGACCTGGTATGAGTTCCCACCTCCTGGCTTAGGCCTTGCTCAGGCCCAGTTGTTGTAGGCAATGAGATCTCTGTATCTCTCTCCCTTCCAAATAATTAAATGGGTGACATCATCTTTACCTCAAAGAATGGTAGAGAATTAAGTAAGGTGTTTGCAGTTCTAACAATGTAAATTATTGTAAATGGCAAGCACCTAAGAAAACATTTCTTAGGAATTAGGTCAAATTATTAATATAAATGACATTGGCTAAGAGAGTGGGAACAAATGTAAGGAGGATGAATAGCCTTGTTTCTAGATGAGGACTTGTAAACAATGAGATATGCCCTGTGGTTACTATTGAACTATTAATATTATTAAAACATAACTTTTCAAGATCTTAGGAAGAGAAAGGGGGTACCAGCATCTTGATTTCCTCCCCCTGAAAAGGAGTTATTATTCAAGGTTCGTCTATGGGGATGGGGGGGGAGGGGGATTGAGATTTCTTCTCCCTTTGAGAAGCTGATACCTGCATTGTTTGGGGTAATTGAATACTAAGAGGAAGTGGTGAGGTTCTAGGCTTTCTTAGCATATGAAGGGATCCAGCATCATTGTAAGGTGTTGGGGATATTGGAGTAATGTGACTGGTGAACTAGGACTCATTTCTGAAGAACCTTGTGATTCTCCAAAAGTGTCAGAGACCTCTGATACTTGGGTGTTCTTAGTAATAAAAGGAGCATGAGTTGTCTTGAAGTCTGAAGTAATACATTGGACACATGATGGTTGGTCTTTCAAAGACATGAGCATTGATCTTTTCTTCCTGGTGGAATAGGGCACACCTCTGGGGATTCCCAGGGACTGAGGGATTCCCCCATACTCGGTTGTCCAGAGGTGGGAGGGACCCCGAGGAGACAACTTGCCCAGGGAGAGCCAACGGAGTCACAGGTTGCCCAATGGCAGAAGGGGCCTGAACAGGGCGAGATTGCTCAGTGGGAACAGGAGGCTGGAGTGCCTGAGGCTGCCCAGACAAGAGCCCTCCAGGGCTCAATGAGGCCCTGGGAGCAAAGGATTGCCCAGCAGAGACAGGAACCCGGAGACTGGGAGTCTTCCGAGTGCTGGGCAGGACTCCAGATTTAAAAGGCCACCTGGGTGTGAGAGGGGCCTTCAGTCCTGGAGTTGGCTGGGGAGTTGGAGGACCCTTAGACAGCTCAGCACTAAGAGTGTGGTGCTTTCCCAGGGGCTGTGGGTAAACAGGAAGGACCCCACAGGCTGAAGACTGGGTCAGGGGTGGGAGGGGTGCTTGGCAGGGACTGCATGGTGTCAGGAAAAATCTCTGGGATCCTATGGAAGTTTTTCCTGTAGAGTAACTGGGATTCATTCAATGTCAAGGAAGTTTGGGTCTCCATTATGGACTCATCAGATGTTTTCTCCTTCTTTAAAATGGGCCTTTTCTTTAACAAATGTTGAGTTTTTAATTTTCTGGGATGCTCCCAGGTAGTAACTGTTCCATTTTTGCTGTCCTTGGCTCTTTGTTTCAGATGGCAAATGCTGGCTTTTTAATTCTATGAGTGAGTTTAGTTTCACTTCATAAAATGGTTTCATTTCTTTTCTGTTGTTTTCCGTGACTTGTATTTTAGTGTCATTACTGTTGGCCTCTGGCATACTCTGTCCACTTTTAGGCTCACTTAAATTTGATCCAGGCCGGTGCCGTGGCTCAACAGGCTAATCCTCCGCCTTGCGGCGCCGGCACACCGGGTTCTAGTCCCGGTCGGGGCACCGGATTCTGTCCCGGTTGCCCCTCTTCCAGGCCAGCCCTCTGCTGTGGCCCAGGAGTGCAGTGGAGGATGGCCCAGGTGCTTGGGCCCTGCACCCCATGGGGAGACCAGGAAAAGCACCTGGCTCCTGGCTCCTGCCATCGGACGAGCGCGGTGCGCCGGCCGCAGCGCGCCGACCGTGGCGGCCATTGGAGGGTGAACCAACGGCAAAGGAAGACCTTTCTGTCTGTCTCTCTCTCTCACTGTCCACTCTGCCTGTAAAAAAAAATAAATAAAATAAAATAAATTTGATCCAGAGGTCTTTTTGTCATGTGGATCTTTTGTGTACTGTCCCTTAGGGCTAGTCCTGTTTGGAATTCTGTCATATTTCTGCAAGTATATTTCGTCTTCAATAATATCTTTAAAAGGCACAGAAAATCTTTTTTGTTTTTCTTCAGTAGAGAACATTGTTTAGATAAATCTGGGGTTATCTTGTTAGATGCTGTCTAAGCCAAATAGAAACTGACAATCTCAACTGGAGCTATATATGGAAAAGCGGAGTCCCCATTTATCCCAGAGGCTTGAAGCTCGTTTAATTTGGACTTACAGCTGATATGTTCAAATTCTTTGACTAAAATACTGTTGTCTGTGACACCAGCTCTGGTCTTCATGGATGTGGGCAGTGACATATTTGTAACGAATCAGTTTGTAGTTTTCGTCTGCCTCTGTGAGTTTTCATTGCAGCATCTCATTGTTTGCTAAGGTCTTTAATCATCCTTCGGGAGAGCTCTCTTTCACTTTCATATCTCCATAAACATACTGTTCCTTGGAGTATTAGCAACTTTTGATTCCTCACTTAGGGCACCCAAGGCTTTAGAAAGATTTGATACCATTGATGATACATATTTAATAGCACTCTTTTCCAGTTTATTGAACACTACAGTGCTTGTGCATTCCTGTAGTGTGTATTGCATTTCTGAAACCTTTGTTTTTGTTGTAAATAAATCAGCAATCACCTGGTCTGGTTATAAAGCATCACCGTTCCAGATTGCTTTGTAATTCTTTCTTTCCAGGTTTTCTTACAGCATCTCTACATACTGGATAAAAACACATAAAACAGAGATTGCATTTCTTCTTTTGTGCTATTCTCTTCAAATGTTTAAGCCTAAAGAATTTAGACTAAATTAACACATAACTGTCAGTTGAATGTTGATCAAATTAAGCCACCATTTGTGACTTGGCAGCCCAATGCAGAGTGCTGTTTTGAGTCCCAGCTGCCATGCTTCTGATCAAGCCCCTTGCCAGTGTATCTGGGACTATAGCAGAGAATGTCCCAAGGTCTTGGATCCCTGTCATCCACATGGAAATCCCAGATAGAGTTTCAGGTTCCTGGCTTTGGCCCAACCCAGCCCTGTCCTTTGTGGCCATTTGGGGAGTGAACCAGTGGGTATAAGATATTTCTCTTCCTCTGTGTCTCTCTCTTTCTTCTTCTGTCACTCTGCATTTCAAAAATATAGATTAAAAAAAAAAACTCTCTAAAACAAGCAGTATTGTTTTTAAGAGAATAACTGTTTTCTTACAGTTGCCTAGAACGTCTGCTTTCAGAGTTAAGGAAATGATCTTAGCAGTGACTTTAACTAATTTTTTTTTGACAGGCAGAGTGGACATTGAGAGAGAGAGACAGAGAGAAAGGTCTTCCTTTGCCGTTGGTTCACCCTCCAATGGCCTACGCGGCCAGCGTGCTGCATCCGGCGCACCACGCTGATCCAATGGCAGAAGCCAGGTGCTTCTCCTTGTCTCCCATGGGGTGCAGGGCCCAAGCACTTGGACCTTCCTCCACTACACTCCCTGGCCACATCAGAGAGCTGGCCTGGAAGAGGGGCAACTGGGACAGAATCCAGTGCCCCGACCAGAACTAGAACCCGGTGTGCCAGTGCCGCAAGGCGGAGGATTAGCCTAGTAAGCCAAGGCGCCGGCCAAGTTTAACTAATTTTACTTGCAACATTGGGTTTAGATATAATGTAAACCCAAACTTTCTCTGATTTGGGGCATGCTTGGTCCTTTCAGTTTTGTCTTTTGTGTTCCTGAGTCTTTTTCTACTTTGGCTAGAAAATGTGGTTTAAGAGTGGACTAGGAGTGGCTGGCACCATGGCACAGTGGTGCCACCTATGGTGTCGACATCCTATATGGGTGCCGGTTCTTGTCCTGGCTGCTTCTCTTCCGATCCAGCTCTCTGCTGTGGCCTGGGAAAGCAGTGGAGGATGGCCCAAGTGCTTGGGCCCCTGCACCACATGGGAGACCAGGAGGAAGAACCTGGCTCCTGGCTTCAGATCAGCACAGCTCCGGCCATTGCGGCCACTTGGGGAGTGAACCAACAAAGGGAAGACCTTTCCCTCTGTCTCTCTCACTGTCTGTAACTCTACTTGTCAAATAAATAAATAAAATCTTAAAAAAAAAAAAAAAGAGTGGAATAGGAGAGGGAAGAGGAAGAAGGGTGGGTGCGTGGGTGGAAGAGAGGGTAGTGTTGGAAATATCACTGTGTTCCTAAATCTGTATATAAGAAGTACATGAAACTTGTGTACCTTAAATTTTAAAAAGTGAAAAAAAAAAAACCCTTTGGCTCTTTCAAAAGGGTTATAAATCAACAGACAAAAGATTTTAAGAATGGCTGAATGTGAAACTCAGCAATTTTTCCCCAAAAAAAAACAATTCTACTTTTTACTTACAGAACAATTTGGTTTTTGGTACATTAAGCCTGTGATTATATAGCAAACTGAAAGTACGGTCTTCAAAAATTGAAGGAGGAAAAGTAAAGAAAAGAAGGGGGATTGAGGGAGGAAAGAAGGGAAGGAAGTATGGTTATCTTCTTAGAACTGTAACTATGAAAAATATGAAATCTGTTGTCTTTATATTAATAAAAAATGTTATAATAAGTGAATGAATAAATTTTAAGAAAGCAGTGACTCATGTGTTTGCATCAATGGCACCCCATGTAAAGACCTGGATTGTCAGACTTGTATTGAAAGAAAAAAATCTCAGGGCTGGCGCTGTGGCACAGTAGGTTAACGCCCTGGCCTGAAGCACCAGCATCCCATATGGGCGCCAGTTCTAGTCCTGGCTGCTCCACTTCCAATCCAGCTCTCTGCTGTGGCCTGGGAAAGCAGTGGAAGATGGCCCAAGGCCTTGGGCCCCTGCACCCACGTGGGAGACCCAGAAGAAGCTCCTGGCTCCTGGCTTCGGATCGGCACAGCTCCGGCCGTTGCAGCCAATTGAGGAGTGAACCATCGGATGAAAGATCTGTCTCTCTGCCTCTCCTCTCTCTCTGTGTAACTCTGACTTTCAAGTAAATAAATAAATTAAAAAAAAAAAAGAAAGAAATCCCCCCAAATCTAACTACAGGTGATACCTTGAATTCAAAGACACAAATAAATTGGAAGTATAAAATGATAGAAAAAGATATACTTTGAGCACATGAACACACAGGAGCTGAAGAAACAATACTAATTATCTGACAAAATAGATGTCAACACATAAATGATTCCAGAGACAATGAGAATTAATTTGATAGCAAGATATGATTATAAATATATATATTACATAACAAAGCCCCAAAATACACAAAGTATTTTAACAAAATTAAAGGGAGGGCCAGTACTGTGGCATAGTGGGTTAAAGCCCCAGCTTGTACTGCCAGCATCCCACATGGGCACCAGTTTCAAGTCCCGGGTGCTCCACTTCCAATATAGCTCCCTGCTAATATGCCTGGGAAAGCGGTAGAAGATGGCACAAGTGCTTGGGCCCCTGTACCCACGTGGGAGATCCAGAAGCTCCTGGCTCCTAGCTTCAGATTGTCTCAGCTCTGGCCGTTGTGGCCCTTTGGGGAATGAATCAGCAGATGGAAGACTCTCTCTCTCTCTCTCTCTCTCTCTCTCTCTCTGATTACCTCTGTCTGTAACTCTGACTTTCAAATACATAAAATCTTCTAAAAATTAAAGGGAAAAATAGGGGCCAGCATTGTGGTGTAGTAGATTAAGCTTCTATATTATGCCAGCATCCCATTTGGGTACACATTCATGTCCCAGAAGCTCTACTTTGGATCCAATTCCCTACTACTGGCCTGGGAAAAGCAATGGAAAATAACCCAAGTATTTGGGCCCCTGCCACCCACATGGGAGATCTGGATGAAGCTTCTGGCTCCTGGCCTCAGCCTGGCCCTGCCCTGGCTGTTGTGGCCATCTGGGGTGTGCACAAGCAGATAGAAGATTCTCTCTCTCTCTCCCTCTCTCTCTCTCAACTCTGCCTTTCAAATAAATAAATCTTTTTTAAAAGGGAGAAATAGGTAACAATCATATTTGGAGGATTCAATTTCTCAATCTAAAAAATGGGTAGAACATGGGGCCTATGTCCTGGCATGGCAGGTTAAATTACCACCTAAGGTGAGGGGATCCCATGTGAGCACCAGTTGTAATCCCAGCTGTTCCACTTCTGATCCAGCTCACTGTTAATGTGCCAAGGGAAGCAGTGGAAAATGGCCCAGTACTTGGGTCCCTACCACTGGTTTTGGAGATCTGGATGGAGTTCCAGGCTCCTGGATTTGGCCTGGCCCAGCCCTAGCCATTATGAACATTTAAGGAGAAAACCAGCAGATAGGAGATCTTTCTCTCTCCTCCTCCCTCTCTCCCACTCTCTCTGTAACTCTACCTGTCTTTTAAATAAATAAAATCTTTTAAAATATAGATAGAACAACTATACAGAATCAGTAAAGATATAGAAGACTTGGTCGGTGCCGTGGCTCACTAGGTTAATCCTCTGCCTGCTGCACTGGCACCAGGGTTCTAGTCCCGGTTGGGGTGCCGGATTCTGTTCTGGTTGCTTCTCTTCAAGTCCAGCTCTCTGCTGTGGCTCGGGAAGGCAGTGGAGGATGGCCCAAGTGCTTGGGCCCTGCACCTGCATGGGAGACCAGGAGGAAGCACCTGGCTCCTGGCTTCAGAACGGCAGAGCGTGCCAGCCATAGCAGCCATTTGAGGGGTGAAGCAGCGAAAGGAAGACCTTTCTGTCTCTCTCTCTCACTGTCTAACTCTGCCTGTAAAAAAAAAAAAAAAAAAGATATAGAAGACTTGAATACTATACACCAATTTTAGAACACTATACCTGAGAACAGCAGAATACATATTTGTTACAAGTACATATGGAACATTTGCCAGGATAGACCACATGGTAGGCTTGAAAACAAGTCTCAACAATATTAAAAGTAGAATCATACAAAGTATATTTTCAGTAATAATGGAATATGCATATGGATTATATACAAACTCCTACATGTTCTGCTTCTGTTCAGTCCTGACTAATACAGGTTCTAACTACAATGCTAAAACCATTATTCACAAATGAGATACTCAATAGGTTGATTGGATTTCATCAAAAGTAAATACTTTGGAGTTTTTATTAAAGGCACCACTAAGAAAATGAAAACCAACCACAGAGTGGGAAAAAAATATATGCGAATCATTTTTCTGATAAAGAAGATACAAAGAAATCTTCAAACTCAATAATAAAAATGAGCAAATATTTAACTAGACATTTCACCAAAAAAAAGTAGGAATACTTAACACATGAAAAGCTGTGCAACATCATTAGTCTCTACAAAATGCAAACTAAAACTATGATGAGATACCACTTCATACTATAAGAACTATAATAATAATTTTTTAAAAAAGACAATGGGCTGGTGCTGTGGCATAGTGGGCTAAGCCTCCGCCTGTGGTTCTGGCATCCCCTATGGGCACTGGTTCGTGTCTAGGCTGCTCCACTTCCAATCCAGTGCTCTGCTATGGCCTGGGAAAGCAGTGAAAGGTAGCCCAAGTCCTTAGGCCCCTGCACCCACATGGAAGGCCCAGAAGAAGTTCCAGGCTCCTGGTTTAAAATCAGCTCAGTTCTGGCTGTTGAAGATATTTGGGGAGTGAACCAGTTTGTGGAAGACCTTTCTCTTTTTCTCTCCTTCTCTCTGTCTGTAACTCTGCCTCTTAAATAAATAGATAAAAATCTTAAAAAAAAAAAAAAAGACAATAACAAGTGTTGCTGAGGGAGTAGAGAAACTGAAACTCCCACATTGCAGTGGGAGTGTAAAATGATGCAATCACTTTAGAACAGTAGGTGATTTTTTAAAAGCTAAACATAGGCCGGCGCCATGGGTCAACAGGCTAATCCTCCCCCTTGTGGCGCCAGCACACTGGGTTCTAGTCCCGGTCGGGGTGCCGGATTCTGTCCCAGTTGACCCTCTTCCAGTCCAGCTTTCTGCTGTGGCCAGGGAGTGCAGTGGAGGATGGCCCAAGTCCTTGGGCCCTGCAGGAGAAGCACCTGGGAGACCAGGAGAAGCACTTGGCTCCTGCCATCGGATCGGAACCAATGGCAAAAGGAAGACCTTTCTCTCTGTCTCTCTCACTGTCCACTCTGCCTGTCAAGAAAAAAAAAAAAAACTTAAACATAAATTCACTCCATGACTCAGCAATTCTACTCATAGATATTTATCTCAAATGAAAACATATGTCCACATAAAGACTTACACACCAAAAAGTGGAAATATTCCAAATGAGTTTAAAAAAAATGTGGTCTGTATAAACAGCCACATACAACTAGCACTAGAAAGGAAGACACTAGTAATATAGCCTATAACATGGCTGAACCTCAGAAACATTTTACTAATTGAAAGAAAGCAGACATAAATGACCACATGATTCCATGTTTTTGAAATATCCATAAAGAATAAATTTATTGAAACCAAAAACAATTAGTGGTTCTCTGGAGCTATGAAAGAGAACGGCAATTGGATGAAAATGAGCACAAGAGATGATAAAAATGTCCTGAAATTGGATTGTGGGTGATTTTTGTAGAGCTTTATAAATTTATCAAACATCATTTAATTGTACACCCAACATGTATGAGTTTTATGATATGCAAATTATACCCCTGCACCCCATGGGAGACCAGGAGAAGCACCTGGCTCCTGGCTTCAGATTGGCACAGCACCGGCCGTTGCGGCCACTTGGGGAATGAACCAACGGAAGGAAGACCTTTCTCTCTGTCTCTCTCACTGTCTGTAACTCTACCTATCAAATAAAAAAAGGAAAAAAAAAGAAAAAAAAAAGAAAAGAAAAAACCGAAAAACTATAATGCATACTTTTGTTTCTTTTCTTCAAGGAAAGATGCACTAATTTTAGATAGTATATTGGCATTGTTCTTAATAGCTCTTAATGTGTCTGGAAACATCTCCATTTGCTGTATCCACTGCTAGTGTTTATCAACATCAGTTTCAGCTATATCAGACAAAGTTCATAGTTAAAAGTAAAAAAAAAAGTGCATAAAAATGATTATAGCAATATGTTTTTATTTTGTTGGATAGCTACTAAATAATATTCAGAAATATCCTTTTTTTTTAAAGATGTATTTGTTTGAAAGGCAGAGTTTCAGAGAGGTAGAGACAGAGGCAGAGAGAGAAAGAGAGGGCTCTTCTATTCACTGGTTCACTCCCCAAATGGCTGCAACAGCTGGAGATGGGCCAACCTGAAGCCAGGAGCCTGGAGTTTCTTCCAGGTCACCCATGTGAGTGCAGGAGCCCAAGGACTTGGGCCATCTTCCACTGTTTTCAGGCCATAGCAGAGAGCTGGATCAGAAGTGTAGCAGCCGGGACTCAAACTGATGCCCATATGGGATGTCAGCACTGCAGATGGAGGCTTTGCCCACTACGCCACAATGCCTACCCCATGTATGATTGTCTTGTACTTAACTGCTACTCTGAGATTTTCTCACTGAAGAAGTTGAAAGATTTAGACTAGGAGGCTGAGCAGTACGTCTTGTGAATCAAGCTTAAAGATGTCTACTTCAATTTGTTCCTTAACTCCAGGAAAGCAGATTTCGGAAATGTGAGTACATGCTTTAATGTTAGGATCTAAAGCACAGTCAGTTTCTTTGGTCAGTTATTTAGTGTTTTGTGACCCCTCCCCCATTACATGAAATTTCTTGGAGAATGAAATGCCTTTTCAAAAAAATATTTGGGGGAAGGGGGTACCAGCATTGCAACACAATGGATTAAGCTGCTACTTGAAATGCTGACATCCCATATCGAAGTGCTGGTTTGAGTCCCAGTTGTTCCACTTCGAATCTGGCTACTTGTGAATGGGCCTGGAAATGCAATGTGAAATGGCTGATGTACTGCTCAAGTGGGAGATAAGAATGAATTTCCAGGAGGCTGGCTTTGCCCTGGCCCATCCCACATCATTGCTCTCATTTGGGAAATGAACTGGTAGATAAAAGAGCTCTCCCTTTCTCCCTATCTCTCTCCCTCCCTCTCCCTCTCTTTCTGCCACTCCTTTTCTCTCACCCTCTTCCTTTCACTCTCTGCTGCTGTGCCCTTCCAATAGATAAATCTTTATGTATGTATAAATAAGGATATATGTGTTCTAGTCTTTAATTTATTTATTTATTTTTTGACAGGCAGAGTGGACAGTGAGAGAGAGAGAGAGAGAGAAAGGTCTTCCTTTGCCATTGGTTCACCCTCCAATGGCCGCAGCGGCTGGCGCACTGCAGCCGGCACACCGCGCTCATCCGATGGCAGGAGCCAGGTGCCAGGTGCTTTTCCGGTCTCCCATGGGGTGCAGGGCCCAAGCACTTGGGCCATCCTCCACTGCACTCCCGGGCCACAGCAGAGAGCTGGCCTGGAAGAGGGGCAACTGGGACAGAATCTGGCGCCCCAACCGGGACTAGAACCTGGTGTGCCGGCGCTGCAAGGTGGAGGATTAGCCTGTTGAGCCATGGCGCCGGCCTCTTTAGTTTATTTTTAATTCAATCTATGCCTATTCAGATGTGTACTGTACTGAGTGATATGGATACAGCATTGAAAAAAACAAGTTCCCAACTTCACACTGCTTACATTCTAGTAAAAGGAAACAGGAAATAAAAAGTTCTGTGGTAAGTCAGTTATTGATTATATAGACAAAAATAAAGGTAAAGGGTAATAGTGCCAGGTGATAGTCAAAGAATACTTTTAAAGTGAAGTTTAAGAAAAGAATAAGCCATATGACAATCTAGTGGAAAATGTCCCAGACTAGCATATAGTAAGCATAAAGTCATTGGGCTGGACCATTACTGGTATATTTGAAGAAAAACAAGGAAGCCAGAGTTAATCAAGCAAATCTATATTTTATGATTTTATTCTTATTGGAAAATAGGATGATCATTTTCTGAACTACTTCTTTAGTCTTTTTTTCTTTAATATGCCTAATCCTTCACAAGTTACTTCTACATTCTCTAATGTGGTGATTTTTCTCTGAACCGCTTCTGGAAACTCACTCCATTCTTCTAAGCAGGCTAGAATGTAGGCAAATGTCTTCTCTCTGTTTTCAACATTCTTAGCACAACTAGACATTTTCTCTTGAGGCTCCGGCATCCCATATAGGTGCCAGTTTGTGTCCGACTGCTCCTCTTCCAATCCTACTCTCTGCTATGGCCTGGGAAAGCAGTAAAAGATGGCCCCCGTGCTTGGGCCCCTGCACCCACGTGGGAGACCCATAAAAAGCTCATGGTCTGGATTATCCCAGCTCTAGCCTTTGTGGCCATTTGGGGAGTGAACCAGCAGATGGAAGATTCTCTCTCTCTCTCTCTCTCTCTCTCTCACTCTCTCTCTGCCTGTAACTCTGCCTCTCAAATAAATAAATAAATCTTTTAAGGAAAAAAAGTGTGATACAAATATCACAAAGGTAAGAGGCATTTGGTCGAGAGATTAAAACACCTGCATCCCATATCAGAGTGCCTGGGTTTGATTCCCAGTTTTGGCTCATGATTCCAGCTTCCTGCTAAATGTAGACCCTGCAAGGTGGTGATGACTTAAGGAATTAAGTTCTTGCCATTCCGGTGGAAGACTTGGATAGTGTTTCCAGCATCCAACTTCAGCCCTGGCTCAGCCCTGGCTCAGCCCTGGCTCAGCCCTGGCCATTGTGGACATCCGGGGAGTGAACCAGTGGAAGTGAACTGGTTGCATATATTTGTTTCTCCTCCTCCCCTCCCCTCCTCTCCCTCGCCCCTCCCCTCCCCTCTCTTCTTCTTTCCCCTCTCCTCACCTCTCCTCTCCTCTTTCTCTCAAAATTTGTCAAAAAGTCTAGCTGGTGTTGTGCCGTAGTGGGTAAAGCCGCTGCCAAGTCCTCAATTCAGCTTCTCTCTTGCCATCTGAAGGTACTGAGCAGCTACCTTACTCTTGTGTAGAAACCATGGAGCAGGTCTGTTCTAGCAGGCCTCATCTGTGAGATGAACCTCTAGAAAACCCATATGTTAAATGGTTCCCTGATGGCCGTAGTGTCATAAAAGAAACAGTTAGAAAAGCAGAACATGCCCTAACAGATCTTACTCAAGTGATGGAGAGCTCAGGCATTGCCAGCCAATACTTTGGTACAGAAAGCTAAACTCACAGCCTTGACTAGAACCTTAAAACTGCAAAAAGGCCAAAGTCAATATTTACACAGATTCCAAGTCTGCTTTTCTTGTGTTTCATGCACTTAGAGCAATTTGGAGCGAAAGAGACCATCTAAGTGCAAAGAACTCTCCCTTAAAACATGGGAGGGGAATTTCAGCACTCCTTCCAGCAGTATAGGAGCCTCCCAAAATGGCTGCTCTCTACTGCAGGAGACACCGGAAGGGGAACAACTACGTCATCAAAGGAAAGGCACTGGTGGTTACAGGGCATCAATGAAGGCTGCCAGTCAGGAGGTTCTGGAAATATCTTTAAACCTCTATCCTTTGAGTTTCTCCAGGTACACTCAGAGGATAATTCTGTCTACTCTCAGAAGCCAGTTGAGGATCTCAAATACATCTTCAAAAAGCAAAGAGAGAAGTAAAACTTATGCTTCTGTTATACACTTCTTCCTAGGGAAAAAATATGAAGGCTGTTGCACTTTCTAGTTGGTAAGTTTTACCTACCTCTTCCTGATTCTCTTAGGAAACTGCTATTGGCAGGAAATCTCCATGGTGAGCTCTTCCACTACAGTGGGAGAAAAATATTGCTCCATCTCATGAAGTTGCATTAGGGAACGTATTACCTTGGGTAGCCTAGCTCTGACTACTGGCTAGGTTCTACAGCAGCTATGAATATCTGTAGAGTCCCTATCTTGAGTGGGCATGAAGAACTGACTGATTCTAGACTATCTTCTGGTAGAACTAAGTAGAGTAGTGCATTAATTAATTGAATCTGTTACATTTGTTTTTTTTAAAAAATATTTTACTTATTTGAAACACAGAGTTACAGAGAGAGGTAGAGACAGAGAGAGAGGGAGGTCTTCCATCCACTGGTTCACTCTCCAAATGGCTGCAACAGCCAGAGCCGTGCTGATCCAAAGCCAGGAACCAGGAGCTTCCTCCAGGTCTTCCACACAAGTGCAGCAGCCCAAGGACTTAGGCCATCTTCTACTGATTTCCCAGGCTATAGCAGATAGCTGGATCAGAAGTGGACACAAACCGTTGCCCATAGAGGATGCTGGCACTTCAGACTGGGGCTTTAACCCACTGCACCACAGCGCCAGCCCTACACTTATTTTCACAACTACATGCTCATGGGAAAAGATATCACAAGGATTTATCTTCAAGCGAAATGGTTCTACAATTTTGGTAAGTAAAATCTACTAGCTTCCACCATCCAAGAAACAATATGAAACACCTTTGCTCTTTTGTGATGGATCCTACCTTTAGATTGTCTTTTTGTAATTGTGTTCATCTTATCTGTCAAATCTGTCTTTTTCAGAATTTGACAGATTCTCACATAAATGATGGCCATATGCAGGGACTCTAGCCATTTCCAATGACTAGTGGCACTCATCTAGCTCATGAGATATAATCCCTATCAATTAGTAAGGGATTTCCATTTCCAGGATAGGTAGAGACAACCCCCTGATTCAGCTTGAAACACATAGGAAAGTCGGACCTTCTTCCTTGAAACTCCCATAAAGACTACGGGATGAAAATCTCTGTGGTGGGAAATGATAGGGGCTAGGCAGGAAGTCAGTGATTGAAGAGGCTGTGAGGTTTCTATGGTCTCTGTGTCTTGCAGCCCTGCACCCTAACTCCATTCCCTTGCATGTCAATTCAACACACTCATTTCCCCCAATGTACCTAAGCCTCCTCTGCCACAAAGATGCCGTAGACATTGAGCTCCCCATGGAGACACCATGAAAACTATCCCAGAGGATATCCTGTGCACTGAACCCTGCCCAAACTCCACCCCATTTGTATATTCAATTATGAATCCACCCCCTGCCCAATAATGGGGACCACTATGTGGGGGAGCACATGGATTCTCCTCATGGCAGGTGCTTCTCTTTATGGGGCTGCCCACATTCATGTGTACTCTATTTCTTTAAATAATCTCTGCTCCAACTTCTTTGAATTCTTGTCTAATGTAGAGGCAAAAACTGGAATAAAACAGCTGGAGACCCTTCTTTCCACAACATATGTACCACATTTTCTTTATCCATTCATCCGTTGATGAACATCTGAGTTGGTTCTGAATCTTGGCTATTGTGAATAGTCTTGCAGCAAACAGGGGAGTACAGGTATCTCTTTTGTTTGCTGATTCATTTCCCAAAAGTATGATAGCTGGGTGATCAAGTAGATGTATTTTTAGCTTTTTGAGGAAACTCCATCCAGTCCTCCATAATGCCTGTCGTAATGTACATTCCCTCCAACAGTATATAAGGGTTCCCTTTTCTGCACCAGTATTGGTTATGTTGTCTCCTTGATTATAGTCATTCTACCTGGAATAAAATGTTGCCTTTTTGTGGTTTTGATTTGACTTTCCTGATGTCTGTTGATCCTGAGGCAAGATAGAGAGCTGGCTTAGTGAGACAAGTTACGTAAATAATTGGCCTAAGTGGGTGATGATGCTATGTAGCAGACATTAACCGTGTCACAACCATCTGTTTACAAGAAACAGGCTCTTTACCATCAATAATTAAGCAGCCTACAACAAGTACTTGCTTACACTGAACAGATAAGCAAAAACCAGTTTTTACCAGCTAGGTGGCCATTTTGACCACAGGCCAACTTTTGCTTCATTTTTAATGGTAAAAAAAAAAAAAAAAAAAATGCTGGTAAGAGATTTAGGGTGCCAGTGAAACAAGGGGCATATGTTAGAGTATGTTCTCCCAATTGTACCTGTGTGAACAAAGACAACCTGAATATGGTAAAGGACTCTCCCCTCAGTAGAGTGCTGCCTTGAATTAGAAAAATCTGATGAAAAAAAATCCACCTCATCCCTGGGGCAATGCAAAAGTCACCTGCCACGCCTGCTCACACCCTGCCTGGGGTATATGCTCTTGGCTCTATCAGCAAATCCCTTCTTTCCTCTGAGCTTTGTGTCCCAACCATGTTGTTGACAAGAACCTAGACCCACCAGTGCCTCCAGGGAGCCACAACAACACTGAGGGCTAATGTCATGTATTTGCTTGTCATTTGCATTTCTTCCTTTGAGAAATGTCTATTCAGATGTTTTGCCTATTTCTAAACTGGACTGTTTGCTTTTTCATTGAGTTGAGTTCTTTTTATATTCTTTTTTCTTTTTAAAGATAGATTTATTTATTTTATTTATTTATTTATTTATTTATTTATTTGAAAGGCAGAGTTACACAGAGAGAGAAGGAGAGGCAAAGAGAGAGGTCTTCCATCCACGGGTTCACTCCCCAGTTGTGCCAATCTGAAGCCAGGAGCCAGGAGCTTCTTCTGGGTCTCCCACTTGGGGTCAAGGGGCCCAAGCACTTGGGCCATCTTCTACTGCTTTCCCAGACTATAGCAGAGACCTGGATCGGAAGTGGAAAGCTTGGACTCGAACCAGCACCCATATGGGATGCCAGTGCCACAGGTGGTGGCTTTACCTGCTACACCACAGCACCAGCCCCATTTTTATATTCTGAAGATGAACTTCTATGACATTTTCTTTAACTCATGAGTAACTTTAGAGTTTTCTCCATTGTATTTTCTCTTTTTTAATGAAAGCTTCTTTTTTGTTCACTGATTTATAATCAGTGTGGACTTAAATGGTGACTGCAGGAGCCGAAATCAGCCAGGATTCTATCAAGACACCTGCAGTTGGTCCCCAGGTATCATGACTTTTCAGCCAACCTCAGTATTTCTTTGATATTTCAACAGAGACACAATCAACAAAACAATAAATTGATATATTGGATTTCACAGAAATTGAAGACTTTCACCTTTTGAAAGATGCCTAAGAAAATGAACTCATTATAGGATGACAGCAAATATTCATACATCTTATTACTTGTGGGAATGTAAATTGGCGCAGCTTTTCTGGAAGGGAATTTGTCAACTCACAATGGTACAATACATGCAATTGTACTTTGACCAGAAACTCCACTTCTAGAAACCACCTGGAGAGTACACCTACAGCCATATGAAAATGCCCATGCAATGCATTGCCATGCCACTTAGAATGGCGAAGTGCTGGAAACAACCTAACTACCTATTCATGGAACTGTGGCTGAATAACTATAATATATCCACACAATGTACTATAATGCAGCTATACAAAACAATGAAGATCCTTATTCACTGATAGGAAGTGATCACCAAACCATAAAGTTGAATTTTTAAAAAGTAAATTCCAAAGAGCATCTGCTGTGTACTATCCTTCATGGAAGAAAGAAGATATAAATTACATGTGAATCTAATCATTTGTGAAAAATAAAAGGATAAACTGTAAGCCATAAAGACTGGATATATAGGGGCTGCCAAAGTGGCATAATGGATTAAGCTGCCCTCTGCAAGGTCTGCATCCTATATGGGTGCCAGTTGGAGTCTTGGCTGCCCCACTTCCAATCCAGCTTCCTGATAATGCACCTGGGAAAGCAGCAGAAGACGAACCAAGTCCTTGGGCCCCTGCACCCACCTGGGAGACCCAGATGAAGCTCCTGGCTCCTGACTTCAGATTGTCTCAGCTCTGGCCATTGAAGCCATTTGGGAAATAAACCAGCGGATGGAAGACCCGTCTCTCTCTCTCTCTCTCTCTCTCTCTCTCTCTCTATATATATATATATATATATATATGTGTGTGTGTGTGTGTGTGTGTATATATGCACATATATATGCACATATGCACATATGTGTATATATATACACATATATATATCTTCCTCTCTGTAACTTTGCCTTTCAAATAAAATGTTTTTTCAAACAAAAAACAATGATTAGTGTTATTTATTTTTTAAAGATTTATTATATTTATTTGAAAGGTAGAGTTACAGAAAGAGGTAGAGACAGAGACAGATAGGTCTTCTATCCTTTGGTTCACTCCCCAAATGGCTGCAACATCCAGAGCTGAGCTGATCAGAAGCCAAGAGCCAAGAGCTTCTCCCAGGTCTCCTACGCAGGTGCAGGGGCCCAGGGACTTGGGCCATCCCCTGCTGCTTTCCGAGGCACATTAGCAGGGAGCTGGATCAAAAGTGGAGCAGCTGGGACTCGATCTAGCACCCATATGGGATGCCAGCACTGCTGGCCGGGGATTTAACATGCTGCACCGCAGCACAGGCCCCTAAAATAAATCTTAGAAAAAGAAAGATTGTATATATATATATATATATATATATATACACACACACACACACACATACATACACATATATACGTGGGGGGGGGGATGGAAAGGAGGATTGAGAATGGGATAACAGGGCCGGCGCCATGGCTACTTGGTTAATCCTCTGCCTTGCGGTGCCAGCATCCCGTATGGACGCCGGATTCTAGTCCCGGTTGCTCCTCTTCCAGGCCAGCTCTCTGCTGTGGCTCGGGAAGGCAGTGGAGGATGGCCCAAGTGCTTGGGCCCTGCACCTGCATGGGAGACCAGGAGGAAGCACCTGGCTCCTGGCTTTGGATCAGCATAGCGCTGGCCGCAGCAGCCACTTGAGGGATGAACCAACGGAAGGAAGACCTTTCTGTCTCTCTCTCACTAACTCTGCCTGTCAAAATAAATTTAAAAAAAAGAAAGAAAGAAAAGAAAAGAAAGAGAAAAAAAAAGAGAGAGAGGGAGAGAGAATGGGATAACAGAGGGCTGGTGCCGTGGAGAAAAGGGTTAACGCCCTAGCCTGAAGCGCTGGCATCCCGTATGGACTCCGGTTCAAACCCTGGCTGCTCCACTTCCTATCCAGCTCTCTGCTATGGCCCAGGAAAGCAGCAGAAGATGGCTCAAGTCTTTGGGCCCCTGCACCCATGTGGGAGACCAGGAAGAAGCTCCTGGCTCCTGGTTTCTGATTGGGCCATCTGGGAATGAACCATCAGATGGAAGACCTCTCTCTCTCTTTCTCTGCCTCTCCTTCTCTCTGTGTAACTCTGACTTTCAAGTAAATAAATAAATCTGTAAGTAATAAAAAAAAAAAGAGAGAATGGGATAACAGAGATGAGGATGTAGTAACATTTGTCTACATACATCTTTTGCATAGTTACAACTTTTATCTCCATAGTCAAGTTTCACATACATTCCACATACTCAATAAATTTTTAAAACAACAAGTATTTGGGATGATTCAAAATGTAATACAAATACTCACTGAGCCTAATTGTATGCAAATGAGTACCATAAGCACACAGGGAAGAGAAATGGCCACTTTGAAAAGCAGTATTTTGACTGGACAATGAGTGATTAAATGCAAAACAATTGATATACAAAATCTGTATTAATCAGTAAACATGTTTCTTATAGGATTACTGATTAGTAATTCTGAAACTTTGTGTATACTAAAAATGAATAATATGTTGTATAAAATAAGAATTGGCTTTCTTACTATTGGAGTAGAAAATTTCAAATAATGAATATAACACTAAAATGAAATCTGTGGATGCAGGATTGGAATTTGAAGTATCAGTATAAAGTTGCGATTTTAAATATTTATATATACAGGTAAGTAGACACACAAATATAGATGTGTATATATGCCTAGGTTAATGCACTCCCATATGTTTCCTGTAGGAATAAGGAGCACACCTAGCCACAAATCCTGGTTTCTAAGCATTCTCCAACAAAATGAGATCTTCAAGGGGTAAAGCCACCCCTGCAGCACCAGCATCCCTATGGCTGTTGGTTCAAGTGTCGGCTTCTCTACTTCCAATCCAGTTCCCTGCTACGGTGCCTGGGAAAGCAGTAGAAGATGGCCCAAGTGCTTGGCCCCTTGAACCCATGTGGGAGACCCAGAAGAAGCTCTGGCTCATGGCTTCAGATGAACCGAGCTCCAGCCATTGCAGCCATTTGGGGAGTGAAACAGCAAATGGAAAATTCTCTCTCTCTCTCTTTTTCTCTCTCTCTCTCTCTCTCTCTCTCTCTCTCTCTCTCTCCCTTTCTCTCTCTCTCTCTAACTCTGCCTGTCAAATAAATAAATTTTTAAAAAAAGCATAGCTGGCCGGAGCCTCTGCTCAATAGGCTAATCCTCTGCCTGCGGTGCCTGCACACCAGGTTCTAGTCCCGGTCCGGGCGCCGGATTCTGTCCCGGTTGCCCCTCTTCCAGGCTAGCTCTCTGTTGTGGCCCAGGAGTGCAGTGGAGGATGGCCCAAGTGCTTGGACCCTGCACCCACATGGGAGACCAGGAGTAGCACCTGGCTCCTGCCTCGGATCAGCACAGTGTGCAGGCCGCAGCGCGCTGGCCATGGCGGCCATTGGGGGGTGAACCAATGGAAAAGGAAGACCTTTCTCTCTGTCTCTCTCTCTCTCACTGTCCACTCTGCCTATCAAAAAAAAACGAAAAACAAAAAAACAAACAAAAAAAAAACAAATAAAAAGCACAGCCAAATTCATTATTAGCAGAAATAATTGCATGAAATCAGGAAAACAATAAAAGAAAAACTGGGAAATTTATTAATGTGAAATTATTTTTAAAAAACTAATTCTGAAGCAGAATACATTAATGGGATGAAAAATACAAAAAAAAAAAAGAGCATCAACAGAATTGTTCTAGCAGATAGAAGAATCTGTGACTCAGAAGATGAGGTATTTGTTTATTTATTTTTTATTTTTGATAGGCAGAGTGGACAGTGAGAGAGAGAGACAGAGAGAAAGGTCTTCCTTTTTGTCGTTGGTTCACCCTCCAATGGCCGCTGCAGCCGGTGCGCTGTGGCCAGCACACTGCGCTCATCCAATGGCAGGAGCCAGGTGCCAGGTGCTTTTCCTGGTCTCCCATGGGGTGCAGGGCCCAAGCACTTGGGCCATCCTCCACTGCACTCCCTGGCCACAGCAGAAAGCTGGCCTGGAAGAGGGGCAACCGGGACAGAATCTGGCGCCCCAACCGGGACTAGAACCTGGTGTGCTGGCGCCGCAAGGCGGAGGATTAGCCTGTTGAGCCATGGCGCCGGCCTGAAGATGAGGTATTTGAAAATATACAAAGGTGGGCCCAGAGCTGTGGTGTAGGGGGTAAAGCCACTGCCTGCAGTGCCGGCATCTCATATGGGTGCCAGTTCAAGTCCTGGCTGCTCTGCTGCTGATCCAGCTCTCTGTCATGGCCTGGGAAAGCAGTAGAGGATGGCCCAAGTCCTTGGGCCCTTGAAGCCATGTGGGAGACCCAGAAGAAACTCCTGGCTCCTGGCTTCAGATCAGCCCAGCTCCAGCCATTACAGCCGTTTGGGGAGTGAACCAGTGGTTGGAAAACCTCTCTCTCTCTCTGCCTTTGCTGCTCTGTAACTCTGCCTTTCAAATAAATAAATAAATCTTTAAAAAAAATACAAAGGAGAAAAAGGAAAAAGAATGGTAAAGAATGAAAAAAAGGGCCGGTGCTGCGGCTCACTAGGCTAATCCTTTGCCTTGTGGCACCTGCACACCGGGTTCTAGTCCCTGTTGGGGCGCCGGATTCTGTCCTGGTCGCTCCTCTTCCTGTCCAGCTCTCTGCCGTGGCCCAGGAGTGCAGTGGAGAATGGCCTAAGTCCTTGGGCCCTGCACCCACATGGGAAACCAGGAGAAGCACCTGGCTCCTGGCTTCGGATCAGTGCAGTGGGCCGGCTGCAGTACGCCAGCCACAGTGGCTATTGGGGGGTGAACCAACGGAAAAAGGAAGACCTTTCTCTCTGTCTCTCTGTGCACTCTGCCTGTCAAAAAAAAGAATGAAAAAAGTCTATAGAACTTAAGGAACAGCATCAGGAGACTTAACTTTCACTATATAGAGCTTAAAGAAAGGAAAATAAAGAGAAAAAGTGACAGAAATATTGTTTAAAGAAAAGATATAGGGACCAGTGTTATGGCACAGTGGGTTAAGCTGCCACTTGTGATGTTGGAAACACATATCAGAGCGCTGGTTCAACTCCCAGCTGCTCTGTTTCCAATCTAAGTCCCTGCTTATGCACCTGGGACAGTAGCAGATAATGGCCCAAGTAGTTGGCTCCCCAACCCCCACATGGGAGACCAGGATGGAGTTCCTGGCTCCTAGCTTCAGCCTGGCCCAGCCCTGGCAGTTGTGGCCATTGGAGAGTTGAACCAGCAGATAGAAGATGTTTTCTCTTTCTCCCTCTCTGTTCTCCCTCCCTCAAATAAATAAATAAACTAGATATTAAAAAAAAAAAAAAAGATGGAGAAACAGCCCAAATCACACACAAAAAAAGATATAAATGTCAAGGTTTAGGAAAGTCAAAAGTCTCCAATCAGTGCAATCAATCCAAATGTACCAAAATCTGTTATAATCAAAAATCCAAGACAGGAGTGAATTATTAGCCTGGCAATTAAGATGCCAGTGTTGGCCAGCGCCGTGGCTCAACAGGCTAATCCTCCACCTTGCAGCGCCGGCATACCAGGTTCTAGTCCCGGTCGGGGCACCGGATTCTGTCCCGGTTGCCCCTCTTCCAGGCCAGCCCTCTGCTGTGGCCCAGGAGTGCAGTGGAGGATGGCCCAGGTCCTTGGGCCCTGCACCCCATGGGAGACCAGGAAAAAGCACCTAGCACCTGGCTCCTGCCATCGGATGAGTGCTGTGTGCCGGCCGCAGCACGCCGTCCGCGGCAGCCATTGGAGGGTGAACCAACGGCAAAGGAAGACCTTTCTCTCTGTCTCTCTCTCTCACTGTCCACTCTGCCTGTCAAAAAAAAAAAAAAAAAAAGATGCCAGTGTCAATTCCCAGCACCAGCTCCTGACTTCAGCTTCCTGCTAATACAGACAGACCCCTGGGAAACAGAAGTGAGAGTTCAAGTAATCTAGTTCCTGCTTCCCACATAGGAGACCTGGCTTGCATTCCCAGCTCCTGGCTTCAGCCCCAGCCCAGCTACAATCATTGCAGACATCTGGGGAGTGAACCAACAGAGAAGCTCTGTGTGTGTGTCTCAAACGAATATTTTAAATTGGTGATAAAGAGAATTCTAAAAGCAGCAAGAGATAAGGAGCATACCACATATAAGGGCATTTGATAAGGCTACCAGTGAATTTCTGAACCGAAATCTTACAGGCCAGGAGACAGTGGGATGATATATTCCAAGTGCTGAAAGAATATAATTGCCAACCGAAAACATTTGCTCAGCAAAGCTGTCCTTCAAAAATGGAGAGTCACAGCTTTCCCAGAAAACAAAAGCAGTGACATAAACTAGAACCCTTAACCCCTAACCTTAGCCTTTCTCTTGACAAACAGTCAAAAATCCAAGACAGGATCAGAGATTTAGCCTAGCAGTTAATTAGTGGTATAGTCCAAAAAATGCTAAAGGGATTTCTTCAAGAAGAAAGAAAATGTTACTAATTAGTAGCATGAAAGTATAAAATTAACTTTTAATTCTATTTTTTCCACAAACTTTTTGAAGTACTCTTCCACATAAAAAATTTCAAATGTTCATGGACAAATGGAATAAAAATTTTTAATGTAAACTTTATTACTAACATAAATTATATCAAGCTCAAGACACTTTTTAAAGCAATGAAACCAGGCATTTAGTCCCTCTCTAAGGAATCTGAGAAACCAGGGTTTTTACCATGCAATACAACCATTTTATATTACTAATAAAAAAGACATGAGCTCCCTTTAAAGATTTCTAAATTAGGAAACAGAAACCAGAAAAAGCCAAATCAGAACTGTGAGGCAGGAGCCTCATGATATCTCATTGAAATTCTTTCCCAATTGCCCTTATTTGATGAGAGTGATGAATAGGTGCATTGGGTCACATGGGAGACCGGGATGAAGCTCCTTGCTCCTGGCTTTTGCCTGGCCAGCCTCTCTCTGTCTCTTCCTCTCTCTCTCCGTAACTATGCCTTTCAAATGATTTTTTTTTTGACAGGCAGAGTGGACAGTGAGAGAGAGAGACAGAGAGAAAGGTCTTCCTTTGCCGTTGGTTCACCCTCCAATGGCTGCCGTGGACAGCGTGCTGCGGCCGGTGCACCGCGCTCATCTGATGGCAGGAGCCAGGTGCTTCTCCTGGTCTCCCATGGGGTGCAGGGCCCAAGCACTTGGGCCATCCTCCACTGCACTCCTGGGCCACAGCAGAGGGCTGGCCTGGAAGAGGGGCAACCGGGAGAGAATCCGGTGCCCCGACCGAGACTAGAACCCGGGCCGGCGCCGTGGCTCACTTGGTTAATCTTCCACCTGCGGCACCGGCATCCCATATGGGTGCCGGTTCTCTCCCGGTTGCTCCTCTTCCAGTCCAGCTCTCTGCTGTGGCCTGGGAGGGCAGTGGAGGATGGCCCAAGTGCTTGGGCTCCTGCACCCGCATGGGAGACAAGGAAGAAGCACCTGGCTCCTGGCTTCGGATCAGCGCAGCGTGCGGGCCATAGCGGCCATTTGGGGAGTGAAGCAACGGAAGGAAGACCTTTCTCTCCGACTCTCACTGTCTATAACTCTATCTGTCAAATAAAATAAAATAAAAGTTTAATATAAATTAATCAATTGAATTGAATTTTTATTGAAAGATCTGCTCTTAGGACCAGTGTTATAGCACAGTAGGTTAAGCTGATGACTGTCACAAGCAAACCATATTGTTGCATGGGTTCCAGTCCCACCTGCTCAACTTCTGATCCAGCTCCCTAATGCACCTAGGAAAGAAGCAAAAGATGGCCCAAGTAGTTGGGCCACTGTCACCTATACAGGAGGCCCAGATGGAGTTCCAGACTACTGACTTCAGCCTCATCTGGCCCTAGCCATTGCACCCAAGTGAAGAGTAAGCTAGCAGATTGAAGATGCCTGTCTCTCCCTTTCTCTCTATCATTCTACCTTTCAAATAAATTTTTTAATTGAAAAAAATGAAGTTTTGCTATTGTCTGCAGCTTATCTGGGAGCAATAGTGTTGACACTCCTTAAGCAGAAAATTTGCTCAACTTTAATTTTTTCTGTCTGAAATCAAGCAGGAGTTAGCCCTCAGCCTTTTTTTTTTTAAACCAGCAACTTAATTAGATCCTTAGTAAGAGGCTTAGAAAAAAAATGTATTAGAATGCAATTATTGAGGATAGACCCCATTTGTTACTCTAAAAATGGACCACAGGTAGTCCTGGGACAGCAAAATAGCTTTGATTTTTGGTAAAATTTGTGACTCCACAGTCCCTGATCAGCCTTGTGCTGCTCTGTAATCTTGTGTGGTTCTTTCTCTCTGTCACAGACCTCACCTTCCTGGGGGCTGGGTTTCTGAAGCTGCTTCTTGAATAAGCATCAGGAAGGTGTTTTGGGATTTTCACCTTACTGGTATAAATTTTTATGGAGGTGATGATAACAAAAGTCAGGTGGGTTCTGCACAGAAAAGCTTAGTTGAGGGAAAGAGGTCTGGTTGCATGTTGCAAGTTACTGCTCATCTGCATTGGCAGGGCCACCTGCTCATCTGTGTGGCACCTGCAGAGTTGTTGAAGATGGTCCCAGGAGCAACGCTGGCCTGCAGTTTCTCTCATACTGAATGGAAGGATTTGCATCATGACCCAAGAGCTTTCAGGCACAGCGTCAGTAGGATGATGTCTAGGCATTTCTTGACACCATTGACAGGTTTTGTGACCGTAATAAGAATCATCATCTTCCTTCCTCTTCTCTATCCTGGATTGAAGAGGAGTTCTTCCTCTTGTGCATGGCTGCTATCGAACGCATAGGTTGGGAATATCCGCCAATTCCTCTGAAACAGACAGGGTTCACTGGCAGTGGTGCTTCCTCTTCGTGGGCTTATTAGCCCAGAGGTCACCCTTTTTAACCATCTCTGGCATCTTTCTTGGCTTCATGGTCCTTTTCTTCAGTGTTCAGACTCTCAGCTTGCAAGATGAGACAGAGATGGGCTGGTGCTGTGGCATAGGGGGTAAAGCCGCTGCCTGCAGTGCCAGCATTCCATATGGGTGCCGGTTTGAGACCCAGTTGCTCCACTTCCGATCCAGCTCTCTACTGTGGCCTAAAAAAGCAGTAAAAGATGGCCCAAGTCCTTGGGCCCCTGCACCCATGTGGGAGACCTGGAAGAATCTCCTGGCTCCTGGCTTTGGATCAGCACAGCTCCGGCCATTGTGGCCAGCTGGGGAGTGAACCAGCAGATGGAAGATCTCTCTCTCTCTCTCTCTCTCTCTCTCTCTCTGCCTCTCCCTCTCTGTGTGTGTAACTGTGACTTTCAAGTAAAATAAATACATCTTTTAAAAGAAAAGTGTATGAAAAAATGGAATTAAGCATCAATTTGTTTTAAAAAAAAATGATGAGACAGAGTTACTCAGCCTTTTCTGTTCAGTTCTTCTGTTTCTTGAGGGCCACCCACATTAAAGAGGACAGTCTTCTTTACTGAGACTACTAATTCAACTGTCAGTCCACTTAGAAACAACCTCATACCCAGAATAAAGCTTGACTGAATGTCTAGGCACTCCAGGGCCCAGTCAAGTTGACATGTAAAATTAACCATCACAACTATCAACAGAGTAAAAACATAGCACACAGAAGAAAGTATCTACAAATCTCACATCTATATCCAGAATATATGAAGATCTCCTACAGCTCAACCACAATAGTAATAAATCCAATTCAAAATTGGGACAAGGACTTAAATAGAAATCTCTCCAAAGATAAATATAAACCATAAAAACATGAAAGGATGACTAACATTACTCATCATTAGGAAAGGCAAACCAAAGCCACATTGAAATATGACTTTATACCCATCAGACTGGCTATCATATGTAAAAAAAAAAAAAAAAAAAAAAAAGACAGGAAGTAACAAATGTTAGTGAGGCTGTAAAAAAAATGGAACCCTTGGGCCGGCGCCGTGGCTCAACAGGCTAATCCTCCGCCTTGTGGCGCCAGCACACCGGGTTCTAGTCCCGGTCGGGGCGCCGGATTCTGTCCCGGTTGCCCCTCTTCCAGGCCAGCCCTCTGCTGTGGCCCAGGAGTGCAGTGGAGGATGGCCCAGGTGCTTGGGCCCTGCACCCCATGGGGAGACCAGGAAAAGCACCTGGCTCCTGGCTCCTGCCATCAGATGAGCGCGGTGTGCCGGCCGCAGCGCGCTGGCCATGGCGGCCATTGGAGGGTGAACCAACGGCAAAAGGAAGACCTCTCTCTCTGTCTCTCTCTCTCACTGTCCACTCTGCCTGTCAAAAAAAAAAAAAAAAAAAAGGAACCCTTGGGTCCTGCTCATAGGAATATAAACATCAGCCAGTATGGAAAACAGCTTGGTCATTTCTCAAAAAAATTAAACAAAGGATTACCAAACGATCCAACAATCCCAATTGTGAATATGTGACTAATTGAAAGCAGACACTTGACAGATTTAATGGTCAAAGCAGCATTATTCACAATAGCTTAGCGGTATAAGCTACCTATCCATCACAGATGAATGAATACATAAAATGTGATAAATACTTATAACAGAATATTATTCAGCCTTAAAATAAGCAAAAAATCTGACAATCTTCAACCTTTGAACCTTGAAAACATGATCAACAAAATAAAGCAGTTCACAAAAGACAAATACTTTATGATTCTACATATATGGCAAATTAGGAATAGGCAAATTTATAGAGCCGGAAAGTAGGGCTGGGAGGAGAAAAAGTGAGGAGTTACTGTTTTATGGAAACAGGTTTTAGAATAACATGAAAAAAGTTCTGGAGGTAGACAATGGTGATGATTGCACAATAATGCGAACGCATTGTAAAATAGTTGAAGTTGTAAACTTTAAGTTATGTATGTTTTATAAGAGTTAAAAAAGACACCAGAACTACAAAAATTAATTAACTCCTGATTTATGCTACCACATGGTGAATCTTGATGCCACACACAAAACAGCTGTCATTGCATGATGCCATTTATACGAGTTTCCTAGAATGGGCAAACTGATGTTGACAGAAAAGGGAAAGGAAGTTCCTAGGGCCTGAAAAGAAGGAAGTGGGAGTTGTTATTTAATGAAGATAGTTTCTGTTGAGTTTATGAAAAAGTTCTGAAAAGAGTAGTGAGAGTTATACAAAACTATAAGTGAATTAAATTGGACTTAATTCTACAGAATTGCCTAATTGAAACTTACAAAAATGGTAAATGTTTTATAAAAAATATATATAATTGTGAAAATATATATTACCACAATAAAAATTAAAACAGGTCAAAAATTATAACAGGTCATGACTTGTTTGAAGCAAAAATTATTGAATTGTAATAAATATGAAGTTTATTTTTTAAAGATTTATTTATTTACTTGAAAGTCAGAGTTACATAGAGAAGGAGAGGCAGAGAGAGAGAGAGAGAGAGAGAGAGAAAGAGAAAGGGAGAGAGGTCTTCCATCTACTGGTTCACTCCCCAATTGGCCACAATGGCCGGAGCTGCACCAATCCGAAGCCAGGAGCCAGGAACCAGGAGCCAGAAGCCAGGAGCTTCCTCCGGGTCTCCCAAGCAGGTGCAGGGGCTCAAGGACTTGGACCATCTTCTACTGCTTTCCTAGACCCTAGCAGAGAGCTGGATCGGAAGAGGAGCAGCCAGGTTTCAAACCGGCACCCTTAAGGGATGCCAGCACTGCAGGTAGTGGCTTAACCTGCTACATCACAGCGCTGGCCCCTAAAGTTTATAACATATATAGAAGTATGATATAGGGGCCGGCTCTGTTGCATAGTGGGTAAAGCCGCCGCCTGCAGTGCCAGCATCCTACATGGGTGCCAATTCAAGTCAGGGCTACTCCACTTCTGATCCAGTTCTCTGCTATGGCCTGGGAAAGCAGTAGAAGATGGCCCAAGTCCTTGGGCCCCTGCACCCGCATGGGAAAACTTGGAGGAAGCTCCTGGCTTCAGATCAGTGTAGCTCTGGCGGTTGCGGCCAATTGGGGAGTGAACCAGCAGTTGGAAGACTTTCTCTCTGTGTCTCTCCCTCTCTGTGTAACTCTGTCTTTCAAATAAATAAAATAAATTTTTAAGAAAATGTAAAATCTAGCAAAATGGTGCATCAAAACCAATAATTGCATCAAATATAAATGATATAATAGCCTATTAAAAGGCAGAAATTGTTAGATTGCATTTTTTAAAGATTCAATTCATGTATTTCCCATAAGAAAGGACCCAAATGTGTTAAAAAGTAAAAGGATGCTGAGTCGGGCATTGAGCCATAGTGGATTGACTGCTGCCTGTGACACCAGCATCCGAGATCACTGCACCTATAAGAGTCCCAGTTACTCCACTTCTGCTCATGTGCCTGGGAAAGAAGTAGAAGAGGATATAATTACATATGCCCCTGCCATCCCTGTGGGAGACCCAGCTGGATCTCTTGGCTCCCAGCTTTATCCTGACCCAGCCCTGGCTGTTGCAGCCATTTGGGGAGTGAAATAGCAGATGGAAGACCTCTCTCTCTCTCCCTCTGGCTTTCTGTGGCTCTGCAGAGAGTGTGCCTTTACAGAGAGGCAGAGTGACAGAGAGAGGGAGAAACAGAGAGGTCTTCCATATGCTGGTTCACTCCCCAGATGGCTGCAATGACTGGAGCTGTGCTGATCAGAAGCCAGGAGCTAGGAGCTTCCTCCGGGTCTCCCACGTTGGTGCAGGGGCCCAAGCACTTGGGCCATCTGCTACTTTCTCAGGTGCATTAGCAGGGAGCTGGATCAGCAGTGGAGCAGCTGGGACTCGAACCAGCACTTATATGAGATGCTAGCATGGCCGGTGGAAGCTTAACCTACTATGCCACAGTGCCAGCCCCTAAAATAAATCTTTTTAAAAAATAATAGCAAGTTAATACTGATCAAAAGAAAGAAGGGGTGACCATATTAATAATCAAGAAAGGTGATAGCAAAGTTTATTCACAGGTATAAATAGGGTCATTTCATGAAGGTGAAGGGAGTAAGTCATGGAGAAGACATAGAAAACCTAAAAACCTAGGTACCTTACAATGGAGTTTCAAAGTATATGAAGCAAGGGCAGGTGTTTGGCCTAGCAGTTGGAACACCTGCATCCCATCATAGCACCCAGGCTCAATTCCTGGCTTCACTCCAGATTCCTGTTTCCTGATAAGGGCACCCTGGAAGGTAGCGGGTCACAACTCAAGTAACTGGGTCCCAGCCACTCATACGGGAGACACATCGATTCAACTCCAAACTCCTGGCCTCCAGCTCACGGAAGATCTCTGCCCACTGCTCTCTATTTCTCTTTCAAATAAAATATAAATAAATAAACATTTAAAAGAAATTTCCTCTGGAAAGGAAATTGGAGCGGGACATCATTACAAATCCTGCATATAATAAAAGGATAAAAAGGGAGCATTATCACCAGCTTTAGGCCACTAAACTCAACAATTCAGAGGAAATGGTAAATTGAAATAGAAAAGGGAAGCTCACTCAATAAGAAACAGATAACCGGAATAGCCTATTTTTTAATTGATCAGTAGTTGAAAGTCTGCCCATAAATTAAACTATAAGCCCAGATGATTCACCTGATTGTTCCTTCTCTTGCCCCACCCAAACACTAGTGGTTTATACCAAGAATATAAAAAAGAGGCCGGCGCCGTGGCTCAACAGGCTAATCCTCTGCCTTGTGGCACCGGCACACCGGGTTCTAGTCCTGGGTGGGGTGCCGGATTCTGTCCCAGTTGCCCCTCTTCCAGGCCAGCCCTCTGCTGTGGCCCGGGAGTGCAGTGGAGGATGGCCCAAGTGCTTGGGCCCTGCACCCCATGGGAGACCAGGAGAAGCACCTGGCTCCTGCCTTCAGTGCGGTGCCGCGGCGGCCATTGGAGGGTGAACCAATGGCAAAAGGAAGACCTTTGTCTCTCTCTCTCTCACTGTCCACTCTGCCTGTCAAAAAAAAAAAAAAAGAATATAAAAAAGAAACAGTACTGATTCTCCACAAACTCTTACAGAACATTGAAGAGAACAGAATTATGTCTGATTCCCTAAAGCCAGTGTTACATGGATGCTAAAAGCAAAGGCATTATGGGAAAACTGTAGACCCATTACCCCTCATAGACAAAATTTGAGCAAATTAAAACGCAAGATGTAAAAAGAATAACGTGTCATGAGTAAATGGAGTTTATCTCCAAAATGCAGTTTCTTTTTTTCTTTATTTTTTTTTTTGACAGAGTTAGTGAGAGAGAGAGAGAGAGAGAGAGAGAGAGAGAGAGAAAGGTCTTCCTTCCATTGGTTCACTGCCCAAATGGCCATTACGGCCAACACGCTGTGCCAATCCGAAGCCAGGAGCCAGGTGCTTCCTCCTGGTCTCCCATGCGGGTGCAGGCATTTGGGCCATCCTCCACTGCCCTTCCAGGCCACAGCAGAGAGCTGGACTTGAAGAAGAGCAACCGGGACAGAATCCGGCACCCCAACCGGGACTAGAACCTGGAGTACCTGCGCCATAGGCGGAGGATTAGCCAAGTGAGCCGTGACGCCGGCCCAAAATGCAGTTAATGTAATATCCATAAACTAATGTAATTCATTATAATAACAGACTCAACCAGAAAAAAATTATCCCAAGAGATGTAGTAAAAGCTTTTAATGAATCAATTATCTATACCTGATTAAAAATCTCAGCAAATGAAGATAAGCTTCCCAACCAGATGGAGAACACCATTGAAAAATACTATCTAATGGTAAAGAATTACATGCTTTCCCCTAAGATCACAAACAAAGGGGCCAGCGCTGTGGCATAGCAGGTACTGCTGCTGCTGCCTGCAGTGCTAGCATCCCATATGGGCGTCAGTTCGAGGCCCAGCTGCTCCACTTCTGATCTCTGCTATGGCCTGGGAAAGCAGTAGAAGATGGCCCAAATCCTAGGGCCCCTGCACTCACATGGGAGACCTAGAAGAGGCTCCTGGCTCCTGGCTCCTGGCTCCTAGCTTTGGATTGTTACACCTCCAGCCGTTGTAGCCAGCTGGAGAATGAAACAGCAGATGGAGGACCTCTCTCTGTGTAACTGACTTTCAAATAAATAACCAAATCTTAAAAAAAAAAAAAAAAGCAAAGATATCTGTTCTCATCTTTTTTTTTCCAAGTATATAATGGTGGCCCTAGCTTATTCAAAAAGTTAGACAAAAATTAAAATACACACAGATATGAAGGGAAGAGACAAAACTGCTTGTATTGGCATATGATAGAACTATATATGTAAACAATCCGATGAATCTGAAAAAAATTCTGAGAACTAATAACTCATTTCAGTATACAAATAAATATGGCAAAACCTATGGGATTCCCCTATAATATAGGTTGTGAACAATTGCAAATTGAAATTAAAAGACAATACTGGGGCCAGCGTTGTGGCGCAAAGGGTTAGGCTACCACCTGCAGTGCTTGCCGGCATCCCCTATGAGCTCCACTTCCAATCCAGTTCCCTGCTAGTGCTCCTGAGAAAGTGGTGGAGGAGGGCCTAAGTATCTGGGCTCCTGCCATTAGGGATATTTGGGGAGCAAACCAGCCGATGGAAGATCTTTCTGCCTCTCTTCCACCCTCCTTCCCTCTCTGTAATTCTGCCTGTCAAATAAATAAATCTTTTTTTTTTTTTTTTTTTTTTTGTAAAACAGTACCATTCACAGCACTATAAAAATACGATATGCCGAGGCAAGTGTTTAGGTCTAATAGTTAGGATGTTTACATCCCATGTTAGAATACCTGGGTTTGATTCTTGCATCTGGCTGCTGCTGCAGCTTCCTGCCAATGCAGACCCTAAGAGGCAGTAATGATGGCTCAAGTAATTGGGTTTCTGCCACCCACGTGGGAAAACTGGATTGAGTGACCAGGTCCCAGCTTCAACCTTGGCTCAGTCCTGGCCACTGTGGGCATTTGAGAAGTGAATCAGCATATTAGAGTTGTCTGTTTGTCTCTCTACCTCACAAATAAATATTTTTCAAAATATATAAGTAATGATAAGTCTGACAAAAATGTACAAGATCTATATATTGAAAATTACCAGCCGGCGCCGTGGCTAATCCTCTGCCTTGCGGCACCGGCACACCGGATTCTAGTCCCGGTCGGGGCACCGGATTCTGTCCCAGTTGCCCCTCTTCCAGGCCAGCCCTCTGCTGTGGCCCAGGAGTGCAGTGGAGGATGGCTTAAGTGCTTGGGCCCTGCACCCCGTGGGAGACTAGGATAAGCACCTGGATCCTGCCATCGGATCAGCGAGGTGCGCAGGCCACAGAGGCCATTGGAGGGTGAACCAACGGTAAAAGGAAGACCTTTCTCTCTGTCTCTCTCTCTCTCACTGTCCACTCTGCCTGCCAAAAAAAAAAAATTACCAAATATTTATGAGAAAAAAATGAATGATATGGTACGTTCAGAAGTCAGAATACTCAATATTGTTAAGATTTCAATTCTTGAAGCTGGTGCTGTGGTGTAAGGGTAGAGCCACTGCCTGCAGTGCCGGCATCCCATATGGGCACTGGTTTGAGACCCGGCTGCTCCACTTCTGATCCAGCTCTCTGCTATGGCCTGGGAAAGCAGTAAAAGATGGCCCAAGTTCTTGGGCCTCTGCACCAGCTGTAGGAGACCCGAAAGAAACTCCTGGCTCCTGGCTTTGGATTGGGGCAGCTCTGCCTGTTGTGGCCAGTTGGGGAGTAAACCAGCAGATGGAAGACCTCTCTTTCTGCCTCTCCTTCTCTGTGTAACTCTGCCTTTCAAATAAATAAATAAATCTAAAAAAAAAAAAAAGATTTCAATTATCCCTCAAATTTGTCAATAAAATTAATATAATTTCCATCAAAATATTAGAGTCTTTTTTTTTTAGTAGAACTCAACAGACTGATTCTGAATTTTATTGGGAATGCAAAGGGAGAGAGCAGTGTAGGCATAGGGAAATGAACTAACAGGACATCTGTTCCTTTGTCTCTGAATCTCAAAGAAATAAAAATAAATATAATATTTTAAAAGTACACTCTGTAAACTTCTGGATTGTTACCTACCTGTCTGGCTGGAACGGCCTGTGTTCACTCACTCCCAGTGATGGTGTCCTGTCCTGAGGATGGGACCTCAAGCGCAGACACTGCTGTGCACATATCTGGGCTGGCTTCTCGTGGTGGGGGACTTCTCGAGCTTTTCTTCTAATTCAGATTCACCATCTCTCTTACATTCCATCTTGATAATGTTGAGCATTTGGGTGATTTTTCATTTACTTCATCTTTTTCACATAATCTAGACAACTCCTACCACATGCATCAACTGGGGAGCTAAGAAAAAGGGCTTTCCTGCTCCCGAGGTCGTGGCTGAGCCCACAACTAACTGGCTGCTAACCACTGACTCCCAACCCTGCAGATGTCACCTTAGCCCCATTATGACATTTACCATTGACTCAAGCATCATTTAAAGGGGCATCCCCTATATGCTAGGCATTCTATATGCTAGAAGGTAGAAGGGTGAAGGGGGTGGGAGGCAGGGAAAGAACAGACAGCAGGAACTCTAAACGAAGCAGAAGACTTAGCCCGGCTGAAATGAGCTTAAAATCCAGGCGTTAGAGTCCAGGATCCAGTATTAAATGTAACGCCTGTTCTTCTCTCTCCCTGGGGGTTTTTCTCAACTATGTCTAGGTCTGTGATGATACTCGTGTGTTTCAACTTCCTGAGCTGTCCTTTAACTTTTCTTAGACATGTAGTGACTTGGGAGACAGTATTTGGATGAAGATCACACTCCTTGCCCTACGCGGTTAACTTGTTTTTCAAGGAACCTGACTAAAGAAGGCTTTGAAGCCGCAGAGCCAGCTGCTTTCTGAGGGAAACAGCTCCCATGATTGCAGAATTGTGAAAGGACTTGGGAGACGGGAGCAATGGAAGGACAGGGTGGTATCGTTGGCTGTGTAACTATTTTTTTTTTCACATAAAAAGTACAGAAAATAATATAACTGATAGTTTTGTGTACACCTAGAATGAACAAATATTAACATTTGGTCATATTTGCTTCTGATTTTTTAAAAAGATTTATTTATTTGAAAGTCAGAGTTACACAGAGAGAGGAGACGAAGAGAGAGAGGTCTTTCATCCACTGGTTCACTCCCCAGATGGCTGCAATGGCCAGAGCTGAACTGATCCAAAGCCAGGAGCCAGGAGCCAGGTGCTTCTTCTGGGTCTCCCACACGAGTGCAGGGGCCCAAGGACTTGGGCCATCCTCTACTGCTTTCCCATACCATAGCAGAGAGCTGTATTGGAAGTGGAACAGCTGGGTCTGGAACCGGTGCCCATGTGGGATGCCGACACTGCAGGCTCTACCCTTATACCAGAACGCTGGCCCCTTAGATATTTTTAAATAAAGAAAATTATCAGAGATAAAGTTAAAATCTCCCTGCTGTCCTCCCTTGATTCTTTCCTTCCTCTCCGTCCCATCCCAGAGGCAAAGAGAATCATGAATTTGATGTGTTTGTGTCTAGTCTATTTTTATAGTAGTTTACTACAGATGTATGTATTGAGAAACCATTTAGTATTGTTTTATGGGTTTTAAATTTTATATAGGTCATGAGTTTAAAACTTAAATTCTCTACAAGAATTTCCCAAGTTGAGCCCTTGTGAACTTAGAAAATTAAGCAACTCTGCGCTCCAAGTCCTTCCAGATATTAAATATTAATAATTAATTCATTACTTTAATTAAATATTTCCCAGTCTCTTTACAATATCACCAGTTACTGCTTCCTCTATGTTCCCAAATCCCTTGCAAACTTATTATTATTATTATTTTTTTTTTTGACAGGCAGAGTGGACAGTGAGAGAGAGAGAGAGAGAAAGGTCTTCCTTTGCTGTTGGTTCACCCTCCAATGGCCGCCGCGGTCGGCGCACTGCGGCTGGCGCACCGCACTCGTCCGATGGCAGGAGCCAGGTGCCAGGTGCTTTTCCTGGTCTCCCCATGGGGTGCAGGGCCCAAGCACCTGGGCCATCCTCCACTGCACTCCCGGGCCACAGCAGAGGGCTGGCCTGGAAGAGGGGCAACCGGGACAGAATCCGGCGCCCCGACCGGGACTAGAACCCGCTGTGCCGGCGCCGCAAGGCGGAGGATTAGCCTGTTGAGCCACGGCGCCGGCCTGCAAACTTATTATTACAATTACTTATCTCACAGAAATGTAACCATTTATTATTTGTCTCCATCCTTTAGTCTGGGCAAGACTCAAGACCAAATGTTGGATTTCATTGTTTTCCTCATATTTGACATGCTCTTTGTCATTCCTTCCATAGAAACTGTCTGAGATTTGGAGATCCATGATAATTTCACAATCCTCTCCCTAAGGAAAAGTTTCAAGCCCTAGAATGTTTTTTTTGATGACTAGACCAATCCCTACCCCCTGCTGCAGTCACATGACCCTCCCTCCCACCTCACTTATCAATCTCAATGAAGTCCATTACTCAAAGTGGTTCACTAGGTTTCCTGAAAGGACCACAATGAAGGCGAATTATTTATTCCTATAAATGTGAGGTCTGATTAAACTGTTCAGCATTATCCAGCATTTCTTGACATTATCAAGCACTTTATTGATTACATTAGATGGTGAGACCTTTAAATACATTTTATTGCTCTTTCATTGGTTACTGCAAATGCCAACTAATTTAGCATTATCACTCTCTCTTGCTCTCTTACTTGTATTTCTCACGCAGCATGGAATCCGTCAGCAACTGAAAATGAACGTGCTTTGAAACAAATTTTAAAGTCCTTCTCCCTCTCTTTCAACCTGATGAGAATTTCTTTGCAACACCATTAGACAACTATCATTCTCCTAAATGAAGAAAATCTCATAGGGTTCCTGTGAAGAAACTGTAAAAAACAGAAAAAAAAAAAAAGAATTAAATAGAACATCAGAAGTACTGTCGGGGGACATGAAGAAGAGAGCTGCAGGGTGCAGAGTCTTTGGGAAAACCTTATGGAGAGAGGAGGTGGATTGACAAATGAAGGCTTTCCAGAAAGGGAAGAGAGCTTGAGCCATGGCTTTGGAGGTGAGTGCCAACCAGTTTCTGTATTGGGAGAAAGTGAAGAAACTGGTTTAATCATCAGTAGGAAGTAATGCGAGTTAAGGAGGAGCCAAGTTAGAGAGTCTTGGATCTATCCATGTTAGCCGTGTGATGGCTGAGGATTCTGTAACTGACGGCGTGACAAGCCTGGATTGAGGTCAAGTGAGATTCCATGGGATCAGAACAGGAAGGTCTTGAGAGCAAGTTCAGAGGTCTAATGAAAATGAACCGGTCAGCTCCAAAAGCTTGTTTAAAATACCAGAATGGAGGTGGGATCAGTTGGAAAAGCTCAAGATGATTATTTCAAAGATGAGTGTCTAAACTCGGACGTAGAAGCGGGATAAACTCTACCGCATTATAGCTGAACAGGGAGTTTGGATAATCGCACAAATGCTTATAAACATAGTTTTAAAAACCAGTTTTGCTTGTATGTCAGTCATGTGACTTGATGACAGAACGTCACGACGAGGCTGTCCAGACCAAAGATTATTAAGTGGTGTTCTAGTAGTCGGAGATGTGAAGTAACAGTAAATTGATCAGGAGCCTGGGGCTCCTAGTTCTCTGCAGGTGTGCCTAAGGGCTCTTTTCGCTGCAAAACGGGTCTGATGACAGTAAGTTGATTGCATAGTATTATCTTAAGATCAATTCACGTAAAATGCTTAGTACAGTGCTAAGCACATAGTAAACAGTTAATACACAATAACTGCCACGAATATTTCACAATTGCTACAGCTTCCCCCCTCCTCTTTTTTTTTTTTTTTCTGGTCCTGCGAGCCACCACGTTTTCGGCAAGGCTGGGCGTTTGTTCGGGACACTTCGCAACAAGATCGGCTTTTAACCAGATCTAGAGTTTGGGAACTTTGGGAAAACTGGGTAGCGCTCAGTTCTTGGCAAGCGATCAATTGCGTCATTAAAATTTTCACACACACACAGGCACACACATCCCCCATGTCACAGAATGGTGCCTTCCTTCTAGGCGTCTCCCCAACCCTGCCCCAACAGGGGATGGTACGTTCCACACAGCCGCTGGAGAAGGCAGTGCCAAAGTTGAGCGCGCCCGAGGGCTGTCTCTTCTCCCGGAAGTAATTTTTCTCCCGAACCGGAAACAGTTGCTGTTTCAAGGGAGGTGGGACTGGGCGGGCCAGGCCGTAGCGGCTGACGGCGGGGGAGGAGCCGGGTCCACTGCCGGGTGCAGGGGCGAGAGACGAGTGTCCTTATCCTAGGGATTGAGGCTCGGGGCCTGTGAGCCGGTTGGAGTCTCGGCGGCGGGAACGATCGAGCCGAGCGGAGGGAGACATGTTGCTCTTCGTGGAGGTGAGTGGATCCGGTCGTCCTGGGGCCTGCTCTGAGGAGAAGCAGGGGTGTGTGGAGGCGCCGGCCGGGTCCCCGAGCGCCATGTGACTTTCCAGGCCCCAGGCGCCGCGGCACCGGCCGACAGGCTGACACAGCACCTGGGCCGTGCAGGCCGCCGGCGGCCCTCCGCGCGCCCGCTCCACGCCGGGGGTGGTGGGGAGCGGGGCCGGTGGTCGCAGCCGGGGTGTGGTGGGGAGGATGGGAGATTGGAGCCCCTCGGGGCCTCCCCGGTGCGGCTCCCAGGAAGGGGGAAGGTGTCCCATATGGGTCTCCCGGTGGGGAGGCGAACGGGCGGGGTGGGGGCGGGGGCGAGGGCGGAGTCTGCGGGAGAAAAGGGCGATCAGGTGGGCGCGCTGTGCGGGTGCAGCGAGGCCTCGCGGGGCCCTCGGGGTCGGAGGCCGGCAACATGTGGGGGCCGCGCAGGGCGAAGGCGAGAAGCGGTTGCAAGTGTTGTGTTTGGTGTTTTTTTGGGGGGGGTGGGGGGATGGGAAGAAAACTGAAAACCGCTGCTTAGCCACCACCACCCCCTACCTCGCCGCCGGGTTTTGTCCGATCCCCGTCCCTAGGTCTCTGGAAGGTTCTGTGAGTCCAGGCTAGTTTCTGCGAAGCGAGGAGACGCCACCATAGGGTTTGGAAGCCTTGAAAGGCACCGCTTTGACCTTTTGTAAAAGTTACTCAGGCGGCGGCTGTGTGATGATGGGGGGTTGGGGTGTTGGTTCCGTGAGCCGATTAAAACGCTCGTTGACAAGGAAAATTCCAAGAATGAAAGAAACTTTAGTCCGGGGAAAAGCCGGGTATGGATATTGCTGTTTTGGACAATGGAAATAACTTTTTTTTTTTTTTTAATGACTTGTCACTGGCACGTCTGCTGTGTTCCTGGTTTAGTTTTCTAGGCAGCCGGGTACCTGCCGTCCCCAAAATACGAAGTTGAGTTTCTGTTATTTCTGCCCTTGTCTTGTGTGCAGTGAGCATCAGCTGACTGCCTGGGCAGTGCTTTGAGTAGATTCCAGATCATATTGTTCTTACATTGTGAAAACGTCAAACCAGCAAAGCTGCAAACTTCGCAACTTGGCATTTGTCAACTATGCCCATAAAAAGAATCTTTTTCAATGAGAGAAGGAATTTGCAGGTTGTATAATGAGACCTGGAGCTGGGACAATCTGTGGTGGGTTTTTCCCGGCGTTGGGGACGAAATCGTACCCCAGTCTTCCGGCATAAAGTTAATAAGTGACTTTATTTTTTTCTGTAGCTGGCATTGTGTAGCTGATAAATTTGAGATCTTCACAAGACACTGCTACGTTACAGTATTTCCAGCGTTAATAATAAGTATTCGTTGGGATATTCCAGACAACTCAAAAAGATTAAAATTAGTGCACCCGCTTTTTACCATTTTTTACATCCTCGTTTCCTTTCGCTAGAGTAGGAAATGAGGTGATTTTAAACAATGTCGATTTGTTTTGGGAAATATTATGCCATACAAATACTGCACATTTTACATATGTATATGTTTTGCCAGGCAAAAGAAAGATTGTAAAGTTTGATTTACAGCCATGTGAGTTCCTGGAAAAACTTCTGATCTTGAAATTCGGTCCTTTGGCTTAATTAAAATGTGAACTTAAGTAATGGCTCCATTTCTTGGATATTTAAATTATATCCTTTCCTGCCTCTGGAGCAACATTGCAACCTTTTTACACATAAGAAAAGAGAGTTCAAGAAGTTAAGTAACTTAGTAAAAGGAATTTAGATCAAGGTCATTCTGGTCAAAGCATGAACATGCTTTTAGCAATTCAGACCTATCTGACAACCAGTTTAGACTAACTCTACCATATCTCTCACTAAACTGTTTTTTAAAGTTAATATCTTAGTTAAGCATTTGCTCTAAATAAGTATGTCATTCTTTATTTTTCTAGTAATAAGTTTCATTGGAAATTAGCAATGTCACTAAATATTGAGGGTTGAATGTAAGACATGATGTTGAAATCAACACATTGAAGGGAAAGCATTTGACCCAGCAGTTAAGATTCTTGCATTCCGAAAGAGAGGCGCTGGTTCCAGATTCCAGCTTCCTACCAGTGCAGACCCCGGGAGGCAGCAAGTTGTGGCTCAATTAGTTGGGTCTCTGCTGTCCATGTTATGAAACCTGGGTGGAGCTTCTACCTTCTTGACTCTGGCCCTAGCTCAGTCCTGACCGTTGCAGCCATTTGGGGAGTGACCTAGCTGGTGGGAATTCTGTGTCTGTCTGTCTCTCTCTCTCTCTCCCTCTCGCTCTCTCTATATATACCTTTTCAATAAGTAAATTTGAGAAAAATCACATTGGTCATTTGGTATTTTGTTAACTGTTATTTGATTCCTATAACCTCATGATAAGGAACTTTTCTTAATGAGGAATTACAGCTCAGAAGTTAGGTATCCAAGGTCTTTCAAGTGTAAATAATGTGGAGACTAAAGTCTGAAGTCTAGTTTCTCGAACACAAGTCTGTTGCTCCAAAGCTTATTTTTGTGCATTCCCCTAAGCCAGGGTTATTAATCTGAGTTCTTGGATACCATTGAGGAAATACATGAGTTTGGTTGTGAGGAAAAAAATTTCCTGTTTATTTTCACCAGTTTCCAACTGAAATCCAGATGGGAAAAAAATTGGAAATTCTTCAAATTTCAGTGGGGGCAACAGGGTCTGACCTTGGCACCAAGAGAAATGACATATTTTTATATCATATGAGAGTGCTTCAAAAAGTTCATGACAATGTATGTTAATAAAAATTATGCATGAATTCAAAACGTTTTGCAACAAAATAAATTTATAATTCTGTTGTTCCATGAACTTTTTGAAGTCCACACATTAGTTCTTGTAGATGTCCTGAAATATTTATGTTCATTATTCCTTGTTAATTTTTGCATTAGTAAAGTATGTTCATGATTGTTAGAAAATATTTTGATGACTTTCAGTGTAACTCATTTGCTTTGCGATCTTGTGTATTTATGAAATCCTTAAACACATTCTGAGAGGAGATTCATAGATTAATTGGAGTACTGAATAGGTCTGCATCACAGAAGAGATTAAGAACTGCTTTACTACGCCAAGTTGTTTGTGGATAGTACTTGGCAGGGTTAATCTAGTATCTGAATCTTCCGTAGTTGTGTTCAAAGTCTTTTACTCATGGATCCTTTTGTGGAAAGACCCCAACCTAACTATTTTATAATTGGAATCAGAGGCATAGAGATAATAAGACAGGTCTTCAGAAAGTTCATAGAAAATGTATATTATGAATGACTGCGTATGGATTTCATAATTATTTTGCACTGAACTAAACTTTCAATTCCTTTTTCCCATAAACTTCTTTTAAAGTCCTTTTAGTAGTGATAATGCAGTAATAGAGATATATGTATCTATGTGCTTAACTGTGTATCAGACACATTAGATATTTTTCAATGTATACATATACAGTTATATATATCTACTCAAACCTTGCAGTATCTCTATTAAGTATTACTGTCCTCATTTTAAAGATAAGGAAACTAAGGCACTGAGAACTTGAACTTGCCCAACTTTATATAGCTAATGAATGCGGGAATTAACAACTCTTGAAGCCATCTAGTTATAATGCAATAGACATCTACAGGCAGACAAGAAATTCTGTTTCAAATATGAAATATAGCTTTTTATAACTTAGTCTTCCAGACTTTAATAGTTTATCATGGATTTTTTTGGGCCACTTATTTTTTGAAGCAGACACAAACAATATCTCTGTCTTTGGGAAGACATGATAAGGTTAGATAATGCACAGAGTTGTCAAAAGTGACTTCTCAAAATTCCTTTACAACAAATTCTGTAGGTTTGAAATGGCTATGTGAACCTTTCATCTCAGTGTTACTGTGTTATTTAGATTTTTGAGCCCAAGGATGAAAATGGAAATTTTTTTCCCATTATTTTGTGATTAACATTTTGTTTACTTTTCACACGGTTCCCCCCCTCTAGTATTATCAGCCAATTGTGCTTGCTCTAGTTGTTTGCCAAGTGTTTTAATGAATATAAAATTGGGCGTCTGTCTGTATTTGAGTTTTTCCCTGAAAAATGAATATTTAGATAGCAGTGACTTTGGTACTGTAGGATGCTTAAATAACACTTATACAATTTTTAAAATGATTTTTATTTATGATAAAATATGCAAACTAAAATTTATAGTCTAAACTTTTTTTTAAAGATTTATTTTTTTATTTATTTGAAAGACAAAGTTACAGAGAGAGGTAGAGACAGAGAGAGAGGTCTTCCATCTGCTGGTTCACTCCCCAGATGGCTAAAACAGCCGGAGCTGCACCAATCCAATGCCAGGAGCCAGGAGCTTCTTCTGGGTCTCCCATGTGAGTGCAGGTTCCCAAGGACCTGGGCCATCTTCAACTGCTATCCCAGGCCATAGCAGAGAACTAGATTGGAAGAGGAGCAGCTGGGACTAGAACCAGCACCCATATGGGATGCTGGTGCTTCAGGCCAGAGCTTTAACAATTCAGTAGTAGTTTCAGGTATATTAACATGCAGTCCTTACCACCACCCATCTCAAGGATTCTTTATCTTGCAAAGCTGATCCCTCACCACTATCTTAATTTTGCATAATTTAAAAAATAATTTTGTCTGACTTTAAAGTTTTCTGCTCTTTTAGATATATATATTATAGCGTTTTAAATTTTAGGTTAGCTTTAGACTCTGAAATAAGATACGAAATATTTGCATAGATAATTTTTCATTAACTTTATATTAATTGTAGATAGTGATTTGCCTTTTACCCCAAGTATAGTGCATAAGTTTTTTCCCCATTAGTTTAAATAGTTACTTGTATAAAAAGTTATTAGATACCACTGACTGAAGATGAACTTTTAGAAGAAATAGGAAGAAAGTATGTAAAGAAATTATGAAATGATTGATAAGAAATGTTATTATGAATAAGTGAATAGATGACCAGTTTTTGAATAATTTGATATGTAAACATTTATTGGAGCTATATGCAGACTTAAGAATAAATAAAAACATTGGCAAGTAGTAGCTGTAATGGACTGAAAGAAAAAAGTGAAAAGTGAAATAAAATGCTCAGAAATGATAAAATATGAAAGTGTTAATAATGCTTCAGATTATGGTATGTAAAAAACCAATAACTAGAATTATTGATAATAAACTACTTTGTGTTTCCATCCATTTAAATTTGAGTTATTTGCCAGCCCCACATTTCTTCACAGCTATTGGAAATAGTCCTTTATATTAGCCAGGAACAGTTGAAATCCATACTTTTGGTCTTCCTTGGAGCTCAAATTAGATTCCGACTCTAGTCAGGAATGGAGTAGCAGGGGTAAGGGGTGGAGGGCAGCCAGTGTTGTGGCACAGCAGGTTAAGCTGCTACCTGTGACAGTGGCATCCCACATGGGAGCTGGTTCAAGTCTCAACTGATGCACCTGGGAAAGTAGCAGAAGGTGTTCTAAGTACTTGGTCTCCCGTGTAGGAGACCCAGAAGAAGCTCCTGGCCCCTGACTTTGGCCTAACTCAACTCCAGCCACTTTGGCCATTTGAGAGTGAACCAGTGGATGATCTCTCTCAGTCTCTTCTCTCTCCCCGTAATTTTGCATTTCAAATAATTAAATCTTTAAAAATAGAAAAATAAGAAGTGGCATCTGGATCTATGTTGCCTTGGAGTAGAAAATGGAGGATGCTGAGAAAACCATTGTGAAGTTGTAAAAAAGATTTCTGACCTGAAAATCCTTAAAATGGAAATGTCCCTTTGGCTCTGGTGATGTTTATAGCATTTTGATTTATCATTCCTATAATCTGTGCTTTGCTTAAGCTTTGCTAAAGTTTCCTACTTGAGATAAATTTCCAATCTTTTTTAAAACACCACTAATGTTTTATATTATGCAGTTATTTTCTGTGAGGATATTGGAATCTTAGGTTTAACTGTTAGCTGTAGGACCTGAAGCAGGTGACAAATTCCTTGATCTTTAAATTCCTATCTGTAATTTGAGAAGAATAATGTCTTCTGACATGAGTTGAGTTAGTTTGTATTTGTGTTGTTGATGGTGTTTATGTGTTAAGCCTTGTGATTCTGTGTAGGTAAGGGCTTGATATACTCTATCATTTCATCTCAGCTATCATGGAATTTATTTATTTATTTTAGTATATATGTAGTTACCTTCCAAAAACCACTGAAATCTGTTGCTGTCTGTTGTATAGATTTCTGGAAAGTAGCACTGATAATTGAAAAACTACTGCGAGGTAGAACTGACTTAAATAAATGTAGAATGATTGATTTTGTGTTCTCATCCCAGCCTTGTTAAATTAGTTTATTACTCTGGGGCAAGCCAAACAAATTAAATAATCTTTATCGTTGAAGAGTATGTTTTTGGTTGCACATATCAAACTTTTAAAAACAAGAATGAAAATTGTAATATGTTAAAAATACATTTTTTTAAGATTTAAGGGAATTCATATGATAAATTGCAAATAGGCACTTATTTAGTTTCTGAAGAAAAGTTTTCTAATGTAAAAGTCTTAAGTAAATAAAAAGAGATGTTTAAGTGTCACATCCTCACCTTTCCATTTCATCTGTTCCTTGTCAGGTCAGGTGGTGCAGTTTGTGGTTCATAGCCTATCTCTGCATTGATAAACACTGGCTCTAAACCAGACAGAGGAATATTTTAGATAGATGAGTATTTATTACTAGGTGTAGGGTATGAAGTACAGGTGTTAAAGCCAGACTCCAGCGGTGAGCCATTAATTAACTGTTGAGTTTATGTATTACTGAGGGGAGAGAAAACGATTTTCTTGTCAGTGCAGAAAAGTCAGGAGTAATGCAGTTTATGTAGCACATAGTTGGCTGGTATTTCCTGCTAATTACTACAAATCAAATAAGGTGGACAGTACCTCCTGTTTTGCCCTGGGTGGTCACAGCGTCTAACTTTTTTCTAGAACAGATATTTCACCTTGTTTAGTTCTCAGAAATATTCTGGGTTGTATGATAACTTCTAGTTTTTCAGAAAAGATCAAAGGTTCACTGTGTGCTTACAATGGCCAGAGTTTTTTCTTTCATAGGAATAACAAAGAAACTTGGTGCACTTAAGTTGTTACTAAAATATTTGTTATTGAATTGGTTATGGAAAATTTATAGGACAAAAATTAGAGTTGAGCAAGATAAGTAAAATGGAATTTTTCCCAGCCTTTTGAGGTGGAGGAGGAAAAAAATAGGAAGGTAGTGTTTAAATAATAATAAGATACATTTATATACATGGTTGCATAAAAAAGTATTTTAAAACTTGGACTGCAGCCACTCTGAATCTCTGCTTAGACTATGGTACCTTCAGCAAGTTGTATAACCTCTGTTTCTCAGTTTCCTTATCTGTAAAGTGAGGATAATATCAATATATGAGGATAATATTTAAATTTCATAGGGTTGTTAGAGAGAAATGACAGTTTAGGCTGAACACTTAGAAAAGTATCTGGTGCTGAAGCAGTAGATCTCTGAGCTGCTGTTCTCTTGTATACATATGGAAGAGAAGTTCTGTTTTCTCAACACTTAGATTTTAAAGTACCAGGTTTGCTAGCTTGATAATGCACACTAGGAATAAAAATGTACCCTTTCTTGAAAAGGATTATTTCAATATTTAAATACTTATATTTGAGGTGACTAAATATAGTAATGGCTTAATATTTTGAGGACTATAAACTATATCTATTAATAGTTGTTCAGAAAATTTATCTGAGAGTCAGAAAGCAAGGTGGATTGAGCGAGTCCCCATGCACTGGTTCACTTCCCAAATGCCCACAGTAGTTGGAGAGCCTGGAGAAAATAGTGTAGGGTGGTCGGGTTACCTTGCTATTCCAGTGTGATCAAAATACTAGCTCTTTGCCCCTACCCTGAATTTCTGACTCAGAATCTGCACTTTGTCAAGATTCCTGGATGATTCTTCTACACAGTAGACTTTAAGAAACACTAATCTAGCATATGTTAATTCATTAGTTCATTCAAGAAATTTTATTTCTAGTCATTCACTGTTCAAGGTAAAGAGAACAGTGAGCCATAGCAAGGTCAGTGCCATCGCAGAGCTTGCACATAACATAATTTGTGATTAGGATACGAGTTTTGTGATGGAGATTGAATTATATTGCATACCATGAATATTATCTTTTACTAGAAATTAGCTGTACCTTGGTCCTGTTGTAGAAATCATTGCAGATTTGAATTGACTTCTGCCCTACGTATCATAGTTCTTATCTGGTGTCTATTTTCTGTATCCATTTCTTCTGGGTCATTAACCATTCTAGGAAAACAGGGATCAGGAACCATTAGGCTTGGAGAAGAGATTTATAATGTTCCTTGTGTAGTTTATGATGAACTATCTTCAAATTTTCCTCTATGGCACCTGTAGTACAGTGGCATGGACTGTCTAAAGTAGCTAGGTTCAAATCCTAGTTCCATTTTTTTGAGCTTTGTAACCTTGGTCAGTTAAAGTAACTTTGTCCTTAACTCTAAAATGTGGATGATAATAGTATTTAATTAACAGATTATTATAAAGATAAGCTAAGTATTCCCTAAATGTTAGTTATTCTGTGTCAGAGAGAGTGAAGAATTCTCACTTTAGTTTTCATTTTTACTTTATAAAAGAGACTCCAAGGCATTTCCTGGTGAGGCTCTGAAGTTACTGTGCCAAGTGAAATGACAGATGCTTGCTTTTCTTTTTTTCTCTGTTTCAAATACTTTTAATATAGTGGCCCTCTCAATATTAGAGATGTAAGAATTTGAATCTGGATGATTGATCTGCCATGGGGCAAATAAATTTAACCAATTTATACATTTTATTTTGTTTTACAGCATTTATAGGGTTAAGTGGCATGGGATTTCTGTTTCTGATAGTAAATCGGTAAGTAAAACAAAAGGTTCTATATGTCCAAAGAGATAGTTTCACCATATTTATGGTGACATTTTCTAACTCTTGGTTCAATTTCCTTAAAACTACTGTCTCTAGGAGCTGTCACTGTGGCATAGTACACTAAGCTTCCGCCTGCAGCACCAGAATCCCATCTGGGCGCCATTCAAGTCCCAGCTGCTCCTCTTCCCATCCAGTTCTCTGCTTTGGCCTGGGAAAGCAGTAGAAGATGGCCCAAATCCTTGGGCCACTGCACCCATGTGTGAGGCCCAGAAGAAGCTCCTGGCTTCTGGCTTCCGATCGGCATAGCTCTGACCATTGTGGCCATCTGGGGAGAGAACCAGCATATTGAAGACCTTTCTGTCTCTCCCTCTCTGTTTATAACTCTCTCAAATAAATAAATAAAATCTTTAAAAAACAAAACAAAACTACTGTCTCTAAGGACAGGATAATAAGTTTGACAGGAATAGATGGCTCCTCCTTTTGTTTGTTTTTAAGATTTATTTATTTACTTGGATGTCAGAATTACAGAAAGAGGGAGAGACAAAGAGACCCTCCATCCACTGGTGTACTTCCCAAATGGCTGCAAGGCCAGGCTGAAGCCAGGAGCTTCCTACAGGTTTCCCATGTAAGTGGAAGGGGCCCCAGACACTTGGGCCATCCTCTGCTGCCTTTCCTAGGCCATTGGCAAGGAACTGGAGTGGAAGTAGAGTGGCCAGGACATGAACCAGTGCCCATATGCGATTCCAGTGTTGCAAACAGCAGCTTAACCTGCTAAGCCACAACACCAGCCCCTCAGTTTTTCTTTACTCAAGTGCTTCTACAAAGAACACTCTTTCATAGAAATTCTTCAGGCTAAAATTCATTGTAGCAGGTAAAGGTGTGAGCATTTTAAGGTTTTTAATATCAGTACTGACAAATTGCAATCCAAAGAAGTTTTAAGATTGATTGATTGATTTGAAAGGCAGAGTTACAGAGAGACAGAGGTAAAGAGAGAGGTCTTCCAAGCGCTGGTTCACTCCCCAAATAGCTGCAGTGGTTAGAGCTGGGCCGATCCGAAGCCAGGTGCCTGGAGCTTCTTCCACGTCTCTCATGTGAGTGCAGGGGCCCAAGGACTTGACCATCTTTCCCAGGCCATAGCCAAGCGCTGGATCAGAAGTGGAAAGTTGGCCGGCGCCGTGGCTCAACAGGCTAATCCTCCGCCTTGCGGCGCTGGCACACCGGGTTCTAGTCCCGGTCGGGGCGCCGGATTCTGTCCCGGTTGCCCCTCTTCCAGGCCAGCCCTCTGCTGTGGCCCAGGAGTGCAGTGGAGGATGGCCCAGGTGCTTGGGCCCTGCACCCCATGGGGAGACCAGGAAAAGCACCTGGCTCCTGGCTCCTGCCATCGGATGAGCGCGGTGCGCCGGCCGCAGCGCGCCGACCGCGGCGGCCATTGGAGGGTGAACCAACGGCAAAGGAAGACCTTTCTGTCTGTCTCTCTCTCTCACTGTCCACTCTGCCTGTCAAAAAAAAAAAAAAGAAGAAGAAGTGGAAAGTCAGTTAGAGAGAGGGAGAGATAGAGACAGATCTTCCATCTGCTGATTCACTCCCCGAATGACCGCAAAACCAAGGCTGGGTCAGGCTGAAGCCAGGAGTCAGAGGCTAGGAGCTTCCTTTGGCTCTCCCACATGAGTGGCAGGGGCCAAGGACTTGGGACATTTTCCACTGCTTTATTAGTTACTTACGTTAGCAGGGAACTGGATTGGAATTGGAGCAGCCAGGACTTAAACTGGTTCTCCGATATGGGATGTCAGGCCTTAACTGACCTGTGCTTTTTTTGGTTTATTTATGTATTTGCCTTTGTACATTTTTTGTTTGGCAAATATTTAATAATTTGTAGTTCTGTTGTTAATAAGTGTTGTTGTAACCTTACAGGCTTTTTTTTTAAAGAAATACATTTTAAAAGTTTTTTAAAGATTTATTTTATTAATTTGAAAGAGAGAAAGTTGGGGGGGGTCTTTCATCCCATAGTTCACTCCCCACATGGCCATAATGGCTGGAGCTGGGCTGATCCAAAGCCAGGAGCCAGGAGCTTCATCTGGGTCTCCCACTTGGGTGCAGGAGGCCAAGCACTTGAACCATCCACTGCTTTCTCAGACACATCAGGGAGCTGGATTGGAAGTGGAGCAGCCAGGACTCAAACTGGTGCCCTTGTGCTGGCACTGTAGTCAACAGCTTTACCCACTACACCACAGTGCCAGCCCCCCTTCTAGGACTTCTCGGTATTTTTATATATTTTTATTTTATTTTATTTTATTTTATTTTTACCTGTGTACAGCGATTTTGTACATTAATATGATAGAGCAAAGTGGGGCCGGCATTGTGGCACAATGGGTTAGGCCACTGCCTGCAACTCCAGCATCCTTTATTGGCACTAGTTTGAGTCCTGGCTGCTCCACTTCCAATCCAGCTCCCTGCTAATGTGCCTGGAAAAGCAGCAGAAGATGGCTCAAGTACCTGGGCTCCTGACTTCAGCCTGGCTCAGCCCTAGCTGTTGTGGCCAAATGGGGAGTGAACCTGCAATGGAAGATCTCTCTTTGTCACTCTGCCTTTCAAATAAATAAAATAAGTCTTTAATAAAATAAAAATAACAATTGATAAAGCGAAGTGTTTGTTTTTTGTAACTTGATTTTTTTTCATTCAATAGTATGTTTGGAACATTTTCCCATATTATGCTAGTGCCCCCTAAATCCAGGGTGATCGAAGACCCCCATTGGTACCTGAAAGTATAAATAAGACTAAATCCAATTTATGCTGTGTTTTTTCCTATACATAAAATCCTATGATAGAATTTAGTTCATTAAAAAAGGCAACATGAGAGACTAGCAAGAATAAGAATAACAATAAAGCAATTATAACAATAGGCCATAGGTAAGAGTTAGATGAGAGTGGGCTCAAAATGTGTTAATATTATAGATATTAGCAACCTTGGTGAATGAATTTTTTTCTTAAGAACTTCCAACTTTTCACTCAAAAGAAGAACTTTGCAGCCTCTCTTTGGGGTATCATAATTACTATAGCAACCTTAGTATATGACTTTTTTTCTTGAAAACTTCCAACTTTTCACTCAAAAGAAGTACTTTACAGCTTCTGCTTGGGGTACCTGAATTACTAGCATCACCACCTCTTTGTCCTTTGGGGCCATCATTAAACACAAGCCCTGTGGTACTGCCACAGTTGACCTGATGACGGATGATCTTACGACCATGACTGCTATTCAGTGACTGACGGGTAGTGTATATAACATGGATGTGCTGGATAAAGGGATCACTTACTGTCCCAGTGAATGGCGCAAGATTTCGTTGCACTACTCAGAGCAGCTTACAATTTGAAATTTATAAACTGTGTGTTTCTGCACTTTTTCCTATTTAATGTTTTTCAGGATACACTTCACCATGAGTGTTTGAAATTGCCCAGATTTAAACTGTGCCTGATGGGGCGAAGGACTACTCTAGTATATATATACACGCCTATCTGGTTTTTTGTTTTTTTTGTTTTTAAGATTTATTTATTTATTTGAAAGAGTTACATAGAAGGAGAAAGAGAGAGAGAGGTCTTCAATTCGCTGGTTCACTCCCCAATTGGCCACAATGGCTAGAACTGTGCCAATCCAAAGCCAGGAGCCTGGAGCTTCTTCTGGATCTCCCACGTGGTTGCAGGGGCGAGCTGGATCAAAAGTGAGCAGCTGAGACTTGAACCTGATAACTTTGCAGAATTGATAACAAACATGAAATTTCAGGGAGCTCAATGAATTTAATGATTGCAAAACTGCAAAATTGCATTGATAAAAGTTGAGTAATCAGAGAGACAAGAGGCATTAAGAATAGGCAGCTAAGGGGCTAGCATTGTGGCATAGAGGGTGAAAGCTGCCACCTGCAACACCAGCATCCCATTTTGGTTCCAGTTCATGTCCTGACCACTCCACTTTGATTCAGCTCCCTGCTAATGACCTGGGAAAAGCAACAGAAGGTGGCTCAAGTACTTGGGCTGTTGCCCTCCGACATGGGAGACAAGGAAGAAGCTACTGGCTCCTGGCTTCAGCCGGGTCCAGCCCTGGGTATTGTGGCCATCTGGGGGGTGAATCAGCTGATAGAAGAATAGAAGATTCTCTCTCTCTCTCTTTCTCTCTCTCTCTCTCTCTCCCTCCCTCTGACTCTCAAATAAATAATCTTGAAGAAAAGGGCAGCAAAACTGATAGCTGTTTTTTTGTTTGTTTTTTTGTTTGTTTTTTTTTTGAGAGGTAGGCATGTAGAGAAACACTGATTCACTCCCCCAAATGCCTGCAAACAACACAGTTGGGCAAGGCTGCAGCTGGGAGCCCGGAATTCAATCCAGGCCTCCCATGTGGGTTGCAGGAAGCCAGTTACTTGAGCCATCATCACTGCCTTCCAGTATCTACAATGGCAGAAAGCTGGGCTAAGGAATTAGAGCCAGGTACTCCATGTGGTATGCAGACATCTTAACCGCAAAGCTAAACATTTGCTCCTGCTAGCTGATTTCTTTTTTAGCCATAGTGCAAACCAGAAAGCAATGGAATATCTTTAATATGTTTGAAAGGAAATATATGCCTATTGAGAATGCTTTGTTTGGAGGCTGGCATTGTGGCGCAGCAGATTAAGCCGCCACCTGTGATGCCAGGATCCCTGTACCAGCGTTGTTCAAGTCCTGACCATTTCACTTCCTGTCCAGCTCTTTGCTAATGCTCCTGTGGAAGGTTGGCCCCAGTGCTTGAGCCTCTGCCCCAGACATGGAAACCAGGATGAACTCCTGGCTTCAGCCTGTCTCAGTCCTTGTGGCCATTTGGGGAGTGAACCAGTGGATGGAATATGGATCTCTCTTTTTCTCTCTTTAATTCTGCTTTTAAAATAAATAAATGTTTAAAAAATAAGAATGCTGTATAGCACAAGATTAGAGGTTAAAAATACTTCAGAGAAACCAGAGCTAGATTGAATTTACTTTTAACATTCTAGGGACCAGTGTTTGGTGCAGTAGTTAATATGTCACTTAGGGATGTCTGTAACCCATTGGAGTGCCTGTGTTCAAGTCCCGGCTCTACTGCTGTTATATGCACAACCTGGGAGGCAGCAGATGATGATTCAAGTAGCTGGGTCCCAGCCACCCATGTGGCAGATCCAGATTGAGTTCTTGGCTCCTGGCGTGGTCCTGGATCAGCCCCAGCTGTTGGTGGGTGTTTGGGGAGTGAAGCAGCACATTGTGATCTCTTGTCTGTATCTTTATGTCTGTCTATGTTGTCTGCCTCTTCTTGTCTGTCTCCCTCCACCTTTCAGATAAATCAAGGAAGATAAATATTTTTTAAGTCTGAATATTTTTCTTCAGGCAAAAGGAAAATGACTCCAGAAGAAAGTTGTGCCTACACAAAAGAATGATGATCAGAGACCATGGTCAAGATTTATGTAAATTTAAGTAATTACTGACTGCTATAAATGATAGTATTTCTCAGTTTTGATATTGTCCCATATTCTTTCATTCTAAAAGTCACATTTTTGTATATTTCAATTACTATGAAAATAGAGCTCATACAGTATTTGGTTTAATAAACAGCAGTGTTATCTATGTGATAAATTAGGATGCCATCTTTATAATTTTGAGTGTGTTAAACAGGTACTTTGCCTAGTATCAGTGTCCTTTGTTCTATATCTATTTGAGTTATTTTCATTTCTTTTACAAAGAATGTTAATATGTGGAAATATGAGTTGTGCCATTTTATATAGTCTCCTGTAAGGGCTGTTTGCCAATTTTAAGTCTGAGGATTATTTATTATTATTTTGTTGCAGTTTCATTATATTTGCTATCATCTATTTCTTGTGATTTTATCTGTTTGGAGCTAATGTTCTGTGATACAGTTTACATTTAACTTTTACCTCTACTTTGCAATTATTTTCAAGGAATGTATTGGTGGTTTGTGTAGTATAATTTTGGAAGTGAGATTGTAGTAACCACTCTAAACTAGAATACTGGGGCCAGCATTGTGACATAGTGGGTTATATCACCACCTGTGGCACCAGCATCCCATAGGAGGGCTTGTTTGAGTCCTGGCTGTACCACTTCCTAGCTATCAGCTAATGCACGTGGGAAAGCAATGAAGATGGTCCAAGTGCCTAGACCCCTAAACTCACATGGAAGACCCAGATGGATTTCTAGGTTCCTGGCTTTGGCCTGCCTGAACGTTGCAGCCATTTGGCAATTGAACCAGTTGATGGAAAATCTCCATCTATCTCTGTAACACCACTCTTGAGATGAAAAAACAGAGAGAGGCAGAGAGAGAGAGAGAGGTCTTCCATCCACTGGTTTGGCCGCTGGTTCACTCCCCATTGGCCAAAGCCAGGATCCAAGAGCTTCTTTCGGGTCTCCCACGTTGGTGCAGGGGCCCAAGACATGGGCCATCTTCTACTGCTTTCCCGGGCCATAGCAGAGAGCTGAATTGGAAGTGGAGCAGCTGGGACTCAAACTGACGCCCATATGGGATGCCAGCACTGCAGGTGACAGCTTTACTCGCTATGCCACCATGCCAGACTTGTGAATCTTTTTTTTTTAAAGCATGCTTTATGAAAGGATATGAAGCATTTCTGCTGAGTCTTAACTGTTTAATAAGAATTAATAAATGAGGAATTCTTACCTCAATTTACAATGAGAAAATTGAAGCTTAGATTTGTTAAACTTCCAAAGATCATACATGATCTCAAGTTCATGTGAGAGCTCTGTTTTCAGTTCAGGTGGGGTTCTAAAGCTTCAGTCACTATGTTTAGAAAATAATATTTGCTTGTGGTGAACTACTTTGAAATACCTTTTTTGCTTTTCTTACAGCTACATACCACTCTTCATAGTTAGGGGTACTTCTTATAGTTTGTGTGGCCCTTTCGTTCTGTCCTTACCAGGTATTGCTGTTATTCCTTCAGTTTTTTATATTGTATTCTTTGATTGTATTTATCAAGATTCAGAAGTCTGATATCTCTGAGAGATGTACTCTTTTTGCCTGCTGTCTTCTTGTCTGGGGGCATATCTGATACTCTGAGAATTGAGTAAAGAAGGAGAGTAAAAATGTAAATGTAGATCTTCTATTAAAAGGACTTAATATCAAATTAAATACTGGGCACATAGCAGGAGAGCTGGGCTATAACAAGATCCTCATAGTTCTGTTCTACTACCAGTCAGAAACTATGCTGAAGGTAGTCATTTGGTCTACTGGTTGAGACACTGTGTCTCATTTCGTGTGACTGGACTTGATTCTCAGCTCCAGCTTCTGACTTCTTTCAGAAGCAGACCCTCAGAGCAGCAAATGATGGTTCAAATGATTGGGTCCTTGCCACCCACATGGAAGACCTGGAGCTCCTGGCCTTGGCCTTGCCCAGGCCTGCCATTGCAGGCATTTGGGGTGTAAGCCAGCAGGTGGGAGCTCTGTTCTGTCTGCCCGTGTCTCTCAAATTAAAAAAGAACGAAAAGGAAATTACTCTGTACCTAAATTCCCAAATCATAACCACCGATTAATTCAGTTCAGTGGCCCACCAAAGGCACAGTGGTGGGAGAGTACTGTTCTGATGCAGACAGGCAGGGGATGTATTATCTGTAGAGAATTTTAAAACAGTAATAAAACTGACCCAAAAAAATATGCTTCTTGTTGTCAGACACCTAGAAATTCTAAACTGCGGCATTAATGAAGTACACCTTACTGTCGCTGACATTTTAAGGCACAACTTTTGATCCAAAAATAGGAATAGACCTAGAAAAGGCATTGTATCTAGTCTTTATTTTTCCAGACTGCATCTCAAAATCTTTCTTTCCAGTTTATAAAAGGAAGCAATGAAAAAGAAATATGGCAAGCAATAGAGTATAATTAAAGAATATTATTTCATTGGCTCATAAATATGTTACTTGTGTGGTGTAGAAATGCATTCAAAGAAACTCAAGTGAAGAAATCAGAAGAGTGCAGGGGGATTCCAGGGACAGAATTGCCAGGCAGTAGAATTAGGAGTCCTGGAAGCTGAAGCTTAAAGTCGGCAGCTCAGTATGGGACCTCTGCAGATCTGTCCGCTCAAAAGTTGTGCCTTAGTTGGACATATTTTGTTGTTGGTAATACCTTAAAAGTTGATGTTGTTTGTTTTGTTTTTAACTATGACAGAGTCATTATTAAGAACTCCTGAAGGTAGGGAGAGGTTTTTTTTTCTATTATTTCTTTCTTTCTTTTTTTTTTTTTTTTTTTTTTTGACAGGCAGAGTTAGACAGTGAGAGAGAGAGAGACAGAGAGAAAGGTCTTCCTTCCATTGGTTCACCCTCCAAATGGCTGCTACAACCAGTGCGCTGCGCCAATCCAAAGCCAGGAGCCAGGTGCTTCCTCCTGGTCTCCCATGCGGGTGCAGAGCCCAAGGACCTGGGCCATCCTTCACTGCCTTCCCGGACCACAACAGAGAGCTGGACTGAAAGAGGAGCAACCAGGACAGAATCTGGCGCCCCAACTGGGACTAGAACCTGGGGTACTGGCACTGCAGGTGGAGGATTAGCCAAGTGAGCCACAGCGCTGGCCTGTTTGTTTTTTAAGATTTATTTATTTGAAAGGCAGAGTTACAGAGAGGCAGAGGCAGAGAGCTCTTCCATCTACTAGTTCACCCCCTAAAGGGCTGTAATGCACAGAGCTAAGCTGATCCAAGCCAGGAGCCAGGAGCTTCTTCTGGGTCTCCCATGTGGTGCAGGGGCCCAAGTACTTGGGCCATGTTCTACTGCCTCCTAGGCCATAGCAGAGAGCTGGGTCAGGAGTAGAGCAGCCAGGTCTTGAACCGGTGCCCATGTAGGATGCCAGGACTGCAGTTGGCGGCTTTACCCATTATGCCATTATACACCATATACGCCCGCAGGTAGGATTTTATAATGATCTCCTGATGGTGTAATGTGCCAGCTCTCTTTCATGAAAGCTGAATTCCTGGTGTCTGTAGATCATAATCTTGATTAAGTTCATTCCTTGCCTTTTGAGCCCACCCTTGGGAGTGGTAGTGGTAGGGGCCTACCACTGAGAAGAGAGTAGAATAACTTTTTGAGAAGAGGGTGAAATGTTTACTGGAACATTAATGTCCTTGAGAAAGATGAGACCCTGTTGGTTTGGATAAGGTGAGAGGAGTGTATTTGTGCATCTCACCCTCTCTTTCTTGCTCTGTCTCTACCTTTTCATACTCTCACCCCTGTTCTGTTTTTATGCTCAGTTTCTGCTTCTCACCTCTGTGTTTGTGGTTAGATAAGCCATGCAAAAGGTCAGTTTAAATGTTGATATCTCAGCATGATTATTGTGTTGTACACACTTGAGGATGTCCACCTTGAGAAGAGAGGGAAGAGAGCATTCCAAAATAAGGCAGATGCTGTTTTTTGACTTAGGGTAAAATTTTTAGTGATACAATTCAAACTCAAATGTGTGACACAGCTTGGATGACAATAAAGATGACATACTCTTGAAAATTATACTACAGATAAACTCAGAAATTTGCTATAGATACACAAACATTAATGCCTCAAAGATATGTGAACAGTTTGAATTTTATGACATTTACAAGTGGGTTGGGGTAGAACAGTATTACCATTTTAGAAGTAATATATAGGGCTTTGCATTGTTTGTAATATAAATGGCTAAATTTTATATGGACATTTCAAATTCATTACTTTAAAAGTTTTACATTTTGAAACTGACCATATAATTTTAAGTTTAACTGATTTTATTTTATTTAATATTATTATTGGAAAGTATTTCACTTTTAAGTAATGTAAAAGCCCTTTATCTAAATTTGCAATTCTTTTAATGCACTTTTAAATTTTACAAATAGAATCTTTGGTTATTTAGCAGGTAACATCTAAAGGAACTGGTTTAAATCCCAACGCCAAAGTATGGCAAGAAATTCCTCCTGGAAATCCTGATGCCACTCCTGTAACTCATGGAACTGAAAGTTCTTGGCCTGATACAGCAGCCACATCAGGGTCCCCTCCTGAAGGTAAGTGCAAAGTATTTTATCCGAAATATCACATTTTGTTTGAATATGTAATCAAACCAGTTTGTAGAACTTTGACTTATGTTCTTTGATCATATGACTAAATACACTTATAAATGTTTAGTACACAGTTTACATGTAATTCTCACTCATCTAACATGAACGGATTGTCAGTAATTCCAAGTAGTAGCTGTATTGTTAAACCTAGCTTCTAACCCATTTATAATAACCTATTTATAAATCAGTTTTGCTCTAACATCATTGGCTTTGCTGTTTACTTACTGTTTGACCTTTATCAAATGACATGACTTCACTGTGCTATTTCCTTCACCTGGAAAACAAAAACTATTACAATTACCTGTAGCAGGGATAGGGAACCTTATTTCTGCCAAGGGCCATTTGGATATATGTAACATTACTCAACGACCATATAAAATTATCAACATAAATATTAGCCTACTAGGGCCAGCGCTGTGGCATAGTAGACTAAGCCTTTGCCTGCAGCACCAGCATCCCATATGGATGCCAGCTTTGTTTCTTGCTGCTCTTCTTCTGATCCAGCTCCTTGCTTATGGCCTGGAAAAGCAGTAGAAGATGGCCCCTGCGTGGGAGACTTGGAGGAAGCTCCTGGCTCCGGATTGGACCAGCTCCGGCCTTTGCGGCCATTTGGGGAAAGAACCAGCGGATGGAGGACCTTTCCCTCTATCTCTTCCTCTCTGTGTCTATAATTCTACCTCTCAAATAACTAAAATATTTTTTTAAAAAATTAGCCTACTACAGATTTATTGAATTTCAAGTCCTACCTGCAGTTGCCGGACCAAATGATGTTACGGGGTTTTTATGGTTCCCAAGTCACATTCCCCATCCCTGGCCTACATAGCACAGGATTTTCTGAGAACTAAATAAAGTTCATGGAGCCATATGACTTATAGATAGTACTGTATAAATTTTAGTAACTGCTAATCATTTTAGCTTATCTATAATAATAAAAATTGTCTGCCTTGGGGAAATGACTCTTAAAACCACATGAACATTTTCCCAACTGATAGAATTCCTAGAAATCTTGTCAGGGAATACATAGACTTCCCAGAGTTTCTGAAATTGTGACATAAAGAATTTCTAAATACTTTTGGTGTTTTGTCTCTAATACAGGAAATACAGAGCTTTCAGAAGATATGTGTAAGGAATATGAAGTAATGTATTCTTCATCTTGTGAAACCACAAGAAATTCTACAGGCATTGAAGAGTCCACTGATGGAATAATTTTAGGACCAGAAGATCTGAATTACCAAATATATGATGTTTCTGGTAAACTTTATGATTTATTGATGGAAAGATGCAGTACACTAGCCTATACTCCCTCCCATTTACATAGTATATTGTCCTTGCTCTGACAGACTTGAGGCAGTGTTTTCTTATTTGAAAAGAGGCTTATGTTAATGACATGTAAGATTGTTAAAAAAAAAAAAAACTGTTTTCTAATGCCAAAACATGAAATTTTTAATTAAAAAGAATATTTAGTTTTTGAAGGGTCTAAACAACTATTTGCAGTTTAAACATGTTTAAACATTTAACCAGTATAAGGGGCCGGTGCTGTGGCTCACTTGGTTAACTCTGCCTGCGGTGCCAATATCCCATATGAGTGCCGAGTTCTAGTCCCAGTTGCTCCTCTTCCAGTCCAGCTCTCTGCTGTGGCCAGGGAGGGCAGTGGAGGATGGCCCAAGTGCTTGGGCCCCTGTAACAGCATGTGAGACCAGGAAGAAGCACCTGGCTCCTGGCTTTGGATCGGTATAGCTTCAGCTGTTAACGGCCATTTGGGGAGTGAACCAACGGAAGGAAGACCTTTCTCTCTGTCTCTCTCTCACTGTCTATAACTCTACCTGGTTTTTTTTTTTTTTTTTTTTTTTTTTTTTTTTTTTTTTTTTTGACAGGCAGAGTGGACAGTGAGAGAGAGAGAGACAGAGAGAAAGGTCTTCCTTTGCCGTTGGTTCACCCTCCAATGGCCGCCGCGGTCGGCGCGCTGCGGCCAGCGCACCGCGCTCGTCCGATGGCAGGAGCCAGGTGCTTTTCCTGGTCTCCCCATGGGGTGCAGGGCCCAAGCACCTGGGCCATCCTCCACTGCACTCCTGGGCCACAGCAGAGGGCTGGCCTGGAAGAGGGGCAACCGGGACAAAATCCGGTGCCCCGACCGGGACTAGAACCCGGTGTGCCGGCGCCGCAAGGCGGAGGATTAGCCTGTTGAGCCACGGCGCCGGCCACTACCTGTTTTTTTTAAAAAAAAAAAGTATGGTTTAGTAGCTGCTTGGATTTAAATGGATGGAATTGAAGAGAAACTAAAATCCAGACTTTGTCTACCTAACTTTACTTTTCTGATATCCAAAGAGTCTCTTTGAGAAATAATCACCTTTAGGTGCTGGTATTAGGGCACAGGGCATTAAGCCCCTGCTTGCGGTGCTAGCATATCATGTGGGAACATCTGTTTGAGTCCCAGCTACTACACTTTGGATCCTAGTTCCCTGTGAATGTGCCTGTGAAAGCTTGGCTTTCTTCCACCCACACGGGAGACCCAGATGGAGTTGTGTGCTGCTAACTTTGGCATGACCCACCCCTGGCTGTTGTGGTCATCTGGGGAGTGAACCAGCAGATGAAAGATCTCTCTGTCTCTCTCTTTCTTTCTGTGTCTACTCTGCCTTTCTTTTTTGAAAATCATTTTTCTTATTTTTAATTATTTGAGAGATTGTGCTCCCTATTTTTTGCTTTTTTTAAAAAATATATGAATTTATTAAAAAGGCAGGGAGACAGAGACCTCCCATCCACTAGTTTACTCCCCAGCTATGCCTAGGGCAGGTTCAAACCCAAGAGCAGGGAGCTCGGTCGGGGTTGGCAGGAACCCATTTGCTTGACCCATCACTGCTGCCTCAAGACTAGATTTCTTTTTTTTTTTTTTTTTTTTACTTTTGACAGGCAGAGTGGACAGTGAGAGAGAGAGACAGAGAGAAAGGTCTTCCTTTGCCGTTGGTTCACCCTCCAATGGCCGCCGCGGTTGGCGCGCTGCGGCCAGCGCACCGCGCTCGTCCGATGGCAGGAGCCAGGAGCCAGGTGCTTTTCCTGGTCTCCCATGGGGTGCAGGGCCCAAGCACTTGGGCCATCCTCCGCTGCACTCCTGGGCCACAGCAGAGAGCTTGCCTGGAAGAGGGGCAACCGGGACAGAATCCGGCGCCCCGACCGGGACTAGAACCCGGTGTGCCAGCGCCGCAAGGCGGAGGATTAGCCTGTTGAGCCACGGCGCCGGCCTAGACTAGATTTCTAAGGTCTATTGGCTTGTAAAGTGATTTCTGAAGTGGAGCAGCATGATATTTCCATAAGTATTTTAAATGGTTAGATATTTTTCCTATCTGTGGCCAGTATATAGCTAACCACTGGCTATTCTAAACAAGAATTGATTTCAGTGATGGGATAGCCAGTGGAAGACTAAATGATTGATTGCTCATTTAGATAGCATTTGGGTGGAGAAGTTTTGTATTAGAAGGATGACATATACAAGATGGCTTCAAAAACTTCATGGAAAATGAAATTTTAAAAATAGTACTCATTTTTCATGAAGTGATTGAAGACTGTATAGACAGAAAGAGTGCTTATATTCATTTTTTAAAAGATTATTGATTTATTTAATTGAAAGGCACACTGTCAGAGAGAAAAAGGGTGAGAGAGAGAGAGAGAGAGAGAGAGAGAGATCTTCCTTCCATTAGTTCAATCCCCAAATGGCCACAGCTGGTCCAGGCCAAAGCCAGGAGCCCAGAACTCCATCTGGATCTCTCACATGGGTGGCGGAGTCCCAAGGACATAGGCCATCTTCCACTGCTTTCCCAGGTGCATTGGCAGGGAGCTGGATCAGAAGCTGAGCAGCTGGGACTCAGACCATCAGCACTCTAAAATGGGATGCCAGTATTACAAGCAGCAGCTTATCCTACTGGTCCCAGTAGGATTGCTGTTATTATTAAGATTTATTTATTTGAAAGACAGATTTACAGAGGGAGAGGTAGAGACAGAGAGAAACAACTCTTCCGTCCACTGGCTCACTACCCAAATGGCCATGACTGTTGAGGCTGGGCCAGGACAAAGCCAGGAGACAGGAACTCCATCATAGCCTCTGATGTGGGTGGCATGAGCCCAGGTATTTGAGCCATCCTTAGCTCCTTTCCCAGGCACAGTAGCAGGTAGCTGGATTGAGAGCAGAGCAGCTAGGAATCAAACCAGTGCTCAGATTATATTCAGTTTGTTGTTTTTTTAAGATTTATTTTATTTTTTTGAAAGGCAGCATGATAAAGAGGACAGAGATCTTTAGTCTGTTGGTTCATTCGCAAGAAGGCCACAATGGCTGGGGCTGGGCCAGGCTGAAACCATTAGCCTGAGACTCCATCTGGATCTCTCATGTTGGTGCAGGGACCCAAAGATTTGAGCCAGCTTCTGCTGCTTTTCTAGGTGCATTAGCAGGTAGCCAGTTCAGGAGCAGAGCTCATGGAGTGCGATCCAGTGCTCCAGTGTGGGTTGCCAGCACTGGAGGAGATGATTTAACCCACTGTGCCATAATACCAGCCCCTATATTCATTCTTAATGAAGTTTGCATTTATTACTTTGATTCTTGAGTAGTAACACACATTAGTAATTAAAATCTTAGACTATTTATTTAGTTTCTTATATATCCAATTGCCTGTATTTACAGGAATCATGGCCTTTGTTATTAATGCTTTTTTCTTTTTAAGATTTTATTTATTTATTTGAAGGGTAGAGTTACAGACAGTGAGAGGGAGAGACAGAGAGAAAGGTCTCTGTCCCCTGGTTCACTCCCCAAATGGCCGCAACGGCCGGAGTTGGATCTGGAGCCAGGATCCAGGAGCTTCTTCCGGTCTCCCACATGGGTGCAGGGGCCCAAGGACTAGAGCCATCTTCTGCTACTTTCCTGGGCCATAGCAGAGAGCTACAAGGGGAGCAGCTGGGACTAGAACTGGTGCCCATATGGGATGCTGGCACCACAGGCGGAGGATTAACCACAGCTCCAGCTCCTATTAATGCTTTTTTAAGAAAGGACACATTATGTGTTTTTTGTCTGTAACGGCTTATAAAACAGACTAATGGGAGTGATGGTTTCCCAGGCTTATATCCTGAAAATGAAAAGGCTCATGTTTTGTGTTTAAACATTGGAAAGCATAGAAAGCTTCTAGAGAGTTAGCTGGGTCTTTAGATCTTTGAATGCTTTAAGTATACAGCGGAAGGTCTAGTATTCTAGAATTAAGGAAGGTAGAAAAGAAGAGTGTTAAGAGAGAGAAGTTTAGAATCTGACCAGCATCAGATTTACCACCAGTAAGAGATTTGCATAATATAAATATCTCACTTGTTTTAGCTAGTTCCTGGCTTCAAATTTAAATTATTACTGCAGGGCTGGCATCATGGTAGACTAGGTTAATCCTCCGCCTGCGGCGCCAGCATCCCATATGAGCGCCGGGTTCTAGTCCCGGTTGCTCCTCTTCAAGTCCAGCTCTCTGCTGTGACCCAGGAGGGCAGTGGAGGATGGCCCAAGTGCTTGGGCCCCTGCACCCACATGGGAGACCGGGAGGAAGTACCGGCTCCTGGCTTCGGATCAGCTCAGTGCCGGCTGTAGTGGTCCTTTGATGGGTGAACTAGCAGAAGGAAGGCCTTTCTCTGTCTCTCTGTCTATAACTCTACCTGTCAAATAAATAAATAGAAAAAAATTTAAATAAATTATTACTGCTTTTGTTCTTTGGCATTTTATTAAAGGAATTAGTTGCTAATCATGCTTTTTATAAAATGTTCAGGGCAATATTTTACAACATGGTAGCCAAACGTCTTTAGCATTAAAAGTATTTTGTGAATTTTTTGATAAAACAGTTTTTACTATGAAGTCTATTTGAAAAAATAAGTTGATAGAAATTAGATATTGAGTTTTCTGAACAGTAGAAATAATAGAAATATATATGTGGTAAATTTTAAATTGTGAATATTTGTGGCTTTTAAGTACAACAGTATATAAGGTTTACTACTTTGGGTAACTTGGTATTAACTTTTCCCCCTTTTGTTTTCTACCATCAGAGGAAGGCAATTCAGCAATTTCCACAGAAGAGCTAAAAGAATGTCTGAGGAAACAATTAGAATTCTGTTTCTCACGGTACATAATCATTTTTTGATTGATATCTCTGCATTTTTGAGTTATTTGGTTATAAGATGTAAAATACCTGTCAAACAGTGGAAGAATATAGTGATTATCATTTCCTTTCAGTGATACGCTTTTGGTGTCACTCTAGTGTATCTTAACTAGAAGATATGGTCTTCATTAAGGAACCATTCCCAGAGAGATAATGAAGTTTCTGTGGGATTCTTTTCCTATGAATACATTTAGCCTTGGAGTTCTTAAAAAAAGAAAGCTTTTTAAAAATTTTTTCTTTTTCTTTTTTTTCTTTATATAAAGCTTTTATTTAGAGAATATAAATTTCCAAAGTACAGCTTATGTATTATAATGGCTTCCCCCCCCAAAATTTTTATTTTTCATAAGTGACTCATAACTTTTGATCATAGAGTTATTTTTAACCACATAGTAAGGAGATAGGCAGAGAACATATATTATACCATTGTCTTGTATTAAATAAGGAGTCCTTTCAGGAAAATGTTTTAAGATGTCTTACAGATACGACTTACGTAGGTATATTTATAACTTACACTTTATAAAATTGCAATTTGCTGCTTCTAGAGAAAACATAAATTTGGATATATATGCAAATGCTTTCCATTTTTCTAATCTCTCTCTGATACATGGTATAACCAGTGAATAAAACTTTTCAAGCTAGAAATATGGATTTTACCAGAGACACATCTCAATACACAAACTGCACACTTGTTTCAGGTTTAGTTGATGCTTCATCCATCTTTCCTCTCCTGGTTTCCTTTTCTGTAATCATTGTGCCTGTGATACGTTTCATTTTCTTTAACACACTTGTAACAGTGACTTTAAAATCCTTACTGACTAACAAGATTGTTTTTGGGTCTGCTTGTCTTGGTCAGGATGTTTCCTCTTATCAATTTCCTACCCTTTTAACATGTCTTGTAAATTTTGAATGTATGCTGAATATACAAATAAAAGAATTACAGAAGCTGCAGGTGACATAATTTTTCCCTCTCAACAGGATTTGAGCTTTCTTCTGTTAGGCAGATGGAAAGAAATGTTGACTGCTTCAGTCTGTTCAAGAATTGAGCTGGGTCAGACCTGAGCAGCCTCTCTTTTAAATTAATTGAATTTTATTTATTTGAAAAATGGACACAAAGAGCTCCATCTTCTGGTTTACTTCCCATATCGTACAAACCAAGGCCAGAGGGAAGCCAGGGGCCAGCAATTCAATGCAAATCTGCCATGTGGCTAGCAGGATCCCAGTTACTTGAGGCATCACCACTGCCTTCCAAGGACTGCATTAACAGGAAGCTGGAGTCAGGACCCGGAGCTGGGATCTAACCCAGGTACTCTTATGTGGGAGGCAGTTGTCTTTACTGCTAGGCTAAAAACTTGCTTCCTCTGACTAGTAACCATTTTCGTGAGACTCAGTCTACCTCTGATTTATCTGTTCCTTAGGAGTGGCCCTCTCTGGCAGTTTTTTTGTTTTTATTTTTTTAAGTTTCATTTATTTCAAAGGCAGAGTGATCGCCACTGATTTACTCACCAAGTGCCTGCAAGAGAGGGCTAGGCCAGGCCGAAGCTGAGAGCCCAGATTGGCCATCGTGGGTTGCAGGGACCCAGTTACTTGGGCCATTATCTGCGGTGTCCCAGATGCATTAGCAGAAAGCTGGATTGGGAATCACAGAAGACAGAATTTGGACCCACACACTCCAGTATAGGATGCAGGTGTCCCACACAGTGCCTTATCCTACTGTGCAGGAACACCTGTCTAAACATAGTTTTTTAAAGAAATTATTTATTTTCAGTGTCTTTATTTATTTATTTCAGAGACAAAAATCTTCCATCAACTGATTTTCTCCTCCAGTGCCCATAAAACCCAGGACTTGGCCAGGCCAAAGCCAGGAGCTCAGAACTTCATCTGAGTCTTCCATGTGGGAGGCAGGGACCCAATGCTTAAGCCATCATTTGCTGCCTCCCACCATACACAATAGCAAGAAGCTGGATCGGAAGTCTAAGAGTCAGAACTTGAACCAGGCACTCTAATATGGGATGCCAGTATCTCAAGCAACATCTTAACTACCACGCCCAGTGCTTATCTCCTTCTCAGGCTTTTGCTGTAGAGCTTGGTAGTTTTCTGTCACTTTAATTCCAATATGCCAAGGAAATTAAACCATTTTTTCAAATTTAAGATTAGCTCTTTAGGCCGGCGCCGTGGTTCAACAAGCTAATTCTCTGCCTTGCGGTGCCGGCACACTGGGTTCTAGTCCCGGTCGGGGCACCGGATTCTGTCCCGGTTGACCCTCTTCCAGGCCAGCCCTCTGCTGTGGCCCGAGAGTGCAGTGGAGGAAGGCCCAAGTGCTTGGGCCCTGCACCCCATGGGAGACCAGGAAAAGCACCTAGCACCTGGCTCCTGCCATCGGATGAGCGCGGTGCGCGGGCCGCAGCACGCCGACCGCGGCAGCCATTGGAGGGTGAACCAACGGCAAAGGAAGACCTTTCTCTCTGTCTCTCTCTCTCACTGTCCACTCTGCCTGTCAAAAAAAAAAAAAAAAGAAAAAAAACAGATTAGCTCTTTAGTCCCTCACCCCATACAGTTTCAAAAATCTAGCCCATATCTTCCTCCTAGAATTTAGGAAATTTGTGGGGAAATCAGCTGTGTGTTGGGGATTCCTATGGTTTTCAACAGAAGTGCTAGTCCTGTGCCCAGCACACATATATGCCACATAGTTAGACCCACCTAAAGGTCTGCTGGTTTCCCAAGACCTTACAGGAAACAAACGTTATCTCTCCAGCATTTCAGTCAATTTTGTCCTTGAAGTTTTCAAGTCTCCTCCATTTCCAAAATGGGATTTTTGTGATCTATCCATGCACTTTGAATTATGGTAGAAGCTCTTGCTGATTATGATCCATAACATCCAACCTCAGAGTACAGTAGGGTTTGTTTTTGTTTTTGTTTTTTGTTTTTTGTTTTTGACAGGCAGAGTGGATAGTGAGAGAGAGAGACAGAGAGAAAGGCCTTCCTTTGCCATTGGTTCACCCTCCAATGGCCTACGTGGCTGGTGTGCTGCAGCCGGCGCACCGCGCTGATCCGATGGCAGGAGCCAGGTGCTTCTCCTGGTCTCCCATGGGGTGCAGGGCCCAAGCACTTGGGCCATCCTCCACTGCACTCCCTGGCCACAGCAGAGAGCTGGCCTGGAAGAGGGGCAACCGGGACAGAATCCGGCGCCCTGACCGGGACTAGAACCCTGTGTGCCAGCGCCACAAGGTGGAGGATTAGCCTATTGAGCCGCTGCGCTGGCCAGTAGAGTTCTAATTGGCATTTGTACCTCAGCAAGATTGCTGCCAACACACACCAGGTATTTCTCATGAATAGGCAAGTCTTGGATGTTTTACTTGTTCATTCCATTTACTCTGACGAGATACAGTTTCTTTAGTTAAGAGTTCTGACATACTGTTTTGTCAGAGTACACCTGCTGAGCATCAAGGTTGATTTAGGTTGCAACTTTTTAATTGTATAAAGATCATGTTTACAGTTTTCTGATTCTCAAGTCATTAAAGAATATTGATTAAACTAGTTTTAGTATTTCTTCATATTGAAATTTACTCATTACTATTATCTTATATCTGTCCTGTCCCATCCCCAGCAAAACAAGGAGCTACCACTGATCGAAATTCTTAATCTATAAAAATAAATTGCTACTCTATTTCAGTAGAAATTGTATATAAAGGTATATGAGCATCCTGTCTGCCAAGCACTTAGACTAGCACATTCCTGAATGACAAAGATCCATTATGGAACTTCTGTTTATGCCGAGAAACAAAATCAAAAGCTAGTAAAACAAAAGATTTACAAGTATGGTTGTATGGAAGAAAATTAATGAGAGAGTATATGTATGCAAGAGCAGGAGAATACATTGCAGTTTTTTGTTTTTGTTTTTGATAGAGTTAGTGCAAGAGAGAGACAGAGAGAAAGGTCTTCCTTCCTTTGGTTCATCCCCCAAATGGCCGCCATGGCCGGTGGGCTGCACCGATCCGAAGCCAAGAGCCAGGTGCTTCCTCCTGGTCTCCCATGTGGGTGCAGGGGCCCAAGCACTTGGGCCATCCTCCACTGCACTCCCGGGCCACAGCAGAGAGCTGGACTGGAAGAGAAGTAACCGGGACAGAATCTGGTGCCCCAGCCGGGACTAGAGCCTGGGGTGCTGGCGCCTCAGGCGGAGGATTAGCCTAGTGAGCCACGGCGCCGGCCCATCGCAATTTTAAATAGGGTGATTAGGTCATACCTCCTTGAGAAAGAGGGCTGTGCCTCCCCCATCATTTTTATTTTTATTTTTAGACAGAGTTACACAGGTAGAGAGAGGAGAGGTCTTTCGTCCGCTGGTTCACTCCCCAAATGGCCACAAAGGCCGGAGCAGACCCATCCGAAGCCTGGAGCCAGGAGCTTCTTCCCTGTCTCCTACTTGGGTGCAGGGGCCCAAGCACTTGGGCCATCCTCCACTGCCCTCCTGGGTCACAGCAGAGAGCTGGACTGGAAAAGGAGCAAACGGGACAGAATCCGGTGCCCTGACCAGAACTAGAACCTGGGGTGCTGGCGTCGCAGGCGGAGGATTAGCCTATTGAGCTGTTTGCCAGCCTGAAGCAAAGACTTTTATTTAGTCAGTTTACTTTCAGGCGTATTTGTTGTGTCTAACAAGACATGGATTTTAGTTTACTTTAGCTTGTTAAACAATCTGTTATGTGTATGATGATAGTGTTTGTACCTTTGTTTAATATACCTTAGAGAAATTTTGTCTTTATTTTAAATGAATATTTTAAATTATAAAAGTCAAAATGTTTATTAATAATGCAAACACTTATAAATGAAAAATCCTCCATGATCTCACTAAAAATTAAGCTATACTTTTTCGCTTATGAATATTCTAGCATCAGAAGCAACGTGTTGTAAAATGTTATTTAATATTAAACTTCTTTCCATGCAGTATAATTCCATAAAATCTGTTGTCTAAAACTATTGGGCCAGACACATTTTGGGATTCAGAAACTATATAAAAGTCGTTACTGATAAATATTGTGTTGCCATATTTTAAACTGAATTCTTCAAAGTTCATTGTGTTATTTCTGATCTCATAACTTTGTTTTCCTAGACTTAGTGATAAAATTAAGACACTAGTTTGCTTAAGGAGCTTTTTATAAGAATTGCTTGTTTTATAAGACTTGCTTTTTTTTTTCTTTTATTCCTTTCAGAGAAAATTTGTCAAAGGATCTTTACTTGATATCTCAGATGGATAGTGATCAATTTGTCCCAATTTGGACTGTTGCCAACATGGAAGAAATAAAAAAGCTGACCACGGACCCTGATTTAATTCTTGAAGTGTTGAGATGTATGTAAAAAATACTTTTCACCTTGGTTTTTTAATTTTAAAACGTATTGTTTTTTGATTTCTGATAATGCAGGGAACTGTTTTTAACTGCCTTTTTTTTTTTTTTTTTTTTTGCATTTTTGGCTATTTTATTCCAATAATTTATTTTTATTGTTTGTGTATGCAGTTTTTATATGAATTTTACACCTTGGTTGTAAAATTTTACACCTTGGTTGATATCCACTTAGCAAGTAAAAGCAATTTAATCTCTCTCTATCTATATCTTATCTATTTATTCATTTTTCCTCATTTTATTTGAAAGGCAACAATAGACAGAGACAAAGAAAGATCCTCAATCCACTGATTCAGTCCCAAAATAACCTCTCACAAAGGTAATAGATACCAAAACACTTGAACCATTTATCTGCTGCCACACAAGGTGTTCATTAGTGAGAAGCTGATCAGAGAGAGATGCAGGAATCGATTCAGGGCACTCTGCTATGGGATGTAGGCATCTCAAATGGAGTCATAATTGCTGTGCCAAATGCCACCTCCTATTTCAGATTTTTGAAAACAAGTTAAGAGATACATTTTACATCATAGTCCAATATCCACCACATATACTTAAAACAGAAATGTCACTATTTCAAGTTAATACCAATGTTTGCAGTGATCTACTTTTCTCTTATCCTAAGCTAATTTCACAATCTACTAATGAGTGTGGCCTGCAGTTTGACAAACACCACTCTGAAACTTGGTAAAGAATTTTTACTTCTTGGGCTAGGCCTTATGGCACAACAGGGTAATCCAGCTTCCTGCTGTTTAAAGTGAATTGCAGGGACTGGTTTTGTGGCATAACAAATTATATTTCCACCTGTGACGCTGGCATCCCATATCAGAGCTCCTGTTCTAGTCCTGGCTGCTCCACTTCTGACCCATCACCCTGCTAATGCAACTGGGAAAGCAGCAGAAGATGATTCAAGTACTTTAGCCCCTGCTACCCGCATGGGGGACCAGCATGGAGTTCCAGACTCCTTGCTTTGGTTTGGCCTAGCCTCTGTTTCAACCATATGGGGATGAACAAGTGGATGGAAGATCTCTCCCTCCAGCTCTCTGTCACTCTGTCTTTCAAATAAATATAACAAATCTTTAAAAATGAGTTGCAAGTCAAGCCTTCAGTCTTACTTGCCTTTTTATTTTTTATTTTTTTGATGTAACTGCTTAAGGAGGTAGAGCATATTATATTTCTTTCTTTTTTTTTTTTTTTTAAATTTTTGACAGGCAGAGTGGACAGTGAGAGAGAGAGACAGAGAGAAAGGTCTTCCTTTGCCGTTGGTTCACCCTCCAATGGCCGTGCTGCGGCCAGCGCACCGCGCTCATCCGATGGCAGGAGCCAGGAGCCAGGTGCTTTTCCTGGTCTCCCATAGGGTGCAGGGCCCAAGCACTTGGGCCATCCTCCACTGCACTCCCGGGCCACAGCAGAGAGCTGGCCTGGAAGAGGGGCAACCGGGACAGAATCCGGTGCCCCGACCGGGACTAGAACCCGGTGTGCCGGCGCCACAAGGCGGAGGATTAGCCTGTTGAGCCACGGCGCCGGCAGAGCATATTATATTTTTGAAGGAATTAAAAAAAAGAAACCGTTTGGCTACATTGTGCCATCTTTATTCCCTACAATGAATGTCCAGAAGATGGCTTCCAGGTCCTTGGAGTAGTATGTTATATTAAATACATTGATATCAGTGATAACTTAAAATCATTTGAGTGTAATTCTTGAATTAAGGGCTTCTTAAACTTTAAGAAACTCTTCACATTTCGGAGCTTGTTACATTTCCCAGAATACTGTTTGACTAATGCAAGTACACTGATTTCTGTAATACACATTTGTTACCTCTTGATAATTGAAGAATTTTGTTATTGTACACAGAGAAGGCTTCTTGTTGATGTCAACATAGTGCCGTAGTACTAAGTAGGTGCTGTGAATATTTGTTCAGTTACTATTTGATAGTATTTTTACATGCCAACCCAAAAGCATGTTTTCTCATAATTGTGGTCTTCAGCATATTAAGCTAGCATATACTAATTTAGTCCATTGAAAATTGAAATGAATAGTTATTTAATGGCATTGTTAATGTTGCTACTTGTCACTATTTTTTTTTTTTAACAAAAATTTTTCAGCTTCTCCCATGGTTCAAGTTGATGAGAAGGGCGAGAAAGTGAGACCAAGTCATAAGCGCTGTATTGTGATCCTCAGAGAGATTCCTGAAACAACACCAGTAGAAGTAAGTCATTAATCATCACTACACTAAATCTGGTTTGTGGCTGGCGCCGTGGCTCAACAGGCTAATCCTCCGCCTTGCGGCGCCAGCACACCGGGTTCTAGTCCCGGTTGGGGCGCTGGATTCTGTCCCAGTTGCCCCTCTTCCAGGAGAGCCCTCTGCTGTGGCCTGGGAGTGCAGTGGAGGATGGCCCAGGTGCTTGGGCCCTGCACCCCATGGGGAGACCAGGAAAAAGCACCTAGCACCTGGCTCCTGCCATCGGACAAGCGTGGTGCGCCGTTCGCGGCGGCCATTGGAGGGTGAACCAACAGCAAAAGAAGACCTTTCTCTCTGTCTCTCTCTCTCACTGTCCACTGTGCCTGTCAAAAAAAAAAAAAAAAAATCTGGTTTGTATTGTTAATTCTGAAGTATTAGAATGGTACAGAAGACTAATGAAGTGAATTAATCCTGCCGGTTAGCTGTAGTCAGAATGATGATCTGGAAGAGATACATGGCATAAAATAATATTTGAATGAAACAGTATAGTCCGTGGGATCAGCACTGTGGCATAGTGGCCTAAGCCTCTGCCTATGGTGCTGGCATCCCCGTTGGGCTCTGGCTTGAGTCCCAGCTGCTCCTTTTATGATCCAGCTCTGCTGTGACCTGAGAATGCAGCAGAAGATGGCCCAAGTGCTTTGGTCCCAGCGCCTGTGTGGGAGACCTGGAGAAAGCTCCTAGCTTTGGTTAGGCCCAGCGAATGGCAAATCTTTCTGTCAGTCCCTCTCTGTAATCCTACCTATCAAATAGATAAATAAATAAATCTTTAAAAAAAAAAGCAGCAGTATAGTTCAGAAATACTCATATAATATCTAATTATTAACTGAGTATTATATATATTCTATTAAGTATTATGTCCTTTACAGTTCTGTAAAGTCAGAAATTTCATTATATGTTTTATAAGTATACTAACTGAGTATTAGGATAGTTATGTGATTTAATTTGCCCTAGGGTATATGGGCCATTAAGCCTGGATTAAAAGTTGATTTATCTGATTCTAAAACCCATGTGTTTTTTTAGTTTGTTTGTTTGTTTTTTAAGATTTATTTTATTTATTTGAAAGACAGAGTTAAAGAGAAGAAGATAGAGAGAAATCTCCCAACTGCTGGTTTTCTCCTCAAATGGTTGCAATGGCCAGAGTTGGGCCAAACCAAAGCCAGGAGCCAGGAGCTTCTTCAAGTTCTCCCAAATGGGTACAGAGGCCCAAGAACTTGGGCCATCCTCCACTGTCTTCCCAAGTGAATCAGTAGAGAGCTGGATCAGAAGTAGAGCAGTCAGGACTTGAACTGGTACCCATATGGAATGTTGGCATTGCCGGCAGTAACTTTACCTACAACACCGGCCCCAAGCCCCTTGTTTCATGTTCTTTTTTGCTTTTAATAAGATTATTTGTTTGTTTGTGAGGCAGAGTTACAGAAAGAGAGGAAGAGACACAAAATGCACTGCCCATTTTGATGTAATTTTAGAGTTCACTAACGTTTTTCTTTTTTAGGAAGTAAAAGCTCTGTTCAAAAACGAAAACTGTCCCAAAGTGATAAGCTGTGAGTTTGCACACAATAGCAACTGGTATATCACCTTCCAGTCAGACACAGATGCACAGCAGGTGAGAAGAAACTTTCCTTCTGATTCAAATCCTGACGGTAAAAGAAGTAGTGATTTTACTCTGGTTTGAATCCAGAGAGATAGAACGTAGGTAGGTTCTTCTTTATGTCCACCACGTAGATTCTGGTGGCACTGAGAAATTTAGAAGGAATTGTTAGTTCTGGTATTGCAGGGTATAGTGGGGTCATTTCCCAGATCTGCCAGGGTAGAAACGGATTTTTTTAAGGGCTGCTTCTGGTGTTATCTCCCAGAAGCTAAAGCAAATCCCATTGGTTCACATAGAGTTCATGACATGGAGTTCACATGGAACTAATGCCAAAAAACTCCCATAGTTGCAGGATGCATGCGGTCTGTCCTTTGCCCCACACATTACCCTGATCTGACTAGGACGCCGGTAGGAGCAGAATAGAGGCACACTGCGTGGCTTTTCTCTGCTGAGTATGGTGCTCTGCAGGAGTAGGGGAAGGGAAGGAAGGACAGCAGTGCAGCTTCCCTGCTCCAAGCCCCGCAGTTGCTCAGAACCCAGTCAGCTCTCCAGGCTGAAGTAAAAGTCAGCAGTGACTGGAATTCCCTCTCAACTATAACTGAGCACAATTGGGGCGCACGGCAGTTTTTTCCCACCTTAAGGTGGTAAGATTATGGCTGCACCATGTGACTGGCTGCAGCGATGTCTCCTTCGACTCTTGTCCCACGGAGTCTTTGTTTGGAAATTAAACAGCATGCTACTGAATAAGTGGGTCGTTGAAGATATTAAAAAAGAAATCAAATTATTGAAATAAATGAAAATGAAAAAATATATCAATGCCTGTGAGATACAGCAAAAGTAGTATTAAGAGGGAAGTTTATAGCATTAAGTGTTTACATGAAAAAAGGAGAAATGTCTCAGTGATCTAATGATGCATCGAACAAACCAAACCCAAAATCAGCAGGAGGCAAGAAATAATAAGGATCAGGGCAGAAGCAGAAATAAATGAAATTAAAACTAAAAAATAAAAAGTAAAATACAAAAGATCAACAAACAAAAAGTTGGGTTTTTTTGAGAAGATAAACAAAATAGGTAAGTTTCTAGCCAGACTAACAAAATAAAACAGAAAAAACTCAAGTAAATAAAACTAAACATGAAAAAGGAGATAACCACTGAAATACAGAGGGTCATAAGAAACTACTATGAAGAACAGTATGCTAGTAAACTGAAAAAAACTTGAAGAAATGGATACATTACTGGATTCATATAACTCACCAAGATTAAATCAATAAGCCATAAAAAACCTAAACAGACCCATAACATGCAGTGAGATTGAAACAGTAATCAAAAGTGTTCCATCAGGGAAAATCCGGGACCTGATAGCTTTACTACTGAATTCTACAAAACATTCAAAAAGGAAGTAACTCCAGTACGCTTCGAACTATTCCAAAATATTGAACATGATGGAACTCTGCCAAATTCTTTTTATGAGGCCACCATCACTTTGATACCAGAACCCAACAATGATACAACATGAAAAAACTACAGACCTATGTCCTTAATGAACATAGATGTAAAGATTCTCAACAAGATAGTAGGAAGTCGAATTCAAGACCATAACAGAATCAAGTCGGATTTTTCCATTAATGCAAGGGTGGTTCAACATTCACAAATCAATAAAGGTGATAAATCAATTCAGTTTGAAGAACAAAAACCATATGGTCATCTCAATAGATGAGAAAGCATTTGATAAGATTCTTTTATGATGAAAACTTTCCACAAATTAGGTTCAGAAGGAACATTCCTCAAAATTATAAAAGCTTTGGATGGCAAACCAACAGCCAATATACTGAATGGAGAAAAACTGAAAGCATGTCCCCTCAGATCTGGAAGAAGACAGGGGTGTCCATTTTCACCGCTGTTATTCTATATAGTACTGGAAATTTTAATGAGAGCAATTAAGGGTATCAGAATTGGAAAAGAGGAAGTCAAATTATCCATGTTTGCAGATGGCATCATGTTATTCATGGGAAAACCTAAACATTCCACCAAAAGGCTGTTAGAATTGATAAACCAGTTTAGTAAAGTTGCAGGTTACAAAATAAACATATAAAAAATAGTGGTTTTTTTATGTGCCAATGAAGAACTCACAGAAAGAAATACCATTCACAATAGCCACTAAAAAATATTTAGGAATAAATTTAACCAAAGAAGTGAAAGATCTCTACAGTGAAAATGATAAAAACATTGATGAAAGAAATCATCAAGGACACACAAAAATCTACCTTGTTTGTGGATCAAAAGAATCGATGTCATTAAAGTGTCTGCACTTCTAAAGCAATCTACAGATTCAATGCAATCCATATCAAAATTCCAATGAAATGTTTACAGAGTTAGGAAATCACAAAAGACCCACAATAGCCAAAGCCAACCTGAACAAGAAAAATCAAGCTGGAGGCATCATAATACCTGAGTTCAAAGCACACTACAGCTCACAGTGCTCAGCTCCTCAATGCCATAGCCACCTGCTCCCACCTCCACTACCTCTGAGCAGAAGGTGGCTCTGCCTCCCATGTATGCTGATCTTGGCAGATGTGCAAGGACTACAGATTTGGCTTAAAGCTTGATTGGAAATCAAAGTCCAAGAATGGATTAGAATTTACAAGCTCAGGCTCAGCCAACCCAGACCACCAAAGTGACAGTCAGTCTGGAAACCAAGTACAGATGGACTGAGTATGCTCTGATATTTACAGAGAAATGGAACACCGGCAGCACACTGGGTACCGAGATCACCATGGAAAACAAACTTGCATGCAGACTGAAGCTGGACTTCTGTTCACTCTACTCCCAACACTGGAGAAAGAAAATGATAAAATCAAGCCAGGGTATAAGCGGGAGCACATCAGCACATAGATTTCAACATTGCTGGGCCCTTCATTCAGGGTGCTTTGGTGCTGGGTTACCAAGGCCAGTTTGGCTGACTACCAGATGAACTTTGAGAGTGCAAAGTCCCAGGTCACACAGAGCAACTTTGCCATCAGCTACAGGAGTGACAAATTCCATCTTAATGATGGAATAGTTTGGCTGCTCCATTTACCAAAAGGTAAACAAGAAGGTGGAGACAGCAGTCAGTCTTGCCTGGACAGCAGGAAACTAATGTTCAGGAATAGCAGCCAAGTGTCAGATCTGCCATGACACTTGCTTCTCAGCTAAGGTGAACAACTCCAGCTTGATAGGATTAAGATACACTCAGACTCCAACGCCAGGTATCAAACTGATGCGCTCAGCTCTGCTGGGTGGCAAGAACAAGAGTACTGGTGGTCACAAGCTTGTTCTAGGACTGGAATCTCAAGCATAAATGAGGACGTGCTTTTAATTTTAAATTATTTTGCAGCACAGCTACCTTCAGAATTTAGTGTACCTTTTGATGTTGTTTGGGATGTAAATGTTGCTCAGTATAATGTTAGACCCCCAGGTTATTAAGGATAATTCAGCTTTCAGGTGTTACCTCTGCAGAAGTACAGAAGAAACCAGAGTCCAAGGAAACGTCTTTACAGTTGCAGACTTGGGGGCAGGTTTCTTTTTTCTAGAAGTGGATGCAAGTGGAAACTGATAATATATAGCCACTTTGTCAATCCTTACTGAGTAATGAATGAAATTGTGACTAGCTGAGAATTGAACTTCAAAAGGGGGCGTTTTTAGACAGATCTTTATGATCTTTTCCCATGCCAGTCCATTGTTACCTCTTTTACACCAAAAGTAGTTTGCTCGGTGTGGTAGCTGTGTCTTTCGTGCCATTCTGGAGTGGTATAGGGTGGTTGTGATAGAGCCAATGATTCAGGGCTCTGATCCTTCCTGTATGGCTCAGAGTATTAAATCACTGCCAGGAGCTCTGGCTGCACGTGGGGCAGAGCCAGGGTGATTGTAATCCTGTGGCAACAACACCCAGAATCTAAATTGGACTTCTCTCATATTCTCACCACTCAGTTTAATTTTTGGCAATTTAATGGGTACCTTTTAGAGTTCCATCCTGTGTGGAATTAGATCGTCCCGTTCAAGTGCTGTAATTAACATCACTTAAAATAAAATTTGAATAAAATCTCAAAACCTCAAAAAAATGCTACAAAACTGTCATAATTAAAACAGCATGGTACTGGCATATAAAACAATAGATCAATGGAAAAAAATAGAGAGCCCAGAAATTAGTCTACATGCATACAGCCAACTGACTTTTGACGTAAGTGCTCAGACTATAAAGTGGAGAGGTGGAGTAACAAATGATGCTGGCATAACTGAATGTATATGTGTAGAAGAGTGAAATTAGATCCATACCTCTCACCGTATACAAAACTGAACTCAAGATAAATCAAAGACCTGAATATAAGACTTGAGATTATGAAGTTCAACTTGCTAGAAGAAAATCTAGGGGAAACATTCCAAGCCACTGGTATAGGGGGTGACTTTTTGGATAAAGACCCCCAAAGCATAGGCAGCAATAGCAAAACTAAACAGATGGGACTATGGTTACAACAATGGAAGTGATGAATGGAGTGAAGAAATACCCAGGGGCCAGTGTTGTGGCTACCAGGTTAGGCTGCTGCTTGCAATGTTGGCATCCCAAATGGCGCTGGTTCGAGTTCCAACTGCGCCACTACCGATCGAACTCTCTGTTGGTGTGTCTGGGAGGGCAGCAGAGGATGACCTGGGTGCATCAGTGTAGCCACTGTGGGAAAACTTAAAAAATTAGAAATAGATTTGCCATATGATTCAGCAATCCCACTACTCTGAGTATATACCCAAAAAGACTTGAACACAATGTATCAAAGAGATACCTGTACCACCATGTACAGCACTGTTCGTAGTAGTCCACATTTAGAGTCAACCAAGGTGTCCATCATCAGATGCAATGGTTGACAATGTGATGTGGTCTGTGTGTGTGTGTGTGTGTGTGTGTGTGTGTTTGTATATATTTACACACACACCACATAGACAGTGGAATATTATTCAGCTATACAGAATGAGTTTCTACCATTTGCAGCAAAATAGATGCAATTGGAAGACATCATGTTGAGTGAAATAAGACAGCAGCAGATGGTCCAAGGGGTTAGGCCCCTGCCACCCACATAGGAGACCTGGATATAGTTCTAGGGTCCTGACTTCAGCCTGGCCTAGTCCTTTCCATTGCTGCCGTTTGGAGAATGAGCCAGCAGCAAATGGAAGATCTTAATTCTTTCTCTCTCTCTCTCTTTGTGTGTGTGTGTGTGTGTGTGTGTGTGTGTAACTCTGACTTTGAAATAAATTAAATCTTTAAAAAATAACAAAAAGTGAACCATGTACTGTAGGCTTTCTTGATTTGTTTTTTAAGATTTATTTATTTAATAAATAACAGATAAGGAATAATGGAGAGAAAGAGGCATTCCATCTACTGGTTCATTCAGCAGAAACCCACAACAGCCAAGGATGGGCCAGGCCAAGGCCAAGAGTCAGGAAATCTATCCAAGGACTCCCATGTTGGTAGCAGGGACATTGGCCAGATACTGTAATATATGATACTGGCATTCTATGCCATTACCTTAACCTGCTATGTTACCACATTCATTCTGCTAACAGATTAATCCCACAGTAAATAGGAAATTTTTTGGAATTTTGACTTACTGGTTTTCAGGGCTTATTTAAAGATAAGAGAAATAATATTGGGGCCGGCACCATGGCTCACTTGGTTAATCCTCCATCTGCAGTGCCAGCATCCCATATGGGCGCTGGGTTCTAGTCCCGGCTGCTCCTCTTCCAGTCCAGCTCTCTGCTGTGGCCCGGGAGAAAGTGGAGGATGGCCCAAGTGCTTGGGCCCTTGCACCTACACGGGAGACCAGGAGGAAGCACCTGGCTCCTGGCTTTGGATCGGCGCAGCGCCGGCCGTAGCAGTCATTTGAGGAGTGAACCAATGGAAAGAAGACCTTTCTCTCTGTCTCTCTCTCACTGTCTAACTCTACCTGTCAAATAAAAAAAAGAGAGAGAGAATGCAATAATATTCCTTTGAAATAGAACTGTATCTTTAGAATTTTTTTTTAGTTCTTCATTTTAGAAGACTGAATCTTTTTTTTTTTTTTTTAAGATTTATTTTATTTATTTGGAAGGCAAAATTACAAAAGAGAGAGAGAGAGATCTTCCATCTGCTGGTTCACTCCCTAAATGGACATAACAGCTGGGGCTTGGCCAGTCCAAAGCCAGGAGCCAGAAGCTTCTTCCAGGTCTTCATGTGGGTGCAGAGGCCCAAGCACTTGGACCATCTGTTGCTTTCCCAGGCCCATTAGCAGGGGGTTGGATGGGAAGTAGAGCAGCCAAGACTCAGAACCAGTACCCTTATGGGTTGCTAGCATTATAGGTGGCGGCTTAACCTGCTATGCCGCAATACTGCCCCCCCCTTAAAGATTTATTCATTTATGTATTTGAAAGGCAGGACAACAGAGAGGGGATGGAAGGAGAAACAGATCTTTCATCAGCTGGTTCACTTCCCAAATGGCCACAGCAGCCAGTGTTGGTCCAGGCCAAAGCCAAGAGCCCCAGCACTCCGGGTCTCACTTGGTTGGCATGTGTTTAGCTGTCTCCTGCTGCTTTTCCTGGTGTGTTAACAGGGAGCTGAATCAGAAGTGGAGCATCTGGGACTCAAACCAGTGCTCTCAAGTGGATTGCCTGCATTATAAGCATGATCTTAACTTGCTGCATCACAGCTCTGGCCCCAGTGAGCCCATAAGGTGTGGGGTTTTTTTTGTTTTTGTTTTTGTTTTTTAACTCAGAGACCTCCATCCCTTTGTTCACTCCCTAAATGTCCACAGCGGTCAGGCAGAAGTCAGGAGCTTCTCCAGGTCTCCCATGGGGTGGGAGGGGCCCAAGTACATGAGCCATCTTCTGCTGTTTTCCTAGGATCATGAGCAAGGAGCTGGATCAGAAGTAGGGCAACTGGAACTTGAACCAGTGCCCAAGTGGGATGTCAGCATCACAGGCGATGGCTTTGCCTGATACACCACAATGCTGACACACACCCTTTTTTTTAATTATTATTTTAATATGTAGCCCATGAGATTTTTTAATCTTTTGCATCTTGTCTGTAATAATCTGTAATAACTCTACTGGAGGGAACATAAACTTCAGCGACAATGTCTTAAATTTTTGGATTTTCATTCCCTGCTGCCTTGCACAATGGAATCACCTTCAAAATTTTTGTTTTGTTCAGAAAATAGTTACTGCTACCAAAAATCTTGATAGGTAGAAATGGCTTTAATGAAATGGTTTAGTGCTAATGAGTTTCTTTCTGCTTTGTTAACAGGCTTTTAAATACTTAAGAGAAGAAGTTAAAACTTTTCAGGGCAAGCCAATCATGGTAAGAAATACTTGTAAATTTAAATACTTCAAATACAGCAATTTAAAAAAAAAAAAATGACTTCTCACAACTTATAATTCCAGATCTCATAATCAGTAGTAGCAATAATTTTAAGTAACAAAGATGAAAAACATTCTCTGCACTTTCAACTTCATCTCAACTGCATTATGACATTAAAATGCAATCACTTGGGAACTTAGGAACTGTTTACACCTCCTTACTTCTTTACATGTCTAATCTGTTCTCAGGCCTCATGAACCCTGCTATTAAAACTTCTTTCCATCAATATCGCTATTATTTAGGCTTGAACTATTGGAGTATCCTCTCAACCGCTGTTCTGTGCCTTTAGTTGATCCCCCTTACTTCGTTCCTCACATTGCTACTACAATTACCCCTGTGAAATATAACCCCAAACATAATCTTTTTTCTTATACTCCTCGTTCCCTATGTGACATAAGTACTGCCATGATTATTTATAAATGTAATACATTATCACTAGCTTCTCAGTGCTGAGTTCTTACTGTGTATCAGTTTCAGTGTTAGGCATTTCACATGACTCATTCAATTCTTTCAAGAACCTTATCAGTTAGGTACTTGTTTCTCTATTCTACAAGTGTAGAAAACTGGACATGAAAATAGCCTTCCCAGTCACATACAGTTAGTAAGTGGAAAAACCAGGAAGAGAATAACTTAGCATTTATTAAGGGCAAGTTGGAGCTATTTAAAGCGCATAATCACTGTGAAATGGGTAATATTGCTAGTTTCCATATTGTAGGTAAGCTATTTGCTAACTGTCATTCTGTTTCCTCCACCTGTGAGGCTCTTCTGCCTAATTTCACCTTTCTGTGCTGTGAAGCTAAAAAGCTAGTCTTCTAAGATTTTTGGTAGTTTTAGAACTTTTATTTCCAAATTAAGTGTTTACTACATCTGAGGTTGATATTTAGTATAAGAAAGGAGTTTAATTCCTTTTTTCTACCTATATGAAACGGCCAGTTATCTCAACACACAATTTGGGTCTTATGTACTACCCCATCTGTGAGATCTGTTTTAAATTATTTTTCTGATCTCAACCTCCGTGAACCAAATTGCTGTTATAATTATCATAGTCTTAGAGTCTTAAAATATCTCTACTTCCTTATGCAAGTTCTTTCTCCTTGATCTTATTTTTCAGGATTGTCTTCACTTTTCTTAGACTGGTTGATATTTTAATTCTTAAAAATTATGTATTTATTTGAGAGTGAATGAACGCTCATCCATTGGCCTATTCCACAAATGCCTGCAATGGTTATAACTAGTTCTGGCTAAAGCCAGGAGCTGGGAATTCAATCCAGACTTCTCATGTGGGTGAGAGTATGCAGGAGCCCAAGGACTTGGGTCATCTGCTGCTGCTTTCCTGGACACATCAGTAGGGAGCTAGACTGGAAGTAGAACAGCCCAAGTCTGGAACACTGGCCCCAAGGAACTTTGTTAACTGCTGATTTTATTATGTGTCAAAGACACTTAGAACTTCTCTTCCATTCTAATTGGGTGCACGTTTAGTTTTCTTTGCTTTTAATATTTATCATATCAATTTTTAGGTTTATTTTAAATATGTGTATGATTTCAAAGTAAATTACCTAAAATATAGTATATGAAATATTCACAGTATATATGTGTGTATGTGAGTACATCACCATCCTACTTAGCTGAAGAATTCTTTTACCCTACTTTCCTTTTGAACTTGAGTATTCCCTCCTTAATAGCATTTACAGCAATTCCTCAGTTCTGTTTACATCCACACACTACTCATTTGTGCAAATGTACCATGGTATATTCAACCACTGTTTGGACTCTCAAGGGGCATGTATATGTTTGTAGTATATATAATATTTTAATATATGTAATGTACAAAATTGTTCCAGGTGATTGACAGACCACATCCCATAATTAATTTTGTGGTGAGAACTAATGCCTACTTTCCTAGCAGTTTTCAAATGTATAATGCATTATTTTTAATTATAGATCTCCATAACTTATTCCTATTTTCTGACTGAAACTTTGTGATCCTTGACCAGTATCTTCCCATTCTCTTCCATTGCCTCTCATTCCCCAACCCTAGTCCTGGTAACCTCCTTTCTACTCTCTCTATTGAGTACATATACATACATACAAGTGGGATCATGCAATGTCTGTGTTCTTGGGTTATTTCATGTAGCATGGGGTCCTCCAGGTTCATCCATATTGTTATAGATGATACCATTTCCTTCTCTTTTTAAGGATAAATCATCTTCCATTGTATGTATACTTCCATGTATGTATACATGTATGTATATATATGCATTTTTGTTTATCTGTTCACCAATCAATGGACATTTAATTTGCTTCCATATCTCGACTGTTGTGAATAATGCTGTAGTGAACATTTAGATTAGTTTTCTCTTCAACATACTCATTTCATTTTTGGGTTTATAGCCAGTCATGGGATTACTAGATTACATTATAGCTCTATTTTTAAACTTTTGCAGAACCTCCATACTGTTTTGAATAATGATTATACTAACTTACCCACTAATAGTGTGAAAGGATTCCCATATTCTTTGAATATTTACTCTTTTTGTTGATAATTTTCTCATATATGTGGTGCTGTCATGTTGCTTTAAGTAGCATTTTTCTAATGGTTGGTAACTGGGCATTTTTTCATATAGCTCATTTTAAATTATATCTTACAAATAAAGATTATCTGTTTCATATGTTTTAGTCATCTCTATGACTTTTTTTCTGTGAACTCTTTTCATTTCTCTAACTCATTTCTTCGAAGGATTCTTGAGTCTCATGTATGGTTTTATAATTTGAATATTAATATTAATACCCTTGGCTGATGTTGCTATTAGTTTTACTATTTTGACTTTTGTGTGTTAACCTTTTTGTGTATATTCTGTACCCTGCAAGCACTTTTTTTGACATTTAATCATTAATTATTGTGTTCTTCTTGCTTCTAGGCAAGGATAAAAGCCATCAATACTTTTTTTGCAAAGAATGGTTATCGATTAATGGATGCTAGTATGTATAATCAGCCCATTCAAACTCAAGCACAATATGCCTCACCAGTCTTTATGCAGCCTGTATATAATCCTCACCAGCAGTACTCAGTCTACAGTATTGTGCCTCAGTCTTGGTCTCCAAATCCTGCACCTTACTTTGAAACACCACTGGTAAGTGAGATCTTTGTGGAATAATAATAAAATATTTTTAATTCAAGCAGAAATTTTAAGAAACCAAATTGAGGAGTTGAGTTGTTTTTGTGTTGATTTCAATACTTTGTGACTTTTAAACAGAGATGGGTATCTGATTCTTCTTACCAAACATACATATATGACTATATGGTTCTTATAGTTTAAAGGATTTAAAAGGCTATTATTTAATGTGAAATTTTGTCAGAGTATGATGTTCATTAAGTAATGAACTAGTGATTTGTTTGTGAATCAAGTGGTACTTGAAGTAAATAGTTAACATTTTGAATCATTTTTGACTTGTAAAAGAAATTGGTAGTAGGTTAGTTCATTGAGGTTTCTTTTGACCCTTACACCAGATTTTGCCTTTACCTTTACCATTAATATGTTTAAACATTAAAATTTTCTTCTAGGCTCCCTTTCCCAATGGTAGTTTTATGAATGGCTTTAATTCACCAGGATCTTTTAAAACAAATGCTGCTGCTATGAATATGGGTCGACCATTCCAAAAAAATCGGTAAGATAAAAATCATAACTGGAATTTATTTTAAACAATTCCCAGTGGTTGTTGCTGCCAGTGCTTGCTATTGTATCAATAGCAATACTTACTGGCTGACTCAATAAAAAGATTGTATTTTATAAAACCTGAATAATTTGATTTAGAATTCACATATACCCTTTGTCAGAGTTGAAGATAGATGTTAAAGGACTTGGGAATCAGATTTTTTTTTTTTTTTAATAATAGAATAGACTCTCTAGTATAAAATCTGGTGTCTAAATGCTGTTTGGTTTATTAAGTGAGTATGTTTTAGAGAACAAGTTTTTCTTGGTTAAAAATGTTAACTTATTTTTGTAATGTTACAATATGTTGCTTGAAACTAAGGAATTGAAATGACTTCCAATAACTAACTACAGTATTCAACAAGCAGTTGCTAACATATATTGAGCACTTAACATCTCAAGCTGTGCTCCTTAAGACTTAACGTGTGTTAATTTTCATAGCCCTATGAGATAGGTACAGGTATATCTATTGCTTGTTTGCTCTTTTTTTTAAAAAAAAATTTATTTTATTTATTTAAAAGGCAGAGTTACAGAGAGAAGGGGGAGACACATATTCTACCCACTGGTTCATTCCCCAAATAGCCACAATGTCCTGAGCTGAGCCAGGACAAAGCCAGGAGCCCACAGCTCCATCCAGGTCTCCCAGGTAGATGCAGGGGCCTAAGTACTTGAGTCATCTTCGGCTTTCCTAGTTACAAAGCATGGAGTTGGATCATAAGTGGAACAGCTGATCTCATATGGAATGCTGGCATCCGAGGAGGGAGCTTAACCCACCGCATCATAATGCTGGTTTATCTATAGATAAAGGATATATATATTTAAAATGTTAAGCCTGTCCAAGAGCATATAGCTAGTTAACTGCTTGAGCCAAGAATTGAACCCAGGCAGTTTGACTGAAAAGCGAGCACTAAATGTTCGGAACAGATCATTTGGAATTGTGGAAACTATTTGCTATCATATAAGAGATAGAGAAATCTCTTATATTTGTGTTTATGTAGACATCAGCTAATAATATATGGTAATCTCTCTTCAGATCTCATTCTTGCAGTTTCTTTTTTCTTTTTCTTTTTGCACGTAGATCACATGGAATTGTTTTTCAGGATGACCTCTGGAAAGTCATTTTTATAAGGATTTCCTAAAACATTCTTTTATTTAAAAAAAAAAGATTTATTTATTTATCTATTTGAAAGTCAGAGTTACACAGAGAGAGGAGAGGCAGAGAGAGAGAAAGAGGTCTTCCATCCAGTCGTTCACTCCCCATTTGGCTGTAACTGGAGCTGTGCCGATCTGAAGCCAGGAGCCAGGAGCTTCTTCTGGGTTTCCTACATGGGTGCAGGGGCCCAAAGCCTTGGACCATCTTCTGCTGCTTTTTCAGGCCACAAGAGAGAGCTGAATCAGAAGTAGAGCAGCGGAGACTTGAACTGGTGCACATAGGGGCTACTAGCACTGCAGGCGACAGCTTTACCTGCTACACCACAGCACCAGGCCCCCTGCCCTCCTTTTTTTAAAGATTTGTTTATTTGAAAGGCAGCACTATAGAGAAGGAGGAAGGGAGATCTTTCATCTGCTGGTTTACTCCTCAAATAGTCACAATGGCTGGGACTTGGCCAGGCACTTATTCTGGGTCTCCCACATGGGTGCAGGGACTCCGGGACTTGAGCCATCTTCCTATGCTTTCCCAGGCACATTAGCAGGGAGCTGGATCAGAAATGGGAGCAGCTAGAACTCAAAACAGGTGCCCATATGGAATGCTGGCACTGCAGATGGAGGTTTAACCTTCTGTGCCACAATACTGGCCCTGTATATATGTATTTAAAAGGCAGAGTTGGTGCTGCGGCTCACGTGGCTAACCCTCCGCCTGCGGCGCCGGTACACCAGGTTCTAGTCCCGGTTGAGGCGCCGGATTCTGTCGTGGTTACTTCTCTTCCAGTCCAGCTTTCTGCTGTGGCCTGGGAAGGCAGTGGAGGATGGCCCAACTCCTCGGGCCCTGCACCTGCATGGGAAACCAGGAGGAAGTACTTGGCTCCTGGCTTCAGATCGGTGCAGCACGCAGGCCTTAGCGGCCATTTGGGGAGAGAACCAATGGAAGGAAGACCTTTCTCTCTGTCTCTCTCTTTCTCACTGTCTAACTCTGCCTGTCCAAAAAAAAAAAAAAAAAAAAGGCAGAAAGGAAGAGAGAGAGAAGTGTCACAAGTGGTGGTTTAAGCTGTTGCGCCACAATGCTGGCCTCTGACAATTATTGCTTTATTAAATCATAGTTTATGGTTTCTCTAATGAGAAGTTTCTCATGATTAGCTTTTTAGAATATTTATTAAAAGGGTGAATTCTTGTTAATATTTATTTATTTATTTATTAGAATGGCAGAGTGACAGGGAGAGAAAGGAAGATCTTCCATTCTGTGGGTCAATCCCCAGGTAGCCACAACAGCTAAGGTTTGTCCTGGCCAAAGCCAGGAATCTAGATCTCCATGTAAGTCTCCCGCCTGGATAGAAGAGGTGCAAGTATTTGGGCCATCTTCTGCTGCATTCCCAGGTGCATTATTAGGGAACTGGATTTAGATTGGAAGTAGAGTAGCCAGGACTTGAATCAGTGCTCTGTTCTCTGTTTTATTTTTTTCCTAAACATTGTTATTCAAAGGGAAAAGAGCTTTTGGAGAGCCATTTGGGGTTGTCTGTTAGCCCTGAGACAGCCCGATGATGATCACTAGTCCTACTAAGAGAGAACAGGACTAACATTCAGAAGTCCAGGCATTTTCTACCTTTCATACTTGATCTTTCTCCTCCTGTCTGTCTTCTATCATTCATTTCTCCCTTCATTCTCTTTTTCTTTTGCCTGGATTGAGACTGTAAGTCCCTCTCAGTGAAGGGTAAGATTATGAGATCTGAGGGCTGTTTAAACCTGATGTCTTGTGCATTGGGTATAATCAATGCATTCTTAAAGATTCAGTGAATGATGGTTTCTGAACAGATATGTAAATAGCATAACCACCTTCATGTAGTCATTTTCAGCTAAGATAGGTGCTGTAAATGTTTTTGAGATTCGTTTCTATTAGATCATAGTATAATTTTCATTATTAGTTAAAATTTATTTTGTAACATAAATTGAAACATAATTTTCATTACTAGTTAAAAATTACTTTGTAACATAAAGTAATTCTTTGAAAAATGCCTTTGTATATGAAACTTTGTAGCCTGTTTTTTTTGTTTGTTTGTTTGTTTTGTTTTTTTAAGATTTATTTTATTTACTTAAGAGGCATGGTTAAAAAGAAGAAGATTCAGAAAGAGAGAGCTTCTGTCCAGTGGTCCTCTCTTCAGACTGCCAGGGCTGGGACAGGCTGGAGCCAGGAGCCAGGAACTTCCTAAAGGTCTACCATATTTGTACAGGGACCCAAAGACTTGAGCCATCCTCCACTGCCTTCCGGGCATACCAGCAGGGTGCTGGATTGGACGTGGAGCAGCCTGGACTTGAATCAGTGCCCAAATGGGATGCCAGCACTGTAGGTGGTGGCTTAACCCACTATGCCACAACGCTGGCCCCCAAGCCTGGTTTTTTTTCTTTTTCTTTCTTTTTTTTTTAAATTTATTTGGTTATTCATTTATTCATTCATTTGAAAGGCAGAGTGAGAGACCTTAGATCTGGTTGACTCCCCAAATTGCCTCAGTGGCGGAGACTGGGCCAGGTCAAAGCCAGGAGCTGCATCATCTGCCTTTTCCCACTGCTTTCCATGGTGCGTTAGTAGTGAGCTGGATCAGAAGTGGAGCAACCAGGACTCCAGCTGGCACTGCAGCATGGCATGTCCAAATGACTAGTGGTGGCTTGCTCATTGTACCCCAACACTGGCTTCTGATTTTTATCTTTTTTGAGTTTTAGTAGACCTTGTTTGGTATACTATCTAAATAATAGAGCAGGACAGCTGGAGATGCCATAGGAATTAATATTCAATTCTTGGGCTTATTATTGGTTTTAAATATCTGTTCTGATAGTCAAGAATTATAACATCCGGCCGGCGCCGTGGCTCAACAGGCTAATCCTCCGCCTTGCGGCGCCGGCACACCGGGTTCTAGTCCCGGTCGGGGCGCCGGATTCTGTCCCGGTTGCCCCTCTTCCAGGCCAGCCCTCTGCTGTGGCCCGGGAGTGCAGTGGAGGATGGCCCAGGTGCTTGGGCCCTGCACCCCATGGGGAGACCAGGAAAAGCACCTGGCTCCTGGCTCCTGCCATCGGACAAGCGCGGTGCGCCGGCCGCAGCGCGCCAGCCGCGGCGGCCATTGGAGGGTGAACCAACGGCAAAAGGAAGACCTTTCTCTCTGTCTCTCTCTCTCTCACTGTCCACTCTGCCTGTAAAAAAAAAAAAAAAAAAGAATTATAACATTAACATTTTAAATTTATAACTGAAAATATAATGTAAAAAAAATGGGCTGTGTAAACTGTAAGCCATGTACCAGCTGAAGTCTCATGCAGCCTCATTCATAGACTGTAGAGCCAAGCTCTGCAGCTGCGTGGGCTGACCTGAGATGTTTTCAGTGTTGAGTGAACTACAGACTCCCTCCAATACCCTACCCTCACCTCATCTGCTTACAGATTTTTAGGGAAGTGGTTACTTTGACCCATCATCCATGATAAAAGCCATTTTTACAAGAGAAAGGTTTGTATGTCTCTGGTTTTGTTTTTACCACATTATATACCTTAATTCACAAAATCATACCATGCTGTTGATTGTGTTACCATATTTTTTTGTTTTCTGTCCTGCATGTGGATCTTGGACCAGTTTCATTTAGTGAAAATTGCTTAGTGAAGAGGCTGGGATTTTAGTATATTTCAGTATTTCTTATCCTTTTCATTGTTATCTCCCCTATCTAGTCTTTTTAAACCGTTTTGTCTATTTTCCTCCTATGAAAATGTAATAAATGCTACAGGTTGTTGTGTATCTACTTGTAATATATGTATGTTTGTACTTTATACATAAAAATGAATATTTTTGTCCACATCTCACCCCAACCAGTTATTCCCATGGGGAATAGTTTTGTCCTTGTTGAAAATGTGTGACATAGGTTCATTAATAAGTTTAAAGCCTGGCTGATTTAGACATATGAAGACTATACCTGATTTTTGAAACATCAGCTACAATCATAATTATAGTCTGAATATTGAAGTAGAAGCAGCTTTATCTGTAAGAACTTTGAATTTTCCCTCAGATCTCCTCAAAATTAACGTTTATTTAATGTTGAAATTCTTCCTTAATGAGAGCTACAATTTACAATGTCACACTCCTGTGTTCAACTTAATTTTTTAAAAAATATTTATTTGAAAGACAGAGTTACAGAGAGAGGTAAAGACAGAGAGAGAGAAGCCTTCCATCCACTGATTCACTCCCCAGATGGCCGCAACAGCCGGAGCTGCGCCAATCAGGTGCCAGGAGCTTCTTCCCGGTCTTGCAAGCGGGTGCAGGTGCCCAAGGTCATGGGCCATCTTCTACTGCTATCCCAGGCCACAGCAGAGAGCTGGATCGGAAGTGGAGCAGCCAGGACTAGAACTGGCGCCCATATGAGTTGCTGGTGCTTCAGGCCACAGCTTTAACCTGCTTTGCCACAGCGCTGGCCCCATTCAACTTAAATTTTAGAAAGTCACAGTATAGTAGAAGCCAGGTTTTACCAAGTAAAGGGTTTTTTTTTTTGTTTGTATTGACTAACCTTTTCATGTTTCTTATAGTGTGAAGCCTCATTTTAGGTCATCTAGTGGTTCAGAACACTCAACAGATGGCTCTGTGTCATTGGGGGATGGACCATTGAACAGGTCTAGTTCAAGGAACTTTCCAACTGAACGGCCTACCCCTGTAGTAACAGGGCATCAGGAGCAAACTTTCCTTCCAAAGGAGGCTCCCACTTTGCAGGTGGAACAGAATGGGGACTTTGGTAGAGGCAGGTAAGGAAATATTTTTATAAAGTTCATTTTATTTGAACAAAAGAGATATTCTTGTCCACTGGTTTACTCCTCAGATGTTTGCAATAGCCAGGCCTGGACTAGGCCAAAGCTGAGAACCATGAACTCAGTTCAATTCTCCCACATGGGAAGCAAGGACCTAGTCACTTGACCCATCACTGCTACCTCCCAGAGTACACATTACCAGGAATCAGGAGGGGACCTGGGACTCAAACCCATCTGTTTTGTGTCCTTAGTTTTTTCTGTTTTTCTAAATGAAGGACTGGGGTTATATATTGCTCATACTACATAAACTAAAGCCTAGTATGCTTTAGTTTGGAGAGACTGCTACTTATAAAATGGGACCAGCTTATCTTGGTGATGGTGGTATATGGGAAGTAGATTAGCTCAGGATCCCTTCAGAAGAATGTATTTTACCTTTAATAATAATGGAAATTAGCCTCATATTTAGGAAAAAAAAAAGTGCTTAAAATAGAAATCTATCCATTTTTGGTAGAATGTGTATATTTGAAGAAAACTATAAGTTGTCCTACCCTTGTTTCTCTTGTCATTAAAAGGAGAACACTTTTCAGAGGTCGGAGACGACGAGAAGAAGACAGGATCCCAGTAAGTGTTATAACCTTTAATCATATTATTCTGAATTTTGTTCTTCTATGGTTCATTGTAGCATTGGCTTGTGATCTGTCTTTCATTTCTGGGTTTTTGTATTAATATAGCTTTCATCAATGATATGTAGAACTTGAACTTAACTGCCAAATTGGCACCAGCACTACATGCACAACCACCCTCCATCATGCACGTTGTTAAGAGTTTAATATGTGTTGCTAACATTTATAATCATTATTTGAATACCTAATATATTCATATGGTTTATAAATAAAAATAGGACTTTAATATGTTGATGAACATTTAAAGTTTCTAGCTTTTGCTAATATAAACCAGCCAGTGCTAATATAAACAATGCAAGAATAACCTGGTGCAATCATTTCCTATATTTGCAAGTATATCTAGAAGAGAATCCCTAGAGAAGTGCAATTCTAGGTCACGCTTCAATAGTTGTTGCCAAATAGTGTTCAGTAGGGTTTGTGCCAAGTTGCACTACAGCAGATAATGAGCAAAGGCAGAATGAGAGACAGACAGAAATAGAGAAATCTTTCATCCACTGGTTCATTCCTCAGGTGGCTGCAATAGCCATGGCTGGATCAGGCCAAAGCTAAGAACTCAGAACCCCATCTGGGTCTCCCACATAGTGGCAGGTGTCAAATCACTAGGGCCACCTTTCACTGCTTTCCCATGTCTATTAGCAGGGACCTGAATCTGAAGTTATGGGATGCCAATGTTACAGGTGGTAGCTTACCACAACACTGGCCCCTAAATTAAACTTTTTAAAACAGTGTTGATTTTCCTTTAAAACTTTCTATATTATGGGCAGCCATGAAACTTTAGGCAACAGCTATTTTTTGTGTGTTGTTGCATATATTCACATGAATGTTGGCATGAACTTCAACAACATGGGAAAGAGAGGTTTGGTTTGAGGTCTGATCACTGTGTTGAAAGGGCCAGAATTGAGGACTAGCAGTTAGGGTAGAGGAAATGGAACTAGGCATGTCGTCCAGGAGGAAGGGTAGGGAGAGAAGTCCTGTGCAAGAGGGAGATCTGACCCAAATATTGAAATGTGTAAGCTTACACACAGGAAATTGAAGTGATAAGAATAAATGAGGGGGCTGGCGCTATGGCCTAGTAGGTTAAACCTCCACCTGTAGTGCCAGCATCCCGTAGGGGCACCAGTTCAAGTCGCAGCTATGCTACACTTCCAATCTGGCTTCCCGCTAATGGCCTGGGGAAAGCAGTGGAAGATGGCCCAAGTCCTTGGACCCCTGCTCCCAAGTGGGAGATCCCGAAGAAGCTCCTGGCTCCTGGCTTCAGATTGGCCCAACTCTAACCATTGTTGCAGCCATCTGGGGAGTGAGTGAACCAGCGGATGAAAGACCTCTCTGTCTCCCTCTCTCTGTTTATAACTCTGCCTCTCAAATAAGTAATCTTTAAAAAAAAAAAAAGTGAGGTGCTGCATTGCATGTGATAAAAGATTTGCAAAGCAACAAAAGAGGTCCATATATGGAAAGTTAAAGAACAGAGTAGCTTCAGGCTGAAGAAGAGTGTTCAGTATGCTGCTTGAAGAAAAATGAATGGACAGAGCAAATATGCAAGTGAATGTTTGCGTTAAGATAAAGCTTGAGCTGAAATTATTTTAAGTGTATAATTGAATGATTTGTTCTGTAAGTAAGCAGAATTGTACAGTCATAACTACCAATAAGTAAAAAGGATTGTCTTAAAAGTTGTTTTTGCATAGTTGATAGTTGAAGCCATGGCTAATGAGTAACCCTAGGAGTATTAGGAAAATGAAGAGAATAAAATTGAATTAGAATATAGAAACCATTGAAATTTAAGAAGTGGAAAAGGGAGGGAAGTGTTCATGACTGTCAGATCTGAGAAGAACCAAAAGAACAAAGTACCACAAAGGCTAAGAGAAGAATGAACTCCCCAAGAAAGAGGGGAACATACCAAATAATGAGATCAGGAAGTGAGATCAGGAAGAACAGAGGCTGCCAGTGTTTATGTTGTGGAAGATATTAGTGACTTGCCTCAACAATCTGACTGAAATGCTAAATTCAGATGAAGAGCTACAATAAATGGGAGGCTTGTCAACGACGCATGGAGTGGTAGGTAACAGGGAAAGGTGAGATTTTCAAACATGTTATAGAAGGGAAGAATATTGTTCCTTCTTGTGAGTAGATGGAGGAATAAAGATGAAGACAAATTTAGGTAAGGGGTGTTTGTTTTTCAGCATTTGTGTGGATGAGGTAATTAGAAAGAAAGAATAGTGGAGAGTCATTGGAAGGTTTAAGGAATATGGCAGCGTTTGCAAAGATGAGGAAGCAGACTAAAGAGAAGTAGGATTGGTTTGAAAAAAAAAAATGACAACTCAACTAAAGAAGCCAAGAATCTACATTGAGACTGTGCTTTAGGGTAGGGGTTGGTTTTGTTTTTCTTTCCTTCCATCTTGCAGCTTCTATGATGCAGGATTACAGAATAAGATAGACATTGATTTGCTTTATGGTTTAATGTCTTTTAGAGACCCCATTCCTCCAGCACTGAAGCAAAGCCTCCCACACCAAAATTTGACTTACTAGCCTCAAATTTCCCTCCTTTACCTGGAAGTTCATCAAGAATGTCAGGTGAACTTGTTTTGGAGAATAGGATGTCTGATGTCGTTAAAGGTGTCTACAAAGAAAAGGTAAACATAGTTTGCTTCTCTGTTAAGCTTATGAGACCATATTTAGGCATTGTTTTGTTTGCACTTAGTGCATATATCTGTCATTGCTTTTATTCTTGGGGTTTTTAGTATACTTTGAATTTCTTTTAAATTTTTTATAAAGCAACACTTGAAATTTCTTTCTTTTTTTTTTTTTTTTTTTTTTTTTAGTTTAAATGCATTTTATTTTTAGACAACTTACATGACAGTGTTTTTTTGCCTTAAAAACAATGCCTCCACTCGAAGTAAATCATGGTCAAAATAAGTGAGGAGCTCAAGATAACATCAATCCCACTTCCTGTAAATCCTGGTGTTGTGTGGATGGCAAGCAGCAGCCAATTACGATGAGCAGTGATAGATCCAAATTGCCAACTTTGTTTTTTATGTCTTTGTTTCAGTCAGCAGAGCTTGATAGAACTGATTAATACAAACTAATGAAAGGTGTCATTTCCACCTAAATGCTTAAAATTAACCATTGATATAAATAAACTCTAGGGACCGGCACTATGGCGTAATGGGTAAAGCTGCTGCCTGCAGTGCCAGCATCCCACATGGGTGCCAGTTCAAGCCCCTGCTGCTCCACTTCCAATACAGCTCTTTGCTATGGCCTGGGAAAGCAGTAGAAAATGGCCCGAGTCCTTGGGCCCCTGGACCCACATAGGAGATCTGAAAGTAGCTCCTGGCTTCGAATTGGCATAGCTTCAGCCGTGTGGCCATTTGGGGAGTGAACCAGTAAATGAGGATCTCTCTTTCTCTGTCTCTCCTTCTCTCTCCATGTAATTCTTTCAAACAAATAAATAAATATTTTTAAAAATAAGTAAATAAACCCTAACTTAGTGAATTTAGTCTTTCAAGTAATGGAGAATATATATATATATATATATATATATATATATATATATATATATATATTTTAAGATTTGTTTAATTTATTTGAAAGGCAGAGTTAGAGAGGAAGAGATAACATAAAGATCTTCCATCCACTGGTTAACTCCCCAAATGGCTACAACAGCCAGGACTAGGCCAGGCCAAAGCCAGGAGCGAGGCACTCCATCCTGGTCTTTCACATTGGTTGCAGCACCCAAGTATTTTGTCATGTGCTGCCTTCCCAGTCACATTAGCAAGAAGCTGGATGAGAAGTGGAATAACCAGGACTCAAACTGGCAATCTCATAGGATGCCAGCATCACAGCTGTGGTTTACCCTCTGTGCCACGACACCAGCCATTAGATAATATTTTTGAGTATAAACCTCTCCATGTCCAAAATTCTCATGTCATAAAAGTTTCAATATTTTTTCTAATTATTTATAAAAGTACATGAACATAGTATATCTAGGCTTATAATGAAAAAAATGACATAGATTCAACTATTAACTTTTTTTCTGGCATTTATGGCTATATAATAATTTAACATAGTTTTACTGTCTTGACTTTACAGTTTTAGACATTGGCTAATTTCTTGATGTTCTAAAGCTAAAGAGTTAGCTCTGTTAAGCATACTGAATAGTTTTTCTGTCCTCCTGGTATTTTTCTGCTTCAGATATCATAAATTATATCACTTTGAAACATTTTCAATTAGGCTAGGCCATGTCATCATTTCTAAGGTACATTTCAGTATTACATACCTTATTTATAGCTGTGACTCCAGAACAGTGTGATTAGTTGGTTTTTTGTTTTGTGGCTTTTTTGTTTGCTTTTGTTTTGGTGGGGATTTTATCTGCCACACTGCCAGTGGCCAGAATAACTTATCTATCTATGCAGCTGAATGGTTGTATTCCTGGAACTTTACTTACCATCATCCTGGAGGTTTTCTTTATTCTTTATTGGATTCTCATTTCTTCTCACTTTTGTTTTACTCTCCTATATTTTGGTAGGTCACTCATTCCTGAGCTTCCCAAATAAATGAGCATGAGAAATAAGTTTTTTATGTTTTCATTTGTAAGATGTTTTCTGTTCTTGCAGTCTCTCAGTAGTTTATCTCTGCATAGAATTCTGTAGTCAAAATCATTTTCCTGGGGCTGGCATTCTGGCTTTGCAGGTTAAGTTGCCAGTTGGGATACTTGCATCCCTTATCAAAGTGCCGGTTCAACTCCTGGCTACTCTGCTTCCGATCCAGTTCCTGAGAAGCACTGGATGATGGCTTCTTGCCACCTTCATGGGAGACCCAAGTGCAGTCCAGTCCTGGCTCCTGGCTTCAAACTGGCCCAGCCCCTACTGCTGGGGTCATTTGGGAAATGAACCAGCAGATGGAAGTTATCTCCCCTGCCCCTATCACTCTGGCTTTCAAATAAATGATTTTTTTTTTTTTTTTTTTTTTTACAGGCAGAGTGGACAGCGAGAGAGAGAGACAGAGAGAAAGGTCTTCCTTTGCCGTTGGTTCACTCTCCAATGGCCGCCGCGGTCAGCGCGCTGCGGCCGGCGCACCGCGCTCGTCCAATGGCAGGAGCCAGGAGCCAGGTGCTTTTCCTGGTCTCCCCATGGGGTGCAGGGCCCAAGCACCTGGGCCATCCTCCACTGCACTCCCGGGCCACAGCAGAGGGCTGGCCTGGAAGAGGGGCAACCGGGACAGAATCCGGTGCCCCGACCGGGACTAGAACCCGGTGTGCCGGCGCCGCAAGGCGGAGGATTAGCCTGTTGAGCCACAGCGCCGGCCAAATAAATAATTTTTTTAGAAGGAGTACAGGAACTAGTTTTTCTTCAGAATTTTGAAGATGTTGTTCGACTATCTTTCCTCATTTAAATATACTCTGAAATATAGCGGTTATTTCTTATTTTTACCCTTTTATTTATTTATTAGATCAAAAGAGAGATCTTCCATCCGCTGGTTCTTCCCCAAATGGCCACAACCATTTGGGCCAGGCCAAAGCCAGGAGCCAGGAGCTTCCTCTGGGTCTCCCAGGTTGGTGCAGGGGCCCCAGTACTTGGGCCACCCTCTGCTGCTTTCCCAGGTGCATTTAGTAGGAAGCTGGATCAGCTCGGACTAGAACTGGCATGCATATGGGATGCTGCCTGCTGTGCCACAGCACCAGCCCCAACACAGATTTCTTAACTGCGAGGCTAAACATCCCCCAACCCTCTGTTAACTATATTTTATTTTCGAGCCTGAGAGAGTATGTGTGTTCATCTTTTTAAGGAACTGCCAGATTGTTTGCTACAGCAGCTGTTTCATTTTCCATTGTCACAAGTATAATTTTGAAATAATCTTTTTACTCTAAGGATAATGAAGACTTGAGAGTGAGTTGCCCAGTGCCTGCAGAGGATGAGCAGACAGACTGCACTTCTGTCCAGCAGCTCAGTATGAATCCTAGTCCTCCAAGTACAGCTGAGCCTCCTGTGTTAAGGTAAAAGTTTCCATTTAGAAGATCTTCGATACCAAATTACTTTTTTCTGGTTAATTGTTCAACTGTTCCCATGTGCTATACTAAGTCTAAATCAATCTTAATTTTTTTTTTTTCCCCCTTAGCACAACTCAGCAAGAAAAGGATCTAATAGAGGACTCCACTGTTCAGAAGGATGTTGTCAACCAGACGAATATACCAGGTTCTTCCCCAAGTACTGCAAAGCCATCCAGGGCAAATACTTCTTCACCTTGTAGCAGCAGTAACATAAATTCAGCTGTCACTGTGGCTATACAGGTAACTTGGAAGATTTTATATGGGGGGAAAATAAATATATGTAAAGTTTATGTGAATATATTAGGAATAGGTGAATTAGTAAAAAAAAAAATTCTTACATGACATTGTGCTAGGTTTTTGCGTTTGTTTGGCTTTTTTTTTTTTTTTTTGAAAGGCAGAGATACAGAGAGAGAGGGAAAGAAAGATTTTTCCATCCATCAATTCACTCCCCAAATGCCTGCAATGGCCAGGGCAGGCCAGGACAAAGCCAGGAGCCAGGAAGCAGGAGCAGCTTCTAGGACTCCCATGTGGGTGACAGGTGCCCAAAGACTTGGGTCATCGGCTTCTTTCCCAGGTGCATTAGCAGAGAGCTGGATCGGAAGTGGAGCAACCAGGACTCCAACCAGCACCCATATGGGATGCTGGCACAGTGCTGGCCTCTTGCTGGTTCATTTATATGGAAGTAGCCCAAATGCGGCTACTTGCAATAGAAAGACACTAAAGTTTCAGTCACTGCAAGAACATGGGACGTTTTAGTGTGTTTCTGTTTTTTTTTTTCCCCTGATTATGTTATGGTAAGTGAAGAGTCTCTTATCTAGGTTATGATGAATTTATCATTTTTGAACTAGTGTGAAGAGACTTCAAGCTTCTTCAGATTCTTTTTGCTACATGTATGACACTTAGCAAACCTTTGAAACCCATTAGTGGTCTCACCCACTAGTGCTCAAGTTCCAGTATTATTTCATAATTTTATCATTGAGAAAACACAGGATTAAAAATGCACAAAATTTACCTGTAATACTTTGATTTGATTATGTAAATAGTAGCTTTTTACTATAACTGTTTATAGGTTCATAACATTTTGTCTTATATAGTAATGACAGTTGGAAATGGAATAGCAGCTATTTGAGTGTCAATTATATGCTGGGACTATTGTTAAAGACTTTATATGCTTTTATCTTTACTCAAACCCTTTTTACTTAGTTTTCTATTGAGTTAGCTAGGACTTTTGTTTACTCTTCTGTTAATATTTAATTGGTTTCCAACTGCCCTTCAGAGATTCTTATGTATTCCCTTCCAGGATTTATAACAAGGGAGGAGAAAATGGAACTATTATTTCTTCACACGGATAGACCACTATTAATTTAATCTGTTTTTCTTTCCCGTTCTTTAATTACTATAAACAATACTGACATGAATATCCTTCAGATAAATTCTTTCAGTAAAAATAATGTATCATAGATAAGTTGTTTGTTGTTAGTTTCAAAAATGTGTTATTTAAAAGATTCCACCAGTACACTCTGAGAGCCGTGTACATTGAGAGTGCCTGTGCCCTTTACTGGAAGATAACTTGGGCTTTTCTTGTGGTTACATGATTGTTTTCTACTTTTTTATTTCAAGACTGTATAACATAAGTTTTTTTAATTGCTTCAAAGGAACCCCGAAAATTAAGTTATGCTGAAGTGTGCCAGAAGCCCCCTAAAGAGCCATCTCCAGTTCTTGTGCAGCCACTACGGGAACTTCGCTCCAATGTGGTGTCTCCCACCAAAAACGAAGAGAATGGAGCTCCTGAGAAGTCTGTTGAAAAACCACATGAAAAACCAGAAGCAAGGGCTAGTAAGGATTATTCTGGCTTCCGAGGCAATACCATTCCCAGGGGAACAGCTGGAAAAATCAGGGAACAGAGACGCCAGTTTAGCCATAGGGCTATACCTCAGGGAGTGACTCGACGTAATGGTAAAGAGCAATATGTGCCACCCAGATCACCAAAGTAAAAGAAAAAAGAAACAAAACAAGAAACTACTTGGAAACTTCTCTCTCTTCCCATTAAACTTGAGCCGGATATTTTGAACTGTTTTGGAGGGGAGGGGGGAGACAAGAAGGAAACAAGAGAAAGAATGTCCTTAAATCATTGTGGATTTTGGAGTTGTGAGCAGTAGAATCCCAAAATTCATCTCTAAAATGATTTTAAAATGCTGGAGGATTCCAATCAGTATAAATATAAATATATATATAGAGATAGATATATATACGCATATAAAAATATAATTTTTCTATTTTTGTTTTTGATTTTAATTTGCAGAGATTTTCTGCCTGGAATCAATTTTGAGGGTTCAGATTTAGCTTGGAAAAAAAAAAAAAAACATTGTACATCCTTCGGTAGAGGAGTTGAGGGAGTGAGAGAAAATATTTTTTGAAGAAGTGTTTCTGTAAAATTAGAAATTACTTTTTTTAATCTATTTAAAGTTTGGCTTGAAGAATGCCATCTCTGACTCTATGGCCTTGTGTTGCAAAGCAGATTCAGTGGCTGGGGTGCCTGTTGTGGGTGTGAGTGTGTTCAAGATTGATTTAAGCCAAATCTGTTGTCATGTTCATAAATGATTTGAAAACTGAATGTAATACTTGAGTAGATTTTTTAGTATGAAAATTTAGTTTGTCTTTTTGACTTTACTAATATTTCTTTCAACAAGTTGTTAAGCTCTGATTGTGCTTGGAGATGTGACTACCAATCAGTTTGATACTCAAGGAAAGAGTGGGGATTATTTTAAAATTGAAAATTTCATCTTTGATCTGAGTGGACATGTCAGGTGGACTGAAGACATTTGAACTGTTCTGTGGTTTTCTTTTCCTCTTAAAATGAGAAACAAAAAAATTGTTATTCTGTATTCTTTGCCCACCCCCAAAAACAAAATAACCAACCACTTACTGAATTGTATGTTTCTATCTACTTTGACCAGTCTAGTCAAATCATATAACTGTTATACATTTCAGAATTTCATGTTGAAGTATTTTACTCTTCTGTTCACATATTTAGAATTTTAGGTTCTAGAGTGATAAGGGCAGATTGACCCTACAGTAATTTATTTGTGTTAGTGTTAAAGATGAAAGAAGCATTATAACTGACTTTTCAAAGTGTTAAATAGTGTAGTAGAAGAGAATTTTTTTAAAAGGCTTAATTTGAGGAGAACTTTTTTCTGTTTACACTCTGTTTGCCACCTTCTTTCCCTCCCCCTTAAAAAAAAAAAGTTTGGAATTCACTTGGGCAGAACATGCAAGTCATGAAATTTTTGAGTTAAGATAAGAAAGGTGGTTGAGCAAAATTAATGCATAATTCTCAGACAATAAAGTTGTAGCTCTCAGATAGGCAAGTTTACATGCTGGTATTTAGAAAATAGCTAAAATATTAAAAACCATGTTGCATTAATCTGTTTTAAGTCACACCATGTTCAGAGTTCTATGTAAGATGGAATTTTGTTTTTCATTTTAGGGGATAGTTTGGAATAGTAGTAACTATCTCTTAGTGAGTTACATATGTACAAATGGAAACTGTAAATTGTGAACACTGGAAAGCACCATTGTGACATAGCATAAACATCTTAGTAATATATTAATGAATGTAAATGGAGGTTAAAATTACGTTACTGTGAAACTCATCTTCCAGCTCTATGCTTTGGAGATCTGTATTAATGGGTAACTAACTGTTAAGAGCTTTGAAAACACTGCACATTTCTTTACTGGCTAGAATTTTTATTTCTTTGTAACTTATTCAGCTTGGCAATTGCTTTTGATTTGGTGGGTTGATAACATGGTATAATATATTTACAAAGTTTGAAACTATTCATTTCTATACACTATTTGTTTTTAATCATCTACTAAATGAAACATACAATACTACCTGTGCTGAAATTTGGGGGAAGTTTAGGTCCTTTAAAAAAAAAAGCTATTATTAATCATTGACTACACCTATGAAAAAAGTGCTTATTTTGGTTTACTTAGATAATGCTGCGATTGGTGGAAATGATAAACATTAGAAGTGTTAACACCCTGTGAATGCATTGGATTTAAGAGAATAAACTTTTTTTAAACTTCGCTTGGCAAGGATTATAAACTTAATTATTGCACTTAAAATGAAACATTACTTTTTTTGTACAGTGTGTCAGAGGTGTAGACTTCTTACTTGTATGCTTGTGTGACTTATATGTAGTCCACAAACTTCTAAAAATCTAAAGGTTCTAACTGAAACACAAAAAAAGTCTTCTTTTTGAAGAAGGAAAGTATATTCTTGTTTTTCCTCTGAAAGTTATTAAAAGTAGGAATTTTAAAGACATGACCATTTTTAAATTTCTTATAAAATATAGTATTTTTAATTTAATTTGCCTCTTTACATCTAATAGTTCCCATTTGATGGGAAATATAGGGAAGAATGTGAGTGTGTGTGTGTGTGTGTACGCGCATTATATATGTGTATATATATATATATATCCACAGTATGTATTTAGCATTTATTTTATTACAGCAGATTCAAGGTTTGTGTCTAAATGATGCCTGAGAGATGTTGGCTTTTTTTCCAGCATTACTCTAACTGATGAAGGGTGAGTGTTTCTTGTAGTTCAGCTATTTATTTGATTGTTTAGATGGAGGGATTTAAATATTTTCCTCTTCACCCTTATGACTTAACATTTCCTTGGGCTGTTGAAAGCTAAAAGTAGGTAGAGATGATACTGATTGTATGGTACAGTGATCTGCCATAGTTGTTACCACATGAAGAGAACAAGAGTCATACAAATTCATCACCTTGCACTTCATAGACAAGGTCCATGGAGACATTACAAAGATATGTCTCTCTTTTCTGTCCTGATAATTGAAGTTTCCCTGATATCTAGGACCTGTCTTTAATCTGATTTTATGTTATTTTTGCCAGATATAGACAATGGAATTGAAAATAATGATCCATCTGAATTTATTTCAACTTGATCTTGGAGGAACATAAGAGCTTTCTGTGATAATGGGTTTGTTACCATCTTATGTACTTGATTTGCAAAAGATCAAATGACATACAGAATTCTGATTTATTTTTGGTTCCTAAAATTAAGGTAGCTTGAATATTGTTTCACATTCCCTTTTATTTTTAAATAACCAGGTATGCTTTGCAAAAGGCTTAATGATGGAGTGTTAGCATCTCACTGGTTTAAAAGAGAACAAGGAAAATACTGCTGGGACAGAAAGCAGTTTTTAAAAGTTTCTCCACACTTTCTTCTAGTTTTATTAGTTATGGCCTTAATAATTAGTCAATAATTGGCTTAAATGTCCACTGGCTTTACTTTCACACAGTTGAACAACACTGGGTATTTGTGTTAGCAGTATATATTAAGCATATTTTAAAAGTACCTGTTTTTTTTTTTTAACAAAAAAGATAAAATTCAAAAGAGGACAGACAGTATTCCTTTTGAGGGGGTTTTATAAATTCTTAACTACAATATACATTGGAGGTGTTTTTTTTTTTTTCTATTTTTTGTATTTCCTTAAGATTTGGAGGCCATTAATTTAACTTTCTGCTTTTTGACATATGCTAATGTATCTAGTCTGAGCTTTCAAGACATTTCAATTTTCATTAACTGAATGAGGACATTTTAAGAAGTTGAAAGAAAATTTGTTTTGAAGTTAGAACAAATTCTCTTTGAAAACATATGATTATTAAGTAACTTAAAGTTTATTTTTAAAAGCTGCAAACTTTTTATGAATCTGAATAGAACATTTCTAAAAGTGTAACTCAGATATCAGCGGGCTGTGTGTTAAATGGTTTAACTTTGTTTTGCAGCACAAAACACTGGTAGTATACGTAAAGAAATAACCACATCAAAGGATTTTTGTTGTTTTAAACTGATTCAGGTGTCCCTTGAGTGATATCTCTTAAATGTTGGGGCCAGGGGTGGGGGGTGGAGATCAGAACCAGTTATCTGGCTTCTATGTTGTCCATTGCTTAGGTTTGTTCCTGTTGTCAAAACTGCCCCCACCCCCCACTCCAAATGGTGTGACACATGCTCATGCATAAAATGTTAAACTGAGTACATCCTTGTATTTGTATTTGTTTTCAACATTGCCAAGGTGCTATGGGAAATTCAAGTAACAAAATTAGAAAAAAATAAAATTATTAAAAGCAGGACTGGTTTCCTTTTCTCCAGGTGGTGTATGACTGAAAAAGTACCTCTGTTGATTTTGCAGTAATTGTTTGTGTTGCCCTCTCTCAGTTCCATCATTATTCTGGTCTCAGGTGATGTTTTGTGGGCAATAAAGTGGAGCAGTGGCCAAGTGTGGTTTTTTATCATTAAAACACAGGCAGCAAACTGGAAATGGCTTTATGATTCTAGAGTTTTCCTTTAGTTACCGTCAGGGGCTCAGTTATTGAAGGAGGTAGGGGAGAATCACACAACGTGCAGCTTAAGGATTTTGTCTTCGTGGGGCATAATGGCTGTTACCTGTATATTCATGTGATTATAGCATATTGCCAAAAAACTACAGTGGCATTTTATGGTTATTATTACACGACAGTTTATCCTTAAATTATCTTGTTAAACATGAACTTTTTTTATGGTCGAGATCTGGTTTTTTACAATATAGCTTAATTCAAAATTACATTTTCTAATTCTCAAAAATATTTAGTACTCTACCAAGTTAATGCGACATGGACATGTTTGTAAATGATAGATATTTTAATAGGTTTAATGTGAACATTCATTTCGGTAATTACTTAGCCCATTAAATGGAATTTCCATTCAGTTAAATCCTTAATTTGCTAATGAAGAGTTATTTAAAGAAAATGACTAATGTTAGCAAAATGATCCTTCTAATGAAAGGCTTACAGGGTGTTAGGTACTAGCCAAGCCTTAAGGGCCTTACTTCAGTGTGTTTACTTGGGCAAAAGAAATTCATAACAAATTTCTTTATCATGTCAGGAGCGTAGTATAATTGGGTATTTTTAGCAGATTGAAAACAAATCTCGGACACATAGGCTTTTGAGTTGTATTTAAAATGAAAGGATTTGTTGGGAGTTTCATTACAGATACCTTATGTTTCACTATAATAATTGTTAGAAAATATTAACCTGGGATGGGTGTTGGGCCTAGTAGTAGGATGCCATTTGGGACTCTCATATCCTATATCAGAATGCCAGGATTCAAGCCCCAGTGCCCCTCATGATTTCAGCTTCTTCCTAAAGTACACTCTGAGAGGCAGCAGGGGGTGGTTAAGTCCCTATGCCACTCACAAAGGAGACCCAAATTGAGTTTCTGGCTCCTGTCTTAAGCTTGACCCAGCCCCAGCTGTTGCCGGCGTTTTCAGAGTGGACCATTAGTAGAAAAGAGACCTATCTCTCCATCTCTGCTTTCAACCAATAAAATATTTACACAAATGTACAAGTTTTAATTTTATTTAATTACTTGAAAAGGCCACATCCATTGGTTCATTCCCCAGATGCACACCATGGCTGAGGCGGAAGCTGCTAGTCTTCGGCCAGCAGCCGAGTATGCTACCCAGATCTCCCACACGGGTGGCAGGGATCCAGTTGCTTGAGCCATCACAACTGCCGCCTAGGGCCCGCATAACAAGAAGCTGGGTTCGGGAGCCAGAACTGGACTGACCCAGGCATGCTGTAAAGAGGCAAGCATCTTAACCGCTGAACACCAGCTCCTTTGGAGTTTAGAATTGGGAATTTGCTTCAAAGGTATGAAGGGTGTCTGCAGATTGCAGGTTTGAAAGAACTGGTTTTTTATTTTATTTTATTTTATACCATTCCCAAATAAGGACTCCCAGTTTCTTCTGGTCTTGTGGGAAGAACCAAGCTACATCAGCTTTTTAAAGTTCATTTTTTTAGTAGCTTTTCTTCTAAGGTGCAGCACGTTTCTCCTTTTGTCATTGTGCACCTGCTGTGTCTGACTTCATGAACCATAGTGGGATTCCAGCCTCAACGTTGCAGTTACTTTTTTTTTTTTTACAGAGTGGACAGTGAGAGAGAAAGGTCTTCGTTTTTTGCCGTTGGTGCACCCTCCAATGGCAGCCGCGGCCGGTGTGCTGTGGCCGGCGCACCGCGCTGATCCGAAGCCAGAAGCCAGGTGCTTCTCCTGGTCTCCCATGGGGTGCAGGGCCCAAGCACTTGGGCCATCCTCCACTGCACTCCCAGGCCACAGCAGAGAGCTGGCCTGGAAGAGGGGCAACCGGGACTAGAACCCGGTGTGTCAGCGCCACAAGGCGGAGGATTAGCCTGTTGAGCTGCGGCGCCGGCCCGGCAGTTATTTACAACACATGTTTTAAGTGATGGCATCTAACTTCTCATTTTTCTGCTTAGCATTCTAAATTCCACCTCAACCACTCACTGTCTTTTTGACTCGTCACATCTGAGAGTATTGACTTAGCATTGGAGCTAAGCCTGATGGAGTATTCATTCAAGCAGTATTTATCATGTTGTGTGTTCCAGAGAGTGTGCTGGGCAGCAAAGAGGATTTCTAACTTTAGGGTGCTTAGCTTAAAAAGTCATTAAACAGTCTTGTAGGAAAGCTGGAATTGACTGATCCTATGCAAGTGGTGTGAGGAGTGGTGCAGGGATGGAAGGAGTGGGGGCTGCTCAGACAGCAGGAGGAAGGTGTTCTGGAAAAAGGGAGCAGCCCATACCGCACTATCGTGCAGTGGAAGAATTGTAGTGCCCTGCAGCAATTGCCTGGGGAACCTTGTTCTGCCTTCCAGAAAGGCTGGAGAAGTAAAAGCCGGATTCTTGGGATTTGAAGTGTGCATAATGGGAGACCAAGTGGATTATAGCTGATAATGATGCAACTGGGGCAAAGACTTGAACCATGTAGAAAGTGTCATCAGTGCAAGACATGCACCAGGCAATAATCAAGGAAGGAGGCATCAGAGATGACTCCTGAATTTGTCCTCTGGAACTGGATGGATGTTTGTACCATTCACCACAATTGATACATTAGCAGAGAATCCTTTTGTGGAGAGGAAGAGATGAGTACAGTTTTGAGATGATTATGCTTGCTTGTTTTGCTAGGTTTTTTTTTTTTTTCCCCCTTAATCATGGCTAGATGAGGGAGGGGTGAGCAGCAAAAAAAAAAAAAAACTGAAACCAAATTGTTTCATACCCAGTAGTTCATATGTAATATAGGTTGATTTCAACTAGATTGCATTTTCTTTTAAAAGTGTCACAACTTGACTAGTTGTGTCAAGAAGTCATATAACACACTTACAAACATGACTTGAAGGTTGTAGAATTTGCATTTCCATCTAATGCTTTCCTCCACCTTCCTGAATAAAAGTATAAGCTCCCCATGGCCATAGCCAACTGTAACTTCTTCATGTATTCACACAAGTAATTTAATTCAGCAGTTTACAAAGTTTCCAGATGGAAACTTGTAAAATTTTTTAGTTGTATCTTACCACTCTTATTTCCTTGTGAATATATGGCTATTTGTCTAACAAGTCATTTTTCATCAGTAGTTAACCTTTAGAAAATGCCTAAGTACTAACTCTCTATGACTGTAGTTGTTCCATTTATGACCATTTTGGTCTAAACCATCTATAAACCAAGCACTATACTAGGTGCACAGAATGCTGAAATTACAAGTTCCTATCAATTTTAGAGCCAAGCATTGTAAGCCCAAATACTGCTATTAAATGGTGTGAATGTTTTTAAAGCACTAGGATACTCAGGAAAGAGTGGGCAGCCCTCCAGGTAGCAAAGGGATCAACTTTCAAGTTGAGTCTTGATCAGATGTCTATTCCCTGGATAGTCAAAAGAAGTGTTGGGGTTAGGCGGCCTCTTCCAACACCACCATCCTGTATCAGAGGTCCCATTCAGATCCCAGCTGCTCTACTTCCAATCCAGCTTCCTGCTAGTGCACCAGGGAGAGCAGTGGAAGATGGCCCAAGTGCCTGGGCGCCATCACCCTTGTGGGAAACCTGGATAGAGTGAAGGCAAGGAAGCATAAGTGGGAGACTCAGCATAATAGTTTGGGGTGAGTGGAGCATGGATTTCAATGAAGTGTGGCAATGTGATTAAAAAAAAAAAGATTCATTTATTCCATCTGCTGGTTCACTCGCAAATGGCCGCAACAGCAGGAGCTGTGCCAATAAGCCAGAAACCAGGAGTTTCCTCTGGGTCTCCCACATGGGTGCAGGGGCCCAGTCACTTGGGCCATCTTCCACTGCTTTCCCAGACCATAGCAGATAGCTGGATGGGAAATGGAACATCCAGGACTAGAACTGGCGCCCATATGGGATGCTGGCATTGCAGGTGGCAGGCAGCTTTATCCGCTACATGACAGTGCCGGCCCCAGTATATATTGTTTTTAAAAATACAAGCATCTAGAAAAGTATTAAAATGTACCAACGTGGTTTAGCGTGACATGAACTTAGAGATGATAACTTTTTTTTTTGACAGAGTTATAGAGAGACAGAAAGGTCTTCCTTCCGTTGGTTCACTCCCCAAATGGCCGCCACGGCTGGTGCTGCGTCGATCTGAAGCCAGAAGCCAGGCGCTTCCTCCTGGTCTCCCATGCGGGTGCAGGGGCCCAAGCACTTGGCCCATCCTCCACTGCCTTCCCAGGCCACAGCAGAGAGCTGGACTGGAAGAGGAGCAACTGGGACTAGAACCCGGTGCCCATATGGGATGCCAGCACAGCAGGCAGAGGCTTAACCAAGTGAGCCACGGCGCCAGCCTCGATAGCCATCTTTGGGGAAGGAGGGGGGGGGAGATGACAACCATGAAGGATGTGGTTATAGTGACTTTGAAGCAGAAATGGCTTAAAGTTTCTATTTGTGAAACCTAAGTGGTGGCATAGGTACACAGGCATGATTCTCTACACTTGGAAATGTTTTCAAATGAAAACAATGTTTAAAAATAGAGGACTTCTGGCCGGCGCCGTGGCTCAACAGGCTAATCCTCCGCCTTGCGGCGCCGGCACACCGGGTTCTAGTCCCGGTCGGGGCGCCGGATTCTGTCCCGGTTGCCCGTCTTCCAGGCCAGCCCTCTGCTGTGGCCCAGGAGTGCAGTGGAGGATGGCCCAAGTGCTTGGGCCCTGCACCCCATGGGAGACCAGGAAAAAGCACCTAGCACCTGGCTCCTACCATCGGATGAGCGTGGTGCGCCGGCCGCAGCGCGCCGACCGCGGCAGCCATTGGAGGGTGAACCAATGGCAAAGGAAGACCTTTCTCTCTGTCTCTCTCTCTCACTGTCCACTCTGCCTGTCAAAAAAAAAAAAAAAAAAAAAGAGGACTTCTGGTTTCTGGTTTGGCAGGTAGAAACCTTAGGAGTTACCCATTCTATCCTAAAACTGAACAACCAGGATCTTTTTGTAACCACGTAAGAGAAGTGAGATCACAGGGCAAGGCACTGCTCCCCAAACTGGAGACACAGACAAATTCAGAGAATCACAACTTAGTGAGACAGAAACTCACCAACAGAAACTGCCAGAGCAGTCAATGCTGAGGCAAGGAAATGTACACTCATTGGTGACTTACTGGGAGGTCAGTGTGGACAGGTCTGAGATGAAAACTCATTAAAAATTAAAATTAAAAAATCTCCAGGGGACCTAGTCACGTGGGCCCCTACTTCAGTTTTACTTCCCCATGCCCTGATATCAGGAGGGAAATGCCCTTCTGCTTCTGAGACACAGGTGGGCTGCTAACAAAACATTTTGAGATGTGCCTGAGCATCCTGCTAACAAGCTCTACCCCAGGAAGAAGGATCTAAAGAGAGCCTAACTTGGATTTTCCATCACAGCTTAACTGACCTGGGGTCAGGAAAGTGCACTCCAGCTAGCTCTAATACCCCCATGGACAGCAAGTCATAGCCAACTCCAGCCGCCTCTTACCTGCCACATTAGAAATGGCCAGGGGTCGGCAAGCCGCCCCCTGTGGCGCAAGCATCTTATATATGCTGTTCCACTTCTGATCCAGCTCCCTGCTAATGGGCCTGGGAAAGCAAAGATGGCCCAAGTCCTTGGGCCCCTGCACCCACATGGGAGACCTGGATAAAGCTTCGGTCTTTGGCCTGGCCCAGCCCAGGTCATTGGCAGCCATCTAGGGAGTGAACCATTGGATAGAAGATACCTCTCTCTGTCTCTCCCTCTCTCTCTGTAACTTTCAAATAAATCTTTTAAAAAAAATAATTGTAGCAATCCCGTTCTACCTAGAGAGGGCAGAATCTGAGAAGCATTTGTGAAGTTCATAGTCTGGGTGGGCACACAGTCTCAGTAAACAACGGACAGTCTGCCCCCCACCCCCCACACAGCAGCACAGTATTAAAAGCCTGCTTACAGATGTTCCTTTTACATAGTAGACCATACCCAACTATCGTGGGGGAAAAGCACAGGGCACACCGAAAGGGAAAACAGCTTGAAAGGACAAAACAAACATCAGAACCAGACGGATATGGGAGGGGTAGAAATTAGAAAGATAAATCATTAATTTGATGAGAGCCTTAATGAACAAAGTAAATAGTATGCAAAAACAGGTAGGCAATATAAGCAAAAAGAAGTTCTGTGAACCAAAAAGAAGTATTAGGGATCGGCTATGAGTTCCTTTTTTTTTTTTTTTTTTTGACAGAGAGAAAGGTCTTCCTTCCGTTGGTTCACTCCCCAAATGGCTGCTAAGGCTGGAGCTGCGCCAGTCCAAAGCCAGGAGCCAGGTGCTTCCTCCTGGTCTCCCATGTGGGTGCAGGGGCCCAAGCACCCGGGCCATCCTCCACTGCCTTTCTGGGCCACAGCAGAGAGCTGGACTGGAAGAGGAGCAACAGGGACTAGAACCCAGCACTCATGGGATGGCGGTGCCACAGGTGGAGGATTAACCAAGTGAACCATGGCACTGGCCCTGAGCACCTGTTCTGAGTCCCTTCTGCTCCACTTCTAATTCAGCTCCCTATTAATATGAATAGGAAAGCACTAGAAACTGGCCCAAGTAATTGAGCTGCTCCCACCCATGTGGGAGACCTGGATGGAGTTCTAGACTCCTGGTTTCAGCATGTCTCAGCCATTCCCTTTGCAGCCATGTGGGGGAGTGAATCAACAGATGGAAGATCTGTCTCTCCATCTCCCTAATTCTACCTTTCAAATAAATCTTCAAAAAAAAGAAATTTTTAAAAAACTATATTTTAATGGCTAGCGCTGCGGCTCACTAGGCTAATCCTCCGCCTGCGGCGCCGGCACCCCAAGTTCTAGTCCCAGTCATGGCGCTGGTTCTGTCCCGGTTGCTCCTCTTCCAGTCCAGCTCTCTGCTGTGGTCCAGGAGTTCAGTGGAGGATGGCCCAGGTCCTTGGGCCCTGCACCCGCATGGGAGACCAGGAGAAGCACCTGGCTCCTGCCCTTGGATTAGCGCGGTGCGCCGGTTGCAGCACATCCGCTGCAGCGGCCATTGGAGGGTGGACCAATGGTAAAGGAAGACCTTTCTTCCTGTCTCTCTCTTTCACTGTCCACTCTGCCTGTCAAAAAAAAACTATATTTTAAAATATATATATTATTTATTTGAAAGAGTTACACACAGAAAGAGAGAAAGAGAGAGACACAGAGAGAGAGAGAGACAGAGAGAGAGACAGAGAGGTCTTCCATCCACTGGTTCACTCCTCAATTGGCTGCAACAGCCAGAGCTACACTGATCCAGAGCCAGGAGCCAGGACCTTCTCCTGGGTCTCCCACGCAGGTGCAGGGGGCCAAGGACTTGGACATCTTCTGCTTTCCCAGCCCATAGCAGAGAGAAGGATCAGAAGAGGAGCAGCGGGGACTTGAACTGGCGGCTTTTACCCACTATACCACAGCGCTAGCCCCATAAAAACCCTGTATCTTAAAAAAAGAGATTGACTCAGTGAATTAGCAACCTTCCTGTCTGAGTCTATTTGAATTATGTTAACAAAGTATCATAAGCAAATGAGCTCACAAACAGAAATATATTTCTCAGGGGTCTGAAGCTAAGGGCCCAAGGTCAAAGGCCTGGCAAATGCAGTATCTGGTGAGGGCTCACTCCTAGTTCACAGGTGGCACCTTCCTGGGTGTTCACATGTAGTAGAAGAAGCAAACAAGTTCTCTGGGGTCTGTCTCTTTAATGAGGGCGGAGCTCTAGTCATCTCTGAAATCTTCCTTCTCCTTCTCCTATACCTCCACCTTGGGAGCTGGGACTTCAACATATGAATTTGGGGAGACACAAACACTTAGGTCATACCACTCCCAAGCCAGGAGGTATGAGACCTAGATGGATTTACTGTTGAATTTAACCAATTAAACCAAAGAGGAAGTTATACCAATTAATCTATAATTTATTTCAGAACATAAAAGCAGAAGGAGTACTTCTAAGCTCATCTTTTGAGACCAGCATCAGCCTAATTCTAAAACCAAAGACATTATAAGAAGATTGCAGATCGGCACACTCAGCCCTCTGGCTCTGCTGAGTCACCTGCCTGGCCTGGCCAGGTGTAATCTCTCCACTCAACATTTAACCTCGCTCCTTCCTGCCCCCCCCCACCCCAGTCTCTCAGGCTCTGTCTGGAGAGGTGCCCATCCATCCTTACGGATGTCCCTTCCCTAATAAACCTTGCTATTTTACCTCCCGCTTTAAAAAAAAAAAAAAAAAAAAAAGACTGCAGATCAACTTTTCTCATCAACATAGGTGTACAAATCCTCAACAAAATATTAGCAAATCAAATCAACAGGTGCCAACGCTGTGGCGTAGTGGGTAAGGCGGCATCCCATATGGGCACTGGTTCAAGTCCTGGCTGCTCCACTTCCAATCCAGCTCTCTGCTGTGGCCTGGGAAAGCAGTAGAAGATGGCCCAAGTCCTTGGGCCCCTATCGGTGCAGCTCCGGCCATTGTGGCCAATTGGGGAGTGAACCAGTGGATAGAAGGAAGACTTCTATCTCTTTCTCTCCTTCTCTTTCTCTAACTCTTTCAAATAAATAAATATTTTTTAAAAAAGGAAAAGAATAGGCTGGCGCCGTGGCTCAACAGGCTAATCCTCCACCTTGCGGCGCCGGCACACCGGGTTCTAGTCCCGGTCGGGGCGCCGGATTCTGTCCCAGTTGCCCCTCTTCCAGGCCAGCTCTCTGCTGTGGCCCAGGAGTGCAGTGGAGGATGGCCCAGGTGCTTGGGCCCTGCACCCCATGGGAGACCAGGAAAAAGCACCTAGCACCTGGCTCTTGCCATCGGATGGGCGCGGTGCGCCGGCCGCAGCACGCCGACCGAGGCGGCCATTGGAGGGTGAACCAACGGCAAAGGAAGACCTTTCTCTCTGTCTCTCTCTATCACCGTCCTCTCTGCCTATCAAAAAAAAAAAAAAAAAGGAAAAGAATAACACACAAATATACTATACTCAGTACACATAACTGAATCAAAGAGTTTAAAAAGAGGGGCTGGCATTGTGGCTCAACAGGTTAAACCACTGCTTGTGACACTGGCGTCTCAGATCGGAGCACTGGTTTGAGTTCTGACTGCTCCACTTTATGTCTGTCTCCCTACTACTGTGCCCAGGGGAAACCAGCAGAAGGTGGCCCAAGTACTTGGGTCCCTGCTACCAATGTGGGAGACTTAGGAGATCTAGGCTCTGGCTTGGACCTGGCCCCGCCCCTGCCAGTGCAGCCATTTTGGGAATGAAACATTGGAAGGAAGTTCTCTCTCTCTCTGTCTCCCTGCCTTTCAAACAAATAAATACATATTTGTTTTGAAAAGAATCGTAGAGGCTGCCTGGCCCTCTAGCACCTGGCCTTGGTAAGTCACACAGTGTCACTCTGCCACATTCCATGGGTCAAAGCACTTACAAGTTCCTCCGTGGTTAGGGGAGAACTGCTGGAAGCAGCGTCAGTGAATCTACAGACTTTTCTTTCATTTAGAGAGATTTATTTATTTATTTGAAAGGCAGAGTTACGGAGAGGAAGAGGCAGAGAGAGAAGGAGAGGCAGAGAAGAGAGAGAGGTCTTCCATCTGCTGGTTCCCTCCCCAATTGGCCACAACGGCCAGAACTGCATCCAGCCGAACCCAGGAGCCAGGAGCTTCTTCCGGGTCCCCCAAATGAGTGCAGGGGCCCAAGGACTTGGGCCATCTTCTACTGCTTTCCCAGGCCACAGCAGAGGGCTGGATCAGAAATTGAGCAGCCGGGACTCGAAGCGGTACCCATACAGGATGCTGGCACTGCATCCTAGGTGGCGGCTTTACCCACTACGCCACAGCACTGGCTACAACCCTTTAACAAAATGCTTGAGTCCTCGTGTAAACCAGAGGTCACGGATACACAACTTCTCACAGATTTCCCAACAAGGGTGCAGGGAACAAATTTCTTTTAATTTTTTTTAAATTTTTTTTTTTTATTTTTGACAGGCAGAGTGGACAGTGAGAGAGAGAGACAGAGAGAAAGGTCTTCCTTTCCCATTGGTTCAGCCTCCAATGGCCGCCATGGCCGGCGTGCTCATCCGATGGCAAGAGCCAGGTGCCAGGTGCTTTTCCTGGTCTCCCATGGGGTGCAGGGCCCAAGCACTTGGGCCATCCTCCACTGCACTCCCGGGCCACAGCAGAGAGCTGGCCTGGAAGAGGGGCAACCGGGACAGAATCCGGCGCCCCAACCGGGACTAGAACCTGGTGTGCCGGCGCCGCAAGGTGGAGGATTAGCCTGTTGAGCCACGGCGCCGGCCAACAAATTTCAAAGTCTACTAATCGACCAGCTGTGATTGTGTACCATTTTTTCAAATTGAAGTTCTTTCTTCAACTATTTTTTAATAAAAATATTTTAATTTTATTTGAAAGTCAGAGAGAGAGAGAGAGAGAGAGAGAGAGAGAGATATGAACTCCCATCTGCTGGTTAAGTCCTCAAATGCCCCAAAATAGAAGGGGCTGGGCCAGGCCAAAGCCAGGAGCCAGGAAATCAATCCAGCCTCCTTCCTGGACGGCACAGACCCAAGTCCTTGCGCCTTCGACGGTTACCTCCTCCCTTCTTGCTCACTGGCAAGAAGCAGGAATTGGAAACACAGCCAGCTCCTGAATCCAGGCACTCGATTATGGGATGTGAGCATCCCAACCAGCCTCTCAGCCACTTGCTCACGTGCCTGCCCCAACTGATTTATTTTTTAGTTTTCCTTCCAGTCTGTGAGTGAAATAAACTATTATTTAGAAATTCCTAATGAGTAGGGTTGAGGCCTGGTCTCTGTCTGGATCAGTACTGGAAGGAAATGAAAACACCAGAATCTTCCAGACTTGGGGCGGAGAGGGGTGTCAAACATCTTCATGACAAAAACTTGCAATGCAATGAAAGAATGTGAATGGCAGCGCAAAGCTTCTGGCCGCTGAGAGCCTTCTCTCGCGATTTCGTAGCAGGCAGACGCTCCACGTCCACGCCGCGCTAAATCCAAGTATCCACCCAGCGAACCTGTTTCGCTAAAGAACCCGGTAGGGGTGGCCGCCTCGAGCCCGCCATTTCCAGAGATGCCCAGCAGAGGGCGCCTGGAGCCCGCCCGTCCGCGGCCGAGCCGGGCTGCGGAAGAGGCGCGTGCTCCGCGCGGGGGCGGGGCCGCCGCGCTCACGTGACCCTCGCTCATGGCGGCGGCGCTGGCGGCGGCGCTGGCGGCGCTCGGCGGCCGGAGCCGGATCCTGTAAGCCGGGTGTGGGCCCGCGTCAGTCCGTCCCTCCTTTCGGCCTCCTCCTCTCTTCGTCTTCCGGAGTGTGTGCGGCTGGCGGAGCCGGGATGGCGGAGCGAGGCCTGGAGCCGTCGCCGGCCGCGGTGGCCGCGCTGCCGCCTGAAGTGCGGGCGCAGCTGGCGGAGCTGGAGCTGGAGCTCTCGGAGGGTAGGAGCCGGCCCGGGGTCGGGGTCCCTGCGGGCGCCGGGGCGGTGCGGCGAGGGGCACGCGGGGGCAGGAAATGCGGGCAGGCCCCCGCGGCCGCCCTCGCCGCTCTCTGCCCCCGGCCCCGGCCGAGCGCGTTCCGGGGTGGGGGGGTGGGCTTCATTGTTTTCCCTGGGAGGGGGCCGAGCAGCGCCGGGGTGGGTGGGGGGTCCCCCAGCGCCCTTGCCGAGACAAAGCTGCGCCTGGACGCCTGGGCAGGGCGGCCGCGAGGAGGGTCCTGACAGCTCGCCCCCCGCCGCCTCTGCCTTTTGCTGGAGGCCCCGCGCCCTGGTTGCAGCCCCCTGCCCGGCTTCAGAGAGGGCGACAGACCCCGGGGGAAATCCGCAGCGGCGTTTCTTCCTCGTGCTGACAGTGCGGGGTGCACCGTGGAGGGTCCTGGGGAGCCCCCCAGCCGGGGGCCGCGTCGGGACCACCTTTGTGGTTAGGGCTGCTCTCCCCGTGCGTGCGGTGTTGGGCTGGCTTTTCCTCGGCTGATCCCCTTTCCGAGTCGAATCCTGGCCGCCAGCCGCTGTGCTCTCGACAATGGATCGGTCCAGGGAAGACTGATTGATTGAGTGATTTTTTTTTTAATGGAGTAAGTCAGGCCACGGGTGTCTGAAGGCCCCCGGACAACAATGACACCCAGGGCTCTGTGGTGGGCAGCTGTGATCGCTTCTCTGTCAAGTTCCCGTCTCTATCGCGGCCTCGCCTCTCAGACAAAAGCGCCCCCCCACCCCGCCCCAAGCTTGAGATCCACACTGTTGTGGCTTCCCCGGAGTTGTGTATTATTCTCACCGAGTTCCTGTCCAGAGGCCCTCTCCAGTAGCAGTTTTCGACGGGATTGAAAGCTGTTGATTGGAAAAGCCTGTATGTGACAGGGTCCCAGGGGGCGTTCTGACTTTTGTTTTCTTATCGAGGCATTTGGGGCCCCCCCACCCCCTTCCAGAATCCCTCACAATGAAAAGTCAGTATGAGATTTCGGTGTTGTAGGTCGGTCACGCGTTGGAGGAAATCATTATTTTAAATAAATCTTTTAGGTTTTCCCACTGTATGGGAGGTGCTGTGTTCACCTTCACTTAATTACCAACATAGTGTTGTTCAATTAATCAGTTGGGAAGTGTTTAGGAAGGATCCTTCGGGGCTTGTCTGTCTAGTTACACCTTGGCTTGAAAAATTCGCCAGGCGCACCCAGTCGCACCCAGTCGCATTGAAGTAATGCCCGAGCCTTAGTTAAGATGTTAATTTCTTTAAGGTTCCCACCCCCCCCAATTGAGGGGTGTTTGCATTCCCTTCAGCCCTGCCTCTTGAGATTCCTCACTCCGTTGGCCAGAGTTGGCCAGAGTGTTGTCATGAAATCTGATGATTTCCATTCAGATTGGACCTTCAAAAGGTATTTTGTTAACAGATCAGTTAGCTTTGATTAGCCGGAAAGAGAGTTTTGCCTGGACGTTTGGGGTGGAGTGAGGTTGAAGTAGGAGTTGATTGCTTCTCGGCACTGAGGGGAATCCTGCAGACTCTTTCCAGCTGGTTATTGTTTACTGCGGCGCTGGGTCTTTCTAGACACTCGGAGGGACTGCATCTAGGACACACGAGTGTTTTGCTCACCTCCCTCTCTTCAGAGAGGTGTGACGCTCGCTCAAACTGCGACTGCCAGGGGCTTAAACGTTTTAAGACAAGCACACGGTTGGTTTTCCAGCATAGTATTGTTTTGGTTGGCATGTGACTTAGTTTGAATTTGCTTCTTACAGACTTATGCTGTGTTACTCAGTGTTTTATCTCTTAGCAATGGATAACACTGGGGAAAGTACAGTGGGAAACCCTTGGGCCTGAGTGTCAGCATGATGGCCATGTCTGTCTGTCTGTATTGCCTAAAGCACAGAGGTGGTTGGCTGTAGAGCAGGTGGACGTCATTAGGAATTCACATGCAGTTCATCCAGCAGCCCCAAATCTGTGGTGGTGTTTGTGATGACTGGTGGCATATTTTGAACTTAACCTTTGTTTGTTTTAGATTTGCTCTATAGTGCCTGCTCTGACACAAGTACTTTGCTTTAAAAAAAAAGGTTCTTTTAACTCTTGTGTGCTGGCGGTGGTGCCTTCATTTCTCTGTGTTCATCTTTTGAGGCTGAGGCTGGCGGCCGATCATTGCCGTGGACAGGGTCTGAGCTGGGTGCTGGTGGAGTCTCCTTTGTGCCTACCTGTATTTTCAGGCTTTGCTCGTAGATCCGGCAGCCCTGCTGACTGCCTGCAGGTCTGGGCCTCCTGTGGGCTGCTTGCCGCAGAGTGCACGCAGAGCCCGTGATGTGTCTGGTGCTTCAGGCAGATCACCGTGCACTTGGTAGTTGAAGCCTCTCGCTTCTGTGCTCAAAAGACCCATGGAAAACTGTCTGGAGAATCCCTGAGGGATTGAATTTACATAGAATCGGGAATTCTTCCGTAGATGAATCACATAAATCATTTTTCTGTAGATGAGTTAAATAGATAATGATGGATGAATCAAAAATTTTTTAAACATTTGTTTATTTGAAAGATGAAGTTACAGAGAAGGAGACGCAGAGAGAGAGAGGGGTCTTCTATCTGCCGGTTCACTCCCCAAATGGCTGCAATGGCCAGGGCTGGGCCAGGCGGAGCCCAGGAGCCTGGAGCTTCTCAGTGGAGACGTGGTGCAGGGGCCCAAGCACTTGGGCCGTCTTCCGCTGCTTTCCCAGGTGCCTTAGCAGGGAACTGGATTGGAGTGAAGCAGTTTGAACTATGGGATGCCGGCCTTCAGAGTAGGTTTTTATAAGTATTCTAATGATAGACATTTTTTTTCATGGCCCACATATATTATATATTTGACAGTGAGCTCTGTTGTCTGAACTTTACTCGTACCAACTAATTTTTCCTCTTAAGGAGAAGCTACCAGACAGGTGTAAATCACAATTCCAGATAGTTCTGTTGAATCTCTCTGCTCTTTTCAGATCTTTGAGCCGTCACGTGGGCATTTAGTTCGGTGGACGTTTTGGGCCTGCCGCGTGCAAGGGTTCAAGATGTGAGCAGCAGACTGCAAGCTCTCAGGGAGCCCCGCTCTAGTTCAGGAAAACACTTACAGATACAACAAAGCAGCACATGAGACTGTGATGGTTACGCGCCTTCGAAGAAAAGAGGAAGCTGTGTGCCTTAAAAGAAACAGCAGAGTCCTAAATGCGAGATGCACTCTGTAGCTGGCAGTGAGGGCTGTGGTGTAGCCTGTGCCATCTGGACCTAGGCGCGATGGAAGGGAGGGTGTTGACCCCACACTCTTGTAGCCTGTCGCTGGGAGCGCGAGTCTTTCCGTGTCCCCAAACCGTCCAGGGATGGCAGCTGGACAGGTATTTCAGATTCAGCTGGGCTTTCAGGAAGGATCCGCCCTTTTCTTGTTTGCATACTACTCTAAACACAGACAGAGTCACCCCCTCCCTTTCTCCTGCCCATTGGTCCTTGAAGCATGGCACAAGGTCCACCTTGCAGGAGACTGCTTCTAAGGAGTTGCAGGGAATTCTCTTTAGGAATGGGGAAGAGGAGGGAGAGGTGAATATTGTGTTTCACAGTCGCAGAGGCAGGCAAGTACAGTTAAGCTACCTGAACACTGGTCAGTTCCTCCTGCTGTCCCTTATTGGAAGCAGACCTCTTCTCTCCAAAGATAGCGTAGTCATGGGTTCGTAGGATGCACCTTGTCAGAAAGCTATGGCTGAGCCGCTGCAGTGCCTGATGGTGCTGGTATTAAGGAAAGCAAGAGTGAATGTATTTTTTTTTTTTTGAGATTTATTTATTTTATTTATTTGAAAGAGAAGGAGAAACTGAAAGAGGTCTTCCATCCACTGGTTCACTCAACAGATGGCTGCAATGATTGGAGCCGGGCCAGGCTGAATCTAGGAGCCAGGAGCTTCTTCCAGGTCTCCCACTTGGAAGGAAGGGGCCCAAACACCTGGGCCGTCCTCTGCTGCTTTCCCAGGAAGCTGGATTGGAAGTGAAGCAGCTGGGACTCGAACTGGTGCCCATATGGGATGCTGGCACTGTAGGAGGCAGCTCAACCTGGCCCCAGGAGTGTACATTTTTATTTTTATTTATTTATTTTTTAAAAGATTTTATTTATTTATTTGACAGAGTTACAGACAGTGAGAGGGAGAGACAGAGAGAGAAAAAGGTCTTCCTTCCACTGGTTCATTCCCCAAATGGCCGCAATGGCCAGAGCTATGCTGATCCGAAGCCAGGAGCCAGGTGCTTCTTCCTGGTCTCCCATTTGGGTGCAGGGGCCCAAGGACTTGGGCCATCTTCCACTACTTTCCCAGGCTACAGCAGAGAGCTGGACTGAAAGAGGAGTAACCGGGACTAGAACCAGCGCCCATATGGGACGTCGGCGCTGCAGGTGGAGGATTAACTTACTGCGCCATGGCACCAGCCCGCGAGTGTACATTTTTTTTTTTTTTTTTGACAGGCAGAGTGGACAGTGAGAGAGAGAGACAGAGAGAAAGGTCTTCCTTTTTGCCGTTGGTTCACCCTCCAATGGCCGCCGCGGCCGGCGCACTGCGGCCGGCGCACCGCGCTGATCCAAAGCCAGAAGCCAGGAGCCAGGTGCTTTTCCTGGTCTCCCCATGGGGTGCAGGGCCCAAGCACCTGGGCCATCCTCCACTGCACTCCCGGGCCACAGCAGAGGGCTGGCCTGGAAGAGGGGCAACCGGGACAGAATCCGGTGCCCCGACCGGGACTAGAACCCGGTGTGCCTGCGCCGCAAGGCGGAGGATTAGCCTGTTGAGCCACGGCGCCGGCCCAACGAGTGTACATTTTTAAACAACACAAAATGGGCATTACCTAAGTGATCTGCCTTTTTTTTTTTTTTTAATTTATTTGAAAGGCAGAGTGACAGAGAGAGATGTTCCATACATTTTTTCATTCACCAAAGGGCCTCAATGGCTGGGGCTGGGCCAGGATGAAGCCAAGAGCAAGGGTCTCTCATGTGGGTGGCAGGGGCTGCCTTCCCAGGAGCATCAGCAGGGAGCTAGATCGGAAGCGGAGCAACCAGGACTCAAATCAGTCCTGGTTCACTCAACATGATGCTGGCATCGCAGGTAGCAGCTTAACCTGCTGCGCCATGGTCCTGGCTTTGTGATCTGCCTGGCATGAATGTATTTTTGGTGGGGTGTATTCTTTTTACATTGGAACCCAACTTTAGGAATTGTCAGAGCCTGTGATATACTACTTTGAAAATCCTCTTGGTGGCAAATTTTAATCCTTTGAGGGAGGAGTTTCATTTTGGAGGTTACTTGGAGTTTAGTAAAGAAAAGCTAGTTAACATTATTCTTTTGGAGCCAGCCTACTTGTGACTGAGAAAATTAGACTGATTATAAATTGATTTTAGTTGTGACTATGAAAACTTGAGGTTTTGGAGGGGGGCTGGTGTGTGATGCAGTGGGTTAGCTGCCATCTGTGACACCAGCATCCCATATAGGCTCCAGTATATGTCCCAGCTGCTCTGCTTCTAAGCCAGCTCCCTACTAATGACCTGGGTAAGCAGCGGAAGATGGCCAGAGTGCTTGGGCCCCTGCCACGCACATGGGAGACCCAGATGGAGTTCCTGGCCCCTGACTTTGACCTGGCTCAGCCCTGGCCATTGCAGCCATTTGGGGAGTGAATCAGTGAATTGGATAATGAAATATGTCTATGTCTCTGTCTCTATCTCTTTCTCTCTCTAACTCTGCCTTTCAAATAAATAAATCTTTTTTTTGTTTTTTAAGAAAATAGGTTTTGTGGAAAAAAGAAGAAGTGAGAGATTGATGGAAGAATGCTTAAGGATAGCACTTGTTAGCAAGGAGAGACCATGGTATGAACTAACCTTAGGGCGAGTGTTGTAGTATAGTGATGAAGCCTCCACCTATAGGCCCTGGTTTGAGTCCTGGCTGTTCCATTTCCAATTCAGCTCCCTGCTAATGGCCTAAGAAAAGCAGCAGAAGATGGCCCAAGTGCTTGGGCCCCTACTGCCCACGTGGGAGACCCAGAAGAATATCCTTGCTTCTGGCTTAAGCCTGGCCCAGCCCCGGCTGTTGGAGCCATCTGGGGAGTGAACCAGTGGATGAAAGATCTCTCTCTGTAACTCTTTCAAATAAATAAATGAGTCTTTTTTTTTTAATTTGACAGGTAGAATTGTAGACAGAGAGAAAGGTCTTCCTTCCGTTGGTTCACTCCACAAATGGCCGCTACGGCTGGTGCACTGCCCCTATCCGAAGCCAGGAGCCAGGGGCTTCCTCCTGATCTCCCATGTGGATGCAGGGGCCCAAGGACCTGGGTCATCCTCCACTGACCTCCCAGGCCACAGCAGAGAGCTGGACTGGAAGAGGAGCAACTGGGACTAGGACCCAACGCCCATATGGGATGCCAGCACCGCAGCTGGAGGATTAACCAAGTGAGCCACAGCGCCAGCCCCCATAAATGAGTCTTAAAACACACACACGGCCGGCGCCGTGGCTCAACAGGCTAATCCTCCGCCTTGCGGCGCCGGCACACCGGGTTCTAGTCCCGGTCGGGGCGCCGGATTCTGTCCCGGTTGCCCCTCTTCCAGGCCAGCCCTCTGCTGTGGCCCGGGAGTGCAGTGGAGGATGGCCCAAGTGCTTGGGCCCTGCACCCCATGGGGAGACCAGGATAAGCACCTAGCACCTGGCTCCTGCCATCGGATCAGTGCGGTGCGCCGGCTGCAGCGCACTGTCCGCGGCAGCCATTGGAGGGTGAACCAACGGCAAAAGGAAGACCCTTCTCTCTGTCTCTCTCTCTCACTGTCCACTCTGCCTGTCAAAAAAAAAAAAAAAAACACACACACACACACACGCACGCACACGCACACAGATCTTGTTGTTTGACAGCCCTATAGCATTCAGCTGAATTTGTAAATATCATACATCATTAACTCATCACTCTCAGCCTGGCCCTTGGTTGCTGCCTTCTTTCCTGACCTGTGGAGGGCTTTGCACCTAGGGGTTGAAAGTTCAGATGATTGACTAAAAAGGCCCTACACAAAAGGCCCTACACGCTGTATATGTGATGTGGTGCTACAGTTCTCCATGGTCTCTGTCCTATGACTAATTTGGCAATACTTGTTGAAATGCTCCCTCTTCTCTGCAGTTTATTATACCTTTTTGACAGACCTGCCCTTGACCACTGTGGTAGCTGTTTCTTAACACCTTACACCTCTTTTAGTTTATATATTTTTTTCTAAAGATTTATTTATTTGTTTATTTTATTTGACAGGCAGAGTTAGACAGTGAGAGAGAGAGAGACAGAGAGAAAGGTCTTCCTTCCGTTGGTTCACTCCCCAAACGGCCGCTGCGGTCGGTGTGCTGCACTGATCCGAAGCCAGGAGCCAGATGCTTCCTCCTGGTCTCCCATGCGGGTGTAGGGCCCGAGGAGTTGGGCCATCCTCCACTGCCTTCCCAGGCCACAGCAGAGAGCTGGACTGGAAGAGGAGCAACCAGGACAGAATCTGACACCCCAACCAGGACTAGAACACAGGGTGCCGGTGCCGCAGGTGGAGGATTAGCCAAGTGAGCCGCGGCGCTGGCCCCAGTCATGTATTTTCTAATTATTTAAGTCACTCTTCATTTGATCTTAATGCGAGTTCCTACAGAGGTCATTTATGTTGTAAACTTCTTTTCAGTAACTTCCAACTGTTGCATACATTGGTTGGGAGTGCAGTAAGTTTTTGCTCACTTTAGTTTGATTTGAATTGAAAAACAAGTGGAGACTTAGTTTTGGTTCCCTGTGGGTTGTACTTTGATTTTGGCGGGCCTGGGTCTTAGTCCTGGCTTGTTAGCTCTGTGACCTTGGACAACTGCCTAACGTCCCTGGTTTTAATTTCTCCAGTCCTTAAAAATGGAATGACAGCCTCATCAGAGCTGTGAGGAGGTTAAAAAGAGACAGGAACGTTGAGTGCAGCATGGCGTCCGGTGAGCACTCGGCACAGGTTAATCTTTATTGTGTCTGATAGTGAGTGAATGTGCTGGGACTTGGCTGTTTTTAATATCTCGTGTTACTTAGCAGAATAAGGTTACATGTGAAGTGATGAATGGAATCAATTTGTGGATATGCTTTTTAAAAGTAGGGCTTCACTCCATGAGTTGTTCCTGTCGTCACCCTGTATCCCTAGTCCTACACATGTTGGGTCACTTTAGGCAGTTGACTAGAGCAGAAAAGAGCGGCTGGTTTGTTTCATACAGACCTCTGGCATGTGTATGTTTCTGAGCCTGTGGGTCAGGCAAATGGCTCTGACATGTAAGTGTGCTTTCTAAGACTCAGGCATCTACAAACTATGAAAAGGCCTATGTGAGTGTTCGAGAGCAACAAATGTTTGTTTTTAAAAATTTTAAAAGTTTGTTTCCATTTTTATTTAAAAGCGTCAGAGAGAGGGAGACGTGGAGAGAAATCTTATGTGCACTGATTTACTCTCCAAATGTCCACAACAGCCAGGGCTGGGCCGAGCTGAAACCAGGAGCCACAGCTCAGTCCAAGTCCCCTGTGTGGGTGGAACCATCACCTGCCGCCTCCCAAGGTGCACAGACGCAGGAGGCTGGGTTGGAAGGGGAGCAGCTGGGATTCGAGCCTGCGCTCTGATAGGGGATGTCGGCATTGTCCGTGGTGGTGTAACACTCAGCTGTTTTCTGGACTCATTTTGTCTCCTGTTTGCCCTTAGCAAAAACATCTTGTTGCTTTTTCCTTCACAAGTTTCTTGCATTTTTTATGCTTTTAGTTGCATTTAGCACTGTCATCCGCGAACCTTCGGTCTTCAGTACTCACTGGCCTGATTGGAATAGTCTCCTTTTAGCTCCAGTCATTTTTCATTCTTTTTAAAATACTCTTATTATTGACGCCATTGCTAAGTCTAACACTGTGTCACTTACTGTCTGTAAACATTAAATTTCCTGAAGGTAGAGGTGGTTGGCTATATATTTTTTTAAGATTAATTTTATTCAAAAGGCAAAGTTAGAGGTATCTTCCATCTGCTGATTCACTCCCTAAATGGCCACAGTAGCCGGGGCTGGGCCAGACCGAAGCCAGGTTTCCCACACGAGTGTAGGGGCCCAACCACTTGGGCCATTTTCCTCAGCTTTTCCAGGCACATCAGCAGGAAGCTGGATCAGAAGTGGAGCATCCCAGAATCGAACCAGTGCCCATATGGGATGCCAGTATTGCAGGCAGCAGCTTAACCCACTGTACCACAGTGTGAGTCTCCCTATGTTCTCTTTTCTTTTCTTTCTTTCTTTCTTTTTTTTTTTTTTTTTTTTTAGATTTATTTACTTATTTGAAAGTCAGAGTTACACAGAGAGAGGAGAGGCAGAGAGAGAGGTCTTCCGTCTGCTGGTTTACTCCTCAGTTGGCTGCAGTGGCCGGAGCTGGGCCAATCCGAGGCCAGGAGCTTCTTCCAGGTCTCCCAGATGGGTGCAGGGGTGCAAGGACTTGGGCCATCTTCCTCTGCTTTCCCAGGACACAGCAGAGAGCTGGATCAGAATTGGAGCAGCCGGGTCTCGAACCGGGCCCATATGGGATGCCTGCACTGCAGGTGGCAGCTTTACCCACTGCACCACAGCATCGGCTTCTTCTGTGTTTTTTACCTTAGGATCAAAGTGCTTTTGTGTACCTCAGAGAGTTCATCTTTTTTTTTTTTTCCCATTTTATTGCTTTATTTATTTATGTGAAAGGCAGAGTGACAGAAAGGGAGAAGCAGAGAGAGGATTTCTCATCTGCTAGATCACTCCGCATATGGTGGCAACAGCTGGGGCTGGGCCAGACCAAAGCCAGGAACTCCACCCAGGTCTCTCATGTGGGCGGCAGTGGCTCAGGAACTTGAGCTATCATTTGTTGGCTTCCCAGGCCAACAGTAGGGAGCTGGATTAGAAGCAGAGTAGCTAGCCGGCACCACGGCTCAATAGGCTAATCCTCTGCCTGCGGCGCCGGCACCCCGGGTTCTAGTCCCAGTCTGGGCGCCAGATTCTGTCCCGGTTGCCCCTCTTCCAGTCCAGCTCTCTGCTGTGGCCCGGGAGTGCAGTGGAGGATGGCCCAAGTGCTTGGGCCCTGCACCCGCATGGGAGACCAGGAGAAGCACCTGGCTCCTGGCTTTGGATCAGCGCGGTGCGCCGGCCGCAGTGGCCATTGGGGGGTGAACCAATGGGAAAAAAAGAAGACCTTTTTCTTTGTCTCTCTCTCACTATCCACTCTGCCTGTCAAAATAAATAGATAAATAAAAAGAAGCAGAGCAGCCAAGACTCCAATTAGTGCAACGATATGGGATGCTGGTGCAGCTTAACCCGCTGCACCACAGTGCCAGCCCCAGGTTTTGTTGATTGTTTATACTATAGAGAATTAAGTGAGTTTTTCATGTTCTTGTGTTTATAGTTAATATGATGCTTTGAGGTATAGATGTTCTTCTGCAAACATGATAGATTCTGAAAGGCCATTTCTATGTGATTCCATTGTGCCACAGTGACAGAATCTTTGGATCCACGGCTTGGCTCCATTGCACCTGAGATCTCTTTGAAGTCGCCTGCAGGATTTTGAGTGTGTGTACATACATGTCTTTTTTGGGAGTGGGGTGCACAGCATTCATTAGTTTCTTGAAGAGGACTGTGAAGCAAAGTTAAGCACCAAGTCTGTGTTTATTAGCTTTCATTTGCACTAGCCTGTCAGGAAGCTTTCCTCCCCAGTGTCTACCAATCAAGTTCTCTATCAGTATACATCTTTCCTCCTTTCCATCTCTTCTCAGAGGAAGACATAACACCCCAGCCCCCACCCCTGTTGTAGGGTGTTCCTCTGACTTCACACACATCCCTTGTCTTCTGGGACCTTGGGATCTCACTTCATTAATCCATTCATTCTTATATATATATATATATATATATATATATATATATTTGAGAGGTAGAATTAGAGAGAGAGAGAGTTAACGAGATAGAGAGAGAGAGGTCATCCATCATCCTGGTTCACTCCACAAATGACTGCAATGGCTGGAGCTGTGCCGTTCTGAAGCCAGGAGCTTCTTCCAGGTCTCCCAGGTGGGTACAAGGGCCCAAGGACTTGGGTCATCATCTACTGCTTTCCCAGGCTATAGCAGAGAGCTGGTTCGGAAGTGGAGCAGCCGGGACTTGAACCGGCCCTCATGTGGGATGCCAGCACCACAGGGGGAGGCTTAACCTACTAAGGCTTAGCACTGGCCCCGAGTCTTTTTGTCTTTCTCTCATTTTCCGCCTTTCACTTAACACCCGGCTGTCTGCTTTTTCCCTTCAGCTTATAAATTTGCTGGCTGTCCCTTCTTAAAAACCAACCAACCAAACTTCTGACAGTTTTGCTTGCGAATCTGCTTGCTCTCGTGTGTGGGCCTTGCTCTCAGTTTTGAGCCTAGGAGGTGTAGCCTACATTTCCTTTCTCTTATTCTCTACTCACTGCTCAATTCATTGCTTCTGCCCTATCAAGCCCCTGAAACAGCTGTTTCCAGGGTCACGAGGGATTTCTGATTCCAGGCCGCAAAGTACCTGTGACGGATATAGCATCTTTCTCTGCAGCATTGGATACTGCAGACTTTTATCATGAAAAAACTCTGCTTCCTTTACTGTTAATGGCAGTTTCCTTCTGGCCCCTAATTGTTCCTTCTCTGGGTTCCTTTCTCCAGCTATCTGTCATTATTCTTCCTCTCACTTCACTTGACACTTGCTGAATGACCTCATGCATGCCCAGGGCTTCAGCTGTCATAGCTGTGCAGATGGTTCCCTAGTTTGTATCTTTAGGCCTGGCTGCTCATTGGTTCCCCCAGGCAGTTGTAACCCGGTGGAGCCCAAAGCCAGCCCTTGTCCTGCTCCACAGATACTCTACTGCGTGATGTCCACTTAACTGTCTCCGTTGTCCTTCTGCCATAGCAAAGTACCCAAGGCTAATTTCGAAACAACAGAAGTTCAGTGTACCCCTTTTGGAAGCTGGAAAGTCCAAGATCAAAGTGCCTGCAGATTTGGTATCTGTTGAGGGCTTGCTCCCTGCTGAAGGCAGCACCTTCTTGCTGTCCTAATGTGACAGAAGGGGTAAACAGGCCCCTTACATCTCTTGTGTAGGTGCTCATCCTATTCGTGATGGTTCTGCCTTGTCAGCTTCTGAAAGCCCCCCTATCTTAATACTGGAAATTAAGTGCCAGAAGATGGGTTTTGAGGGGCCACAAATATTCAGAGCGTAGCAGTTTTACACAACTCAAAAATTGGAAGTTGTCTTTGGCTTGTAATGAATCACCAAGTCCTGTTCACTCTCTTCTGCTTCCCCATTTTAATTGTGTCCGTCTTAGTTCAGCCACTTATCTTTTGCCTAGACTATTGCAGTAGTCTCCTAACTGGTCTGCTTGCCACCAATCTCTTCCCCTGCAGTCCATCTTCTCTACCCTGCTGTGGAGTGACCGCACTGAAACAAACCTGATCATGCCCTTTTCTCTCTTTGCAGTTTTTTTGTTGGCTTCCCCTAGAGTTCAGCATAAAATCCAGGCATCTTCTGTGTGTACCAAGACCTGCCCGCACTTCTCTGCATGCACTGTGCCTTTCACTTCCATGCCTTTCTCTAAGCACCTACTGCGACATGTTCTTCCCTTTATCTGTCTGGTTCCCTTCTGTTCTACCTGGTTTCCTATGAGAAGCTGGCCTTTCCTGGACTGTCTTAAGTTTAGATCTCTGTGGAAGTAGTCATCAGCTATTGAGTGCTTATTATGCACAGAGCCTGTTCTTAGCATTTTATACTCATATACCCTGCCTGGCCAGTAAGAAGGTGCTTAAACACATAGCTCTTGTTATCATAATGATGAAGGAAGGACATGAGCTGGCAAGCAGCATGTGGAGTTAAGTAGAATGTGATGGATGCCACCTCCCCACACCTGTTAGGCATCCCTGGATCCTTCCCTTCCTCCCTGGTGGTAATTTACAGCAGTGCTTAGTACATGGCACTGGGAAAGAGACCTAAAAACTGGGCTCAAGTCCTCTTTCTGCTGCTTACCACATGACCTTTGGTAAGTGTTTGCAAGGTGCTTCTAATCTTAACTCTTCAAGACACACGCGGTTTCCAATGTATAGAACATTGTTAAAAACATGAAGCCGAGAGTACAGGGTGCTGTTGACAGCCGAGTGTGGTTGGCTCTAAGCTCCATGATGCTTCCACACGGCCCTTCTACGCCCATCTCCTGACTCACTTTTCAAGTAATTTCAGCAAGATTCTTTTCCATCCTAAGTGGCTCTTTCCTTAGGATACAGCTCCTGGCTTTGGGGTTTTTCGGGGTAGGGCTCCCTGGAGGGAGAACACTAGCTGTGTTTTCCCCAATCTCAGAGACACAGGAGTACCATTTGTCACCTCCAAGATTGCCCTACTAGAAGAGTCAGCAAAGTTCTATTCAGAGGGCTTCCATCACCAGCCTAACAGTTGCCTCCATGTGACTTTTTTTTTTTTTAAGATTTATTTATTTATTTAAAAGAGTTACACAGAGAAAGAGACGGGGTTGGTGGGGAGAGGTCTTCCCTTCACTGGTTCATACCTCAATTCGCTGCAAAGGCCGGATCTGTGCTAATCTGAAACCAGGAGCCAGGAGCTCTCCCACACGGGTGTAGGGACCCAAGGACTTGGGATATCTTCTAGTGCTTTCCCAGGCCATAGCAGGATTGGAAGTGGAGCAGCCGGGTCTTGAACCAGCGCCTATATGGGATGCCAGCACTGCAGGTGGCGGTTTTACCCTCTACACCCTTATTTTATTTCTTAAAAGAACAAATGATACTGCAGAAAATCCTTTTAGACATCTATAAAATATAATTTTCTTGTCTCTTTTTTTCCCTTAATTTATTTGTGAGGCAGAGAGAGAGAGCGATGAGAGAGAAGGAGAGCACTCTGATCTGTTTGATGTGCTTCTAAAATACCTTTAACAGCCCCTCAGCTGGGAATGAAGCCAGGACTCAGGAACTCAATCCAAGTCTCTCCTGTGGGTGGCAGGGACCCATTCACTTGAGCCATCACTGCTGCCTCCCAGGGTCTGCATTAGCAGGAAGCTGGGAGTCAGGAGTGGAGCCAGGTACCGAATCTAGGCACTCTGATGTCTTTTTTTTATTATTATTTATTTATTTGAAAGGCAGAAGCACAGAGAGAGGGGAGAGAGATCTTTTATCCGTTGGTTCATAACCCAGATGGCTGCAATGGCCAGGGCTGGACTAGGCTGAAGTCAGAAGCAGGAGCTTCTTCCAGGTCTCCCATGTGGGTGGCAGGGGCCCAAGAACTTGGGTTGTCTTCTGCTGCTTTCCCAGGCACATTAGCAGGGAACTGGATTGGAAGTGGAACAGCCGGGACTTGAACTGGTGCACATATGAGATGCCGGCACTGCAGGCGGAGGCTTAACCCTCTACGCCACAGCGCAGGCCCCACTCTGATGTGTCTTAATCACTGGACAGCATGCCTACCCTTATGTATTTGTCTTTTGATATGAAATTGATTTTTGCTCCTTGAATTGAGAAGGAGATGATGAGGGGCTTTAATGGAAAATAAAGAGAGAAAATATTTGGAATTCTGCACAGGAGAGCCCCAAGTGAACATCCATAGTTCTGGCTTCTGATCAAGGTCAATGGTGTGTACTGGTCTTGCTTTTGGGCTGTGGCACCGGCTTGGGCTTCATTCTGGTACAGAAAGAGTTTTCAGGCTTTGTTGGGATATCTGATGATTAGTTTTAGAAATGTATAAATTGATGTAGATGTTTCTGTCACTGACTTTAATTGTTCTTTCTTGGAGTTATTTTTTGTGGAGGAATTGTGATATAATATCCCTTTATTTCACAGCACTGTTGCATTTAGGGATACATTAAAGCATCTTAAGGTTTTTTCCTTTCTTTTTTAAGGACTTTGGATCATATTGGTTTAAGTTACTCATAGACTGGAACTTGAGGGTTTGAGCTTGGGTTGGCTCAAATGAATTTTATGGTGCCAACCATTGTTGTCACTGACTCTCCATTCTAACAGTGAACACAGCCGGAACTGTTAGGTAGAAACTTCTGATAGTTTCTTGTTCAGTAACTGTGACAAAGACAACCAGTTTTAAAGTTTTACCTACTTTCTTGGGCTTCCTCTCTGGCATTTTTAAGTTGGACATGTGAAGAGACTTTCATTTTTAAGTTGGACATGTGAAGAACACGTTAGTCTGAGTTTTCCTCCCAAGGTTCTCTGTTTGTTGTTTGTCTTCAAGTACACCAGTGCTAGAAAATGGACTTCCTGTTCAAACAACTTCCCCATTTGTTTGTTCTCTGAGCTCTGCTCTTACTTACTCTGTGTTGTAGCTATTTTTCAAATTATCTTAGGGTTTCAAAATTACCATTCATGAATGTCCTCATGTCCCCTCAGTAAGGAGGTGGGGGCAGCACATAGTTTCAGTTTAACTGGTGCACAGTCTAGACTGTCCCATGGGCCTCCTTCTCGCTCAGACAGACTTCTATGACAGTCACACTGGTTCCTCGTCCTTTTCCCCAGCAGGTTCATTCTCCTATGTGTTTTCCTTGTCAGGACTGCCTTTTCTCCTAGGCCCAGCTGATGTCCCCTTCCTCGTGAAACCAGCTGGCTGCTGTAGTCCATCTTAATCCATTCTGTCTTTAGGCCCTTGGATTCAGTTACACAGGTTAACACTTAATTGACTGTTGTTTCTTTCATTCATTCATGTTACTTTTGCCCCCTCTGCATTAGACTTTAGATTTTTTGGGTGTAATGACAAAGTCTTCTACATGTCCAGTAAGGTGCTGGATGCGTCAGTATGTCAGTAAAGATGTATTTAGCACATGTGTTTGCAAGATTTCCTGAGAGGGTGAGATGTGTATAGAAGGCAGATCCCTGCTCTCAAGGAAAAGGAGCTTTGAACCTAATAACTTTCAGTAAATAAGTATTGGGGTGATAAAAACAGTATTTTAAGTAATTGTCTTCTGGACATTTACAAGCATTTAAAAAATATTTTAAGTATTTTTGTTTTCTCCTTAAGTATTAAGATTTAAAACAAGGACATTTAAAATTATTGTGGGGAGGTGGCAGCTTGATTACATCTCTGCTGTTTTTTTAAACTCAGTTCAGGTAAAATAGCAATTTCAAAGCTCAGGGCCATAAAGGGAACTCATGAAGTTAATGTTAGAGGGCTTGGAGATCGATCTAGGTAACTAAAAGTACAAATAATCAAGGCTGGCATTGTGGCACAGAGGGTTAAACCTCTGTCCCTACAACACTAGCATCCCATATTGGAGGTCCAATTCAGGTTGGTTGGTCTACTTTTTCTTCGTCTTCGTCGTCTTCTTCCTCATCGTCTTCGTTGTCGTCGTCTTCTTCGTCGTCTTCGTTGTCTTCTTCTTCTTCTTTTTTTTTTTTAAAAGACTTAGTTATTTGAAAGGCAGAGTTACAGAGAGGCAGAGGTAGAGAGAGAGAGAGGTTCTCTCTCTGCTGGTTCACTCCCCAGATAGCTGCAATGGCCAGAGCCACGCCAATCTAGAAACTTCTTCTGGGTCTCCCATGCTGGTGCAGGGGCCAAAGGACTTGGGCCATCTTCTACTGCTTTCCCAGGCCTTAGCAGAGAGCTGGATTGGAAGTGGAGCAGCTGAGACTGGAACCAGCACCCATATGGGATGCCAGCACTGCAGGCAGTGCTTTACCCACTATGCCACAGTGCCAGCCTCTGCCTCACTTCTGATCCAGCTCCCTTTTAATGTGCCTGGGAAAGCAATGGAAGATGGTTCAAGTACTTGAGCTCCTGCCACCCATGTGGGAGACCAGAATGGAGGTCATTGCCGTTTGGGAAGTGAGCAAGTAGATGGAAGATGGATGGATCTCTCGCTATTTTTGACTGTCTTTCCCTCTCTCTGTCACTCTTTCAAACAAATCTTTGTTTAAAATGCAAATAATGTAATTTTTTGATGGATAAATGATGCTACAAGACAAACTCCCTTAGCTGAAAAAAGATTCCATATTAGAAAAGACTGCAGATTTAAGTCTGCTGCATTCCAGGCAAGTGTGGTGAAAAAAGGAACCTAGGCATATTCCAGAATTTAAAACACAAAACAAAACATACAAGATCCTAGGCAGAAGGATTAAAACTACAGCCAATGTATGTAAATGACTGTTCATGTTTAAAGTACTGAAACTTTGACGATGGTGGAAGAAATAGCCGTAGACTGTTTTGAGATGCCTGTACTCCAAGAATCCTATATGAAGTCTTTAATGAAAAAGAAATCTCTAAGTGACTATGCAAGGTTTCAGAAATTTTATTACCTGCAGACTCTAATATAAGTAATACATACTTTAATCAAAAAGGTGAGACAGAGACTGCAAGTTAGGAGGAGAGGAAACAATGATGGAAAATAGGTTTTGAAGTATATATGTATGTAGAGAAAGAGAATCAAAAGATACACACACACAGTTTGCAGTTTAAGTGCTGAGTAAAGATTGCCCTGAGAGTCTCTGCCAGTCAGGAAGGGGACCCCTGTGGAGGCTGACCAGAGCAGGAACTTGGGGGCCTGGCATTTGGTTAGTGTTTAATGTTTGCTTGTTTTCCCCTTACTTCTCTCACCTGTTTATGTGCTGTCTGATTTACATGCAACTTTCACAGCTGGATAATATGCAACAACTTTCCATTTCATTAGCCTGCCTGGCTGCTTTACTTATTCAGTTGATATTTATTATGCAAATGCCTAGAGCACACTCAGCTCTAAGCCCAGTGCAGAGCTTGTGTGACAGTTGGAGTCCCACCTCAGAGTGCTTGTGCTCCCTGCATATGGGGACCACACTTCTTGTTTTGCTCTGAGCTGTGCTCATGTGTTGATTGCTTGTTCTTCTACCTTAACCAAATGTATTACCCACAGGATCTGAGGCATAAGTTGCTTCAGTGGGGTTTTTTGGTAAACTTTGTCACAAGCTTCATTTTGGCTTCATTGGTTTTTGTTGGAAAAAATGAAGTATTTCCCATTGCCAGGTTTCCCAGCTATGTTTTACAAAATGTTGGAAAACCAGGGAAGTGAAGTATTTAGCCATATGGTAAATATTGGATTTGTTGAACTATCTTAGACCTTTGACCAATTTACTCTACATCTGCAAACATTGTGGCCAGTTAGACTTCCAGGGACGTCCAGGAGCTGCCCATAATATGTTCACTTGTACAGATAGAACTTCTGTCTCTTGGGTTCTACTATCTCAGCTACCCGCTGGCCTATGTTCAATACACTAAAGTTATTGTACTTTTGCATATAGGATAAGTAGAATAAAATTCAGAAATAATTCTATACTATCATGAACTTGAAGTTTATCTTCTGAAAAATAGAACTTACAGAATATCTAAATATTATTTCAGTAAAGCTTAGAAGAAACATGATTAAGCTGATTATTAAATGTTAGCCAACAAGTCATCATTGTTGTCAGAAGTAAATGACTCAGAATCCTGAATTTGTTTTCTAACTTTTCCTTACAATTGTAGAAAAAATGCTTTTCACTGGAGGTAGAAAATCTTTCCTCCCCTTCCAGTTTTTTTGGTAGTTAGATTTAGTTATCTGAGTTTCTTCATAACAGGATAATTTATTATCTACATAATACAATTAATATGAGGTTGGAATCAGAACATAAAAGTATAATGATTACAATGATGCCTGCCACATGGGAAGCATTCTAATTCTTTATTATGCTGTTGTGTTATTTTACATTTCCAAATTTGCATCCATGTAGAAATTTTGAACAGAGTTTCTAAACTGAGTGTAGGGACCCAAATTTGCTTTCCAGCTTTATCTAAGACAGAATGCTAGTTAAAGCCATGAGAACAACTGAGTTCCCCGAGGAGAGGACGCTTAACGTGAACTGAATCCTTGGATTCGGGCAGAATTCTAAGGAAAGCTGCGGTGGCAGAGAGAAAGAAGCCTGCAAAGAACACTAGGTGACATGGTTGCAGTATTAGCAGGAATGCTAGAGAACAGCCACTAGGTTGGGGGCCAGAGCGAGTAATCCAGTGGTACCGCACACACAGGAATAGTAAAGGAAGGATTCACCGGATTTAGCCACCAGGTGATTTATGAGTTTAGTGGTTTTAATTCGGTAGAGTGAGGGACTGAAGCAAGATTATAATGGGTTAAGGAGTGAATGGGAAACAACTTTCAGTAAGTCTGACTGCAGTTAGAAGGAACAGAAGGTGTCAGTGGTTTCTTGTTATTCGAGAGATCTTATTATCTTTAATGAACAGTAAGTGCCATACAGGAGACATACACAGATACTTGAAGATGCTTAGGTGATGGGCATTAGTGTACCTGTAGCGTTCTGGGAAGGAATCGTTGAAGTAGTGTCACTTGGGCTCAGAACTGACAGCAGAGTAGGAGTTAGGTGGGCATGTCAACAGGGGAAGAAGATACTTTGGGTTTGGAGAAAGGTGTGGGTTTGTGAGTCATTGCAGCATGTTTGAGAAGTTGTGATTTTTAAAAATATTTTCGACTTGAAAGACAGAGGGACAGAGAGAATCTTCTGTCTTCTGATTCACTCCCCAAATGCCTGCAATAGCTAGGACTGGGCCAGGCAGAGGCCAGGAGTCTGGAACTCCAGCAGGGTCTCCTGTATGGGTTCCAGGGGCCCACACACTTGAACTATCACTGCTGTTTTTCCACAGGCATCTGCAGAAAGCTGAATCAGAAGCGGTGTAGCTCGGACTTGAACTAGCACTCAAGTGTGCGCTTAACCCACTGCACTCCAGTGCCTGCTCTGTGGTGATCTGATCATGTTAGAGTATGACAAGTGAACTCAGCAAGCCAGGAAACCTGGATAAGTGGGCGTAGCTGGGAGCTTGGCCGAGTAGGGGTACCTTGTGGTTCAGAGAATCTGCATTTCTATCCTTTAGATCTATGCTCACAGTTATAGAATAAATATGGTACATCTTCTTGAGATACCCATTTAACTCAATTTTTGGGAAAAGTATTTCTGTATTAAAATACAAATATAATGCAAAGTTGAAGACTGAAGTTAAGACATGGTCTAAAGTTTTAAAACGTAGAAATATTGCATTTTATTGTAGTGGCTGGCTTCTTCAGACTGTGTCTCTTTTAGACTCGTCTCTCTGCCGTTACTTTCTTTTTTCTTTTTCTCTTTTTAAAAGATATATTTATTTATTTGAAAGGCAGAGTTACAGAGAGAGAGAGAGAGAAAGGTCTTCCGTCCTGGTTCACTCCCCAAATGGCTGCAACGGCCGGAGCTGAGCCGATCCAAGGCCAGGAGTTTCTTCCGGGTCTTTCACATGGGTGCAGGGGCCCAAGGACGTGGGCCATCTTCTACTGCTTTCCCAGGCCATAGCAGAGAGCTGGATTGGAAGTGGAGCAGGCAGGACTAGAAGCAGTGCCCATATGGGATGTTGGTGCCACAGGGGGAGGATTAACCTACTGTGCCACAGTGCTGCCACCACCATTACTTTCTTGTGGGAAAAGTTTCAAGAGCATCCATAGAGGTCTTGGGGGATATACCTGAAGAATTGCAAGCCGATGTGGATGGCATTTTTATTTGCTGGAGATCACTCTATTATTTATTTATTTATTTATTTGACAGGCAGAGTTAGTAAGAGAGAGACAGAAAGGTCTTCCTTCCGCTGGTTCACCTCCCAAATGGCCGCTAAGGCTGGCTCACCGTGCCGATCCAAAGCCAGGAGCCAGGTGCTTCCTCCTGGTCTCCCATGCAAGTGCAGGGCCCAAGCACTTGGGCCATCCTCCACTGCCTTCCCGGGCCACAGCAGAGAGCTGGCCTGGAAGAGGAGCAACCGGGACTGAATCCGGCGCCCCAACATGGACTAGAACCCAGTGTGCCAGCGCCACAGGTGGAGGATTAGCCTAATGAGCCGCAGCGCTGGCCAATGGAGATCACTCTAAAGAGAAACAGTTTGAGGCTCCTCTGTCACACAGCCAAGGGCCACTAGTCTCATAGAATGTAAGGCAAAATAGCCCTAAACAGATAAGAATAGGGCAGGAGGGCAGGAAGTTTTAAAAGGAAGCTACTGAGATGATGAGATGATCTCTCTCTGCAGTCAGATCAGGGAAGGCAGAATGAGAAAGGGGCACTTTGAAAGCAGAATTGATGAAATAAATATGGAGAAGTAGACATGAGGGGAGAATCCAGATGGACCACTAGGTTCCTGGCTTAAGCATCTTGAGAGACAGACGGCATCATTTCCTAATATGGGGAATAGAGAAAGAAAAGCAGGTTAGGTTTTAGTTTTACTGAAATTGAGGGCTTTTGAGGCCATGCAAATGGAGATCTAGCAGGCACTTGCCTGTAGATTTAGAGTTCTTTAGAAAGGCCTGTCCTGAGGAGTCACCGTCATGGGTACTGAACACACATTCCATGTTCCTCAGTGCGTTGTCACTGGTGATAGAGCCTATGAGCTCTGAGTTATGACGTGAGAAGAGGCTGCTCACAAAGCTCTGGGAAGCATCACCATTTATTTAATTTTTTTCTTCATTTAAAAATGTTTATTTTCATCTATTTGAAAGGCAGAGAAAGGAGAGAAAAAGATTTATTTACTGTTGGTTCACTTGCCAAATGCTGACAACAGTCAGGGCTGGGCCAGGTCGAAGCCAGGAGCTGGAACTAACCATGGTTCCTGGATAAATGGCATGGACCCAAGTATTGAGCCATCATCTGCTACCTCTCAGGGTGAATTAGCAGGGAGCTGGATTGGAAGTGGAGGTACCGGGCCTCGAACCAGCACTCCAGTAGGGGACGTGAACATCCCAAGCCGTGGCTTAACTTGCTGCACCATAGTGCTCATCCCTGTTTTCATTTTATTTGAAAGGCAGAGACACAGAGATCATCCATTCACTGGTTCACTCCCCTAAATGCCTGCAACAGCTGAGGCTGGGCCAGGTGGAAACCAGGAGCTCAAAACTCCATCTGGGTCTCCTGTATGGGTGGTAGGGAGGCAAGTACTTGAACCATTGCCTGCTGCCTCCCAGGTTGTGCATTAGCTGGAAGCTGGAAGCAGAAGCAGAAGCAGAAGAGCCAAGACTCAGACCAAGTCCTCTGATAAAGTAATGCCAGCATCCCATACAGTGACTGAAACACTGCACCAAGCACCTACCCCAAAGCATCACCATTTAAAGGGAGAGCTGGGGGAGAAAAAGAAAGAAAACCTGAAAAGGAGTGGTCACAGAAGTACAAGTGGCCAAAGAAGGAGAAGGCGAGCAAAGCAACATGAAATTTCATGGTTGTCTTTTGCACAGAATTTACCCAAGGTATGGACTGAGAAAATTCCATTGAGATTTATAAGCAGTGGAGGTCATTGGTGGTGACCTTTGTCTTAGCTGTTTTAGTGACACTGGGGACAGAGGCTGTAGAAAGAGGACTGCAGCTGTTGATAGGGGTGAGGAATGCCGGGCAGGAAGTGAAAGTAGAGGCAGGCAGTCTCTGCTGCTCTTTCAGACCTGGCTATGTGAAGTGGCAGGGAGAGACCAGCAGCCAGGGTGCTGTTCCTTCCTCTGTTCTGAGCCTGCTTCCCTACCAGAAAGTAAGTTATTTGAACACAGAACTTTGTTTCATTCATTGCTTTATCTCTAGAGTTGAAAAGAGCTCCTGGCACACAGCAAGTAGCCAATGGCCACATAACCGAGTTCCGTTCAGAAGGGAGAGACTTGAGCATGGCCATTTGTGAGATGGAGGCATAGGAGAGTAGCAAGATGCGATGGACTGAAGCCTCCCTGAGTCAGCAAAGGATGGAGGAGACCCCACAACTCCTCTGCCGACAGCGAAAGGAAGGAAGAAAGCAGGGGAGCAGGGCAGGCATTAAAGGTGGCGGAAGAAGCTGAGGTAGTTCTGTGTTGATGACCTTATTCTGTCAGGTGAAAAGAAGGTAAGAGAGAGTGTGACCTGTGTGTGTCCTTGGAGAATGCTTGGTGAAGATGAGCAACAACAAAGCACTTACACTCCTGTTCAAGCAGCCACGCTGCCGTGTGACTGCAGGCACACACGAGGTTGTGGTCAGCGACACAAAGGGCAGGTGAGATAACTGTGTGCACCAGAGGGTGAGTAAGAAGAGTCGAGGTTTGTTGTCTGGGGCATGGCTGTGAGCTACAGAAGGGAATGCACATGCCTGCTTGAGGCTTTCCATCCAGCCCAGAAGTGCAGTAGGTTGTCCTTGGGCTCAGGGAGGTGGGAGAAACAAGGCCACCACACAGGACTCACTGTGAAAGGCCAGCCTGCATGGGTCTGTAATCTCTCAGCTTCTCACCAGGCTGGCTTCCCAGTGCGCTCTTTCTGATTGGCTGTCCAGAAACTGCTTTCCCGACTTTGGACAAGTTACTGTCTCAAATGGTCTGTTTAGAACCAAGGTAGTGGCAAGAAAAAAGAGGTGACAGTGTCACAGTGAGTCATTAAGAGCAAGACACGCTGTCTTGTGCTTGTTTGCCTGGGTAGGTTTTATCTGCGGTTAAAGTATATTAAAGTGTCCGTTTTATTCTAATTAGCAGTTGTTTGGTAGTAAGTTCTCAGTTGTTCAGAGTTCTCAATTTTTAGTTGAATAAAATTCGAGATTAATATTTTTCAGGAACTTTCTGGAAGGGAAAAGATTATTTTAAAGATTATATTATATTAATTATATAGATTATATTAAAGATTTATTCATTTATTTGAGAGGTAGATTTATTTATTTATTTACAGACAGAAAGGTCTTCCATGTGCTGTTTCACTCCCCAGCTGGCTGGGCCGATCTGAAGCCAGGAGCCAGGAGCCTCTTCCAGGTCTCCCATGCAGATGCAGGGGCCAAAGGACTTGGTCCATCTTCCACTGCTTTCCCAGGCCATAGCAGAGAGCTAGATTGGAACTGGAGCAGCTGAGACTTGAACCAGTGCCCGTGTGGGATGCAGGTGCCATAGGCGGAGGTTTAGCCCACTGCACCACAGTGCCAGCCCCAAGATGGGTCTTAAAAGCCTCCCAGACCTCAAGTGAAAGCCAATGGCCTGGCCAGCTGGTTGCTTTTTCTTTTGCTGTCTGCCTCAGCATTCCTGCAGTCGCCATACAGGGCAGGGTAGAGTTGGCTGCTTGCGTCTGCGCTTCTCATGTGTTAGAACATGTTGCCTGCGAAGGGAGCGGACTGTCCTTCAGAAAAGGAGCAGGTTCTGAGGGCAGGAAGGGATCCTGCTTACAGCAGGTTGCAGATTCTGATCACTTGTGTAACTACCTTGTCAGGGAAGACAACTTCATAATGTAAAAAGCCACCTGCTACTTTTGGAGATGGAAATACCCCCCCCCCCCCCCACGGAAGGTGAAATCACATTGACTAAGATATGATCATTGGAACTTGGTATCATCATAGTTGGCTTGATACTTAGAAACCATTTTTTTCTAAGTCACTCCACTTCTCTTGAAGGTGGGGGAAAACCCTGTGTGGTGCTTCCTAACTCCTTCTAGGTCCTTTGTTTGTTTTTTAAGATTTATTTATTTATTCGAAAGGTAAAGTTGACAGGAAGAGGGAGATCTTCCATCCTCTGATTCATTCCCCTGGCCTCAATGGCTGGGCCTGGGCCAGACGAAAGCCAGGAGCCTGGAACTCCATTGAGGTCTCCCATATGGGAGGCAGGGACCCAAGCACTTGTTCCTTCTTTTCCTGCTTTCCAAAGGGCATTAGCAGAGAGCTGGGTTGAAGTGGAGCAGCTGGGACTTGAACTGGCACTCATTTGGGATGCTGGAGTCACAGGGGGTTGCTTAACTCACTGTACCACAGTGCTGGCTCCCTCTCCTAAGTTCTTTAAGCTTCTTCAGCCATTGGTTGAATTGTTAGAACTGCAGTTAGGCATTTGTTTTGGGGAAGAAAAAGTTACTTTATCAGCATTTTGGGGAGAACTCAGGGGACAAGAGTCATCTGGCCAATTTGGCATCAACAAACGGAGGCCTCATTTCTCATTTTTACATAGAAGTTAGAGCCAGGTCCCTGTTTTCCTGGAATTTGTATTATGTGCATGTATCTAAAAGACTGCTTTCAAGAATTTTGAAAGGGTCTTGGCATTTGGATCCTTTTTATGGTTTCTCATTTCCTTTGGTTTTTACGGGAATCAACTGGAGAAACACTGATAGATTAGAGGCACATCAGAGGCAATGAGGGAGTGTGGAAGAGCTTGCGGTGAGTCCATTGCTGCTGTTTACAAACTCTGTGACCCTGGGCAAATCATTCAGCCTACTGTCCTCCGTGAGATACAGTGGCTAGATGAGAAAATCTGGTTCTCTTCAGCTTGTAATTCCTGAGAGTGGATATGCTCATGGAAACATGAAGAGGAGACTCGATTTTAAATTTACCACAATTATTATTTAAAGAAAATCCATGTAGTGTGAGAAGCACCATTCCATAATTAATATTGTCAGTCAAAACTTGTATGTTGAACTTTCATTAAAATCTTTTTAATTTGACAGATAATAGTTTTATTGAAAAGCAAGGTATGCACTTAATTATTCAGATGTATGCAGTTGTTTGGGCCCAGTGAGGGTGAGGAGAGGACTTTGGTTAAGACTCTTAAATATTATGGCTTGTTGGCTCCCCCACCTTCCATCTCTTCTTCCCTTCCATCCCCACCTGAACCCGGTCATCCTTGCACTTGTCTGTTGCAATACCGATCAGAGTGCTTGGTAATTGTTTGCTTTTCACTTCTGTTTGTTCTTCCCAGAGGCTAGAAACTGGGTCTGACTCATTTTTGCTTTCCCTTTTGTAAACCATTGAGGAAAAAGAAAAAAGGTGACATGGAAAGGAATAGGTTTTTGAGAGTCAGAGATGGGCTTATATTTTGGGTTTGGGTTCTCAGGGGAATGATTGTGTTATTTCTAGAAATACCTGAGATGCCAGTTTGGGAAGGAGAATATAATTTTGGTTGTCAGTCCGTGGCACTGACAGAGCACCGGGCAGGCTGTTCAGTAAGCAGTGGGAAGTGGTGGGTTACATCCTGTGGGATTTGAAGATTTGGGCATCCATTTGCTGAGGTTTGGCAGGGTGAATCCAGCCTTTGAAAGGGAGAGCCCAAAGTGGTACTGATGAGAAATGCTTACGTTTAGGAAGCTAGAGGGAAGAGGTAGGAGGACTGAGTGGGCAGTGTCCAGGCACACCTCACAGTGTCACCGGTCTAGGGAGGGAAGAAGCAGATGCAGGATATGGTGATCAGCTTAGTCAGTTCTGGTTCTGTGGCTGCATCATTGCCTGGATCGAAAAAAAAGTGATAAGAACAGTGCAGGCCTCTTATTTCAATTTCACAAAAGGGAACCGAAGAACAAGGGCAGATTCAAAGGAGTGCTTGTCTCTTTTACTTCGGTATTAGTTTTTAATACTAGAGGATAATGATAATAATCCTGCTAGGCCTGTGGCTTGGAGGCTAAGGAGGGAAAAGCTTGAGTGGACAGGGGAAGCCCAGACTCAGGTTGGGTTCTTTGGGCCGGGAATAGGCGGCTGGGGGGCTGGAGGGCCACCACCTCTGTTGAGGAGCAGCCGCTTTCTGAGCCTGGAGGATGGCTTAGGGGAAAATTCATTTGAGGAAAGGGTAATTGGTGCGAGGACAAAAGAGGAAAGAATCTTCTGGAGGGTGGAGGAAGCAGGAGGGTTGGAGAACTGTGAAAAGAATTAGAGCAGCATCTGTAGGAGAGTGTGAGCAGAATTAATCAAACAGTGAAGGCCCTGCGAGGGCTGTGCATTCAGCATACGGCGTGGACACCAGTTATGTGATGTCACAGAACTGTGAGGGCCGGGCGTCCTGAAGGTCATCGGTGTGTTTCAGTGGCCCCAAGGCTGAGGACGGGCCCTGCGGTCTGGAGGGGAGCAGGAGCCGGCCGTCAGTGGGACCGTGCTGAGAGGAGAGTGGGCATCAGGACGGCAGTGTGGTCAGCCGTGACTTCAGGCAGGCACTGTCCCATGGTGGGCACTGAACACTGCTGGGCCGCTGCTGTTGTGTGCATGCCTATGAAGCAGAAAAAGGGATTGTCTCACTTAGGGTTTATTGAGGTGGAAATCAGGCATGAAAATGCTTGTCAGAATACCATGCATTTTTTCCTATTGATAAAAAACTGAGGCAGGAACATTGTTGAAAAACTCAGAAGTATGAAATGGAAAGTAGCCCCCACCACACCCAGCCTCACTTCCCAAACCTCCTCTTAAACTTGGCTTTGTAGTTCTGATAGTTAATAGTAAAACATCAGTTATATGTTGTTACAACTTCATATAGCATTTCTTCTTTCCCTAATATGAACAATGAGAAATTTACCCATTTCTTGTACTGTTTTCCTTCTGAGTTTATTATAGTAACATTGTTATTATCAAAGTAAATAATATTTATATACATATTCTTTAAATATTTATTTGTTTATTTGAAAAAATTACAGAGAAGGAGAGGGAGAGAGAGGAAAAGAGGTCTTCCATGTGCTGGTTCACTCCCAGAATGCCCACAGTGGCCCGAAGCCAGAAGGTGCGGGGGCACAAATACTTGGGCCATCTTCCACCTGTATCCCAGGTGCATCAGCAGGGAGCTGAATTGGAAGTGGAGCAGCCAGGACCCATATGTGCCCATATGGAATGTCCATATGTGCCCATATGGAATGTCGGCATTACAGACAGCAGTTTTACTTGCTGTGCCACAACCCTAACCCTCCATATTCTCTTTTGGGTAACAAAAATTAGTCTTTGTGCTATATGTACAAATTAGCTTAAATATTCATATTTCACAAAAACAGCATTTGAAACGTCATTTTAAGCAAACGTTATTTTTTTTTTATTTATTTTTTTGATAGAGTGGATAGTGAGAGAGAGACAGAGAGAAAGGTCTTCCTTTGCCGTTGGTTCACCCTCCAATGGCTGGCGCGCTGCGGCTGGCGCACCATAAGCAAATGTTATTTAAGAACCTAGAAGTGCTATTGGATAGATGGAGAAGGAAATATAATGCTTTATCACCAAACCCCTGCCTCTCAAATAAAATGGCTCAAACATCAAGATCTAATAAATCCTCTTTTTATTTCTATAGTGTTCTGTGCTCATTGTAGGTCCTATTCAAATGTGATTATTTCACATATTTTCATTTTAATTTTTATTTATTCATTTTTGTTTATTTGAAAGGCAGAGAGGGAGAGGGAGAGGGAGAGGGAGAGGGAGAGGGAGAGGGAGGGAGGGAGGGAGGGAGAGAGAGAGAGAGAGAGAGAGAGAGATCTATCTATCTTCCATCCACTGATTCACTCCCCACAGACAGGTCTGAGCCAGGCTGAAGCCAGGAGCCAGGAACTCCATCTGGGTGTCCCATATGGATGCTAGGAGCCTCCCAGGAAGCTGGATTGCAAGTACAGGTGGAAAGGGGACTCGATCACAGGCACTTTGATATGAGATGCAGACTCCCAAGCTGTGGCTTCACAAACTACACCACAGCATCTGCCCCTAGTTATTGTTTTTAATATGAAGTGACTGTTAAACTTTGAGTCCTTACCTTTCAAAATTATCTTTCTCTCTTGCCGGCGCCGCAGCTCACTAGGCTAATCCTCCACCTGTGGCACTGGCACACTGGGTTCTAGTCCCGGTTGGGGTGCCGGATTCTGTCCCGGTTGCCCCTCTTCCAGTCCAGCTCTCTGCTGTGGCCCGGGAAGGCAGTGGAGGATGGCCCAAGTGCTTGGGCCCTGCACCCGCATGGGAGACCAGGAGAAGCACCTGGCTCCTGGCTGCAGCGGCCATTGGAGGGTGAACCAATGGTAAAGACCTGTCTCTCTCTCTCTCTTACTGTCTACTCTGCCTGTTAAAAAAAAAAAAAATCTTTCTCTCTTGTTTGATTATAACCTATTTTTAGACTCAGAACTTTCAGAGTTTCAGAGTTTGCTTTTTGTCCTTGGGTTCTGAAGTTGCATTAGGAGGTATGTGGGTGTCTCTGCCCTTTCATCCTCTTAGCTTCTTCATGGACTTTCAGGTTGTCTTTATTGGCTTTCTACAATTAATTCATCTATCTGCAATTTGGGAGGACTTTGTTTTATTACTTTTTCCCTCCCATGTGCCAAATTTTAATCTATTTTGTGTTTGCTTTTTTTTTTTCTTAAGATCTATTTATTTGAAAAGCAGAGTGACAGAGATATCTTCCATCCACTAGTTTACTCCCCAAATAGCTGCAACAGCCAGGTCTGGGGGCCAAGCTGAAACCAGGAGCCAGGAACTCCGTGTGGGTACTCACATGGATGGTAGAGGCTCAAGCATTTGAGCCATAAGCACTGCCTTCCCAGGCTCATTAGAAAGAAGCTCGATTGGAACTAGAGCAGCTAGGATTCAGACATGGAATGCTGCCATTGCCATCATATTCTCTGTGCCACGACTGTGCTGCGGTACTCGCCCTTGTCTCTCTTAACAACAGCTTATTCTTGATTTTATCAATATGAAGTCTTCGGGCTGGCGCCGTGGCTCACTAGGCTAATCCTCCGCCTGTGGCGCCAGCACTCCGGATTCTAGTCCCAGTTGGGGTGTTGGTTCTGTCCCGGTTGCTCCTCTTCCAGTCCAGCTCTCTGCCGTGGCCTGGGAGGGCAGTGGAGGATGACCCAAGTGCTTGGGCCCTGCACCCATATGGGAGACCAGGAGGAAGCACCTGGCTCCTGGCTTTGGATCGGCGCAGCACGCCGGCCGTGGCAGCCATTTTGGGGGTGAACCAATGGAAGGTTGACCTTTCTCTCTGTCTCTCTCTCACTGTCTAACTCTGCCTGTCCAAAAAAAAAAAAAAAAAAAGAAATGAAGTCTTCTTGAATCTCTCTGAGAATGCTCATTATTTCTTTTTAACTTTCTCTTGATTCCTGAAATACCTTGTGCTTCCTTTTGGGAGAATTCTAGCATTCCTTTTTGGCATGTTTTTCTCTGTTCTGTTGGATTTCCTCAAGCATCACGTAGTTTGTGGTTATTCACTGTTAAGGTTAATGACTAGGCTATTAGTGTGGGCCATTGGTGTGGTTTTTATCTAGAGGTGACTAGATCTTGTAGGTATTTAAATTTTTATTATGGAATACCACATATAAAATAGTATATATAGTGTGTATGCACAATTTAAGGAAGAGTAGTGCATTGAACACTGCTATGTCTTTGAACTAGGTTAAGAATCAAAACCTTAAAATACCTCTAAAGTACCTTTTCTCACCCTCAGATGTAACTGTCATTCTGAATTTTGTTCAGTCTAATTTTGCTTTATAGTTTGTAAATATCCCAAATAATATATTGCTTTGTTTTGCAAGTTTCTGAGTGTGGAATCACACTTTCTGTACTTTTCAGTGATGTTCTTTTGCTCAGTGTTGTTAATGAGATTCATTCTGGCTAATGCAAGTTATTGTAGTTACTGCTGCTGTGGCATTCCACAGAATGAATTTACCTCAGTGCATTAGTTGGTGGATAGTTTGATTGATTTTGTTTTTTTGCTATTACTAGTATCACAGCTATGAATATTCTTACACGTGTCTTTCATACTTAGAAAACATGTTTATACCATTAGTTGTGGATTTTTGTTATATATTTAACAGCCCAGAATGAAATAGAACAAAATCTCTCAAGAGGAAGTTGTGAATAATTAGAAATTATTTTATTACTTTCTTTGAGTTTTCTATAATTCCTTAAATGCACTTAATTTTAAAAATAATGTATTTATTTGAAAGGCAGAGGAACAACAGAGATCTTGAAATCCACTGATTCACTACACAAATGGCTGCAGTGGCTAGGGCTGGTCCAGGCCTGAAGCTGGGACTCTGCCTGGTCTCCCGCATGAGTGGCAGGGGCCTGGGTACCTACTGCCTTCCCAGACACACTAGCAGGGACCTGGATCAAGCAAGGCTCCTGCAACTCTGAAATGGGATTGCCAGTGTCACAAGTGGTAGCTTACCCCACTGCACCACAATGCCAGCCCCATATGTGCTTGATTTTACATTCTGGAACTTAACAAGACTGTTCGATTTTGTAGAATACAGAAAAAGGTAAGAGTTATAAGAGAAATGCCCATTAAAAAATGTGGAAAGAAGCAGTGCTGCTTTCCTATTAGATTTTGCAAGCAAGGCTATCTGTATCAGATCATTTTCTTTGTAAATCCTCACTCCAGAGTTCAGCTGTAGTGATTCTGTCATTTGTAGCTTTTTTTTTTTTTTTAAGAGTTAGGTATTTATCTGATAGGCTCTCTCTCTCACACACACACACACACACACACACACACACACACACACAAAATCTTCCATCAGCTGGTTCACTGCCCAAATGACTGAAATGGTGGAGGATGGGCCAGGCCAAAACTAGGAGCCTGGGGCTGCATCTGGGTCTCCTCCGTGGGTGCAGGGGTGCAAGCACTTGGGCCATCTTCTGCGGCTTCCCAGGCTGCTATTTTCCATTAGTGGGGAGCTGGATTGGAAGTTGGACAGCCGGAACTCAAATCAGCAGCCATATGTGATGCTGGCCCTGAAGGCAGTGCCACAGCTTTGGCCCCAAGTTTTATAGCTTCTTAAGTTTCTATCTCCTTTTCAGCTACTGACAGGTATGAGCCACTGAGTTTCCTTTGTCAGCATTATGTAGGATAAAGGAGACCTATCAGAAACTTTTGCTATACAGGGACAAAGAACATTTTTAAAGCATTGAAAATATTTAAAGTTTATTACAGGTTAATTGGGCTTTCAATTGATAAAGGTTTTTTTATTCTAGTGCTAAAGTATTTCAGACTAATGCATGGTATGCTTTTGGTAGTGATTTTTTTTTTTTTTTTCTTTTTGACAGGCAGAGTGGACAGTGAGAGAGAGAGACAGAGAGAAAGATCTTCCTTTTTGCCGTTGGTTCACCCTCCAATGGCTGCCGCGGACGGTGTGCTGCGGCCGGCGCACCGCGCTCATCCGATGGCAGGAGCCAGGTGCTAGGTGCTTATCCTGGTCTCCCGTGGGGTGCAGGGCCCAAGCACTTGGGCCATCCTCCACTGCACTCCCGGGCCACAGCAGAGGGCTGGCCTGGAAGAGGGGCAACCGGGACAGAATCCGGCGCCCCGACCGGGACTAGAACCCGGTGTGCCGGCGCCGCAAGGTGGAAGATTAGCCTGTTGAGCCACGGCGCCGGCCAATGTGATTTTTGATACTCTGCTAAATTATATAAGCTTACTTGAGGTAACAGTTTTCCTGTGTCTCTGATGAAAGGTCATAGAGCAGATAGAGGCATTTGAAGCAACTGATCACAGAACTCAAATTTGTACCCAATTTTGATTGATTAGTAAAAGAACTGATAAATGGCCTCAGGTCTGCAAAGAAATCCATTTTAAATACTTTTAAATTTTGGGAAGCAGGTTGGCTTGGTCTTCATTGAAAGAGGCAGGCTCTCCAATTAACATCACCTGCAGGCCTTGGGAGCCCTTTGTCTAAAGTGCAGGTTCTGCGAGTGTACAGAATGCCATGATACATTCATTTAAACCCGTAGTGGGAGTTGGTTGGAAATTTTGTGCTGATGGCATGGCAATTGAATCTGGGTGATAGAACTTGCTTGAACATGAGAAACCGAACGCAGTTTCATGAAACGACATTGACATCAGGCTTTTTGGAGGGCTCCCAGATGTCCTCCTCATTTGCACTGTCCCTTTGCAGCAACATGTACCGCGACTGTGAGGAAAATTTGGCCACATTGCCAGTCTTAGTTCAGGAAAGTCAAGTTTTAGAGTTGGGGTGGATGAAGGAAATTTCTTGGTAATTGTTTAGGCTTATGTATGGCTCAAGAGATTAAAAAGTAAAAATTGGAATTCATGTAACAACCCACTCTGTGCCCCTGTGAACTCCTCAGATGTGAGCACATCATTCTTTGGGTCATCTCTTTTTCATATTTCAGCGGGTGCTCAGAGCCTTCTGCGCCCTGCTGTGGGAATGCCTGAGGGAGGGTGTATTAGTCCTGGCTGCCTTCAAAATATCTGCAAGTTTGTTGTGCAGGAATGTTAGTCTTTCCCATACATAGTCTACTGCTCTTATTCATTGATTAGCCCATCTCTCCCAAAACTTATATAGTCTAGAGATTTTAAAAATGGGGACTAGATAACCCAAAGTATTATATCCAGGATTTAATTCTTTTTAAGACAAGTTAGTGAAAAGGATCCATCTGTATATACTTGATTTGAATAAGAACCAGAACCCTCTAGAAGTACCTAGGGCATAGGTAATAGTTGTTACTATGATTTGGAATTTGCATTATTGCAGGGCAAGAACTGATGTTCTTAGAATTGGAAGGGTTTCTTTCTTTTTTTAAAAATTTGTGTTCATATTCTCTCTGGAGAAGAAAGATAGGCTAAGAGAAATATGATTGGAAAATGTTTCATCCTTCACTGTGGCTTCCTGTAGCATTCCATATTCCTTTGCATTTTAGACTACTTCCAAAATTCTGGGAACATATTGGGTATGTCTCACTGCTAGCTGTCTCACACCTTTCTAGATTGGGAACTTTTTGCAATCTAGTTCCTTCTACCATCTTACCTGTAGTATCATAAATGTGTTTAAGAACTAAGTTTTTTTTCCTCATCTATACTTATACATATTTCAGTAATAATTTTTCTTGTTTTCATTTTTCTTCATAAAGGGAAAAGATCTGATATTCTCAAGTCAATACTGTCACAAAATTGACTGAATTTTACACAGGCCAGTGGAGTATTCGCTTCGTGCCCATGTCTGATGTGGAGGGAGGCACAGACAAGAGAGTGGGTGACTGACTCAGATGTAAATGATCTTATTATACCAGAGCTGGAACCACACCTAGAAACCTCGACAATAACAGGGATTGTGTTGGATATACTTGTTAAATCCTGTGTGGATTTTAGTATGTCATGTGTGTTGTTCATCAGCAAACCCAAACAGGTGCTGCTCAGAGCTTTAGTCAGACTTAAGATTATACTGTTTCTCACTTTAACCATACCAAAAAAAAAAAAAAAAAAAAATCACAATAACCAAAACAGATTTCTTTTTTGATTCTGGTCTAGTGGTTTCAATGCTACACATCCTCCACCAAGATAGATTTTCATGAGTAAATTAATTTCTCTCTCAGTGTTGGAAAACTGCTATTTCAGAAATTTAATAGGCACAATGACAAATTGTCCATGCACTGATTCACTACCCAGATGGTCACAAGCCAGGAGCTGGGTATTCAATCCTGTTCTTCCATATGGGTAACAGGCACCCAAATACTACATCTTCCTAGGGAACACATCAGGAAGCTGGAATTGGAAGTGGAATGGGGACTCAGGGACTGTTATATGGGATAGGGTGTCCCATGCATTGTTTTAGCAACTGTGCCAAATGCTGCCCCTCCTATTTTTTTAAGATTAATTAATTTATTTGAAAAGCAGAGTGATAGAACTTCCATCTACTAGATCATTCCCTTAGTGCCCATAACAGCCACTGCTGCTCCAGGCTGAAGCCAGGAGTCTGTAACTCCAAGGTCTTCCATATGGGTGGCAGGGGCCCAAACACTGGAGCCGTCATTTCTACCTCCCAGCATGCATTAGCAGAAAGCTGGATCTGAAGTGGATTAGCCAAGACTTGAACTGGCACTCCACTATAAGATGCAGTTGTCAGAAGTGGCAGCTTAACTCAATGTACCACAACACCTGTCCACACAGTATAACTTAGGTACAAAGCAGTCCAGATACACACCCACAAAACCACAACCTGAATCAAGAAAGAAACATTATCTGCACCTAAAAGTTGTACCTCGTCCCAGGTATTACCTCCTTCAGAGTTAACTGCCGTTCTGACATCTGCCATTGATTGGTTCTGCCTGTTTTAAGTTTCACTCCAGTGGAGTCAAATGAATGTTCTCAACCTTCCTCATCAGCGCTGTAGGCGAGTCCTTCTGCGTTGTTACTTCGGCAGCAGCAGACTCTCTTTCCTTCTGCACGGTGTGTAGTTGAATGACTAGACCACAATCTATTCACTCAGCTCTTGGTGGACCTTTGGTTTATTTTCAGTTTTGGCTCTTATGAATGTTCTTTTGTTTGCTTGTTTGTTTAAAGATTTTTGTTGTTTAAAAGGCAGAGTTGGGGGAGAGAGTGAGCCTCCATCTGCTGGCTTACTCCCCAAATGACTGCAGCAGCTGGATAGCCTAGAGGCTCTTCTGATCTCCCACATGCAGGGTCCCAAGCACCAAGGCCATCCTCTGCTGCTTTTCCAGGTGCATTAGCAGGGGGCTGGATCAGAAGTGGTACAGCCAGGTCTTGAACCACTGCCCACATGAGATTCCGACTTCACAGGTGGCAGCTTTACCCACTACGCCACAATACCGGCCCCAGTGAATGTGTTTATATAGTTTTTTGGTACCCATAGGTTGGGGATACATCTAGTAATGGAATTGTTTAGGCACAGATTATTTGTATTTTCAGCTTTAGTAGATGTTACCAGTTTTCCAAAATCTTTAAAGAAGTTGAACATCCCTAATCCACAAAATCAAAATCTAGAATGCTTTAAAAATCCAAAAATTTGTGAACACTGACATGACACCACAGGTAGAAAATTCCACACTGCATGCTGTGAGCTGCAGTCAAAATGTAGGCACGGGCCAGTGTGATGGCACAGCTGGTTAAACTGCTGCCTGCAATGCCAGTGTCCCATGTGGGTGCCATTCAAGTTCAGTTACTCCACTTCTCATTTAGCTCCCTGCTAACATGTCTGGGAAAGCGGTGAAGATGGCCCAAGTGCTTGGGTCCCTGCCTCCCATGTGAGAGACCTGGATGGAGTTCCAGGCTCCTGGCTTCAGCCTTTTCCACACCAGCTGTTGTGGCCATTTGGGGAGTGAACCGGTGGATGGAAGCTCTGTCTCTCTGTCTCCCCTCCCCCCCAATTCCACCTTTCAAATAAATAAACAGATCTTTAAAAAATGCAGGTACACTAAACAGATTATATTTATATTACCTTCAGCCTGTATGTATAAAAATATGTGAGGAGGTCAGCTCTGTGGTGCAATAGATTAATCCTCTGCCTGTAGCGCCAGCATCGCACATGAGCAGCTATTCTAGTCCTGGCTACTCCTCTTAGTATCCAGTTCTCTCCTATGGCCTGGGAAAGTACAGTAGAAGATGGCCCAAGCGCTTGGCTCCGGTACCTACTTGGGAGACCTGGAAGAAGCTCTCGGCCCCTGGCTTCTGGCACAGCTCTGGCTGTTGAGGCCAGTTGGGGAGTGAACTAGTGGAAGGAAGACCTCTCTCTCTCTCTCTCTCTCTCTCTCTCTATTTTGACAGGCAGAGTGGACAGTGAGAGAGACAGAGAGAAAGGTCTTCCTTTTCTGTTGGTTCACACCCCCCCCCCCAATGGCTGCTGCGGCCAGCACACCCCGGAAGACCTTTCTCTCTGTCTCTCCCTCTCACTGTACCTCTCAAATAAATTTAAAAAAATCTTAAAAAATATATGAAGGGATGGCACAGTGGCATAATAGGTTGGGCCTCCACTTGCAATGCTAGTATCCCATATAGGTGCCAGGTTGAGCCCTGGCTGCTCCACTTCCAATCCAGCTCCCTGCTAATATGCCTGGGAAAGCAGCAGAGGATGGCTTAATTGCTTGGGCCCCTGCACCCATGTTGGAGACCCAGAGGAAGCTTCTGGCTTTGGATCAGCCCATCTCTGGCCATTGCGGCCGCCTGGGGAGTGGACCAGCAGAGGGAAGACCTCTCTCTCTGTGTGTAACTCTGCCTCTCAAATAAATAAATCTTTAAAACAAAAACATATTAAACATAAATATATTTTTTGTTTAGATTTGGGTCCCTTTGCCAAGATATCTCCTTATGTGTATGCAGATATTCCAAAATTCAAAACAACTTGCAATCTGAAACATTTCTGGTCCCAAGCATTTCGCATAATAAGGGATACTCAGCTGCTTCCAATTTTTGTCCATGCCCATAATGTATAAGAGTTCCATTGTTACTGTATTTACCAGTGGTTGGTATTGTCAGTTTTCTTACCTTGAACCCTTCTGATAATATGTAGTGGTATTTCCTAGTGTTACTTATTTATTTGAAAGAGTTACACAGAGAGAGGGAGGTGAGGTCTTCCTTCCACTGGTTCACTCCCCGATTGGCCGCAATAGCCAGAGCTGCACCAATCCAAAGCCAGGAGCTTCTTCTGGGTCTCCCATGTGGGTATAGGGGCCCAAGCACTTGGGCCATCTTCCACTGTTTACCCAGGCCACAGCAGAGAGCTGGATTGGAAGTGGAACTGGTGCCAATATGGGATGCTGGCGCTGCAGGCGGCAGCTTTACCCACTATACCACAGTGCTGGCCCCCATGATCAGTTTTATTTCTTTTACTTTCCTACCATCTTCCTCTACTCACATATTCTTTTAAAGCAAATCCCAGGTTTGTCACTTCACTCTTAAATATTCAATATGTTTCTTGATGCCACTAATATCTAAAATTTTTTAGAATTTCATCAAATATTCAGACATGTCTTCATGCTAGAGTTCCTCTAGCAGTGGTTAAGATGTTGCCTATGTCCCATGTCCCAATGCTGAGGAGTTATTAGGTTGGAGTTCTGTCCCCCCTTCCACTTCCTGCTTCTTACGCTGGCCCCGGGAGGCAGCAGTGTTAGCCTAAGTCCCTGGGTCCCTGCCACTCAATAGAAGACACAGGTTGAGTTCCCGACTCCTGCATTTGGCCAGGCTGGACCTTGGCTGCTGTGGACATTTGGGGAGTGAACTAATGGTTGGAGCCCTGTTTGTCCTTGTATTTCCATCTTTCAAGTAGATGAAAATTTTAAGAAAGGAAAACACAGTTTTCATAAGGAGTTGTGCCCACTTGCTGTGCACGCTCCCTTCCCTTCTTTGTATTCCTGTATGGTTTCTGCCTCTCCCACTTCTCTAGATATGCTAAATCTGTTCTAAAATATGTTATGCTCTTTTGCTTACAACCTGTTTTTCCCTCTGTTTGGGACCTTAGATCATCATATTGTAATTATCCTTTTCTGAATGTAACCCCTTGAAGGAAGATTCTTTCTTATTTACAGTTATAATTTCAGTACCTCACACACTTCATATTTGTGCTCAGTCAATTGTGTAGAACTAGATTCTCTGTATTAATATTATTTGATATCAAGATTTCAGATCTGTTAGAATACTTCTTTGCATTAAAATAATAGTCGTGGTGACTAAAAATCTTAATTGCTCTGGGCCCTTTACATTCATTTTCTCTAATCCTCATAATAACCCTAATCAATCCATAGAATCTCCATCTTATATTTGAGGAAACTGATACTCAAAAGGTTGAACAGTTTTTTTAAGCTGTACTCATTCATGTTTTTTTCCATTACACACATTTCCCTCCCAGCCAAAATGTTGATGTGTCTGCCAATGGGAGAGACTGGTATGAAACCTAGCACACTGCCTTTGCCTCCTGAGATAGCATTCTAGAAGTGTTCACGGGACCAAGTCATAGGACTGTTATCAGGAGGGCTGTATAAAAACAGTTTCCATGAGAGAGCTAGGGAGACAGGAAGTAGACCAGGAAACAGGTTGGGAGGGGCACAGCTGGAAAAGCTGCTTAGTAGACTTCAGACTGGAATGACTAGAGCAGATAGGAGGCAGGAGAGGTAAGACAGAACGGAGAGGGGACAAGGGACAGGCATGTCGCATACAGGTTGGAGTCCTGTCTCACCAACAGAGTTCCTCTAGCAGCAATTTTTCTTTCTTTCTTTCTTTTTTTTTTTCTTTTAAAGATTTATTTATTTATTTGAAAGCCAGAGTTACGAGAGGCTGAGAGAGAGGTCGTCCATCCGCTGGTTCACTCCCCAGATGACTGCAACGGCTGGAGCTGTGCTGATCCTAAGGCAGGAGCCAGGAGCTTCTTCTGGGTTTCCCCCGTAGGTACAGGGGCTCAGGGACTTGGGCCAACTTATACTGCTTTCCCAGGCCATAGCAGAGAGCTGGATTGGAAGAGGAGCAGCCAGGACTCAAACCGGCGCCCATATGGGATGTCAGCACATCAGGCCAGGGCTTTCACCCGCTTCGTCATAGCGCTGGCCTCTAGTAGCAATTTTTCTTAAAGCACAGTTTGATGTGCAAGAGCTAGGCTAGGAGTGAGTCTTCCAAGTAAAACACCAGAGCCAGGAACCAGGAATGCCCAATGACTCTCCTGAGCTCCATCCACAGTGCCTGACATGGGATAGATACTCAGTACTTGGTTTTTTGAGTCAGTGATGAACACCTAATAGATTGGGCAGCATGCTCAGTATTGTGCTAGGCTAGTAATACGGATAGATTGGACAGCATCCTCATTGCATACTCTCATTTATCATCACTCTTAAGAGAATATGCGAAAGGAAGGAGAGGAACATAGAGTAGTTGTTCTGTATTTGTTAGAGAGATAGAATTTGATTTTCTGTTTATGTGAATGTTTGAGTGAGGACTGGGGCTGGCATGGTGTTCCATGATATTTCAGTGTCCATGTGGTTGCTCTACCATGAGGGGCCTCAACCTCACAGTCCCAGATAGCAATTTTTTGGTTCAGGCAGCAGGATGGGGGAAAGGAATGAAGAAGAGGCACAGAGCCGTCTCTTTAAAGCAGATCCCTGGAAATTTCCACTTACATTCCGCTGGTTTGAGCTTAGTTATGTGGCTTCACACCTAGCCATGTGCTGAGCTAAGCTGAGCTGAGCTGAACTGAGAGAGGCATTCCCTAATTTAGGAGGGAGTCTCTGCCATAAGTACCAGGTTTTACCTTTCGGAGAAAGGCGGCGTGTCAGCTGAGACCTGGAGATGGTGGAGGTTAGCCAGGTGATGGATGAGGAAGGCAGAGGAGGAGCCTTTTCAAAGGCATGGAGAGGGAGGAGAGCTTGGCAAAGTGCGCAACTGCAGCTCTCAGGTGTGGCTGCAGTGTAGGGTAGGTAGAAGGGAACAGTGAGCCTGAAGAATTGGTAAGGGCTGTATCTGTCATTTTAATGAGTTTATATTTTATTTTGTAGTTTGTGAGAACCATTGAAAAATTTTAAGCAGCAAGCCACACGATGAAACTTTTATATTTACACGGTGGCCTTGTTTGTTTGAAAGATGAATTTTGGGTCTGGTGAACCCAGTTCAGTCCCAAGATCACTTAGAGAGCTGTAGTAGGGTGGTAGGGGAGAAGCAATTTCCTTTTAAAAGACTCTGGTGCATTTACTACATTTCCTTCTTAAATAGCTATTTGTTTGTTAATATTTTTTTTGAAGGAGAGAGAGAGATCATCCTCAGTAGCTGAGGCTGAGCCAGGTCAAAGCTAGGAGCTGGGAATTAAATATCTCCCACATGTGTGGCAAGGACCCAATGTTTGAGCCATCACCTACTGCCTCCCAGGATAGGCATTATAGGGAAGATGAAATTGAGAGTGAAGCCAGAACTCTAACCTAAGCACTCTGAAATGGATTGCAGGTGCCCATGTAGTATCTTTTTTTTTGAAGATTCGTGTATTTATTTCAAAGGCAGAGTTAGAGAGAGTGAGAGAGGTCTTCCATCTGCTGGTTCACTCCCTAGATAACTACAATGGCCGGAGTTGGGTCAATCTGAAGCCAGGAGCTTCTTCTGGGTCTGCCAAGTGGTTACAGGGGCCCAAGGACTTGGGCCATCTTCTACTGCTTTCCCAGGCCATAGCAGAGAGCTGGATCAGAAGTGGAGCAGCCAGGACTGGAACCGGTGCCCATATGGAATGCTGGCCCTGCAGGCAGCGGCTTTACCCAGCACACCATAGCACCAGCCCCACCAAGTATTATCTTAACCACTGTGATAAGTGCCTACCTCTGTCTTTCATAATAGTAGGTGGTATGTAAATAGGCTGTCTTTATTGTGAAGTTGTTTTAAAAATATGTTGTGGGAAAAAAAATCATAAAAAAAAAATATATATATATATATAGGCCAGCGCTGCAGCTCAATAGGCTAATCCTCCACCTGCAGCGCTGGCACACCGGGTTCTAGTCCCAGTTGGGGCGCCGGATTCTGTCCCAAGTTGCTCCTCTTCCAGGCCAGCTCTCTGCTGTGCCCCGGGAGTGCAGTGGAGGATGGCCCAGGTCCTTGGGCCCTGCACCTACATGGAAGACCAGGAGAAGCACCTGGCTCCTGGCTTCGGATCAGCGCGGTGTGCCGCCCGCAGCGCACCAATGGAGGGTGAACCAATGGCAAAGGAAGACCTTTCTCTCTGTCTCTCTCTCTCTCACTGCCCACTCTGCCTGTCTATATATATATATATAGTGGATAGTAAACCCTTATTGAATATATAATAATATATAATATATTATATATAATATGTAATATATAATAATAAACCCTTATTGAATATATAATTTGCAAATATTTTCCACCACTATCTTTAATTTTTTTAAGGATTTGCTTATTTATTTGAAAAAGATAGAGAGGATCTTCCATCCGCTGGTTCACTCTGCAGATGGCCCCAACGGCCTGCATTGGGGCAGGCTGAAGCCAGGAGCTAGGAGCTTCTTCCAGGTCTCCCACGTGGGTGGCAGGGGCCCAGATACTTGGGCCATCCTCTGCTGCTTTTCCCAGGCCAATAGCAGGGAGCTGGATTGGAAGTGGAACAACTGGGATCCAAACCAGTGCCCATATAGGAAGCCAGCATCACAGGCAGCTTCTTTACCTGCTGTGTAATGAAATACACAAGTTTTAAATTTGATGAAGTCTAATTTCTGTTTGTTTGTTTTTTTCATTGAGTGCTTGTGCTTTTGTGTAACACAAGGTCACCAAGATTTGCACCTGTGTTTTCTTCTAAGAATTTCATAGTTTAACTCTTACATTTAGGCGTCAGATCCATCTTGACTGAGTTTTTATATATGATGTGAGGAAGAGCTCGTATTAATTCTTTTGCAGAAATATACACACTCGTCCTAGTCGTGTGTGTTGGAATGATCTCAGCCCATGTAACTGTCTTGGTACCCTGGGTCAAAATCAGCTTCTCATAAATGCAAAGGTTTATTTCTGGACACTTAATTCATTTTCTTTGCCTATATTTCTGTCCTTATGCCAGGACCACACAGTCTCGATGACTGTAACCTGGCGATGATTTTGAAATGAGAAGATGTGAGTCCTCTGACTTGGGGTTTTCTAGACTGTTTTGACTGCCAAGCTGTTTCTTGCTAACTTGTCTGTAAGACTTCTTCCTTCCTTTCTTTGCCTTCAGAACTTTCCTTTCCTTTCAGACTTTGAGCACTGTGTTCTTATCTTTACAGAGTTTATTACTCACTTCCATCAGGTCTTCCAGAATGTAGGGATGGGCAGAGCCAGGCCAGCTCTAGCCATTTACCTCTTTTGTTTTGTTTTGTTTTAATGGCCCAACAAGTTAGAATTGTTTTTGCATTTTAAGAGTGGTTACATTGAAAATGGTTATGTAAATACCTACAGTAAAGTGATTGCATCATTAGTCCAATCTGTCACTTTTCAGACCTAATATAGGAACCAGTGGAAAAAAAGAAAAGTAAATGAGATCTTTTCTGAAGTTATAAGTGATTTTAGATAATTTAGAAGTACATTACCTACAGTTTAAAAATATACTACTCTGCATGAAACTACTTCATAAAATTCATGGGAGAAAAGGGAACTTAAAAATGAGTTTATTTTGGTGTAAAAATTTTTGAAATCCTTAAATAGATTTTTTGCAAGTTGCATTTTCCATTAACTTGTGCATCCCCCTTGTATGCATGGAGTTAATTTCCCATGAACTTTATGAAACTCTCTGCTATTTGGCTTTGTTGCCTACTTTTACTAAAACAGCTTACTCAAAGGTTAACAATTTACCTCGGCTTACTTTTACTCCATTCTTGCTTAACCACCATGGTACAGTTAACCACCAACTTTGGTAAATCCATGTTCAACCCATGGCTTTAGTGAAAAGACCACTTTCTAAACAGTACGTTTCACTTTTTGGGAGGGGTGCAAGAGAGTTTCCTTGTAAGTTTAACTTTGACCATTGATTATTGATTCATTTGGTAATTAAAAACTTGACAAAACAATGAAAGTGTTGTGGGAAGTAATAATTTTCTTGAGTAGTTAAAGGAAGACTGCAAAGCACTATACAGGAAGAATTTTAAAATATTTAGTGGAAATACTCATTTGTACCATTGTTTTTGCAGAAGATAACTGGGCAATGACTCAGAAAAGGGTTAACTTTGTGTAACCTGGGACCCAGCAGTCTCATGTTGAGCAATCTGTCCCACTGTTATCAGCATAACAGTAAAAGTTTATGTAGACAGATATTAATTGAAGCATTATTAGTAAGAGCAAAAGTGGGAAGTGAACACATGTCAATAGAAAAACAGTGAAATTATGATTTGTCTTTAATGCTCAACAGTTTTAAAAATGAACCAGAATAAGTAAGGATAAGAGTAAATGAGAAATCTACTTTCTCCTCAGTTTTGCTGTGAACCTTAAACCATTTTTAAAAAGTTTATTTTAAATGTTAACGCTGAGGGGCTGGCGCTGCCTGCAGTGCTGGCATCCTGTATCCCATATGGGCACCAGTTCCTGGTCCCGGCTGCTCCACTTCTGATTCAGCTCTCTATTGTGGCCTGGGAAAGCAGTAGAAGATGGCCCAAGTCCTTGGGTCCCTGTACCTGCATGGGAGACCCAGAAGAAGCTCCTGGCTTCAGATTGACCCAGTTCTGGTCATTGTGGCCATCTGGAGAGTGAACCAGCAGATGGAAGACCTCTCTCTCTCTGTCTGCCTCTCTGTAACTCTGCCTTTCAAATAAAATTAAATCTTTTTTTTTTTAAAGTTAATACTGTAAATGTACTAAGCTAAAATTTGTCTGTGATATATTAAGTGGAAATAGGTTAAGACACAGTATATATTCATTTTTTGTTCAAGAGTTGCATATAAAATTTTCTGTAAGCATAGGAAAAACATTAATTTTAGTGATAATGTCCTCTGCAGTTGGGGTTATTGACTTTTTTTTTCTTTTCTTTTTTTCTTTTATTTTATTTTTGACAGGCAGAGTGGACAGTGAGAGAGAGAGAGACAGAGAGAAAGGTCTTCCTTTTGCCATTGGTTCACCCTCCAATGGCGGCCGCGGCCGTTGTGCGGTCGGCGCACCGTGCCAGGAGCCAGGTGCTTCTGGTCTCCCATTCGGGTGCAGGGCCCAAGGACTTGGGCCATCGTCCACTGCACTCCTGGGCCATAGCAGAGGGCTGGCCTGAAGAGGGGCAACCGGGACAGAATCCGGCACCCCGACCGGTACTAGAACCCGTACCCGGTGTGCCGGTGCCCCAATTAGCCTATTGAGCTGCGGCGCCGGCCGCACAGTTACTTTTACAACACATGTTTTATTAAATGTCCTTGTGGAGAGTAGACATTTATCTTAGTGGTTAAGACACTGGGTCCCACGTTGGAGAACCTTGTTCCATTCCTAGCTCTGACTCCTGACTCTAGCTTTCTGCTAATAGAGACCCTGGGAGGCAGTACTGATGGCTCAAGTAACACCCCAAGGGAAAACTAGATTGTGTTACCAGCTTCTGGCTTTGGCCCTGGCTGAACCCTGACTATTGTGAGCATTTGGGAAGTAAATTAATAGAGGGGAGCTTGCTCTCTCTCGCTCTCTTTGCCTCTCAAATAAAAACATTAGAATTTAGGTATACTTCCCCCCAAAAGTAATAATTATGGGTGACATATTTTAGTGTATGTGGTTCTCTGTATTTCTTTCAAATAAAACTTTTTTTTTTTTTTTGACAGGCAGAGTGGACAGTGAGAGAGAGAGACAGAGAGAAAGGTCTTCCTTTGCCGTTGGTTCACCCTCCAATGGCTGCCACAGACGGCGCGCTGCGGCCGGTGCACCGCGCTCATCCGATGGCAGGAGCCAGGTGCTAGGTGCTTTTTCCTGGTCTCCCATGGGGTGCAGGGCCCAAGCACTTGGGCCATCCTCCACTGCACTCTCGGGCCACAGCAGAGGGCTGGCCTGGAAGAGGGGCAACCGGGACAGAATCTGGTATCCCGACCGGGACTAGAACCCGGTGTGCCGGCGCCGCAAGGCGGAGGATTAGCCTGTTGAGCCACGGTGCCGGCCCAATTTTTTTTTTTTTTAAGGTTTATTTTATTTGGCAGAGTTAGAGGTAGAGAGAGAGAGCGAGCAAGCGAGAAAGAGCAAGCTTCCATCTGCTGCACTCTGCAAATGGCCACAATAGCTGGGGCTGGTTCAGGCTGAAGTCAGGAGCTTCTTCCAGGTCTCCCACACAGATGCAGGAGCCCAAGAACTGCTTTCCCAGGCACAATAGCAGGGAGCTGAATTGGAAGTAGAGCAGCTGGGACTCTAACCGGGCACCCATGTGGGATGCAGTGGTTGCAGGCAGGCCCTGGCTTTAACTGCTGTGTCACAACACCAGCCCAGAAACGAAACAATCTTACTGCAAAAAATATCAGTAGAGAGCAGGGAAGGGGTGGGTGTTGTGGCGCAGCCACATACAGAGTGACTACAATTGGATGTTTAATTCAACTACAAGGTGTATTGTTGTTGCCATGCAGGTTAAGAGTGTAAGACAAATTTTTCCCATGTACATCACATTATATAATAATAGTTCTTAAGCTATTTTTTCCCTGATACTTTATTTTTTCCATGTTAATGTAGTATTTTAATACAAAGAGAGCAGATTCAATGTAGTTCATAGATGCAGATCAAAGAATACAATGATAGGGGCCTGCATGGTAGTTTAAGCTTCTGCCTATGGTGTTGGCATCCCGTATGGGTGCCTATTTGAGTCCTGGCTGTTCCACTACCAATCCAGCTCTCTGCTATGGCCTGGGAAAACAGTAGAAGATGGCCTAGGTGCTTGGGCCCCTGCACCCGCATGGGAGACCTGAAGAAGCTCCTGGCTCCTGGCTTCAGATTGGGCCAGCTCTGGCCTTTGTGGTCATTTAGGGAGTGAAGCAGCGAATGGAAGACCTCTCTCTGTTTCTCCCTGTCTGTCTGCAACTCTGCCTCTCAAATAAATAAATAAATAATTTTTTTTTTTTTTACAATGTATAATGGTAGTCCTTTCTTCCCTCCCTCTCTTTGCTTACCTCCCTTTACGTTCTTTAAAAAGTGACAGTATGTGTTGTGAAAATGTACTGTTTTCTAGTGTTGCAGTATTTGGATTTCCTTAACATGTTAGAGCTTGTTCAGCACTCTAAGTTAAAGTTTAAATTTTGTGATAATTAACCAACTGCATGACCTTTGAACCTGAGCAAAGAAAGTATTCCAGAGCATTGCAGCTCCTCAGTACACCACTTTGAATTCCCTTCCATTAAGCAAGTCTGGGATGAGGGGAGCTGGTAAAATCACCATGTGATTTGTTGTTAATGAATTCTGAATTTTACATCCAGTAGAACACTGATACCCTGTTTAAATTCACTTTATAATCACCTAGAAACATGTAGCTTGTTTCAGTGTGTTCTCAATTGTTTTATTCTGAATAATTTTTTTTAAAGATTTATTTATTTATTCGAAAGAGAGTTACAGAGAGAGAGGTAGAGACAGAGGAAAAGGGAGGTCTTTCATCTGCTGGTTCACTCCCCAGTTGACTTCAATGGCCGGAGCTGTGCCAATCTGAAGCCAGGAGCTTCTTCCAGGTCTCCCACACGGGTGCAGGGGTTCACGGACCTAGGCCAGCTTCTAATGTAGTAGAGAGCTGGATCAGAAGTGGAGCAGCCGAGTCTCAAACTGGTTCCCATAAGACACTGCAGGCAGTAACTTTACCTACTATACCATGGAGCTGGCCCCCTGAATACTTTTTTAAAGAATTGAATTTTATGACTTTTTTAGATTTAGATATTTAAGTTCTGTTTCTTATTTATTTAGACCATAGGCATCTCTGTTTATTTTATTGGAAAGGCAGGGTTATTTATTTATTTTTTAAAGATTTATTTATCTATTTGAAAGGCAGAGGCAGAGAGAAAGGTCTTTCATCCTCTGGTTCACTCCCCAAATGGCCTGGAACTCCATCAGGATCTCCCACATGGGTAGCAGGGACCCAAGTACTTGGGCCATCTATCTCTGTTTTCCCAGGTGCATTAGCAGGGAACTAGATCAGAAATGGAGCATCCAGGACCTCAGTGGTGCCCATATGGGACACTGGCATCAGTGGTGGTGGCTTTCCCTGCTATGCCACAGTGCCGGTCACCAATGTTCAGTTTTTAGGAACCTTCCAGTTTGCAGGTTCCCTAGGTCTTATTTTCTTCCTCCGTCCCACAGAACGTCAGCGGGTGAAGAAAAATGTGATACCTAGAAAGTGCGTGTTCTGTGCAGACTTGATTACTTTTGTGTGTAATGAATCACATTTTTTACTTTTATAATTTCTATGTGATCTCTTGCACTTTAAACTTAGCATTTTATGACAGTGTTCTTTGGGGGCCAGCTTGATTTTTGAGACTTGATACTTTCCTACAGATTTGTTGGCAGTTTTTCATTAAATTTTTTTAACTCTCTTTTGTGAAGCCACAACATTCATAAGTGAATTGAGAAATGGAGCTACTTGGAATCTAACTATGAATATTTAATAAGTGTCACCAAGTCTAAAACGATGATTAGCCTGTATATTATTCACAGCCATTAGTTTATTAGCAGCTTGGGGAAAGTTTCCCATATTCTAGGGCTGAGGGGAATGGTCTGGGTAACCTCATAGGCTTTTCTGTCCCTCAAGATTGACTTTACCTTACTGCAAAATTATCTAAACGGAAAGAAATTAAGAGGCCTGATAAAAACAAATTCTCAACAGCGCTGGGAAGGTCGAGGGGCTTGTGAGTCAGCTCCTGTAGCGCTTGCCGCTTTGGGGCAGCCCACAGGCCAGGCGTGGCAGTCGGCTGGAGGCTGGAGGCTGACGACAGGTGCTGCCTGCAGTCCCAAAGCAAGTGACAGATTGTTTTTTCTGGTGAGTCCATTTAGCTGCAGACTGAAGGTTTGTCAGTAGTGTTTTCAAAACATGAAGTGTTTTCAGGACTCGATTCTGTCATTTATTTGTTTTGAAGTCTGTAATCAAAGTAATTTAGTTTATATATGTATTTATATTTATATATATCTAGCTGCTGTTTATCAGGTACCTGCTTTGCACTTGTTATGTATTTGGTTTTTGTCTGTCTGCTCTACTGGGATGTAGGCTCCAAGGTACCATAAACTTGTGTGTGTTGTTTGATAATGAGCTCTGGAACACCCATAGTCCTTTATAAACATTTCATCCTTAGTCTTAGTGTAATTAATTCTTCCGTTGCCTTTTTTTTTTTTTTAAAGGGATGTGGAGGTAAGGTGATTTTTTTTTTTTTTAATCCTTGGACCTTTCATCAGATTTCTTTCTACTTACCTTTTCTTCTTTTCTAAAATAATAGCTTTATGGACATAAGACTCCCATTCCATAAGATTTGTACCTCTAGACTGCATGTACACGTGTGTTTAGTGGTATTTAGTTGATTTTATAGTGTTGTGCAACCATCACCACTATCTAACTCTATAATGCTTTTATCACCCCATAAAGAAACCCCAATCTCATTAGTTCTCTCCCCTCTCCCTGGCAGCCACTTGCTACTCCCCGTGTCTGTGATTTGCTTGTTCTGGATTTTTCATACAGATGAAATCATGTAATAATATGCAGTCTTTTGTGTCTGGCTGCTTTCACTGACCTCTTAAAGTCAAATGTTACATTAGTCAGGGCAGTTTATTCTGAAGAAGAAAGTAATAATGATGCCATATTTTATTGTTAAGTAATATGACATTTTCAATATGTAGATTTCCCAGATGATTGACTTACTATAAATGCATTTTTGTTATCTTTTTAAAGATTTATTTATTTATTTGAAAGGCAGAACTACAGAGAGGGGAAGAGACAGCACACAGAGATCTTCCATCTGCTAGTTCACTCCTGCAATGGCTGGAGCTGGGCTGGTCTGGAGCCAGGAACCAGGAACTTTTTCCAGGTCTCCCATGTGGGTGCAGGGGTCCCAAGGGCTTGGGCCCTCTTCTGCTTTCCCAGGCCCATTAGCAGGGAGCTGGATAAGAAGAGGAGCAGCCAGAACACAAACTGGTTCCCATATGGGATGCTGGCGTTGCAGATGGCAGCTTTACCCAGTTCTCCTCAGTGCCAGTCCCCCCCCCCCCATTTTCTCTTATTAAAGAGTGTGTTTGGATGTATTTATCTATAAGATGGAAGGAGAGATAGAGGGAGTGGAGAGAGAAAAAAAGAGCGCTTTCACCTATGGGTTCACTCCCTAAATGGCTGCACCTGCCAGGACTGGGCCAAGCCTAAGCCAGGAGCTAAAAACTCCATCCGGGTCTCCCATGTGGATGGCTGAGGCCCAAGCACTTTGGGTCATTATCTGCTGCCGCTTTCTGCAGATGGCAGAGGTGTGGGAGCTGCCTTTCTGGTATTGTGAGTACCAGTGGGACCAAGTAGATCTCAAAAGATCTCTTTTGACTTGGGTGATCTCTCTACTTCTGAATGGATATCATCCTTGTTCTAGCCTCTTGGCCAGGCAGATCTGATAACATTGGCTGTACCGTTCTTGGTGTGGGTGCTGGTTTTCTCAGTAATTGATGCTACCCAGTCAGAGGACAAAGAGTGTGTGATGCTGGCTGCCACCTGCCGAACTAGACCAGTGCACTGATCTGGGGGAGATCCCTGAAGAATCTACTGGAGCACGTGGCCCGTGAAAGCTCCCTCAAATTTTCTTCCTATTATAGTGATCACATCCATGTGTACAGACCACAGACTACCTAGTACCGATTAGGTTCTTAGGAAATGCATTCTAGAGTTCTTGGTGCCTTTTCTGACCTAGAATCAGCAGCATTGCTTTCTTTAGTTAACTGTTTCTTCAAAAATAAGGAAACTGACATACATAAATGTTAGTGTTATAGATATTTAAAAAAAAGAGTTTCAACATAATATATCCAATAAAATTGTCCCACATTTCAGGATTTTTGGAGTTTTATCATACAAATTAACTCATTTCGATTAAACAACTTTTAGATGTGATTTTGATCAGTCTCCTTTACCCTTAAGAGTAACACAAATAATAGAAAAAAAATAAGTGATTGTAGTTGTAGTAGTGCTGTTGAAGACATCAGAGTGATTTGAAAGTTTCTGTGCACCTGCCAGGGATGAGAATTGAGAATCATGTACTCCTAGAACTGAAAAGAACCTTAGAAATTCTTTTTTTCTACTTCCTTTTACACATGGGAAATGGAGATCCCAAGAGGAGAAATAGTTTGCCGCAAGTCACAAAGTTAGCAGCACTGTGTTTCTGAACTTGTTTTCTACCAACGAGGAGCATCTCAGGTATCCTGAAATGAAAATCGAGATCAGCTCACTGTGCTTCCAGGCAGAAATGGTGGGATGAATGTACCTAACACCCTTGTTCTTCCTCTGCCTTTGCTGATGAACCGTGAGGAAGAGGTTCAGAGCTGCAGAAGAGGAAGCAGCAACCAAACTTGCGGAAACTGGAAGGGCAGTAGATGGGTGATCACTGACTTAGCTGATTCGTTGCTGGCCCTGAGAAGCAAGGTGATTTACATTAAGCAAGCACAATAGGCCCAGGCTGCCCTGTGCATGGCATGTAAGTACGTTGGCAACAGGAAGATTCATTGAAGGGTGAAGAAAAGATTCCCAGATCTTTTCTCTTCCTCCATGTAGGCAAGAAGAATGCCCTTTCCTCACCCTGGGCTCAACCTAGCAGAAGACTGGAGATTCATTTCCTAGGGGGAGCAAAGTCTTCGCCCTCCTAGAAGGGATGGAGTGTAGCCTGCCAAGTTCAGTCCTGCCATCATTCTTTGTATAACTGTGAGAAGTTTTTATCATCTTGTTCCCTACCTTCAGAGTGTTTACAATTTAGAAAATGTTCTTCCTAGAACATTTAGAAATTGTATGCACAAACATTTATTTATTTACTAGAGAGAGAGGCAAAAAGATCCCATCTGCTGGTTCACTCCCCCCGATGCCTGCAGTGGCCAGGAGATTGAAACCAGGAACTCATTCCAGATCTCCCCTTGGGGTGACAGGAACAACTGCCTTCAGGAGTATGTGTTAACAGGAAACGGAGTGAAGAGTTAACCAGGAGTAGAACCCAGGCACTCTGATTTTAGTTACGTATGTCCTAACCAGTATCTTGAGTGCTAGTGCAATTATCTGCCCCTGAAGTGATACTCTAGTAACCACTAGTAAGATTTTTTTTTTTTTTTTTTTGACAGAGTAGACAGACAGAGAGAAAGGTCTTCCTTTGCCATTGGTTCACCCATCAATGGCTGCTGCGGCCGGCGCACTGTGCTGATCCGAAGCCAGGAGCCAGGTGCTTCTCCTGGTCTCCCATGCGGGTGCAGGGCCAAAGGACTTGGGCCATCGTTCACTGCACTCCGGGGCCACAGCAGAGAGCTGGACAGGAAGAGGAGCGATCGGGACAGAATCCGGCACCCCAACCGGGACTAGAGCCCAGTGTGCTGGCGCCACAGGCAGAGGATTAACCTATTGAGCCGTGGCGCCGGCCAAGATATTTCATCTATAAAAGATTTAGTGGTTTAATTTCTTTGAGAGTCATATTAAACAGTAATATATTACAGGCTTATGCAGGTGTTTGACAAATAAATTGTTTTAACATTCTGATATGTGCGAAGTAGAGAGACAGAGCGTGAGCTCGCAAACTCTGATTTTTCTCCACAAGTGTCACAACAAAGATGGGGTTCAGTCCAAGTCTCCTATGTGGGTGGCTGGAACCCAGACACTTGAGCTGTCACTGCTGCCTGTCAGGGTCTGTGTAGCCAGGACACTGGAATTTGAAGCCAGAGTGGGACTTGAACCTGGGTAATACGGGACACAGACATCTTAACCACTTCACCATCAGTTTTTATAGGAGGCATTTCCAGGTTCTTAAAGGGAGCTTACAAGTATGTTTTTATACTGTATATTCTTTGATTTGTCTTAACAGTTCTAGACATTAACAGATACAAGAATCTTTGGTAGATATTTTCTAATGCTTCCAATGCAGACCTTTTCCCATTATTGCGATCTATGTTTGTGATGTTTATATACTCAAAACATTTCTAAAGAGTGCTGCAAATCTGTTTTAGACCTTCTGTGGAACATGAGCATAGCAGTAAGTTAAAGCAGCATCTGAGATAACAGAAAACCTTGATTTATGCAAATGATATTTCTGAAAGCTTGTTTGTAAAATGGTTTATACATACTTGGGATTCTGCATTGGGATTACTTTTCTCACATAACTTGAAAAACACTGTTGTTCCCTAATGTCTCACTTTTTTTTTAATGGTTGCTTTCCTAACATCCATAATACTTGTTTTTCAGCAGTAGATCATGTTGTGTTCAGGGTGTCATTTTCTTTCTTTTTTTACTTTTTTTTTTTTTTAAAGATTTACTTATTTATTTGAAAGGAAGAGTTATGGAGGGATGGGGGAAGCGGAGAACTCTTCCATCTGCTGGTTCCCTCCCCAAATTGCCACACTGGCTTAGGCTGGGTCAGGCCGAAGCCCAGATCCTGGCACTTCTTCTGGGTCTCTCACGTGGGTACAGGGGACCAAGCATATGGGCCATCTTCTGCTGATTTCCCAGGCACATTAACAGGGAGCTGGATTGGAAATGAAGCAGCCAGGTCTTGAACCAGTGCACATATGGGATGCCAACATCTCAGGCAGAGGCTTAACCTAGTACACCACAATACCAGCACCTCCTTTTTTAAAACAAACAAACATTTATATATTTATTTATTTGAAAGGCAGAGGGGGAGAGAGAAATCGAGAGTCATCTTCCGCCTACTGGTTCACTCCCCAAATGGCTGCAACAGCTGAGGCTGGCCTAGGTTGAAACCAAGAGACTGGAGATTCATCCAGTCTCCCACACGGGTGGCAGGAACCCAAGTACCTGAGCCTTTGTCGTCTACTTTCCCAAGGTACGCATTAGCAGGAAGTCAGATTGGAGGAAGAGGTGCCCAGACTTGGACTGATACTCCACTGTGGAATGTGGGCATCCCAACCAGCAGCTTAATATGCTACACCACAGTGCCCATCCATTCTGTGTGATCTGAATTGTGCTGTTCAGCTTATTTTGGGATCTTTTTATTTGACATACTTTCTGTTGTGAAATTTCATTCATTTCTTTTAAAACTTTTTATGTGAAATAATCATGGAGTTGCAGGAAGTTGCAAGGGTGTTTACAGAGGCCCCATGAACCCTTCTCCTAGACTCATCTGTTAACATCTTACATAACTGAGTAAGAGTTATCAATTTATAGAAACTGATGTAGGTATGATCCACAGAACTTATTCAGATTTTTCTGGTCATACATGCACTGATTTGTGTATGTATATGTGTAATTGCCTGCATTGTTAGCACACGTATAGTTTCCTATATTACCATCACAAACTAGACAAGTGTACCATCATCCATTTGCTTCATTTTCATAATTTTCCTGCTGAGAACATGTGTCTTTCAAGAAGAGTGTTTACCTTTACCTAATGAAATGTGACTGTGATAACGGCTTTACAGTTCTGTAGTAATTGTAATGCCTGTTTTGGCCTCTGTTGTTTGTTTCCCCCCAAGTTTTGGTCATACTTTTTCTGTTCTTGATATGTTCATAAATTTGGGTTGTCTTCTGAATATATTGAGTATTATGTTATGACATATTGGGTATTTTTAAAAACTCCTGGATAATTTTGGGCTGGCTTTCTTCATTTCTTTCTTTCAAGTAAGTTAACCAACTTATTTAAGTTCAGATCTTAAGTTTGGGTTTAACTTCTAGTGTCACTCCACTCTGTCTTTGCTATCAGCTTGGAACTACTCTGCCCATGGCACTGATCGGGGCTTAGTCTGAGACTTGAAACAGTGTCTTATGTTGTAGGTGAGTTCTCCAAACTTTGTCTTTCTTTGGAATAGTTCTATCCCTGTGAGCTTGGGGGTCAGCCCAAGAATTGCATTTGTTCATATATAAAATTGGGAATCGCTTTTCCAGCTTTTTCCTCTTAGACCTGTCTCCCACACCCCTGGACTTCCAAGGGGCCTATTTCCCCAGCATAGTCATGTGACTGAGCTGTACCTCAAGGCAGGGATAGGGAGGGAAAACTAAAGGTGATAAAGGAGACTTTTCCCTGTACTCTTTAGCTTACTTGTTTTTTTTTTTTTTTTTTTTTTCCTTCTTCAGTCCTGTGGCCAAGATGAGGGGATTCTTTTCAGCATTTTTAGTGTGTTTCCACTGTGCCATTCTGTGAGTTGGTACGCTAGGACCAGGCCATCCTTGTTGGGTTAATGCCAGGAGGTAGAGTTTATTAAAAAAAATAAGTAAATAAAATCAGAGAGCCCTCTGGCACTGTAACTTTCAGGTTGAGTGCCCATTGCTACTTGCCAGTTCTTCCTTTACTCTTCAAGGTTTTCAAGTGCTGCTTGTTGTAGTTAGTTCATAGTTTTTAGATGTTATCAATGGAAAAGATACCTAAGTGGGTTTATCCTCATCTTGGCTAGTTCCAGAAGTCTGTTTTATATCATTTTAAAAACTGTGAAACTTTGATTAAAAAAAAAAAACCACAAAAATTGTAGGAAGGTTGATGTCGTGGTGCGGTAGGTGAAGCCGTCACCTGCCACACTGGCATCCTCTGTGGGCACCGGTTTGAGTCTGGCTGCTGTGCCTCCTGTCCAGCTCCCTGCTAATGCATCTGGAAAAGAAGTGGAAGGTAGCCCAAGTCTCTGGGCTCCTGCACCCACGTGGGATTCATGCACGGAGTTCCCGGCTCCTGGCTTCAGCCTGCCCAGCCCCAGCCATTGCAGCCAATTGGAGAGTGAACCAGCAGATGAAGATCTTTTTCTCTGTCCCTCCCTATTTCTGTAACCGTGCCTTTCAAGTAAATAAATAGATCTTTTTTAAAAATGTAGGAAATTGAGGTTTGTGTGAATAATTCCAAAGGAAATTGCTTACTTCTTCCACATTACAACAAAGCACTGATAAACTTTGCTTTAAAGTGTGTTGTCAATTTTTTTTTCTGTGTGATAGTTTCTTCCTGTATGTGAGCTGGAGCTGTGGAGGGGGATGAGCGTGTTGGCATCCTGCAAAGCCCTGCCTTTCTCCCTCTCAACTAATTTGAAATCGTCCCTGAGATACAAGCTGGAATTTGTTTCTGTAGGGTATCATTTATTAAATTCAGCGTAAATAAAGTGTCAAAAAAATAGAAGAACCAGCTAAAGGCATGGCTTTGTGGAAGCAGACAACTCGGTGCTTGTTGTGGAGGTGTCCCTCAGTCGCAGCAGAGCGTGGGGATGTTACCCGTCAGTGTATACTGTCTTTGAATAATGCAGGGATGTTAACCATGTTATGTGGTTGGTAATGCCTTTTTTGAACCTGCCAGCCATTGCAAGTGGAAGGGAATGTATATGTGAATTCCACCAAACAAATCGCTGTGCCCATTTTGCCTGCCCACTGTCCTGTCAGAGCTGTAGGTGAGGCTCCAGGGAAATTCTCTGGTTTTGGAGATGCTCAGCAGGGTTTTGGCTGTGCCTTGATTCCTCTACCACTTTTGAAAATCAGCTCTAGAAGTTTTCCAAATATTGATTTAAAATAAGAAAGTTTTTTTTTAAAAAAGATTTATTTATTTATTTATTTGAAAGGCAGTTACAGAAAGGCTGAGGGAGGGAGGGAGGGAGGGAGGGAGAGGGAGAGAGAGAGAGAGAGAGAGAGAGAAAGAGAGAGAAAGGTTTTCCATCAGCTGGTTCACTCCCCAGATGGCTACAATGTCCAGAGCTGCACTGATCTGGAGCCAGGAGCTTCCTCCAGGTCTCCCACATGGGTGCAGGGGCCCAAGCACTTGGGCCATCTTCTGCTGCTTTCCCATGCCATTGCAGCGAGCTGGATCAGAAGTGGAGCAGCCGGGACTTAAACTGGCACCCGTATAGGATGTTGGCACTGGAGGTGGCAGCTTTACTTGCTATGGACAATGCTGGCCCCTAAAATGAGGAAATTATATGGTTTTCCTTTAGATGTTGTTTAAAATCTTGACATCTTGAAAACAGATCTAGAGGATTTGTCTTTTGTGTCCTGCAGGGTGTAGTGTGTTTGTTCTATGTGTGTATACATAAATACACATATGTATGCACAGATACTTCTGTTTGAGTATCCTGATTGTTCCCTGATTTACTGAATGCATCAGTAAATATCTGTGCACCTACTAAGTGCAGATATTGTTCTGCATGAGGCAGTTGCTGACTTTTTTTTATAAATCTAACTCTGCTCACTTCTCTACTGCTGGTGAATACCTTCTTTTTAAAGATTTATTTGCTTATTTATTTGAAAGACAGGCAAACGTGGAGAAAGGAGATAGGACTTCTATATGCTAGTTCAATCCCCAAATGGTCACAATGGCTGGAGCTGGGCAATCCAAAGCCAGTAACTAGGAACTTCACCTGGGTCTGTAATGCAGGTTTACCAGTGCACATATGGGATGCCAGTGCTGCAGACAGAGGCTCTACCCCTACACCACAGTTCTGGCTCCAGTTGCTGACATTCTAATGTGTAAAAATATAGGCAGGAAATATGTAGATACATGATGCATAAAGCAATATTTCAGGTTTTTTGAAACTTAAACCACAGCTTAAGTTTGTGAAACAATATTTCAGTAGTTTTGTCTTCATTCTTTGTTTCTTTCTTTCTTTTTAAAAAAGATTTTTTATTTATTTGAAAGGTGGAGTTACAGAGAGGCAGAAGCAGAGAGAGAGAGAGAGAGAGTTCTTCCATCCACTGGTTCACTCCACAAATGGCCACAACGGCCAGAGCTGGTCGATCCAAAGCTAGGAGCCAGGAGCTTCTTCTAGGTCTCCCACATGGGTGCAGGGGCCCAAGTGCTCAGGCCAGGCTCTACCACTTTCCCAGGCCATAGCATAGAGATGGATCAGAAGTTGAGCAGCCAGGACTTGAACCAGCGCCCATGTGGGATGCTGGTGCTGCAGGCAGAGGCTTAGCCCACTATGCCACAGCACTGGTCCCTCATTCTTTTAATAAATGTTTTATTGACTGCTTAAGTATTTAATAGGTACTGGTTGTAGAAAAATGATAATGACTCAGCTCCTGTCCAGAAAGAGCTCAAAGTCTGTCAGGAACTGATTCTAATAAAAAAGGAAATTAAAGTATGATTGTGTGCTGAGGTAAGTGATAATAGAGAATGCCGTGGCAGCACAGAGGAAAAGATGGGAAAAGGCCTGTTCCTAGAGGAGGCCTCACAGAGAGTATGCTAGTCCTGGCAGCCTCCTGAGCAATGATGCTATAGGTAAATGGGAGTCAAACTCTCTGTGACTCTTGGAATGTGAACCTTGTAATTATTTGTGTAATTTTAATATACATCCTGAAATGAAAGTTTATTTTAAAGATTTATATGTCAGAGCCAGTGTTGTAGCATGGAAGATTAAGCCACTGCTTGCAACACCAGCATCCTGTTTCGGAGTGTGAGCTTGAGTGCTGTCTGCTCCACTTCCAATCCAGCTTCTGCTAATGTGCCTGGGAGAGTAGCAGACAATGGCCTAAGTACTTAGACTCCTAAGGACTTTTAGCTTAGCTGTCCCTCTAGGAAAGGACTTGGATGCAGCTGTGTGACAGCATTGCAGAAGTTTGCTCTCCAGAGTTCCTGATGGCACAGCTGCAGTTACACTGCTTTGCTCAGGCTGTTCTTTTTTTTTTTTTCTTTAAGATTTTATTTATTTATTTGAAAGTCAGAAATGCAGAGAGAGGAGAGAGGGGGGCTGGAGCTGTGGTGCAGTGGGTTAAAGCACTGGCATCCCATATGGGTGCTGGGATCAGAAGTGGAGCAGCTGCAGTGCCCATATGGAATGCTGGCACTACAGGCAGAGGCTGAATCTTTTATGCCACAACACCAGCCCCTGCTCTTTCTTTTTCTTTCTTTCTTTTTTTTTTTTTTTTTAAGATTTTATTTATTTATTTGAGAGGTAGAGTTACAGACAGTGGGAGGAGAGACAGACAGAGTCCTGTCTGTTGGTTCACTCCCCAAATGGCCGTGACAGCCAGAGCTGTGCCAATCCGAAGCCAGGAGCCAGGTGCTTCCTGATCTCCCAAGCAGGTGCAAGGACCCAAGTACTTGGGCCCTCCTCTATTGCTTTCCTAAGCCGTAGCAGAGAGCTGGATTGGAAGTGGAGCAGCCGGGACTAGAACTGGTGCCCATATGGGATGCCAGCGCCGTAGGCAGAGGATTAACCTACTGCGCCACAGTGCTGACCCCTGCTCTTTCTTTTTAACACAAAATATTTGGCATTTTTCTTCATCCAATCTGAGGAAACAAAGCACAACTTTAAAAAAATTTTTTTAGACTTTTACTTCGTCATCCTCAGGTGTCTTGTCTTTTCTCTGTAAAGCTACATGTCCACCACATGCTGATATAAAACTAGTACCCCACATTGAGCCCCTAGTTTACATAACTTTGCTGGGTATATCCATGCTTTTAAGAATTACATCTAGGGGCTGGTGCTGTGGTGTAGCGGGTAAAGCCACCGCCGCCTGCAGTGCAGGCATCCATATGGGCAGTGGTTGGAGACCTGGCTGTTCCACTTCCCATCCAGCTCTGCTATGGCCTGGGAAAGCAGTAGAAGATGGCACCCACATGGGAGAGCTGGAAGAAGCCCCTGGCTCCTGGCTTTGGATCTGCACAGCTCCAGCCGTTGGGCCATCTGGGGAGTGAACCAGCAGATGGAAGATCTCTCTGTCTCTGTCTCTCTCTCTGTCTCTGCCTCTCCTTCTCTCTGTAATTCTGACTTTCAAGTAAATAAATAAATCTTTTTTTTTTTTTTTTAAAGTCAATTGACCACAATGGCTGGAGCTGTGCCAGTACAAAACCAGGAGCTTCCTCTGGGTCTCCCACGCTGGTGTCGGGGCTCAAGAACTTGGGCCATCTTCTACTCCTTTCCCAGGCCATAGCAGAGAGCTGGATTGGAAGTGGAGTAGCCGGGTCTCGAATTGGCGCCCATATGGGATGCCAGCATTTCAGGCCAGCATTAACCCGCTGTGCCGCAGCGCCGGTCCCATATTTATAAATAAATCTTTAGAAAAAAGAATTATACTTATAAAAATTATACATTTATTAAAGGTGATTCTGCTTTTTAAATTTGTGTATTGTGACAGTGGGATGCATTTTCTAGAAAACCAGCTTGCAGTTAGGGTAACCAAGGAGAGAATGAGGGGTCGCTGACCTGTGCCATGTTGCTCCGCTGGTGAGCTGAGTGCTTTGGCAGCTGCTTGAGTCAGTAGATGTTGCAGAATGCCGTGGGCAGAGGACTCCTGCTAGACCCTCAGACTGATGAGCAAATGAACAAAGCACTGGCTGTTAAGGACTGTCTCGTTTAACTGCATTGACTATTTCTCTATCTCCCTGCTTCCATTTTCCATCTTCACCATTTCCCAGATAACGAGAATTAGAGCTTTAATTTGCCAATTTTGTGAGCTGAAACCTGTATAAAATTAGTTTAAAATGTTAGTAACAAGTTCTCCTTTGTGCTGACCGAGTTTGGAATAACTGAAAGCATTTTGAGATTTCAGTGCCTTCCTCCATAAATTAACATTTACACAGAGGCTGCTTCTCATGGAACATGGAGCTCCAGCTCCTCTCATGCTGTGACTCTTCATGGGCATTATTAAATCCGATCTGAGCAGCTCCAGGAGACAGTGGAGGGTCTGAGAATATGCCTGGATTCAGCATGTTGGCGATAGTATGCTGTTAAAACAAAGAACCCTCTTGGCAATTAGGTATGTCTCATAATGCACATGAAATCTAATATGGCTACACCCTATGTTCTGGCTTCCATTTGGGTTGAATTAAAAGGTTAAGTATCCTTTTAGAATTCCCTTGAAACCAACCACAGACTTTTAGCACATAATCCAGAAGACGTAAATCTCATCAAATCTCCAGATAGAGCCACTTAAACAAAAGCCGTAGCACTTGCTTCCATCAAACAGATAATCTGTGTACACCTGCTGTGTGAAGCTCTGTGGTGTATGCTCCAGAGTGCAAAGAAACAAGACTCAGAACCTATTAAGGAGCTCAGGGACTTAGCTCCCTGTTCTAGTTGTTCCACCTGCCATCCTATTCTAAACCCCGTTTCTTCATGCACTGCCACAGTGTGTAACTTACAAGTCAGTGTTGACGCAGACTCATTCAGGGTGTCAGTTACAGCACAATCTTATTACCTTGTCCTCTGATGTACAGTAAATGTTGGAAATAGTTGAGGAGATGTTCCTTGAGCTCTGGACAATACAGTGTCTGCAGGGATTGGTGGAGCGACCCATTGTAACACTAATCACTTGAGGTACTGTTTTGTTTATTTTTCTTTCACTTTTAAGATGTGTATTTATTTTCATCTACTTGATGTGATAGAGAAAGAGAGAGAGAATCTTTCATTTGCTGCTTATTCCCCAAATGCCCACAACAACTAGGGTTGGGTCAGACCGAAGCCAGGAGAACAGAACTCCCACTTGTGGATGGCAGGGGCCCAAGCACTTGAGCTGTTATCTGCTGCCTCCCATAATGCATTAGTAAGAAGCTGGATCAGAAATGGAGAAGCCTGGCCTCAAACCAGCAGTCCAATATGGGATGCCAGTGTCCCAAGTATTGGCCTAATGAACTATTTCACAGTGCCTGCTTCTAATTTTATCTGTTTAATGGAATCACATAATTATCATATCATAATTCAATGGGCAGAACCCAGAGGAGAGGTAGCCTTTAAAAATGGATATTCATATTCTGTTTACATTTCTTTTCTCTGAATAATGTATGCATTCCTTTTCTCAGGCACAGTATGATAGTGCAGAGGTATTTTTACATGAAATCACCACATTCATTTATTAAAATAATTTTTCTTCAGTGCTATTTATTTACTTATTTTGGCTAAATATTGATTGATTTATTTGAAAGGCAGAGCAACAGACGGAGGGAGAGGAAGAGTGATCCTTTTATCTTCCATCCACTGGTTCAGTTCCCAGATGGCTGTAACCACGAGGGCTAGGCCAGACCAGAGCAAGGAGCCAGGAACTTCGTTTGAGTTCAGATATTTGGGCCGTCATCTGCTGCCTCCTAGAGCATGCAGTACCTGGAAGCAGGATCAGAAGTGGAGCAGCTGGGACTAAACCTGCACTCCAGTATGGGATTGGCATCCTTAAGCCATGATTTAACCCACTATTACCACAACATTGGCCCCGCATGTGTTTTTAAAATGATCAGAGATAAATATTGATAAATCACATTTAGAGATGATTTTCTTATGAATATAATTGTGCTATGATTTCCTTGACTGATGATATTAAGGGTTCTTTGAAATCTTTTCCAAATCTTGTAGTGTAAAAATGCATGCAACATTCAGATTAATTTCAGTTGCAACTATGTCATTAATTTTGCTAGTCTCTTTTTCATTTTATAAACAAATATGAAATATAATACTATATGAATCAAATGCTTAAGAAACCTTTATTAATAGGAAGATAGGGAACTAATGTAACCTTCTAAAAAACATCTTGAATTATTTTACTATAATTACAGTAGACAGGTGCCGATGCTGTGGCACAGTAGGCTAAGCCTCTGCCTGCAGCACCAGCATCCCATAAGGGCACCGGTTCATGTCCTGGCTGCCCTTGTTCCAATCCAGCTCTCTGTATATGGCCTGGGAAAGCAGTGGAAGATGTCCCAAGTGCATGCTCCCTGTACCCATGTGGGAGACATGGAATAAGCTCCTGGCTCCTGGCATTGGCCTTACCCAACTCCGGCCATTGCAGCCATTTAGGGAGTGAACCAGTGGATAGAAGACTTCTCTCTCTCTCTGTTGCTCTCTCTCTGCAACTCTGCCTTTCAAATAAATAAATAGAAAAGGATTAGCAGATAAAGGCCTCAGTTTCATTTTAGTATTGATGAAGGTGAAGGTAGAGTGATAACACTGGCCTGACTTTGCTGACTGAGCTCCCTGAAGGCCAACCTGCCCCTTGTCAAGGGGGTGCTGGACTGAAGAAGGCTGTGTGCGCACAAGCCCTCCACTTCCTGTAGGCAGCTCGTGTGTGTGATGAAGAGCACAGCTGGACTGCTGCTTTTCCCCTAATTTACCAGTGAAATCAGTTGTTCCCCTCTGTAGCAAAGGATCATCTACATGGCAAAGCAATGCCAGAGATGTGGTAACTCGTGGACATTGGTTCATTGAAGGAGAAGAGGAATGAATGGTTCTTCCTGAGTGCATGATTTATACAAATAGTGGGCTGGTGTTAGGGTAGGAAATGGTAGCCTAAGTAGGTCAAGGATTAAAGTAAAGCTTTGTTTTGGTGAAGAGACCTTCCAACAACTGGCCTCTTGGAAGTTGTGGCAAGCATTTATTTATCGGAGTGATGGGGAATTGTTTGTGTCCTTAGGCAGCGTTCTTGGCCTTCCTGAAACATCTGCGGGTTGACATTCTTTCCTGAGCTGCAAGTCATGGTTCTTAACGGTGTGCTGCTTTCCTTTGACTTTTTTAGACCTACCTCTCCATATCTCCTGTGTTAGTTTTCTTCAGTTCTTCATTTCATCCCCTCAAAACCTGGTGTCTGCATGATTATACCCAATTTTTTTTTCATTCTCATTGCCTATTATCATCCATTTACACAGTTTTAACTATTAATATCTTTATTTTAAAGATTTAGAAAGAGGGAGGATGAATGAATGAATCTTCCATCTGCTGGTTCACTCCCCAGATGGCCACAAAGACAACGCCTGAGCCAGGCTGAAGCCAGGAGTTTCATCCAGGTCTCTGTCCCATTTGGGAGGCAGGGACCCACACACTTGAGCCATTTCTGCTGCTTTCCCATGCCATTAGCAGGAAGCTGGCTCAGAAGTGGAGCAGCTGGGACTTGAACTGGCACCCATATGGGATGTGGGCCCAAACTGTTAACATGTTTTGCTGATTCCCAGATCTCTGTCTCCTTATCCAGAGCTCTGTCCTGAGTCTCTTTACAACAGTGGTTTCCAGCTTTCTACTCTACAGTATTGAAGATCAAAGAACATTTTTTTATGTGGTTTATATCTGTCACTGCTTATCATATTAGGGATTAAAACTGAAATTTTAGGGGGCTAGCGCTATGGCATAGAAGGTAAAGCCGCTGCCTGCAGTGCCGGCATCCCATATGGGAGCTGATTCAAGTCCTGACTGCTCCACTTCCAATCCAGCTCTCTGCTGTGCTCTGGGAAAGCAGTAGAAGATGACCCAAGTCCTTGTGCCCCTGCATCCGCGTGGGAGACCTCAGCAGAAGTTCCTGGCTCCTGGCTTCAGATTGGTGCAACTCCTGCCATTGTGGCCAACTGGGGAGTGAACCAGCAGATGGAAGGTCTTTTTCTCTCTCTGTCTCTCTCTCTCTTTCTCTCTTTGCCTCTTCTCTCTGTGTAACTCTGAACTTTCAAATAAATCTTTTAAAAAAACCTGAAATTTTAAAAGTTTTTATTTATTTGGAAGACAGACATCTTCATCCACTGGTTCACTCCGTAAATGGCTGTGACAGCCAGTACTGGGCCAGGCTGAAGCCAGGAGTCTGGGACTTAGCCTGACTCTTCCACATGGGTGGCAGGGACCCAAGTGCTTGATCTGTTGCCTCCCAGAGTGTGCATCAGCAGCTCACTTCAGTTTTGAAAAGGTGCTTCCAGATCTGAAACACCATTATTTACTCTGCATTCATTCTAAAATGATTTTTAAGTAAAAAGGCAGCCAGTTCAACTCACAGCTCAAACACTTATACTTTTTTTTTTTTTTATGCAACAGAGAATATAAAAAATATGTGGACTCAGGATTCAAGGTATAAGGAAATCAGTTAACTTCTCCTGCAGGTGCATGGCTTGAGTCCCCATTGCCTTGACTTGAGGTCAGACCTGGCAGTTTGCCTCAACTGTGCTCTTGTATCAGCAAAATAATGTAAGAGTGTAAAGTTTTGAGAACCACTGCAGATAAAGAATGAGAGGTAAAAATTTTAAATAGCCTTTCTTGTAGTAGAAATGCAAATAACATCTTAATGTCACTGTTGACAGATTTTTTTCTTTTTTATTTCATGACACCCGCTCTCCCCCCCCCCATTCTTACGAGGCCCTCAGAAACCTTTTGAGGACATTTTGGATAATTATTGGTTTATAGTAATTTTCTGACTTAACCTGTTTTTTTTTTTTTTTTTCCCCTTCTCTCTTCTGATTTCTTACCTTTGCTTTTACTTTTGCTAAGATAGTCCCTATCAGTGTGCTGATTTGGGTTGAATACCATTCCTGGTCAGATCTCCACTCCTGAGGGGGAGCCTCGGCACAGGCACCAGGCAAATGCTGGGAATAACCTTGGACACAAAGGGGAAAACCAGTTCATAGCCTCGCCTTACCCCCAACAGGGAAGGGCTGCAGACCTGCTAAGCTCGTTGGCTTGCTTGTGTGTTCATTCAGACTTACTCCTGTCACCTAGACTCGAGTCTGCAGCAAGACATTTATGTCTGAGTCAGGTGCTGTCTGTCTGAAGTCTTTCTGGTTCCAGGGAGTGGAGAGAGAGACTCCACTCCCAAACCTCTGAGTCACACTACCGCTTCACTCTAACTCACGCTGATAATCTCCAAGAGAAGGTCTCCAGTTTCCCAGCTAAAGTCAGTCAGCAGAATGAAGAGACTTTTCCTCATGAATACTGCACTTGCCCCATTTGTTTAGTTTTGTTTATAATAAAAGTAAATAGCTAGTCCCATGCTGTTTCTTTATATTCTGAAGACATTCTTTCTGTATCATCACCACTACTTTAGCCTCTCTTCTGTTTTCAACCCAGTTCTTTTAATCTGATTCTGAACTGGGTCTACAGGTTGTAGTCAAAGTGCAACTGCACTAAAATTTTTGTGTAAAATTACCCTTAGGCTGTGTGTATAAGATGTATATGAGACATAAATGAAATTTAAAAAATTTTTAAAAGATTTATTTATTTATTTGAAGGGCAGAGTTACAGAGAGGCAGAGGCAGAGAGAAAGACAGGTCTTCCATCCACTGGTTCACTCCCCAGTTGGCCGCAATGGCCGGAGCTGCACCAATCCAAAGCCAGGGGCCAGGAGCTTCTTCCAGGTCTCCCATGTGGGTACAGGGGCCCAAGGACTTGGGCCATCCTCCACTGCTTTCCCAGGTCATAGGAGAGAGACAGATCAGAAGTAGAGTAGGTGGGACTCAAACCAGCGCCCATATGGGATGCCCGCACTGCAAAAGCTGGGGCTAGGCCAAGCCAGAATCAGGAGCCAGGAGCTTTTTCCAGGTCTCCCACATGGATAGCAGGGGCCCAAGCACATGAGCCGTTTTCCATTGCTTTCCTAGGCTATTAGCACAGAGCTGGATCAGAAGTAGAGCAGCCAGGACACGAACCAGCACCTGTATGAGATGCCAGCATTGCAGGTGGCGGCTTTACTCACTATACCACAACACCAGCCCCTGAATTTTGTGTTTTAACTTTGGTTGCATCGCCAAGATATCTCATGTATATGCAAGTATCCCAAAATTTAAAAAAAAAAATCCAAAGTATTTCAGATAAGGGCTACTCCTGTATTTGTTTATATTTAAAGGACAAAATGATGGTTCCATATTAGCCTTCTGATTTCTTTTATTACTGTTCTTACCTTTTCTAGTGGAGATTTTCAAACATACACTAGAGAAGAGAGACTAGAGTAGTGCATCTCCAGGCACATCACCCAGCATTGATAATCAGCACCTTGGGGGCCAGTATTGTGGCATAACAGGTTAAGCCACTGCCTGCAGTGCCAGTATCCCATATGGGCGCCAGATTGAGATCCGGCTGCTCTACTTCTGATATAGCTCTCTGCTGCGGCCTGGGAAAGCAGTAGAAGATGGCCCAGGGCCTTGGGCCCATGCACTGGTGTGGGTGACTGAAGAAGCTCCTGGCTGCTGGCTTCAGTCTGTCTCAGCCCGGGCCACTCCGTGTGGGGAGTGAACCAGAGGAAGATGGCTCACTGTCGTGTGCTTTCTCTCTGTCTCTCTGTGTCTGTCTCTCCCTTCTCTCTCTGTAGCTCTGCCTTTCAAATAAATAAGAAATAAATCTTTAAAAAAAATTTTTTTAAAAGAGAGCAGCTCATTGCCTGTTCCTTATCATTTACAACCCTTTCACTTCTTCCTCCTGCACTCTCTTCCACCCCTAGTTAGTCTCAAGCTTATCACACGCATCAGTAATATATAATTCCATCAGAGATATGTAAGATAGTTAGTGGTCACATTTCCCCTAAGGGCACACTTTTCTTTTCCCTTTAGTTGGTTTGTTGCCTGGCTTCTTTTTAAAGATGGCTGGTCGTCATCAAGTGGCTGGATGAAATTCTGAGAATGTATAGAGTATTGACTTCTCCATTTTAATGGCAGAGGGTGGGGTTAATTTAGATTTCCAGGGATGACATTACGTGTCTTAATTCTTGGTATAAATTTGGATAATAAGATTCATTGAGGATAATATTTACTGTATTCACTAAGTGCTTCTGGAATTCCATGGAGACATAGCCACAAACCACAACTGAGCTACCCCAGTGCCTTGGAAAGCTCTGCTGGTCAGCTTGTTTTCTCATGTTTGGAGAGGGCTATTCAGTGTCTTTCCTTCCAACCTCATACACTTCTTGTGTTCTCTCAGTTGGTGGCTTTTGTGCTTCCCTGAGAAAGTAGAGGTCTGTCCACAGGGATACCCTCTTCTCCCCTTTGCTACGTCTACAATTGTTTTGGCAGCTGGCCCACTCTTCCCTTATATCCATCTGGTTAGTTATGGGATAGAAGATGCCTTTTGTGTTTGCAACCCCAGTATGCATCTCCCCTTCACAGGACCTTGCTGGGACATCCCTCCTAATACACAGATATGCCCTAGGCACCTCATCTCTAGAAAGAAGCTGTCCTGGGGGCTGGTGTTATGACTTAGTGGGTTAAGCTGCCACCTGCAAAGCGGGCATCCCATATGGGTGCTGGTTCTTGTCCCAGTTGCTCCTCTTCTTATCCAGCTCTCCGCTAATGTGCCTGGGGAAGCAGCAGCAGATGACCCAAGTCCTTGGGCCCTTGCTGCCCACTTGTGAGACCTGGCTGGAGTTCCAGGTTCCTGGCTTCAGCCTGGCCCAGCCCTGGCTGTTGCTGACATCTGGGGAGTGAACCAGCAGATGGAACATCTGTCTCTCCTTCTCTCTGTAACTCTGCCTTTCAAATAAATACAAGAAATAAATCCTAAAAAGGAAAGGAAGGAAGGGGGGAGGGAGGGAGAGAGAAAGGGGAGAAGGAAGGAAGAGGGAAACCATCTTTGTACTATGGGACATCAGCCTCTCCCTCCGTTTAGAGGCCCACTTTTTTTCTTCCTTTCACAGCAAAACCATCTCTACCACCGTTTGTTCTTCATTCTCTCTCCAGACTGCTTGATTCAGGCTGCCATCATCGGTGCTGTATTGAAACCATTCCTGCTTCTAGCATGAAGGTCTCAGAGATGGAACTGAATGGTTTCCTTTCTGTCCCACAGACCTGCTTCCTGTTCTCTACCAGCTCCCCTCACGTTGTCTGATCTGAATCCTGGAATGCCTCTAAGTTCAGTCTCTGGCCTTGCTTCTCTCCGTTTGCCCTTTCTCTCTGATTTCACCCACTCTCATGGCTTCAAATCCCTACTCTAGCTGGAGACTTCTAAATCTATATCTGCAGCCAACTCCTGGCCTCTGAGTCCCACCTGGCTGTCAGTAGCCTTTGTTCCACATTTCACAGGGGCAGAGAGGAGTTCTGACTCTGCCCTTTTTCATTTGAGGAAGTGGTCCCTGATATACCAAGTTGCTCAAGTCAGAAACCTGGGAGTTGTCTTCAATCCTTCCCTTCTGCATGCAGCCCTCGAGCTTGTCTTATCAGTTCTACCTCACTACATCTCTCACATGCATTCACTTCTCCCCTGCACTTCCACCACTTAGCGCCATCATTTCTCAACTGGAAAACTACTTGACTTTCCTAATTGGTCTCTCTGCTTCCATTTTTATCTCCTATACACAGTTCTCACAGCAGGCAAAGGGCTCTAATAGAAACAGTTAACCATATCCTGTAACTCCCTGCTTGGTCCTTAGTGGCCGCACTTCATGTAGAATCCAGTCCCAACACCTTAACATAGCCTTTGGGGGGTTCCCCCCCCCCTCCTCCAGCCATCTGTGTCGCTTTTCTTTTCTTCATTATGCTGCTGCTGCACTTCCTCTCTTCACAGCGCCATCTTTCTAGCGCCAGTGCCTTGACACTTGCTGTTACATGCTGCGTACTGTTCTGTTCCTGCCTCTTTTTCTTGGGATTTAAGGATGTTGCCTGACCTTACTGAGAGCATTTTTCTGATTACCCTTCTCAAAGTATCCACTTCCCCACTTCGGCCTATGCTTTATCACATCATGGGTTCATTTCTTTTCTTTTCTTTTTTTTTTTTTTTTTGACAGGCAGAGTGGACAGTGAGAGAGAGAGACAGAGAGAAAGGTCTTCCTTTTGCCGTTGGTTCACCCTCCAATGGCTGCCGCGGATGGCGCGCTGCGGCCGGCGCACCGCGCTTGTCCGATGGCAGGAGCCAGGAGCCAGGTGCTTTTCCTGGTCTCCCCATGGGGTGCAGGGCCCAAGCACCTGGGCCATCCTCCACTGCACTCCCGGGCCACAACAGAGGGCTGGCCTGGAAGAGGGGCAAGCGGGACAGAATCCGGCGCCCCGACCGGGACTAGAACCCAGTGTGCCGGCACCGCAAGGTGGAGGATTAGCCTGTTGAGCCACGGCGCCGGCCATCATGGGTTCATTTCTAGCAAGTATTTATCGAGTGTGTACTCTGGGCACACTCAGGAAGCTTTTATGTAGTGGGGAAACAAACCACAGATAAATTGTATTCTAACAGACCTGTGCTATGTGACCAAAAGAAGCAGGCTCAGAGGATGGAGGGAATTGAGGGAGAGATGCCATTTTAGACAGAGTGGTCAGAGGAGGAGATGTTTCGACAAGAACTCAAGTGAAGTGAGAGAGCATCGTGTAGAGATCGGGGCATGCGGGTTGCATGCTGCTGTAGATGGGAAGGTGGGTGTGGCTCCCAAGAGGGAGCATGCATTGCCTTGGACCACCAAGAGCAGGTGAGCAGGCACCAAGCCTGGGTGGAATGAGCAAGAACAAAGTGGAGAGCTGGCTCATGTGAGGCCTCACCTGCTGTGCTAAGAAGTTTGCTGATTTTTTTTTTTTTCTGAACATAGAAGTGTTTCAGCAAAGCATAGAGATGATCTTTACTTTTTTTTTTTTTTTTTACAGGCAGAGTGGACAGTGAGAGAGAGAGACAGAGAGAAAGGTCTTCCTTTTGCCGTTGGTTCACCCTCCAATGGCCGCCGCGGTCGGCGCGCTGCGGCCGGCGCACCGCGCTCGTCCAATGGCAGGAGCCAGGAGCTAGGTGCTTTTCCTGGTCTCCCCATGGGGTGCAGGGCCCAAGCACCTGGGCCATCCTCCACTGCACTCCTGGGCCACAGCAGAGGGCTGGCCTGGAAGAGGGGCAACCGGGACAGAATCCGGTGCCCCGACCGGGACTAGAACCCGGTGTGCCGGCGCCGCAAGGCGGAGGATTAGCCTGTTGAGCCACGGCGCCGGCCATGATCTTTACTTTTAAAAAGGGTCACTCTGTCTCCCCTGTGGAAATTAGCAGAGGCCAAGACACAGAGAGACTACCCAGGTGGCTGACTGCAGTTCTCTTCTCCAGAAAGGGCAATGCTTTTGTGATTATCTTGGGTGTCTACTTGATACCTAGAAATGTGTCTAGAAATAGACATTCCTGTGAAGTCAGGGATCCCGACTGTCTCCTGCCATTCCTAACATCTAGCACAGTCCTTGGCTGCAGCAAACACTTAGGAACGAATGAGTAACCTTTACGTTCCTGTGTAATCCTGATACTCTTTTTTTAACGATTTATTTTATTTATTTGAAAGAGTTACAGAGAGAGGTAGAGACAGAGAGAGGGTCTTCCATCCACTGGTTCACTCCCCAGGTGGCTGCAATGGCCAGAGCTGTGCCGAGGGTCTCCCACAGGTGTGCAGGGGCCCAAGGACTTGGGCCATCTTCTGCTTTCCCAGGCCATAGCAGAGAGCTGGATTGGAAGAGGGGTAGCCGGGACCAGAACCGGCACCCATATGGGATGCCAGCGCTTCAGGTCAGGGCTTTAACCCGCTGCGCCACAGCGCTGGCCCCAATCCTGATATTCTGAGAACTTGTGCATTCTAGGTGTGGCTGGTTGGCTCCAACCCTGTTCATGGTTTCATTGAAGCAGTAAACACATTTCAAAGTATTTGAGCATTCACATAAAAACAAGATTAGCATCTTAAAAATTTCTGCTTAGTAGAATGACTTGGAGGAGGCAAGAGGGTGAGTGCTTTGGAGTATATGGAGGGCCCCAAGTCAGAGCAGGCAATAACAGTGGCCAAGGAGAATGCCAAAGAAGTGACAGTTCTTTCTTGGATTTGCATAGAGTTGAGGCTAGAACCCATGTCCCTAGTTCCAGTCTAGCTCATCCGTTGCCACCTGTCTTTGGTGGTTTAAGAAATATCTTAAATAAAGCTACTTGTTAGAAAAATTATTGTAATATGTGGATACATGTGATGCCAATAAATTTAGTTAAAATAAAATCTTACTCAAAAAATGTTATGAACATCTAGATCAAAATTATCTGTAGGAAAACATGTTCTTACTTGGATGTGCGTCCTTGGATGGGTTCTCAGGATAGCACCTGACTGGGAAACAGGAGAGAGAAAATGACATTTCCTCTGCATGGATCTTTTTTTGTACCTTTGGATTTTGAACTAAATGAGAGTGTGTTGTAAAAATAAGTAGTCTATAGTAATTAAACCATAAGCTAGTGTACTTCCAGAGGCAGCCACTTTGTTGTTAACACCTGTACACCTGGGCGGGCCAATAGGTACAAAGTAAGAGAAGGCAAGAAATTCATGGGAAGGTGGAATTAAAAGTAATATACATTTTCCATAAACTTTTTGGAGTGCCCTCATAGAGGTGAATCTTTTAGGTAAAATCAGAGCTTGCCTGTCTCTGCTTTGACTCCTTCCCTGGTGGTCTTGGATTTGGTGTCTATTCTTTTGTTGGCTCTGCTCCTCCCTAAGACTACACTAGTGTTTCGCTCGTCCTTCACTTGCTTTGTAGACTTTATTAAAATATTTCCCTGGGTGAATGTTTGGGGTAGCAGTTAGGGTGCCACCTGGGATGACCACACCTCATGTTGGAGTGCCTTATTTTGAGTCCTGGCTCTGCTCCCAATTCCACCTTCCTGCTATTGTACACCCTGGGAGGCAGCAGATATGAGCTCCAGTACTTGGGTCCCTGTACCCACATGGGAGACCGGAATTAAGACTCAGCTCCTGGCTTTGACGTGGCTCAGGCCAGGCTATTGCTTGCATTTGGGGAGTCAGCCAGCAGATGGGACATTTCTTTCTTCCATTCAGATAAATAAATAATTACTTAAAAATACATCCTAGATAATGAAGACACAGTTACCTTTTTACCATTCCTGCTTTTGGACACCTACTCTTAGAGGTTATAGAGGTGGAGGTATTTGAGGAAGAGAGAAGATTTTTCATGTGCCAGCTCTTTAAATTCTGCCCAAAATAAAATTAAACTGAATTATTTTAATTGACGGAGGTAAATAGAATTACAGGCCACATAGTAATAGCCCAGGAATTTTTCAGTATTGTCTTACTTGTTAGGTCTTATTTTTCTTCATTTTCAGTTCTTTCTTCCTCCCTTCAGTGTCTCCTGTGTTGTAAGATCTTATGTGGAAGCACAACCCTAAAAATATTTTAACCTTTTTACAAAAGCCAACAACCCACACCTGTGTTGTCTGCCACCCAAGCTTCTCCCTTCTGCCCCTTCTGGTTTAAATTTGTTGTTCACATGCTAGGTTTTAAAGGTGTGTATGTTTCTGTTTCAGGGTCTCTCAGAATAAAAGGACAATCCATGTTATACTTTAAAATCTAACCTAGGGCCTGGAGTTGGTGGTATAGCAGATAAAGCCGCCACCAACATCCCATATGGGTGCCGGTTTAGTCCTGGCTGTTCCACTTCCGATCCAGCTCCCTGCTAATGCGCCTGGGAAGGCAGTGGAGGATGGCCTAAGTACTTAGGTCCCTGCACCCATGTGGGAGACCTGAAAGAAGTTTCTGGTGCCTGGCTTTGGATCAGCCCAGCTCTGGCTGTGGCTGTTATGGCCATTTGGGGAGTGAACCAACAGATGGAAGATTTCTCTCTATATGTAACTCTGCCTTTCAAATAAATAAATAAAATTTTTAAAAAATCTGACCTACTTGCATTTGAAAACTAAGTATAAGAAAAATTTTAGAAAGTACCCCTTGAGTACATTTTATTTTAAAAAAAAATGTGATATTTTACTGACTTGGTTGTTTCAGTCTTTCAGATTTCTTTTTTAATTTTTTAAAAGATTTATTTATTCATTTGAAAGGGTTATTTATACAGAGAGAGGAAGAGACAGAGACAGAGAGAGAGAGAATGCGAGAGCACACTTCCATCTTCTGGTTTACTCCCCAAATGGTCACAATAGCTGAGGCTGGGTCAGGCTGAAGCCAGGAGTTCCCTCTGGGTCTCCCACCCGGATGCAGGAGCCCATGCTTGGGCCATCTTCCACTGCTTTCCCAGACACATTAGCAGGAAGCTGGATCGGAAACGGAGCAGCCGAGTCACGAACCAGTGCCCATATGGGACGCTAGCACTGCAGGTGCCGGCCCCTCATCTTTTAGTTTTCTTTATCCCATTTGTCATGTGCACTTTCCACATCCCACTGGCATGAAGTGATGCTCTGTAGCACGTAGCTGTGCCTCGTTCCATCAGAGCAGGCCCAGCACAGCCAGGTGACTGACTAATAGATTCAGAAATAAGTAATTTTAAAAGATATATGTATTAATTTTCAAGGCAGAGTTACAGAGAGTGAGAGAGGGAGGGAGGAGAGAAGAGAGAGAGAGAGAGAGAGAGAGAGAGAGAGAGAGAGAGAGATATCTTCCATCTGCTGGTTCACTCACCAAATACCTGCAGCAGACAGGGCTGGGCCAGGCCAAAGCTGGGAGCCATGAACTCAGTCCAGGTCACCTACATTGGTGGCAGGGGACCAAGTACTTGAACCCTCATCTGCTGCCTACCAGGGGGTGCATTAGCAGGAAGCTGGACTGGATGCAGAGTAGCCAGGGCTCAAATTAGCCACTGATAGGGAATGCAAGTATTCCGCGATTTAGCCACTGCACTAAATACCTCTGCTCCCAAAATAATTTTATAGACTACTCATGATTGTTGACCAGTTAGAGGAGACAGATTTTTTTGTCTTTCTTTTGTGTAGATTCCTACTGGAGATGTTATGTCAAAACACACAAAAATTCTAAGGACTCATAAACTGCACAGTTTCTTCCCTTGAAAGGCTGTTCTGGGGCCGGTGCTGTGGCGCAGTGGGTAAACTCCCTGGCCTGAAGCACCGGCATCCCATATGGATGCCTGTATGAGTCCCAGCTGCTCTACTTCCGATGCAGCTCTCTGCTATGGCCCGGGAAAGCAGAAGATGGCCCAAGTCCTTGGGCCCCTGCACCCATGTGGGAGACCTGGAAGAAGCTCCTGGCTCCTGGCTTCGGATTGGCGCAGCTCGGCCATTGCGGCCAATTGGGGAGTAAATCAGCAGATGGAAGATCACCCCCCCCCCCCCCCCCGTAACTCTGACTTGCAAATAAATAGATCTTTAAAAAAAAAAGGCTGTTCTGATTTCAGTATTTCTTTTTACTTTTTTATTTTTAGTTATTTTTAAAAGATTTATTTATTTGAAAGAGTTACACAGAGAGAGAATGAGAGGCAGAAAGAGAGAGAGAGGTCTTCCATCCACTGGTTCACTCCCCAATTGGCCGCAATGGCTGGAGCTGCGCCAATCCGAAGCCAGGAGTCTGGAGCTTCTTCCTGGTCTCCCACGTGGATGTAGGGGCCGAAGCATCTAGGCTATCTTCTACTGCTTTCCTAGGCCATAGCAGAGAGCCGGATAGGAAGTAGAGCAACTGGGACTTAAACGGGCGACCATATAGGATGCCGGCACTGCAGGTGGCAGCTTTTACTTGCTACACCACAGTGCGGGCCCTATTTCTTCATTTTAATTAGAAATTCACACAGAGCACTTGATAGGGTGTAATGTAGTCTTTGTTCAGGGAGACTGGATCCACTAGTTGTTATTTATTAGTAGCACAGTTGTCATCAACACCACTTCTCTGAAAATTACCTGTTTTCTGTGATGGCAGCAGGAGATTTTGAGATTATGATCTTCTGTATTGTTTTGCTCTTTTCCTGATCAGGTAATTTATGACAGTCTTTCTGTAAGGACATCCGTATTTACATTCACATTCAACTGCTTCCATTTCCTGCAGCTCACTGAGTAGGGGGAAAAATTGAGAACCTTCGTGTTTAATTAGTAAGCTAAGTCAGATGTGTGAGAGATGGTGTTAACTTTACAGAACCAGAAAGAGCTATTTTCGTCATGGTTAGTAATTAGCTTTTACTCACTGAGGGTAGGAGGCAAGTAAATTCAGGAATCATGTTTGAATTAAATACATCTGCGCCCCTCAGTATTATAGTTAGAACCAGAGCAGTTGATTCAGACATCTTTTAATGTCTCAAGTTATTTCCAGAACCACCCCTTAGCTCCTACTAGCTAGTATCTGATGGAGACAGAATAATTTTTGAGAACTCACCATTTTAATTATTAACAGTATTGATAATGTTTTTCTTCCCAGAAATGGCATTGTTGTAGTTAAATGCGGGTGTAAATAACACTTTACAAGTGGTTAAAAAAAAACAAAAACCTCCCTGTTACTAGTGTTAAAGTACCGTCTTCCTGTGCTGGGGTTTCGGGGAGTGTGATGGCAGCCAAGGGAAGACCTGTCGCTGGGAGCCCAGGGCTGGGAACCTGGCTGGGGATTAGCAGGCCGAGGAATTTGCTGGAGAACATTAGTCTGTTGTTTTTTTTTTTTAAATATTTATTTATTTATTTGAAAGTCAGAGTTACACAGGGAGGGGAGAGGCAGAGAGAGAGAGAGAGAGAGAGAGAGAGAGAGAGAGAGAGAGAGAGGGGTCTTCCGCCCACTGTTTCACTCCCCAGTTGGCCGCAACTGCAGGAGCTGTGCTGATCCAGGAGCGTCTGCTGGGTCTCCCATATGGGTGCAGGGGCCCAAAGACTATCTGTTTGGATGACCCTTTTCATTGATTAGTTTTTCTGTTGGTGGCTTATTTTTAGAAACGTTTCTGTAAAATCTGTGTATTCCTATTTCTTTTTTTCCCTCTTTATCCCAATTATTTTCCAAAAATGAGTGTTTGGGAGAAGTCTTATTACATTTGCCGGTGCCTAGAAGGTGTCTATATTTCTGGATTCATTGATTTGCATGGCTGTTTCCTCTTCCAGGAGGGCTCCACCCAGAGGACTCTTCCCAAGATGTCTGCAATGCTAACTCCTTCTCCTTCAGGTGTTGCCCAAATCTCCTGCCTTCCAGTGTGTTCTGCCCCGTTTCCCTGTTTGGCACCACAGCCTGTCTCTCCCTTCTGCAGCTCGCCTACCCTACTATAACTTTTGCCTTAGCACTTTTTGCCTTTAGAGACCCTATGTAATTTTTCTAATGTATTTTTTCTATTTCTTCCCTAAAATATAAGCTGCACACAGGAATTTTTATCTGCTTTGGCACAGCCCAAGTCCCTAGACCAGTGCCTGACTCCCGAGTGGGCAGTGAACAGTAGCTGGATGACAGCTTAGTCATATGGTCTATGCACATGCTTGTGCATGTCTGTGTGTTCAGTCCCCAATGTGTGCAACAGGGAGAGTCCTTTCAAGTAAAGGATGTTTGCTTTCTGTATATTATAGTTTTTAAAAATTTTTTCTGCTGTTGGTATTTACAGTTCAGCTATTGTAGTGAGCATTTCTCTTCCTTCTTTAGGCTTTTTATTGGAAGTCAGAGTTAGAGAAAGGAAGAGCCAGGGGCCAGGAGCATCTTCCTGGTCTCCCACACGTGTGGCAGGGGCCCAAGCCATCTTAGCCAGCCATTATCCAGGGGCTTGATCGGAAGTGGAGCAACAGGACAAGAACCAGCATCCATATGGGATGCTGGCATCGCAGGTGGCGACTTTACCTGTTATACCAACACTGGCCCCTTAATAGAGTTTTATGAGTTCTTACTTAGTCTTGCTTTATTTTAAACCTGTCGATGATACTGTAGCACCTAAATCTTATCTCCCCCCGCCATGCCTACCTAGACCCCAGTCTGTTTGTATATGATTTAGTGTACCATCTTCATCTCTGCGTTCCCTGCACTGTTCTATCCTGCTGGGCCCTAGTTGTCACTCCTGTTACATGATTCTTCATTCTGGTCCTGTGGTCAGAACAAAAATCCTCCATTTTAAAAAAATGCTTATTTGAGAAGCAGAAAGAGAGAGAGAGACAGAACTCCTGTCCACTGGTTCCTTCCCCATATGCTTTCGGGATCTCTCACGTGGGTGTCAGTAACCCAGTCACTGCTGCCTCCCAAGGTCTGCATTGGGAGAAAGCCAGAATCAGGAGCTGGAGCTGGAAATTGAACCCAGCTACTTTGATATGGGATGCAGGCGTGTGTGTGTGTGTGTGTGTAAGATTGATTTATTTATTTGAAAGGCAGAGTTAGAGAGATCTTCCATTTGCTGCTTCACTCCCCAAATGGTCACAATGGTTGGAGCTGGGCCTATCCAAGGCCAGGAGCTCCCTCCCTGTCTCTCACATGTGTGTGGGGGCCCAAGCACTTGGGCCATCCTCTGCTACTTTCCTAAGCGCATTAGCAGGGAGTTGAATCCAAAGTGGAGCAGCCAAGACTTGAACTGGTGCCCATATGGGATACTGGTGCCGCAGGCTTGCAGCTTTAGTGCTACATCACAAGACTGCCTCATCTTCCCCTCCCTCCCACCCCCTCTGCGGTTTGTATTTATTTAAAAGGCAGGCTGACTAGGAGAGACAGATACCACTGGTTCACTTCCCAAAATGGCCACAATGACCAGGGCTGGGCCAGACTACAGCCAGGAGCTAGGAACTCATTTGAGTCTCCCACGTGGGTAGCAGGGGCCCAAGCACTTGAGCCATTATCATGCATTAGCAGGAAGCTGGATCTGAAAGCAGAGTATCTGGGACTTGAAACAGTGCTGGCTTTGGGATGCCTGCATCACAATTGACTTCTTAACCAGTTGCATCAAACCTGGCTCTAGCCTGTGCTGTGGCGTAGTAGTAGGTGAGCCTCCGCCTGCAGTGCTGGCATCCAGTATGGGCGCTGCTTTGTGTCCGGCTGCGCCTTTTCTGATCCATCTGCCTGCTTATGGCCTGGGGAAGCAGTGGAAGATGGCCCAAGTGCTTGTGCCCCTGCTCCCACATGGGAGACCCAGAGGAACCTCCTGGCTTCGGATTGGCTCAGCTCCAGCCATTGAGCCTATTTGGAGAGTGAACCAGTTTATGGAAGACCTTCCTGTGTCTCGGCCTCTCTGTCTATAACTCTACTTCTCAAATAAATAAATCTTAAAAAATAAAGCAACCCTGGCCCTAGGATGCAAGACTGAATGTTTGACGAGTTCATGTATTTCAGACTTCATGCCTGTATATAAATGCATTTTGAAGTAGTTCCCATCTTTTCCCCTTTAGGAAGATATATTATATGTATTTTAATATTATATTTGCACATAACTGCTTTCCTCAGATAAACACATCATGTCAACTTAAAGAGAAAATAGTCTCTCTTATAGGTGAGTGATGTCATGTTATAACGTTGCCTGAAATATGTCCAGGTCTGAAAAGAGTAGTAGATAATAGGGTAAAGAGAGGGGGAGAGTGCAAGACATGGGACACTTAGTTCAGTCTTCATCTGACTGTCTAGATAGCAAAGCAAGAAGGAATGTGGAAATTGTATAATTTTTAAAAGGCTCAGGTTATTTCAAGATACTTAGCCTGGAAAAGAGGGGCACACTGTTTTAGTAATGAGGAAGATTATTGGTTGCCTCCCACAATCGAAGCCCATTTTTCTGCTGGTGCACACAGGAACCCAGTGGAGATCCTTTCCCAGGAACTTCTCAAGGATAAATTCACAATGATGATAAAGCCATGGACTGGTTCCAGGCCTTGGCTTGCTGAATTAGAAGAACACTTCGGGGAACTGTTGACCTTGGCAGTGACCAGAGCACCAAATTCCTTTCTCTGCATTGTTTTGCATCTCGTGCAAGCTTCTGATGGATTGTAGTCTCTAGATAGGGATAGGCCAATGAATATCATGCTAAATACAGAGTAAGCTTTTGAAAAAACTGAGTACAGACAAATTAGGCAATAACTTTTTTTTTTTCTTTTTTGACAGGCAGAGTGGACAGTGAGAGAAAGAGACAGAGAGAAAGGTCTTCCTTTGCCGTTGGTTCACCCTCCAATGGCCGCCACGGCCGGCGCACTGCGCTCATCCGATGGCAGGAACCAGGTGCCAGGTGCTTTTCCTGATCTCCCATGGGGTGCAGGGCCTAAGCACTTGGGCCATCCTCCACTGCACTCCCTGGCCACAGCAGAGAGCTGGCCAGCAAGAGGGGCAACCAGGACAGAATCCGGCACCCCAACTGGGACTAGAGCCCAGTGTGCTGGTGCCGCAGGCGGAGGATTAACCTATTGAGACGTGGCGCTGGCCAGGCAATAACTCTTTGTATTACCAAAAAAAAAAAAAAAAAAAAAAATCACTCTGTGAATCCTTTGAATAGGAAACTACCTAATGCTCCCAAATCTGATTAATTATTGCTTTTGAGAAAAATATGTAATTACAAGGAAATTTCTTGGCAATATATAAACAAATACCCAATGTCATTTTATTTCCTTATGAGCTAACATTGTCAAGTGGCAATATGCTGGTACAGCCTGCACTATATACATAAATGGCAAAACAGTAATCTATTTTTTATGGCTGGCCTTTATAAAACGTATCTTTCATTGACTTATAACTTGATTACATGTTGACAGTTGATGTGCTGTGTATGATACCAGTTCTTCGAAATTATAGTGACTTGCTTTATGGTCTGGTATGTAGTCAGTTTTCATAAATGTTCTAATTTTTTTAAAATATTTGTTTATTTATTTTATTATTTTTTTGAGAGGCAGAGAGGTTTTTTTTTTTTAATTTTTGACAGGCAGAGTGGACAGTGAGAGAGACAGAGGGAAAGGTCTTCCTTTGCCGTTGGTTCACCCTCCAATGGCCGCCGCGGCCGGTGCGCTGCGGCCGGCGCACCGCACTCATCCGGTGGCAGGAGCCAGGTGCTTCCCTGGTCTCCCATGGGGTGCAGGGCCCAAGCACTTGGGCCATCCTCCACTGTGCTCCCTGGCCACAGCAGAGAGCTGGCCTGGAAGAGGGGCAACCGGGACAGAATCCGGCACCCCAACCGGGACTAGAACCTGGTGTGCCGGCGCCGCAAGGCGGAGGATTAGCCTGTTGAGCCACGGCCGGCCTAGAGAGAGAGGTCTTTATCTACTGGTTCACTCACCAAATGGCCAAACAGCTAGGGTTGGGCAAGGCCAAACTGAGAACTCCATCCTGGTCTCCTGTATAGGTGCCAGGAGCTCAAGCACTTGAGCCATCTTCTGCTTCCTTCCCAGGTGCATTAGCAAGAAACTGAATTAGAAGCAGGACAGCTGAGACTCAAACTGGCACCCTGATATGGGATGTGGGTGTCACAAGCTGCAGCTTAATTTGTTGCACCACAAACACCAGCCCCTATATGTTCTACTTGTTGAAAAAGAATATATATAATTTAGAGTTCCCAAAGACAATTAAGTGCTACAGAAAAGTAAGGGACTCGTTTCAGTTCTCCCAAGGGTGCATTTCAGATACATAGGAAATAAGGCATCTATTTTATGTAATGAGTAGAAGGAAACAAACATAATTAATTAAATACTATTATAAATAACTTAAAAGTTTATATACACATGGCCACTGATATAGCCTATTTTCTATGCAATAATATATATATGTGTGTATATATATATATATATATATATATTTGACAGGCAGAGTGGACAGTGAGAGAGAGAGACAGAGAGAAAGGTCTTCCTTTGCTGTTGGTTTACCCCCCAATGGCTGCTGCGGCCAGCCCACTGCGCTGATCCGAAGCCAGGAGCCAGGTGCTTCTCTTGGTCTCCCATGTGGGTGCAGGGCCCAAGCACTTGTGCCATTGTCCACTGCACTCCCTGGGCCACAGCAGAGAGCTGGCCTGGAAGAGGAGCAACCGGGACAGAATCCGGCGCCCTGACTGGGACTAGAACCCGGTGTGCTGTGTGCTGGCGCAGCAGGCGGAGGATTAGCCTATTGAGCCGTGGTGCCGGCCAACGATAATATATTCTTAACAGCTGACTTACTAAATTTTATATGGTGTGAGATTAGAAAAACAGCTTTTTGAGGTTTAATTTATATACCATACATTTTTCCCATTTCAACTATGCAATTCAATATTTTATTTTTATTCTTTAATTTAAAAAGATTAGTTACTTGCAAGGCAGAGAGCCTTGCTCCCAGTTGCTGTTCGCTTTCCAAATGTCTTCAATGCCTGGAGTTGGGGATGGGGTTGGGAGACCAGTGCTGAAGCTGGAAGCCAGGAACGCAATCCAGGTCTCCTGTGTGATTCCTTCTACCTAGGATCTGCATTAGCAGGAAGCTGGAGTCTGGAGTTAAAGCCAAGAATAGTGTTATGCAACCATCACTACAGTCTGGTTTTAGAACGTTTTTAGCACCCCAAAAAGAAATTCTGTCTCCATTAGCAGTCACTTCTCATTGCCCCTACCCATTTCCTGGCAACCACTGATACATTCTATATTTGTAAGTTTGCCTGTTCTGAATATTTCATATAAGTGGACTCATATAAATTGTGGTCTTTTGTGAGTACCTTCTTTCACTTAACATAATGTCCATCTGTGTTGTAGCATGTCAGTCCTTCTTTCCTTTTTATTGAATATATAGTACTTCATTGTGTGGACATGCCACATTTTATCTGTTCATCTATCAATAAAAGGACATTTAGATTGTTCCCACATTTTGGTTATAAATACTGCTACGAACAAGGTCATACAAATTTTTGTGAATGTGTGTTTTCATCCAAAGAGATGTTTTTAGCTGATCTTCAATATAAATATCACCCATTGCATAAAGGCCCACAACCCAGCGAGAAATATTTCATTTGTAATTTTTTTTCTGAGTTGTTAATGGTTGCTGATGGGGAGGAAGGGATAGAGAGGGGAACTTAGATTTACTGAGTGTCCACCCCGTACTGCATGCTTGACTAGGAGCTTTGCAAACATTTTCTCACCTAATCCTGTTAACAATGCTGAGACACAAATGCAGAATTCCCTATTTTACAGATGGAAAATACAGACTCAGAAATTTTAAGTAACTTAACCCAAAGAGAAATAATGAGAAGTGATGAGCCAGGCTTAGGACCTAGATCTGACTCCCAGAGTGTTGTATAGATATGGAAGATCCAGACTCTTAGAAGAATTAATTTTTGAAGATTTATTTATTTAATAATTTAATAATCAAGGCAGAGTTACAGAGAGAGGGGGAGAGACAGAAAGACCTTATATCCTCTGGTTCACTCCCCAGATGGCACAATGGTCAGAACTGGGCTGATCCAAAACCAGGAGCCAGGAGATTCTCCCAGGTCTCCCACATGGGTACAGAGGCGCAAGTACTTTAGCCATCTTCCACTGCTTTCCCAGGAGCATCAACAGAGAGCTGGATTGGAAGTGGAGCAGCCAGGACTCCAGTCAGCACTCCTGTGGAATGACAGTGCTGCAGGTGGTAGCTTTACCCATGCACCACAGCGCTGGCCTCCAAGAATTAATTTATGTATTTGAGATGCACACAGGTCAGGGGAAGACTTCCCATTCACTGGGAAGTTGCTGGGAGTGGGGTGGCGAAGTCTATCCAGTTCTCCCACATGGGTGGCAGAAATCCAGTTACCTAAGCCATCGCCGCTGCCTGCTGGCATGTGCACCAGCGAGAAACTAGAATCAGGAACTAGAGCTGGCTGCTAAACCTAAGTACTTCAATGTGGGACACGGGTTTTCAGTGAGGATGAGGTTCTTTATTCAACCCCAGTCTTACACTACACTGAAGCATGATTGAGTGTAGTCCTAAACAGCATCTTACCCACTAGGCCAAAGAGCTGCCCCTAGATATTATAAACACAGAGATATATACAGGTATATAGAGAGGGAGACTCCCAGGTTCCTGGCTTTGGCCTGGTCCTACCCCAGCTTTTGGGACCGTTTGGGGAGTGAACCAAGGGATGAAAGATTTTTCTGTCCCTCACTCTCTCGATCTTTCTCTGTAACTGTTTTAAATAAATCTTTAAATGTGTGTGTATATATATTATATATTTATGTATGCATGTGTATATATTATATATTTTATATATGTAATTATATAATATATATACACACACACATGCATACATAAATACTTTAGGGGCCAGTACTGTGGCACAGCAGGTTAAGCTGCTGCCACCATATGGGCACCAGTTCAAGTCCAGCTGTTCCACTTCTGATCCAGCTCCCTGCTAGTGCACCTGGGAAAGCAACAGAAAATGACCCAAGTCCTTGGGCCCCTGCCACCCCTGCCACCCACGTGAGAGACCTGGAGGAAGCTCCTAACTCCTGCCTTTGGCCCGGCCAAGCCCTGACCATTGCAGCTATTTGAGGAGTGAACCAGAGGATGGAAGACCTTTCTCTCTCTCCCTCTCTCTGTAACTCTCCTGCTGAAAGAAATAAATAAAATCTTTATAAAAATATTTTTTATCCACTTGAAAGGCAGAGAGAATTAGATCTCCCGTCCATTGGTTCACTCCCCAGATCCCTGCAGCAGCCAAAATGCGGCCAGGCCAAATCCAGGATCTCAGTGCAGCCCTCCCTTGTCGGGGGCAGGGTTGCTTCTCAGGAGGTTGGCTTCCAGAATCTGGAGCAGAGCCAGGACTCCAGCCCAGGCACTCTGAGACAGGATTGGGCCTCCCAGGAGGCAGCGTAACCACCACCCTGAATGCTTTCCTCCAGACATCTTTTTTTTCCCCCCTTTCCTTGAAAGCATCCCCTTTCTGCTGCTGCAAAGAAAGCCTGTCTGTCTCCCAACTGTATACTCAGCAATTTTAAGATATTTTGGCTAAGATGAAGTGTTTGGTTCAATCCCAATTTTACACTGAAGTGTGATTGAGTATAATCAGTAAAAGTGGAGTTGCTGCTGGGGTGGAAACTTAGAGAGTTTCCTGGGATTACCGATAGCTCTGGTACGGCAAGCTCTTAGTCTGGAAACAGAGAAGTAGCATCATCTCTCGCACAGTCTGTTTATTTTCCAGGCTGTAGTCTTTTAGCAATTAGCAAATCGGTCGTTAAAGTTTGTGTTCCCATATCTATTTTAACTGATAAGTCTAGGTAGATAATATTTTGATGGGGAAGTCAGCATATTAAATGGTTGCTGTTTTTACTTCAGTAATAAAAATAAACATAAAAGCAATTTAGAGAAGTTGTTTTGGTTGTGTTGAAACCTTTCAGGGAAACAGCATCTGTCAGAAATAGTAACTCTAGTAGTGTATTAATCAAATAGCTCAAGACTCCTAATTGTGTGTGCTTAGATGATTTTCTGTTAATGTACAGATTTCTTTGCAATTCTCTTTCAAATAAACAAACCATATTTATTTTGTACGAATTTAGCCTATAGGTGGAGTCTCTTAGAGTAGTTAAAGGCACTGCTTAGAATACCTGTATCCTGTATCAGAGTGCCTGTGCCTGGGTTCAAGTCCTTGGCTCTGCTCTTGATTATGGCTTCCTGCTAATGTGCACTATGGGAGAAACCTGGCAATGGTTTAAGTGGCTGGGTCCCTGCCCCTCATGTGAGAGACCTGCATTTAGTTCTGGATTCCTGCTTTGGCCTGGCCTGGGCTCTGTCATTTTAGTCACCTGGGGAGTGAACTTGTGGATGGAAGCTTGCTCTGTGTCATTCTTAAATAAGTAAGTAAACAGTAAGTTTTAGTACCACAGTTGGTGCGTGTCAACAGCACACCAAGTAGCAGCAGTTCTTTGCTGTCATTGATTGAAAATTGTCCCATTTACGATGCGTTTGTTGGATTATGGGCGTAATCCATGTAACAGAGTCCGGATAAAAGGTGCTTACACAAGACAAGAGTTAGTCAGCTTCCAGGTCAGCTGCACTTCCTGTCCTGCCTCTTAAGATCCGGCTCCAGGGTGCTGATGAGGGCAGCCCTCTCCTTGCAGGAACAAGGCCTGCAAATTGCTGTCATTCTTTGTGTGTTGATACCACATTGGCCCACATTGGGTGGGTTTTTTTGTTTTTTTTGTTTGTTTGTTTTTTTAAGATTTATTAGAGAGAGAGAGAGAGAGAGGGACAGACAGAGATCTTCCACCTGCTGGTTCAGTCCCTAGGTGGCCTCAAAGGCCAGCACTGGGCCAGGTCAAAGCCAGGAGCTTCATCCAGATCTCCCATGTGGATGGCACGGGCCCGGACACGTGGGCCATCTTCCACTGCTTTTCCTAGGTAAGCAGGGAGCTGGATTAGACGTGGAGCAACTTGGACTTGAATCGGCATCCCATCGCAGGCATGGTTTAACCCACTGCTCCACACCAGCCCCAGAACTTAGCTAAGCACAGTGTGGTCTTCATTCTGAGTGATGTTTTTTGTTTGTTTTGTTTTCTCTTTTAAGATTTATTTATGTATTTGAAAGGCAGAGTTACAGAGAGAATTTAGAGAGACAGAGATCTTCCATATGCTGGTTCACTCCCTAAATGACCTCATCGACCAGGGCTGGGCCAGGCCAAAGCCAGAGTTCCCACGTGGGTGGCAGGAACCCAAGGACTTGGGCCATCTTTTGTTGCTTTCATAGGCATGTTGGCAGAAAGCTAGATCTGAAGCTGAGCAGATAGGACTCACCTTTCGCTCAATCTGCTGCTCCAGAAAGACAGTGATTATTTGCCCAACCAGGAGTTCACTGTGGAAGAGATGATGGGGAGGGGCAGCTTCTTCCTCAATCTCTGGGCACACAAACTACTTGTGATTTGCTTTTTCTTTTTTGCTTGACATTTATAATGATGCTTCCTCCTCTGTCATGTTCTATTACAACTTCAGGACTGCGTGCTTTTTAGAAAAAACTACCTTATAAAAACATTTTTTTAATGAGCAATTTCAATTTCACAATGACACATTTTTAATGAGCTAACTTTAATAATTTTTTATAATTCCATGTAGCTTGAATACCTAAATGTAATTTAACATATCTGTTGTGTGGTTATTTCTTTCTTATATTCCAGATTAATGGATCTTGTCATTACTACCATCACAGTCATTTTACAGAATGCTTCAACTGCGTATTGTCCACATTTCCATGGATAGCAGCCTTGAAAGTTTGCTTTTTCATGGTATTATATTTAGACTTGTGGTGTTTTGTTTGGGGAGTGATGGCAGGGAAAGAATGGTGTGCAGAGTTTTTTGTTATTATTGGGAGTAGTGTTTTTTTCCTTTTAATTCCTAGTTTGATTGTGATTAGTCCGTTGAGTGAAGTACAGGAAATATCTGTTAGAACTCTGAAGTATGATTCCTCACATTGTTGTCTTTGCTATTTTGGGATAAGGAATTTGTTGTTATTGTTTCCCCCTCAAGTGAAACTGCAGGAAAGAAGTAGATTTTTCAGTAATGATATTGCAGATTTAAATATCTCTAGGGGCAACAATAGACACACAAATTACAGAAAGAAAACATATATCAACCAAGCCAAAATTATATTTCCCAAACACTGGCAAAGAGGTGTTTATAGAATGATGAGTCACTTATAAGAATCTTTGTGCAATTCATCAGATTTCTTTATTTCATCCTACTTTTTTTTTTTTTTTTTAAGTTTTAGGCAGAGTGGACAGTGAGAGAGAGACAGAGAGAAAGGTCTTCCCTTTTGCTGTTGGTTCACCCTCCAATGGCCGCCGCGGCCGGCGCGCCGCACCTATCCGAAGGCAGGAGCCAGGTGCTTCTCCTGGTCTCCTATGCGGGTGTAGGGCCCAAGCACTTGGGCCATCCTCCACTGCACTCCCTGGCCACAGCAGAGAGCTGGCCTGGAAGAGGGGCAACCGGGACAGAATCTGGTGCCCCAACCGGGACTAGAACCTGGTGTGCCGGTGCCGCAAGGCGGAGGATTATCCTATTGAGCCGCGGCGCCGGCCTAATCATTCTACTTTTTTTTAAAAAAAATTATTTATTTGAAAGAGAGATCCTCCACCCGCTGGTTTACTCCCCAAATGGCCACAACAGTTGGGGCTGGGCCAGGCCAAAGCAAGGAGCCAGGAGCTTCCTCCAGGTCTCCCACATGGGTGCAGGGGCCCTAGGACTTGCACCATACTCTGCTGCTTTCCCAGGCATGTTAGCAGGGAGCTACATTGGAAGTGGAACAGCCAGGACTCGAACTGGTGCCCACATGGGATGCCGGCACTGCAGCAAGAGGCTTAACAGTGCTGTCCCCTTTCACTCTACTTTCTAACTAGCAGTAGGAGCTGGCAGTGCCTGCTGAGTGTTGATCCAGAGTGGACTCTGTGGGGCCAGGAGTCCAACTTCTTCCCCTGGATTAGTTCTCTCTCCCACTTTGCCCAGAAACATATCTCCTTAGTCAGTCTGGGACCATACCTGACCCCCTTGAACTTCCACTTGCATGTCCCCCAAAGCCACTCCCTGGACCAGCAATAATCTCTTTGTTTATTCTCTGCTACTCCCCAGTCCTTTATGAACAAATGGCCAGGAAAATTTCCATTTTCAGTGTCTCATCTATAACATAAATTAATCTGCTGTCTTCTTTGTTCTTGATCACTTGTTCCTGGCTTTGTTTTCATGTCTAGGTTCAAAGTGAGCGAAGAAAATCAGGTCTGAGGAGCAGGCGAGGAGAATTAGCCTAGGAGGGGACCTTACCCCTGTCTCCTGCTGATGGCCTTTCCTGGTGTCCAGCTCTGTCTCCTCGTAGAATCCTGTTAGTTCTTCATGGTGATGAAGTGTTTGTTCTGCCATCCCAGGATGAATTCTAAATATATTTTCCATAGAAACTGTGAGCAGTTACAGAAGTTAGGCTGGTAGTACTGTAAATCATTTATTTAACCTAGACCCTTGCTTCCTTCCACCTTCCTTTCCATTATATTCCAGCTCTAAATTGTTCAAACCACAGCCTTGTCCCAGAGACTGCTGGAGAAGATCACGGATCTGTTTTTTTGTTTTTGTTTTTGTTTTTGTTTTTTAAGGTTTGTTTACTTATTTGAAAGGCAGAGTTACGGAGAAGCAGAGGCGGGGGTGGGGGGGAGAAAGAGAGAAAGTCTTCCATCCACTGGTTCACTAAAGAGAGAGAGAGAGAAAGAGAGAAAGAGAGAGAAAGTCTTCCATCCACTGGTTCACTCCCCAGATGGCCACAGCAACCGAAGCTGAGCAGATCTAAAGCCAGGAGCAGGAGCTTCTTCCGGGTCTCCCAAGCAGGTTCAGGGGCCCAAGGACTTGGGCCATCTTCTACTGCTTTCCCAGACCACAGCAGAGAGCTGGATTGGAAGTGGAGCAGCCAGGTCTCGAACTTATCACCCTTATAGGATGCCAGCACTGCAGGTGGTGGCTTTACCCACTGCGCCACAGCGCCAGCCCCCACAGATCTGTTTTTAAAAGAAAAAAAATTCTCCTGATTTCATTCAGTCTCAGCCTAGAACAGTCTTGTTTCTTCAGTCAACTTCCTCTGCCATTAGAGTAGCAAATGTCACTGAGAGCCTACTCTGTGCTAGGAGTTAGGATCTTTGTCCTGTTTTCTCCCTTAATCCTCATAATAATTTGTAGGTTCCTTTATTCTTTTACACTTCAAATAACAGGCCTAGAGAAGTTCATTTCATTTTTTCAGACTCAGCTGGCAGAGCTGGAGCTATAGTCTGCATATCAGCTTCAGAGCAGGTGCCTCCCAGTTCTGCAGAGATGACTCTGAATGTCTGTCCAAAACCCTCTCTTGAGGCTTCTGTCCTCTCAACAAAGAGCAGTAGAAAGGCAGCACGGAGTAGCTCTTAAGAGCTTGGGCCCTGTGGGGGCGGGGGGCATTGCAGGGTTAACCCACCAATGCCTGTGATGCCGTCATCCCATATCAGAGTGCTGGTTCTAGTCCCAGCTCTGCTTCCAATCCAGCTTCCTGCTGATTTGCCTGGGTAGGCAGCTGATGATAGCCCAGGTACATGTGGGACGGGATGGAATTCTGGATCCTAGCTTCCGCATGACCATTGCAGCCATCTGGGGAGTGAGCCAGCAGATGGAAGATCTCTGTCTCTTTTTCTCTGTCACTCTGCCTTTCAAATATGTAGGCAGAGTGACAGAGAAAGAATGTGTGTTTCCATTTGCTGGTTCAGTCTGCGAATGGCTACAGTGGCCAGGGCTGGACCAGACCATAGCAAGGAGCTTGGAACTAACTCCTGGATATCCATCTGAGTCTTGTGTAGAAAGTAACTTGGAGGTCGTCAAGATGACAGCTCTGTCCCCATTTCCAGTGCTCCTCCAACATCTATAGCTGCTTCTCCATCCTTTTCTCCTTTCTTAGAAAGAGATATTATTAAAGTCATGCATGCTTCCAGCCTTCTAGGCTTCCTTAGAAGCACAGAAAATTACAATCTCTCTTCAGTACAGTGGGGTTAAAAAATTGCTTTTGCCTGTTGCAGGTGATTGGTCCTAAAGCCCTGCTAGGCTCCCCCAGGGGCCAAGGATAAACATTTCCACCCCATAAAGCAGTCACAGATCATGGGCACATAAAACATTCCCAGCACAGTTTGGGGAGCCCTGGAGCTAGCCACTGAATGATGTGCTATAAAAGGTGACCCAGAGGCCAGCATCCCATATGTGCACCAGCTTGAGTCCCAACTGCTCCACTTCTGATGCAGGTCCCTGTTAGTGCGAATAGGAAAGCATTGGAAGATGGCCTAAGTCCTTTGGGCACTGCACTCGTCTGGAGGCTGGGAATAAGCTCCTGGTTCTTAGCTTTGGATTGGTCCAGCGGCCATGCAGGGAGTGAACCAGCAGATGAAAGATATTCTCTGTCTTTCCCTCTCTCTGTAATTCTGCCTTTCAAGTAAATAAAATAAATCTTAAAAAAAAAAAAAAATTAGTGTTAACCAGAAGCTTTTGAGAGGAAACAAAAAAAGATGACTGAGCTGAAGTCTCCATCAGAGCTCTCAGTTCCTCCTTAACAAGCTTATAATTAAATCGTAATTATCAAATTTGTTTGAGGTGTCCCTCTATACTGGAAGAGATTGTAAACTTCATGACCATGACCTGAACCAGAGTGGTGCTTTGCACATAGGAAGTTCTTAGTATTTGTTGCCCATTTTGAAGAAGAAAGGCCTGGGAGGAGACTCACTCTCCCTGCCTGCAGCCCTCTGTAGTTGCTGTTCCCATACCTCATTCCCTTGAGGAAACAATACTGAAAGAAAAATGTTGCTTTCATTTCACATTCATTCTTTTAATGCTCTGAATAAGCTCATTTCTTCCTTCACTGCTCCTTTAAAATTGTTCTTAACTGGGCTGCTGGTGATGTAGTTGGCAAGCTCAGGGATGTGCTTTGGTCCCTGTTGTCCATTTGTGACAGTGCATTCATGTTCTTCCCTTTCCCTCCCTCCTCTCTCCTGATCTCCCCACTGCATCTCAGGGTCATCGCTTTTTTCCCCTCTGCCTCTTCTTTAAATGTTGGTTTACCCTGGGATTCCTTTTCTGGCCTTCTCTCCTCACACTGCATTCCTTCTGGGTGATATCACTCACACCCAAGGCTTCAGCTACCACCTACACTGATGGCTTCCAAAATCTGTGTGGCCTTATCTATGCTATTGCTAATGGATGTCCTCCTCCCTTGATTTTGACTTGCCGCATATAACAGTGCAAGGCAGGTACACTCATCAGATCTTGGACGAAAAAAGCAACCTCATAGTTCCTGTGATCCTCATGCTGACAGATGTGGAAACTCAGGTGCAGGGAAGTATAATGGCTTGCCCAGGATGAGAAAGCTAATTTGTAGCGAAAACAGGGAAGAAAGCCTGACTCTGGGGGCCGGGGTCGTGTCATAGCAGATTAACTATCTCCTGGGCACCAGTTTGAAACTGGTCCACTTCCCATCCAGCTCCCTGCTAATGCACCTGGGAAACAGTGGAAGATGGCCCAAGAGCTTGGGTCCCTGCCACCCCTGTGGGAGACCTAGAAGAAGCTCCAGGCTCCTGTCTTCGGCCTGACCCAGCCCTGGCTGTTGGTGGCCATTTGGGGAGTGAACCAGCAGATGGAACATTCTTTGTCTTTCTTCTCTGTAATTCTGCCTTTCAAAAAAAAAAAAAAAAAAGTCTTAAAAAAATTAAAGAATGCCTGACTCTGGACCCCTGGAACCTGAGATTTATAAATCTGTGCCAAATACACAGAATGACTTTGGTTGTGCCTCATTGGAAAAACCTTTTCCACTCTGACCTAAATGACCCACTTCTCTTGTGATCCACGTGCCATGGTGGCAGCAGTGTTCTCGTTACTTGTGTTTTTCCGTGTGCATCTTTGGCTTCCACAGCAGCACGAGTTAGCTACCAACAAAAGTCTCCATCTCTTTAAACATTTTAACATCATTTCTACTCTTGTAAGAGGGCGTGCTTAGATTCTGATCACTTGTTAACTTTCTCTGGACTGCTGATAAAGAACACCTGGCACACGTGCAGTGTTCAGTGCAGATTCAGTGACTAGCATAGATGCTGTTACTTACAGCCTGGTTTTAAAAAATTGTTCTGATGTATGCTAGAATAAAGGCAGAGAATTGAATGTACATAGCTACTATTGCTGGAAATGGTTTTCTGATTTTCTTTGAAAAAATAAAGATAAAAGATAGGAATTAAGCAGGCTTAAAGAAAATAGGTTTTTTTTCCTGCAAGTTTGGCAACATTCATAGTTAGATGCATGTAGTCATGTGTTTTGTGTGTATAATGGCACTATTTTGTTTACATTAATTTGCATGTATGCATTTTGACTAATCTCTGCTCATTTCTGGTTTAGATATTTGCACTTCCTCTTGGAGAAGTGAGTTTATCTGCTTTTAGATGATTAACACCCAAAGGCACTCCTTTGTTGGTTCCTCATACTAAGAACTTAGTACCACACTGTCTTCAGAGACATTGTGTCTCTGAAAGGAGTACTCCCTCCTTTTTTTTTTTTTTTCCTTTTTTGTTGTGTTGTTGTTGTTGTTAAACAGCCCACATGGAATTTTCCAGATGAAGTTTTTGTTAGGAGTTAAGTGTGGGGTTGGGGTTGAGGTGGTTTCAACCAAAACTAGTTGAGTTCGTATGGTACATGCCAGGGCCTTCTGCATTTATTCTTTCATTGTAGATCTCTCATAAGCACCAAAGTATAAGTTATTCCAGTTCACTGATTGTGAAACTGAGATGGAGGGTGATGAGTAACTTGTCAGGTAGCAAGTCAGTGGCCATGCCAGCCTCCAGCCCTGGGTCTGCCTGGTGCTGCACTGTACTGTGTCCGTGGGCTGAACTTTCCCTTGGAGTCCTCCTCCTCATCCATACATTCACACCATTTGTGTAGAACATTTTATTTGCAGCATGGTTTTTCCAAGTGGACACGTGAACATACCTTTTGCATTAGATGCATTAATTTAACCAGCTGCCTGGTGATGGCCTCAGACTTATGGTTCACATTCTCAGTGTTTTAAGTGTTTTACTTTGTTGCTTTTTATTTGTTTGAACTTGCTTGGTGCCTGAGGTGAAATACCGTTTGTAAGAAGTCATATATATTTGACCTAGAAAACTGAGCCGTGCAGCCAAACAATTCTATGATTAGAGTTTTGGGAGAAGGCCGTCTGGGCTCATCCTCTAGTTTTTGACGTGAAAAGCATCAAGTTACTGTCATAAACGAGTTGAGAGATTTGCCAAGAGTGGAAATGCGAATATTCCTTGAAAATCTTTTGTAAGGTTAGCAAGGATGAGTTAAAAGAATGGAAAACTAAAAGAAAAATTATGTAAAATAAAAATTCTCATCTTTCAACAGATTGAAGTATTTAAAGTAACTATTTCTGGGAAAACTATGAAAATGTTATCTTTTCAACATGAATTAATTCAATCTCAAGATTTTTAGTTCTTTGGAGTTCTGTTTAGATATGGCAAGAAGAATAGGTAGGCAAAGTCAAAGGCTAGACCCTAGTGTGAGGGGTATGTTTTTTGTGAGCCTTGTAAATCACTCTGGAAGGAGGATATGTAGAGATGGGCAGCTGCACTGAGGAGGATTATCTATGCAAGGAGAACATGGTAAAAACTTAATAATAGAAAGATTCGCTCTGTCTTCTGTCCAGCATCTCTGGGATATCATCCAAATCCTTTACCCTTTCAGTGTTGCTTTAAGGTTGACCTGATTGTAATTCTCAGCCACACTTTTGTCTGTCTCTGTATGGGCCTCCTTACCTCCCTTATGTGTGAAGACTCGAAGCCCTTATCCTACTCCTCATCTCTAGCCTTAGCCAACAGGTACACCTCCCTCCTCATCTAACATTGACCTCTAAAGGATAGTGTAGTAGATTGGATACAGGTGAGATTTAAAGACAGTGATTGTAGCACTTTTTCTTAGTCTCCCATTTCTTTCCCTACTAAGTACTCCTTAGCAAAACAGAAAGGCCACATTCTACATTATGTGAATAATACAATGACTTTTTGCTGATTATAGTTTAGTAATGATTGGACATGATATTCACAGTTGATTTTATCATTTATGCATTTATTTTAAATATTTATTTGAAAGGCGGGTTACTCACAGAGAGAAAGAAAGATCTTCCAGTTGCTTGTTCACTCCCCAAATGACTGCAATGGCTGGGGCTGGGCCAGGTAAGCCAGGAGCCAGAAGCTTCATCCAGGTCTCCCACGTGGGTGCAGGGGACCAAACTCTTGGATGTGTGCTGCCACTTTCCCAGGCACATTAGCAGGGAGCTGGATCAGAAGCGGAATAGCTGGGACTTGAACCAGCACCCATGTGGGATGCCAGCATTGCAGGTAGTGGCCTAATCCAGTGCACCACACACCAGTCCCTGTCTCATTCAAAAGATGAAAGGACTTAACAGACATTTCATCCAGGGTTCTGTTGAGGAGCAGGGGCAGACTGTTCGTGCCTTTGGAAAGTCATCTGTGCTTTCATCCTGAAGTGAGTCATAAAAGTTGTTTATATCGTGTTGTTCATTTTATGAACAATAGGTTACTTTCATTATTTTATTGTGTCTGAATAGGGGGCCACATACAAATAAATAACAATGGACAAAGAGCAGCAGAAAATGGTAGAGATGTGTTCTGGCCCTGTGTCCTTAGGCTCTGCGCATCTCACTTGTTCTGTCATGTAGGTAAGGCCCTTCCTGTTTGCCAAAGATTTTCAGCCAAGTCAAGTGAATTGCCATCAGAACTTTTTGAGAAGTTAGAATGATGGTTGAGTTACAGGGTTATTTAATGAACCGGGTGATGAATTGGTGCCCCGTGAGGTAAACTTCAGTGTCTGAGGATTCTGTATTGAGGCACAAATATTGGCATCTTCCCCTTGGGCTGAGTCCACAGGAGTGGCAGTGGGACCAGTATCCTCCTCTCCACACACTGAATTTACAGCTCTTCTATTTTCCTGTTGTTTCAAGTGTACCCCTGTCTTTCTTCCAGGCTGTGGCTTTAATAAACTGCTTCATCATCCTGATGTATCTGTCTTGCCTGAAAGTCATCCACATGCCATATCAGAGTGCTGATGTGAGACCCAGCTAATCTGCTTCCAATTGATTTCCGCTAGTGCTAGTGCATTCTGGGAAAGCAGCAGGTAATAGCTCAAATACTTGGACCTCTGTCACCACATGGGAGCCCTGGATGGAATTTCTTGGCTTCTAGCCTCAGCATGGCTTAGTCCTGACTGCTGTGGGCAGTTAGAGTGAACTAATGGGTGAAAAATTGCAGTGTGTCTGTCTCTCTTTTCTCTGCTTTTCAAGTAAATAAACATAAATAAATGGACATTAAAAAAAACACCTTTCTGTGATACCTTCCTAATCCTTCAAAGCAGAATTTTGGAATATTCTCTCTGAAAATGAATGTAGAGTATTGTTTAAGAAGAGGAGCATTGGAGTCAAGTCTGCCTGGCTTCCAGTCCTGATCACAGCGCTTAGCAGATGTAACTGCAGGCAGTTGCTTAAACTTTTGTGCCTTGGTATCCTCACCTATAAAATTAGTGAGAATAACATCACCTTATATGACTGCGGTGAGGCTCTTAGAACAGGCACTGAAGTAGAAGGAGCCCTTAGTAAGTCTTGTTACTTACTTTTAATTGTTTTAAAGACAGTTTATTTAATATGAAAGTTAGAGTCACAGAGACAGAGAGAGAAAGATCCTCCATCTGCTGGCTTTCTTACTCCCCAGACAACCTCAATGGCCAGGGTTGGGCCAGGCTGAAACCAGTAGCCTAGAACTCAGTCCAGGGCTCCCACGTGGGTGGCAGGGGCCCAAATGCCCAGGCCATCTTCCATTACTTTTCCCAGGCCACCGGCAGGGAGCTGGATTGCAGATGGAGCAACTGGGACACAAATCAGTGCCTGGGTGGGATGCCAGTGTTGCAGGCGGTGGATTCACCTGCTACGCTATGGTGCTGGCCCTACTTATTTATTCTTAATGAGTATTATTATTTTTATTACCATTATTTCCTTTGCTCTCCCACAGCACTCTGTACATAATCTCTAGGGTAGTGCTTATCATTTTGTTGTACTTATTTGTTTCGACTGGGAAATTCTTGAAGGCAAAGGCATTGTTTTATTCATCTTTGCTCACCACTCTGTGTGGGTCATCTCTTCAGTGCTCAGAAATATTTTCCTTGCATTCCCAAAGTCTTGCCAGCCGTTGCCACCTGTGACTAAATAGATGTGGCTTTGAGGCAAGGCTGCATGGCACTTCCCTTTCATTTCCATTAGAGTAGAAAGAGTTTATGGCTGGACCTCTTCTCCTTGTTCTTTGTCCATCAAGATTGTTCCTTGCAAAAAAGTTATGATTCATGGCCCTCCAGAATTTTCCAGATTCTGTGTTCATTTAGCCCATAATTGCTCAGGGTGCTAAATGAGGTCATAAATGAAAATTACTTACTAGCATTGCCATATTTCTCTTGAAGATGTGAATCCCTAAAGCAACTACAAAACAATACCAGGCCCATACACAGTCAGTCAGCAACAGAGTAAAGCTAGCAAACCACCAAGTGTCTGCATTATTAGGAATGTGTTATTTCATTTTAAAACTAATTAATCTATTTGAAAGGCATAATGACCGAGAGGGAGGGGCAAAGAGAGAGATCTTCTATCTGCTGCTTCGCTTACCAAATAGCCGCAACAGCCAGGGCTAGACCAGACCGGAGCCAGGACCCAGGAACTCCTTCCTGGTCTGCCTCGTGGGTGGCAGGGGCCCAGGTGCCATCCTCAGCTGCCTTTCCAGATGCATTAGCAGGGAGTTGGATTGAAGGAGGAGCAGCTGGGACTCAAACTGACACTCTAATGTGGGATGCTGGCATCTCAAGCAATGGTTAGTTTGCTGTGCCACAACATCAGGCCTTTATGTCCTATTTCTAATACTAGAACGAAGGCTAGATTGAAAGCATCCTCTGGGGGCTGGCATTGTGGTGCAGTGGGTTAAGGTGCTCCTTGCCATGCCAGCATCCCATATGGGTGCTGATTGGAGTCCCGGCTGCTCCGCTCCTGATCCAGCTCCCTGCTAATGCACCTGGGAAAGCAGTGGAAGATGCCCAAATACTTGAGCCCCTGCTACTCACATGGGAGACCTGGATGGAGTTCAGGCTCCTGGCTTTGACCTTGCCCAGTTGCTGCTGTTGTGGCCATCTGGGGAGTGACCCAGTACATGGACAGTCCGTCTCTCCTTCTCTAACTCTGCCTTTCAAATGAATAAAATAAACTTTTTAAAGCATCCTCCACCCACTCTATAGCTTTCCTTTTCCCGCTCATGCAGAGGTGGTGAGGCTTCCTTCTGCTTGTTCACTGCATTTTCTGTGCATGTCTTCCATAGCACTTAGGCAACATTAATGATGTTGGCTTGCTTCTCTTTCCTCTCTGACCTAGTTGCTGCCCACCTGGCCAATAGCATAAGCTTCAGTAGACGTAGCAAATATTGATTGATATCAATTCTTTCTATAGTTCAGAACCTGTACTTTTAATCACAAGAAAACTGTGAGGTAGACATTACTGTTCCCCAGTCAACAGACATGGAAACTGACTTACCAAGAGGTTAAGTAAGACCTATCCAGAGTCACAGCCAGGAAGTGATAGAACTCTACTCCACATGTGCTTCTTTCTGCCTCAGACTCTGTGTTCTTTTATTTTTTTTTTTAAAGATTTAAGCATTTGTTTGACAGCAGAGCTACAGAGAGAAAAGGAGAGACAGAGAGAAAGATCTCCCATAAGCTTGTTCACTCCCCAAATGGCCACAATGACTGGGGATAGGAGATGCAGGAGCCAGGAGCCAGGAGCTTCATCTGGGTCTCCCACGTAGGTGCAGGGATTGCTGCATTCCCAGGTGCAGTAGCAGGGAGCTGGATCGGAAGTGGAACAGCCAGCACCCATATAGGATGCTGGTGCTGCAGACCATGGCTTAACCCTCTGCACCACAGTACTGGCCCCTGTTTTATTGTTTTTTTAAAGATTTATTTTATTTATTTGAACGGCAAGGTGAGAGAGAGAGAGAGAGATCTTCCATCTGCTGGTTCACTCCTCAAAATGGTAGTGATAGTGGAGTCTGGCCCAGGCTGAAGCCAGGAGCCAGGAATTCCATCTGGGTTTCCTATGTGGGTAGCTGGGGCACAACCACTTAGACCATCTTCTGGTGCCTTCCCAGGCACATTAGCTGGACCGTAAGCAGAGTAGTCAGGACTTGAATTATACTCTGACACAAGATCCATTATTGAAAGCAGTGGCTTAACTTGGTGGGTCACGGACTCTGCATTCTTAACCACGTCGTGGTGCTGGTGCCACATTAGTGTGGATATGCACAGGAGTGGCCAGCTGATTATCGCACTGTTTTTCACAGTCCGGCCTTGAAGAGGCTTTGGTTGGCTGGCAGGTTCCCACGCACCTCCCCCAGCCCTCTGTCAGTTGGCCTGAAATGATCTATGTTCTGTGTATGTTAAGTCATTTTCATTGATCCCAGGTGGCAGAGAGAGTTGTTGGGAACATACTGACTTTTTTTTTTTAAAGATTTATTTATTTACTTGAAAACAGAGTTACACAGAGAGAGGAGAGGCAGAGAGAGATCAATCTTCCGAGAGAGATCTTCCATCTGCTGGTTCACGCCCCAGTTGGCCACAACCACTGGAGCTATGCTGATCTGAAGCCAGGAGCTTCTTCCAGGTCTCCCACGCGGATGCAGGGGCCCAAGCGCTTGGGCCATCTCCTGCTGCTTTCCCAGACCATAGCAGAGTTGGATTGGAAGAGGAGCAGCCGGGACTTGAACCAGCACCCATATGGAATGCTGGCACTGCAGGCTGCAGTTTTATTCAGTATGCCACAGTACTGGCCCCAACACACTGACTTTCTACTCTGCCCCACGTCTGCATCTTCCTGAGTGTCTGGTATTGGCTGCCCAAGATTGTGGCAGTTGCTATTATGGCTGGAGGGTCTCATGCCTTGAGGCTGCTTGAGGCTTATCTCTTGGTTGTTTGGTCAGTATCTTTTTTTTTTTTTTTTCATACTTTATCCTGTGTGATTTATTTATATGAATTTCTAGAAGGGTCAAACTGCTAGTAATAGAAAACAGATCAGTGATTCCCAGGCTAAAGGTTGGGGGAACGAATCAACTGCCAAAGGTACAAAAAAAATAAAAAATAAAAAAACCTGGGGATGATGCAAATCTGTATTTTAATTGTGGAGGTGGTTGCATGATTGTATACATTTGTCAGACTCATACATTATACACTTAAAAGAGGATATATTTGGCTGTATATAAATTATCCTCCATCAAAACTGACCACAGCAATAAATATGCAAGGGGTCAGAAGTCCAGGAGCGTAAACTTTTGGAGCTGACCAGACCCCATCTTTCCCTGGGTATCTTCTTATGAGACTGGGCCCCTAAGCCTGCTATCACGCAGACCCCTGGATGGGGCTGCTCTTCCAGGTGTTCTTGGAGGTGGAAAATACATCATCCCAGTGGGAGTGGAAGGTTAATCCTCTCCATATTTGTTTAGTTCTGAGAAAACTTGAACAGCAGGTTTACCTTAGACATAGGCCATTTTAATGCAGATTTTATACCAGGATGGTTAAGACACTCTTTTATGTTTTATCTGCCAGATGGCAAGACATGTCTTCTGAATGACTGTTGGTTCTCGTTGTCTGTGAGCACCATGTTCTGGCTCCCCCTTGAGGCTGGGTAGCCTGGACAGCTTTCTTCCCCTCCCTTCACAACTCCTCCACATGCTAAGTCAGAGGCGCCAAGCCCCTGACAGGATCCTGCAGCAGACTCGCCTGACTTTTAAGTCCTGTTGGAAGGTGTTTGTTGGAGATACAGATTTCTGGGTCTTCCTAGAGTCAGAAAGCTGCCATTTGCTGGTTCACTCTCCAAATGTCTGCCATAGCCTGGGCTAAGACCAGGACTGGGAACTCAGTCAGGTCTCCCACATTGGTGGCAGGCATCTAATCACGTGAACCGTGGTATCTGCCTCCCAGGGTGTGCATTAGCAGGAAGCTGGAGTCAGGAGCCAGAGGCAGGAAGTAAACGCAGGTACTCAGTGGGGAACGCTGTTGTCTTTGATTATTAGGCCTGATGCCTTCCCCAGACCTCTGGGTTCTAGTCTAGACCTAGTGAATCATAATCTCCAGGGGCCTGGGCATTCGTGTTTTTTCCAAACTCTTAAGGTGATTCTTAAAAAATGTTCAAGTTTGGAAATCAAATCTGTGTAACTCCAGGTGGTGAGAATGGTTTGAGAGTTCAGACTAGGGGTGGACGTGCGATAGCAGACTCTCAAGGAATCCCTGCGGCTTGGTCCAGCTAAGGGATAAATCTGGGCTTGAGGTTTCTCTGGCTTTTTGAGTGCTCTGTGCCCTTCAGAGGGAGAGGGAGAGTGAGAGAGAGGAGAAGGGAGGGGAGAGAAGGAGAGAAGAAGAGTGTGGGGACAGGGTGGGGAAGGATGGGTCGAAGTAGGAGAGCGTGTGAGTAGGGAATAGAGTAGGGCGGTGTGCTTGTGATTTTTATACTGTTCCTCTGGCTGTAGTGCTTTTACACTCACCTTTGATGTCTTCGTGTTCTGGCTCACTGCATTCCTCTCACTTGGCCTTTTAGCTCTTGCTAAGGTGTAGAGACTTCTTGTTCTCTCATCTCTAGTTTTCCATCCAAGCACAAATGTCTCTTTGACTGATTGTTCTCTGACTACCCCCCATTTTATTAATTCATTCAGTCACTCATTCAACAAGTATCTATCTATTGTGCGGGGCCGTGGGCGGGCTACAGAGAGGAACAAGACACAATCCCTGCCCTCAAGTGCACAGTCTAGCAGGGAGACAGCAGTGTCAACAAATGATTAAAATGCCAGTGGTGTGCTAAATGCTGTTGCAGAGGTGCACAGAGTTGCAGGAGCACTAGGAGGAAGTGATTAACAAATGGTGGAGGCGTCACCTTGGAAGGGACTTTTGAGCAGGATCTTAAAGTGAGAGAGAGAGCTTCCACCTATAGGTTCACTCCCCACGTGGCTGCAACAGCCAGGGCTGGGCCAGCCTGAAGCCAGGAGCCCGGAACTCTGCCCAGGTCTCCCACATGGGTGGAAGGGGCCTGAGTACTTGGGTCATCATCCACTACTCCTTAGGCACATTGGCAGGGAGCTGGATCAGAGAAGTAGAGTAGCAGGGACTAGCACTTCAGTGTGGGATGTGGGTGTCCCTAGTTGTCCATTGTGCACTGCCTCAGGAAAAGCATTTTTAGAGTTGCTGGTGGCCCAGTGTCACAATCCTCACAGTCCTCACATTCTCAGCGTCTCACAGACCCTAATTTCTTTGCTTCTTTATGGATCTGCCAGAGCTCTTTGGCATGGCTAAATTAGACTCTCTTGATTCACTTATTTCCAAACCTGAGGTGGTTAGTAGTTGATGGGTGTCTGGGGTGCCACATCTAGCTGTCCTGTGATCATTTACTGACAGTGAATGATTGAGACTGTAAGCATTGAAGAAAGCTTTTTAAAGGCTTTATCAGATGTGTGGTCTCTGTGCCCTCCAGGGGAAGAGGGAGAAGTAGAAGAGAAGAGGAGAGAAGTAGAGAGGGCCAGAAGAGTGGGGACAGGGTGGAGAAGGATGGGCAGAAGTAGGAGAGCGTGTGAGTAGGGAATGGAGTAGGACGGTCTGCTTGTGATTTCTTTTACAGTAGAATGAGGTTTCCTATTTCTAACCAAAGTTTTCTTGGGAGTTCCTGTACCTGTCTTTTGCTTCTTGCACTTCTGTTGCTTGTGTGTATTGTTTGAGAGTACTTAAACTCTCTAGTTGGCTGATTGGAAAAGGTTGGTTTGTTTTATAATGCACTGAGGGGACCTGCATTTTGGCATAGTGGGTAGAGCTGCAACCTGCAACACTGATGTTCCATCAAAGTTTCCATCCAGCTCCCTGCTGGTAGCCTGGGAAAGCAAAGGAGGACGACCCAAGTGCTTGGGCCCAGGAGAAGCTCCTGGCTCCTGGCTCCTGGCTCCTGGCTCCTGGCTCCTGGCTCCTGGCTCCTGGCTTTGGCCTGGCCCAGCCCTGGCTGTTGCAGCCATTTGAGGAATGAACCAGCAGATGGAAAATCCCTATGTGTGTGTGTGTCTTTCTCTATAACTCTTTCAAATAAATAAAAATAAATCTTAAAAATTCACTGAGGTTTCCTCTCTTTCACTAGAGAAACACCGTGGATCATTGTGATTACATTTGTACAGTTTAATACCTAGACAAGATTGAAATTTTAAAGTATTATTTCTTGCAATAATGGGTAGTCATTATAGAAAAATTAGAAAATGTAGAAGAAAAGGAAAGATAGCTAAAATTCATCCATAATCTTATAAGCCATAGCTACCTACTGTTAATATTTTGTTATATAAACATTCACATTTGTGATGTATATGAAAAGCAGTTGGGGGGGGGGGAGATCAAGATCAAAATGTTCCAGGCTGGTGCTGCAGCTCAATAGGCTAGCACACAGCACACAGCACACCAGGTTCTAGTCCTGGTCGGGGCACTGGATTCTGTCCCAGTTGTCCCTCTTCCAGTCCAGCTCTCCGCTATGGCCTGGGAAAGCAGTAGAAGATGGCCCAAGTCCTTGGGCCCCTGCACCCGCGTGGGAGACCCGGAAGGAGCTCCTGGCTCCTGGCTTTGGATCGGCACAGCTCTGGCCGTTACAGCCATTTGGGTAGTGAACCACTGGATGGAAGGCCTCTCTCTCTGTCTCTACCTCTCTCTGTCTTTCAAATAAATAAAATAAATCTTTAAAAAAAATCTTTGTTTTTGAGATTATATAAATCAGGGTGTTTTTTTTTAAATCAATCTCTTTGTGAAACAAAATGAAAATTGCACATAATCCCATCCCCTAATGATAAATAGTGTATAGCCTTCCATGTTGTTTTCTGTATATGTGCAAACATGTTATTGTATTTTATAAAACGCCACCATATACACCTGCTTCCTGCTGCTGGCAGTTTACACTTACTGCGCAGTCTTCCTGGGTCTGCTTGTGACTTCCAGGCTGAAGTTCTGCATCCGCAGCACTGCCGACATTCTGGGCCTGATCCGTCTTTATCGTGGGACCATCCTTTGCATCTCAGCATGTGTAGGAGCATCCCTGACTTCTGTCCTGTGGATGCCAGTTATACAGATTTTTCTAGACATTACTAGTGTCTCCTTGGGGTGGGAGACAGAATTGTTCAGGTTGAATGTCAGAGCAGATGTAAGTACTAGTTTGCTTTCATTGTTTCATTATGAAGAATAGGGTGTGCAGTATTCTTTTATTGATTGAATTTTATAGTTGTATAAATGTTGTCATTGAGAAATTCCTAGAAGTAGTTTCTGAATCAAAATTTTGATAGAAATTCCTAAATTCCACCAAAAAGAGTTAGTTACTTTTTAAACAAATGATATACTCATGATTCCAAATGTGTATCTCTTTCCTGAACTCTAGATCCATATAATCAATTGTTGATGAGACATTCTTAGGCATTTCACAGACTCTGCCCTGTCCTTGCCCCCAACATGTACCTTGCCCCAAACATGTACCTCTTGCTGAATTACCCTGTCCAAGATTATCGACTACCATCCTCCTGGTTGCTCAAACCAGAAATCATTGGCCGGCACCGAGGCTTAATAGGATAATCCTCCGCCTGCGGCGCCGGCACACAGCACACCGGGTTCTAGTCCCAGTTGGGGCACCGGATTCTGTCCCAGTTGCCTCTCTTCCAGGCCAGCTCTCTCTACTGTGGCCTGGGAGTGCAGTGGAGGATGGCCTAAGTGCTTGGGCCCTGCACCCACATGGGAGACCAGGAGAGGCACCTGGCTCCTGGCTTCGGATCAGCCTGGTGTGCCGGCCGCAGCGGCCATTGGGGGGTGAACCAACAGCAAAGGAAGACCTTTCTCTCTGTCTCTCTCTCTATCCACTCTGCCTGTCCAAAAAAAAAAAAAAAAAGAAAGAAAAGAAAAGAAACCATCTCCACCCCACATGTAACCAGTCCCATATCTTCCTTAATTTTTCTCCATTCATTTCTCTTTATCCCTCCTACCACTGTCTTTAATTTGAACTACTGCTAACTTTGCCCAGGTGTCTGTAGGAACGCTGGGACATCTGGTCTTTCTGGTTTCTGGCCTTGGTCCCATTGTCCTAGGGAAGAATGTTTATACAGGTCTTTCACTGCAGCTCCCCTACTGCATGCCAGCAGTAAGGCCTCTGCCTCTACACCAGCCCCCCTGAAGCAACCAGCATTCATTGCTCTTGATTTCAATTTCATATGCCCATTGAAATATGCTCCCCCCCAATCACATAAAGAGTACATGTTAAAAATGTGAACACTTAAAATGACATTTTTACTCTAAATTTTTTTTTGGTCAGAAAAGAGTGGTTTATCATGTCACATGTATTTCTTCCCCTGGCTCGGAATCACTCTCTACCTTCAATGTGCTCTCACCCCTCTGCATTTCCTGTTCATTTCAGCCCTGCCTTCTACCCTTCCACTTACTGCTCTTTGTTTACTACCTGGCATATTTCTTGAAACTTCAGCCACCCATTTTCCCTCTGTTTATCAGCTTATCCTTTTTGCATGTGTGTGTACTTTGTGGGTGCTTAATGTGTACTTTTAAAATGTTAACCTCGTAGAAAAGACATCCACAAATAATGCAAAGCAGTGAGCTGAAGTGAGGGTATGTGGGAACTGCAACCCGAGGTTCCAGCACTTGTATTAGGGTACACAAGGCCTCCTCCCCCCTTTTAAAGATTTGTTTATCTGCTGGTTCACTCCCCATATGGCCGATCCAAAGCCAGGAGCCAGGAGCTTCTTCCAGGTCTCCCACATGGGTGCAGGGACCCAAGGACTTGGGCCATCTTCTACTGCTTTCCCAGGGCCATCTTCTACTGCTTTCCCAGGCTATAGCAGAGAGCTGGATCAGAAGTGGAGCAGCCAGGACTTGAACCAGCACCCATATGGGATGCCGGCACTGCAGGCAGTGGCTTTACCCACTATGTCACAGTGCTGGCCCCACAAGGCCCTTTTAATAAACCATTCCAGTGTCTGAACATTGACAATTCCCCTTCATTACACTTCTGATATTATGTGGCTCTATAAAGCAGTATAAGCAAATAACTCACGAACCAGTTACACTCAGATAGCCAAAGCATTGTCTTGTCAGCCTTGCAGCATTCCATTTTAGGATTTCTTAAGTCCCAAGGAAACTAGGGGCAAACAAGTCCTTGGGGAATCTCTGTTATGGTATGTAACAGATTGCTGTGTAAGACTGGTATCGGGACAAGCCCTACAATTTTCCACAAGAAGTCAGCCCAATGCCTGTGGGAAATCACACGGAGCAAAATTCTTGGCTGAGAACCATATGTCCTCTCCCCAACACACACTCTGTATGTGGCAGTTTGGTAATGCTCTGTAATTAATTTTGTTTTTACAGTGAACAACCACTGGCTAAGAATAATGCATAGCCTATTTCTGTTTCTTGCTCTTTTAGGGGACATCACACAGAAAGGATATGAGAAGAAAAGATCCAAACTCCTGTCTCCTTACAGCCCGCAGACACAAGGTAGGCAATGAGAAATGTGGTTTTTACTTTTTCCAGTATTTTTACACCATAAATGCTGTCCATAAGAGACCTAGTTTTTGTTTGTTCCCTTTTTTCCCTTCCTTGCTCACCAAGGGAGAGGAAAAAAAAAAAAAAACGGAAGGAAAGAGAGGAGGAAACGGATCCTAACTGAGCATTTGCTGTGTGTGGGCACTTTTAGAATACCTGAGGTCATCAGATTGTTTGCTCAGAGCTGAGGTGGGAGCATGTGAAAGACTGCACAACTGCGATGATTTAAGGACAGAAACAGGGAAAAACTGCAGCTGGGCTATGTAAATTTTTTGGTTTATTATTTTCGTTTTTCATATGAAAGACAAAGAGATCTTTGATAGATTGATTTACTCCAAAATACCCACAGCAGCCAGGGCTGGGCCAGGCCAGAAATAGGAACCTGGGACTCAAGTACTTGGGCTGTCACCGGTTCCTCCTAGGGTTTGCATGACCAGGACCTGTGGACGAGGCAGGACTTGAACCCAGGCACTGCACTATGGGCCGCAGTCATCCCAAGTGCTGTCTTAATCACTGTGCCGAAAACGGCACTGATGTTTCTGAAGTTACTGGGGTTTGAGGATCTCCTTTGATAACTTATTTCTGCTTTCATTGCTTTTACTATGAGGTATTAAAAAACATCTGATTTCCCCTGCAAGCTAATTGCTTTTGTTATGGGGTTATAAATGCCACGAGGACTTTGTATCTCTCATAGTTTTCATGTTAAGCCTTGCACTGGGTTTATGGTCTGTAAATACCTGTTGAATGACTAATGAAAAAAGTAACAGTGGCATACTGATATATTTCACTGAGGTCCTTGTTTTATTATTTCCTGCATTATTCTTGAAAATATAAGGGTACTGGGCCGGCGCCATGGCTCAACAGGCTAATCCTCCGCCTTGCGGCGCCGGCACACCGGGTTCTAGTCCCGGTCGGGGCGCCGGATTCTGTCCCAGTTGCCCCTCTTCCAGGCCAGCCCTCTGCTGTGGCCCGGGAGTGCAGTGGAGGATGGCCCAAGTGCTTGGGCCCTGCACCCCATGGGAGACCAGGAAAAAGCACCTAGCACCTGGCTCCTGCCATCGAATGAGCGCGGTGCGCCGGCCGCAGCACGCCGACCGCGGCGGCCATTGGAGGGTGAACCAACGGCAAAAAGGAAGACCTTTCTCTCTGTCTCTCTCTCTCACTGTCCACTCTGTCAAAAAAAAAAAAAAAAATATATATATATATATATATATAAGGATACTTCAAAAAGTTCATGGAAAAATGAAATGAAAAGAGATGTTTATTTTGGTGTACAAAAATTTTGAAGTCCGTGCATAATGTTCTCATAATAGTCATTGCCCAAAAGCATTTTTGAAGACCCCTCTGTATGTGGATTTCAAAACTTTTCTTATCCTTTTGTATCTGTAGGAGATTCTAGGAAACCTCCCTCCTGCTGTCCCCCTCCCCTGCAAATCAAAATCTGTGTGCTCAAGTCCCTTATGTAAAATGGCGTAATATTTGCTTATAACCTACATTGTTCCTCCTGCATACTTTAAATCATCTCTAGTTTACTTATAATACCTAATAGAATGTTGTGAAAGTTGTTATTCTATGTTGTTGAAGGAATAATGATAAGGAAAGTGAAGTGTGCACATGTTCAATACAGACACATTTTTCACTCTGAATACTTCCAGCCTGTGGTTGGTTTAATCTGTGACTGTGCAATCCACAGATACGGAGAGCCATCTGTACCTCCCTGCAGAGACTAGTAGTCAGTCCTGGGATAGCCAGTTTAAAGGATCCAAGGCAACAGAGGATGTGTAAGTGAACTGAGAGAGCAGAGGTGGCATTTGGACCAGTGACAGCTAATGAAAAGCCAGCGTTTGTTGAACAAGGCATGATGGAGTTAGGGGTGGAGGACTTGCTGCTTTAACTGTGGATCTGGCCCAAGCCTCTGGAGGCCCAGAGATTTTATTTAGACACTTTATACAAAAGCAGTCAGATCTTGAGAGAGTAACTCAATAAGGAATGTAACTATAAAAAGGACCGTGTTTGTCTGTTATCGGTAGTCAGACAACACAGAAACCAAATTATGTTCAAAAACTGGTTTATGAATTTACTGTGAGAAATCTGTTGTCAGCACAGTCTTGCCCCATGGGCAAACTTAACATGGGGAGCCAAGTCATAAATAGAATGTGGCTTACTTAGTAAGTATGGATTTGACAATCACGTGTTTAATTGCAGTAGGCTGAGAGAAAGTGACATGTCCATCTGTCAGTAGGAACGGCCTTGCCCATGACCTCTCAATGGAACAGAAGCCATTTGAACTTCCCACATCTATGCCTGTCCTTGTTAACCTCTTTTCTTCTGGTCAAAGCAGTTATCTGTTCTTCCAACTGCAGACCTTCCACCTGTGTTTGGGGGCCCAACCCCCAACCACTTTCAGAAACCTTGTGTTGTCCAGTGGCACAAAGGACAGGGTGGTGAGAGTGGTTGACCCTGCGTGCAGGCAGTAAAGGGGTGCAATATCTATAGAGAATGTGAAAAGCAATAACAAAAATGACCAAAAAATGGGGTTTTTTTTGAAGATTTATTTATTTGAAAGAGTTACAGAGAAAGGTAGAGACAGAGAGAGAGAGGTCTTTCATCCACTGGTTCACTCCCCAGATGGCTGCAGTGGCCGGAGATGTGCTGATCTAAAGCCTGGAGCCAGGAGCTTCTTCTGGGTCTCCCATATGGGTGCAGGGACCCAAGGACTTGGGCCACCTTCTACTGCTTTCCCAGGCCATAGTAGGGAGTTGGATCAAAAGAGGAGCAGCCGGGACTAGAACCGGCGCCCCTATGGGATGCTGGCACTTCAGGCTAGGGCTTTAACCTGCTGCGCCACAGCACTGGCCCCAGGTCTGCTTTTTTAAATATTTATTTTACTTATTTGAAAGACAGTGTTACAGAGAGAGGTAGACAAAAACAGAAAGAGAGAGGTCTTCCCTCTGCTTCTTCACTCCTCAAATGGCCACTGTGGCTGGAGCTGTGCCAATCAGGAGTCAGGAGCCTCTTCCTGGTCTCCTATGCAGGTGCAGGGGCCCAGGCACTTGGGCCATCCTCCGCTGCTTTCCAAGGCTCACCAGCAGGGAGCTGGATCAGAAATGAAGCATCTGGGATTTAAACCGGCACCCATAGTAAGTGCCAGTGCTGCAGGCCTGGGGCTTAACCCGCTGTGCCACAGCACCGGCTCCCTGGTCTGCTTTTTATTATTGCTATTCATAGCCTTCCTAAACACTCCTCCTGCTAAGGCAGAGAGCTGCATTGCCCTGTTGGTGTGCCATTGCTGTCAGCTCCCTGTTTCTCTTGTGCCTTGTCTTCCTTTTCAGCCAGATTCTTCACTCAATAGTTCGTCACACTCATTACTGTCCTATTTAAAAACAAACTTCCCTTGTCAACTGCTTCCATCGCCACCCTCTCTCTTTCTCTCTCTCTCTCTCTTTTTTTTTTTTTTTTATAAAATAGATTTATTTATCTGAAAGGCAGAGTTAAGGAGAGAGAGAGAAGGAGAGACAGAGAGAGATCCTCCACCTACTGGTTCACCATGCCACAAATGACCACAATGGCTGGGGCTGGGCCAGGCCAAAGCCAGGAGCTAGAGTTTCCTCTGGGTCTCCCATGTGAGTGCAATGCCCTCCTTGGGCCATCCTCCGCTGCTTTCCAGGTGCATTATTAGGGAGCTGGCTCAGAAGTGGAACAGCTGGGACTCAAACCAGCCCCCATAAGGGATGCTGGCACTACAGGCCATGGCCTAACCCATTATGCCATGGCGCTGGCCCCTCTCCACCCTCTTGATCAGCTGCTATAATCAAACTGCTCAGAACTGTCTGTACTCACCATCTCTGTTTTCTCTGCTGCTCACTCCTCAGCCAGTCTCTTCTGGAGCTACTGTCATTGAATATCAGTAGCATTCAGCATTATCTCAGAATGCTTCTTTTAGGGGCCAGCACTGTGGTGTAGTGGATAAAGCCTCAACCTGCAGTGCTGGCATCCTATATGGGTGCCGGTTTGAGTCCCAGCTGCAAATATTAAGAAATAAACATTTTATTTGAGGCCAGCGCTGTGGTGTAGCAGGTAAAGCCACCGCCTGCAATGCTGGCATCTCATATGGGCACGGGTTTGAGACCCAGCTGCTCCACTTCTGATCCAGGTCTCTGCTATGGCCTGGGAAAGCAGTAGAAGATGGACCAAGCCCTTGGGCCCCTGCACCCGTGTTGGAGACCCAGAGGAAGCTCCTGGCTCCTGGCTTCAGAATGGCACATCCCCAGCACTTGCGGCCAGTTGGGGAGTGAACCAGCAAATGGAAGACCTCTCTTCTCTCTCTCTCTGCCTCTCCCTCTATCTCTGTGTAACTGTGACTTTCAAGTAAACTAAAATAAATCTTTTAAAAAAACATTTTATTTATAGGCACATAAAATGTATTTTTAAGTGTTGGAACTCTGCAGGCACAACCCCAATTCCTGTTGACTTCTCACTGTTCATCAGTAGTCCCACATGGCGATCTGCATCAGGATCACAGTGGGACTGGTTTGGGCACAGATGGCAGGGCTCTGTGCTCAGAGTTTCTGATTCAGTAGTCCCAGGGCAACTTTGAGAGTTTCTGTTTCCTTCATGTCCCAGGTAATGTTGCAGTTGCTGGTCTAGGAACCACACTTTGAAAAACATTGCTTGGGAGCTGGCACTGTGGCTCAGCAGGTTAACCTGCAATTTCAGCATCCCATCTCAGTCCTGGCTGCTCTCCTTCTGACCCAGCTCCCTGCTAATGTGCCTGGGAAAGCAGCACAGGATGGCCCAAGTGCGTAGGCCTCTGTACCCATGTGGAAGACCCAGAAGAAGCTCCTGGCTCCTGGCTTCAGCCTGGCATAGCCACAGTTGTTGCAGTTGTTTGGGAAGTGAACCAGCAAATGGAAGCTCTCTTGCTTGCTTGCGCACACTCTCTTTCTGTAAATCTACCTTTCAAATAAATAAATCTTAAAAAAATTGCTGTCTTCTTAGATTATTTTCACCACATCTGTGGCTTTATAAAACATTTGTGTTTTGTTGTTTTTGAAAATCTTTAATTTTTCATTTTTATTTTTAAGGGAAAGTTAGAGAGAAAGAGATTTTCTATCCATTGGTTCAGTCCCCAAATGACTGCAACAGCTAGGGCTGGGCCAGGTTGAAATCAAGAGGCAGAAGCTTCATCTGGGTCTCCCACATGGATACAGAGGCCCAAGGACTTGGGCATCTTCCACTGCTTTTACCAGGTATGTTAGCAGGGAGCTGGATGAAGGTGGAGCAGCCAGGACTTGTACCGGTGCCCATATGGGATGACAGCATTGCAGGCAGTGGTTTAACCTGCTATGCCACAACACCAGCCCTTTATTTATAAAACATTTTAATACAAGTAACTTCCCAAATATATCCTCAATCCTGCTGTCTTCTGAGCTCCTGACCAGTATATCCAACTGCACATCAACATCTCTGCTTTTACAAGGGGACTTCAAGAAATTCATGGAAAATGGAATTCAAAGGTTTATTTTTGTGCAAAAAAAACCCTGAAATCCTTGCATTCAAGAGTTCTTCAAAAACCTTCATAGAAAAATGCATATTATGAAAAAAAACTGCATTGATTTCAAAATGGTTTTGCATCAAAGTAAACTTATCTTTTAATTTAAAGTACCCCTGTGTATGTTGAAGCCTATCCATAATTAAATTTATAACTTGTACATACTGCTACCTTCTCCTCTCCCTTCTGCACCCACATTCCCCAGGTCCCCAAACCAGCTACAACATCCAGCCTGTGCCTGTGCTTCTCTTCTAGTTCTCTCTGAGTAAATACAGCTTGCATCTATCAGCCCTGGCAAGTGGGAGATTTACAAGTCACCCTTAACAGCCTCTTCATTCACCAAGTTCTGTCAGTTTCATATTTCTGTTTAGCTAGTTTTGCTAAATTTAATTTTTCTAGGAAGTTGTTTTGTGTAGGTTTTCCAAAATTTTTTAAAGATTTTATGTATGTGTGGCCGGCGCCGTGGCTCATTAGGCTAATCCTCCACCTTGCACACCAGGTTCTAGTCCCGGTTGGGGCACCAGATTCTGTCCCGGTTGCCCCTCTTCCAGGCCAGCTCTCTGCTGTGGCCAGGGAGTGCAGTGGAGGATGGCCCAAGTGCTTGTGCCCTGCATCCCATGGGAGACCAGGATAAGCACCTGGCTCCTGCCATCGGATCAGCGCGGTGCACTGGCCACAGCGCACCGGCCTTGGCGGCCATTGGAGGGTGAACCAACGGCAAAGGAAGACCTTTCTCTCTGTCTCTCTCTTCACTGTCCACTCTGCCTGTCAAAAAAAAAAAAATATGTATGTGAAAGGTAGAAGTTTCTTTTTAGAGAGAGAGATATCTTCCATCCACTGCTTCACTCGCAAGGTAGCTGAAACGGCTGGGGCTGGGTCAGGCCAAATTCAGGAACTCAAGAATTTGTGCCACGTTCCATGCCTTCCCAAGTGCATTAGCAGGGAGCTGGATCGGGTGTGGAGCAGCCAGGACTCCATATGGGGGGCTGGTGTTGCAGTCTGTACCTTAATCCACTACACAACACTGGCTCCTAGGTTTATTAGGGTTTAGTCACTTCCACCTCTTTTTTCCTCCTTGATCAGTCCTCTCAGAGGTTTGTCTTTCAAAGAATGAGGGTTTGGTTTTGTTGATTTGTTTTGTTTTCTGATTATCTTCAGCTTCTGTATGGGTTTCTTTTTTTTTACCTTTTTGTTTATTCTTTTGTATGTTTTCCAAGTTGTATGCTTGGATTGTCTGTGTTCTTTCCTAGGATAAGTGTTTGTTCGTTGCACCATGGTCAGAGAACATGCCTGTACAAAATCCAGTCTTTGTTATTTGTTAAGACATGCCTACTCTTCGGGTAAATTTCCATAACTCAGCTATTTGTGTGTTTAATTGTCTGGTGGGTGGTTCTGTGTCCATTAGCTCAAACTAGTTCATTGTGTTGTTTGGGTCTTCTCCATTCTTACTAACTTTTTGACTATTTGATCTATTAATTGTGATAGAAGTATGTTGAAACACCTATCTTCCTTTCTTTTTCTTAACATTTCTGAAGGATTCTTCCAGATTTGCACAAAGATAATTTCATCAATTTTAATCTCAAGGATCTTAGCATCTCACTTGGTGGTTCGCCAGGAAACTGGTCATAGTCTCCACAACAGCCCAGTGAAGTGTTGAAAGGGAGAGGTTGCCGTCCCCTGGCAGAGTGGGCAGCTGCCTGTGTTCTCTGGAGCACCTCCCCTCTGGTGAAAATGGCCCTTGAAGTTCTGCAGTGGCGTCTTCTCTTGGACCTTGCATCCTTTTGCTTTGGAACGTTGCTGCAGCTTCCGGTTTTCATGGCACTGGTGAAAGCATTCCATTCTGTCTTGGTATGTTTGAGATTATTCGTGAGCTTGATGTATTTGTTTTTCTTCTTCCATCCTTGGACTTTCTTTCACTTCCTTCCACTGTTTTTGTCTCCTGTTCCAGAACAGGACCTCAGCGTTTACACATCTTTCTTGGCCTGCAGGTTCTCGTGTTGCCCAGATCTGTACCCACACCCTACCTCCCAGGGATAAGACATAACCGCTAATGAATATGCTTATGGGTTGATGTTTTCTAGCTTGCTTTGGTAAAAACTTCTAGTGACCTAAAGGTTTTTCCCAAACTTGGGTGCCTTTTGTGATTGCTGCTTGCTTTGCTGGAGGGTGTTTGCTCATCACTGTGCCAGGACATACACGTCCTTGCCTTTGCCAGCTCATCCATGCCCCTTTCATCACAGCACTAAGTTCAGTCTTGCCTTTGACGTTGTGCAAGTGTGCCTATGAGTTAAATCGAAACAAAGAAAAATCCTGCTGTTTTATTCTCCTCTCTCACCTCTGGTGATGCCTCTCAAGAATAGTCTAGAATCTTGTTTTCTTAATGGCCTCCCATAAATATGTGGAAATAATGAAAAGTAGAGATTTTTGCAGGAAACTTGTGTGACTTCCTCAATGCAGGATTTTTAGGTTCATGTGTAACCATATTCTTTAAATTGGTGTCTTTTCGGTTGCTATCTTTGACTTTTCCAGCTGCCTTTTTTGATTGATTGAGATAACAGAGGAAATCTTAATAATTTTAACCAAAATAAAGGACAGTTGCTCTTGGAGTTACAAATGAATGCGAGCACTCTCTGACCCCAGTTGTTTGTGATGTAGTAGAAAACAGAAGAAGTTATGCAAATGAGCAGCATGAAAGAAAGAGTAAAGAAAGCACCATAAGAAAGTTCTCAGCAAACTACTATGCACGTTCACACACTCAACTTGAAACAGTTAATGAATTCAAGAATGGCATTTTGGAATGCTATAGGACATTTCCAACTATAAATATCACGTAGGGTGTGTGTGTGTGTGTGTGTGTGTGTGTGTGTGTGTATACAAAGTGTGTAAAGGATGGGCAGTAGAATCTATTTGATCTACTCCATTTTGATTGAAAAGTTCCTTCCCAAGTGACAGCATATTAGGGTGAACATGGAATGTCTCATTCTGGTTCCACTCTTTGATTTGCCTACTTGGCCAGTGTTAGAATTACTGTGAACTAGAGCACACATTACAGTTCTGTCTTTTCTCACATTTATTTCAGAAGGCAGTCCAAGTTCTTCCTCTTGGGGGTTCTTTTTCCTCCTGAATTGTCCAAGAACCCCTGGGATGTAGGCAGTGCAAGAGGAGAGGTGCTTCTCCACCTTGCTGTTTGCTTCTCCCTGTCTCAGAGGCGTGCTGAAAGCTGATCATCCCTGTGCCGCCAGGGCTGCTGCCACTCTACAGAGCCTGCTCCCAGCTTAGAGCCCTTGGGGTGTGCTCTTTTCATCCCCTGTGCCGCCCTTGTTGAGTTGTCGGTGGCCAGGAACCTCCAGGTCAGGATACATTCAGATAAAGCCCACTGCACTAACTTAGCCTTACCTTACTTCCCTAACCTTACCCAGGGCCTGCACCTCAGAGTCGGGCAGGTGGCCCTTTTGCAGAGTGGAGAACTAACACTCTGATTCCCCTCTCCCTTCCCCCGGGCAGTTAGATTAATCACCCATCCTTCTCAGGGACAGGATACCATCCCCAGTGACTCATTTGTGCCTTAGCCTTGCAGGGCAAACTCCGCAGGTGATTCAGGGTACCCTCACCCACCTTTCATGAATGGAGTAGGTGTGAGGGTTCTATTTGTAATGATTCCAGGTGATTCTTGGCACATTCTCAGCAGAGAACAGTAGATCTCTGAGGGGCATCCTGCTCTGTTAGGAGTGTCTACCAGATAGGGTTTTGGCAGGGTAGCATGGGATGGTGCTAGGAAAGTTGACAGAGCAGCAGAAATGTTATTATCATTGTTCTTGTGCCATTTCCTGTTTAAATACCTTCAAAGGCTGCCCATTTGGCTGAGGTCAAGGGACCTGCTCCTGCTTTTCCCCTCACAGCCTTGTTTTGTAGCAGCCCACTCTCTCACTGTACTTTAGCTCCACCAGTCTTAGTAAAGGTTTTTCTCCTCTACTGGGCTTCCACGAACATGCTTTGTGTAAATGGCCTCTGCCTGTCTGCCTAGCTAAGCCCTGCATCAGTGTCGTGTTTTCACAGGCCTTCACCTTACCTGGAACTCCACAGTTGAAGCCCCCAGTTTGGAGTGCAGAGATCCTTGTTCCTTGCCTTCGCAGCTCGTGTCATGATATAAAAGATAGGCAGAATTGCAGATCGCTTTAAAGACCAGTGAGTGTATCTGCTCTGTTCACCCATAAAAAAATTCACTCCACGGCATTCCTTGCTTCTCAGAGTCCTGCCTGCTTTGCTCTATTCTTCCTAACAGGTGAGAATATTGGTTAAATCAGAGGCTGAACTGAAAGATAAGAAGCTGAGGTTGGATTTCTTCCATCTTCCTCAGTGAAATTTTCATGTTTTATATTAAATGTCAACTTCTTTTCCAACTTATCATTGTCATCATGTTCAAACAGTAGAAACATATAAGACTAATGCCTTTCTTCCAAAGAACAATTAATTGTGTACATATTAGCCATGGAGAAGGAGAACTTTTTGTTATTAGAGGAACTTAAAGTTACTGGTTTTTCTTCTTAAACTTACTAAAGCAACCAACATCATTGCTACTTAGACATCATGGCGACCCCTAGTGGCCAATATGCATAGTCCATTGTTAAAAATCAGGAACCCCAAGCTGAAGCCACTGCTTCACTGTAATGGTTTTCTTTGGATCCCTATTATAGCTCACACTAGAATTTAGAAATTTTGAGGAAGATTTTATTTCTGAGTATTTATCTTTTTTTAGTGTCTTTTAAAATTATCTTGATTTTAAACCCAGTTCTCTTTCTAGATAGAAAGCAACGAAATAAACAGTTGTAGAGTGCCTTGTCAGTTCTCTATTCCAAATACATGTAGGTTTTCATGGCCCACCTGATCCTGCAGTTGTATGTAGTCTTCACGTAATAGCTGTAATCACAGTGTGCACATAATATTTTGTGTTATTTTATCACTGGCATTTCATTGAGACTAAAATGTCTTTATGGTTTACATATGTTTTCAATTTTAATGATTTATAGTCTCTGATATAGACAGTTAATTCGTCTTTGCTTTTAGACTTTCCTTACTATGGCAGAAAAATTAGGAATATTTCATTCCAAACACAGAAATCTGCATATCAGCACCCCAGGTAAATTCTGAGTTCTTTTTTAGAGTGTAGAACCCAGCCAGGGAATGATTCACGTTTTTGGCAACATCTTACCTGCCCAGCTGAGGTCACACAGGCTGCTAAGTCACACCCTGCTGTCTTCCCTTGGCCCTGGACTTCTTCCTGCTGTATTCAGTGAGTCTGGGGTACCTTGTTTCCTGCCCCACCCACCCTAGATGTCACTCTTGCAAGTATACTGAGGTGGGAGGAAGCCTTCCAGAGTCTTTCTTTTTTTTTATTTATTATTTTTATTCTTATTTTTTAATTTTTGACAGGCAGAGTGGACAGTGAGAGAGAGAGACAGAGAGAAAGGTCTTCCTTTTTGCCGTTGGTTCACCCTCCAGTGGCCACCGCGGCCGGTGTGCTGCGGCCGGCGCACCGCGCTCATCCGATGGCCTCATCCGATGGCAGGAGCCAGGTGCCAGGTGCTTTTCCTGGTCTCCCATGTGGATGCAGGGCCCAAGCACTTGGGCCATCCTCCACTGCATTCCTGGGCCACAGAAAAGAGCTGGCCTGGAAGAGGGGCAACCGGGACAGAATCCGGCGCCCCAACCAGGACTAGAACCCGGTGTGCCGGCGCCACAAGGCGGAGGATTAGCCTGTTGAGCCACGGCACCGGCCTACTTCCAGAGTCTTTCAATACAGCCAGGACGTGATTTCTGTTCTCTTACCTCAAATGCACATTGCTTTGCCATTTTTTTCTGGGGAAGGGAAAGGAGATAACTCATTTTAGATTGTTGGAAAATCCTGCTCGTAGCATTATCATTTACCTAGGCTACTGAAGATGGAATATTATTTGAACTTACTTGGTTAGGACTCTGCTCTGTGTGCGTATAATCTTTAAATTAAGGAAATCCAGTGTAATCTTAATTTCCTTCTTTTTTTTTTAACGCTTTTATTTAAAGAATATAAATTTCCAAAATACAGCTTATAGATTACAATGCCTCCCCCCCCATAACTTCCCTCAATTTCCTTCTTTGAACTTAGCTGTTCCCTTGATGTTCTGTGTTGAACATCTGCGTTTACATTCAGAAGAGAATAAATTATCAAAAACTTGTAAAACCTAATAAAGCCTATGGAAAATATAGAAATCATCTGGAACTCATCATCTGGAGATAATTGGCTGTTAACATTTTTACTGTATTTGCTTCTAGTTTTTTTTTTTTTTTTTTTGGACAGGCAGAGTGGACAGAGAGAGAGAGAGAGACAAAGAGAAAGGTCTTCCTTTGCCATTGGTTCACCCTCCAATGGCCGGCGCGCTGCGGCCAGTGTACCAGGAGCCAGGTGCTTATTCCTGGTCTCCCATGGGGTGCAGGGCCCAAGCACTTGGGCCATCCTCCACTGCACTCCCTGGCCACAGCAGAGGGCTGGCCTGGAAGAGGAGCAACTGGGACAGAATCCGTGCCCCAACCGGGACTAGACTAGAACCAGGAGTGCTGGCGCCTAGTGTTTTTCTAATTAATATATTTGAGAGATAAGAGAAAGAGACAAACAAACCGACACATTGACAGAGTTCCTGTCTGCTGGTTCATTCCTCAAATGCCTACAATGGCTGGGGCTAGTCCAAGACCAAAGCCAGGAGCTGGGAACTCAATCCAGGTCTCCCATGTGGGTGGCAGGGACCCAGTTACTTGCTCAAGTAATTACTAAGGCCTGCCAGGGTGTGTATTAGCAGAACCCTGGACGCAGGAGTAGAGCTGGGAATTGAACCTTTGCCCTTTAATATGGACACAGATATCTTAACTGCTAAGCCAAATGCCTGCTCCACTTTTCACATTTTTAATGCACATTAAAATAATTTATAAATCTTATATTTTAAAAAATTAACTGTATTACAAGGAGATAAAAATTTTAAAAATTCGTATAAGAAAATGATTTTTGCATTTCAAAAAAAAATCTAGTACAAGGTTTCATTATTAACCTCTTGTTATATTTGAAGTGATTCAGTTCCTAGGAATTCAGTTTACTCTTTTTTACAACTGTTAGCCGCAGCTCACTTGGCTGATCCTCTGCCTGAGGCACGGCACCCCGGGTTCTAGTCCCAGTGGGGGTGCCGGATTTTGTCCCCGTTGCTCCTTTTCAGTCCAGCTCTCAGCTGTGGCCTGGAAAGGCAGTGGAGGATGGCCGGAGTGCTTGGGCCCTATACCCACATGGGAGACCAGGAGGAAGCACCTGGCTCCTGGCTTTGGATCGGCGCAGCACCGGCCGTAGCGGCCGTTAGGGGGGTGAACCAATGGACAGGTAGACCTTTCTCTCTGGCTCTGTGTCTCTCTATCACTGACTCTGCCTGTCAATAAAAATAAAAATAAAGTATCTAGTTAATTTATTTGAGAGGTAGACACACATATAGAGAGTGGTAGAGAGAGACACAGTACCCTCCTCCTCTGTTTACTTCCCCAGTACCTAGGGGCTGGGACCTCTATCCAGGTCTCCCAGCTGGGCAGCAGGGACACAGGTATTTGAGCAGTCACCTGCTTCCTCTCAGGACATGCCTTAGCAGGAAGCTGGTATCAGGAGCAAGGTTGGGACTCCTTGAACCCAGGTACTCTACTAGGGGATATAGGCATCTTATGCAGCGACTGAACTACTAAACCAAAGGCCTACCCCCATTTGTGAAGACTTTTGGTTCTTAAGATTTACTTATTTATTTGAAAGGCAGAGTTAACAGATATTGGAGGTGGAAGAGAGAGGGCGGGATCCATTCCCCACAGGAACCTGGGACTCCATCCGGGAACTCCGCAGAGACCCAGGCACTTGGGCCATCTTTAGCTGCCTTTCTAAGTGCGTTAGCAGGGGCCTGGTAGGAAGTGGGATGCAGTCAGCAGCCTAACCTGCTGTGACACAGTGCCAGCTCCCATTTGTGGTAAAATCTAACAGAGATGTTCCTTTTCTTCATGTCATTCCCAGACATGCTTCAACTCCAAGTTCCACATCACATTCATATCATTAAAAAAAAAAAAAAAGATTTACTTATTTATTTGAAAGGTAGAGTTACAGAGAGGCAGAGGCAGAGAGGAGAGAGGTCTTCCATCCACTGGTTCACTCCCCAGTTGGCCACAACGGCCAGAGCTGCACTGATCCGAAGCCAGGAGCCAGTAGCTTCTTCCGGGTCTCCCACGTGGGTGCAGGGGCCCAAGCACTTGGGCCATCTTCTACTGCTTTCCCAGACCACAGCAGAGAGCTGGATCAGAAGTGGAGCAGCCAGGACTCGAACCGGCGCCCACATGGGTTGCTGACACTACAGGTGGCGGCTTTCCCCGCTTTGCCATAGCACCGGCCCCTCATGTCATTTCTTTGTGAAATTTTTATTCTTTAGCTGCATTATCTTCTTTTTCCTATTCTTATTAATTACATTGAGAAATATAAGGTAAAAGCATGGGTAGGGGAAGACTGGTTTAAAAAAAGTACATGAGGGGCCAGCGCTGTGGCGCAGTAGGTTAATCCTCCGCTTGGGCACCTGCACCTGCGTGGGAGACCGGGAAGAAGCTCCTGGCTTCAGGTCGGCGCAGCTCCAACCGTTGAGGCCATTAGGGAGTGAACTAATGAACGGAAGACCTTTCTCTCACTGTCTGTAACTCTACCTCTCAAATAAATAAACAAAATCTTTAAAGTAAAATAAAAATAAATTAAAAAGTACATAAACCTCATTATGATCAAAATTATAATATAAGTAATAAAATAAATTTTTAAAAACTTGCTGTTGAATAATTTTCTCTATGCATATTTATAAGTAGCTCATGTGTGCTAATCTATTTTTCTTTCTGTATATGTCATCTAACCAATGAAGTAAAAATAGACCATTTCTACTTTTTGTTCTCTATTCAAAATTAATTGGAATCTATTTTTAGTAACTTTTCTAACGAATGAAGTTTATTTGGAGAAGCTTTTTGCAGATTGTTTTGCATGTTGGCAGGTGGTTTGGTTTGGTTTTCGGGTTTTTTAAAATTATTCTCCAACTTTAACTAAATCCTGAGGCATTACGTGTTCTTACAGTAAATTGTTAATTTTGATTACTTTCTTTTTAAGAGTTTTAGGATAATTTTCATGGCTTCTTCTGGCTGAGAAACAGTGGAATTAGGCCTGGATTTAAATTCTGATTTTGCCATTCCTTGGCTTTATTTTCAGTAAGCAAATTCATGTCTCTGTCCCCTTTTCTGTTAAAAAGGATAGTAATGGTGATAACTTCAAAGGTTGTAGTGAGAAATAAGGAAGATAAAGTGTGCAAACTTCTGTATGAGCAGTGCTTGGCACAAGGCAAACAGTTAAAAGTGTAAGCTTTATTATTGTGGACTAGAGGCTGACACTTTCTATAAAGGGCCAGTATTTTAGGCTTTGTGACCATACACTGTCACAATGACTCAGCTCTGCTGAGAGGTGTGGAAGCAGCCATGGACTCTGTATACACAGATGAGCGTGGCTGTGCAACAGTAAATGTATTTATAAAAACAGATGGCAGGCCGTGATTGGCCCATGGCTGTAGTTTGTTGACCTCTATTCAAGATTATCATAAAACTAACTGAAATAAGGTATGTCTCCATATCTTATGTAAGAATTCTACAGAGCTGTGAGCTCTTCTGCGAAATGGATTACCAAGAGCATGTAGACTGATTAAAGACTTTAGTTTATAACACCAAACACTTAAAAATCTTTGTCTCACTTGGCTAATCCTCTGCCTGCGGTGCCGGCACCCCGGGTTCTAGTTCCGGTTGCGGCGCCAGATTCTGTCCCGGTTTCTCCTCTTCCAGCCCAGCTCCCTGCTGTGGCCCAGAAAGGCAGTGGAGGATGGCTGGAGTGCTTGGGCCCTGTACCCGCATGGGAGACTAGGAGGAAGCACCTGGCTCCTTCCTGGCTTTGCTCAGTGCAGTGTGCCGGCCGTGGCAGCCATTTGCGGGGTGAACCAATGGAACGAAGACCTTTCTCTCTGTCTCTCTCTCACTGTCTTAACTCTACCTGTAAAAAAAATAATAATAATAATCTTTGTCTAAAACATGTTCTGCTCAGTTAACATATTTTATAATGAAAATCTCAGCTACCAGGAAACATAAAAAGCAGGTTGGTGGAGAACATAGTAGGAAATATTCCTCTTTATCTTTTGAAATACAGTATTAAGGAAAATAATGTGGAGTGTGCATTTAACCTAATGGTTAAGATGCCTGCTTCCCCCATCAGAGTGCCTGGGTTCAATTCCAGATCCTATTCCTGATTCAGGCTTCCTGCTCATGCAGACCCTGGGAGGCAGCAGTGTTGGACCACGTTGTTGGGTCCCTTCCACCCACATAGAAGACGTGGACTGAGTTCCTGGCTCAGTTTCAGCCTGATCCAGCCCTGACCATTGTGGACATTTGGGGAATGAGCAGCAGTGGGTGGGAGTTCTTTGATTCTGTCCCTGTCTCTGGCTCCATCTGCCTCTCAAGTAAAATGAAAGAAAGGATAATCTAGCCACCTTTTACATCTTCTGGTTTTGTGGGGCAGGTTTTGACCAGGGATCATTTTTACGTTTCTTTTGGCACTAACTGGGGTCATTTGTTGAATTTCACCTAATGGATGGGCTGCTGTGGGTGTTCCAAGATGGGTCATTCTTATGTTCTGGTGCCATGGTAGGGGAAGGTTGGGCCTACCCACTGTCAACAAGAGTACCTACTCAGCCTCACAGCGTGCTAATAATAATAATGACCTTTATTTTAAAAAAGGTGCTTGGATATCATTATGAATCTCAGTTCCTGTGTTACCTTGCTGTGGTCAGGCCTTTTCTGGGGCACACAGGACCGCTGCTGGTACTCCCCAGGTTATTATGCTTTGAGTCTGCTCTCTTTGTCTGGTTTTGTAGGGCAGTTCTCGGTAGTGTCTGGAGCGTGGACTTGCTACGTAGGTGACATCTTACTATCCAGGGTACTTGATTTGCTATGTGTAAGCCACCTTGCCGGGCACCACAAAGCGCTGTTAAAGAAACCTAAAATGGTGCGTAAGGAAAAAAAGGAAATCGTTTACCATGTGGCAATGTGGATGGACCTGGAAGACATGAACTAAACCAGTCAATGAGGACAGACGCTGTATTGTCTCATTTGTGTGTGCTGTCTACTGCAGTCAGACTCAGCAGAGTGTTGGTATCCAGGGCTTCTATGGAGGAGAAATGTGGACTTGCTGTCCAAAAGGTATAAAATTTCAGTTCCACAAGATGAATTAGTTCTGCTGTACTGCATTGTGCCTGTGGTGAACTGTGCTGTATTGTACACTTAAATTGTGTTTGAAGGACAGATCTCTTGTTGACTGCGATGGTTTTGTTTTGTTTTGTTTTGGAGAAATGACTTAGGAACTAACCATTTGGGGAAAAATAAAAGGTGGTAAGATATCAAAGCTTGCAGTGTTTTTTCTCTGTTCATTTTCCTCCTTGCCTATTTTCTTGATGAGACAATACTGTCAGGAGGCCAGTGGATGGGCCCAGGTGGGCACTAGGAAGGGACAGGTTTGGAGGAGACCCCAGGCAGAAAGTCAAGCAGTAGACTTGACCTAAAGCTGTTTGCACACCACGGTCACCCTGACTTTAACTGAATTATATGCTTGTCTGGAGTGGCTCCTGTTGTGGTTGCTAAAGCTCCCAAGCTATTCTTCGTATCATTATGCAAAATTTGGGGGTCATGTGCACTGCCCCCCACCGCCCAACCTATCACCACTGTTCCTTGGAGTCTTTGGAATGGGGATTGTACACATATCTTCTTGCTGCTTCTCTGCTGTCAGCGTATCGACAGTTAGAGCTCTGGGTGATGTTGTTCAGCATCGTGTTACGTGCGCGTATTTAACCTCTCTGACCTGTACTGTAGATGTGAAGCTGTGCAGGAAACAGTACTCCCTCGGCGTGCTGTGAGTGCTGAAAGTGTCAGCTGTGATCATTTCTGGGTAACCATCTTCCAAACTTCCTTTTTCAGAAACCGATTCAGCAGTACAGAAAGAACATAGAAACCAGACACCTGCTCCATCTGCAGCTCAAACTTCCGCCCCTTCTAAGTACCACCGGACTCGCTCTGGAGGAGCCCGGGATGAACGATACCGATCAGGTGAGCAGGACCTGCAGAATTACCAGCTGAATAACTTACTGACTGCAACATGAGCTGTGCATACTAACAGCTTCTAGAGTTTGACACTTTTCCTTTGAGATACCAGCAAGTCTACAGTAATTTCAGTCATAGGTAATTCAGTGTCTACTGTGTATCAGGTGTAGTAGATACTCAGCATTTGCTGGTGATGCAGCAACAAATAAGACCATTTCTGCCTTTCAGGAATTTAACAGTTTAACAAGAAAAGCTGGGATGGTCATTTGGCCTAGCAGTTGAGACACTGGTTGCGATGTCCACATCCTACATCAGAGTACCTATGTTTAATTCCTGGCTTAAGCTCCTGATTCTAGCTTTCTGCTAATACAGATCATGAAGAGAAGCCAAACAAGCAGAGACATGCAAACAAATAAGTCGGTAAGAGAGGGAAGTGGTCAGTTTCCAGGGAAGGACGGGGAGAGCTCAGTGGACCTTGTTTGAAGAGACTTGTCCTGTGTTTGCCAAAGTCATTGACAAAGTAGCCCTTTAACTGACTGAGCTGAAACAAACACGGTGAAGTTCAGGTTTGTACACTCTATCTCTTCCCACCCGAGAAGGACCTGTGGGAGGGAAGAGGCAAGGTGCTGTGGTTGCAGTAGGAGTTTGCTTCTGTTCATACTGTGCCGGGAACAGGCTGCCAGGGCCAGCACTGCCCACTCGGATGAGCAGAGGAACAAGGCACAGAGGCCCAGTAGCCCCTGTGACACAGCAGGCCCTTCCCACACACACTTTCTGTCCCCCGTCTCAGCACGTTTCTTCTGAGTAGTAGGGTTAAGCTTGAAAAAGGAACTGGAATGTTACTTTTCTTCATATTTTTGTTTTCCTTGTACCAGCCAAGGTTAACCTTAACTTTTTTTTTTAATTGAAAGCAGTTGTACAAAGGCACTTCAGGAAAGTTTGCGAACATTGAAATTAAAAAGTTTATTTTGATGCCTACAGGATAGCACATCCGCCTAGAAACTGCTTTAGACAGAATTAGGAAAGGGCTAGACACTTGCTGAACTATGTCAGCCGGTTTGTGAGCTGATTTAACTCGATGGGGATTGTCACACACTAGAAGAAGAGCAAAAAACCATCAATTTTAAAAAATGATAAATATGATACACCACCCCAGAATTTTCCTGTGTACCAAGTCTGGTCATTGATCTGGGAGGCTTGCTCAGAGAATAAGGCATCTACATAGACAAGAATTAGCTGGGGAAGTAGCTCCAGATAGTGGATCCAGAAGTGGTTTATTATGGCAGGAACTTAGACTGCAATGGCCAAGTACCAGGCCTTGTAGCAGAGCAGGTTCAGCTGCCACCTGCAACACCAGCCTCCCATATCAGAGCACTGGTTCAAATCCTGGCTGCTCCACTTCTGATCCAGCTTCCTGCTAATGTGCCTGGGAAAGCAGTGGAAGGTGGCCCAGGTACTGGATCCCTGCCATCCGCATGGGAGATGTGGTTGGAGTTTCTAGCTTTGGCCTGCCTGGTTCCTGGCTTTTGCAACTATTTGGGGAGAAGATCTCTCTCTCTCCATTCCACTGTTATTCTGCCTTTCAAATAGGAAATAAATTTTTTTAAAGAAAAAAAGGAAAAGAATGCAAAGGCAAGAAAGAGATGGGAGATAAAGTTAAAGGTTACCAGAGATCAAGTCTTGAGGAGTCCTGAATGTCACTGAAGGATTCCAGCAGAATGGCAGCATTGAGGTTTTCAATTGTTCTGGTAGCTCACTTGAGTGCAGACTGCCTGGCACAGGGCCCTACCAATGTGAACACCTACCCAGATATTTTGGAACAAGGAAGGAATAAAAGTAGTTATTCGTTGAGGCATGGGAAGACACAAGGCATTTCAGAAACTCTGGTTGGTTGTTGACAGGAGCCCTGTGTCTCCTCTTGAGACTGAGTCAGGTTCAGCAGCTGTGGGGGTCCCATCAGCATAGAGGGTTTTGGTCTTTGCTGCTCTCATCATTGGCCTTCTGGGAAGTGGTTTTTTTTTTTTTTTTTAAGATGTATTTATTTGAAAGTCAGAGTTACGCAGAGAGGAGAGGCAGAGAGAGAGAGGTCTTCCATCTGCTGGTTTACTCCCCAATTGGCCACAATAGCCAGAGCTGTGCCAATCCGAAGCTAAGAGCCAGGAGCTTCTTCTGGGTCTCCCATGCGGGTGCAGGGGCCCAAGGACTTGGGCCATCTTCTACTGTTTTCCCAGGTCATAGCAGAGAGTTGGATTAGAAGTGGAGCAACTGGGACTCAAATCGGCGCCAATGTGGGATGCCGGCACTGCAGGTGGTAGCTTTACCTGCTATGCCATGGCACAGGCCCCTGTCTGGGAGTTTTATGTTTTTTTTTTCTTTTGTTTGTTTGTATTTTACAGGATGTAATAAAAGGATTAATGAGTACCAAAAGATGACCTTCCTTTGTCCATGCTAATCATGTGTAGAACACTACAGTGGCTCATTTAATGGTGTAAGATTTTGACCTTTACATACTAAAACCTAACTCTGATCTCCAGTCTCTGTTTTTTTTTGTCCCAGTTCTCTTGGATTACCCCAACTATTAAGAAATAGCATCTGTGGCTGGCGCTGCAGCTCAATAGGCTAATCCTCCACCTTTCGGCACTGGCACACCAGGTTCTAGTCCCGGTCGGGGCACCGGATTCTGTCCCGGTTGCCCCTCTTCCAGGCCAGCCCTCTGCTATGGCCCGGGAGTGCAGTGGAGGATAGCCCAAGTTCTTGAGCCCTGCACCTGTGGGAGACCTGGCTCCTGCCATCGGACCAGCGCGATGCACTGGCCATAGCGCACTGACCGCGGCGGCCATTGGAGGGTGAACCAACAGCAAAAGGAAGATCTTTCTGTCTCTTTCTCTCACTGTCCACTCTGCCTGTCAAAAAAAAAAAAAAAAAAAAGAAAAGAAAAAAGAAAAAAAAAAGAATTAGCATCTGTGAATTATTTACCAGTGAGCAGACTGTAGAGCCTGTAGGGATACTGATGAGTGTTTAACCCTCAGGTTTGCATATGTATTTCACTTTGATTTTTTTGCTTGTTTGTTATTTTAAGAGTGGTTGCAAGAAATCGGCCAGAAAGGAAGTGAAGGGAAGAGGAAGGGAAGAAAGGCAGTTAACAAAACCTGAGTGTATTTAAAGTACGGCTGCACTGTGATGACAGCGAATGGGAGAGGCGTGCAGACATAGATTTTGGGTGAAAATATCACTTTTCAGTGTGTTCAGGATTGCTCCACTAAATAATAAAAGAAAGTTCAGCACATTGGAGAAATTTGCATTCTCCATTAATTCTAGCTACTGTGCATCAGAAGAAATCAATGGCACCAGCAGAGGTAGAGTGGATAAGCTGCAGTTGGTGGGAGCTGCACTTCTATTGTCTTTGCTACTCCGGTCATAGGAAGGGTTGCAGTTTGTGTCAGATGCAAAAGTAGCTTGAGAACGTGGCGTATGCTTAGTAAAAGTGGCAAGAATTCAGAATAAAGACGCCAGCATTGTGACATAGCGGGTTATTCCACTTCTGATCCAGCTCACTGCTAATGGCAGCGAAAGGCAGCCCAACTGTACCCTGCCACCCACTTAGTAGACCCAGATGAAGCTACTGCCTTCAGCCTGGCCCAATTCTGGCCGTTGCAGCCATCTGGGGAGTGAATCAGCAGATGGAAGATAGGTCGATCAGTTGATCTCTTTTTCTCTGTCTCCCGCCTTCCATAACTCAAGTAAGTAAATAAATAAATCTTTTTAGAAAATATTTCAGAATAAAGTGGCAGGTACACAGAAATGAGTACAACTGGAAAATTCTTTCATGTCGTAGAATCTTTTTTTTTTTTTTTAAAGATTTATGTATTTGAAAGATAGAGTAACAGATCTTCCATTTTCTGGTTCACTTGTTGGAGTCTTATTAGCACCTACAACATTTCAATCATAATGTTATCCAAATAGACTTAGCATTTTATGCCTGAGTCATAACTGCAAAGAGCTTATATTGATGCAGAGTTTGTGTCACCTGGTCTGCTGCTGTTCTGTGTGTTAGTCAACAGGGACTGTACATTTCACATGTTCTGTTTATTTAGCATCCCTTTTTCTTGCATATCAAGGCATGACACATGTTCCTACACATGTGTGCTATAGTCCTAAGTGCAGAAAATATACAGCTGAATGGCCAAGACAGAAAGTGATCCTTTGATGTTAATCTCAAGAAATTAGCCACTCTAAACAAAACAACAAAAATAAAACAAAAAAGACCTTTAAGGGAGTATTTGTATCACCTTATTCAACTCGGATATCAGTGTTGGAAAATGATACCCAGCTTCTATGTGCTTCTGACAGAGATGTCCAAAGTCAGCCATGCCTGGGTACTGAACATCGGAAGTGATTTCTTTATCAAGGATCAAGATGAATTGTGTGCTGGTGAATGAGTCACATTCAGTTAAGAGAGCTGCTAATAGAGTAGCTATGAACAGCTTCCCTTGACACCAGTGGACGGGCCAAGATGGATCCTATTAGAAGATAGCTGAGATGCGTGATTTGATTTGTTCTGTAGTCTGATGCTACAAATCCTTGTGGCAGAGAAGAACACTCCATAATTATTTATTAATTATCCAAAGAATACAGGCCTTCTAAAACTTTATTGATAGAAATAATTTCTTGGCTTTGTCAAGTTTGTTATCACATGTTTCATATCCCATCTAAAAATACTTTTGGAAAATGTTGTTTTTAATTAATGAGTATGAGCATTTTATTTATTGTTGCCGTGTTTTTGAGAAAGTGCTGTCAGTGTAAGTGGATAATCATTTACTTTCCATGACAACTATGAACCATATTGCTTCTGATACAAATATAATATAAAAGGGGCACCTTTCAGGACTGGTGTTATGGTGTGGCAGGTGAAGCCGCCGCTTGCAGTGCTGGCATCCCATATGGGTGCCAGTTTGAGTCCTGTCAGCTCCACTTCCGATCCAGCTCTCTGCTGTGGCCTGGGGAAGCAGTAGAAGATGACCCAAGTCTTGGGTCCCTGAACCCACGTGAGAGACCCAGAAGAAGCTCCTGGCTCCTGGTTTCAGATCGGCCCAGCTCCAGCCGTAGCAGCCATCAGGGGAGTGAATCAGCAGATGGAAGACCTCTCTCTCTGCCTCTGCCTCTGCTTCTCTGTAACTCTGCCTTTCAAACAAATAAATAAATCTTTTTTAAGAAGAGGGGAGCACCTTTCACACTATGGGGTCTGGGTGTCTTAACTGACACATTTGCTGCTAGGCCAAATGCTGCCCCTGAAAGAAACTTTAAAACACTTCTGAAAGACACATAAGTAGACATGATAAACAGAAATGCATCCCTTGTTCTTAAACAATCTAATATCCCAAAGATACTAGTGTTTTTCATAAATATGGTTATAAATTTAACTAAATTCCAATAAAGCAATGTCAGATTATTTATGGAGCTAAAAAATGATTTTTAAAGTTCATTTGGACAAACAAACATGTAAGAACAGGCAAACAGAAAAGTTACAAGGTGTGACTACAGCTACTAAGGCATACTATAAAGACTGTATGGTTAAAGCAGTGTTGGGGCCTGCACTGTGGTACAGCAGGTAAAGCCACCACCTGCAACACCAGCATCCAACGTGGGTGCTGGTTCATGTCTCAGTTGCTCCATTTTTGGTCTTACTCCTTGCTAATGACCTGGGAAAGGCAATGGAGGATGGCCCAGGTATTTGCGCCACCCACATGGAAGACCTGGATGCAGCTCCTGGCTTTGTCCTGGCTGAACCCTGGCTGTTGCAACCATCTGGGGAGTTAATCAGTGAATAGAAGATCTCTCTCTCTTTCTCTCCCTCCCCCCGCCCACACTTCCTCTGTAACTCCTTCAAATAAAATAAATCTTAAAAAAAAAAAAAAATGTGGTATACAGCACACAAATGGGCAGCCTGACCATTGGAATGGAATAAGAAGTTCAAAAATAAATCAGCACTGGGGCCGGCGCTGTGACACAGTGGGTTAAAGCCGCAGCCTGCAGCGCCAGCATCCCATATGGGCACCAGTTCGAGTCCTAGCTGCTATGCTTCCGATCCAGCTCTCTGCTATGGCCCCAAAAAAGCAATAGAAGATGGCCCAGGTTCTTGGGTCCCTGCACCCGGGTGGGAGACCTGGAAGAAGCTCTTGACTCCTGGCTTCGGATCAGCTCAGCTCTAGCCGTTGCGGCCAATTGGGGAGTGAACCAGCGGATGGAAGACCTCTCTCTCTCTCTCTGTAACTCTGACTTTCAAATAAATAAAACAAATCTTTAAAAAAAAAACAATAGACCAGTATACATCTGGGTTTTCTTGTATAATAAAGATGACTTTGCAATCACTAGGGCAAAATGTACTTTTTAACAGATGGTATTAGGACTACTAGAGAAAGGTTAATAAGATCCTTATCACCATATACAAGCATAAACTTCATACAGATCAGAGATCTGCAGTGAAAAAGAACGCATAGAAGTGCCAAAAGGAAATTGTAATGAATTGTTCCGTAATCGAGTCTTAATTAAAAACCTTATGGAAAGGCTCAAAATCCAAGTATCAAAAAGACTACATAAAAATAATTTTTGAAAAGATTTATTAATTTATTCATTTGGAAAGCAGAACAAGAGAGAGGAGGAGAGGGTGAAAGAGAGAGAGAGAAAGAGAGTCATCTATTCACTGGCTCATTCCCCCAAGTGACCAAAGCAGTCAGGTCTGGGCCAGACCAGGACCAGGAGCCAGGAACCCCTGCCTATGTCTCCCATGTGGGTGGCAAGGACTCAAGTACATGGGCCATCATTTGCTGCCTTCTTGGCATATTAGCATGAAGCTGGGTAAGAAGCAGAGTAACTGGGACTCTGTCCAATGGTCTGATATGGGATGTGGATGTGCAAAGCAGTGGCTTAACCTGCTGTGCCACAATGCCAGCCTGTCCCCTCCTGCCACCACCACCACCACCCGCAATAATTTTTTATTATGGTAAACAAAAGCAGACTAACTTGCCTTCTGACATTTTTAAAAGTATTACAGTATTGTTAACTGTGTGCACATTATTGTGCAGGGGCTCTCAGGGACTTTTTAAAATCCTGCATGATGGAGACTCCTATAGTCTTAACTCTTGGTCAACAACTCCCTGTTTCTTCTCCCCTTCCACCTGCAGCAACCACCATTTTGTGTCCTATTTCTCTCAGTTTATGTACATAAGACACATCATACAACTGCAGTCATGTGATTTTTCTCTACATGAGAGGCTAACACACAACATAATATCCTTAACTTTAGCCATGTTGACAGGATTCTCTTCTCTCTCTCTCTCTTTTTTTTTTTTAAGATTATGTATTAAAACCTGAGTGAAAGGGGAATGGAAGAAGACAAAATATCTTCATCTGCTGGTTCATTCCCTCTGTTCCTACAACAGCCATGGCTAGACCGGGGCAAAGCCAGGAGCCAGGAAGTCCATTTGGGTCTCCTGTGTGGATGGCAGGGGCACGAGTACTTGGGTCATCTGCTGCTGCTTTCTTGGACAGATTAGCAGGGAGCTGAATTGGAAGTGGAGCAGCCAGGACTCAAACCCATGCCCATATAGCCCAGGGTTGAAGGCAGCAGCTTAACCTGCTGCACCACAACGCCAGCCCCTAATTGCGGTTTGTTGTTGTTACTGAGTTATAGTTCTTTATATACTCTGGATGTTAACCCATTTTATCTAATGTATATAGTTTGCAAATATTTTCTCCATTCTGTAAGTTGCTCTTACGCTCTGTTGATTGTTTCCTTCAATGTGTAAAAGTATTTAGGTTTCATGGTGTCTCGATTATCTATTTTTGCTTTTGTCGCCTGTATTTTGGTGGCACAACCAAAAAATCATTGTCAGATCTAATGTGAAGCCTTTCCCTATTTTTTTTTTTTTTTTTTGGACAGGCAGAGTGGACAGTGAGAGAGAGAGGGACAGAGAGAAAGGTCTTCCTTTTCCATTAGTTCACCCCCTAATGGCCGCTGTGGCCGGTGCGCTGCAGCTGGCGCACTGTGCTGATCCGAAGCCAGGAGCCAGGTGCTTCTTCTGGTCTCCCATGTGGGTGCAGGGCCCAAGCACTTGGGCCATCCTCCACTGCACAACCAGGCCACAGTAGAGAGCTGGACTGGAAGAGGAGCAACTGGGACAGAATCTGGCACCCTGACCGGGACCAAAACCCAGTGTGCCAGCGCTGCAGGCGGAGGGTTAGCCTATTCAGCTACGGCGCCGGCCTCCCTGTGTTTTCTTCTAGGAGTTTTAGTTTCAGATCTTACATTTGGGTTTTTAATCCATTCTACATCTATTTTTATGTATCACGTGAGTCCATTTTTATTCTTTTATTTATTTTTTGATGGTGTTATAAAAGGAATTGCTTCCTTAATTTTCATTTCATATAGTTCATTATAGAAATGAAACTGATTTTTGAGTGTTGACTTTGTATCTTGCAAGTTTGCTGAGTTGGCTTATTATTTCTAACAGCTTTGTTGGTATACTCTCAGGGTTCTGTACACTGCAGCGTGTCATCTGCTGACAGACATGGTTGACAGAGTCAGTTTTGCTTCTTCCTTTCCAATTTGAGTGCCTTTTATTTCTTTCTCTTGCCTAATGGCTCTGGCTACGTCTTGCAGTACTATGTTAAATAGAATTGGTGAGGAAGCCTCCTTGTTAATGATTTGAGAGGAAGAGCTGTTAGTTTGTTTTTTTTTAAGATTTTATTTATTTATATGAGAGAGTTACAGACAGTGAAAGGGAGAGACAGAGAGAGAGAGGTCTTCCATCCACTGGTTCACTCCCCAAATGGCTACAATGGCTGGAACTCCACTAATCCAAATTTTTCCGGGTCTCCCACATGGGTGCAGGGGCCCAAGCATCTAGGCCATCATCCACTTCCTTCCCAAGGCATAAAGGAGAGCTAGATCAGAGGTGGAGCAGCCGGGATTCAAACCAGCGCCTATATGGGGTGCTGGCACCACAGGTGGGGGATTTACCTGCTATGCCAGGGTGCCAGCCCCCAAATAAATAACTCTTTAAAAAATAAAAGACTGTATTGGGCCAGTGCTGTGGTGTAGCAGATAAAGCAGCTACCTGCAGAGCCAGCATCCCATATGGGTGTCGGTTCGAGTCCCAGCTGCTCCACTTCTGATCTAGCTCTCTGCTATGGCCTGGGAAAGCATTAGAAGATGGCCCAAATCCTTGGGCCCCTGCACTGGCATGGGAGACTCTGAAGAAGCTCCTGGCTCCTGGCTTTAGATTGGTGTAGCTCAAGCTGTTGCAGCCATCTGGAGAGTGAACCAGTGGATGGAAGACCCCTCTCTCTGTCTCTGCCTCTGCCTCTGCCTCTCTGTAACTCTGCCTTTCAAATAAAGGGCAAAATAAAGAGGCAGAGTTACAGACAGAGAGAGGGAGAGATAGAGAAGTCTTCCATTCGCTGATTCACTCCCTAGATTGCTGCAGTGGTCAGAGATGGGCCCATCTCAAGCCAGGATCTTCTACCGGGTTTCCCACGTGGGTACAGGGGCCCAATACTTAAGACTTCTTCCATAGCTTTCCCAGGCACGTTAGCAGTAGCACAGCCAGGACTCAAATCATACAGGACGTCAGCATTACAGGTGACAGTTTTACGCACTGTGCCACAACACCAGCCTCCCCCCCCCCCCCATTCTGTTAAGTTTGAATTTAGTTAGTTCTTTTTGTAGTTCTTGAGACCCATTTAGGTTGTTGAATTGAGATCTTTCTTCCATAGCAATTAAAAAAGAAAAACTTGTTGCTGGTCAAAGGAAGACCACAAACCATGTCAAAAGACAAAAAATATTTTCTTTTCAAAAAACAAAAACAAGATTTATTTATTTTATTTGAATGAATTACAGAGAGAGAGGGTTCTTCCATCTACTGTTTCACTCCCCAGATGGCCACATCAGCCAAGACTGGGCCAGGCCAGGAGCCAGGAGCTTCATCTGGGTCTCCACGTGGATACAGGGGACCAGGGACCCACGTGGGAAACCCGGTAGAAGATCCTGGCTTGAGATGGGCCCATCTCTGACCACTGCAGCAATCTAGGGAGTGAATCAGCGAATGGAAGACTTCTCTATCTCTCCCTCTCTCTGTCTGTAACTCTGCCTCTTTATTTTGCCCTTTATTTGAAAGGCAGAGTTACAGAGAGGCAGAGGCAGAGGCAGAGACAGAGAGAGGGGTCTTCCATCCACTGGTTCACTCTCCAGATGGCTGCAACAGCTTGAGCTACACCAATCTAAAGCCAGGAGCCAGGAGCTTCTTCAGAGTCTCCCATGCTAGTGCAGGGGCCCAAGGATTTGGGCCATCTTCTGCTGCTTTCCCAGCTGTGTTATCGGACTGGGTGGGAAGTGGAGCACTCGGGACTCAAACGAGAGACCATATGGGATGCCAGCATTGCAAGTGGTGGCTTAACACTCTGTGCCACAACACTGGCTCCAAGAAAATATTTCTAATATATCTGAGATGAAAAACTGATACCACTTATTACGAAGAACACATAAAAATAGAGGGAAAGTGAACATAGAAGCCCCACAGAACAACAGTCAAGCAACATGAACATTCACTTTACTTAAAATCAAGTAGTGGGTCCGTTGCTGTGGAGTAGCGGATAGAGCTGCCACCTGCAACGCCGGCATCCCATATGGGCGCTGGTTTGAGTCCCTGCTACTCCACTTCTGATCTAGCTCTCTGCTATGGCCTGGGAAAGCAGTAGAAGATGGCCTAGTCGCTAGGGCCCCTACACCCGTGTGGGAGACCCAGAAGAATCTCCTGGCTCCTGGATTCGGATTGGTGCAGCTCCGGCCGTTGCGGCTGATTGGGGAGTGAACCAGTGGATGGAAGACCTCTCTCTCTCTCTCTCTCTCTCTCTCTCTCTCTCTCTCTGCCTCTCCTTCTCTCTCTGTGTAACTCTGACTTTCAAATAAATAAATAAATCTATTTTTAAAAAAAATCAAGTAGTGTCAGATGGTCCTTATGTCTCTCGCTATTGATAAAATAAATGCAAATTAAAACTACTGGGGAAACCAGTCAACTCTTAACTATCAAGTTGGTAACATCAAACAACTAGACAATATACTGTGTCTAAAGGTGAGGCTGTGAGGAAGAAGGTACACATATTCATTGCTAGTTGTTGTAACAGTATGATAAAAACCCTGTTTGAGGGGAATTTCACAAGATAAAACAAAATTTTAAATTTAGTCACTTTTTGCTTCAGCAGTCTTACTTCAGTCTACTCTGAAGATATACCCTCATCAGAATAAAGATTCGTATTACAAAACTATTTGCAACTGTAATGTCAGAATCATTTGCATGTGCCAAATATAATCAGTAGTTGAATAAAATGTGGGTACTATGCAGCTGTAAAAGAGAATGAAGATCTTTAGTGCCTGATACAGAATGATTTCCAGGATATATTACTAAGTAGAAAAAACAAAGTACAAAATCATAAATATAATATGAAACCTTTTATGTATGAGAGACAAATAAATGAGAAAATACATGTATATCTGCTTATTTTTACAATATATTAGAAGGATAAACTAATATCCAAAGAGATTAGTTACCTGTAGAGGATGGATGGGATTGGGGTGGAAGGGAATGTTGGGGACAATGACACTTCTTTAAATTTGCTTTTTGGTATAGTCTTGACTTTTGGAACCATGTAGATGTTTAAGTAGCAAGATTGGTAGAAAGCGAGCAAAAACAAATGAACTTAACTATATGAAGAAAATAGGGGCCAGTGCTGTGGTATAGTGGATTAAACATCTACCTGTGGCACCAGCATCCCATACCAGCGCAGGTTCGAGACCCAGCTGCTCCACTTCTGGTCCAGCTCCCTGCTGATGGCCTGGGAAAGCAGTAGAGGATGGCCCAAGTGTTTGGGCACCTTTGCCCACCTAGGGACCCAGACAATGCTCCTGGGTCCTGGCGGCCATTTGGGGAGTGAACCAGCAGATGGAAGACACCTCTCTTTCTCTCTTTCTCTCCCCCTCTGCTTATGAATAAATCTTTAAAAAACAAAGCAAAAAAAAAAGGGGGGGGGGAATATAAATACAACAAAGCAGAGAGAGGTAAGGACTAACCCAAGTGGCTTTTGAACACAGTGCTATCAGAAATCAAAATGAGATGGGATTGGTGTTGTGGCACAGCTGGCTAAACTGCCACTTGCCACACTCACATTCTATATTAGAGTGCAGGTTAGAGTCCCTGTTCCTCTGCTTTGTATCTCTCTTCCTTCTAATGCATCCTGGGAGGCAGCTGATGATGACTCATTTTCTTGGGGGCCTCTGCCACCTGTGTGGGAGACTGAGATAGAATTCCTGGCTCCTGGCATTGGGCTGGCCCAGCCCTGCCTGTTGTGGGTATTTAGGAGGTGAACCAGCAGGTAAAAGTTCATTCTCTTTATTTCTCTCTCTCTCTCCCCCACTCTCTCCTCCTAGTGCATTGCTCTTTCTAGTAGATGGAAAATAAATGTTAAAAATTACAATTTTAAAAATGCAAAATCACAACCACTTAAATATCTTAGTTGGCTTTTATTTTGTGATTCTAGAATCAGTCAAATATTCATTCCATAAAATGGGGTAAGACTGAGAAGAGGTTGGTTTCACACTTAGAAAGTGGCTGAAGAAAGCAGAAAAATAGAACAAAAAAGCAGATAAGTCATTTCAAAGTACTTTTCTTGTAAGATGAGGAGAGGGGGAGCAGTAGAAAAGTAACTGATAGGTTAATGTCCGGTTGCTTTTTGTAAGAATTCATGCAGAGGGAACAGCTTGTGCTGCGCTTGTGCTTTGGCTTGTTTGAGAAACTTGGCTGTTACCTCATTCTCTTGATTTCTCAGGTCATATAACAACTCATGTGGACTTCAAGATGAGTTTTTGATTTTGATGTTGGTCTGTGGGACCTAAACAGGAACTTAGTCCAAAAGAGTGACCTCCTATAATCTTTATTTAATTGCACTTAAATTATATGCTCACTCTAAAGATGAAAAAGACTACGAATAAATATTGAAGTCTAGTTATAAGACTTATTTTCCATAGTAATATGAGAAAGCAATTTTGAAGCTACTTTCTGTGTATTATAGTATTGAGTGAGTAAAATATGTTGAGAATATTGTGAACCAGATTTCCTCCTGTTAAAGAATGGGATTACAAATGAAAAGGGCTTAAATTAGAATGATGCTAAGCTGGAATTGGAGGTATTAGTGTGAACTCATAGTTTTTGATATACAGGCAGAAATAGATCTATTTATGTGTGTGTCAATATTTGTTTTTATTCCTTTATCCATTGAAAGGGTTCAGAAGAAAAAGATACCTCAGCAGCCCTGAATACCCTTAGTTCTGAGGTGTTTTATTTATTTATTTTTTATTTTTTTGACAGGCAGAGTGGATAGTGAGAGAGAGACAGAGAGAAAGGTCTTCCTTTACTGTTGGTTCACCCTCCAAAGGCCGCCGCGGCCGGGTGCAGGGCACAAGCACTTGGGCCATCCTCCACTGCACTCCCTGGCCACAGCAGAGAGCTGGCCTGGAAGAGGGGCAACCGGGACAGAATCCGGCACCCCGACCGGGACTAGAACCTGGTGTGCTGGCGCCGCAAGGCGGAGGATTAGCCTAGTGAGCCAAGGCACCGGCCTAAGGTGTTACTTTCTAACTACCATTCATTCTCTATTAAATGGAGCCAGAGCTCCTTGGAGAAATGTTTACTTAGAGCATTAGAGCAGGGATGGTACCAGATATGCCTGGAACTATGCCGTAAGCTATGCCATAAGCAAATAGCTGCTCGAAATGATAGGACTGTGTCAGAGGATGTAAGAACCAGTTTGGAGGGCTTCCTCTGGGCCAGACTTGGGGAAATATGAACAGTAAAATACATAATGAAAGGAACAGAATAGTAATGAAAAGAAATGAGCATCATTTGATCATTTTTTTTAAAAAGATTTTATTTATTGCTTTGAGAGGTAGAGTTACAGACAGAAAAGGAGAGACAGAGAGAATGATCTTCCATCTGCTGGTTCACTCCCCAAATGACCACAACAGCTGGAGCTGGGTTGATCTGAAGCCAGGAGCCTCTTCCAGGTCTCCCACGTGAAATATTTCTGGAAAAATAAATACATACACTGTGATTTCTGCATGTGGGTGCAGGGGCCCAAGCTCTTGGGCCATTTTCTGCTGATTTCCCAGGCACATTAGCAGGGAATTGGGTCAGAAGTGAGCAGCCAGAACACAAACCAACACCCATATGAGTTGCTGGTACCACAAGCAAAAGCTTGGCTGCCATGCCACAGCATCGCCCCCCACACTTTTTCTTTTTTCTTTCTTTCTTTCCTTTTTTTTAAAAAAAATTATTTATTTATTTGAAAGGCTGAGTTACAGAGAGAGGTCTTCCATCTGCTAGTTCACTCCCCAGTTGGCCACAATGGCCAGAGCTGTGCATATCCGAAGCCAGGAACCAGGAGCCTCTTCCAGGTATCCCACATGGGTGCAGGAGCCCAAGGACTTGGGCCATCTTCCACTGCTTTCCCAGGCCATAGCAGAGAGCTAGATCAGAAGTGGAGCAGTGGGACTCAAACTGGCACCCATATGTGGGATGCTGGCACTGCAGGCAGTGGCTTTACCCACTACGCCACGGCACCTACCTGATCACGCTTTGTATAGTAAATACCAACCAATAACTATAGAAAGAATCAAAGTCACCGGCCAGTGCCACAGCTCACTTGGCTAATCCTCCACCTGCAGTGGCAGCACCCCAGGTTCTAGTCCCGGTTGGGGCACCGGATTCTGCCCGGTTACTCCTCTTCCAGTCCAGTTTTCTGCTGTGGCCGGGAAGGCAGTGGAGGATGGCCCAAGTGCTTGGGCTCTGCACCCGCGTGGGAGACCAGGAGGAAGTACCTGGCTCCTGGCTTCGGATCGGCACAGCACGCTGGCCGTGTTGGCCATTTGGGAGGTGAACCAATGGAAGGAAGACCTTTCTCTCTGTCTCCCTCTCTCTCACTGTCTAATTCTGCCTGTCCAAAAAAGAAAATAAATAAATAAAAGAATCAAAGTCACCATAGACATTATAATAATTGATTCAGCCAAAAGTCCAACAATGGATGATAAAATTAATAGGTGAATGGTTGGTGGGATATATAACATTTACATAGTCTCAAAAGTATTCCCTCATAAATTACTAATCACAAAGGGATGAATAGTGTTTTTTTAAAAACATGTATTTATTTGAAAGTCAGTTACACAGAGAGAGGGAGAGAGACCAAGAAAAAGAGAGGTCTTCCATCCTCTAGTTCACTCCCCAACTGGCCACAACAGCCGGAGCTATGCCGATCTGAAGCCAGGATCCAGGAGCTTCCTCTGGGTCTCCCACGTGGGTGCAGGGGCCCAAGGACTTGGGCCATCTTCCACTGCTTTCCCAGGCCATAGCAGAGAGCTGGATCAGAAGTGGAGCAGCTGGGGCCGGTGCCCCAGCTCAGTAGGCTAATCCTTCATCTGCGACGCAGGCACACCGGATTCTGACCCGGTTGCTCTTCCAGTCCTGCTCTCTGCTGAGACCCGGGAGTGCAGTGGAGGATGGCCTAAGTCCTTGGGCCCTGTACCCGCATGGGAAACCAGGAGAAGCTCCTGGCTTTGGATCAGCATGGTGCGCTGGCCGCAGTGCCATTGAGGAGTGAACCAACAGAAAAGGAAGACCTTTCTCTCTGTCTCTCTCTCTCACTGTTCACTCTGCCTGTTAAAAAAAAAAATCGCCTGAACAGCCCTTTTCCCTTTTCTGTCTATGGAGGCAGTGATAGTTCAGCCCACAGTGGTGGACACTTTTCAGAGCCAAGAGCTAACAAATGCAAATGTTTAATTTTTCAGATATCCACACAGAAGCAGTTCAGGCTGCACTGGCAAAGCATAAAGAACAGAAAATGGCTTTGCCCATGCCAACCAAACGGCGGTCCACGTTTGTCCAGTCTCCTGCCGACACCTGCACTCCTCCTGGTAGGTTTATCAGAACTTTTCCTCTCTGATGGATGCACCTCGCTGTTTCTGAAGTGAGTTCTAGCTTTTCTTTCCGAGGTAGGAGCAGACTGCACCGTCAGGGGTCTGTTAGAGCACACTCTGCAAGGGTGCAGTTGTCACTGTCCACTCATAAACTCCATTCAGAAATACACCATGTGACTTCCTTCTGAATCCCAGAATTTCCTTGCCATCACCCAATCACTCATGTAAATACAGGCTGAAAAGGATCAGGGCAAACTTGTGTAGTGGTTACATAGCCATTTCCATTGTTACCCAGAATACGAGTATGGCCGGTAGTCAAATGTACTACTCTAAGGCAGATGCTTCATAGTGGCAGCAGTCACAGGATAGGTGGTCTTGGGACAGAATTTGTGTGTCATCAGAGATGATGGGAGAACAGTCATGCTGAGTTGTAAGAGATCAGAAAAATGTAAATCAGTATGCTTTTGTGTATGTGTTAGTATATTTTGTAGATACTTCTGTTTTTTCAAGGATCCACCCTTTATCCTGGGGTTTCCAGCTCATTGGGAGGGAACAGGGTGCCTACCTTATCCATACTCACTAGACCTGGGGTCCTTGTTCCCCTAAGGTAAACCTGGGCATTGTAGCTTCCTATTTGGGGAACAGCTTGAACAAAGATTCTATGCAGAAGCTTTCCCAGGATTTTTTAAAATGTAAACAAATTTTTTAGATCAAATTCCTGACAAGATCTTGATATGAGACCTCCTAGACTCAACATAATATGAAATCTATTTATGAAATCTATTTCAGAACCTCAGTATCATGGCTGTCTCCCTACTGTCATGTTACTGCTAATGAACTCTTTGGGGAAAAGTTTCCCCATTCTGTTATGACCTAAACTACTGAACTGTGTTTTTAGGGAGATTCCTGGGAAGGTTGCACTGCTGTGGTTGACTGTTATTCACAGCTGTCAAGTTGTTGAGCTGTTATTCATTGACCCAGGTTCATGAGAATAGTTTTCTCCTAGGTTCTGGCTAACTTCTCAAAGCACTGGGGTGTGCTGTGGGCTCGTTAACTGTGTGTGCTTTTTTTCCCCTTCACATCTGTGGTGTCAATGTGTTTGAAAGAGAAATAGCTCTGTGGCTTCAAGTGTTTCTTCAAAATATAACACAGGGTACTTCTAGCAGACCATCACAGTTTGTGCCTATAATGTCCGTGCTTCAAACCCGCTCATTGAGAATCTTGGACGGTTTCCCTTCCCCATCAGTGCAGCACAAGTTAGGTCCGCGTGACAAAGGGGGCTCAGTTTCCTGGCGATTCCTTCTTGGCAGATTCTGCTGCAGTGTGGCTGAGGGTTCAGTTGCAATAAATGACAAAGGGTAGGGGGCAGTGTGACATGAAGTGCTGGAAACAATCCTCTCCAGAGTAAGTAGGCTGCCCTCATGGCTTGGGGGTAAGTGTGAGAGCGCAGCAAAGGATCTTGAGAATGCTCAGAAAGACTGGAAACCTCCTCTGCCCCCTTTTATAAAAGGCACTGCCTGAGGGGAATTTACCGGCTCTGGAAACAAATCCCAGCTGTTTGTTTTTGAATGAGACCACAGTCCTTTGGAGTTACTATAGGCCCCTGTGTTTCTAAACACCAGTGTCCTGCTCTGTCTGCAGCCTTGGAGATGTGGCCTAATGTTGCTGATCACCTTATGTGTTCGGTAATTCCATGACATGTGTATTGAGCAGGACGGAGTAGTACCACAGCTCCCCAGCCACACATCTCCTGTTCTGGGGATCTCTGATGATAGTCACGAGACCTTGATGTGTTGCTGGGGACATCTGTGTGGTCAGGTGGCAGGAAATTCTCTTGCAGCTGGAGGAAGCATTAAGCACAGCCTTCGTGGTGATTTGTCACACAGCCCCCACGTGAAATACATCTTGATGCTCTCATTCAAGAGTTACCCACACACCTATGACAAATACTTTGCTCTGGTGAAAAGGTGTGGGAGGAACTATGTCATAAGGCTTCTGTTAGCACCTTTCATTTTAGTGAGTGGAATTTGCTGTTCCCACATTAGGATTCAGGTTCTGTTCTCGCCCAGCTTCTTAGAGCTGCCAGTTAAGAGACTTGGCTGTCTCTGATGCCTATTGCAGTTTAATGCTGCTGTGTTATCTGCAGGACCGTTTCCAGCCTAGCACTGGGAGGCAGAGATGTAGCTCTGGGAACACATCTGAGGTACCCTAGAGCACATTCCAGCACAGGCCCTTGCTCCACACGTGTGTGAGCCTGGTTCCATGGTTCACTCCTGGAGCACACTAGCTGGGCAGCTTGGGAGGCGCTCCACATACAGCTGCATTACTGAAATGATAAAAGTGTAGACCTGCTTCTGGAGATATTTAATAAGGACCTGATGAATAAAATGTGTCATAAATCATGGCTTCATTTATAGTATCATGCAATCTGGAAAATATGGTAAATAGTTGGCACGGGAAATAATTTGTCTTTTTGCCCATTTCATGAATCACTCCCAAGTAGTCAGATGTCAGTGTACCTGCATTTTGCTTGTTGCTAGGTGCCATAATTTCTGTCGTGGATTGGCAAAGTTAACTTCTCGAAGCTGGTAGTGAGCTTTGGCTCCTTTAGCGTCTGTGGCCTTTTCAGAGCCTTTTGCAGCCCGCTTGAGCTTTTGCCATCCAGTTCTCTTTATGCGCTGAACTCATTTACTAATGTCATGAGGCAATTACCTCAGCTCTCGCTTTATAGGGGTTCTTTGTGTAGCTCTATTACTCATTCATATGGAAAAACACAATGCAGAGACTACAGCCTGTGATTTTTCTCTCTGAGCTTTTTCTGCACCCTCGTGGACTTAGCTGTTTCTGCATTCTGAAGGGACACGGGTGACCAAGTAGACCGCCCAGTGACCCTGCAGCACAGCAGCTATTTTGACTGGCTTTGGTAGAATGGAGCTCACATTTACATGTCTGGCTTACCAGGGCCCTGCTTATAACTCAGAGGGCCAGAAGACAAGGAGAAATGTACCCCTCTGTTCCTTCTGTATGTGAAAAATAATGTCCATGAAGAAACTGGAATATTGCTGTTTAACACACTTTAGCTGTGCTTGATGGAATAGCACACAAAGGGCTTTGACGTACCTGGGGCCGTCCTGCCTCACTAGTTGCTTGTAAGCACTTGGCCCTGTGACCAGGCAGATTTCATCAGAGATGAGCAAACCACCAGGCTCACAGACACCAAGTGATTTGCCCCAGGTCACACAGCAGTCTGGTGTCAGATTCAGTCTTCTTGCTTGTGCTGATGAGTGTTGAGGAAATCCTTTTTACCTAACAGGACTCACATGTGCGTGGTACTGGGCTGGGTATTACAATGGGACTTCAGAAATCTCATGGGAAATGAAATTAGAAGATTATTATGATACAAACATTTTTTAAAAAATCCATGCATATGAGGGGGTATTTAAGAGGTTCATAAAAATGTATATTATGAAAAAAATTATGTGTGTTTTCCACATTTTACTTACTCATAGCAATCATCCCCTTTCTCAAGTTGCATGATTGGCATAGCATTTTTTTTTATTCTGCCAACTTTTAGCCAATTTCTGTCTTTTTTTTTCTTTTGTGTTTATAGGAAGGAATTAGCCATTTAGTTATTCTTAAGGAAAATCCAGATGTTGCAACTCAAAAAGGAATAAACCCCCCACCACCACCCCTTTTTAAAATTTATTTATTTATTTGAAAGAGTTACACAGAGAAGAAGAAACAGAGAGGTCTTCCATCTGCTGGTTCACTCCCCAAATGGCTGCAACAGCAGGGGCTGGGCCAGGCCAAAGCCGGGAGCCAGGAGCTTCTTCCAGGTCTCCCACGTGGGTGCAGGGGCCCAACGACTTGGCCATCTTTTGCTGCTTTCCCAAGTGCATTGGCAGAGAGCTGGATCAGAAGCAGAGCAGCTGAGACTGGAAACAGCACCCATATGGGATGCTGGCATTGTAGGCAGCAGCTTTACCAGATACACCACAACACTGGTCCCAGCATTCTCCCCCCCTTCCCCTCACCGTTTTATCGTGAGGAGGAGAAGGGGTACTGATGTCTTGGCTGCTGTGTGCCAGGACTGCTGCAGGTGCTTTCTGTCCGTCGTCGTCTTCTGTGGTTTCCACTGTGGTTAGAAGAAAGACTCCTGAGGTGTCTCACCAGACCTGGAGCAAAACATTGCTGCCTGCTTGTTCTCATTTTTTGTCACTGTCAATTCTGCATCCTGCACTTCAACTACCTGTTTCTTTAAACCTTTTCAATGAATCTTATTTTTCTGTTCCCTCTATACTCTCACTCACGCTGTCCCTTCTACCTTATACTGCTCTCTCCACTACCTCTGTGCCCCTCAGAACTAATTCCCACTTACTCGGGGGGGGACTTCTGTGGTCTCAGTTCCTGGGGTGCCTTCCTTGAACGACACGAGGTTCTGAAGTCTGACAGTAAGAACGATGTCTTCTTGATTGTCATCTAATTCCTATCAACTAGTGTAGTACTTGGTCATATTTGCTGAGTGGACAAACAAGCGGATCCCCCCTCTTAGGGGTGGTTGTACTCCCAGGTCACTTAGCTGCCACACTAGGACCCAGAGTTCAAATGGAAGACTGACCCTAAAGCCATGTTTTTTCCACTACTCTGAGCCACTGCACGGTTTAAGTACTTAAACATCCTGAGGAGAACAGGCAGGAAAATTAGGTAATTGAATTGAAGCAATTCACATAATTACATGATTGATCCAATGCAGAAACATGATGAAGCCAATTTTCCATAAACCTAATCATAAAAAGGCTGGTTTTACTATCTTTTGGAAATTGGGTTATTCTGATTTTAAACTTGCACAAATTAAAATAGATGGTGCAGTCTTGAAGGAAGCCTATAAGTCCAGGGAAGTTTATGGGATTCTGAAATGTGTGACCCTGAAAATATTTATTCAGATTCACCTATTCCTGTGAGTACTCCATCTTTCCCCTCCCCACCTCTTTTCTTTTTTTTTTAAGCACATTTGCAAAGATAGGAATATTTGCCTTCCACAGTGCAATTGGAATGTTAGAATATTTTCTAGAGGGGGCAGCGCTGTGGCATAGTGGGTAAAGCCACTGCCTGCAGTGCCAGCATCCCATATGGGGGCCTGTTTGAGTCCCGGCTGCTCCACTTCCAATCCAGCTCTCTGCTATGGCCCAGGAAAGCAGTGGAAGATGGCCCAAGTCCTTTTGCTCCTGCACCCACATGGGAAACCTGGAAGAAGCTCCTGGCTTTGGAGGGGTGCAGCTCCGGCTATTGCTGCCAGTTGGGGAGTGAACCAGCGGATGGAAGACCTCTCTGTCTCTCTCTCTCTCTCTATGCCTCTCCTTCTCTCTCTGTGTAACTCTGACTTTCAAGTACATCTTTAAAAAAATATATATTTTCTGGAAATTATACAGAACACTTGCTTTACATAAAGGGTTACAATGCTGTTACTTTGTATTTTGGTTTTTACATTCTAGATCTCTTCATCCTTCAAGGAGCTTCATTGCTTCATCGTTTGGAATCTAGTCAGTGTTTTCCTCTTCAGGTTCATTTTTTCACCCTTTACCTCATCACAGTCTTTGTTCATTTATTTAGAGTCCGTGTACTCTCTGTGAAGCCCCTTGTGTAGCCTGTTCCATAGCATCTGTTATATTCTCTCACAGTCGTCTGTGGGCTTGGTGTCTCCTGTACTGGATCATAAGCCTTCACTGTCTCATAGGTGCTCATATGTCTTAGAATCCCCAGGACATGACAAAGGTCCTGTACACTTGCGGTTGGATAGCACATTTAAAACAGTCAGGAGCAGTCCGTCACCCTTAGGATGCAAATCTCCCTCAATATGAGGTCATAAGCTGGAGGCAGTGCAGAGCAAGAAGCAAGGGTAGGGTGATGGCTGTGACTTCACTCTTGCCCCAGACCAGCACAAATTGTCTCCTAGATTGATCTTTTGTCTTTTGTAGTTCTCGTTCCTATTGTGAGTCCTATTCCCTTAGTTATCTCTGGCTCTTAGAACCAAAGCAAGACTTGGACCTAAAGTTTCACCTGAGTTAGAGGAAACTGTTGTGCAGGATTAATGCAGGATGTTTAACTTCCAAAAATTTGAATGAATAACCCACAGGTCATATATTATAATCCCCAAAACTCGTTTAGAAAGATGGTCATACTAATTGCCTCCTTTAGCTTGTACACCTCATATGACTTAGAACTCTAGAAAAATTCCTGACTTCTGTTTCCCTCAGCTTTTGCATCCCTATATTCAGTTGGACTTTTTTTTCCCCACTCCCCAATATGCTTTTCTAATTTAAGCTCTATTTTCCTGAAGTCAGAGCCAGGCCAGATACAGACAGCAGTGAATTTCTCACAGCTCTTCTCCAACTGAGAATTTCTTTTTTTTAATATTTATTTATTTACTAGAAAGAGTTACACAGAGAAGGAGAGGCAGAGAGAGAGGTCTTCCATCTGCTAGTTCACTCCCCAATTGGCCACAACGGCTGAAGCTGCGCCGATCCAAAGCCAGGAGCCAGCAGTTTCTTCTGGGTCTTTACGTGGGTATAGGGGCCCAAGGACTTGGGCTATCCTATGCTGCTTTCCCAGGCCACAACAAAAAGATGGATTGGAAGTGGAGCAGCCAGGACTCGAACCGAAACCTATATGGGATGCCTGCACTGCAGGCAGCAGCTTTCTGCGCTATGCCACAGCACCGGCCCCTCCAACTGAGAATTAAGGGAAGAAACCCAGATGCTGGGTGCTCTCCTTAAAGATTTGGGACACTTAACTGTGTCACACGATCCAGATCGATTGGCTGCATTTCCACAAAGTCTGAACACCTCCAGGCCAAGGACTGTTCCCTTTCCCACTTCAGTTCCCCAACACCTAGCTCACTGTTTGGCACATACGTTTTAGCAAGAATGACTTTTGTTTATCTCCCCGTTAATCATTATCAGTCCCTTTTAAGAAGAGACTGATAACTTGTCAGAGTCATAGAAGCAGCCCGAAACAAGGAGACTGAGGAAGATATATAAGAATTTCAGTGTTGGCGCCAGAACTTTGGCACAGTGGCACAGTGGGTTAAAGCCCCAGGCTGTAGTGCCGGCATCCCATATGGGCACCAGTTCGAGTCCCAACTGCTCCACTTCTGATCCCCTGCCTTGCTAATGTGCCAGATAAAGCAGTAGAGGATGGCTCAAGTCCTTGGGCCCTTGTACCCACTTGGGAGACCCAGAAGAAGCTCCTGGCTTTGGATGCGGCCATTTGGGGAGTGAACCAGTGGATGAAAGATCTCTTTCTCTCTACCTCTCTCTCTGTAATTTGGCCTTTCAAATAAATAAAATAAATCTTAAAATAAAAGAATGTCAGTGTTATTTAAATACAAGTAGATAAACTAGAAGAACTTAGGTTTTGATTAAGTTTAGAACAGAAAACCAATGAGAGAAGTTTAGCTCTTAAAGGATGTTTTAAAATAAAAACTTAAAACTGCTTGTAAAGTTAGGCTATTTTATTTTTGTAGGCTTTGGTCCATACACTTTCCTCAAGATTTTTGAGAAACTTTATGTATTAATCTACCTTAAGAATGCGAATGTTTTGCTGGTGTCAAAATCGAATGTGTGATCGATGAGCAAGAACTGAAAAGTCTCTGTTCTAGGCAGGATCGAGAACTTGTTTTTTTCTAATTCCACACAGACACGTCTTCGGCCTCTGAGGATGAGGGCTCTCTGAGACGCCAAGCTGCGCTCTCTGCTGCCTTGCAACAGAGCTTACAGAATGCCGAGTCCTGGATCAACCGTTCAATTCAGGGATCGTCCACTTCTTCATCTGCATCTTCTACGCTGTCCCATGGAGAGGTCAAAGGAACCACTGGGTCTCTAGCTGATGTATTTGCCAATACTCGAATAGGTAGGAGCTGGATCTACCCAAGAAGCCCAAATTATGTTCCATTTGGCTCCCGGTGTCCAGGAAATAGTCTATAATTTGTATTAGGTTTTTCAGTATGATTGAAAAATTATAATCAGAACCTGACAGTCAATGAGGCAAAGAAGGAAACACCAGCAATACATTTGTTACTGGAATGATAGGCACCATCTGCATTATCGGTGCACTGTGCTGCCCACCTGAAGCCATAGCTGTTTCCATCAGCAATACTCAAGCTGCAAGGTGTAATACCAGTCCTAATGTGGTGCTATCCCCTTTGAGGACTATTACATAGATTTAAGAGTGTTAAAATATATCATCTCATAGCTTCTCTCAGGATTGTCATCTACATCCTGTCAAACAAAAAAGCATTCCACGCAACCAAATTTTACACTAAGCCAGTCAGTGAGACTCTTTTGTCTTCGTATCAAGACTGGATTTATTATCCTTGCTACTGAGGTATTGCTGCAGCTGGAGTGTGTTGCCTGAGGATGTTGGTGCCCCATGAGCTGCCGCCTGCTGCTGCGCTGCTCTGTGCAGTTTAGCTTTTGCTTGCCTCTGCTTTATGTTTGTGTGTGTGTGTGTGTGTGTGTGTGTGTGTGTATTTTAAGGAGTTGTGACATCTGTAGATAAAGATGTAGCTTGGATCTGTGCTTTCATTTAATTGTTTGGTACAAATTACACTAAGTAATGTAGCTCAGCATTTTATGTGTGTTATGTATCTCCTTTTTTCCCTCAGCAGTCAATTGTGTTTTGCTGTCTTAATTTTCATCTCTAACTTCTCTGTCACCTTTTGCATTTATTTTCTTAATTGATTTTTGCAAAGAAAATATTGGAAAATCTTCCATTTGAGGCTGGACTTTTTCAAGAAAGTAAGCCATCCTGAGGGTGTCTTTGCCCACACTGAGAAGCCGGGTGCCTTCGGTTAGTGGTTTAGCATGCGCTCTTGGCTCTGCCCGGGCCCTCACCAAGCCTCCTCAGCCACTCCAGGCACGTGTGTGTGTTCACCCCTCTTCTGTGGAGGGTCTGCCAAAGAGCCATGCTGGGTGAATTCCTATCTCCACATTTGTCTACTGGGGGCAATTTCACTTGTAACATATTTTGTCCTAATGTCCAAATAATCTGGTTTTTTGTTAAGGTTTCATCTGACCAATATTTGCCTATTGCTTCTACTACTCAGTGAAACATTATTGATTCAGTTAGTGACAAATAACCATTTTATGCAACATTATTGCTTTTTGGATGTTTGCTATGACAGAAATAATCCATGTTCCTAATAGAAAAATTCAAAAATGCAGGTAAAAGACACATAGAATAATCTATAATCCCACAACACATAGATAATACTTTAGTGTTACCACTTTCTTCTAGATTTTGGGTTTTGGTTTTGATTTTCTGAAAATGAAATTTTCCTAAACATAATGTTCATAAGCTGCTTTCTTAGCAGTGTGTCAGGAACATCTTTTATATCATTGCTACTATGTTCACAGTGTTATTTATGATTTCAAGGTATGCCATTGCCTGACTAGGCGCAGGGTTAGTTAGCCATTCCTCTATTTTTGGACACTTAAGTACTGTCCAACTCTTTACTACCATAAAAACTGAGGGAGTGAGCAAGGTTAAACATACAACTTTGTTCATTTCTCTGATTATCTCTTTAGGATGTTTTCTTGTAAAAATTAAAATAGACTTATCTGGTTTTTTTTTTCACTTGGAAACTTAAGTGGTCTGATTCACTCCCAAGACTCTATTTTGGTTTTTAGTAGAAGAGAATAAACCGTAATCATAAAGAAATTTTTAAGAGCCTAGGATATCAATAGCCACTTATGCTCTTTCTCACTTTGGCTGTATGTCGAAGTCACTTGCAAGTTTTATTATGATGATTTTTATAGCGTTGGGATTTCTGTATAGAAAATACGGTTTTTGAGAAACATTGGATATGTGATTTGATCTTATTGAGGTTATCCAATCTTAAAAATAATGATTTTGGAAAGCTGATATGCCCTGGCTTAACCACCTGTGTTTTCCCATTGATCTACCAGTGTAAATTGATTTAAAATATTGTTTTATAAGATCTAATGCCCTATTTCTGTTTTTGTCTATGGTGAAAAAAAGAATTTAAAGGCTCTTGTTTTTGCTGCTATGTAATATATTTCTAAATTGTTTTCCCCTCTCAGAGAATTTCTCTGCTCCCCCTGATGTCACCACAACTACCTCTTCCTCCTCATCTTCCTCCACACGACCAGCAAATATTGACCTGCCCCCCTCGGGGATAGTGAAAGGCATGCACAAAGGAGCCAACAGGTCCAGCCTTATGGATACAGCTGATGGTAGGGAATCTTTTTGATGGCTGATGAGGGAGTGGAGTACAAGTGAAACTGGGACAGTTCACGGTGTCAGCAGCAGCTCCTAACCGGCCTGTGTGGTAGCTGCAGAGCCACGTTGCATTTGGCTCACTAACAAGTCTTCCTGAGTGCCCCCTTCCCTTGTTCGCAGTGACAGCACTGACGTTTGTTCACACGTAGCGCTTCCCAAAGATACCTTGAACCAAAAGCCAGAGGTGGCCAAAGAAAGCACTCTAAGAGAAGAGGGAGATCAGGGGAAGTCCTTACCTAGTGTCTTAACTTGTTTGTGCTCTGTTGTCACCTATGTATTTGTACCTAATTGTCCCATCTGGAGTAGCAGGAGGGTATGGTCAGAGGCCAAACAGCATTAGAAATAAAAACTCCTGAGAGAATTGAGGAATTGAAATATTCTTGAAATCAGTGAATTTTAACAGCTTTTTTTTCCTTACAGGTGTTCCTGTCAATAGCCGAGTATCCACAAAAATCCAGCAGCTTCTCAATACTCTGAAACGACCCAAAAGACCTCCCTTAAAGGAATTTTTTGTGGATGATTCTGAAGAAATTGTGGAAGGTAGCAGTAAAAATGCCAAATCATATGTTAAACAAATATTTCTTAACTAATTACTGCATATCAGGTAGGGTTAAAGAGTGGCAAAATACAGTTCTTAGTTCACAGAAGTCAAAAAGTTCTCTACCTTTTTTCCTGCGAAGAATTATTTATATTTTAGATCTCATTTGAAAGGTACAGAGGGCAAGCAGGAGAAGAAAAACAGAATTATGTCTCATGGAACTATCTTAGAAATGTACTCTTAGAGTTTATCCCAACTACTTAACTTTTTTTTTTTTAAACATTTATTTTATGTATTTGAAAGACGGAGTTACGCAGAGAGAGGAGAGGCAGAGAGAGAGAGGTCTTCCATCTGCTAGTTCACTCCCCAGATAGCCGCAACGGCCAGAGCTGTGCCAATCTGAAGCCAGGAGCCAGGAGCTTCCTCCGGGTCTCCCATGCGGGTACAGGGGCCCAAGGACTTGGGCCATCTTCCACTGCTTTCCCAGCCATAGCAGAGAGCTGGATTGGAGGAGGAGCAGCTAGGACTAGAACCAGTGCCCATATGGGATGCCGGCTCATCAGGCCAGGGCCTTAACCCGCTGCGCCACAGCGTAGGCCCCAACCACTTAACTTTTAAAAGTTAATTATAGGGGTCAACATTGTGGCCCAGCCATACTTGTGACACCAGCATCTCATCATCAGAAGTTTCCTGAAGACGGCCCAAGTACTCTGGCCTCTTCTACCCATGTGGGAGACCAGGGTGGAGCTCCTGGTTCCTGGCTTCTGTCTGCCCCAGAGATGCCTGTTGTGGGCATTTGGGGAGTGAACCAGCAGGTGAAAGGTGTCTCTCTCTCTTGCTCTCATGTCTCTTTCTTTTTGTATCTTTTCCCTCCTTTTCCTCACCTTTCAAATATATAATTAATAAAGCCATCAGAAGAAAGGTGGTCTTCTTAAAAATAAAGTTGCTTATATTTGGCATTTTTCTAGGCTATATATATCAAGTTTGACTTCAAAAGCTTGCCCAGTCCTTTTTTTCATATAACATAGTCCTTTCATTAAACCAGTGAAACAACACATATATGTTTGCCCTCTGTAAGACAGTGTGGGGGGTGGAGGCTGGCACTATGGTGTAGTGGGTTAAGCCACCAACTGCAACGCCAGTATCCCATATGGGCGCCCATTCGAGTCCCAGGTGCTCTATTTCCAAACCAGCTCCCTGCTGATACACCTTGGAAAGGAGCAGAAGATGGCTTAAGTGCTTAGGTCCCTCCACCCACCTGGGAGACCCAGAAGAATCTTTTGGCTCCTGGCTTTGGACCAGCCCATCTCCAGCTGTGGTGGCCGTTCAGGGAGTGAACCAGCAGATGGAAGACTTTCTCTCTCTCTCTTTCTCTCTGTAACTGCCTTTCAAATAAATAAAGTGTGGTAGATGCTGAGATTCAAAGATTTACAAAAATGTAGTTGCTTCCTTCATGCTATTTACAAGTTAGGCCAATGCTAAAATATATACAAGGGTACTCTAAAAAGTTTCTGGAGGGGTGAACGTTTTCCTTAGCCGTTCCATTGCCTGCATGCCATATTGGAGTACGTGCATTTGAGTCCTGACTCCAGCATCCTGCTGTTGCACTCTGGGAGGCAGCAGTGATGGCTGAAGTAATTGGGTTCCTTCTATCCACGTGGGAGACCTGGATGGAGTTCCTAGCTCCTGCCTACAGCTTAGCCCATTATTGGATGTGTGGGCATGTGGGAAGTGAACCAGCGTACGGAATCTTTCTCTCTGTCTGTTTCTTTGTGACTCTTTGACTTTCAAATAAGATTTTTTCAAAAGTTTCAAATAAGTTTTTTTTTCAAAAATATTATATAAAATGGAATTAAAAGTTTATTTTGGTACAAAAAGGAATCTCTGAAATGCATGCATAACACCATCTTCCAAAAATTCATGAAAAATGTTTTGGATTTCTAAATCTTAATTCCATTTTTCTTCTTCCTTTTCCTCTCTCCCCCTCCCTCTCCCTCTCCCTCTCCCTCTCCTCCTCCTCCTACTTCTATTTCTAAGTCTTCTGCTGTCCCTTTCGGTTGCATTAGCAAGCAGTCCCATCAGGTGCAGAGCAGCCAGTGCTCAAAGAGCCACTCTGATATGGGATGGCCACGTCAAAAGCAGCAGCTTCAGCTACTACACTGCAGTGCCAGCCCTTCATTTCACCTCTCTACAGATTTTTTTGAGTACTCTGCTGTGGATGGAAGCATAATTTATCCAGTATGTTTTAGCAGATACAGGCAACTTCGAGAAGGGAAGAAATTAGTTCCATCTTTGTAGTTACGGAAGGCTTCACAGAGGAAGTGGTTTAGGCAGCAATTGATTGATTCAATAGTTTTTTAGAATTTATGGATGACGTCATGAGGGGGGGCCGGCGCCGCGGCTCACTTGACTAATTCTCTGCCTCTGGCGCCGGTACCCCTGGTTCTAGTCCAAATTGGGTTGCCGGATTCTGTCCCAGTTGCTCCTCTTCCAGTCCAGCTCTGCTGTGGCCCAGGAAGACAGTGGAGGGTGGCCCAGGAAGACAGTGGAGGATGGCCCAAGTGCTTGGGCCCTGCACTTGCATGGGAGATCAGGAAGAAGCACCTGGCTCCTGGCTTCGGATCAATGCAGCGCTGGCCGTGGTGGCCATTTGAGGAGTGAACCAACGGAAGGAAGACCTTTCTCTCTGTCTCTCTCTCTCTGTCTAAATCTGCCTGTCAAAGAAAAAAAAAATTAATAGGGGAAAATGAGAGAGGAGTAGGTGCAAATATGAGAGTGGCTTTTTGATAATTATTAAAGCTGGATATTGAATCTGGGTAATGGATATACCTAACGGAAGCTCCCCACCACCACCACCAAGATGTATTTATTGATTTGAAAGGTAGAGTTACAGGGAGAGACCAATCTTCCATCAACTGTTTCACTTCCCAGATGGCTTCAGTGGCTGGGGCTGGCCAGGCTAAAGCCAGGAGCCTGGAATTCCATCCAAGTCTCTGACGTGAGTAGCAGGGGCCCAAGCATTTGGGCCATTTTCTGCTGCCTTCCCAGGCACACTGGCAGGGAACTGGATCAGAGTGGAACAGTAAGAACCAGCACTCATGGAATGCCAGTGTGGTAGGTGACGGCTTAACCTGTTCATCATAATGCAGGCCCCTAACGGGCGCTTTTATTTAGCTAGTTACTTATTTTAAGATTTTTATTTTACGTATTTGAAAGGCATAGCCAGAGAGAGAAAGATCTTCATCCACTGATTCACTCCCCAAATGGCCACAAAAGCTGAGGTTGGGCCAGGCCAAAGCCAGGATCCAGGAGCTTCCTCCAGGTCTCCCCTGTGGATGCAGGGACCCAAGGACTTGGACCATAGTCCCGTGCCAGGTCCATTAGCAGGGAGCCAGATCAGAAGTGGAGCAGCTGGGACTCGTACCCGCACCACTACACCACAGCACCAGCCCCTATCAGAAGCTTTTATGAAAGGAATAGGCCCCTGTGATCCTGGCCTTGGTTCTGAGTGAGTGAGTGAGTGTGTGTGTGTTTGCCTCTGCCTCTCTCCACCCCCTGTCCCTATCCCTCATTGCCCTCATATTCTTTGAGGGCTTGGACTCTGCATTCTTTGCATAATTAGGCACTTTTAGGCACATGATAAATGTTTGTTCAAAGAATATGAGCAGCACTTATTTTCTCAGTGTTTTTCACACCCTTGCACATAATTGGCACTCAGTAAATACTTGACATTTTCATGTGTAAATTACCTTTCCTGCCATGAAAATGTAGAAATATTTTTGCTTTTTTATTATTTTAATAAACAGTATAGAAAAATTAAAAAGACTTTAGTGTTTTGATCTGTGCTAAAATCTATTTTATATGAAAGACACTTAGGGAGAGAGAGAGAGAGAGATATCAAGACCTGTTGTCCACTGGTTCACTCCCCGGATGCCCTCAGCAGCTGCACTGGGCTGAGATGAAGCTACGAAGGACTTTATTTATTTATGTATTTATTTTTATTTGAAAGGCAGAGTTAGAGAGAGGCAGAGGCAAAGAGATATCTTCCATCTGCTAGTTCACTCCCTAAATGGCTGCAACAGCCGGAGCTGGGCCCACCTGAAACCAGGAGCCAGGAGTTTCTTCTGGGTCTCCCATGTGAGTGTAGGGGCCGAAGCCCTTGGGCCATCTTCCACTGTCCATATGGGATGCTGGCACTGCAGGTGGTGGCTTTACCCGCTACACCACAGCACAGCCCCAGGACTTAGTTTTATCTGTAGGAAAGATTATAAAATACAACCTACCTCTGATTCTTGGAATGATGTTAATAATCTAGCAATTTTTGGCCGGCGCCGTGGCTCAACAGGCTAATCCTCCACCTTGCGGCGCCGGCACACTGGGTTCTAGTCCCGGTCGGGGCGCCGGATTCTGTCCCGGTTGCCCCTCTTCCAGGCCAGCCCTCTGCTGTGGCCCAGGAGTGCAGTGGAGGATGGCCCAAGTGCTTGGGCCCTGCACCCCATGGGAGACCAGGAAAAAGCACCTAGCACCTGGCTCCTGCCATCGGATGAGCGCGGTGCGCCGGCCGCAGCGCGCCGGCCGCGGCAGCCATTGGAGGGTGAACCAATGGCAAAGGAAGACCTTTCTCTCTGTCTCTCTCTCTCTCTCTCTCTCTCTCTCTCACTGTCCACTCTGCCTGTCAAAAAATTAAAAAAAAAAAATCTAGCAATTTTCCCCCAAAATTTAGTTTAATTCAGCTAACACTGTTGAGCAGTCTGTATGCAGTAGGCACTGTAGGCGTTGGGGGAACAAGACTCCCCCTTCTCTGAAGAAGCTCGATGCCTCTCAGGGCAGTGGTGTGAGAGGGAGCCCACAGAGTGACAAGCCATTCAGGAGCCTCAGAGCTTTGCTAAGTGCGGACTGCCACATGCTGGGGGAGCCCTCGGAAGGAGGAGACTTCTCACAGAATAGTTGGGAGTGGTTTGCCAAGAATGTGCCATTGGCAGTGAGTCCTGGGAAAGGTGAATTAGGAGCCTGCCAGGAAGCAAAGGGGTCAGCTGTCTGAGAGGTGCGCCAAGCTGCGGATACTGGGAATGTTGTGATAATGACCTTGCAGTGTAGCTGGTATCATTCCCATCTTCCAGAGGAGGTAAGGGAGGTTCAGGTGAATCAGTTTGCCTATATATCTACACAAGTTTACTACAGTTGATGACATGGCTAGAAAGAAATTTGTCCATTGTGTTTTTGTACATGGACAGGGATTGTCTTCATCGGCGTTGGGATTTGCTTGTTGGGTTCAGCATGCTGAATGTGATTTTACAGTCAGACAGGCAATTAAATGAGGCCAAGTTTATGGATTTCCCTTTCTAACATGTACTTTTCTTTTCTCAAAGTGAGTTTAAATGAGAAAAAGATGAAGAGGAAAAGGAGATCTAGTTGGAAATGGAGGCCCTGAGTTGTGTTACCTGGTGTTTGTCCTTATTCCATCTTATTTCTTGTATTTTGGTACAGTACCTCAGCCAGACCCCAACCAGCCCAAACCCGAGGGGCGGCAGATGACGCCTGTGAAGGGAGAGCCCCTGGGAGTCATCTGCAACTGGCCGCCTGCCCTGGAGTCTGCCCTGCAGCGCTGGGGCACTACACAGGCCAAGTGCTCCTGTCTGACTGCGCTGGACGTGACAGGCAAGCCCGTGTACACTTTGACCTACGGTGAGTTTACAGTGGTCCAGATCCTCCCTCCTCCACGGGAGTTCTTCAGAATGTCATGGGTGGTGTGTTTATCCTGGTGTTGGGCAGCCTCTTGGTATCATGTTCCCATAGAACTTTTCAGTTATTTAATGGGATCCTAGGTTCTAAGTAAAGCTGTTGCCAAGTATTTTTATTTGCTAAAGTGACATTTGCAAGCCAGCTGATACTGGGTAGAGCCAAAAGGAAAGCGATTTTGTAGATCTATTAACTTTTTAACATTAGGAGAGAATTTTAGAAAAACATCTGGGGGCTGGCATTGTGGGGACCCAACAGGTTAAACTAGTGCTTGTGCTGGCGTCCAGTGTGGCGCAGGTTTGGGTCCCGGCTGCTCCCTTGCCATCCAGCTCCCTGCTAATGTGCCTGGGAAAGCAGCAGAAGATGGCCCAAGTGCTTGGGCCCCTGCACTCATGTGGGAGACCCGGAAGAAGCTCCTGGCTCTGGTGACCATTGTGGATGTTTGAGGAGTAAACCAACAGATGAGAGATATCTCTCTCTGTCTCTCTTCTCTCTGTAACTCTGCCTTCCAAGTAAATAACAAATAAATCTTTAAAAAAAGAAGAAAACTTTTGGTCAGTATTAAAGTTGTATGGTGAAAATTAGTTTTATTTAAAAATTGAAACATTATTTTATATATTTTGAGAAATAGTGAACAAGTGAGAAATTTATATATGTACATACATACCTATATATCTATCCATCTATTGAGAGAGGGATGTCTCTCTCTCTCCCTCTACCCCTCCCTCTCTCCCTCTCCCATCTCTCTCTCTCTCTCTCTCTCTCTCTCTCTCTCTCTCTCTCTCTCTGTGACTCTGCCTTTCAAATCAATCTTTAAATAAATGTGATCAGCTCGTATCAAATTATTTCTAGGGATATTCAGATTATTTCAGAAAAGAACTTGAAATGTTGTACAAGCTAGGACAAACATCTGGTGATTTGTTTTTGTTGCAAGACAGAACAGGCTTTTGTAACTAGAATGGATATAAAGCTTTGTGGGGGTGGGGGACTGCTCATCTGATGCAGCATTGGGAAGTGGTCATTGTCTTAAATTTGCTGATACACTGAATGCTGTCTCGCTGAGATAGGCATAAATTTTTTATATGACTTTTCTTTTTCCAGGAAAGTTGTGGAGCAGAAGTCTCAAGTTGGCCTACACTCTGCTTAATAAACTGGGCACCAAAAATGAACCCGTGTTAAAACCTGGAGACAGGGTAATTGTCTGTTATGTACATTTTGGAGTTTTGATGTACAACAGGAGATTTGTATAACTCATATTCTTGGTTCCAACCCAAGTCAGCCCACTGCTAGGTGGATGGTTTTTGCATGCACAGACTGAGGGCCGTTCACACGGCCCTTTCTTGAGCTGCTCGTCCATACATTCCTGAAGTGCTAACAAAGTCTTTCCGGAAATAAGTGTTTTATATCTAAACAACAAGAATTACAATACAACTGATTTTCTTCCATTACAGAATGCCTTTTTTAATTTCACATATGTAGAATAAGATACCAGCTGTACAATGGCTTTCTTTTTGGTGGACTCATGACTGTAAACTTTCCTAAGCCAGCCTCTTAGATACTCTTTGCACAGAGCTTAAGTGTGGCTTTTTAAGTGTGACACACGACTATTTTCTTTGTCTCACTGAACACTTCAGGGACTACTTAGCAGCAGAGACACTGGTGAACAGAAGGAAATGGGTTGTTGAATTAATATTTTAACTCTAGAAGTTTTACTAAGATTCAGAATTGAACTTATCTTGGGAGTGAGTTAAGAAAACTTGCAAGCAAAAGAAGGGAAAAGAAGAGTCTGGTGAGACAGATGTTAATCAGTGACTATCCCAGTCACCAACTCTGCAATGGTGACTTATGTGATTTTTGGATCGGTTTTCCCCATGATGCATGCGTAGTAGATAAGTTCATAGGTTTGAACATACCATGGAGGTTCTGCTGTTTATCTGTTGCTGGTGATTTAACTTCATATTCATACTGGTTCCTGTGTTAAGTCTGTTAGCAGTGCCTTCGTACTAGAACACTTGGGTTGTTGAGTGAGTACCATGAATTAGTTAAACAGTAAGGAACCTTACTATGGCCCTAAGGCAGTAGTCAAGTCAGACAGCGTTTGTAGGCTCTCTCAGAGACCTCGGGCTTGTCTTTCATATGCCAGTCTGTCCAGAGAGACCTATTACCATTGATGATATTGCTTTAACCCTGCACTAAAGTAAATTGCCTTAGATTTCAAAATTAGTTACCACTTAAGATGAGTTGTTAACTGCTAAATCACCAATAGTGAAAAACTCTAAGGATAATGAGAAAGAGTTGCATGTACCTCCCCAAATATGTACTGTAATGAGAGTGATGGAGCTCTTTTCTAGATGTGTGAGTCCTTTTGAACAAATGGTTATTGACTGGTTTGACTTACTGTTGGACATGACAAATACTATATATCTTACTAACATTGAAAGAGCTAATCATGTTCTTCCTGTTATTGAATGTCATTATGAATTTTAGGTGGCCCTGGTTTATCCCAACAATGATCCAGTCATGTTTATGGTGGCTTTTTATGGCTGTCTCTTGGCTGAAGTGATTCCCGTGCCTATAGAGGTACCTCTTACCAGAAAGGTAACACTGCTAAGTTTAAGAGGAATGTAACCTGATATAATGTAGCAGGCATGGGTTCTTGTTGGATCAGTCAACTCGATCATGACATCAGAACAGTCTGACCATTTTCTGAAGTACTCAGCTTCACTTTCTAAACATACGAAAGGCTTATAAAAATTATTTACTACAATCTCCTAGTGGCATGCAGATAATGTGTTTTAGTGTAGTTAGAGTTTTTGTACTAGTGAATGTCATTTTGGGTGGGCATTTGGCAGTGATCAGGACGCCATTTTCTGTACTTGCATCCCAGAGTAGAGTGCCTGGGTTTTGGTCCCAGCTCTTCCTCCTCCTCTTCTTTTTGTTGTTCTTTTTTATTTACTTATTTGACAAGTAGAGTTATAAACAGTGAGAGAGACAGAGAGAAAGGTCTTCATTTCATTGTTTCACTCCCCAAATGGCCGCCACAGCCAGCATTGCGTTGATCCAAAGCCAGGAGCCAGGTGCTTCTTCCTGGTTTCCCAAGCGGGTGCAGGGCCCAAGCGCTTGGGCCATCTTCCACTGACCTCCCGGGCCACAGCAGAGAGCTGGATTGGAAGAGGAGCAACCGACACTAGAACCCGGTGCCCATATGGGATGCTGGTGCTGCAGGCAGAGGATTAACCAAGTGAGCCACGGCGCCAGCCCTCTTCTTTTTTTTTAATGTTAAGTAAATATTTGAAAGGCAGAGTTACAGAGAGAGAGAAAGACAGATCTTCTCTCCGCTGGTTCACTTCCCAAACGGCCACAATGGCCAGGGCAGGGCTAGGCCAAAGCCAAGAGCCAGGAGCTTCTTCCAGGTCTCCATATGGGTACAGGGCCCCAGGCACATGGGCCATCCTGTGCTGCTTTCCTAGGCACATTAGCAAGGAGCTGGATAGCAAGTGGAGCAGTTGGGACTCGAACTGGCGCCCATATGGGATGCTGGCATCGCAGGAGTGGCTTTACCTGCTACACCACAGCACCAGCCCCACTACTATAGATTTTTGACAACACATCAGCCTTATGAAACGAGGCCTATGTAGCACATTCCTTTGTTTGAATGATTTCTCTAGGAGCTGTTTGACCCTAATTTTCTCTTACAGTTTATTACTGAGAGTTGGTGTCAAAGGTGAATTTTTGGTGGAGAATATAGATTTGTAAGAAATTATTTTCTGAGAAAAATCAAAAAGAAATTGGTGGGGGCCAGTGTTGTGGCACAGCAGGTTAATCTGCTGCTTGTGATGATGTCTTCCTACGTCAGAGTGCTGGTTTTGAGTCCTGATACTCTACTTCTGAACAGCTTCCTGCTGATGCATCTGGGAAGGAAGCAGAAGATGGCCCAAGTACTTGGGCCTCCGAAACCCATGTAGAGACCCGCATGGAGTCCCTGGCTGTTGGGACCATTGGGAGTGAATCAGTAGATGGGAGAACTCACTCTCTCAAATAAATAAATAAATAAATAAATGAATAAATAATATCTGTCTATCTCAAAACAAACAAACCAAAAAAAAAAAAAAAAAAAACCTCAACCAAATAAATTGGTAGAATCCCTGAAACTCTGGCTCATTGGATGTCGCATCTCATGTAGACTCTTAACATGACAGGGTTGGTATGGCTTCATAGTTACATTTTTAAGGTGACATTTTAATGTATTTTAGATGGTATCTTTTGCTTTTTGCTGTTGTTTTTACTGCTGTTTTTTAGGCCTCAAATCTACCTCCTTTAAAATAGAAAAATAAAAAGAGTATATGGGTTTAGGATAAACTATACATTGACTTTTAATATAAATTTGGACATGTCATATCTGTTTATGTCATTTAGTTGTGACTTGAATTGCTTTACTATTTTACTTGAGGGTGGGGCTTAGAGTGAGACAGTTTGATCATATCAATGTTTATTTGTTTCCTGAAACTAATCTGAAAGAGACTCATTGCTGACTCTTGAATAAAACTGTCACATTTGGTTGATAGGATTTACCATTAGCAATGACAGGCTGATAAAATACCTGGTTTGTACATGGAAATCATTTATTATAGAAATTATTTGGAAGAACATACTGTCCCTGGATTTTGACAATTGCCAGATACCAGTGGGGCTTCACGAATGTTACTCACGAGTGCCAGTCAGCGTCAGGTCTGAAGCAGGGGGTGCTCACACTCGCTCCCCTACCCTGCTCATTATCTTCTCTCCATAGGATGCTGGAGGTCAGCAGATTGGCTTCTTGCTAGGAAGCTGTGGTATTGCCTTAGCTCTTACCAGCGAAGTCTGTCTGAAAGGGCTGCCAAAAACCCAGAATGGAGAAATTGTACAGTTTAAAGGTCAGTGTCATTTATTCCTGAATTATCAGTGCTGAGTCCTTTAGTTAGCATTTTAATTTACAATAGCAAAGCATGTCACATATGTTGTTATTTAATTCTCACAGTGTTATCACATAGGCACCATTATTATCCCATTTTAAAGGTGAGGAAGCTGAGACAGAGAGGGTGTGTCCCAGCTAATAGATGGCAGAGCAGAGATCTGAACCCAGCTCTGTCCTTAACCCTTATGCTGCTGAATGGAAAGAGCTGCACTCTGTACATTAGCACTAAGTGCCACATGTAGAGACAGAGGCTAGACCCCTAACCCCATGGACTTCCACTATCAGATGGACTTCCTAGCGGTTGAGGTAACATCAAGGCCTGGAACTAGCGTGTGGAATACTGTATTTTATTCATTATAAAATGATTTTGATTTAGTCTTTTGCTATTGAAAATGACCAGTTGAGTGTGAACTCCTTTCATGATAGCTTAGGCAATTCAATTTTTACTTTGGCTTTGATTTAGGTTGGCCCCGGCTCAAATGGGTTGTAACAGATTCCAAGTACCTTTCAAAGCCACCTAAGGACTGGCAGCCCCACATATCACCTGCTGGTACAGAACCAGCCTACATTGAGGTAAGTCCCTGGGCTTTAGAACGTGCCTTCTCGCTTTTCCTTTGGCATCAGTTGCTGTCTTACCAAAATTGAAGACTAACTTTTTTGCAGCTCTGGAGTTCTGGTGTTGGAAGGCCTTCCTGCTTTGTGACATTTCCATCTTTGGGCTTGTAAAACACTTTGCAGTGGCCCCTTCTAGTTACTTTTATCATAGACACACATTCAGGAGAAAGCAGGGGTAGGCATTGATTCATGATTACAAAACAGTGCTTGGGACACCTGCATCCCATGTCAAGCTGTCTCGTTGCAAGTCCCGACTCTGCTTCCTTCTAGTGTTTATCTGGGAGGCAGCAGATGACAACTCAAGTGCTTGGGTCCCTGTCCAGTGAGAGATCAAGGTTGAGTTGGCTCCTGGCTTTGGACTGACTCAGCACCAGCTGAGGAGTGATCCAGTGTTTGGAAGACTTTCTTTGTGTGGGGAGCAGCGAGGGGTGCATGTGTGGGTTTGTGTCTGCTTATCTGCCTGCCTTTCAAATGAGCAAAAATAAAATTTTAGAAAGTAAAAACAAGAGACTGTAAAGAAATTAATCCTTCATGTGAGAAAGTCACGTGAGGACTGTAAAGAAGTACAAACGTTTACGAAATAATTTTTCCCCAGTTTAGAGGCGTTGGGAGAAAGACAATGACGAGATGGGGGAAAAGCTGTGCTTGGAAGGAACAGATTCAGTGGATGAAAGATAAAGAGCAAGAAGAAACAAATGACTAGAGGATTTGTTATTGAAAGTTAATATATGAACTTAAGTGATTGGCAGCGTGATCCACTTGAGGGATTAAGTCCTGCTGTGGGGCTGGCCTCATAGCACAGGAAGTTAAGCCATGGCCTGCCACAAGGCCAGCATCCCATATGGGTGCTGATTGAGTCTTGGCTGTTCCACTTCCAATCCAGCTTCCTGCTAACGTGCCTAGGAAAACAGTGGAAGATGGTCCAAGTATTTGGGCTCCTGCCACACCCAAATAGGAGAACCAGATGAAGTTCTGGACTCCTGGCTTCAGCCTAGCTCAGCCCAGGCCATTTTGTCCATCTAGGGAGTAAACCAGCAGATGCAAGATCTCTGTCTTTCCCTTTCTCTGTAACTCTACCTTTCAAATAAATAAATATATCTCCTTTTAAAAAAGATTTATTAATTTATTTGCAAGGCAGAGTTACAGAGAAAAAGGGAGAAAGAGAGAGAGAGTTCTTCCATCTGCTGCTTCACTCCCCAGATGGCCACAACAGCCAGGGTTGGGCCAGATGGAAGCCAATAGCCAGAAGCTTCCTCTGGATATCCCACATGGGGGCAGGGGCTCAAGAACCTTGGCATCTTCCACTGCTTTCCCCAGGGCATTAGCAGGGAGCTGGATCTCAAACCAGCATCCACGTGGGATGCCAGTGTCGCAGGCAGCAGCTTCACCTGCTGTGCCAAAACCCTGGCTTCCCATAACATAAATCTTTTTTAAAAAAAAGAAGAAAAAAGTTCTGCTACATACCAGTCACCCAAATAAGAGCTTTAAATGCATTATCTCATTGACTGTTCAAAAGTACCCATTGGGATTGAGACTTTTATTAAACCTGCTTTATATATAAAAAGAAACTTCAGAGAGCTTGAGTAACTGGCCAAAGGTCACATGACTGTAAAGCGGCAGAGGTGGTGCACAGGGCTGTGTGACTCTGCAGGCTACACCCTTGACAGCTCTGCACCCTGCCTGACACAGAGGCACAGAAGCCTTTTGCTAGATTAATGAATAAGCAATCAATAATTTCAAAAAGAAATGATTTTGTAGGGAAAATCACCCAACGTTGAATGCTTTGACTGTGAAAAGGAAGAGAGTGGGCAGGAGGTGATGGGACTGTGTTGGATAGAAGCAGGACTGTTTTTATTGATGGCAGAGATCTGATCATGTTTCATGACAGATGACATCGGAGTATGTTTAAAGGACAAATACACAGCCAGGTAAAATACACAGCTTAGTTCACACCTCTCCCCCTGGTGAGTCAGTTTGTCCTCCTGTCCTCCCTAAGCCTCTGGTCACTGGCTTCCTGGTCTGCTCTCTCAAGAATTCTTCTGCTCTGACCATGAGCAGAAGCTCTTTCCCTGTCTCTCAAACAAACCAAAATACATTTTCAAAGCAACTTGAGTGGCACATTCAAGGGAAAACCCCAATTATAATCCAGTGCTTTCTAGGTCTGCCCTGCCAACTGGACAACTCCAACAGATGGGAACACATGTGACACACCTTTATCCCCACAGTGCCGTGCTCAACGTGTGCAGTTGTGGGGTCTGCAGCAGGAATTCAGCAACTGTGGATGGGAAAGACTTGGGGAAACAATTCTGTCTGCATTGAACTATTTATTTTGTTGTTATTCCTTAAACAATACAGTATCACAACCATTTATGAAGCATATTATAAATCATCTAGAGGTAGTTTGAAGCTTCTGGGGAGAGGGCCTAGGTTGTATGCAAAGACTGTGCCATTTCATATCAGGGATTTGAACACCTGTGGATTCAGTATCCAGGGGGTGCCGTGGAACCAGTCCTCCATGGTACCAACAGGCAGTTGTACTTGGTTCTGTGTTTCTATCAGTGCAGTGCAAGTCTCACTGTTTAGGAGCCCCTTCACGTCGATGATGAATCAGACGTTAAGTCTTTCACACAGAGTCCTGTCTTTGTGTAATTAAGAGTTTGGGATCAGAGTGTCTGGTCTTAAATATTCATATTTAACATGTTAAATTCAGCCCGTTATAATGGCTTATCAGGGTTTTGGTTGGGGGTTCTAATTTTGTCATTTGAGATAGACAATTTTAGTGTGTTTTAATGTTTTTGTTGTTGTTGTTTTTCCTAGTATAAAACCAGCAAAGAAGGGAGTGTAATGGGAGTTACAGTGTCCCGGCTTGCAATGTTGTCTCACTGCCAAGCTTTGTCACAGGCCTGCAATTATTCTGAAGGTCAGACCTCGTCCCATGACTGCCCTCACTGTTAGCGTCAGATCTGTGTGACCGTGAGCAGAGCGCTCTGTGATTGAGTTCTGTTTAATGACCAAATTCAGAGTGAAATATTCTAAGACACATTTCTTTGCTTGCTTTTGTTTTCTTCTTTTTCACAAATATGCTCTAACTTAAAGGAATTGATTCTGGGCAAACTGAGTATATAAAGCGTGGTTTGTAGAGTACAGAAATAGAAAACCATGTGTTTATTATCTGTGGATTCTCAGGTTTCTGTGTCTTCCCATATATAAGGAGGTATACATTTGAGGTCAAATTAATTAAACTACTAAAAAGCATACATTAAAACACAAGGTGTGATATTCTTTATTGTTGAACTTTTCTTATGTTGATAGATACTACAAACAACTATTTGCCTCACAATCATCTTTATAATATTAATTTCTTTAGTGTTTTATTTTCCTTTTGCAAAATAAAACCAGTTAATATGTGTTTATTATAGGGCAGCATTCTCACCTGGTTAAAAAAAACTTAGTAAGCTACAGCACATTTGCATAATGGATTATACCTTGTGACATAATACGTTCTTGAGTATTAAAGATATGGGAAATTTTAAAAATATATCATTAAATGAAAAAAAAATGGGATCCAGGGCAGTGTATACGAATTTTGTTACTTTATATAATCTGTGTATATGTAAATATGTCTAGAAGTATATGTGTTATAAAGACACCAACGTTTTTTATTTCCTCTATGAAATACAATTTTTACATAGATTTTTAAAAAAATTTTCAAAGTTCTAAAATAATCAAGGATTCATTATATAATTAGGAAAGAAAAACATCCTGGGGCAAGTGCCCAAGCAGTAAAGTGTCCTGCTGCTGGGACCACACTGCCCTTATGGTCAGACCCTCCAGCTTCCAGAGACCCAGGAACTTCCAGTCTTTTCTCTAAAAGCACTGAGTCAATTGTTTAGTTGAGGAAGTGACACGATTTTGCTATTTAACACTGAAGATGACTTCCTTATGTTCTTCTCTATTGTAGGAGAAACAGTAGTAAATGTTCTAGACTTTAAGAAAGATGCCGGACTATGGCATGGCATGTTTGCGGTAAGTGACTCAGAATTAGGACCTTTAGTATAAATTGTACTTAAGATTAGGGCTAGCATAATATGTAACTAGAGCATCTCTCAGTACCTACTTGATCTTTAAGCTCCCAAAAGATGGCTAACATTTTTGGAGGACACCCAACACTTATGCAGAAGCTACATTGTGAGCTAAATTAGGCACATGGAGATGTTTCCTCTACTAGAGGAATAGGTGGTGTTCTGTGGGTGTTAGAGACAGAGGACCCCTCTAGCTTTGGGCATCACAGCAGTTTTTATGGAAGAAGTAACAACTGAGTTGGACTTGGAAAAATAGGTAGTCTTTAGCTGTATTTTTGGGAGGGGGAGAGGAGAAATGGGACATTTTAAATAGGAAGGCTCCCCTATGTGACATAACATTTTGGGGGACAGAGAAGAAATACAGGATTCTGCAGATGAAAGGGGACTCGGGAGTGTGTGTGGTTCAACTACCGTAATAGAGCATGGGTTTCAGAAAGAGTAGAAGATGCAGGGGAAGAGGAGAGGAAGAGGCAAAGGATCGCCTTTCACAAAGGATCCCCAGATTGCCGAGAGCTTTGGTCCTAGAGTGGACCTTATTTTCTAGCTCTTTTCTTGCCCATTTTCTTAGTATTGGAAGTTTGAATACAGTGATGGGGATGGAAAAGGACTCTCCTTCCTGTGAGACAAGTGCAAGATGGAGATGTATGAAGAACTATTCACAATCACCATCCTATCCTGAAACCAGAAGTTTGTCACTAGACCTAGAAACTTGAGGGGGAAGGACATAGTATCTCACCGTGGTTAACAAAAATGGCCAGTCTAAGTACCAAGGCTTGGTTACTCTGCCAAGGCAATCTCTCCTTGGGGACAGAGCATCCTGGCTCTGTTTGGTTTGTGTGGCAAAAGACACCAAATTGCAGCTTCCCTTAGCTTTAACAAAGCAAAGCAGAACCACCTGTAAGAAACAAAATTTTTTTCAAGTTATTTATTTATTTATTTAAAAGAGTTACGAAGTGGGGAGGAGGTTCAGGTTCCATCCTGAACCAGCAGATGGAAGACCTCTCTCTCGCTCCCTCTGCCTCTCTAACTCTGCCTTTCAAATAAATAAATAAATAAATAAATCTTAAAAAAGAAAAAAACCATTGTGATATATAGCCACCCTGTAAAATACTATGCAGTGATTCAAAGAGCTGTGTAGATCTCTTGTACTGAATATATGCAGATTTAGCTCTAAGACAATGTAAGTGCAAAATGCCAAGTTACAAATGTATGAAAAGGGACTGTAAATACATGGACCAGATGCTTCACTGAGATTTTCTCTGGGGAGAAGCGGAAGGAACCAGGTTTGAGAGTAGGTATCAAAGGAACTTCAACTTTATAATTAATATTTCAGACTTATTTCAAAGAATGTCTGTTTGAGTATTATATAACAATGTCAGTTCCATTTTAAAATACAAAGTATGACTTACGTATTGATTACATATGTTTCTTTGCCTTCCAGAATGTAATGAATAAGATGCATACCATTAGTGTACCCTACTCTGTTATGAAGACTTGTCCTCTCTCTTGGGTCCAAAGAGTGCACGCCCACAAAGGTATCACACAGAGCAGCTAACCTTAATTGTGTGACTGAACTAGGATGTCAGGGATTTTCAAGTTTCCCTTGTAGAGACACATTCGTGTGGTTTAGTGGCTTAACAGATTAGAATTAAGTATGTTGTCTTTTTCACCTCACTGATATCCTTTCTTGTGAATTGAGACAAAGGGTTTATTGAGTGCTCTGGTGTTCAGTTTTCATGGCTGGGCTACTGTGGCTTGTGGAGGTTGCAGTGAGCAAGCTGTGTGTATCCACAGTCAATTTAAATGTGCTTTCTACCTCTAAGCAACTGGCACAATCTCTTCAAAACCTTTTTATTTTCCTTGAGTGAAGATTGTGATCCCCATATATAAAAACGTGTTTGATATTGTAGATACTTAATATTTTAATATAGTAAATAAAATACATACCAAATTTAGGATGTGCGTATATGTTAACTTTATCCCTGTTGAATTTATAGCCAAGGTAGCTTTAGTAAAGTGTCGGGACTTGCACTGGGCCATGATGGCGCATCGGGACCAGAGAGATGTGAGCTTGAGTTCCCTACGGATGTTAATTGTGACTGACGGAGCTAATCCCTGTGAGTATTTCCTGAATGTGGCTTGGGAATTTCCTTTCCTTTAGTTGGCTACTTTTTTTTGCTGCCTTTTCTAAGTTTTTTTTTTTTTTTTAAATAAAACCATCTATATTGAGATAAAATACACATTGTGTAAAACTAACCGATTAAATTGTTTAAATCAGTGATTTTAGTTATCCCCCAGTATGCTACCATCACCATGATCTAAATTTAGAACATTTTCATTACTCGGAAAAGAAACTACCTACTTACCACCAGTCCTTCCACATTTCTCCCCAACACTAGTTACCCACTGTTCTGCTTTTGTGTCTGTAGATTTGTCTGTTGTGGACACTGCATAAATGCAGTCATACTGTCTGTGGTCTTTTGTAATGGGCTTCTTTCACTTAATTTACCATTTTCTTTTTTTGTAAAGATTGATTTATTTGGGGCCAGCACTGTGGCATAGTGGGTAAAGCTGCCAACTGCAGCTCCGTATCCCATACAGGTGCAGGTTCTAGTACAGCTGCTCCACTTCCCATCTGGCTCTCTGCTGATGCACCTGGAAAGCAGCAGATGACCCAAGTGCTTAGGCCCCTGCCACCTATATGGAAGACCTGGAAGAAGTTCCTGGCTCCTGGCTTCAGACTGGCTCAGCTCTGGCTGTTGCAGCCATTTGGGGAGTGAACCAGTGGTTAGAAGATACCCCCACCATAACTCTGCCTTTCAAATAAATGATTAAAAAAATATATTATTTCAAAGTCAGAGTTACAGTGACAGAGAAAGATCTTCCATCTGCTGGTTCACTCCCTAGATGGCCACAACAGCTGTAGCTGAGCCAGGTTGAACCCAGGAGCCAGGAGCTTCATCTAGGTCTCCACGTGGGTGCCAGGGTCCCAAATACTTGGGCCATCTTCTGCTACTTTTCCCAGACCATTAGCAGGGAGCTGGATCAAAAGTGGAGCAGTCGGGACTCGAGCCGGCACTCATGTGGGATGCTGGTGTCACAGACAGTAGCTTTACCTACTGTGCTACAAATGCCAGCCCCTCGTCTAGTATTTTCAAGATCTAGCCATGTTTTAGCATATCAGTACTTCATTCCTTTTTATTGCCAGATAAAGCTCTATTGCATGGATGTATCACATCTTATTTATCCCTTCATCTTTTGATGAATCTGTAAGCTTTTAAAACCATTCCTTCTTGTTCAATCATGCATATCCTTTTTCTGTCATAGAAGTCTGCATAATACTTACATAAAAGCAACAGTAAGAAGGTGACTTGATATAACCCAGTAGATTTTATTTAAATTCTTCCTGGCTGCAAATTGAAGAAGTTTGCAAAAACTTTTAGAGATATTACTGTGTTACCTGCTTTTGCCTACAAACACAAAAACCCTAATCCTGCACATATTGGGATCAAGTAAAGAATTAAAAGCTGTGCTCTTTCCTAAGTGTGTTTTTCTCAATAGTCACATCATTCACCTTTTTTGTTTGTTTGTTTTAAGGTTTATTTTATTTATTTGAAATGCAAAGTTACACATAGAGAGGAAGAGACAGATAGAGGTCCTCTATCTGTCCTCTATTCACTCCCCAAATAACCATAATGGCTGGCACTGGGCTGAAGCCAGGAGCTAAGAGCTTCCTCCAGGTCTCCCACGTGGGTGCAGGGACCCAAGCACTTGGGCCATTTCCACTGCTTTCCTAGGCACATCAGCAGGGAGCTAGATAGCAAGTGGAACAGTCAGGACACGAACCAGCACTCACATGGGATGCTGGTGTTGCAGACAGTAGGTTTACCTGCTGTGCCACAACACTGGCCCTGTTCACCCTGGTTTAAAACACATATATGATATAGACCTTAAGAAAAAAGCAAAGCACCCACTGGGGCCCACATGTAGCTGACAGTTAGATTAACATTAAACTGAAGTGTTAAAAAAACAAGCAGAGATACAGGCATACCATATTGGGGGTGCCTAGATTTGAATCTATGCTGTGCTTCTGATCCAACTTCCTGCTAGTGCACACCCTAGGAGTATGTGATGGCTCAAGTAGTTGGATCCTTGTCACCTTCATGGAAGACTCAGTTGAAGTTCTTGGCTCCTGACCTCTAACTGGCCCAGCCCCCAAAGCAGGCATTTGGGAAGTGAACCAGCAGATGAAAGATCTCTATCCGTGTGCAGTGTGTATATGTGTATGCCCCCTTTCAAATAAAAAGAAATATTACAAAATATATAAAAGATAAGAAAAAAGGCAGAGACTATCACACAGAAGAAGGTACAACTAAGGCAGTACTGTACTAAACTGCTTATGGTAATGACTTCAGGAAGAGTGCTAAATTATAAACTGGCTGCATCTTGCCTGCAGTATTAGCTCTGATACTGATTTGTTGGTTTGGCAAGAGTAGTATTATTCCAAGTTGTAACCTTAAATTTTGTCACTGACCCTTTCATTGGCTGGGTGAACGTTAATTTGACCTGGAAATGTGTCAAACCATCTCACAGTCAAATTTTCTATGGAATTAATGACATGAGAAACATACGTCAGCTTTCCACTCTTCACCAATTTCCTGCAATGTGGAAAACACAATTTCAGTTGTAAAATTCATCTGTTTCACCTGCTTAGGGTCTGTGTCATCCTGTGATGCCTTCCTGAGTCTGTTCCAAAGCCATGGACTGAAACCTGAAGCCATCTGTCCCTGTGCTACATCTGCCGAAGCCATGACTGTAGCAATCCGCAGGTATTGTTCAGAGTGTCAGACACCCATGATGTGTATCACAGCTTGGATGAAGCGTGCAGTATTTGCCAGGTGATAACAAAGAGATGCTAACTAGCTTTCTAATTCTAAGTCAAAAAGTCTAAAAGTGAAAATTACTTTGTGAGCGTAGTTTGAAGCATGTCATGTATTTTTCCCACTCTTGCCCAAAGTGTATCTGATAAATTAAAAATTATTCTCATCTCATATTTGAATTAGTTTTTTTTTTTTTCTGTGTTGTTTTTCTCCTCAGAATCCTTAGCATCCTAGACTAGAGATGGACTGCTCTCGATTGTGCTTCAAGTATGGAAAATAAGCTTCTCATATACCAAAGAACAATATAGTATTAGCAACGGATGGAAATTTGCTTTTTCTTTAAAAAATCTATTTTATTTATTTGAATGAGTTATAGAGAAGGAGAGAGAGAGATCTTCCATCTCTGGGTTCACTCCCCAAATGCCTGGGATTGGGCCAGGCTGGAACCAGGCGCTTCTTCTGGGTCTCCCACGTGGGTGCAGGGAAGTGCTTGGGACCATCTTCTGCTGCTTTCCCAGGCCTTTAGCAGGGAGCTGGATCTGAAGTAGAGCAGCTGAGACTTGAACCAGTGCCCATATGGGATGCTGCACTACAGGCAGTGGCTCAACCCACTGTGCCACAATGCTGGCCCTTAAAGTTTACTTTCTCCACCTGATTGATAATTGACAGTGCTTTGTTTATGCAAATTTAATTAATTTGATGTATTATTGGTAGTGAAAAGTAACTGTTCTTTTGCTAGAAGAAATTTTTTTCCTTTCATATTCATCTTTTGCTCTTCATATCTTTCAGTTTGCCATAGTTCATGGGTTCATTTTATTTTCAGGCCTGGAGTACCCGGGGCTCCTTTGCCAGGAAGAGCCATTCTGTCGATGAATGGATTGAGCTATGGAGTAATACGAGTCAATACTGAAGATAAGAACTCAGCCCTGACAGTCCAGGATGTGGGACATGTTATGCCTGGGGGTAAGTTGTTAAGAGGCACCATTTGGTTTTTCATAGAGATTTATCATGAACAGAGTAGAACCCAATAAAATGAGAGATCCAAAACCAGGATTCCTCATTTCAGTGCTTGGCTGCTTAACTTCTCAAAGCCATTTGAACAGTTTAGTAGTGATAATTATGGTAACCTCCCAACAGTACCTGAACTGTGTGATTTGTCAGCTGTGAGTTTCAGCTGTGCTTCTTCACCTGGAACTCTTGTACTGAGTAATACTTCAGTCACCTTGTTTTTACTGTAATTGCCAGGCCATCGGACTGGCAGAAAGAGTGGACTGTTCCTGTGAGTGTTTGTATTTCATCTACCTAGGGGTAACACCTAATTCACCTAACCTGTTTCTGTGGACGTTGCAGTCATTTTAAATGTGATAGGCTCTCCAAAATCTTTAAGTTTCAAATGCACCTAAGTATAGCATGTACTATTTTTAGCATTCCTGTTTGACATTCTTCATGCCAGTCAGTCAGTGCAAACCACTCCTGGGTTGGCTGGGTTAAGTTGTTATTTTGTAAAGGTTTTCCAGAGTGTCTGTTCCTTACCTGGATTTTCTGCATGTTAGGAATGATGTGCATCGTGAAACCAGATGGACCTCCCCATCTCTGCAAGACAGATGAAATTGGAGAAATTTGTGTTAGCTCCAGAACCGGGGGCATGATGTACTTTGGGCTTGCTGGTGTGACAAAAAATACATTTGAGGTAGATGATGTTAACATTTCACAGGGAAAATGTCTGGTGAGGTCAGGATGCTATAGGGCAGATCTGCTGCCCGATGGGACATAGCATAAGGTTATTAACCTCCCTGTTTCCTTATCTTTAAAATGTGGGTAATGCAATAGTCCCTCTTTGTCCCTGAGGGATGTGTCCCAAGATGCCAGTTAAGTGCCTAAAGCTGCTGATAGTACCAGACCCTGTAATTTAAGGTCTTTCCCGTATTAACTAAATATTTATCATATACTATGACTAACTTTTGTAGTTTGGGATACAACAGCAAGACTAACATTCATTTCTTTTTTATATTAATATAAGTAAACACAAAACAGAGGATAAACAACAGATTGTAAATGCTATCAGATAAGGAAATGGAATTTCTGGGTTCATTATTCATATAATGTTAGCTTTTCAACAGCATGTATTACTGTTGTAATTTTTTAGAGTAATAAGATGTTTTAAGAATCAAATACATTTTTGGATGAAAATGAAAGTTTTCAGCTCTCTTCCTTTTGTCTTTTAGGTGATTCCAGTGAATTCTGCAGGCTCTCCTGTTGGAGACGTGCCATTCATCCGGTCAGGGTTGCTTGGTTTTGTAGGGCCAGTAAGTGGTGCTTTCATGATGATTAAATGAGTTTAATGTTTATTGTTTCTGTTACCTGAGATCATTTGAATTTTCAAATTAAGACTTTTTTGATTTTCAGTATTCTTTTCACTTATCCTCACTGCCTTCTTTTATTTGATTACCATGATGCAGTGAGTTAGAAGAGTGCTGGATAAATTTTCTTCAGTAATAAAGGAAAACCATAATACATAGTGTGGAAAACATTTTCAAACAAATTATCAGCACTACGTCCGATGTAATGGCAAATCTTTTTGTTAAAGTTCATTGATTTGAAATGTGACAGAGAGGGGGACACATAAGACAAAAATTCTTTTTTTTAAAAAAAATATTTATTTGAAAGTCAGAGTTACACAGAGAGAGGAGAGGCAGAGAGGGAGAGGGAGAGGGAGAGAGGTCTTCCATCTGCTAGTTCATTCCCCAAATGACCGCAACGGCCGGAGCTGGGCCGATCCAAAGCCAGGAGCTTCCTCCAGGTCTCCCATGCAGGTGCAGGGTCCCAAGGACTTGGGCCATCTTCCACTGCTTTCCCAGGCCATAGCAGAGAGCTGCATCAAAGTGGAGCAGCCGGGTCTCGAACTGGTGCCCATATGGGATGCTGGTGCCTCAGGCCAGTACGTTAACCTGCAGTGCCACAGCACCGGCCCCAGACAGAAAATTCTTGGATCTGGTGATTCATTCCCCAGATAGCTGCCATGGCCCAGACCAGGAGCCAGGAACTCCATCTGGGCCTCTCTTGTGGGTGGCAAGGATCTAAGCCCTTGGGCCATCCTCTGCTGCCTTCCCAGGTACATTAGCTGGAAGCATAGTATCTGGACTCAAACAGGCACTCCAGTATGGGACACCAGCATTGTAAGTAGCAACCCACTGTGCCTAATACTGACCTCTACAAATTATCTAAATGAAAACAATTTTTCACTCAGCAAGTGATGTTAATTGGCCTTGGATTAAAGTGACCGTTAGGGAGCCTGCATTGTGGTGAAGCAGGAAAAGTTGCTTTTTGCAATACTGGCATTCCATACCTGAGCACCTGTTGGAATCCCTACTGCTCTGCTTCCAGTCCATCTCCCTGCTGGTGCACCTGGGAAAGCAACAGAAGATGGCCCAAGTGTTTAGATCCCTGACACCTTTGAGGGAGACCCAGATGGAGTTCCTGCCTCCTGACTTCAGCCTGGCTCAGCCTGGGCCATTGTGGCCATTTAGGGAATAAACCAGTGGGTGGAGGATCTCTTAAAAACTTTTAAAAATAAATAATAAAAGAGACAATTAGGACATGAAAAATCTGTTCTCGAAGAGCTCCTAAGTGTAATGACGAGAACAGAGGGCCCAGTGTAAATTATTCAAAAGGAGTAATTTATTGTATTTCTTCCTCCCCATTTGTGGGGGTGGTAGGAGGGTGTAGGTTGGAGGCCGTCTCTGAGAAATAGTCTATACCTGCTCTGTGACTTCTCCACTCAGACCAGGAAGTTCACAAAGCCCCTAGCAGGCAGGCATTTGACACAGCACTTAAGGTGCTGCCTGGGATACCCACACCCCATACTGGAGTGCCCGGCTTCGAGTCAGCCCCACTTCTGATCCAGCTTCCCCTAATGCGTACCCAGGGAGGCAGCAAGTGAAGGCTCAAGTATTTGGGTCCCCAACATGAGAGACTCAGACTGAATTCTGTGCTCCTAGTTTCAGCCTGGCTGTTGGCGGTCATCTGAAGAGTAACCAATGAATGGAAGATACACCTACCTACCTTTCTCCTTCTCTCTGCCTTTCAAATAAATTTTAAAAAACAAAACATCTCTTTTTAGCTGTTCTAGTAAGAGACCCAAAATCAAGCTGTAGCCTGATTTTGCAAGAGACAGGACAAGGTGTCATCCCGCCCTCTCTCACAGATTCCCTAAAGCTGTTTTGCAGCACTTGTACTTACATCTGGTTGGTCTGAGCCGGTTCCACTGCCTCACCTAGCTGCAAGGGAGGCTAGATGCAATCTTTATTTTGCTCAGACATGCCTAGCTGACAATTCATGTTCTGTGAAAGAAATGGAAAAGCATGTTTGGGGACTGACAGTGACTGTTTCATCATCTTCACTCAGCAACACCAGAGCCTTGCCAACTGTGCTGGAAATGGCTGGTTCTTTTCTTCTTTCTGGGGTGGACCAGCAGCCTCTAGAGAAGAGAGCTCATATCTTACTTACATAGCCCAGTCAGGATATGGCATTGCATTGTACTCAGTAAATCGTCAAGTGACGGTCACATGGAGATAACCACTAGATAATGGGATATAGGTAAATGGTTCAAGAAATGTACGAGGTCTGCAATGAACGCGAAAAGTTAATTTCCTGCGAGAGGATCTGGAAGCTTATTTATCCATTGATGCTTTTGGGGCTTTGATAGTGGTGTCCTGCTGCTCAGTTACCTCCCTGGAAAAGAATGGTTCCTAAACCTTTCCTTATTAGCGTATTTCTAATATTGCCACATGGAAACAGCATTACCCTTACAAACCTGAAACAGTTATTCTCATTTTAAAACCATTTTCATCTTCTCTTCCAATATTAAATGAATTAATGTTTTTCTCCTCTGCATGCATCCCATGAGTGGATGCAAATGATGACTTGCTGCACAGTTGTGGCTGGGGATAGAATTATGCTTGTTTGGAACCCTAGTTGCTTTTGTTGTAAAATTCCTCAGAAGAACAAATATCTGAGTGACTTTCCCTATAATCTTTAAGATTTCATTGGTTGTATGATGCTGTTGATTTCCATGCTGATTTCCAAAATGTCAAGATATGACATCCTTTTCTTTATGATCCATAAAATAATGGCATTATTAGCTTTCTTACATTTTTCTATGCGGCTTATTCAAGTCAGGAAGTAAAATATGTCTGTTTTACTACTTGAACCATGGAAATCAAGATAAATTGTTGTTCCCTTTTAGGGTAGTTTGGTATTTGTGGTTGGAAAAATGGACGGATTACTGATGGTTAGTGGTCGAAGACATAATGCTGATGACATTGTTGCTACTGGATTGGCTGTTGAATCAATAAAGACTGTTTATAGAGGAAGGTGAGTAGTACAGTGTTCAAATTTAGCACTTCCAGTAGATCCTAAATAAATCTTCCAGGATGATTTGAGTTGTATTCACAGATTCTCTTTCCCAGTGATTGGGTTGTCTTTGAAGAGGCATTGAACATCCCTCAGTTGGGAAAACAAAACATAACCATATCTTATATGTCAGATTCTAGTTACTACTATTTGTTGAATCCTAAGGACCAAGGACAAGTTTAAAATATAAACTCCAAATTTGTAGGATTAAGTAAAATTATAAGTACATGGAACTTGATACATTCCTTTAATACAGAAGTAGTGGTGACATTCAGACTATTGGAGATAGACGGCTACTCTGTAGGAGTTTATATCTACCAATTATTTCTCTTCCTCATTTTTAACTAAATTATTCACACTATTGTATTGTGAAGGTTGAAATAGCAGTTAAATACTAATTTCAAATTCTAGAGGCAAAGTCTGTCAGATATCTTTTTTCCTTGCTTATTAATGCAAAAAAAGATATTTGCTACATCTTTGAGAAGTTGGTGTCTGTCTTAGCAGTTTACAACCACAGATATATATCTTCAGAACAGCCTTGGTGTCCCTTTTGTTCTTTAAGAGGAAAAACTGATGAAACCAAAAAACAGCCAGTTCCGGAAACATGGCTTTTTGTAACAGTGTGGCCTCCTCCGATGCACACTGCATGGCACATCCCAGCTCTCAGTGTCATGTAGCAGACAGACGTTGCAGACACGCGTGCGGGTGGAAGGAGGGAGGCGAGTCAGGTGGCCCTGCTGGCATAGTCCACCTGCCAGTGGCTTCCCATTCTTTTTGTGCATTTGTTCAGCAGATATTCATTGGGTGCCAAATATGTGCCACAGTTCTAGATGCCCCAGCTGCTGCAGTGAACACAATGGGCCCGGTCTCTGCCCTTGTGAAGCTCACATGCTCATTGTGGGAAACAATAACCAGATAAGCAGGGACATGGCACTGTGTGAGAAGGCAATGAGTGCCATGGAGCAGTACCTCGAGAGGGTGGGGGGCCTGTTGGTGTACACCAGGTGCTCTGGGAATTCCTCGCTAGCAAGGGGACATTTGAGCGGAGACCTCACTCGAGACTAACCTCACACTCCCTCCTCGGCCTCCCAGGCCTCCGCGAGCCGCCCTTGCCCGTGTCTGACTCTCCCTCCTGCTCTCTGCTTCACCACTCTGCTCCAGGCACACTGGCCTTCTTGCTGTTCCTCAAACCTGCCAAGCTCGTCCCTACCTCAGAACCTTTTCGCTTTCCGTTCCTTCTGCCCGGAAACCTCTTCCTCCAGATCTTCGCGCGGCTCGCGTCCTCACCTCATTCAGGTCTCTGCTCCAGTGTCGTCCTCAGCGAGGCCCCCCCCCCCAGTCGCCCTGCCTCTGTAACACCCCCGCACACCACTCCTCCCTGTGCCCGCCGTCTACATTGCAACATGACATTCTTCTATATTGATTTGTCTGTTCTGTCTCTGACACCCAAGTCCACGAAGACAGGAACCTTGTCTTACTTACCTCTGTGTCCCAACATTCATGACAGTGGTGCTTAATACATGTTTTTTGAATGAATGAATCCTCATTGGATGGTAATCATTGTGACATTTTCTTTTCTAAACGACCCATTTCTGGGAGGTGTGGTGGGGACGTCTCCTCTCTGTAATTCCAGTTAAAACAAGCAAGTAGGACTGGCTGTGACAGGAGTCCTGATATGTGTGATCTGTCTCTCTTAGAATTGCTGTGTTTTCTGTGTCTGTATTTTATGATGAGCGCATCGTGGTGGTGGCGGAACAGAGGCCCGATGCTTCTGAGGAAGACAGTTTCCAGTGGATGAGCCGCGTGCTGCAGGTGAGTGTGCCCTGGTCCTTCGCTGCTCACGGGTAGCAGCCACTCCTGCCTTGCTCTTTTCTTGCACGGGTCCGTTATGCCACCTTAGTTTTTCCTCTTGTCCATCAATGCTCAAATATTCTTGGTATTGTTAGCAAAATCAGATGCTTAATGCCATTTCTCCTGGAGGACCACTAAATATCCTTCTGCTCAGCTTGCCAAGAACAACTGAATTGGCTTGCCTCAGCAAATTTTTTTTCTTTTTAAGATTTACTTATCTATTTGAAAGAGTTACACAGAGAAGGAGAAGCAGAGAGAGAGGTCTTCCATCTGCTGCTTCACTCCCCAATTGTCCAGAACAGCCAGAGCTGCACCGATCTGAAGCCAGGAGCCCAGAGCTTCCTCAGGGTCTCCCACGTGGGTGCAGGGGCCCAAGGACTTGGGCCATCTTCTACTGCTTTCCCAGGCCATAGCAGAGAGCTGGATTGGAAGTGAAGCAGCTGGGACACCAATTGGCGCCCAGATGGGATGCCAGCACTGCAAGCCACAGCTTTACCCACTGTGCCACAGCGCCGGCCCCAGCAAATTCTTTAATGCCAGAGAACTGACCACCCATGAACGTTTGAACTGTCCACATGGGGAGCACGTTTGACAGTCATTGTTCCACTTGTCAGCAGCTATGTCACCCTATGCCACAGTGGTGCCTTGAGGGTGAGGGGCTCTCGAGAAGGTGTTGTCATGACCTGAGGGAGCTGTACTGTGGAGGGGTAGGAAGCACTCTGAGAGAAGCCGTCAGGCAGGGAGAGTGCCTTGGCTCAGTGTGTGGGAAGCGGCCAGGAACCGTGCCAGGTCTTTGTTTGGAACCACAGGTTTAACAATGTCCCCTTCCTTTCAAGGTAAATGCCATTAGGCAAGTTACTATACCTCGGTGAGTTTATTTCCTAAGCATGTGGAGTAGAGGTAAAATTACCTGGTTTACAGAGGTGTTGGAAGAATCAAATATATAGTACCTGCATTCACTAAGTGATAATGGTGATTCTTACTAGCATCGAAAATAATGATCAGGGCCGGCGCCGTGGCGTAGAAGGTAAAGCCAACACTGCAGGCCCATCCCATATGGGCACCGATTTGAGCCAGAAACCAGGAGCTTCTTCCAGGTCTCCCACGTAGGAGCAGGGGCCCAGTGACTTGGGCTATCTTCGCTGCTTTCCCAGGCCATAGCAGAGAGCTGGGTTTTAAGTGGAGCAGCCAGTCTTGAACCAGTGGCCATATGGAATGCCAGTGCTTCAGGCCAGGGCTTTAACCAACTGTGCCACAGCGCTGGCCCCTCCTCCACTTCTGATTCAGCTCCCCGCTAATGGTTTGAGAAAAGCAGAGGAAGATGGCCCAAGTGTTTGGGCCCCAGCTATCCACACAGGAGACCCAGATGAAGCTGCTGGCTCCTGGCTCCTGGCTCCTCCTGGCTTCAGCCTGGCCATTGTGGCCATCTGGGGAGTGAACCAGTGGATCAGAGCTCTCTCTGTCTCTCCTTCTTTCTCTGTAATGCTGACTTTCAAATAAATAAATAAATTCATTTAAAAAATTTTTTAAATGTAGTTGAAGTAGAAAAGTCACAGTTGATAAATTTTTCAAGTATTAAATTTCGGTACAAAATTTATTTGCAGGGGAGCAGTGTGATTTTGAGTACGCTTATTGGACTTCCATGTCAGCTTATTTCCACAAACATAAGACTTTTCCAAAGCGTAACTCTTCAGTGTTTTCACATTTGTATTATCAGCTGAAGTAATATTTAATTAAATTATGTGAACCCAGTAATTTGAATGGCCATGACAGTGTAGAAACAGCTGCAGTTTACACAGCAGCAGCTGGAGGCAGAGGGGCCCTGGGGTAGTGTGTGGTCTCCAGTGCCCGGTGTGCCATGGCCCTCCCTGGCCTGTTTTACAGAGTTAGCCCGGCCCAGGTAGAGAGCATCCGCTGTTTTCACGGTAAAAATACTTTGTGTCTAGTCACTTGTGCAGTGGTAGACAGGTAAAAATTTTAAAACCAAAGACTAATTTCTAAGGTTTTGATGTTATCCCTTAAGAGAGAATATCCTAGGTCTTAGAAATCAGTGCCACCTCTGACCATGCAGGCTGTATCTGTCTTACCTCCCCTGTTACTCTGCTGTGGTTGTAAAATGCGTGGGATCTTCATCGTCGAGATAAGATCTTTAGACATTCAGGCTCTTAAAGGCCTGTCAGTGTGTACCTCTAGAATGGATAGGATAGAAAAAGGAAAATCCTATAGAAACATGAGTGTTGTCAGGGTTATTTCCAGCATAGCAAAAGTAATCTCATGGAATGTTTTTCTTCATATTTTTCTAGGCAATCGACAGCATTCATCAAGTAGGAGTTTATTGTCTTGCTCTGGTGCCTGCCAATACATTGCCAAAAACTCCACTAGGAGGGATCCATATATCTCAGACGAAACAGCTCTTTCTGGAGGGATCTCTGCATCCTTGCAATATCCTCATGTGCCCACATACGTGTGTGACAAATTTGCCAAAGCCTCGGCAAAAGCAACCAGGTAATATACTAGCTACCAAGCCATTGTTTTATAATTATAATCTCAAGAAGTGAGGACTCTCTCCGTGCCTCACTCTGTAGAATTAGACTTTATGAAGACTGGTAGCCCCAGGTGACTGAAAGCCAGGACAGAGACCTGCCTAGCATGCTTCTTCAGGTCTGCTGCTGGCCTCCTGATAATTCTCAAAACTGTGCCTCTGTTGGCCCTGTGTGTGGGATATGGGATCAGGATCGCACTTGCACAGCTAGGGTAAAGCAAATCCTATAACGCAAGGTTCTGGTAACAAGAATAGCTAGTATTTAGTGAGTGCTTATTAAATATCAAAAACTCGGCCAGTGCCCTGGTTCAATAGGCTAATCCTCCACCTTGCAGCGCCAGCACACCGAGTTCTAGTCCCGGTTGGGGCACCGGATTCTGTCCCGGTTGCCCCTCTTCCAGGCCAGCTCTCTGCTGTGGCCAGGGAGTGCAGTGGAGGATGGCCCAAGTGCTTGGGCCCTGCACCCCATGGGAGACCAGGAAAAAGCACCTGGCACCTGGCTCCTGTCATCGGATCAGCGTGGTGCGCCGGCCGCAGCACGCCAGCCGCGGCGGCCATTGGAGGGTGAACCAACGGCAAAGGAAGACCTTTCTCTCTGTCTCTCTCTCTCACTGTCCACTCTGCCTGTCTAAAAAAAAAAATATCAAAAACTCAAAAGCTTTTTACACAAGTATCCTACAGCTCCCTTAAACACACCCTCTGGTATAGAAAATAAAGCTCAGAAAAACTAAGTATCGCTGGAAAGCACACTACGTGTGACTGAAACCCACTCTGAATCGTGATACCCACCTGCCTTCCTGTTGGAAACCTTTTACCTAGAGACGTCCCTGCTTGCTCTTTAGCTTTAATGGTCTGGTTTGGGCCTATAATACCTCTGTTACTTAATTCATATGTTTTTTCATTTGTAATCACACAATGAACAGCATGTTTTACCTGGTACATAGTTCTTTGAGTTCAGGGTGCAGCTAGGATTATGGAAATTGCTGGATTGAATAAAGAAGCTAATAGTTTTAACTTTTGCCTCATTTCTGAGCAGACCTAGATTACAGGGCTGAGTAGAAGGCTAAGGACTTCAGTAAGTGGTTGATGATAAGCCATGTTAAAATATGTCAAATCAGATATAGAATCATCGAGTTTTATTCCTAGTTTTCTATATACCCCCAAATACGTGAGAGCCAAAGTCTGGCCTCCATAGGTCCCACACCCCAGTATACCTACTTACGCATCCCCTGTCCCTTACTAAGTCACACACATATCCCCAACCACATATTACACACTCCCACACATACTCTTTTTTTTTTTTTTTTTTTTTTTAAGATTGATTGATTTGAGAGAGAGAGAGAGAGAGAGAGGTCTTCCATCCAGTGGTTCACTCCCCAAAACGGGGGCTGGGCCAATCTGAAGCCAGGAGCATGGGGCTTCTTCTAGGTCTTCCATGTGGTGCAGAGGCCTAAACACTTGGACCATCATCTGCTGCTTTCCCTGGCCTTGGCAGAGAGCTATATCAGAAGAGGAGCAGCTAGAACTCAAATGAATGCCCATATGGGATGCTGGCACCGCAGGCAAAGGCTTAGCCTGCTCTGCCGCAGCACCAGGTACCCTTCCCGCTTACTCTTACACTTACACCACATAGCCTTGGCTGCTGTGGCCATTTGGAGAGTGACCCAGCTGATGGAAAATTCTTTCTCTCCTTCTCTCTCTAACTCTGCCTTTCAAATAAATAATTTTTTTTTAAATCTTAGTGTAGATGCCTGTTGAAGCTATTGTGGAAGGAATGAGAGTATTTCAGGACTGGTCTTGGCTGCAGATTGTAGGAAAATGTGTTAGCAGCAGCTTAAATAAGAAACAAGTTTCTTTCTCAGGTCAGAGAAATTCAGAGGTAGGCAGTCTAGTCACATTCTTCCAGCTCGGGTTTTGTCATTGAGCTGTTGTTACAGATATGCTGCATAGTGAATAACCCTAAAACTCAGTGTCTTGAATAACAAGCATTTATTTTTCACTCATGCAATGTGGATCTGCTGGGCTTTGCTGGATCAGCTAGCCTTGATTTGGCACCAGGCTGTCGGTTGGGTTCAGAGCTGCTCCATGTGTCTAGTCATGGGACCAGAAGCTACCTGGGCTGTAGTTTTCTTAAGGCAGATGGCAGAAGCAAGAATTCAAGCCAAACCACCCAAGCATATTTAAAGCTTCTGTTTGTGTCACAGACTCCCAGCAGGTCATGTCCAAGAACAGTAAGACCATGTCCAAAGTCAGTGGAGTAGAGAAACAGCCTTCCAAGTAACCCCAGCCAGGACAGGAAGGATTGTGAAGGGATAAAGCAGTCCATTGCAGCCATCCTCAGCGGGCCGCCGCAGGGTCCCTCTGGCTCCCTGGCATCCGGCCATCATTGCCGCACTCCAGCTGACGGTGGGAGAAAAGGGAGAGAAGGGGGTATGCTTCCCTTTTCACCTGTCTGCTAGGAATTGCACACATTACATAGTAGCCTCCCTCACTGCAGAGTAGTCTATTCCAGTCACGCATCCACTCAGACATTCTGCTACCCAGGGAGAAGAGGAATAGGTGTTGGAGTTGATAGCCGACAGCTTTTGTTTCTTGAGTTTTATGAGAAAATCAAACAGCTGTATTTCAGGAATGACAATTTTGGCATTGAGCTTCCTGGAGTTACTGTTTCCCATTCTCTGTGGAATACACTCAAGAAATGCACACAGAAAAGCCTCAAGAAACAGATGTTGCATTATTTTTTTTAAGATGCATTTATTTATTTGAAAGAGTTACACAGAGAGAGAAGGAGAGGGAGAGAGACAGAGAGAGGTCTTCCATCGCTGGTTCACTCCTCAGTTGGCCGCAATGGTTGGAGCTGTGCCTATCCGGAGCCAGGAGCCAGGAGCTTCTTACAGGTCTCCCACGTGGGTGAAAGGGCCTAAGGACTTGGGCCATCTTCTACTGCTTTCCCAGGCCATAGCTGGGATCAGAAATAGAGCAGCCAGATCTCAAACCGGCACCCATATGAGATGCAGCTCTTCAGGGCAGTGCGTTAACCTGCCCCAAGATTATTTTTCTCATTTTTTAAAGAAGATTTACTTATTTATTTGAAAGAGTTAGAGAAAGAGGAAGAGACAGAGAGAGATCTTCACTCCCCAAATGGAAGAGACAGAGAGGTATCTTCACTCCCCAAATGGCCTCAATGGCCAGGGCTAGGCTAGGCTGAACCCAGGAGTCTGGAACTCCATCCAGGTCTCCCATGTGGATGCAGGGTCCCAAGCATTTGCACCATCTTCTATTGCTTTCCCAGGTGCATTAGCAGGGAACCTGGATCAAAAGTGGAGCATGTAAGTCTCCAGTCAGCATCCATATGGGATGTTGGCGTTGCAAGTGGCATCTTAACCCACCGCACCACAAACGTAGGCCCCATGTCTTTTTTTTTTTTTTTTAAGATTTATTTTGTCTCTAATTGTACCTCTCAAATAAATAAATAAAATCTTTTTTTTTAAATATTTACTTATTTGAAAGTCAGAGTTCCAGAGAGAGAGAGAGATCTTCCATCCACTGGTTCACTCCCCAGATGGCCGCAAAGTTCAGGGCTTGTCCAGGCCAAAGCCAGGAGCTCTTTCCAGGTCTCACACATGGATGGCAGGGGCCCAAGCACTTAAACCATCTCACACTGCTTTTCCCAGGCTATTAGCAGGGAGCTGGATTGGAAGTGGAGCAACTGGGGCTTGAACCAGAACCTACATGGAATTTAAATTTAAAGCTTCTGTTTGTGTCACCAGCATCGCAGGTGGCAGCTCTACCCACCACGCCACAATACTGGCCCTTTATTTTTCAAAGATTTCATTTATTTGCTTTTTTGAAAGGCAGATCAACAAAGAAAAAGACAAATTCTGTCTGTTGAGTCACTTCCTCAAATGGCTGCAGCAGCCTGGACTGAGCCAGGTGAAAGCCAGAAGCCAGGAAGTCTCCCATGCAGTTGGCCGGGGTCAAAGTCGTTGAGCCATCTTCCACTGCTTTCAAAGGCACATCAGCAGGTAGCTGGGTCGTAATTGAAACAGCCAGGACTCAAACCAGCACTCTCCTATGAAATGCCGGCATTGCAGGTGGTGGTTTAATCATTGTGCCACCACGCTGGCACCTTTTTACATTTTTAAGCTTTTCATTTTGGAGTAACTCCGCACTTAACAAAAAATTTGCCATGGGTTACAGAGAATCAATCCACTGACATCCTTTCTCCCGCTTCTTCAAATATATCATATATATATATATATATATATATATATATATCAAATATGATCCAAGTGGCTCTGTGTCATCTGTTTTCATAAAGTCAGGATCAACAGATAAGGACAATAAACAGTATTTCACATTAACCCAGCATAACATCAGCACTATTCAAAACCCAGGGGGCAATTAATTTATTACCTTTTTGCCATCTTAGTTCAAAAAGGTGGAGTTTTAATCTTAGAGTGATCATCAAGAAATGCATCTAGTGCCCTAGTCCTTTTTTCTAGGATCATTTGTTCTGAAGCATGAAACCTATGGGTAGCTTGAAAGAATAAAATAGTGACCACCCCTGTACCTTTTCCTGGGTTCACCAATTGCTGGCATTTTTTCACTGAACCCTTTGAAAGTGGATTGTAGGGGTCGGCACTGTGGTGTAGTAGGTAAAGCTGCCAGCTGCTGTGCTGGCATCCCATATGGGGATTTCAAATTTCTACATTTCTTTATTATAGCTTATTTTTCAGAAGCCGATATCCCATCAAGGTCATACATTTCCTCTTTGGCTATCGTGTCCTTTAATATGCAATTTTCAGATTTATTTCATATTCAAGACATAGATATTTTTGAAGAGTACAAGCCAGCTGTCTCTTAGACTGTTCTACAATCTTTAGTTCACTTAAAAAAAAAGGATTTATTTATTTGTTTGAAAGGCACAGTTAGGGAGACAGAGTGGTCCTCTATCTGCTGGTTCACTCCCCAGATGCCTGTAATGGCTAGGGCTGGGCCAGGCCAAAGCCAGGAACCCAGAACTCCGTCTGGGTTTCCCACATGGATGGCAGGGACCCAAGCACTTGAGCCATCCTCTGCTTATTTATTTATTTGAAAGTCAGAGTTACACAGAGGGGAAAGGAAAGGCAGAGAGGGAGAAAGAGAGAGAGAGAGAGGGGTCTTCCATCTGATGGTTCACTCCCCAATTGGCTGCAATAGCCGGAGCTGTCCTGATCTGAAGCCAAGAGCCAGGAGCTGCTTCTGGGTCTCCTATGTAGGTGCAGGGGCCCAAAGACTTGGGCCATCTTCTACTGCTTTCCTAGGCCATAGCAGAGAGCTGGATTGGAAGTGGAGCAGCTGAGACTCGAACCAGTGCTCATATGGAGTCCTGGCACTGCAGACAGCGGCTTTGCCCACTATGCCACAGCGCCGGCCCCCATCATTCACTTTAAATAAAGTACTTCCTGCCTGAGAAGCTCATTCTTGTTCTTAATAGGCAACAGACTTCTGTCAATAAGGTATTCATTACTATTAAACCATCTTTGAATTTTATTCTGACTGGTGCAGGTGAAATTATTTATCAGTAGGAATCAATACAGCCAACACATCACCTCCTCAGGATGAAAATGTACCAAACACCCCAGCTACAGTTGCCTGCTTGTTGCCCTCTGTCCCCCAACCCCCATCTCCCCTGTTTTGTCATGTTTCTCTTAGAAATTCCACTGTCTGACTGCATTTGTTTATGTACTTCTTGGTTGCCTTCCTCTGCTAGGGTGTAAGCTCCGTGCTGCCAGGGCCTAGCTAAGAAACATGTGAGTGAGTTTTAGTGAGTCTGGGAGTGCACTTCTGGTCCGTGGATTGGGTTGCAGAGCTGATGTTGTCTTTACTTCTAGGTGTTGGCCCTGCTTCCGTGATGGTTGGAAATCTGGTGGCTGGAAAACGCATCGCACAAGCTGCAGGCAGGGATCTGGGGCAAATTGAAGAGAACGACCTGGTGAGGAAGGTAAGTGTTCCTGGGGAGTTGACCTTTTGCCAAGAAGTGTAAGGACAGAACTCAGTTCAGGTAGCACGTGGGGGATGCATTGGTCAGCTGTTGAGAAGTTGCTGACCCTGAGTCTTTTTTCTGCTTTACAACTGCAGCACCAGTTTCTGGCAGAGATTTTACAGTGGCGAGCCCAGGCAACTCCTGACCACGTACTCTTCATGCTGTTAAATGCCAAGGTATTAAAATTTTGATTGCATATCTAATCACCTGAATCCTGTGGGAGTATCTCAGGCAGCCTTGATAAGAATGATGGGACCAGTGGTACCTTTACACAGGTAGATGAATGTGTGCAATACATTATGTCATAGGTTTTTTCTTCCCCCAATTTGACTTTTTTTTTTTTAAGATTTATTTATTTATTTATTTGAAAGAGTTAGAGAAAGATAAAAGATCTTTCACCTGCTGGTTCAACCTCCAAATGGCCATGATGACCAGGGACAGGCCAGGCTGAAGCCAGGAACCTGGATTGGGTGGCAAGGGCCCAAGAACTTACACCATCCTCTGCTACTGTCCCAGGCACATTAGCAGGGAGCTGGATCAGAAGTGGAGCACTGGGACTCCAACCAGTGGCCATGTGAGATGCCCGCATCCCAAGCTTAACCTGCTATGCCACAGTGCCTCCACTTCCCAATTTGACTTTTAATTTTTTGAGTTTGGCCAGAAAGAAAATTATTTAAGACCAATTCAATTTTTATTTTCATTTTATTTTTTTAATGGGAATGTTATTTTTTTTAAAAGATTTACTTATTTTACTTGAAAGTCAGAGTTACACAGAGAAGGAGTGGCAGAGAGAGAGTGGTCTTTCATCTGCTGGTTCACTCCCCAATTGGCTATAAAGGCCAGAGCTACGCCAATCCAAAGCCAGGAGCCAGGAGCTTCTGGGTCTCCCATGTGGGTGCAGGGACCCAGGGCATGGGCCATCTTCCACTGCTTTCCCAGGCCATAGCAGAGAGCTGGATAGGAAGTGGAGCAGCCAGGACACAAACCAGCACCCATATGGATGCTGGCACTACAGGCAGTGGCTTTACTGGCTACACCACAGCACCAGCCCCTATTTTTATTTTATTGTATTTATTTGAAAGAGTTAGAGGAGAGGCAGAGAGAAGTCTTCCATCCGCTGGTTCACTCTCCAGTTGGCTGCAATGGCCAGAGCTACACTGATCCAAAGCCAGGAGCCAGGAGCCTCTGCTGGGTTTCCCACAGAGGTGCAGAGGCCCAAGCACTAGGGCCATCCTCTGCTGCTTTCCCAGGTTGTAGCAGAGAGCTGGACTGGAAGTAGAGCAGCTGAGATTCGAACCGGAGCCCATATGGGATGCCAGCACTGTGGGCCGGTGGCTTTACCCACTATGCCACAGCGCCAGCCCCCAAATTTATTGTTAACAGACTAAAAGCAAATTGAAAATTACTGAAGAGTGAATGTAACCACTCGTTTCTAATGGATGGTTCACTCTAATATTGTCTTTTTTAAGTCAGCTGAGTTTTTGTTTGCTTTAATGGTGGAGTTACAGGTATAGTGATTGTGTGCATTGCAGTGTTAACTCACAAGTAAGGGGAGGCTAGAGGGGCCTGTTGAATCTCTTAAGGGACTTATCTCAATTGCGCCCATCTGTCCTTACCTCTCAAATCAGATTGTTTTTAGAATTTATGCTGTGCAAGAATTTAGAACTTAATGAGAGGAATGCGTTTTGCATCTTAGTTAAAAGTCATTAAAAATCTGGGGTTGGCACTGTGGTGCAGTAGGTTAATGCCCTGGCCTGAAGCGCCGGCATCCCATATGGGTGCCGGTTCTAGTCCCGGCTGCTCCTCTTCTGATGCAGCTCTTTGCTATGGCCTGGGAAAGCAGTAGAAGATGGCCCAAGTCCTTGGCCCCTGCACCCGTGTGGGAGACCTGGAAGAAGCTCCTGGCTCCTGGTTTCGGATCTGCGCAGCTCCGGCCCTTGTGGCCAATTGGGGAGTGAACCATCGGATGGAAGACCTCTCTCTCTCTTTGCCTCTCCTCTCTCTGTGTAACTCTGACTTTCAAATAAATAAATCTTTAAAAAAAAAAGTCATTAAAAATCTTCAGAACCACTGCTTTTATGACAGAAGACTTTGAGACTTTCTTGTCCCACCTCTATATGAAGTGGGCTTCTCTCCCAGCTGTGATTTTGTTAAGGCCCTTACAATTAATTAAGGAGATGTCAGTCAGAGGAGTAGAGGGGTCTGGAAGGTAAGGGGGACAGGTGGGCATTTGGCACAATAACTGTATCACCAACAACCCATATCTGAGTGCCTGAGTTCAAGTCCTGCTTCCATTTCAGATCCAGCTTTTTAATAACGTGCACCCTGAGATGGGTCAAGTGCCTGGATCCTTGCTAGCTATGTGTAAGACCCAGATGGAGTTACAAGCTTCTGGCTTTGGCCTGGCCCAGCCCTGTCTGTCGTGTACATTTGGGGAGTGAACCAAAGAGTGGAAGCTCACCCTGTTTCTCTCTCTTTCTGTCTCTGTCTCCTCTCTCCCTCTCCCTCTTCCTCTCCCACCCCTGTGTGTGTGTGTGTGTGTGTGTGTGTGTGTGTGTGTGTCTGCCTTTCAAATGAAGAAATAAAATCTTAAGGTGAAAAAGATGTCAGGTTGTGTCTTTGGCATAGCACTTGCCCACATTCCAATCAGGGTGCCAGGGTTCAAGTCCCACCTCCACTTCTCAGCCATCACTTGCTGCCACGCAGGGTCTGCCACACAGGAAACTGCAGGAGTCAACAAGTGATGGCCCAAGTACTTGAGTCCCTGCCATCCTCACAGGAGACGTGGATGGCCATTTGCTAGCGTTTGGGGAGCAAACCAGTGGTTAAGAGATCTCCTTCCATCTCTTTATTTCGCTCTCTCTCTCTCTCTCTGCACCAAATAAAATAGGTTAAAGAAATAAAAATTAAAAATAGTTATTTATTTTACAGATACTGGAAAGTCTGGCTTACTTCCCTCCCTCACTCCCAGGCCTGGCTTAAGTCATGGTGCTGAGAAATCTATACCCCAGATATTTGGTCATGAGCACAGGTTTAAATGTGTTACTTGGTTAGAGAAATCATGTATGTGGATGGCTGTCTAAAGGACATGTAATGCATTTACTTTTATTTTTAAATTAGTATTTATTTGAAAGGCAGAGTTACATGCAGAAGGAGAGGCAAAGATCTTCCATCCATTTATTCACTCCCCAAATGACCACAACGGACCAGAATCTTCATCCAGGTCTCCAATGTGGGTGGCAGGGGCACTTGGGTCATCTTCTGCTGTTTTCCCAGGTCCGTTAGCAAGGAGCTGGATTGGAAGTGGAACAGCCAGGACTTGAACCTACACCCATATGGATGCCAGTGTTGCCCTGACCTGCCACGCCACAACACTGGCCTCTTATTTATTCTTCTGTATATTATATATTTTTAATTTTAGATTTTAATTAGTTTTTAATAGATTCGATGTGATTTGTAGATAAAATTCTTTTTTAAGATTTATTTATTATTTATTTTTATTTTATATATTTGAAATAATTACAGAAGAGAGCTGAAGACAGAGGAAAAGGTCTTCCATCTGCTGGTTCACTCCCTAAATGGCCGCAATGGCCGGAGCTGAGCCAATCCGAAGCCAGAAGCCAGGAGCTTCTTCCGGGTCTCCCATGTGGGTACAAGGGCCCGAGCACTTTGGCCATCCTCTGCTGCTTTCCCAGGTGCATTAGCAGGGAGCTGGATTGGAAGTGGGACTGCTGGGACTTGAACCAGAATACCTATGGGATGCTCATGCTGTACGCCAGGGCTTTAACCCACTGTGCCATGGCACTAGTCCCTATTTAATTATTTGAAAGGCAGAGTTTACAGAGAGAGGCAGAGACAGAGAGCTTCCATTCACCGGTTTATTCTCCAAATGGCTGCAACAGCTGGAGCTGGGCCCATCTAGGGCCCGAATCTTCCCCCTTGTCTCCCTCATGGGTGCAGGGTCCCACTGACTGGCCGTCCTCAGCTGCTTTCCCAAGTACACCAGCAGGAACTGGATCAGAAGTGGAGCAGCTGGGACCCAACCTGATGGCCATGTGGGAAGCCAGCATCGCAGGCAGTGCCTGACCTTCTACACCACAACACCAGCCCTGTGGATACAATTCTAAGAACATAATGATATTCCCTCTCTCCTTCCCCCCACCGCCCCACATTCTCCCATTCTCCTGAATATTCTAATATTTTACATTGGGTTAATCCATTCCACCAGAAGGCTTAGCAGTCACCCATTGTTTCTTCATGCCCTGCTGCTTGCATTTACTGAACTTCAGTTTGCAGCTGTACCATGGACCAAAAAGAAGAAATGGTCTTGGGGACAGCGCTGTGGTGTAGTGGGTGAAGCCACCACCTGTGACGTCAGCATCCCATATGGGCAACAGTTTGTGGCTCAGCTGCTCCATTTCTGACCCTGGTAATGTCCTGTGAAAGCGGCAGAAGGTGTTCTGGGTGCTTGGGCTCTTGGAACCCACGTGAGATACCCAAATGTAGTTTCTGGCTCTTGTCTTTGTCCTGCTCCGGGCTATGCAGTAAAAATTGTGTTTATTTTGAGGTTTTTACAAACTGTAAAATTACAGTAATTGAGATAGTATGGCTATTTGGCTTGATAGACAAAGAACAACTATTCAGAGCCCAGTTTGGCATTTTTCAGTAAAGTTGTGACCCAGCCATTGAATTTCTAGGTCTATAAACTGATAAAGTTCATACATTTAAGCACAAGGATACACGTACAAGATGACTTGTCTGTCAGTGGAAGAATGGATGAGTAAGTTCTCTTGTGTTCATAAACTGAACACAGTAACAAAGATGAAAGAGCTGTACCTGCTGGCACACAGCAGCAGAGGAGACTTTTAATGTTTTATGACAGAAATAGCACACCAAGGAGTATCTATAATACAGTTCCATTGATTGAAAACTCAAATCCACAATTAATGTGAACAATCAAGGCAGGGAAAGAGGGCTGGGAGTAGGCCCCTGGGGTGCTTCTGAGCTGGCAGCTGTCTTTTTCATGTCATGTTGGGGTTTGCTCACACACTTGATAGGATTTCATTCCACACATGCACGTTGTGTGTGCTGTTCCTTACATGTAGTATTTTTTTTAAAAAAAGATTATTTATTTGAGAAGTAGAGTTAGAGAGAGAGAGTGGTCTTTCATCTGCTGGCTCACTCCCCAAATGCCCACGAAGGCTGGAGCTGCGCTGATATGAAACCAGGAGCCGGGAGCTTCTTCCAGGTCTCCCATGCAGGTGCAGGGGCCCAAGCACTTGGGCCATTTTCTGCTGCTTTCCCAGGCACATTAACAGGGAGCTGGACCAGAAGTGGAGTAGCCGGGACTCAAACCAGCTCCCACATGGGATACTGACACCACAGGCAGAGGCTTAACCTACTGTGCCACAGTGCTGGTTTCAAACATGTAGTATATTTTACAAGAAGGGGTTCAAAAAGACAAGTTCAGAGAAACTTAAGACTTGTAGGAGAAATTATTCTCAGGGTCAGAAATAGTTCACTGTCTTCTCTTCTTTATTTTTAACTAGTGTATTCTGATTATTATTTTTGTTTATATCCTTTCTCTTAGCAAGCTCAGAGCCAAGTTTGTGTTTTATGTACTGCAAATGTCCATGACCACCAAGCAACATTTGTTGACCTCACTCCTTTGTTCCCATTAATGCTCTTCCACTCTTATTTTCTCCAAGAAAATTTCAAAAAATGATTATGTATTTTTCTTCTTCTTCTTCTTTTTTTTTTTTCTTTTTTTTTTTTTTAAGATTTATTTGAAAGCCAGAGTTACAGAGAATGAAAGACAGAGAGATCAATCTTCCATCCACTGGTTCGCTTCCCAGATGGCTAGGACTGGGCTGAGCTGAACCCATGAGCTTCTTTGGGTTCTCCTATGTGGATGGCAGGGGCTCAAGCACTTGACTTACCTTCTGTTGTTTTTCCCAGGCCATTAACGGGGAGCTGGATTAGAAGTGTAACAGATGGGACATGAACCAACACAGATAGGGCATGCCAGCATTGCACAAGGTGGCTTAACCCACCATACTACAACACTGGCCCCTATATGTATTTCTCAAAGTACCTTAAGCAAGAAACACTGTAAATTAATGTATTTGATTTAAGTTAATGTTAAAAATCCTAGAGTAGCAGGGCCTGGCACTATGGCATGGAGGCTAAGCCTCTACCTGGGGTGTTGGCATCCCATATGGGCACCAGTTTGCTACTCTTCTTTTTATCAAGCTCTCTGCTAATGCACCTGGGAAAGCAGTGGAGGATGGCACAAATGCTTGGGCGCTGAACCTGAACCTTCATGGGACACCCAAAAGAACCTCCTGGCTTCAGATCAGATCAGCTGTAGCCATTACAGCCATATGGGAGTGAACCAGCGGATGGAAGACCTTTCTCTCTGTCTGTAACTCTACCTCTCAAATAAATAAATAAATAAAACAAAATGTCCTAGAGTACCTACATGCATTTAAAAGGGGGGGGGGGAGGATATCTCACGTGTGTGTTTTGAGATTGGGGGAATTTTCATGAGAACTGATAGCCTGCTAAGGATAAAATGCAAGCTTTCCATGGATGACGTTGGATTGGCTGTACTTCTCACTGTTCATGTCCTTCCACGCTTTGACCCACAAAGTCCCTTGTCCTGTTTACAGGGAACGACCGTGTGCACAGCCAGCTGCCTTCAGCTTCACAAGCGAGCCGAGAGAATTGCAGCAGTTCTTGGTGATAAGGGACATCTAAATGCAGGAGACAATGTGGTGTTGCTCTATCCACCTGGTAAGTGTTGACTGTGTAGACTCGACTTCAACTGCATTAGCCAGTAACAAATCACAGGGAGCCACCCTCCATGCCCACGTGCCTGTGTGCTTCCCAACACTGAGAGTGCAGTGCTCACAGGCCGAGTGGGGACCAAGCCTCATCTGCCACGTTGTGTAGTACTAAGGCTTTGCTGGGAGAGGTCCGTTTTATTTACTCCTGTATTTTCATTATCAATGCCTGGCAGAAAGAAGGCACTCATTAAATGTTGAATGAATGCAGACCTTCGCCCCCTGACTTTTGGAACCCCTCCAGTAGACACTGTCTCTAGCTGTGCTCACCAGTGACTGTGAGACTCGTTTCCAAAAGAACGTGTCTGTCAGTTCATTGGACTTATTTTTCAGTAGTCCTCTATTAGTCCTACTTTCTTCTTTCATGTTCTAATATAATTCACAACCTCATTATAGTAAGAGTGAATTAGAATTATCTGGCGACAGGCCCATGTTGTGGCACAGTGGGTTAGGCTGCCTCCTACAACACCTGCATCCCATCTTGCAGTGCCGGTTCTAGTCCCCACCGCTCTACTCACAGTCTAGCCAGGAAGGCAGCGGGTGATAGCTCAAGTACGTGGGCCCCTGCCACACACATGTGGAGACCAGAATGGAGCTCCCGGCTCCCGGCTCCGGTCTGACCTGACCCACGTGGGTGTCAACCAGCAGATGAAGATATAACCCCCTTCTCCCTCTGCCTTTCAAATAAATAAATATATCTTCAAAAAAATTATTTGTTGACAGTTTAGTGTAACTACTCAAAATTTTAGGTAAAATAGTTGTCCCTTCTACTCCTTCTGTTGCCAACCACTCATATACTTAGCCTTCTTTGGTTGTTTCTCCCCCTTACTTCATTGTATTCTGATTTTTTTAAAAAGATTTATTTATTGGCCGGCGCCGTGGCTCAACAGGCTAATCCTCCGCCTTGCGACGCCAGCACACCGGGTTCTAGTCCCGGTTGGGGCACCAGATTCTGTCCCGGTTGCCCCTCTTCCAGGCCAGCCCTCTGCTGTGGCCCGGGAGTGCAGTGGAGGATGGCCCAGGTGCTTGGGCCCTGCACCCCATGGGGAGACCAGGAAAAGCACCTGGCTCCTGGCTCCTGCCATCGGACGAGCGCGGTGCGCCGGCCGCAGCGCGCCGACCGCGGCGGCCATTGGAGGGTGAACCAACGGCAAAAGGAAGACCTTTCTCTCTGTCTCTCTCTCTCTCTGTCCACTCTGCCTGTAAAAAAATAAATAAATAAATAAATAAATAAAATTAAAAAAAAGATTTATTTATTTATTTGAAAGTCAGATTTACACACAGAGAGAGAGAAAGAGAGAGGGAGGTCTTCCATCTGCTGGTTCACTCCCTAATTGGCTACAATAGCTGGAACTGCACAGACCTGAAGCCAGGAGCCAGGAGCTTCCTCCAGGTCTCCCACGTGGGTGCAGGGGCCCAAGGACGTGGGCCATCTCCTCTGCTTTCCCAGGCCACAGCAGAGGGCTGGATCGGAAGTGGAGCAGCCGGGACTAGAACTGTGCCCATATGGGATGCTGGCGCTTCAGGCCAGGGCGTTAACCCACTGCACCACAGCGCCAGCCCCATCTCTGATTTTCTACTGAGCTGTTTGCACAAAACATAAAGTTTCTGAGAAGCGCATCTGGTATAACCCCCCCACACACACACACACACACACACAGCCATGTTCCTGTGTCTGCGTCTGACAATGAAAGACGTGGTCAAGGACCAGGACACTCTGAGGACACTTGCCCACAGGCTGTGTCACAGCAAGCTCTGCTTTGCCTCCCTGAAACTGGCGCCCACTGATGGAGTGACATCTTCATGTAGTGGCTTCTGAATACTTATAGAAGTTCAAATGTTCCTTCTCCTTCTCCTGTTTTATTTTCCAAGCTAAGCATCTGTAATTTCTACAGTTATTTCTCCTAAGACACATCAGATGATAAAACTATAACACCTTCTCTGGCATCCTTTAAGAGTTTACTCCTAGCCAGCACCGCAGCTCAATAGGCTAATCCTCTGCCTTGCAGCACCGGCACACCGGGTTCTAGTCCCAGTCGGGGCACTGGATTCTGTCCCGGTTGCCCCTCTTCCAGGCCAGCTCTCTGCTGTGGCCAGGGAGTGCAGTGGAGGATGGCCCAAGTGCTTGGGCCCTGCACCCCATGGGAGACCAGGAGAAGCACCTGGCTCCTGCCATCAGATCAGTGCGGTGCGCCAGCCGCAGCGCGGCAGCCATTGGGGGGTGAACCAACGGCAAAGGAAGACCTTTCTCTCTCTCTCTCTCTCTCTCTCTCTCACTGTCCACTCTGCCTGTCCAAAAAAAAACAAACAAACAAAAAAAAAACAAAGAGTTTACTGCTCAGTTCCTTCCTCGTCTCCATTTTTAAGGTCATCTGATGTGCTTCCTCCTTCACCTGCACTTTCTTCTTCATTTTCCCCTGTTACATTGTGGTCTGCAGACCGTCTTGGTTTTGGAAGGTCTGCCTTTCAGGTTCTCAGAGACCCTAGGCAGTGAAGAGACTCTCCTGTCTTATAGGCATCGAGTTGATTGCTGCGTTCTATGGCTGCCTGTACGCGGGGTGTATACCTGTGACTGTGAGACCACCACATGCTCAGAACCTCACAGCCACGCTGCCCACTGTGCGCATGATTGTTGACGTGAGTACTCTCTCTCATTCTTGTTTCATACAGCTGCAGATCCTTGCTAATTTCCCAGCTTCCTTGGGAAGTCAAATATGTCTCCTGAGAACTTCGGCCTTTCCTTAATTGACCCCATGTGTCCGTCATTATGCCTCGGGGGAGCTGTTGGGGAGTGCTCAGTGGGGACATGCCTCTGGTAATTCCCCATGAAGCTTGGGTTTCCCCCTTCTGAAAACGTATTATCCATCTGATATTTTTTGCTGCACAGTGACCAACGCAATTTCTTATGCCAAACCTAATTTACTCCAATGTCAGGTCACTTTTGGAGAGCTAGTTTGTAAATTCACTTGGCATTGCATTAAAAGGTGTCCATTTCCTGCTCTGAGGATGATTTAGAAATTTTTCTAGGAGCTGAGAATTGAGGAAGAAAAGATAAACCTATATACTGTCATGCCCTAATGTGCTTCAAAGGCAAGGCCAGTCTTGGCCAGTGTCCTGAGAGGTCCCCGAATTCCAATTTATGTCATATTTGTTTGTCTGAGACTGCTGCTTTGTCAGCAACTTGAGCACATAGCATAAAAGCCAAGTTTCCCATAAATAATTTTGTTGCCAAGTTTAATTCAGCAGAATGCCCTTGTCCTGTTCTACAAGGTGGCCAGAGGAAGAGGGATAGTGTGTTTCCGTCAGTGCGCTTTGCAGGCAGTGTAGGTCACTTGCAATTGCAAGCGTAGCTGGGCAGAACCGAGGCTCTGTGAGAGCTTTTGTCTGCATCGGTGTTTCTCGGGGTCAGTGGTACCCTTGAGCTAGCAAGCCTCACTGTTCCCTGGACAGTGGCCAGCACTGACTCCTTCAAACACGATTTTCTGACTCCTCTCGTTCCCCGACTACGGCAGTATCCAGGTCTTTATTGTTAGGGTCTTCATGAAATCATTGGCTTTGGGACCCATACTGAGAATACAACTATGAAATATTTGAGAACACTGCTATAGGCAGTCACTTGTGTTGTAAACAGTTCTGTTGTCCTGAGAGAATGACGTGTTACACATTTCCAGAAGGAAAAACGCAAGTTGGGGATACCCGCCTCCTGTCCTCTGTGTGTTCTTTGAGAAACTGGTGCTGCTGTGTCCAGTGTGGTGTGACAGGTGCCGTTAGCACAGCGGCAGCCCACGGTGCTCATCAGGACCAAGCCTCCTGATACTCACTGCTCTGCATCTGTTCTCCAGGTCAGCAAAGCAGCCTGTATCCTCACCACCCAGACCCTGATGCGATTGCTGAGGTCCAGAGAGGCGGCAGCAGCTGTGGATGTGAAAACCTGGCCAACCATCATTGACACAGGTGAAAGGGGTCACTCCAGTGCTGCTGAGGGAGCAAGAACATGTGTCGCCTGGGGCCTCCTGGGGCCTCATGCCACAAGTACACACACACCTTGGATGTCACCGCACATTCCATGTGCGCCTGAAATCTAGTCACCTTACACTGCCAGAAACCCCAGTCACATGTGCTGCGAGCTCTTTAAACAGTGTCTGGCTGCTTTTCTTGGCACCATTGGAAGATGGTTAGCTTTTTATGTTGGATGTGACTGTGTGTGTGGGGCCGCATGACATAACAGGATTATCAGGTCCTTCATTCGAGATGGACGTTGTAGAAACAAAATTGGACCAGGGTTAGAAGTTCTGGGTTTGGGTTAGAGCTCCGTTATTTATTGCCAGGGTACCGCTAACTGAGATTACTCTTTATGAAAATACTGATTACCCTTATCTGAGTCACATGTTTATCAAGAAGATCAAATGCAAGATAAATGGAAATATTTTTAAAGCCATGTTAAAAAAATACATAAAAAAACTGGTGGGGCCGGCACTGTGGCATAGCGAGTAAAGCCACTGCCTGCAGTGCTAACATCCCATATGGACACAGGTTCGAGTCCCAGCTGCTCCACTTCCGATCCAGCTCTCTGCTATGGCCTGGGAAAGCAGTGGAAGATGGACCAAGTCCTTGGGCCCCTGCACCCACATAGGAGACCTGGAAGAAGCTCCTGGCTCCTGGCTCCTGGATTTAGATTGCCCCAGCTCTGGCTGATTTACAGCCATTTGGGGAGTGAACCAGCAGATGGAAAACCGCTCGCTCTCGCGCTCGCTCTCTGCCTCTGCCACTCTGTAACTCTGCCTTTCAAATCAATAAACGAGTCTTTAAAAAAAAAAAAAAGGCTGTAAGACAAAGAAACTTGGAAACTCGATGGATTAGGGGAAGAATGTAGGTTTTGGAGTCAGGCCTACGGGATTTAAGTCTGAATATCTATGCTACTGCCTGAGTATTCCTGTCTTGCCTGGGCAAAACCATAAGGGGAGTGTTGTAAAGATGAGCTAATGTAAAACATGTAGCATGTAAGCAGAATGACAGCTTCTGTTATTAAGCCCTAGTGATGTGTCAGTCGTTTAACACGGGCTGCCTAATTTTATCCATACAACAATCCTATTAGGTACTATTTTTTATGTTTTTAAACATTTTAACCTTAATTTTTTAGAAGTGTTTATTTATTTACTTATTTTCATCTACTTGAGAGGCAGAACAACGGAGACAGAGAGATCTTCCCTTTGCTGGTTTGCCCCCAGATGCCTGCAACAGCAGGTCTGAGCCAGAAACTCCATCCAGGTCTTACACGTGGCTGGCCGGGGCCCAAGCACTTGAGCCACCATCTGCTGCCTCCTAGGATGCCACAGCAGGAAACTGAATCAGAAGCAGAGCAGCCACGACTCGAACTGGTGGTGCTCTGCTACAGGATGCCTGATAGGTGCTATTTTATCCTCATTTTGCAGATAAGAAAACTGAGGGATAGGAAAGCTACATAAGGAGCAGAACTGAAATTCAGACCCAGCCAGTGTGGCTCCATTCCCAGTCTCTTAACCATTAATTTCCTCCCTAACTTTTTCACCAAGTATTGTATCCATTTATGGATTTAAACATAGGCATGACATTTTTTTTATAAAGATTTATTTATTTACTTGAAAGTCAGAGTACACAGAGGAGAGGCAGAGAGGTCTTCCATCCACTAGTTCACACCCCAGTTGGCCACAACAGCCAGAGCTGCGCTGAGCCAAAGCCAGGAGCCAGGAGCGTCTTCCGGGTCTCCCATGGGAGTTCAGGGGCCCAAGGACTTGGGCCATCTTCTACTGCTTTCCCAGACCATAGCAGAGAGCTGGATCAGAAGTGGAGCAGCTGGGACTTGAACCAGCGCCCATATAGGATGCCAGTGCTTCAGGCCCGGGTGTTAACCCATTGCGCACAATGCCAGCCCTGCATGACATGTATTTGTGATTATTGTGTGCCAGATGCTGAATTAGATATTTTCCATTTGTTAAGTTAAGGACAGAAGCACAGTCATGTATAATACATAACACAGATGGATTGTGTTGATATTAATGTTACAAATAGATCTTCTATGGTTAATGGACTGAACTGTAAGCGTATAATAGACAATAGAAAAGTTTCCCTGGGCACATGAGTGACCACATTTGTGACCCTGCCCTACATGAAACCAGGCCAGAGGTGATCAGGTTTTTGGTTTAACCAGAAATGGGCACCGAATAACATGGAGATATAAAATTCTGAGTTAGAATCTTGTCTTGATCCCACCAGCCAAAGGAGCTGTTAGAGAGGCATGGTTTCAGCCGGAAATATCCTTGACATCCTTAGTGTCCGCATGCTTGTAAAGCAGTTTGGGGGGTAGAAAATGAGAGGCATTGTGACTGAGCAAAAGACATAATTCCCAAGATCCTGCCAGCTTAACTTGGAGGAAAACGGCCCAACTTTTAAAGCGGTCTATGACTAACATAACACCTACTAAACTGCAGTAATGAGCTTCTTGAAACCAGAATGATAACAAACCTAATGGTTTCTTTGTAAAATTAACTTCCCAACAATTCTACATAGGTCAGTATTTTTTCAAGAGATCCATTTTAGAGAACAGTAAAACAGACGCAAAGAGCTGAAATTCTAAGGTCACATTGCTGATAAAAGCTAGAACTGAAATTGGAGCACTAGCAGTCTGTTTTCTACTATGTTACATTACCCCTTAGTAAAACTGTCTTAAATAAGTTTACCTGATGTAAATTTGCTTCCTTATGCAAGGTTACCTCAAAAAGTGTGTGTGATCGCTGTTGTGGTATAGCAGGTTAAGCCGCTCCTAGCAGTACTGCTGTCCCGTTTCAAAGTGCTGGTTTGAGTCCAGGCTGCTCCACTTCCCATCCTGATTTCCGCTGCTGTGCCTTGGAAAGCAGCAGAAATAGATCCAAGTACTTGGGCCCTGCCACCCATGTGGGAGGACTGAATGGAAAAAAAAAAAAAAATTCTTGGTTTTGTGGCCATTTGAAAAGTGAACCAGCAGGTTGATGATCTCTCTCTTTCTTTCTCTTTGTCTCTACCTCTCTCTTTGTCACTTACCTTTCAAATGCATTTTTTTAAGATCTTTTTATTTATTTGAAAGAGTTTTATAGAGAGAAGGAGAGAGAGAGAGAGAGAGGGTTCTTCCATTGCTGGTCCACTCCCCAAATGGCCACAGCAACTGAAGCTGAGCAGATCCAAAGCCAGGAGCCAGGAGCTTCTTCCAGGTCTCCCACGTGGGTGCAGGGGCCCAAGGGCTTGGGTCCTCCTCTGCTGCTTTCCCAGGCACATTAGCAGGGAGCTAGATCAAAAGTGGAGCAGCCAGTTTGTACTGCTAAAGTTTTAATAAACTTGAAATGAGAAAAACAAAACAAAAAAAGTGGAGCAGCCAGGACTCAAAACTGGAGCCCATGTGATGCTGGTTCTGCAGGCTGGGGTTTTATTCACTGCGCCATAGTGCTAGCTCCTCAAATATTTTTTTTTAAGTTGTGGAAAAATGAATTAAAAGATAAGCATATTTTGGTGTAAAATATGTTTGCAACCTGTGACTAGTATTTTCATAGTACACATTTGCCCTGAACTTTGTGAATACCCTGTCTTGACTAATGGTGCCCTCAGCCCCAGCCTACCTCTGAAGGGATGTCATGAGCAAGCTCATGGATGGAGTCTGGGCTGTAGCAAATCCCAGAAGCCAATGCTGGCCATCACAGGGCCCCAGAAAACCAGCTAAGAGCAGGGATTTCTCATGTCCCGGCCTGTCTGTTGATGTGGGTTTTCTTCTTTCACTGCAGATGATTTGCCCAGGAAAAGGCTACCTCAGCTGTATAAGCCTCCCACGCCCGAGATGTTGGCCTACCTTGACTTTAGTGTTTCCACAACTGGCATGCTTACAGGAGTGAAGGTAAAGTAGCCTGCACATACCCGCTCACTCACTGAACACTGGGAAAATGCCAGGCCTGCAGAAAATAGAGGTGACGATGACTGCCAATCCAGGAACTCCAGATGTGGAGGTCAGGGGGTTGTCCCAGAGACCAGGAGGCAGGGGATCAGTGCTCCCTGCTTTATTTAAATAAAAGCCTGGGCTCTTCTATAATAAATTATCCCAAAGGATTAGTATGATGAAGAGTCTGACCCTAACATAGACGCTAACAGACAGTAAAAGTTAAAGTCAACATGAAATCATAGATTTATATATCATGAGCTTTTGTGGGAACTAATGAACAGAATGTTACCTTACTTGAGGTGTTTGGGGGATGGAACCTTCTGAAAGCCGTCAGTCGTGCCTTCTCACTGCCTGTGGGGTGTCAGCTCCATCCTGTTCTATGTCCTTACTTTGCAGATGTCCCACTCTGCAGTCAACGCTCTGTGCAGAGCCATCAAGCTCCAGTGTGAGTTGTATTCTTCTCGGCAGATCGCCATCTGCCTTGACCCTTACTGTGGACTTGGCTTTGCACTCTGGTGTCTCTGCAGGTAGGGCTGGATAAGCCAAAGAAACAGAATGTGTGGGGGAGCTCTGGGGCCACAACCAACCAGCTCACCTTTCCCCTGGCTCCCTTAATTTGGTGACGTTTCGGTAAAAGGCTGATGATTGCAGAATTCATGCACCTAATTATCTCTAATGTTTGTCTGGTTTTGTGCACCTTCTCTTTTTTCTCTTCTGATACTTCTATGCTTCATTGTGGAGAGGCAGTGATCCTGTTACTTGCTCCCTACTCGACCCTGTACTCCTTGAAAGAAGCGCAGCCAAGGAGAAGGATACTTGGGGGAAAATATGGCATGCTTTGATAGCCAGAACACACCCTGAGGCTTGGCAGGAAGGAGTGTCATGGGACAGGACTGCCACGTGGGGGTGGGGGTGGGGGGCAGCCACACATTTGCCCAGACCAGGTTGCTTCTTGCAGAAGAGCAGACCCCAGCGCCTTGCACCGTCTGCCCAGGGAGCTTTTCCTCGTTCCTGCATTTCCTCCTCCTGGGGGACAGGGGGTGGTGGTGTCACAGTGCCTCACAGATCCTTGGGTCAGCATCCTCTGCATACCCTAATTGTTGGGCTAGGAGTGTCCACCTAGGGCCTAAACTAGGAACTGGAGCATCATCTCTAGCATTTCATTAAATGCTGTGTCCTTTGGCTCACTTTTTCTTGTGTCTTTCTGCATATAAGAATCACCCAGGGCTCTTGAACCAAACAGACTCACTCACTCACATCTGCCGAGGTGAAATAAGGCCATGACTCCAGGATTCCTGGGCTTCTAGCGATTCTGATCTGAACTCGAGTTTAGCAAGTTTAGGCTTCGTGACTGTAGGTTATGCATAACAAAAGGTAACACTGCCACTCCTTCCTTTCTATCCTGGCTGCACTGCAGGGTTCAAACCTTGTCCCCCTTATTGGACTATAGCAGCATCTTCTAGCTGTCTCTGTCTGCAATGGCTTGTGTCTCTAGTTCATACTCCATGTTGCTGGGTTTGCCCCAGTTTAAAGCTACTAGGAGAGGCCAGCCTTGTGCACAGTGGGTTAAACCACCACTGTGACACCAGCATCCCATATGAGCATGAGTTCAGAGTCAACTGCTCCACTTCAATCCTTCTCCCTGCTAATGGCCTGGGAAGGCAGCGGAAGATGGCCCAAGTACTTGTACCCCTTCCACCATCATGGGAGACTGGGATGGAGTTCCAGGCTCCTGGCTTCAGCATGACCCAGTCCCAGCCATTGTAGCCATTAGGGGAGTGAACCAGCAAATGGAAGATTTCTCTTTTTTCTTCTCTCGCTCTCTTCCTCTTCTTCCCTCCCTCCCTCTCCCTGCCTGCCTCCCTCTCTCTCCTCTGTAGATGAGACAGGATGCTGAGGCACATCATCTCTGTCGTTCTCACCCTCATCCTTTTCCCTTCTTGGCCCACTGTATTCCTGAACAATACCCACATATGTGTGTGTTTTCCTCACCTTTTGAATAAACTCTATCACTTAGTGGAGAGAAGAGGCATCCGGTGCTGTAGTGCAGCATGTTAGACTGATACCTGCAGTGCCAGCATCCCACATGGACACTGGTTCGAGTCCTGACAGCTCCACTACCAATCCAGCTCTCTGCTATGGCCTATGAAAGCAGCAGAGGATGGCCAAGTGCTTGAGCCCCTGCTCCCACGTGGGAGACCTGGAAGAAGCTCCTGGCTCCTGGCTTCAGCCTTGCCCAGCCCTGATCATTATAGCCACTTGGGGAGTGAGCTGGCTGGTAGAGGATTGTCTGCACCTGTCTGTGTGACTCTGCCTTTCAAATAAATAAATAAGTATTTAAAAATAAATAACTAGGCGGGCGCTGGGGCTCACTAGGCTAATCCTCCGCCTGTGGTGCTGGTACTCCGGGTTCTAGTCCCGGTTGGGGCTCCAGATTCTGCCCCGGTTTCTCCTCTTCCAGTCCAGCTCTCTGCTGTGGCCCAGGAGTGCAGTGGAGGATGGCCCAAGTGCTTGGGCCCTGCACCCGCATGGGAGACCAGGACAAAGCACCTGGCTCCTGGCTTCGGATTGGCACAGCACGCCGGCCGTGTTGGCCATTTGGGGGGTGAACCAGTGGAAGGAAGACCTTAGACCTTTCTCTGTCTCTCTCTCTCTCTCACTCTCTAACTCTGCCTGACAAAAAAATAAATAAGTAAGTAAATAAATAAATAAATAATAAAGCTACTACAGCTGCCTTCTGGGTAAAGTCTAAAACGCCCTCATATGATACTTTGGTTCCTGCGCCCTCCTCCCTCCCTGTTTTATTTTTTTTTTCCAGTAAGATTTATGTATTTATCCAAAAGTCAGAGTTAGAGAGACTATTCCATCTGCTGGTCCACTCCTCAAAAGGCCACAATGGCCAGGACTGGACCTGGCCAAAGCCAGGAGCCAGGAGCTTCATTTGGATCTCCCACGTGAGTGCAGGGGTCCACGTACTTTGACTATCTCCTGTTGCTTTCCCAGGTGCATTAACAGGGAGCTGGAGCAAAAATGGAGCATCTGGGATTCAAACCGGTGCCCACATGGGAAGCCGGTGCTGCAGATCTAGTGCTCCACAGCGCTGGCCCCAGGTTCCTGCCCTCTGGCCTCATTCCCCAATCTAACCTGCACTCAGAGTACTGTTTCTGCCTTTGTATCTGCTGTCCTTCACCTGGAGCTTCCTCACTGCCATCCCCGCTTCTGCCAGTCACTGTCAAATTCCCACTCATTCTTCAAGCTCCAGCCCAAATGTCGCTTACTCAGTGAAACACTACCATCCCCAGCCTGGCTTTCCCAGCTTGAATGAATTGCTCTTTATTCTATGGCCTCAATGTCCTTTATTCAAATCTCAGTTACCACAGCCTGCTTTATTTTATAAGGACTGTGTCTTGTAGGCTACACAGAAACAAAACTGATTCTTAGACTCCTCTATCGAATGTGACCTTAACACTGTCCTTCATGCTCTGTAAATATTTGCTGAACTGATGCTGGTCTGGACATGGAAGGGACCAGGGTGACTCACTGATGTCCTCTCTTGCCATTCTTCATTGCAGTGTGTATTCAGGCCACCAGTCCATCTTAATTCCTCCCATGGAGTTGGAAAACAACCTCTTCCTCTGGCTTGCCACCGTCAACCAGTACAAGATACGGGATACTTTCTGCTCCTATTCAGTAATGGAGCTTTGCACTAAAGGGCTTGGAAACCAAGTGGAGGTGCTAAAGGTAAGAAAGTAGCTACAAGATTTTAAAGTGGGCCAGGGCGTGGTCACTACACCAGCATGGGGGTGCCTGCCTGCCTTTTGCTACTCAGTTCAATGGATGTTTTGTAAGCCTCAGGAAGTCTCTCTCTCCCACCTTTCTAATTTAATGTACTCTTTCAGAGTTTAATCTGATTGCCCAAGGGCTAAATGGAAGCGACTTTCATGTAAACATAGGAGGGAACTGTGGCTTTTTTTTTTTTTTTTTTTTTTGACAGGCAGAGTGGACAGAGAGACAGAGAGAGAGGTCTTCCTTTGCCGTTGGTTCACCCTCCAATGGCCGCCTCGGTCGGCATGCTGCAGCCGGCGCACTGTGCTGATCCGATGGCAGGAGCCAGGTGCTAGGTGCTTTTTCCTGGTCTCCCTTGGGGTGCAGGGCCCAAGCACTTGGGCCATCCTCCACTGCACTCCTGGGCCACAGCAGAGGGCTGGCCTGGAAGAGGGGCAACCGGGACAGAATCCGGCGCCCCGACCGGGACTAGAACCCGGTGTGCCGGCACCGCAAGGCGGAGGATTAGCCTGTTGAGCCACAGCGCCGGCAACTGTGGCTTTCAATAGAGTTTTTCCCCAATAGAATCTGAAACCTCTAAGCAGCAGGTATCAGGGCCTGCCCCGAAGGTAAGGGTAGCGTGTGTCTCCAGCGAGTGTGTCTGACAGCACGTGAGAAAGCTGGACGATGCTGACTCTTCTGTAACAAAGAAACGGGGCCTTAAGAATGGGGAAAAGTGACAAGAGACCAGATCTCCAGGATTCTGGGTTTATTTTTTTTACCTCAGCCCCATTAAATAGGGAGACATGTAAGGTATGGAAGAACAGAGGAGTGAAAATGGACTGCTCAAGAGGCTGAGACTTTTGTTTGAAAGAGGAAAGAAATAGAAAATGAGTGAGTTGACTAGTGGGCAGTGGTTTCAGTGGAATGCCTTGGACTTTCTGATTTCTGAAAGCAGCTGCGTGTGTGGGTGTGTGTGTGTGTGTGTGTGTGTGTGTGTGAGAGAGAGAGAGAGAGAGAGAGAGAACGCGCATGCGAGGTGAAAATGCACAGTTCCTGGGCTTTTCCTGACCACAAAGGGAGCAGAGAACTGAACTGTGTTCAGCTCTCCTTGGGTGCTGCTGATTCAGCCCGTGGCTATGGATGTCTTGCAGACCAGGGGCATCAATCTCTCCTGCATCCGGACCTGCGTGGTGGTGGCAGAGGAGCGGCCCCGCATCGCCCTCCAACAGTCCTTCTCCAAGCTCTTCAAGGACATCGGCCTGTCACCTCGGGCTGTCAGCACCACGTTTGGGTCGAGAGTCAACGTGGCGATATGTTTACAGGTGATCCTGGTGAAATCTTGTGTGCTCACTCAGAGCGGGAGTGCAGCGTGTTCCTTACCGCGGACTTGAGAGGCCGACATCGGGCCTTTTGTTTTGACTTCTCTGCATGTCTGGTTTGCTCCTCTGTAAATTGAAGAAGCTGGCATCCCACCTCACAGGCTTGCCCTGTGGGCTCGCTGAGTTGCTAGGTTGGAGCACCCAGTGCCACACCAGCAGCTGAATGCCAGGGTAAATGTAGACTCTATGGTCTAGTGAACTTTCAAAATAATGTTGGGGCTGGTGCTGCGGCTCAGTAGGCTAATTCTCCGCCTGCGGCGCCGGCACACCAGGTTCTAGTCCCAGTTGCGGCGTCAGATTCTGCCCCAGTCACTCCTCTTCCAGTCCAGCTCTCTGCTGTGGCCTGGGAAGGCGGTGGAGAATGGACCAAGTGCTTGAGCCCTGTACTATTGCTACTGATTTCTCAACAATGTTGCAGTGGATTTGTTTCTGAGAGGCGCGGAGTCAACACACAGACCCCGGGAGTCGGGTGAAAGCAGGCTCGAGGCGAGCACCCCGCAGACTCGTTTATTACAGTTGGTACAACATCTTATATAGCCAAGACCAGCCAATCTGGTCAAGGGGCGGTCTATGCCCCAACCAATCACAGCCTGTTGCCAGGCAGACTCCATCGCCAGGTGGGTTTCAGAGCCGTTCCTGAGTAACTGACGCTCACTTGCCAGTGACCACCTTGGCATGGCCTTCTCATTCCACCACACTGTACCTGCATGGGAGACCAGGAGGAAGCACCTAGCTCCTGGCTTCAGATTAGTGCAGCACGCCATTTGGGGAGTGAACCAATGGAAGGAAGACCTTTCTCTCTGTCTCTCTCACTGTCTAACACTGCCTGTCAAAAATAAATAATAACGTTGGGCATTTTCGTGAATACAGCCAAACTATTTCTTGATTTGAAAATCAAAGTAAGGAACAGCAGCTCATTTAAAATAAATGATGCAGTGATTTTTTTTCTTTTTCTTTAGGGAACCTCAGGGCCTGATCCAACTACCGTGTACGTAGATCTGAAGTCCCTGAGACATGACAGGTACAGTGTATTCGTGTGCTCCCTCCCTAGCAGAGTTCCTCAGCCTAGGGAGTTCTGACCTCGAAGTCCACGTCTTCCCTGACTCCTCTCATGATTGTGTCTGCCGGGAGGGATACGGCAAGAAGGAAGGAATTCGTTTTTATTATTAACATCTGATACGGTTTATGTGTATAAGGAGACAGCTTTCATTCTCACAGTTGCCCTACTGTTCTTCAGTATTAAAATGTAATGCTTAGCTTGTGCATGAGCAGAAGTAGTTTGTGGCATTTGATACAAGTTAAATTAAAATGGATCGTCTCTTTCCTCTAAGAGTTTAAAAATGTGAGGTGGGCCAGGCAAGTAGAGGAGGCAGAGTAGGGGCTCTGAAGCAGCACTATATCTGAACCTGCCTCCACCCGCCACGGCCTGGTGAGGAAAAGTGCTGCTGAGAGCAGGCTCCTGCCCAGCCCTGCTGACTGGGCCGGGCCCCGTACCCTGTGCCCTGTAGCACGGAACCCCTCCCTGGGCTGCTCCTCAGACCTGCGGAGATGTCACCCCCCAACCCTCAGGATGTTTGACAAGATCTAGAAGCATTTGTCACTACAGGGAGGTTGTTGCTGACCTCTGGGTGGAGGCCAGGGATGTTGCCAGATGGTCCACAATGCACAGGGTAGCCCCTTCCGGCAAGAAATGATAGGACTGAAACCTTGCTGGTGCTGAGTTGGAGGAACCTTGCTCCTATGTGATAAGGAGCAATGCCTTGGCACTCTTGGGAGGCAGTAGCCAGCCACAGTAGGCACCGTGGGTTTGTTTTTAGAACGGCCTGTAAATGGAAAACACTGTTCTTCCACAGGGTTCGACTGGTGGAGCGGGGCGCCCCCCAGAGTCTGCTCCTCTCTGAATCTGGAAAGGTAATTGCTTCTGTGAGCCTTCGGGAAGGCTGGCGGGGTAGCCTTGTAGTCCACCTAACCTGAAGCCCTGTGATAAATTAAAATACAAGGCAAGACTGAATTGAAATCTGGAGATAATTCAACTGTTTTAGCTTAGCTGATACTTTCAGATTCATATACATCTAGAGATAAGAAGAATACTAGATTTTATTTTTAGATTTTATTTATTTATTTGAAAGGTAGAGTTACAGAAAGCGGGAGAGGGAAGTCTTTTATCCACTGACTCACTCCCCAAATGGCCGCAACAGCCGGAGCTGAGCTGTTCCAAAGCCAGGAGCCAGGAGCTTCTTCCTGGTCTCCCATGCAGGTGCAGGGGCCCAGATACTTGGGCCATCTCCTACTGCTTTCCCATGTCACGGCACAGAGCTGAATGGGAAGTAGAGCAGCTGAGACTAGAATCGGCCACCCATATGCGATCCCGGTGCTGCAGGCAGAGGCTTAACCTACTGTGCCACAAGCGCTGACCCCAGAATACCAAATCTGATCTTTGTCATTTTCCTCAGTACCTGTCCAGACTATAGGGAGCAGTCCCTGCCCTTTCTTTCCTCGAAAAAGGAAGATGTAGCATTGCAATGCTGGCATTGCATATGGGTGCTGGTTCAAGTCCCAGCTGCTCCTCTTCCAATCCAGCTCACTGCTATGGCCTGAGAAAGCAGTGGAAGATGGCCCAAGTGCTTGGGCCCCTGCACCCACCCATGTGGGAGACCCGGAAAAAGCTCCTGGCTCCTGGCCTCAGATTGGCCTAGCTCCAGCTGGTACGGCCATCCGGGGAGTGAACTAGCAGATAGAAGGATGGAAGACCTCTCTCTGTCTTTCTGTCTCTCTGTCTCTGTCTGTCTCTGTCTGTCTCTCTCTCTCTGCCTCTCTATAACTCTTCCTTTCAATAAATGTTTTTAAAAGGGGGGGTACAGAATGTGGGTAACCAGAGAGGCCTTTCTTTCCTTGGGCCCTGAGCCTTCTCTCAGCCAGAACTGGGTTCACGTTTTCCCTCCTGTGAGGATCCCAGGTGTGCGCTGTCTTTCCCAGGGGCACGGATGTCTTTCCTTCCCATCCTCCTGCGCAGCTGCCCCATTCTCTCTAAGTCCCTCTGACTGCAGTAGCAGCTGGAGCCAGGAATGGAGTTTTTCCAGCTGTGCCTCCTGTCTGTTTAAAGGGGTTGCGCTGCCGTAATGTCAGTGCATGAGCTAGATTGCTGACAAGGGAAGTTGTACAAATTCTTACCGCCATCATTCTGGTCTACAGGTAGACCGCTTTCCTGTTTCACTTTTGAGGATGAATCTCACTAGACCATTGGTCTAATAACCCCTGAGGGAGGCTGAGAGGGCACAGAGGCGCCTACAGCTGTCCCCTCAGCATGGCGGCTGGTTCTGTGTGCCACTGCTGTATCTCCAGCTGGCAGCTGCATTTACTAAATGTCGTTACAGTTGACTGAACCCATGCTTCGCATTTTTACTTTGATTCTTAGATTTTACCCGGAGTGAAAGTGGTTATCGTCAATCCCGAGACCAAAGGCCCTGTCGGAGACTCTCACCTGGGAGAGGTGTGTACGGTTTTCAGTTCTTCTCTGAAAAGTCTGCAGAGCGCACATTCCAGAAGCCAGTGAAACTGTGGGTTTAGCTTTTCCAGACTGGGGAATGGAGTTCATCTTCTTCTGTGAGGCCTAAGACTAGAATGGACAGAAGAAGATTTGAGACCAGGATCAAGAGGAGATTTAGGCACCCGGATGAGACAGTCCCGGATCCTCCCACTGCTGGGCCCTCAGCTAGAAAGGAGATGGTGATCCTGCCTGGTCCTCCCTCAGCACATGTCAGCTCCCTTGTTACTGCACTTGTATTGTGGCTGATACAGAAATGGGATTAAGAAATCAGAGTACTCTTGTCTTGAGAGGGCTGAATTGCTCTGGTTGTATTTTGCTGGTGAGCTTTTTGCCCTGCCCTCCTTTTACAGATCTGGGTCAACAGTCCGCACACAGCCAGTGGCTACTACACCATCTATGACAGTGAGACTCTTCAAGCAGACCATTTCAACACTCGCCTGAGCTTTGGGGATGCTGCCCAGACGCTCTGGGCTCGGACAGGCTACCTGGGCTTTGTCCGCAGGACGGAGCTCACAGCAGCCACCGGAGGTACCCCCTGCTGCAGCTCCCCGTGTCCTGCCTCCCACTCCGTGTTCTAGGCTGGCCACCCTCACCCTGCCCTTGCATGTGGGGAGTGTGTGTGTGTGTGTGTGTGTGTGAGATTACCACCTCTACAGCTCTTGAGCCCACACATGGATTTAAATCTGCTGTAAGTGGCACCGTGCCCTAGGAAGAGTATCTAGAAGGGGAGTGCTTGGGTCACCACATGTGCGTCCTGAGCCGTGGGTTAGGACGGCCGGCAAGCACTGCTCCTGGCAGGACGTAGCCCTGGCACCTGTGGGACTGAGCCCCAGCCCTGCGCCAGCTCTCGAGGCGAGCATTGCGCCTTTCAGTTCTTCTGCCCCCTGGGTGCTGTTTCGGGCCAGGAGGAGCAGCCCTGCTCCCAGAGGAGCTGCCTTGCCTAAGCACTCCAGCCCCTCCAGGTCTCGCATTGGATACAAGCCGCCTCTGGGCAGGGCTCTGGTGTTGGAGACCCTCCCGCCCACCCTGTGCCCCGTTGATTGTCAAAGCTTCACTGCTGTCTGCCTTCAGCCCTTGTCCTTGCCCGGTACTAGAAGCCATTTAACAATACCCGACACTAAGTGTGCCACGCACTGGGAGAACTGATGCAGAGAACTCCCCAGGTTTGAAAGGCTTAAACCAGACCTGGCTACTTCTCAGCTCCCATGTCTGTTCCACACTGGCTGGCACCCTCAGTTCTCCATGTCTGGGGGTGAGGAGGGGCCCAGAGTGGCACAGTGCAGAAGAGGGGCCCCTGCTTGGGCAGCTCATGTCTGCCATTTGCTGTATGGCAGGAGTCAGCACCTGACCTTGGTTTCCCACCTGGGAAGTGGGAGTCACCATGGCAGTGACAGGATGCATGCAGGTGCCCCGTGCCGAGGAGTCGTCGGCTGCTGGTTCTCTTACTGTTGGTCTTCATGCGTGCATGTGAAGTGCCCCTCTCTGTGCTTTCCGGCAGAGCGGCATGACGCGCTGTACGTGGTGGGAGCTCTGGACGAAACACTGGAGCTGCGGGGCCTGAGGTACCACCCCATCGACATCGAGACTTCAGTGTCGCGGATCCACAGGAGCATTGCCGAATGGTACGGCCTCTGCAGACTGCAGTTCTGTGTTTCTGCAGTCACGGAGGGAGGAATGGAACAGAGATGGATTGTTGTCTTGGGTGCATGCTCAGCTGTGGCTACCAAGGCCTTTCACAGGAGCCAGCCAAGGCCACGCAGACTCTGAAGCCAGTCTTTTTTAATAACAGGCACCGGGGCTGGTGCTGAGGTGCAGCGGATTAAGCCATCATGTGCAGCACCAGCTTCCCATATGGGCGCCACTTGGAACCCTGGCTGCTCCACTTTTTTTTTTTTTTTTTTTTTAAGATTTTATTTATTTATTTAAGAGGTAAAATTACAGACAGTGAGAGGGAGAGACAGAGAGAGCGGTCTTCCTTCGTTTTTTCACTCCCCAGCTGGCTGCAACGGCTGCAGCTGTGCCGATCTGAAGCCAGGAGGCAGGAGCTTCTTCCAGATCTCCCACACGGTGCAGGGGCCCAAGGATTTGAGCCATCTTCTACTGCTTTTCCAGGCCATAGCAGAGAGCTGGATCAGAAGTGGAACAGCCGGAACTCAAACTAGTGCCCATATGGGATGCTGGTGTCCCAAGCAGAGGATTAACCTACTGCGCCATGGTGCCAGCTCTCTGTTTAATGAGCCTAGGAAAGCAGCAGAAGATGGCCCAAGTGCTTGGGTCTCTGCTCCCACATAGGAGACTTGGAAAAAGCCCCTGGCTCCTGGCTTTCACCTAGCCCAGCCCTGACCATTGTGGCCATTTGGGGAGTGAACCAATGGATGGAAGATCTCTCTCTCTCTCTCTCTCTCTCTCTCTCTCTCCCCCCTTCCTCTCTCTCTAACTCTTGCCTTTCAAATAAAAAATAAATTAATCTTTAAATAAACAGTAGGCCCCCATAAGGGACTAATGGATCGTCTGCCTAGGGAGGCGATGTGTAGTTTGGGGAAGAACTGTGACTTTGAGGTCCAAAAGCCCAATCAGAAGTGCTTTCCTCTCCTTGGGTCTCTCTCACCAGAGGGCTCACTGAGAATGCACTTTATAAACTGCAAAACAGTGGCGAATGAAAAGGATCCACCTCTTCTCTCAGCGTGGCAAGCACTCCCCAGCCAGGAGTGGTCCCTGTTCTCCCAACCCACAATGACCCAAACTCCTGAAAATTAAAACTCTAGACCTCACCTACCAGCTTCCCTCTCCTCCTCTCTCTCCCTCCCCCCTCCCCCTTCCACCTTCCCCCTCTCCCTCCCTCCAACCACACCTGCCCCCCAGTTTCTTTTGTACTCAAGTCAAAAGGTGTTATTGCCTTGGTTAGAGCCCCCCACTCCCCCAGACCTGAGCAAGACTCTGACCAAGCTGAGAAGATAATTAGACTGAGAAGCATGTAGAAGGCATGTGGAAGTAGCTGGGTAGAAGCAGTGCAGAGAATCTGTGACATGATCACCTCTGACTTGACGTTCTACTTGTTGCTGTGGATTCGTTCTGAGAGGAGGAGCATGGTGGGGGCAAGAGGCGTGGAGTCACCACACAGACCCTGGGAGTCATGTGAAAGCAGGCCAGAGGCAAGCAGCCCACAGACTCGTTTATTTCAGTTGGTGCAGCAGCTTAAATAGCCAAGGCAGCCAAACCAATGAAGGGGCAGTTTATGCCCTAACCAATCACAGCCTGTTGCCAGGGGGTTTCCCAGGGGGTTTCCGAAGCCTCTCCTGAGTAACTGGTGCTTGCTTGCCAGCAGCCATCTTGGCACAGCCTTCTCATTCCACCACATTTCCCCCTTTTTGTTTATTTTTGAGCAACGGGAGGCATGATTCTTGGCCATACCGTTGTTGACCCCGTTTCCATGTGGTCTCCGTATGTGGCTGTGCCTGTCTTAGGTTGTCCCCCAGGGGATCTTACCCATCGTTGACTAACCAGTGCTCAAAACGGGAGTCCACAGGAGTGCTTGCTCAGATAGGGGTAGGAATGAGGAACAATGGTAATCAAGAATGGCGTGACCGCACACAGGCTGTGGGCTGTTTGAGTGGCTGACCAGAGCTAGTGGGGTATAAAGCAATAGCGGATGTGGCTATGGGCAGTTCCTCAGGGCAGGATGATAGGGCAGGGGCTTGACAATCGGTAGCAGGTGTGTCTGCTAACAAGGCGGACTCTCAGTCTTGTTCAGCTGGTTCTGGTTGACTTTCAGTTGCAGGCTTGATGTTTCTAGCTGGTACGCAAATGGGCTGTCCTGCATTCTCTGGAAAGACACGAGCATATCCTCGGCCCTTGGTTAGCAGAAGTCTTTTTACAGGCGTTGGAATCCAGGGCCTGAATTTTGCGTCCATTCCAACATTAATGACAAACATGCAGGTGGGATGGAATCTAGTAGTGCCCGGGGACTGCCACAAATGTGAAGATCCTCACTGGGTGTGGATGGGATGACCTCGCATGAGTTATTGCCTCGAGGTTGTCTAAGTTTATCCCACAGATATTTGGGGGTGGCTCACCAGGCATTGCTGTGTTGTCTGCTGTCATGTCATTTTCACTGTCGAAGCTCTCTCTTCCTAAGTCACCAGCTGTTGCCTGTGAGGCAGAGGCCTGGAGTGACAGGCTCTTATCACTCACAGATTCACTATGTTTGGTAATCTGTGTGCGCTTCTGAGAGGGGGGTATCTTTCCCATGTCTGAGTGTTTAAGAGCGGCACCCCACGCCAACTCCAGCCAAAGGAAAGACACGCACAGCACTGCTGCCATAACAAAACAAATTCCTAGCACCTCAGTGGCTGATGGCATTATGCAGGGGGTTCCCTACCTTAGACGAACAGACAGTGGTGTATCAGATCGTACGTATGTCCTGTGCTTAGTGGGAGACTTCCTTGATTCGTTAGGTCAAGGCCATATGCCCACACGGTGTCTCCAGAGCGTCACCTCTCTCAGTGAGGGAAGATGACTTGGTTCATAATTCTGGGATGATCAGTCCCTTATGTGAATTCACCGGGTGAACCGAAAGTAAAAGGAGGAGCCGAGAAGTGGCGTTATGTGTGCCTAACCTGGGGTCACTTAGACCAAGGACAAGGACAAGAAAAGGGGCGTAGGAGGGGGTTCTGTGCTCACCCTCACAGCACCAAACATTACACAAAACACCGAGGGGCCTACTTGCCGAAATCAAGGGGGGACCTCGCCAACTCCAACATGCTGTCTGTCTCTCAGTCACATTGGGCGCCAGATGTTGAAGTTGATTTGTTCTGAGAGAAGGAGCGTGGTGGGGGCAAGAAGCATGGAGTCACCACACAGACCTTGGGAGTTGGGTGAAAGCAGGCCAGAGGCGAGCAGCCCACAGACTCGTTTATTTCAGTTGGTGCAGCAGCTTAAATAGCCAAGGCAGCCAATCCGGTCAAGGGGCAGTTTATGCCCTGACCAATCACAGCACATTGCCAGGCAGGCTCTGTGGCCAGAGGGTTTCCGAAGCCTCTCCTGAGTAACTGGTGCTTGCTTGCCAGCAGCCATCTTGGCACAGCCTTCTCATTCCACCACATCTACTTTTAATGCAGCCAAATATTATGTACAGTTTTCTTTAATGATTAGAATGGGTGTTTTTTAAAATTTTTATTTATTTATTGAAAGAGTTACAGAGAGGCAAAGAGAGAGAGAGGTCTTCCATCCACTGGTTCACTCCTCACATGGCTGCAGTGGCTGGAGCTGCACCGATCCAAAGCCAGGAGCTTCTTCTGGGTCTCCCACATGGGTGCAGGGGCCTAAGCACTTGGGCCATCTTCTACTGCTTTCCCAGGCCATTGCAGGGAGCTGGATCAGAAGTGGAGCAGCCAGGACTTGAACTGGTGCCCATATGGGATGCTGGCACTGCAGTCAGCAGCTTTATGTGCTCTGCCAGAGTGCCTGCCCCAGAATTTGTTTTTTTGTTAAGTAATTTAATAGTGCACATCACAAATCAAGCCATACCTTGTACCCCAGTTCACCATAAGGCAACCTTTCACCCTGTGACACTGTCACACAATGAAAAAACACTTGTATGGGACACTAGTAGCTCAGATGAGATTGGATTCCCTACCAGTTGGATTTATGGTTATTCCTAGCTGCTCCCTGCTAATGTACCTGAGAAGGCAGAGGCTGGTGGTTGGACCTTTGCACCCACGTGGGAGACTCGGATGGAGTTCCTGGCTCCGGGTTTGCAGCCATTTGGGGAGTGAATTAGCAAATGGAAAATATCTCTCTCTGATGCCCTACCTTTCAAATAAATAATAAAACAAATTTGTTTAAAAAAAAATAAAAGCTAAAGGAAAAGCGAATTGATGGAAAAGACAACTTGGGTGTTTCCAAAATGCTGTAGCTAGCCTGCGTGTTGGGAAAGCCAGCAGGAGCCATAGCCCTCACTGACTGTAGCCACGTGGGCATCCACTTCATTTTCTCTCTGCTCCTCCCTGAAGTGCCATTCTCCGTACTCAGCTATGCCATGACTTTCAAAGCCACGTGTCCTGAGTTCAAGTGAGCTGCTGACAACTCTCAGTCCCACTTCTGAGCCAGTGGAAGGCTGCAGTCGCTCAGTCGGTCAGATGCGATCACCGGGACAAGGCCACACTCCCAGGAGGGTGACAGGTCCAGGAGAGAAGGCAGCTGTCGGGATGGATGGGTGAGCGTAGCCATGCGTTAACTGCATGTCCTTACCATTCCAGTGCCGTGTTCACGTGGACCAACCTGCTTGTCGTGGTCGTGGAGCTGTGTGGTTCTGAGCAGGAGGCCCTGGATCTGGTTCCCCTGGTGACCAACGTGGTGCTGGAAGAGCACTACCTCATCGTGGGCGTGGTGGTGGTGGTGGACCCGGGGGTCATCCCCATCAACTCCCGAGGAGAGAAGCAGCGCATGCACCTCCGCGACAGCTTCCTGGCTGACCAGCTGGACCCCATCTACGTGGCCTACAACATGTAGCCAGCCTGGCGGGGCCCACGGGCGCCCGGGGCTGGGGGTCAGTTTCCACCCGAGGGGAAGTCGGCTATGGTGGCTGTGCCGGCTCCTCCATCTCATCCCGTGGGACTCCGCACACAGGGGACTTGCGTGGTGGTAGATGACAGTGCCAGAAGGGCGCGCAGCGAGGACATGCATGTGGCGTTGTTCTCATCTGTTGTACATACTTGTATTTTTATCTAATGCCGTTTTAGACTTTTGTAAGGGAGTTTACTGAATTCACGTGAAGGGGTAGTCAGAGTTACAGTTCCCGCTCTGTACTGTATTTTGCCATTTTACTGTAGCTAGACATTCTGCGGGTTTGTTAACCTGAAACTACTCCGCTTTCAGGCAAGTCACAAGTGAATCTGATAACCCACTGAATATGAGAGTTACTTTATATATATAATTCTCGACTGCTAAACATTCTGACCAGTATTCTAAAGATGTAAATAAGATTATCATAACTCAGCTAAAGAATTGGCCTGTTTGATTACAACAACCAAAGTAGGACCATTTGTGCTTTGAGAGAATTTCAGTACTCTCTCAGCGCAGTGTAACTGATTACATAACTAAGCGCAAACTGTTTGCAGGTTTCACTGCACATCATTGTACGTCCTCGTTGGCTGGTGTGTTTTAGAAACTAAAGCTGCCTACATTTGTTTTTAGAGCTTGCATTCCCAGAATCAGCTTAAGCTTCTAAGAATTCAGCCTGTTTTAGTAAGCTGAAAATCTCAGTTTAAAAATCAAAACGTTCAGAACAAGCAAAGATTCATCAGATCCCACCATGTTCTGGCCCCAGTGTCAAAACTGTCGTTCAGCTTTCCAGCGACTGTGTTAAGAAGCTAGCTTTTCCCCCTTCTCCAGGCCCGCTGGCAGCTGTAGCTACAGCATATCCACACGGCTTCTCTTTTCCAAAAACCGCAGGGTGTCCTCTGTTCTCCAGGTCACAGGGGCAGGGAGTCTAAAACCCAGAATGAAAGGCCGGGAAGGCAGTGGGATCAGCTGACACAGAACCGCAAGGCCGCACGGTGCCTGTCTCAGAACTTAGCAGTGTGGGCTGTCAGGACGGCCAGGCCTCTGCTGAGACGGGGGAAGTCTGGGGTATGCAAGAAGCTCTGGAGAAGCAACTGTGGCGCCCGGGCCCAGCAGACCAAGGTACGGCACTGGCCCCAGCCTCTGGCTCAGTGTCCTGCCTTTGCTCTGATACTTCGTATATTTGAATATAGTTGAATTTTATTATTTTTTTCTTACAGAAATATTTTTTAAAACTTAAAAAAAAAAGCTCAAAAGTGAAAAGAATTAACTTGTTAGATCAGAATGGTTCTCTTTGACCTACTCTGGTCTGTTGTGTAAATATTTATTTAGACTATTTTAATAATACATATTATTTACCCCACTGTAACATCATGTAAACTAAGTATGTTTTTAAGCAATTTTTAAGACTTGTAATTACCCTGCAAATAGGTTTATAATGCAATGACCAGACCCTTTGCCGTGGCAGTCTTCCCCGGCTGCCTTCACACAGTCTCATGCCTCATGACCACTTCATGACTCCCTTCCCTCAATCCTCTTTTCCTCCTAATCCAGTCTCCACAGGGGGCAGACATCAAGACATTTTCCCAGTTCAGATCTCTTTTTCAGCATTTTAGAATGGAATTAACTTACACACGATGAGGAATGTACAGGGGAAAAAAAAAGCACTTACATGGAGACAAGTGAGAAATCCCAGTATCTATAAACAATGGTTTGATTTGCAGAGAGCAGCCTGGAAAGTAATTTTCTGAAAGCAGTTTTTAATGAGTCAGTCAGCAAAGCAGGGGATCCTGAGGATCAGATGGTTCTATCTCATCATCACCAAGGTCCGAGGAAGAGTTGCAGATTCTGTCCCCTGGGTAACTTCGGGGGTAGGCCCCCAGAGATGCACCATCCACCACAATACTATGGCAGCCATGCCTGCAAGTGCAGACTTTCCAGTAACCACCTTTTAAGGTGTAAAGAGAAAGAGGTGATAATGGTTTTAATATATTTTATTTAACCCAGTGTCAAAAATATTATTTCCACATAAAGTCACTATAAAAATTATTAATGAGATATTTTGCATTTTTTTTAATGTATATAGTAAGTCTGAAACCCAGCGTCAGCTTCTCAACTTGAGCTCTCCATAGTTCAAGTCTTCAGAAGCCAGATGCCGCAGTGGCCGCCATGTTGGAAAGCACAGCTCTGCACTAGTTCCTTTGAGAGACTCCAGTGTCTGAGTGGCCGCCAATTCCCTGCTGCTTGAGGGCTGACACCTAATTTTACAGTTCCTCATTGGTCTTTATATTTTTTGCTATTGGTTTTGCACGTTCCCTTAAGCCAAAATGTGCTAGCGCAAGAAAGCGGGGAGCTGTTCTTGGCCAGCCTCACCCATTACTCTGGGGGGAGAGGACAGCATGGGCATTAGCTCAGCCGGGGCTTGTACAGGTCCAAGGCCCTCTCGTTGACCCCCACTTGGCTGGGAAATCCATGCTCTTGCCCTTTCTACTAAGTGGAGCCCTTGTGGTATAACTGATTCTTAAGGCAGCCCAGAAGGCCATTGTTGGTTTAAAATAAAATTTCAAAAACAAAACAAAACACAGCCTTTCTAATCCTCTGGAACAGGTTCTGTTTCTGAGTTTTTTATGCCTGTGGGAAAAAGAAACAAAATGAACTGCAAGCCTCCATGTCCGTCGAGAGAAATCCATTGGTCCACAAGCTTCTGAACTCTTGCTGACTCAGCAGCAGTGACCCAATGGATCTGGAAGGGACTGCCTCAGCCTCAGGAAAATTCCTAGGCCCTGGGACTTCCCAGAGCTGCACCAGTGCTGTCCCCTGGCTCCCTGAGCCCAGGGTGGCCTGCAGCCTGCAGCTAGCCCTGCTTCTCAAAGGGCCTGAGCTCCCCTCTGTGTTGTGCTGCCTGCCTAAGTCATCTGGGTGTGTCTCCCTCAGCCCCCGGGCAATGCTTGCTTAATGCTTTTGTTGAATCAACAAAGGGCCTGAGGCCTTAGCTATGTATTTAAGGTCTCTGCCCCAGGCATGGTGCTCAATATTTTGGCCAAATAAATTACTTTCCTTGAATATCCAGGAATCTTTTAGACTAAAGCAATGAGGAGTTACCACCTCACCCTCAAACTCCAACATGATCTATGCCTTAGTGGTTGTTCTTGTTGTCTGCTTTGATATAAAAGCGAGAGTATTTGGAGAAAGAAGCTGCAGCACTCCAAATACACAATAGGCCTTTGTCTGTCATTCCTACATGTCTGGTTTAGGTGTATGTAAATGGGCTGTGTTATTTGTCCAGAGAAAGAGAGTGTAAAGATACAAGAATAATTTTTTAGTCCTAAATGCCGTTTTGTTTACTTTCTGTCAAGATACTTACCCATGTCGAATTCAAACTACAGTACTGTGTAATTATGTATAAAGTTTTTTTTTATTTATTTGAAATTAGACTAGATTCACACTTTTAAATTTAACATCTGGCTGGACAGTGTTCTATTAACTCATTGAATGTGTTTCCTTTGTCTTGTGTTAATAAATATTGATGCCTGATTGTGTTTAATACTTCACATGTTGGGAGGGGGCTGGGGAGCTGATCAAGTTTAAATTTAACTATGATAACAACCAGGATAAGGGCTTCCATTGTGGCACTGTGGGTTAAGCCACTGCCTGCAACATTCTGCTTGAGCCCCAGCTGCTCCATTTCCAATGTGCCTGGGAAGGCAGTGGAAGGAGACCCTGCACCCACAAGGGAGACGCAGATGAAGTTCCAAGCTCCAGGCCTTGGCCTGGCCCAGCCCTGGCCATTGCGGCCATTTGGAGGGGTGAACCAGTAGAGGAAGATGTCATGATACTTCATTTGCTTTTCCATTTACTGGCTTCAAGAAACTTGGTGGGAGCTGCTTGACTTGTGCATGTTCTCAAACATTTTTCACTTAACATGTATTCAGTGTCTGCCTGATGAGTAGGCACAATGCATTGTGGTAAGAGCTTCAACTGAAGAGAAACCTCTGCCCTTAAGGAGAGACAGAACAATCACAATATCATATTAAAAAGATTAAAAGCAGTGATGGACTGAGAGCAGATACGGGCACCCAGTCCCGTGGTGAGGGAGTGAGGTGCTGGAGGGGTAGCGTCTGAAAGCAGTTTTGACAGGTGAGACAACTAGCTAAGATTAAGACAACAGGAAGGCGGAGTTACCCATTGTGGGAACTACAGTTCATTGTTAGTCCTTCTGTGGTTTGTGCATAGCTTTCCCAAATTCTTACATTGGAACCTAAGACCCAATGTGATAGTTGAAGATGAGGGGCCTTCGAGGAGATCATTAGGTCGTGGATGTGTTAGTGCCCTCGTGAAAGGGCTGGAGGCAACAGCTGGGTCCTTTTGCCCTTTGCCATTCAAGGACACAGTACTCTTTGCCTTCGGAGCTGCCAGTGCCCCATCTGTTTCTTAGCCTCCGTGACTGCGAGCCATGAAGCAGAATTGCCCAGCTCAGGTATTTTGCACAGAAGGATTAAGATGCAGGGGCTCCCAGTGTGGCGGCTGCTTTCTGAAAAGAGGCATCCTGAAAGGTAACGTGTTGGGCTCCAAGCTTCTCATCCACTCTCAAAGGCGTGCACAGCACTTTGGCTGCATTTCGTTAAGGCCAGATTCCAGGAGAGAAGACTCTACCTCTTGAGGGGAGGGAGTGGCGAAGTCAATTGCAAAGAGCAAGAATTCTTTAACTGATAAAGTAGGGCTATGACCTCAAAATACCCCTGGTGATGTTTCAGAGGCACCACCATGAAAGGGACAGGTGGGGATGCTCGCTTTATCACTGCTTTAGAGCAGCCAGAAAAGTGAGATCGCAGCCAGCAGAGTAGGGGAAAGATATGTGAGCTATATGGACTAGGATACAAAAGAACCGATACAATTTAGAAGCGATATGATAGTCTTGTATAGAAAGAGGATCTGTACTTCCCAATACCAGTTTGGTGAGATTACTGAATACAAGATACACGTGAGGGGGCCGGCACCATGGCTCACTTGGTTAATCCTCCGTCTGCGGCGCCGCCATCCCATATGGGTGCCGGGTTCTAGTCCTGGTTGCTCCTCTTCCAGTCCAGCTCTCTGCTGTGGCCCGGAGGGCAGTGGAGGATGGTCCAAGTGTTTGGGCCCCTGCACCCGCATAGAGAACCAGGAGGAAGCACCTGGCTCCTGGCTTCGGATCAGCGCAGTAGCAGCCATTTGGGGGGATGAACCAATGGGAGGGAGACCTTTCTCTCTGTCTCTCTGTCTATAACTCTACCTGTCAAAAAAAAAAAAAAAGATACACGTGAAAAATCAACAGTATCAAGTCTTCCTAAAAGCAGAGTAACTTGACCAGATTTATACAAAATATCTCTAAATTGTCCAAAAGCAGAAGCTGGGGAGTGACTGCTCTTGAAAGACAAAAATGCAAGGGCCAAGTGCTGTGGCTTAGTGGGTAAAGCCGTTGCATACCGTATGGGTGCCGGTTTGAGTCCTGGCTGTTCCACTTCTGATCCAGCTCGCTGCTGTGGGCTGGGAAAGCAGTAGAAGATGGCCCAAGTCTTTGGGCCCCTGCACCCACGTGGGAGACCTGGAAGAAGCTCCTGGACTCTGATCAGCACAGCTCTGGCCGATGCAGCCATTTGGGGAATGAACCAGTGGACGGACAACCTCTCTCTCTCCTCTCTCTCTCTAACTGTGCCTTTCAAATAAATAATTTTTTTTAAATGACAAAATATGCTGGCGCCGCCATAGCTCACCGCCTGTGGCACCGGCACGCTGGGTTCCAGTCCCTGTCGGGGCGCCGGATTCTGTCCCAGTTGCTCCCCTTTCCAGTCCAGCTCTCTGCTACAGTCCAGGAGTACAGTGGAGGATGGCCCAATGGCAGCCCCAAATTACCCATTTTTATCTTAAGTTTGACACAGCAGGGACAGCCGTGTAGGAATGTGGAACAAAGCAGGAGTGAGCTAATGGGCGGGGATGCCTCACAAGGCCTGTCTGTCCAGATTCTTCTTAGCCCCTTGGTCTAAGTGGTAGCACTGCTTCCTCCCACCCAGGTGTGGGGCAAGACCTGTCTGGAAGGACGAGAGTCTTAATTTCTTCATGGTCAACTTTTACACAGAATGGTAGGGGGAAGGTAAAAATAGTATTTTTAGATTTCACAGCTGGTTTTGGAAGCAGGGAGATCTGTTTCTATAATCTTGGGAAGGAGGAATTCTAGTTTCCACACGGCTTACCTGGGGAGGAACGAGGGGAGAGAGAAAGGCAGGGGTCAGCCGGCCCAGTGGCTCAACAGGCTAATCCTCCGCCTTGTGGCGCCGGCACACCGGGTTCTAGTCCTGGTTGGGGTGCCGGATTCTGTCCCGGTTGCCCCCCTTCCAGGCCAGCCCTCTGCTGTGGCCCGGGAGTGCAGTGGAGGATGGCCCAAGTGCTTAGGCCCTGCACCCCATGGGAGATCAGGAAAAGCACCTGGCACCTGGCCCCTGCCATCAGATGAGCACGGTGGCCGCAGTGCGCCGGCCGCGGCGGCCATTGGAGGGTGAACCAATGGCAAAAGGAAGACCTTTCTCTCTGTCTCTCTCTCTCACTATCCACTCTGCCTGTCAAAAATTTAAAAAAAAAAAAAAATTAATTAAGTAAAAAAAAAAGGCAGGGGAAGGCTCAGAGAGAAGTTTGCCTTCGGAGTATCCTTTTTTTGAGCGCCAACAATATAACCGTTGCATGCACTTAGGACCTCTCCCTCCCAGGTAAGGTTTACTGTATGTGTTTCCCCTTGAATGTCACAAAACAGAAGCACAAAAACACTTTGTAGTCCACAAAGCTTACATCTATCAGCTTCAAATACTTTGTCTTTTGAGAGGTAGGCTCTAAAGTCGCCCGCTTGGGCTCATGTCCTTTCTCTCTTCTTTTTTTAAAGTAATTTATTTATTTGAAAATCAGAGCTACACAGAGAGAAAAGGAAAGGCAGAGAGAGAGAGAGAGAGAGAGAGAGAGAGAAACAGAAAGGGAGGTCTTTCATCTGCTGATTCACTCCCCAGTTGGCTGCAACAGCCAGAGCTGTGCTGATCTGAAGCCAGGAGCCAGGTGCTTCCTCCTAGTCTCCCAGGGGGGTGCAGGGGCCCAAGGACTTGGGCCATCTTCTACTGCTTTCTCAGGCCACAGCAGAGAGCTGGATGGGAAGTGGAGCAGCTGGGATTCCAACCTGCACCCATATGGGATGCCGGCACTGCAGACCAGGGCTTTAACCTGCTGTACCACAGCGCTGGCCCCAGTGCTTACTCTAATTTGACATGTTTCAAACTCATTCAATCTACATGATTATATGGGAAGGGCAGCACCATCCAAACTTTTTCATTTTTATCTTTCTATATGGAAAAAAAAGGGGCCGGAAGGACCAAAGTCGTGCCACCCTGGGCTGGCCAACTTTGTTTTAACTTTTTAAACTTTGTTTAACTTTTGGGGTGGGTGCTGTGGTGCAACTGACATCAGAGTGCCTGGCTCAAGTTCTGGCTCCTTCGCTTCCAATCCAGCCTCCGGGTGCCCTGCATCCTGGGAGCCAGCAGACAACAACTGGAGGCCCAGCCGCACACACGGAGACCTCATGGGGTTCCAGGCTCCTGGCTTCAGCCTGGCTCAGCCCTGGTTATTCTGGTCATTTGGGGAGTGAACCAGTGGTTGGAAGACCTTTGTCACTTTGCCTTTCAAATAAAATTAAGCATTAAAAAAATAATTACTTTTGGGAGCAGGCATGTAGTCCAGCAGTTAGGATGCCTACAGCCCACCCTGCAGCACCTGGGTTTGAGTCCCACTCCAGCCCCTGTCTCCAGAGTGGCGCTAACACGCGCCCTGGGAAGCAGCAGTGACTTCTTCCTTCCCTCCCTCTTGACTCTTGAAAGAAAAAAAAGGTTTTTTTTTTTCCCCCAAAAGATTAACTTATTTGAGACAGAATTGAGAGTTGAGCCTCCATCTGCTGGTTCACTCCCAAAATGACTCTAACATTTGCATCTGGGCCAGGCTGAAGACAGGAGCTGTAAACTCCATCTAGTCCCTATCAGGGGCAGTAGGGACTCAGTACTTTTTTTTTTTTTTTCTTTTTTTCAATACTTTAATTATCTGCTGCTTCCCTTGGATATACAAGTGGCCGCAACGGCCAAGTTGACACTAGGGACCTGGGACTCCATCCTGGTCTCCCACATGGGTGGCAGAGGCCCAAGTATTTGGACCATCTTCCTGAGTTTCCAGGCACGTCAGCAGGGAGCTGGACTGGAAGTGGAACAGCCGGGAGCCGAAACCACTGTGCCACAGTGCTGTTTCCTAGATCAACACATAATTGCATTTTTAAAATTTGTGTTTGAGAGTCAGAGGAAGACTTGGCCTACTCAATGCCCCACAGCTGGGCCTGGGACTGGGGCTGGGCCACGCCCTTAGTCTGTCATGGGGGGGTGCCAGGGATCTAAATGCTTGAGTCATCAGCTGCTACCTCCCAGGGTGCAGGAAGCCAGAATGAGGAGTAGGATTCAAACCCAGGCACCCTAATGCTGGCTCCAAGTTCTAGCTTCTGATTGTAAACAGTGTTTGCTGAGAGAATGACAGCAGCTAAGAGTGCTTGGCAGAGTAACTCTTGACAGTATCCAGCGGGCAGGAGGCAGGACGGCCTCGGGGCCCCAGGTTTGGACTCTGCAGCCTTTGGGACGTGGGCAAACGTTTTCAGAGATGAAGCCAGTGGTAGTGTTCCAGCTTTGACAGCTGGTCGTCGTCTTGTATTTTGGGCTGGCTTATGGAGCTCCCGGTAGGAGCTGTTAACTGTCACCACGATGGGTGTGAACTCTAAGAGCCGCAGGACTGTTTGCAAGTTTTAGCTTCTTCTTATGCTGGGAACCTGGAAGAGCTCAAAAGTCAACTTGCGTCATTCTAGGAGCTGACAGCACCGTTCTTCGCATGCATGTTTTTCTACCTTAAAGTGTCTTATGTTAGAACAAAAACAGGGTGGGTAAAGCCGCCCCCTGCGGAACCAGTGCTGGTTCATCTCCAGGCTGCTCCACCTCTGATCCAGCTCTCTGCTGAGGCCTGGGAAAGCAGAAGAAGATGGCCCAAGTGCTTGGACCGCTGCACCCACGTGGGAGACCCGGAAGAAGCTCCTGACTCCTGATTTCCGATTGACAAAGCTCCAGCCATCTGGGGAGTGAACCAGCATATGGAAGACCTCTCTCTCTCTCTGCCTGTCAAATAAATAAATCTCTAAAAAAAAAAAAAAACCCTAAACGACAGGATAAAATTCTGTTCTACTACAGCGTGTGTCCCTTCGTGGGTTAAAGGACACATCGCAAGGCTAAAGTAACCGGCCGTAAACAGGCGCTTCAAAGGCGCAGGTGCAGGTCCGAGTCAAGGGGGTGACCGCCGCCTCAACCCCCGAGCACGCAGTCGCCGAGTCTGCTAACCAAAAACAAAACAAAACAAAACAAAACAAAACAAAACAAAACAAACAAAAACCCGCCCGGAAGCAGCCTTGTGACCGCGGCTCCCAGCCGCGTACCGCCCAGCCCGCGGCGCGGCGGGCCCAAGATGGCGGCGCGGCGCGTCACGTGAGACGCGATGACGCACGACGGCGGCCGGCACGGAGCCCCGCCCCGGCTTCGCCCCCACGCACTTCCACCCTCCGCGGCGCCCCTCCCGCTCCCGCCCCCGGCCCGGAGTCGAGATCATGCCGCCTGTGGCGGCCCCGAGTGCCGCGGACACGGTCGCCTAGGACTGCGGGGCGACAGCGCGTCTCCCCGCCCCGCCTGGCCCTCGAGGAGGGAGAGAGAGGAGGGGCTGGGGAAGTGGGCAGTGAACTCGGCTCCGTCTGGGAGGGGTGTGTGTGTGGGGGGAGTGGAAGTTCCCGCCCCGGACTGCGGCGAGGCGGCAGCCACAGGTAAGTGGGGGGCGGGGTGGGGCCTCGGCGCCCCCGGCCCCGGGCGGCGGGGTGGCGCGGGCGGGGACGCCGGGCGGGCGGGGGTCGCGCGCGGGCGGCGGCGGGGGGAGGGGCGCGGCGGAAGGGGGTGGGGCTGCCCGTCGTCCCGTCCCCCCTCACCCCCGGCCCGGTGCGCTTCCGGTCCCCTCAGCCGCGCGTCCCCTCTCCTCGGCTGCCCTAAACCGAAATAAAAGCCGCAGGCGTGCCCGCGGCCGGCCGGGACAGCCTGGCCTTGGCCTTGACCTCCGCGCCGTTACCTCGGAGCTGCTGTGGGGAGGGGGTGTGGGGGGTGGGGGTCCCGGAGGGCTGGGGCGGCCCTTCGGGCGGCCCCGGCTTTGGTTTCCCACCGCGAGCGTTGGCGTTGGCACGCCTCAGCCGCTTGCATCGCCTCACGCGTTTGAACTGGGAGGCTGTGAGCTTGTCTGGTGGCGCGAGCGGTGCGAGAGCGTGGGGCTAAGAATAGTCGAGGAGAGAGGGAGAGGGAGCGCGCGCCCCGGAAGGCTTCCCAGGCTATTTTCAGCCTCTCCGTCGGGCCGCCCTCACCTGGGATCGAGAGAAAGGACGGGTCCGGGGCGCGAAGGGCCCCGTGACCCTCAGAACAGGCGTGCGTGCGGCTCCCGTGCCGGCTGTCCGCCCCTGCCAGGCGGACAGGTCCTCGAGAGCCTGCGCTCGCGTCCGGGTCGGGGTCCCCGCGCGGAGCGTGCGTGGTGCCCCCCGCGCGTGGGTCGGCGCAGTGCCGCGGCGTGGCCGGCAGGCGGCGCACCCCACCACAAGCCCCCCCCCCCCCCCCATCGCGCTCCTTATTTATGTAGAATTTCCAGCTGCAGCGCAGGATGTGGCTGTCGCTGCAGGTTTTCCCGTGCCTGCGTCGCCCCGTTTCTGAAAGCCAGGGGGAGGCCTGCTTTAATCCTTGCCGCATGCCTTTTGTCTTCCCCTCGAAGTTTCCGGTATTGAGGCAGAAAACCGGGCCGCTTGCTATACTGGGACAGGTGCCATGGGGTGAACGGGTGGTCGCTGCTGGAGTTATACAGCCTCAACATTGTTGACCAGGCTGGCGAAGTTTGGGGAAATGGTTCAGAAACAGGCCAGGTGAAGCAGCAGCAGCGTAGGGTTTCGGGCATCCAGGAAAGGCTAGGCGGGCGCTCCGAGGAGAGGAGATGAAAGAGATCCTGACCGATAAGAGCAGCTCTGCGGGAGAGAGGCGCTGAAGAGCCCTTTGTGGAGCGGGAGACGGGGTCACAGTTACTTCATTCATTGATACTGCTCTGGTCTCCTGGGCGCCGCGCATTCCCGTGGTACAGGCTCACAGGCTCCGTACCCCCGGGGGCCTGCAGCATTCCCGTCTGGTAGCCTCATTAGAAATGTGTGCAGGCCGCAGGGACAGCGTTAGGGAAAGAGGGACCTGGAGCGGAGAGAAAGCTCAGTCTGAGGCTTTTCCTGGAAGAGGGGCCATGTGGAAGGGAAAAAACAGGACTTTGGGGTAAACCAGTTCTGGCCTCAGGTCTCCCATTCATGTCTTAAAGTGAGAGCCACACTACCTGACAATTTCTTTGAGGCTTAATTTATGAATTACTCGGATAGGAATCAGGAGATGACATTAAAAAGCTTAGTTTACTGCCTAGGTTATAATGTTTCTTTCTGGCCATTTTTTTTAGAAAGCTTTTATTTAATGAATACAGATTGCATAGGTACAGCTTTAGGAATACGGCAATTCTTCCCCCCATACCTGCCCTCCCACCCATACTCCCATCCCACCTCCTACTCCCTCTCCCTTCTCAATCTTCATTAAGATTCATTTTACTTATCTTTATATACAGAAGATCAACTGTATACTGAGTAAAGATTTCAGCAGTCTGCACCCACACAGGCACACAAAGTATAAAGTACTATTTGAAGACTAGTTGTACCATTAATTCACATAGTACAACTCATTAGGGACAGAGGTCCTACATGGGGAGCAAGTGCACAGTGATTCCCGTCGTTGATTTAACAATTGACACTCTATTTATGACGTCAGTGATCACCCGAGGCTCTTGTCATGAGCTGCCAGGGCTATGGAAGCCTTGCCATTTTTTTTTTTTTTTTGCACAGGCAGAGTTAGAGAGAGGCAGAGAGAAAGGTCATCCTTTTTCCGTTGGTTCACCCCCCAAGTGGCAGCTATGGATGGTGCGTTGCGGCTGGCACACTGTGCCAATCTGAAGCCAGGAGCCAGGTGCTTCCTCCTGGTCTCCCATGTGGGTGCAGGGCCCAAGGACCTGGGCCATCCTCTACTGCACTCCTGGGCCACAGCAGAGAGCTGGACTGAAAGAGGAGCAACTGGGACTAGAACCCGGCACCCCAACCTGGACTAGAACCTGGTGTGCCGGTGCCGCAGGCGAAGGATTAGCCTAGTGAGCCACGGCGTCGGCCACCATTTTTTTTTAAAGATGTTCCGCCTTCCCTTTCATTGTCTATGTGAGCAAGATCACAGCCTGCCTCCATTTCTGAACCCTAGTTCATTCCCATTGTTGGCACTTCCCCCTTGGGATTTGATTGTGCCCCATTTACACATGCTGCCCAGGGCTTTATTTTTATAGAAAACACACACACACAATTTATTATATTTATATTAAACTTTTTTTTTTAAATATTGATTTACTTGAAAGAGTTACAGAGAGACAGAAAGGAGACAGAGGTCTTCCATCTGCTGGTTCACTCCCTAAATGGCTGCAACAGCCGGAGCTGTGCTGATCCAAAGCTGGGAGCCAGGAGCTTCTTTGGGGTCTCCCATGCAGATGCAGGGGCCCAAGGACTTGGGCCATCTTCTATTTCTTTCCCAGGCCATAGCAGAGAGCTGGATCAGAAGTGGATCAGCCGGGAGGCGAACCGGTGCCCATATGGGATACCAGCACAGCAGGCAGTGGCTTTACCACAGTGCTGGCCCCTAAGTACTTTTTTTTTTCCTTAGGGATTTATTTTTTTATTTGAAAGGCAGAGTTACAGAGACAGAAGAGGATTCCATTCACTGGTTCGCTCACCAAATGGCCACAATGGCCGGAGCTGGGCTGATCTGAAGCCAGATGCCAGGAGCTTCTTCTGGGTTTCCCACCTGGGTACAGGAGGCCCAAGTAGTTGGGCCATCTTCTACTGCTTTCCTAGGCCATTACCAGAGAGCTGGATCGGAAGAGGAGCAGCCAGGACTGGAGTAGTAAAACTTTTTAAAGAGGATTTATTTGAGAGAGAGATTGATCTGCCATCTGCTGGTTCACTCCCTAGATAGTCCCAACAGCCTGGAATGAGCCTAGCTGAAGCCAGGAGCTTCTTCTAGGTCTCCCACATGAAAAGCAGGGGTCCAAGAACTTGGGCCATCTTCTGCTTTCCAGGTCATTAGCAGGGAGCAGGATCAGAAACTGAGCAGTCTGGACTCGAACTGGTGCCCATATGGGATGCTGACACCACAGGCTGAGGCTTACCCTCTCTGCCCAGGCACTGGCTCTAGTAATGATCTTTTTAAAAATTCCTGTTGCTGGGGCTGACGCTGTGGTATAGTAGGTTAAGCCGCCGCCTGCAGTGCTGGCATCCCAACTGGGCGCCAGTTCAACTCCAGGCTGCTCAACTTCTGCTCCAGCTCCCTGCTAATGGCCTGGGAAAAGTAGTGGGAGATGGCCCAAATGTTGGGGCCCATGCACCCGTGTGGGAGACCTGGAAGAAGCTCCTGGCTCCTGGATTGGTGTAGCTCTGGCCATTGAGGCCATTTGGGGAGTAAACCAGCGGATGGAAGACCTTTCTTGTCTCTCCGTCTCCCTGTAACTATGTCTCTCAAATAAGTAAATATATATTTTTTTAAAATTCCTATTTTCTCATGTTTTCCTAATAGCTAGAAACCTCTCTCTTTCTCTCTCTCTCTCTCTTTTTTTTTTTTTTAAAGATTTATTTTATTATTTGAAAGAGTTATAGAGAGAGGTCTTCCAACCGCTGGTTCACTCCCCAATTGGCCACAACAGCTGGAGCTGCACTGATCCGAAGGCAGGAGCCAGGAGCTTCTTCCAGGTCTCCCACATGGGTGTAGGGGCCCAAGGATTTGGGGCATCCTTCACTGCTTTCCCAGGCCGCAGCAGAGAGCTGGATTGAAAGAGGAGCAGCCAGGATTCGAACCGGCGCCTATATGGGATGCCAACGCTTCAGGCCAGGGTTTTAACCTGCTGCGCCACAGTGCAAGCCTTTAGAATTCTCTCTTTTTTTAAGAGTCATTTTTATTTATTGGAAAAGTAGAGTGACACAGAGAGGGAAAAAGACAGATTTTTTTTTTTTAAGATTTATTTATAGAGATTTTTAAAAAAGATTTATTTATTTCAGACCAGAATTAGAGAGGGAGAGACAGAGATTGTCCATCTGCTGGTTTACTCCTCAGATGGTTACAACAGCCTGCACTGGGACAAGTCAGGACCCAGGAGCTTCTCCTGGATGGGTCTTCCATATGGGTGGCAGGGGCCCCAGCATTTGGGCCATCTCCCACTACTTTTCTCAGGCCATTAGCAGGGAGCTGGATGGGAAGTGGTACAGCCAGAACATGAACCGGCTCCCATATGGATGTTGGCGTTGCAGACAGCAATTTTACTTGCTACACCACAAAGTTGGCACAAAGAGAGCGAGCGATTAAGAGAGCATGCACGTGCCTGCTTCTCTCTGCTGGTTCACTGCCCACACACCTGCAATAGCTAGGGCTGGTCCATGCTGAGGTCAGGAGCCAGGAACTCAGTGCAGGTTTTCCATGTAGGTGACAGGGCTCCATATACTTGGGCCATCATCTACTTTCCCAAACTCGTTAGCAGAGAGCTGAGTCAGAAGGGTAGTTGGAACTCCAGCCAGTGCTCCCGTGTGGGATGTAGGCGCCCAGGTGGATGCCGGCCCTGCTGAGGTACAAGGCTCACTCCCACCCAGGGGCATTCTTGCCGAGAACCTTGACCCTGTGCCTGCAATCTTAATTAAGCAAGAAAGATGTTCATTACACTATTATTTTGTTTGGAAAAGAATATGATATACATTCCTTTGATGGTATATTATATAGCCTTTAAATTTGTTGGTATTTAAAACCTAGAAGGTATCTGTGATGAGTGGAAACGATACAAAGTATAAAGATAAAAAATTACCCTTACAGTGTGGTTCTGACTTTTCAAAAACTGGAAATATAGTGAAGAGACATTTAACAATATTGAGGTTGAGATTTGTCAGCCTCCCCCCCCACCCAGTAAATTTTCTGAATTAGGAAAAAGGCTAATGCCACACTTATCATGCTTTTCATTTTTTTTGTGTGGGGCAAATTTATTTACTTATTTTTCCCCAAATGAACCTTTTATTTAAGGAATGCAAACTTCATGCAGTTTTTTTTTTTTTAAGATTTATTTATTTATTTGAAAGGCAGAGTTACACAGAGAGAGTAGGAGAGGCAGATAGAGAGAGAGAGAGAGGGAGAGGGAAGGAGGTCTTCCATCTGCTGGTTCACTCCCTAATTGGCTGCAACAACTGGAGCTGGCTGATCCAAAGCCAGGAGCTTCTTCTGGATCTCCCACATGGATTCAGAGGCCCAAGGACTTGGACCATCTTCTGCTGCTTTCTCAGGCCACAGCAGAGAGCTGGATTGGAAGAAGAGCAGCCGGAAGTCGAACTGGTGCCTATATGGGATGCCGGCTCTGCAGGCAACAGCTTTTTCCACTACGCCACAGCACCGGCCCAACTTGATGCATTTCATAAATATAACTTTAGGAGTATAATAATTCTTCCCACTGTATATACCCTCCCATCCACACTCCCAACCCTCTTCTTCCTTCCTGTCCTTGTTCCAGTCTTATTTTTCACTAAGATCTATTTTCAATTAACTTTATACCCAGAAGATTAACTCTAAACTAAATAAAGAGTTCAACAAATTGTATGAAAAAAAAAAACCTGTTCCTGAACAGTCGAGAAGGCTGTTCAAAGTCATTGCATCTTGAAGTTCATTTGACTTCTTTTTTTTAAGCATTCTTTTTGAGAAAATTAACTTTAAAGAAGAACCCAAGAATGATACTTTTTTTTTGCAAGCACAGTTTAGACTGATGAAACACAAGAATATCCTCCACTTAATACACTAAACTGAAGTAATTCTTTGGGAACAAGTTTTACTATTAACTCTCATAATGCAACTCTAAGGACAGAGGTCCTGCATGGGGAGTTAGTGCACAGTGACTCCTGTTGTTAATTTACAATTAACACTCTATGTATGACCTCAGTGATGACATGAGCTGCCTAGGCTGTGGAGGCCTTTTAAATCTACAGGCTCCTTCTGTATTTAGACAAGGCCATAAGCAAAGCAGAAGTTCTCTCCTCCCTTCAGAGAAAAGTACGTCCTTCTCTGATGGCCCGTTCTTTCCACTGGGGTCTCACGGAGATCCTTCATGTTGGGCACTTCTTGTGACTTGGCTTTCCTTGCCTAAAATGCTCTCGTGGGCTTTTCAGCCAGACCAGAATGCCTTCAGGGCTAATTCTGCTGTCAGAGTGCTACTTAAATATGCTTTTCATTTAAAAATTTATTTATTTATTTGAAAAGCACAGTGACAGAGTGAGATATGGAAATCTCTTTCTTTCTTCTTCTAAGCTTTATTTCTCTGAAAGGCAGAGTTAGCTCAACTTTCATCTGCTGGTTCATTCCCCAAATGGTCACAGTGGCAGGGGCTAGGCCAGGCCAAAGTCAGGAGCCAGGAACTCCATCTGGATCTACCACAAGGTGGCAGGAGCCCAAATACTTGGGCCATCCTCCACTGCTTTCCTAGGCGCATTAGTAGGGAGCTGGATTGGAAGTGGAGCAGCAGGAACTTGAACTGGCACTCATTTGGGGTGCTGGCACTCACAGGCGCTGACTTAATTCACTGATTCACAACACTGGCCCTGAGAGATCTTCTGTCTGCTACTTCCCTGTGCAAATGCTGCAATAGCCTGGCCAGGCAGGAGCCAGGAGCTTGCAACTCCATCTTTTTCTCTCACTTGAGTGGCAGAGACTACTCAAATATGTGGCATTGGTGTTTCCCGGCACATTAGCAGGAAGCTGGAGGAGGAAGCAGAGCCCAGACCCAGACCAGGTGCTCCGATATTGGGTGTGGGCATCCCAGCTGGCGTCTTAGTCACTGTGCCAAGTGCTTGCCCTATGCCATTTTTCAGTGACTGAGAACAATTTCAATCCTGGTCTCGGGGCTGGTGTGCGGCATAGCGGGTAAAACTGCTGCCTGCAGTGTTGCCGTGAATCTTGATGTTAACAGGGAATGTTTTCTGATTTCCAAAAAGAAGAGGAATGAACATAGAGGCTTAAACTTGGTTTATTAAGTCAGTGATGTTAAGGAGCAGGTACCTAGTTGCCCTCTTTTTATTTTTTATTATTCATTTGAAGATTCATTTATTTCTTTGAAAGGCAGAGTTGCAGAGAGGCAGAGGCAGGGAGACAAAGAGGCCCTCCATCCATTGGTTTGCTCCTCATATGGCTGCAATGGCTGGAGCTGGGCCAATCCAAAGCCAGGAGCCAGGAACTTCTGAGTCTTCAACATGGGTACAGGGGCCCAAGCACTTGGGCCATCTTCTGCTTTTCTTAGGCACATTAGCAGGGAGTTGGATCAGAAGTTGAGCCGCTGGGTCTCAAACTGACACCCATATGGGATGCTGGTGCCACAGGTAGAGGCTGGCTCCTTTGTTTCTGTATTTTGATATTAGCCATTCTTTTTGTTGTTGTTAAGATTTTTTTTTTTAATTTGAAAGGCAAAGTTACAGAGAGAGAGAGAGAGATATTCTGTCCATTAGTTTAGACCCCAGATGGCCACCACCACTGAGGCAGGGCCAGGCAGAAGCCAGGAGCTTCATCCCAGTCTTCCCCATGGGTGCAGGGGCCCAAGCACTTGGTTCATCCTCCACTGCTTTCCCAGGCACATTAGCAGGGAGCTGGATCAGATGTGCAGTAGCCAGGACTCAAACTGGCCACCCATATGGGATGCTGGCGTTGCAGGAGGCGGCTTAACCCGCTGTTTCACAATGCCTAGCTCAATGTTAGCCGTTCTAGTTGGTGTGAAAAGATGCCTTACTGTGACTTTTGTTTGCATTTTCCTAATTATTAGTGATGTTGAACATCTTCTTAGGCTTGCTGGCCAGCCCTCTCTCTCTCTTTTTTCATCTTTGCATATAACCATAAAAACCTCAAATTGTGGCCAGCGCCACGGCTCACTAGGCTAATCCTGTGCGTTGCTGGCACTCCGGGTTCTAGTCCCGGTTGGGGCACCAGATTCTGTCCCAGTTGCTCCTCTTCCAGGCCAGCTCTCTGCTGTGGCCCGGGAGTGCAGTGGAGGATGGCCCAAGTGCTTGGGCCCTGCACCCCATGGGAGACCAGGAACAGCACCTGGCTCCTGCCATCGGATCAGCGCGGTGCGCCGGCCGCAGTGCCAGCCGCGGCGGCCATTGGAGGGTGAACCAACTGCAAAGGAAGACCTTTCTCTCTGTCTCTCTCTCTCACTGTCCACTCTGCCTGTCAAAAAAAAAAAAAAAAAAGATTATTTTACTTGAAAGAGAGAGATCTTCCAAACACGTGTTTACTCCCCAAATGACCACAACAGTTGGGGCTGGTCCAGGCCAAAGCCAAGAGCCAGGAACTCCATTTTGGTCTCCCACATGGGTGCAGGGGCCCAGGTACTTGGGCCACATTCGGCTGCTTTCCTAGGTACATTAGCAGGGAGCTGGATCAGAAGTGGGACAAGTGGGACTTGAACCAGTACCCATTCGGGATGCTGGTGCTGCAGGTGGCAACTTAACCTTACACAGCACCATGATGCCAGTCCCTCAGCCTGCATATTGAGCAGTTAATCATTTGGATCCATGTAACCTCTATAGGCACAGTTTTATTTTTTGTTCAGGTTTTTTTTTTTTTTTTTTTTACAGGCAGAGTGGACAGTGAGAGAGAGAGACAGAGAGAAAGGTCTTCCCTTGCCGCTGGTTCACCCTCCAACGGCCGCCGCAGTCGGCGCGCTGCGGCCGGCGCACCACGCTCATCCGATGGCAGGAGCCAGGAGCCAGGTGCTTTTCCTGGTCTCCCCATGGGGTGCAGGGCCCAAGCACCTGGGCCATCCTCCACTGCACTCCTGGGCCACAGCAGAGGGCTGGCCTGGAAGAGGGGCAACCGGGACAGAATCCGGTGCCCCGACCGGGACCAGAACCCGGTGTGCCGGCGCCGCAAGGCGTAGGATTAGCCCGTTGAGCCATGGCGCCGGCCATTGTTCAGGTTTTACTCAGTAAATTCTCTATGTCAAACTATGTGTGCACTTGGAAGCTGTTCTCTAAGCTAGAGAAGGGAATGCATGTGTCCAGGAAGGTTGTCATCCTTGTTGAGTGGAATAATATTTTAGATTAACCATAGTAATTGATGAATATATGTGCTGTTTATTAAATTTAAATGTGTTCCCGTGGGTAAAATTTTTAAATGAGATGCCAGGAAAAGTCTCTTTTTTTTTAAGATTTATTTTATTTTACTTGAAAGTCAGAGTTACATAGATAGGGAAAGAGAGGCAGAGAGAGAGAGAGAGAGAGAGAGAGAGAGAGAGAGAGAGAGGAAGGGAGGGAGGGAGGGAAGGAGGGAAAGAGGGCTTCCATCCACTGGTTCACTCCCTAGTTGGCTACAGTGGCCAGAGCTGCGCTGATCTGAAGCCAGGAGCTTCTTCTGGGTCTCCCACATGGGTGCAGATACCCAAGGACTTGGACCATCTTCTGCTGCTTTCCCAGGCCATAGCAGAGAGTTGGATCAGAAGTAAAGCAGCTGGGGCTTGAACCGGCGCCCATATGGGATGTCGGCACTGCAGGCAGTGGCTTTACCTGCTAAGCCACAGCACCAGCCCCGAAAAGTCTCTTCTCCTGTATACCATAGTTACCGGTTATGTTCCATAGAGACAAGCAAATGATCGGTTTTAACATGACTGCGTTGTATTCTATAGCACCTTTATTTTCACTGACTTTTTCTCTTGTAGTCGATTATGGAAGATTCCCACAAGAGCAACGCTTCAGAGACAGCACCTCAAGCTGGTTCAGCAGTTCAGGGAGCTCATATTTCTCAACAGGTAAGGCAGGGAACTGCCAAAATAGAGATGGTTGGGAATATGCTGTTTATATGCAGATTTATCTGTTAATTCTAATATTACTAATATTCAAAGAAAAAAGTCAAGGAAAAAGACTTTAAGTGGGTTTGATTGAGATATCAAGACCATTCTGTTTTGTTTTATACAAAGTATAGTTAGAGTTGTTCCAGTATGCACTTCTCAAAACGTGAAGAAACAGATTTGACTTTACATGATGCGCAATTTTTTACATTTTTTCAGTCTAATTTTGTTGCTACTTCAGATAAAAGTGAAAAGATTATTTGACTTTTGAGCTAACTTGAAACAGACTAAATGATTTTTTAAGAAGATTTATTTATTTGAAAGGCAGAATTAGAGGAGAGACAGATATAAATGATCTTTATAAGCAGATTTATCACAATACATAGGAAATGTTTTTGCTGAACTGGGAAATAAGCATTGTTAGAGAATTTAAGTAAAATGGCGGGTTTGTATATTATAGGATTGATATTTTATTCTGGACTGTGTATTCCATGCATCTTGAAAGACTTCAAGACAGATAGCTGACGGATTTTGCTGGCAGTGATAAGATTTGAACTTTTAAGCAAAAAATTGGAATTTTAGAAAACTTATATTCATCTTCATGAGTTTAGCACTGACTTTTTAGATATAAAGCTATCTTACCCAGTGATGCATGGGTATGAGGCCCATTAAAAGTGCAAGACAGAACAACACATTTTAATGTTAAACGAATGTGTAAGGTTCAGGCTGTGTGAACATGCGTAGTGCATAAACTATAAGAACAATGGCTTGCTGAGTTATGCTGTGTTATTAAACAATATCCACAGGTTTTTTTTTTTTTTTTTTTTTTTGGGACAGGCGTAGTGGACAGAGAGAGACAGAGAGAAAGGTCTTCCTTTTCTGTTGATTCACCCCTCAATGGCTGCTGCGGCCAGCACGCAGCGCTGATCCAAAGCCAGGAGCCAGGTGCTTCTCCTGGTCTCCCATGGGGTGCAGGGCCCAAGCACTCAGGCCATCCTCCACTGCACTCCCGGGCCACAGCAGAGAGCTGGACAGGAAGAGGAGTGACCGGGACAGAATCCAGCTCCCTGACTGGGACTAGAACCTGGTGTGCTGGTGCCGCAGGCGGAGGATTAACCTATTGAGCCGTGGCGCCGGCCAGTATCCACAGTTTTCTGAAAAAGGCCACTTACAACACTCTTTACATTTCTAACTGCATTGTGGTAGATGTCTTCATGTATCTCAACCAGTGCAATAGAAAGCAGCATATTTAACATAGGATTTGATAAGAGAATTCAGCTATTTTCTATTAAACCAGACATCAAAGGGATTTGCAGAAATGTTAAAACCTTTCCCCTCACTAATGATTTTGAGAAAGTCTAGTTATGTTAATGGAAATGTATAGTTTATGCTGACATATAAACAATTTGATTATTTTAAATGGGCTGTTGAATATTTATAATTGTTTTATTTTGATTTTAGATATGATAGGAGCCACATAAATAGAAGGTTTTTTTTTTTTTCTCAGAGATTTTCAAGAGTCTAAAAGGGTCTGTGACCAAAAATTGTGAGAAGCAGGGACCCACAGGGCTGCTCCTTCAGCCCCGACACACACACCCTCCCTAGTATTTGACTGTATGGTGAGGAACAGCAAGATTTTTCTCCAGGTGGTACTGTGAAAGTAATGTGGAGTCATCTTTTGGCTAGCTTTCTGTTAGTAGAGCCCTTTACAGAATGTTTCTTTTTTTGAGAATACTCAAAAGTATGTTATATACTAAGTAAAGAATTCAACAGTTTGCATGGAAAAAAAAATTGTTCCTCAACAGTTGAGACAAGGGCTGTTCAGAGTCATTGCATCTCAGTTAACTTTACTTCTTCTTCTTCTTCTTCTTCTTCTTTTTTTTTTTTTTTTTTTTTGGAGAAACAACTTTAGAGAAGCACACAAGAATGATACATCTTTTTTTCTTCTTCTTAAAGATTTATTTTATTTATTAGAAAGAGTTAGAGAGGTAGAGACAGAGAGAGAAGTCTTCCATCTGCTGGTTCACTCCCCAGATGGCCGCAATGGCCAGAGCTGTGCTGATCCAAAGCCAGGAGCCAGGAGCTTCTTCCGGGTCTCCCATGTGAGTGCAGGGTCCCAAGGACTTGGGCCATCTTCCACTGCTTTCCCAGGCCTCAGCAGAGAGCTGGATCTGAAGAGGATCAGCCGGACTGAAACCGGTGCCCATATGGGATGCCAGTGCTGCAGGTCTGGGCTTTACCTTGCTGTGCCACAGTACCAGCCCCAAGAATGATACATCTTTTGTGAGCCGTTAGGCATAATTATAATTTATGAGATGTAAGACCTCCATTTAATACATTAAAAGAAAATAAGTCCTTGAGAACCAATTTTATCATTAATTAAGGAAGCACCTAAGAAAATAAGCGATGGAGTTGGCTACAGAATGGTTTTAATTCAGTTAATTTCTGTATTTCAGCTAGTTTGTTTAGATGTGAATTTTTTTTTTTTATTTGACAGAGTTAGACAGTGAGAGAGAGAGATGGAGAGAAAGGTCTTCCTTCTGTTGGTTCACTCCCCAAATGGCCGCTACTGCCGGTGCTGCACCAATCTGAAGCCAGGAGCCAGGTGCTTCTTCTGGTCTCCCTTGCGGGTGCAGGGGCCCAAGCACTTGGACCATCCTCCACTGCTCTCCCGGGCCACAGCAGAGAGCTGGACTGGAAGAGGTGCAGCTGGGACTAGAACCTGGTGCCCAGGATCAACCAAGTGAGCCACGGTTCCAACCCCTAGATGTGAATATTTTCTAAGTGTCTCCAGAAACATACTTATGGAGGGTGAATAAGTAAATTCCTAGATGGTAAATCATTTTTTTTTTTTTTTTTGACAGGCAGAGTGGACAGTGAGAGAGAGAGAGACAGAGAGAAAGGTCTTCCTTTTGCCGTTGGTTCACCCTCCAATGGCCGCCGCGGTCGGCGCGCTGCGGCCGGCGCACCGCGCTCATCCGATGGCAGGAGCCAGGAGCCAGGTGCTTTTCCTGGTCTCCCCATGGGGTGCAGGGCCCAAGCACCTGGGCCATCCTCCACTACACTCCCGGGCCACAGCAGAGGGCTGGCCTGGAAGAGGGGCAACCAGGACAGAATCCGATGCCCCGACCGGGACTAGAACCCGGTGTGCCGGCGCCGCAAGGCGGAGGATTAGCCTGTTGAGCCACGGCGCCGGCCAATGGTAAATCATTTAATGGTGGTTTTAAAAATTATGTTACTGGCTTTATATCCAAATTCATGTGGCTTAAATACTTTACTAGACTCTAAATTCTGTAGGGAGACAGAGTCTGACACAGTAATTGAATATAAGCTGGGGACATAGCATTGAAGAAAATTCTGCAGTTTTTGTAGTTATCGGCAGCTGAAAAAATATCAGCTGGTGATATGTGCTGACATATTTACTTGATAGAGCTGGGCAGGACAGGGCGGGAATTGTTGTTGGGACCAGGGAGATGTGCCCTTGCTATGCAAGTTAATTAGAGAAGTCCTGTCTGTGCTCAGAGACTGATACATGCTTGATATGGTCAAGGGACAGCAGAGTGCTCCCTGCGTCGGGAGAGGGATGAGTGCGGGCAGAGACTGGGGTAGGCCTCGTAGGCCACTGAGATCCTTGTGTTTTAATCTGGGAGAGACAAGAACCATTGGAAAAACACACACACATGCACACACACACATATACATTTATATTTTTATATATACACACATATATGTATTTATTATTACTGTTTTATACTGTTTATTTGAAAGGCAGAGTGACGAGAGAGAGAGAAAGGGTGAGAGAGAGATCTTCCATCTGCTGCTTCACTTCCAAATGATCACGACAGCCGAGGCTGGGCCGGGCTGCACTCAGAAGTCTGGAACTCCATCTGAGTCTTTCATGTGGGTGACGGGGGCCCAGGCATTTGGGCGATCCTCTGCTGCCTTCCCAGGCACATTGGCAGGGAGCAGGATTGGAAGCAGGGACAGGAACCAGTGCCCAGCATGAGAGGCAGGTGTCACAAGTGGAAGCTTAAGCCGCTGCACCATGTAACACCAGCCCCACCACTGGGGTATTTTAAGTGAAAACATTGTCTGACCAGTATTTTAAACAGGTCACTCTATTTTTTGGAGTGGAAGTGGGAAAACCAGTTTTTTAGGCATTGACAGTAATGGACCTGAGAGTGGACAGTGCTTTGAACCAGGATGTAGCAGTGGTGGTGATGAGATGAAGTCAGTTTTGGACTTGCTTATGAGGCCAATGGTGTTTGTTATGAGATCAGAGTTACAATTTAATTAAAAAAATTTTTTTTTGCATGTAGAGCTTCACAAAAGAGTTTAACTCTGCAGTTTTTGGCTTGGGTAACTGTAAGAATAGGTTGCCGTTTCCTGAGGTTTTTCTTGCTTTTCTTTTTGGGGGATGTTGGTAATCAGGAGTTCGGCTTTTAGGTGTGTTAAGTGTGTAATACTGTCTATTAGTTTTCTTCGCTGCTAAACAAATTTCCACAAACTTAGTGGAAAAAGCACAAATCTATTACCTTTCAGTGACTGTGGGGTCAGGATATCTTAGCTAGGTTCTCTGCATTGGGGTCTCACCGAGCACTCAAGATGTTGGCTAGGGCTGTTTTTTGTTTTGTTTAAGATTTATTTATTTATTTGAAAGAATTACAGAGAGAGTTAGAGAGAGAGAGAGAGGTCTTCCATCTGCTGGTTCCCTCCCCAGTTGGCTGCAATGGCCGGAGCCGTGCTAATCCAGAGCCAGTAGCCAGGAGCTTTTTCCAGGTCTCCCACGTGGGTGCAGGGGCCCAAGGACTTGAGCCATCTTCTACTGCTTTCCCAGGCCATAGCAGAGAGCTGGATCGGAAGAGGAGCAGCCGGGACTAGAACAGGCGGGCTGAGTTCTTAACTGTAGAATAGGTTAAAGAAGAATCTACCTTCGAGCTTAGTTTTTTGGCAAAATTCGTTTCATTGTGGCTGTAGGAGTGAAAACTTCAGTTTTTTCTGACTGTTAGCTGAAGGCTGCCATCATTATTTTATTATTTTTTTAATTAAGATTTATTTATTTATTTATTTGAAAGTCAGGCTGCTATTGTGGTATAGTGAGCGGGTAAAGCCACCACCAGCTTTTGGACCCAAGCATTTAGGCCCTCCTCCGCTGCCTTCCCAGGCACATCAGCAGGGAGCTAGATCAGAAGTACAGCAGCTGAGACACGAACTGGCACCCATATGGGATGCAGCAGGTGTCACAGCAGCTGTACCCACTATAGCATGGCGCTGGCCCTTCCCGCTGCCTTCTGACTCAACTTCCTGCTGATGCATCTGGGAGGCAGGTGACTACTGAAGTACTTGAGTCCCTGCCACCCACGTGGGAGACCCAGATGACATTGTTGGATCCTGGGTTTGGCCAGGAGCAGCCCTGGCTGTTGCCAGCATTTGTGGAGTGAATCAGCATATGAGAAGATTTTTTCTTTCAATAAAAATATATAGATAAATGTTGAAAAAATAAATAAAAATTTGGAAATGATTTCTGACTTCTACCTAAGATGTGAAAAGCTAGAAAGTGTTTTTCTACCCTAAAATCAGAATAAGTTTTATAATCTACAAAATCATAACTTTTCTTGACCTGTGAGGCAGGATATGGACCTGTCTCGTTTGTGGCTGATCACAGAAAGGAGGCAGGGCTGTTATTTAGGGGAAGAGAAGAATTCAGCTGAATTTTTAATGACTTGCTCAAGTCCAGGTGTAGGCAGCCGTGAAGTTATACAACCTTTTAGAGTGGCAGGCTTGGGAGAGTTCACATTGTCTTTTTTTTTTTTTTTTTTAAGATTTCATTTATTTATTTGAGAAGTGGAATTGCAAAGAGAGGGAGAGACGGAGAGAAAGGTCTTCCATCTGCTGGTTCACTCCCTAAATGGCCACAACAGCCAGAGGTGGGCCAATCTGAAGCCAGGAGCCAGGGGCTTCCTCTGGGTCTCCCATGTGGTTGCCGAGGCCCAAGCACTTGGGCCATCTTCTAGAGCTTTCCCAGGCCATTAGCAGGGAGCTGGATCGAAAGTGGAGTAGTTGGTACAGGAACTGGTGCACATATGGGATGCTGACGCTGCATGTGGAGGCTTAGCCTGCTGTGCCACAGCGCCAGCCCCAGTTCACACCGTCTTAGAGAGTCCTTTGCAAGGTCTCCGTCAGTTACTCATGAGAAGGAGTGAGGGAAGAGGGACCAGAGAGAAACCTGGCCAAGTGGTTCAGGCCTGCCAGGACCCTTTTCTCCTGGCCGGGGCGGGGGTGGGGAGACCTTTAAGGAACTGGGGAAAGAGAATAAATCCTGTCTGTGAGAAATAAAATGAAAAAACTGGCAACCCTGAGGAAAGGTCAGGAAACCGTCCTCTACTGGGAGAAAGTTGCACTCTGCGACGCAAGGGCACAGGTTCTAACTGCGGCTGAGACAGGGCCCCGACAGCTGAGGACGTCTCCGCAGCGATCTGCTCCCCTTGAGGAAGGAGATGCCAGAGCCCTGAGAACAACCTGCTGACGAGCAGCCCTACCCTAAGCAAGTCCCATAGGAGAACCTGAAGCTGGCGGTACCCTTAAGGTAATCATAACAAGGAAACCCAGGCCCAGCTCAGCTCTTACAGAAATTTGACTCAGTCCCTCCCTCCAGCACACATGACACTAAATGGCCTGGCAGAAGAGGTGTACCTTTTTGTAGGCAAAAATACTATCCAGGCAGAAATATTTTCAGTCTTTACTGTCTTATAAATGATGTCCAACATTCAGGCAAAAATTATGAACATAAATCCAAAAAAGCAAGTCACTGTCGGGCATCAAAAAAAGAAAACCAGAATCAGACTCAGGATGACCAGCTGTTACACTGTCAGATCATGAATTTAAATTAACAATCAAAAATACGGTAAAGGCTCTAGTTGGAAAAGTAGATAATGTGCATGAACAGAGGTGGGATTTCAGCAGGGTTGTGGGACCTGTATGAGGGTCAGAAGAAAGGCTACCAAAAATGATGACAAATGGTGAAGGGGTGTTTGGGCTTATTAGTAGGCTTAATGTGAACCTCAAATCGATCTACAGCAATTGCCCAGATGGAAAAGGGGGAAAAAGAGTAGGGAGAGAAACAGGGCAGGGCACCCAAGAACTAGGAAGGTGCTCATGTAACACAGGCATCCTTGGTCATTAGAGGACATTACTCGGGGTGAGTACAGTCAGACCTGAGGTCAGGAGACCAGGGCTTTCTAACCTTTTGGTGTTTGGGAAATTGAAAAGGGGTTGTCAATGAGGTAGAAAGAAAGCCAAGAGAAACTGGGATCTTAGAAATAAAGAATGAGGGCTACCATTGTGGCCGAGTGGGTTAAGCCTCCACCTGCATCCAAGAATCTCTGTGGGATACAACACAGGGAGTGGGGGGATGAGGGGGATAAAAAACCAGGCTTTGGAGGCGAGAAGGTCAAAATCAGAGACCTGGGTGTGGAAAGATAATGGGTGTTGTATATGGACTTCACAAGTTATGCCACGAGTATATATATGGAGAGAATAGAATGATTCTAGTGCTAAAAACTCTCTCTTCCTCCCTCCCTCATTCTCCCTCCCTCCCTCTCCCTCTCTCCCTCTCTCCTTCTCCCTCTTTAAAGATTTGTTTATTTGAAAGGCAGAGTGACACAAAGAATGGGAGAAGCAGACACACACACATACCACACACACAATTTTTTGCTGGTTCAGTCTCCAAATGGCCCCAACAGCTGGGTCTAGGCTATTCTGAAACCAGAAGCCAGGAACTCCATCCTGGTCTCACACATAGGTGGGCAAGGCCTCAAGTACTTGGACCATCTTCCTCTGTTTTTTCCAGGTGTATTAGCAGGAAGCTGGATTGGAAACAGAGTTGCTAGGACTTGAACTGGCACTCTGATATGGGACGCTGGGCATCACAACAGTGACATAACTCACTGTGCCACACTGCTGGTACCCTGCTTCTAAAATCTTAAACAGGTGGGAGCAGCCATTTAGCCTAGCAGTTAAGGCGCCTGCATGCCATGTTGGAGTGCTTGAGTTTGATTGCTGGCTCTTGACTTTGACTTTCTGCCACCGCAGAACCTGAGAGGCAGTGGTGATGGCTCCAGTAATTGGGCTCCTGCCACCTCCCATGGTAGACCTAGATTATATTTCTGGCTGTGGCCCCAGCCCAGTTTTGGCCATTGCGGCATTTGATGGGGGGAAGTGGACCATCAGATGGGAGCATTCTCTTTCTCGCTGCCTACTCTCATCTCTCTAAATTGTGTGTGTGTGTGTGTGTGTGTGTGTGTGTGTGTATGTGTATGAGAGAGAGAGGGAGAAAGCACACGCGAGCTGGTGGGTGGTGTTTGGCCTATCAGTTCAGATTTCTGTATCTCATCTTGGCATGCCTGGGTTCGATACCTGGCCCTTTGGCGCACTTTAGCTTCCTGCTAATGCAGACCTTGGGAGGTAGTGGTGATGGTCAAGTAACTGGGTACCTGCCACCTGCGAGAGAGTCTTGAATTGAGTTTATATTTTCCAGTGTTGGCCTAGCTCTGCCCATGGTGGGCATTTGAGGAGTAAACCAGCAGATGGGAGTTCTCTCTCCCTCTCTTTATCTATTTTTCTGCCTCTCAAATAAATAAGTATTTTTAAAAAGGATTTATTTATTTATTGGAAAGAGAGAGACAGAGATCGATCTTGTATCTGTTGGTTCACTCCTCAGATGACGGCAACAGCTGAGGCTAGGTCAGGCTGCAGCCAAGAGCCAGGAGCTTCATCTGTGTCTCTCCCATGGGTGGCAGCAACTGAGGTACTTCCTAGGTGCATTAGCAAGGAGCTGGATCAAAAGTAGAGGAACCAGGATTCGAACTGGCACTCCCATAGGAGATGCTGGTGCCCCAGAGCAGTGGCTTAACTTACTGTGTCACAGTGCTTGCCCCAATAAATAAACACTTTTTAAAAAGAAAAAAAATAAGAGAATGTGACTGCCTCAAGGACAGTCTGCCGCTGTGGAGTCTGAAAGCTGGATGTTTGGCAGGAGACAGTGCTGCTCAAAGGAGAGCCCAGTGTTACCCTCCACAGGAAGAGGAGGGCCACAGTGCTTGATGAATTCCATTTACTGATAGGCTGTGTGTAGGTCGAGAGGCAGCCTTGTTAGTGCAAAGGACAGTTATAGTCAGAAGACCTGGCTTGAATCCTGGCTTAGTCACGTAGTGACTGTGGAACATGGACTGCCATCTAGCTTCCTTAGGCTTGGTGTTCATCCCCTGAATCGAAAATTCAGTCCCTGTCTCCTACATGGGTGATAGGGATTCGATTACTGGAGCCGTCATCACTGCCTTCTAGGGTTTGCACTGATGAGAAGCTGTGATCAAGAGCAGGGAATCTTACCCAAGAACTCTGGTATGGGACATGGGTGTCTTTTTTGTTTTTAATTTTTTAAGACAGTGGGATTTTCATTCTTTTTTTTTTTCTTCTAAGATTTATTTATTATTTATTTGAAAGTCAGAGTTACACACAGAGAGAAGGAGAGACAGAGAGGTCTTCTATCTGCTGGTTCACTTCCCAAATGGCTGTAATAGCTGAAAATGAACTGATTCAAAGCCTGGAACTAGGAGCTTCTTCTGGGTCAGTCTCCCACGTGGGTGCAGAGGCCCAAGGACTTGGGCCATCCTCTGCTGCAGCTGGATCAGAAGTGGAGCAGCTGGGACTCCAGCTGGAACTCCATCCCATATGGGATGTCTGTACTGCAGGGTGGGGCACTGTACCCACTGCACCGCACCACCAGCTCCTACTCTTCATATTTATTTATTATTGTTCTGTCTCAGGTTTTGACCTGATGATTTAGAACCTAGAACTTTCAGAATATAAGTGAAGCCGAGGACAGAGAAGTCCCAAGCTATACAAAGGGTCTGAGATGTTACCCTGCTTGTAAGCTAATCAGCTAGCTTGCCTCAGTTTCGTGGATGCTGGTAGAAGACATGAGAGTTGAGGTTTAGAGAAAGGAGACTTTGTCACTCACGGCACTGCAGACACGGGAGCTTCACGTTTGCCCCAGTTACATCACCCTCCGAGTCCAGTGAGGGGATGCGGAGTTTCTCAGGTCACCTGACATTGCTAAGGCACACCAAGCTTGGGAAACTCCAAACTTTCTTTCTTTCTTTCTTTTTTTTTTTTTTTTTTTTTTTTAAGATTTATGTATTTATTTGAAAGGCAGAGTTACAGGGAGAGAGGGAGAAACAGACAGAGGGAGAGATCTTCCATGTGCTTGTTCATTCCCCAGATTCGCCCTGCAATTGCTGGGTTTGGGCCAGGCCACAGTCAGGAGCCTGGAACTCCATCCTGGTCTGTCACATAGGTGGCAGGGGCCCTACCTAGTATGTGGGCCATCTTCTGCTGCTGTCCCAGGTACATTAGAAGGGAGCTAGATCTGAAGTGAAGCAGCCGGGACTCAAACCGGCACTATGGTGTTACAGGTGATGGCTTAGCCCTCTGCGCCACAGTGTTGGCCCCAAGAAAATGCCAGACTCTTACAGAGAGCTGCTGGCAAACTTGTCCAACCTTTGCCCTGGAGGCAGACATTTATCTTTATTGTTCTGCGCGGCAAACAGATCTACCCCTTGCTCTGAAGGGAGATGCCTTTTTTCTCAAGGCTTGTTCACTGTACAAACATCCTTGAAAAGATAGTCCTGAACAAGGCAGTCAGTGCCTTTGCTCAGAAGATGCGGAAAAACCCAAGAATCCCATGGAGAATTATTTCCCCCGACCAGAAGGGTGTGACAGTTGATCTCTCTCTTTATCTAGCTGCCTCCTTATTTCTTTCTTTATAGCCTTTTTCAGATGACACAAAACTAGATGATTTTCTTCTTTTGCTTTTGTCTGATGTATCTTTTTTTTTTCTTTTCTACAATCCCCATATACTTACTCTCTCTTCTTTGTGTGTGTGTGTGTAGAGTTTTGCTTTTTGCTTTTTGTTTGTTTTGAAGATTAATTTATTTTTTATTTGAAAGACTAAATTACAGAGAAGTAGAGGGAGAGACAGAGAGAAATCTTCCATCTGCTGGTTCATTCCCCAAATGGCTGCAAGGGCCAGAGCTGGGCCAAACTGAAGCCAGGAACCAGGAGCTTCTTCCAAGTCTCTCACATGGGTGCAGGGGCCCAAGTACCCAGCCATCATCTGCTGCTTTCCCAGGCACATTGGCAGGGAGTGGTATTGGAAGTAGAGTGGTTGGGACTCGAACTGGCACCCATATGGGTGCAGCTTTACCTACTATATAGTAGTGCCGGCCTCAAGTTTTCCTTTTTAAAGAATAATTTTATTTGAAAGTAATGGAGATAGATATTTTCCATTCCACTCCTCAGATACCTATAAGCTGTCCCAGGTTGAAACCAGAGCCCAGAACTCATGCCAGAGCTCCTGTGCAGATGACAGGAACACCAATGCTTGTCAACTGCTGCCTCCCAGGGTGCATGTTAGCAGGAGCAGGAATCAGAATTGGAGCTCAGAGTTGAACCCAGGCACTTGACAGCTATGCTAAACACCTGCCCCTAAAATCATGCTTTTAAGTCAGAAAAATTTTTTAAAGATTTATTTATTTGAAAATCAGAGTTACACAGAGAGAGAGGAGAGGCAGAGAGAGAGGGAGAAAGTGAGGTCTTCCATCCGCTGGTTCACTCCCCAATTGGCCACAACGGGCGGAGCTGCACCATTCTGAAGCCAGGAGCCAGGAGCTTCTTCCGGGTCTCCCATGCTGGTGCAGGGGCCTAAGCACTTGGGCCATCTTCCACTGCTTTCCCAGGCCATAGCAGAGAGCTGGATTGGAAGTGGAGCAGCTGGGTCTTGAACCAGCGCCCATATGGGCTGCTGGTGCTTCAGGCCAAGGCGTTAACCCACTGCACCACAGCTCTAGCCCCTTTTTAAGTCAAATTTTTAAGAATAAACCAGTGCCAGATAATAAATAACAATCACAGAGAGGTTCTCCCAGTAGTTACCTTTATTTGCACTTCACTGGGAATATGATGTGCACTGGCTGCTCAAGGAGTTGGAGGCAAGGGGGCATATTTGAAGGCAGAAAGGGAGCAACTTCTTTATTTAATTATTATTGCTCAGAGGAAAGCTTTATTGATTTGTGTCGGGGAGCAGTTTGCATGAGCTACTTGGATACGAAGTAGCTTGGGGGACCCAAGGCAGCAGTTGGCACCTAGTCCTTTTTTTTTTAAATTTATTTATTTAGTTAGTTATTTTTGACGGGCAGAGTGGACAGTGAGAGAGAGAGAGAGAAAGGTCTTCCTTTTTTGCCATTGGTTCACCTTCCAATGGCTGCTGCGGCTGGTGCGCTGTGGCTGGCGCACCACGCTGATCCGAAGCCAGGAGCCAGGTGCTTATTTTGGTCTCCCATGGGTGATAGAGGCGCCTTTGGCAAGTGGTCTGTTTAGAGCATCTTGTCTGAGTTGTTGCTTTCCTACAGAATGTTAAGGATAAATTGTTACAGAACTTGGGCTTCTGTGCCAGGCATACAAAGCATGAGGTGAGTGTAGAATGAGGAGAAATCTTTTTGGGCCTTTAGAAAGTAGTTGAGACAGTACTTACCGTAGGGAGGCATCAGCCTTCCCACTTCATAACCTCCTGGCTCCAATTTTGGCTGCTTTTGACAAGGACAGTTTCATATTGGCATCAACTTTCACAAAACAAAATATTTGAAATATTTTCATCTAGTTCTTTGTATTTGGTGCTGGAGAGACTAATTGGCTGTCCGTGACCTTGGTTTCATGGATGCTGACAGAAGTCATGAGCGTTCAGAGTCTTTGTTCTCCAAAGCCTGTTCACGGGTGATTACAGGGTGGCTTAGCACATGCAATGTGAATCTAGCATAGAACCTAGCACATATGTAACATTTATTGGGTCTCTTAATCTGTTTAATCTCAACTTTTATTCTTGATAGTCAGAAGATTGCTTGGATTTGCTTATCTGACACCACCACTATCCTTTCCAGTGTTTTGAAAAAGTATTTATTTGAGATACAAAGAATGAGCAAGTTCCTATCTACTGGTTCAGTCCTCAACTGCTCACAACAACTGGGGCTGAGCCATGCTAAAGCCAGGAGCTGGGAGCTCAGTGCAGGTTTCCCACAGGTGTTAGAGCTATAGATGGAACATTGAAGTTCAGTGTGGGACATGGGGGTCTTTTTTTTTTTTTTAATATTTATTTATTTGAGAAGCAGAATTACAGTCAGAGAGAGGAAGAGACAGAGCTGGGGGTCTTCCATATACTGGTTCACTCCTAAAATGGCCACAGCAGCCAGGGCTGGACAAGGCTGAAGCTAGGAGGCAGGAGCTTCTTCCAGGTCTCTCACGTGGGTGCAGGGGCCCATGCACTTGGGCCATTTTCCACTGCTTTCCCAAGTGCATTTGCAGGGAGTTGGATAGGAAGTAGAGCATATGGGACTCGAACCAGTGCCTGTAGGGGATGCCGATTCCTCAGGTAAGGGCTTAACCTGCTATGCCACAGTGCTGGCCCTGGGACATGGAGGTCTTAACTTGTATCATAATGACTAGGCCAAATGTCTATTCATTCCCCTTCCAATTCTTTAGTGTACTGTTTCTTAAAATATACTTTTCCATTACTGGTGGTTTTACAGATCCCTTTAAGTGGTACATGGATAAATAATTTAATTTATTTGAAGTTCATTTATTTATTTGGAAGTCAGAATGGCAGAGTGATTGATGGGAGGAATCTTCCATCCGTTGTTTCAATCTCCAGACGCCCCACACATAGGCAGGGCTGGTCTGGGCCAAAGCTGGGAGCCAGGAACTCCATCTGTCAGGGACCCAGGTACTTGAGCCATCATCGGCTGCTTCCCAGGGTGCACATTGTCAGGAAGTTAGATTGTAAGTAGAGGTGAGAATTGGTCCCAGACACACTGATATGGGATACAAGCATCTCAAGTGGGAACTGAATCAGCTGTGCTACAGTGCCCGCCCAGAATGTTTTAATTTTCATGTCCTGAATTAAGAGTCATCACGTGGCCGGCGCCGTGGCTCAACAGGCTAATCCTCCGCCTTGCGGCGCCGGCACACCAGGTTCTAGTCCTGGTTGGGGCGCCGGATTCTGTCCCAGTTGCCCCTCTTCCAGGCCAGCTCTCTGCTATGGCCCAGGAGTGCAGTGGAGGATGGCCCAAGTGCTTGGGCCCTGCACCCCATGGGAGACCAGGAAAAGCACCTGGCTCCTGCCATCGGATGAGCGCGGTGCGCCGGCCGCAGCGCACCGACCGCGGCGGCCATTGGAGGGTGAAACAACAGCAAAAGGAAGACCTTTCTCTCTCTCTCTCACTGTCCACTCTGCCTGTCAAAAAAAAAAAAAAGAGTCATCACGTTTCTCATTTGAAAGTTAGAGCCTTGACAAGAAGCAAGGTGGGTTGTCAGCAAAGAGAATGGACTTACCAGAACTTGGAACAGAAAACATTTCTCCCTGGCCATGTGGGCCCAAGGAAGCTAAGAATGTGTCATTCATATCCCACTCTTCACTGGTGTTTGGCTGGAAATTATCTGGTGAAATGTCCTGAAGCAAGAAAGCCTAGAATTTAAGTACTTGAAGTTAGAAAAATGGAAGAAGAAATTGTAGGAATTCACTGATATATAGTGTCCCAAATCAGGAGATAGTTCATTCACTAAACAATGATTTATTTAGTGTACTAAATGCCAGTTGGATTAAGAACTTTACTAGCAATACCAGTATGGAGCAAAAAGAGACAAGTTCCTCTCCCTTGTACCTCCTGCTGTTAAGAAGGGGAAACAAGGCCGGCGCCACAGCTCACTAGGCTAATCCTCTGCCTGCGGTGCCGGCACCCCGGGTTCTAGTCCCGGTTGGGGTGCCGGATTCTCTCCTGGTTGCTATTCTTCCAGGCCAGCTCTCTGCTGTGGCCCGGGAGTGCAGTAGAGGATGGCCCAAGTCCTTGGGCCCTGCACCTGTGTGGGAGACCAGGAGGGAAGTACCTGGCTCCTGGCTTCGGATCAGCACGGTGAGCCGGCCTTAGCAGTACGCTGGCCGCAGCAGCCATTTTGGGGGTGAACCAACTGCAAAGGAAGACCTTTCTCTCTGTCTCTCTCACTGTCCACTCTGCCTGTTCCCCTGCCCCCCCCCCAAAAAAAAAAAGAAGAAGAAGAAGAAGAAGGGGAAACAAAACACGGGCCTGACACTCACTTGGATTCAAAACCGTGACCCTGAGAAATGCTGCAAAGATAAGGAGAAACCGTCATAGAGAATTTGTCCTTTTCAAGAATAGGGTGGCTCCCCTGAGGAAGTGATCTAAAGGCTGAATAAGTGTTAACTTTCCAGAAAGAAAGGGAAGACACATTTCTGGGCACGTGAGGGAAGTGTCCTGTGCCAAGGCCCTGTGGTGGAGGGGAGCATGGGGAGTAGAAGGGATTGTCAGTCTCCAGCGTGGGCAGGGCTTGGAGAATGAGGTGTGATAGCAGGCAGCAGAGGTAGGGAGGAACCCTTTTGTGAGGGCTTTGGAGATGGAAAGAAGTTTGTTGGTTTTTACATTGTTGCACGTTTGTTTTCAAATCAGAAGTATAGAATTACAATAAGTAGAACTAGTTTTTATTTATCATAGTGAGATGATGTTTTATTTTTGTTTGCTTTTTTAAAATATTTACTTATTTGAAAGAGTTAAATGAGAGAGGAGAGACAGAGAGAGAGAGAGAGAGAGAGAGGTCCTCACTCCCCAGCTGGCTGCAACGACAATTGTGTTTTGGTTTGCTTTTTAACAGTTTATTTATTTGAAAGGCAGAGTTACAGAGAGAGGAAGAGACAGAGACAATGTATTATTTTTAAGTACACTTGAGTGTTTAACAGGAGTTACTTTTTTTAAAATTTTTATTTAATACATATAAATTTCCAAAGTACAGCTTTTGGATTACAGTGGCTCCCCCCCCCCCCCATAACTTCCCTCCCACCCGCAACCCTCCCCTCTCCCACTCCTTCTCCCATCTCATCCACATCAAGATTCATTTTCAATTATCTTTATATACAGAAGATCAATTTAGTATAAATTAAGTAAAGATTTCAACAGTTTGCACCCACACAGAAACACAAAAATATAAAAGTACTGTTTGTGTACTAGTTACAGCATCAATTCACATTGTACAACACATTAAGGACAGAGATCCTACATGAGGAGTAAGTGCACAGTGACTCCTGTTGTTGACTTAACAAATTGACACTCTTGTTTATGGCATCAGTAATCACCCTAGGCTCTTGTCATGAGTTGCCAAGGCTATGGAGGCCTTTTGAGTTTGCCAACTCTGATCTTATTTAGACAAGGTCATAGTCAAAGTGGAAGTTCTCTCCTCCCTTCAGAGAAAGGCACCTCCTTCTTTGATGGCCCGTTCTTTATAGAGTAAATCTTTAATCAGTTGTAAGTATTCACAATGTGAATTCTGACTGTTTGAGGAGCACCTCAATCTTTTGAAGCCTAAGAAGAGTGACGTTTAGGGCAGGTACAGCATCAACTTGAGTGTGGAAAAACAATTTTTAAAAAAATATCACAAAACTGGGGCCGGCGCTGTGGTGCAGTGGGCTAAAGCCCTGGCCTGAAGCGCCTGCATCCCATATGGGCACCGGTTCTTGTCCCGGCTGCACCTCTTCCAATCCAGCTCTCTGCTATGGCCTGGGAAAGCAGTGGAAGATGGCCCAAGTCCTTGGGTCCATGCACCCATGTGGGAGACCCAGAGGAAGCTCCTGGCTCCTGGCTTTGGATCAGCACAGCTCCGGCCGTTGCAACCATCTGGGGAGTAAACCAGTGGATAGAAGACCTCTCTCTCTCCCTCCCTCTCAGCCTCTCCTCTCTCTCTCTCTGTAACTCTTTCAAATAAATAAAAAATAAATCTTTAAAAAAAAATCACAAAACTAAAAATCTTCAAATACTGCATTTGAAAGACGTGAAGACCTTGTTCACTTTAGTTTTCATTTGTTGTTTTGATTTAATAGCTCCAATCCATTGAACACTGAGCTGGGGGTATGCATTGTGGTGCAGTGGGCTGGGCCACCACTTGGGACACCCGCACAGCCCGTGTTGGAGAGAGTCCCAGCGACTGTTCCAGTTCAGCTCCTTCTAAGGCACCTGGGAAGCAGTGGATGATAGCTCAGGACTTGAATCAGTGTTCTGTGTTGCAAACGGTGGCTTCACCCGCTGCACAGCTGTGCCCCAGAGTGGTAATTTTCAGATGTATTCAGAAGTCATTCTGAGGATGAACCGTCATGGTTCCCATCACTCAATTCCAGCAGTTAAGTCGTGACTTCTTGCCTTTCCCACCCCGAAACTGGATTATTTTGTTGTAAATGCTAGATGTCATAATTTCAGCCTTCAGTGTTTCAATATGTATCAAAAAATAGGACTTAGGGCGGGCACTGGGCCTGCAGTTAAGATGCCTGTGTCCCACGGCAGAGTATTTTGGTTCAGTTCCTGGCTCCAGCTTCCTGCCAGCGCAGATCCTGGGAGCCAGCAGTGGTGACTGAGATAGCTGGGTCCCTGTGTCCCTGACATCCATGTGGGAGACTTGGATTGAATTCCTGGCTCCTGGGGCTGGGCCAGGCTGGAGCCAGGGGCCTGGGGCTCCATCCAGGTCTCCCATGTGAGTGGCCGGGATCCAAGTACTTGACCTGCTACTGCCCAAGTCTTGGGTGCAGAATCAAGACTTGGACCTAGGCACTCCAGTGTGGGATGTAGTGCATTGCCCCAGTGTGTTAGCTACTACACCCAATGCCACCCTCTCTGCATTTTGAAACAATTTGTTGAACAAGGATCTAAATAAGAAATGTGTATGTAGGCTCCTTCACACTCTCCCCACCCCCACCTTTGCTTTTAACTTACTACTCAGTTGTTCATCACTGTAGCTATGAAAAAGATAGGCTCTTTCTACGGAGGGGGAAACTAAGGTCCCTAGGGGCTAAGTAATTTGCTTTATATCACAAAGCCCCGTGAGTGCTGTTAACTGAAAATCAGCCCAAGCCCCGCCTCCAAACCTGTGCACCTTTTTTGGGGAAGATTTATTTATTTATTTATTTAAAAGTGAGAGACTGGGAGAGGCACTTCCATGCTTTGGTTCACTTGTTAAATGGCCACAATGGCCAGGGCCGTGCCAGGCCAAAGCCAGGAGCCAGGAGCTTTTTCCAGGTCTCCCACATGGTGCAGGGGCCCAAGGACCTGAGTCATCCTCCGCTGCTTTCTCAGGCACATTAGCAGGGAGCTGGATCAGAAGTGGAGCAGCCAGCACTTGAATGTCACACATGCACAGTGCCAGCATCACAGGTGATGGCTTCATCTGGTGTGCTGCAGTCTGGCTCCAGCTGTGCGCCTGTTTGGAGTTTGAAGATTTGGATTCAATGCCTACGTGTCGGCTTCTTTCTCAGTTGGCAAGGACCCAGCCACCCAAGCCATCACGGCTACCTCCCAGGCTGCATTCCAGCCGAAAGCTAGAGATGGGAGATGAGCAGGGACTTGAACCCAGGCACTTCTGCATGGGACGCACACATCCACCTCGCGCCTTAGCTACTATGCCACATGCTTCTTAGGAGTTGTAAGTTCCTGCTATTCTTTTTCTGCGATTTCTGTGGCCCCGTGTTGAGGCACTATCAAAGAGAAACAGAGCTGGGCAGCAAGACTCATTTTGTTCAGACCACTGCAGTAGAAAAGACACACCAGCATACAGTGAGCACAATTCTGTTGGAATAAAAGGTGGGAAAGTGTGTGTGTGTGTGTGTGTGTGTGTGTGTGTGTGAATAAGTGCTAAGATTTACTAAAGCAGAGTCCTCAAGACCCTAGAGCGGGAGGCTGATCAGTGTGTTTGCTGTCCATATTTGCTGATTGGGACTTACCAACGTCAGGCTGGATCAGAAGTGGTCCACAGAGATAGAGAAGTAGAGACCCTGGCCTTGATGATTGCATTTCAAAGGGTCCCAGGTCCTTGTGAAAGACATTTTTGGGTTATAAAAGATGTACATCTCAAGGGGCAAAGAAAGGAATTACAGCCTTGAGTTTTTGGAATTAAGTAAGCTAAGGAAAGCCAGGACAGGGGCCTGTAGTCAGATTTTGGCTGGAGTGAACATGTGCTTTTTAATGGGTGCTTTTTCAAACCAAATCTCTTTAATGGGTGCTTTTTCAAACCAAATCTCTTCAGAATAACGTGTTCTAAAGTGCCACCAGGTTTTTGTACAATTTTTGCCTGAAATACCTTCCAGTCAGTCCCCTCCCCACCCATATCCGCACCCTTAGGAATTCTTTGGGTTGAATTGATCTTAGGCATTTTCAGAGGGCAGGTGTCATCCCAGGGACGTGTTCCTGAGCTCATGGAAGTCCAGAGTTTGGGCAGGTTTCTTAGACTAGGCGGGTGGGGAGGGAGTTTCATGTACACAGTGTCATTACTCTGCGTGTTTAGGGAGGTGACGAGACTGGAATTTAATCCCGTCTTGGGAAGGGGAAAAGAATCTTCACAAGAAAGGGAATGAGGCAGTGTTCTCCAGGTCTGATATCGAGAAAGCAAAGGGGAAATCAGGAAGAGGACTTTCAGGGCCTACAAAGTCCAAGAGAGACGGCATGAACCAGAGTCATCAAGAGGGAGGTGAGGGGCAGCTCTGGCACAGTGGGTTTAGGCTGCTGGCTTGTGGCGCTGGCCTCCCACATTAGAGCACCAGTCTGAGTCCTGAGTCCTGGCTGCTCTGCTTCCTGTCTAGCTCTCTGCCCATGGGCTGGGAAGGCAGAAGGTAGCAGCCCAAGTACTTTGAGCCCCTGGGGACCCAGATGGAGTTCTTGGCTCTTAGCTTCAGCTTGGCTGAGCTCTGGCAGTAGTGGCCGTTTGGGGGATGAACCATAGGATGGAAACGCTCTGTGTTCTGTCTGTTTTTCTCACTCTGCCTTTCAAATAAAGTAACAACACAAAGGTGAGATCTCTGTTAATTGAAAATGCTTGAGAAAGCTTCAGGGAGGAAGTGGGTGTACCCTGAGATGAGCCTTGAAGGAAGATGGCTGGTGTTTCTTAGTTTGGCATTTGATCATGATATTTCCATGAACCCCCTTCTGATTGTCAGAGGAATAAATTATCATTTCTTCATGCAGTTAGTTACTTGAAGTATTTTTTTATCAAAACACTGCCCAAAGTTGGTATTTCTCTCACTTTTTGACTCTTAATGTCTTAATGGGTGCTTTTTCAAACCAAATCTCTTCAGAATAACGTGTTCTAAAGTGCCACCAGGTTTTTGTACAATTTTTGCCTGAAATACCTTCCAGTCAGTCCCCTCCCCACCCATATCCGCACCCTTAGGAAACTGTTCACCCTTCAGTACCCAGCTGAAGTCACACCCTTTCTTTGCTCCTGCAGTACTGTATTTTCTACTTTTCCTCTATTACAGTTCTGCTTCTGTTTGTTAGAATCAGTTTGTACACTCAACTCCTTAATTCAGTCTCTGGTCCATAGAAGGTACCTAATGTTTGGCTAATGAAATGTTTTCCAGTGTTCAGAACCCAGCTATGTTATGTGCATATGTACAAAATGTGCTTTCTTAGTTTTTATTCTTGGTTGTCATTGAGAGGATCTGCACCAGTTACAATGTACCTCTCCCTGGAGAACAGTACAGGCTCAGGGGGTGCTCCAGACAGCCCAGTCTCCGAAATTCACCTAGCACATTTGCAGATGGTACAGAAATTTGAGGATTAATTGATCTTGTGTGGGGCCTTTTGTATCTGGAGTCTTTTTTTTTTTTTTTTTTAGAGATTTATTTATTTATTTGAAAGTCAGAGTTACACATAGAGAGAAGGAGAAGCAGAGAGAGAGAGAGGTCTTCGATCCGCCGGTTTACTCCCTAGATGGCTGCAGCAGCCAGAAATATGCCGATCCGAAGCCAGGAGCAAGGAGCTTCCCCAGGGTCTCCCACGCTGGTACAGCGGCCCAAGGACTTGGGGCCATCTTCTACTGTTTTCCCAGGCCATAGCAGAGAGCTGGATTGGAAGTGGAGCAACCAGGACTTGAACTGGTGCCCATATGGAATGCTGGCACTGCAGACAATGGCTTTACCCACTACTACACAGCTCCAGCCCCCATATATTTCATATATACAGTTTTAAGAGCATAATGATACTTCCTACCCTACCCTCCCTCACTACTACCACCTCCTCCTTATTTTTCTTTCAATTTTTACAATGACATACTTTCAGTTTACTTTATAATCACAAGCTTAACCTTCCACTAAATAAAGAATTCAACAAGTAGTAAGTAGAAGGGCTACTGTGGGGATTTGCTATTATTTGCAGATTCTGTCATTAGAGAGAAATACTTGATCTTAATTACCAATAATTTCCTCAGTTTCAGAAGTTACTTTCTTACTTTGAGTTCAGTGCAGTGTTGGGGTAAAGTTGGGGACAAACCATGAAAATTGGTAACAGCTTCAGATTGAAAAGGAGTTTCTGTGATGCTTAAGGAAGACAGTAGTGGCAGGGTTTTAAATTATTTCTCACTGTTGTTTCTTAGTTACTGAGTTGTGATCATCTCTTCCTGTCAAAAGATATTGTTAAAGTCAATGAGGAGTTGTACACTAGAACTTATTTTTGAAGGAGACAATAGAATGTAAAACAAGTACCTCTGGAAATTTAATGTCTTAAGTCTAAACAGTTAAAAGTGGAAGGCTCCCTATAGATAGTAACTAATGTAGATACTGACTTCTTCCCTTCTAGGAGCCTGTTTGGATTATTTTATTTCATTTTATTTTTTAAAATGAAGATGTGGTGCATATTTGGCACAGTAGTTAAGCCGACACATGGGACGCCCACATCCCACATGGCAGTGTCTTGGTTCAAGTCCTAGCTCCACTTTGAATTCCTGCTTCCTGCTAATGTGCACCCAGTGAAGCCGCAGGTGATGACTCAAGTACTTGGGTTCCTGCCACCCATGTAGGAGACCGAGATTTGATTTTTGGACTCCTGGGGTTCTTTTTAGGCTTTTATTTAATGAATACAAATTTCATATGTACAGCTTTTAGGAATATAGTGTTTCTTCCTGCCATTCCCGCCTTCCAACCCACACTCCCATCCCACCTCCTATTCCCTCTCTCATTCCATTTTTCGTTAAGATTTGTTTTTAATTGACTTTATATACAGAAGATCAACTCTATACTAAGTAGAAATTTCAACTGTTTGCACACACACAGACACACAAAGTATAAAGTACAGTTTGAACATAAGTTTTACTGTTAATTCTCATAGTACAACACATTAAGGACAGAGGTCCAACATGGGGAGTAAGTGCACAGTGACTCCTGTTGTTGATTTAACAATTGACACTCTTATTTATGATGTCAGTGACCACCACTGAGGCTCTTGACATGACCTGCCAAGGCTATGGAAGCCTTTTGAGTCTATAAGCTTTGTTGGTATTTAGGGCCATATGCAAAGTGGAATTTTTCTCCTCCCTTCAGAGAAGAGTACATCCTTTTTTAACGGCCCCTTCTTTCCACTGGGGTCTCACAGAGATCTTTCATGTAGAACCATTTTTGCCACTGTGTCTAGGCTTTCAATGCTTGAAATGCTCTTGTGGGATTTTTAGGCAGATTCAAATGCCTTAGTGGCTGATTCTGAGGTCAGAGTGCTGTTGAGGGCATTTGTCATTCTGTGAGTCTGCTGTATAGACAGCTTCCCATTGTTGGAACTTTCTCTCCTTTGTAATTCTATTGTTATTACCAGACACTTGGTCTTATTTATCTGATCCCTTTGATACTTAGTCCTATCTATATGATCAATTCCATACTTAAAATGATCACTTTATCACATAAGATGGGAATGGTACCACCCAGCTTAATGGGAATTAGAGTCCCATGGCAAGTTTTTAGCTTCACCCTTAGGGGTTATGAACTTCTAGTTTGACCTGTTCTAATTCTAGTTGTTATAGGTATTTGAAGACTGAACCAGCAGATGGAATAACTCTCTGTGTCTGTCTTGCAAATAAATAACAATAAATAATTTTAAAGAATGTTAAAAAATAAAAATGAAGTCAAGTATTACAGTCTGGCTTTGGGCAAGTTGGAAACTTAATACATCTTAAAAGTTCAAAATAGCTCACTTTTTCAGTTGTAAAAGCTGTAACTTAAAACTGGTATATTGTATTGATATATTGTATTGATGTAGTTTTAAAGTGGTTTTTTTTGTTAAGAGTGTCTGCCATTTATTGTGTGTGTGTGTGTCACACAGTGAGTGCTTTACAGGTAGTAGCATGTGTGAGTGTGAAATGAATAGAGCTCATGACTACATTTTAATTTTTATTTATTTATTTTTTTTTGACAGGCAGATTTAGGCAGAGAGAGAGAGAGACAGAGAGAAAGGTCTTCCTTTTCCATTGGTTCACCCCCAAAATGGCTGCTATGGCTGGCATGCTGCGGCTGGCATACTGCGCTGATCTGAAGCCAGGAGCCAGGTGCTTCCTCCTGGTCTCCCATGTGGGTGCAGGGCCCAAGCACTTGGGCCATCCTCCACTGCCTTCCTGGGCCACAGCAGGGAGCTGGACTGGAAGAGGAGCAGCCAGGACAGAATCCGGTGCCCTGACTGGGACTAGAATCCGGGGTGCCGGTGCTGCAGGTGGAGGATTAGCCTAGTGAGCTGCGGCGCCGGCCCATGACTACATTTTTAAGTTGTGTATATTTACACCTGCCCTTGCCAGTCACCTCCACCCTGCTAAATCTAGTAGTTTATTCTCAATCCTTGTTTCATTTTAGCTATAAGCAGCATTTGGCCGGGTTGCTCACTCTCTCCTCACTACACTGTCTTCATTCATTTTCCAAGAACTCACTTGGTTTTCTCCCTTCCTCATTGGTGGTGTTTTCTCAGCTTTGTTTGCTGACTCTTCCTCCTCTTTCCAATCTTTTACCATTGGAACGTTCTGGGCTCAGTCTTTGGACCTTTTTTGTGTGAATTTTTACCCCAGCCAGCCTCATGGCTTTGACTCTAAGGAGCCACATCTCCTATGTATGTATGTGCCTAGCCCAGAACCTTTTGTCTGACCTGCATGCTTGGGTTTTTGGAAGTCTCCTCAGTGTCAGTAGGTGGATATCTAGTCGGCTTTCCATATTTAGCATGTCCAGAATCCAAATCAGAGAGCATTAGTGATGAAAGAGCCGCACACACGCACTTGAGTAATGTGCATCAGTGTAGCACTGGGCTGGAGACTGGGACCAGAGTCTGACTGCAGTAGAACAGCGCTCTTGTATTTGGGGGATGCACTTTATGCTTGGCTCGGGGCTACTGTAGTATTATATGTTCATTTAATTAGTTTGGACACCTGGAATAAACCTTTCCCTTTTGTTTCTTTGTTTTAGACCTTCAATTTAATACACAATGAGTGAGTGGCAGGAGACAGATAATTTTTTCTGCAAGTAGAGACTCGTTTCTTTTTTCACCTGTGTTGTTAATGTGAAAATTGTTTCTCCTTTTCAGGTATCATCTTTATCAGAAAGTGAGGAGTCTCAGGACTCATCTGACAGCATAGGCTCCTCACAGAAAGCCCCCGGGATCCTAGCACTACGCCCATCCTACAGGTGAGTTCTCTCCTGTATAAAACCCTGCATGTGGCATTTACCCAGTGAGTTCCGTGGTGCAATGCAAAGCAGACTAAAGAGGGAGCAAATGTCTGTGTGAGATAGGAGGTGTTAGGAGAAGCAGATGGGAACCAGACTATGAAGGAAGGGCCCAAGCTGCTGTGTTAAACATGAAGTTAGATTTATCTTCTGGCAAAGAAGTAGGTTTTCAGGTTTCCATCGTTACTCTGATAGCCTTGTGAAGGCAGGTCTGCAGACTTCTGGAACTGGACTACCTTGTGTTCCTTTTCTTGGTTCCTGACTCTGGTCCTTTGTTCTCTCCCCTGTGTGACTCTTTGCTTGAAATGCTTTGTTCTGCATTCTGTGTAGCACCTATGTGTGCTTCCCAGCTCTTTGTCTGATTACATCCTTCCAGCTGCCCCAACAGCGGGTTAGGGCTCTTAACGGTATCCTTTAACTGAGCTCTGTTACAGCACTTGTATTAACCTTTTGGAACTCTGGCTTATTTAAGGGCACGGAGTTTTTGTGATCCCAGGAACTAGCAAAGTACACATTTGTGGTAGATGCTCCATAATTTCTTGTTTAGTGATAACTGGAAACAGTGCAACTAATTGATAGAAAGCCTTTGAAATAATCTGGATGATGTCATATTGGTAGTGGGACATCTTTGAGGTGCATGGATTTGAGAAACTTCTTTGGTAGGGTTGACCAAACCTGATGACTGTATATGGTAGGAGGAAAGGGAGTCTGAAAATGATAAAGCATTGTCTTTGGAAACAGACAGTACAGTGGGATTTTAGATGTTACGAGAAAACTGTGCCAGGGTGTGATCAGTTCTGTCTGATGGAACAGTAGCGAAGACTTCACAGCAGATGGGTCCTCACCGTTCCGATTGTTTCTGAAAGGGCACAGAGGACTCCTTTAAGGCAGCAGAAGAGCATCTTAGGCTGAGGCAGTAGCGCAGTCATCAAGGACAGACTGCATGGTACAAAAGAAGCTGTTCTGGGACTTGGGCCATCCCATATCACAGTTTCTAGTTCAAGGCCAGGCTCTTTGATTCTAGGTCCAGCTTCCTGCTAATGCACCCAAGAGGTAGCAGACAGTGGCCCATGTACATGGATTGCCATACCAATGTGTGGGGCCTGGATGGAGTTCTGGCTTCTGGCTTCAGCCTGGCCTTACCTCGGCTACTATGGGATTTTGGGGAGTAAACCAGTAGATGAAAGATATCTCTTTCTGTCTCTCCCTCTCACTATGTATGTATGACTTTCTTTCTTTCCTTCCTTCCTTCCTTCCTTCCTTCCTTCCTTCCTTCCTTCCTTCCTTCCTTCCTTCCTTCCTTCCTTCCTTTTCTTTCCTTCCATCCATCTGTCCGTCCATCCTTCCTTCATTTGAAAGAGTTACAGAGAGACAGGGAGGGAGAGACAGAGAGATCTTCCATCCACTGGTTCATTCCCCAGTTGGCTGCAATGGCTGGGACTGGGCCAAGGTGAAGCCAGGAGCTTCGTGCAGGTCTCCCACATGGATGACAGGGGCTCTAGTACTTGGGCCATCTTCTGCTGCTTTTCCAAGCCATTAGCTGGGAGCTGGATTGGAAGTACAGCAGCTGGGACTTGAACACCAGCAAAATTAACAGAAGGGGAGAGAGAGGGAGAGAGGGAGAATGGAAGGGAGGGAGGTAGGGATTGAGATCTTCCATTTGCTGGTTCACTCAGGACTGGGCCAAGCCAAAGCCAGGAGCCTGGAACTCCATCTCAGTCTCCCACAGGGGCTCAAGTTTTTGGGCCATCTTCTGCTGTTTTCCCAGCACATTAGCAGGGTGCTGGATTGGAAGCAGAGTGGTTGGAACTTGAACTGACACCCATAGAGCATTCTGGCGTTGCAGGTGGTGGCGTAACCCACTGCACTATGACACCAGCCCCAATAAATACATCTTTAGAAAATAAATAATAGAGGCTGGTGCCATGGCTCACTTGGTTAATCCTCTGCCTGCGGTGCCGGCATCCCATATGGGTGCTGGGTTCTAGTCATGGTTGCTCTTCTTCCAGTCCAGCTCTCTGCTGTGGCCTGGGAAGGCAGTGGAGGATGGCCCAAGTGCTTGGACCACTGCACCCGCATGGGAGACCAGGAGAAAGCACCTGGCTCCTGGCTTTGGATCAGCACAGTTCCAGCTGTAGTGACCATTTGTGGGGTGAACCAACGGAATGAAGACCTTTTTCTGTCTCTCTCACTGTCTATAATTCTGCCTGTCAAATAAATAAATAAATAAATTTTAAAAATAAATAATAAAAACCCACTGTGTGCTACAGTACCAGCCCCAATAAATAAATCTTTATAAAAGAAACAATAAAATAAAAAACCCCAATATATGTTAGGATAAGAGACTTGGGGGATTAGCAAATAGAAACGAAATGGTAGTTGCTAAAGTTTATTGAGGATTTAAAAAAAAATTTATTTATTTATTTGAGTGGCAGAGTTACAAACAGAAGGAGAGAAGAGAGAAAGGTCTTCCATCTACTGGTTCATTCCCCAAATGGCCTCAATGGCTGGAGCTGGGTCCATTTGAAGCCAGGAGCCAGGAGCTTCTTCTGAGTCTTCCACATGGGTGCAGGTGCCCAAAGACTTGGACCATATTCTGCTGCTTTCCCAGACCATTAGCAGGGAGCAGGATTGGAAGTAGAGCAGCTGGGACTTGAACCAGCACTCACTGCCTGTGTTGCAGACTGAGGCTTAATCTACACCACAGCCTTGGGCCCCTGTTGAGGAATTTTAAATAAGTGATATATCAAGTTAACTCTAACTGAAGAGAGAATTAGGGAACTGGGAGGTATAACTGTGAGTAAATTATCTAGAATGGAGCATAAAAAGATACAGAGAATAAAATCAGAAGGCCCTATATCTATATCTAACAACCTATATCTAACAATACTTTCAAAAAGAGAAAATGGGGAATGGTACTTCCAGCTGCTAGTCTTTGTAAGAGACAAAAAATAATGAACGGTATTTCAGGACATGTCTTTTTTTTTTTTTTTTAATTTTATTTAGAATATAAATTTCCAAGGTACAACTTATGGATTACAATGGCTTTCCCCCCATACTTTCCTTCTCCCCCCCCCCACAACCCTCCCCCTTACCCGATCCCTCCACCCTTTCATTCACATCCAGATTCATTTTCAATTCTCTTTGTATACAGGGGACATGTCTTTAGAAAACCAGGTTCCTAACAAGATAACGTAAACCCACATCCAGATGTATCATGTGAAGCAAAGTTGGAGAATACCAAAGATAAACAAACATAAGATTTAAAAACTTCTAATGAGAAAAGACAGATGACCTAGAAAGGAGCAACCATTAGGATAACAAAAGAGAGACAGTGGACTAAAACATTTATCTATTTATTTTAAAAAAAAATTTTTTTTATTTGAAAGGTGGAGTTACAGAGAGAAAGGAGGACAGAGTTTCCATCTGCTAGTTTACTCCCCAGATGGCCATACCAGCCGGAGCTGGGCCAGGCTGAGGCCAGGGATTCCGTCCTGGTCTCCGTGTGAGTGGCAGAGGCCCAGCTATCTGGTCCGTCATCACTGCTTTCCCAGGTGCATAGCAGAAAACTGGGTTGGAAGTGGAGTAGCTGGGACTCGGCACTTGGGTATGGGATGTCAGTACTGCAAGCAGCAGCAGTGTTGGCCCTTGGACTAAAAAACCTTTAAATGCTAAGAGGAAGTACTGTTTGTCTAGAATTCTCTCTCTCTCTCTCTCTTTTTTTTTTTAACAGATTTATTTATTTATTTGAAAGGCAGAGCTAGAGAGAAGGAAAGACAAATCTTCTATTCATTGGATTACTCCCCAAGTGGCCAAAACCACCAGGACCGGGCCAGGCCAAAGCCAGGAGTTTTTCCGAGTCTCCCGTGTGAGTGCAGGGAGTTGGGCCATCTTCCACTGCTTTCCTAGGTGCATTAGCAGGGAGCATAATCAGAAGTGGTGTCCAAATGGGGTGCTGGTGCTGCAGGCCACGATTTAACCTGCTTTGCCATAGTGCTGGCCCCTGGTCTAGAATTCTATACCCATCTGAGCAGTTGCTCAAAAATAAATAATTTGTGAAATAAAACTCATGTTACACTAATTTAAGAAAGTACCAAAGGGTAAATTTGAAGAAGAAAAAAATGAAACTAAATAGAAAGAATGTGAATGTAAGAAAGAATGAAGAGCAAAGACAGTTTGGCTAAGTTACAATTGATGTTTTAGAACAAGAATAAGAATGATTAATTTGGGTACTTGAAAAACAAACAAACAAAAAAAGTACCAGACAGGAATGGCTTATTGGGGTCTTAAATTGATTACCTTTAGACTTACTTTAGACTGTTAGAGACAATCACTAAAAGAATATAAATGAAGTTTAATTTCCAAACAGCGAGGTTCTCCCCAGTACAAAACATTGAGTTCCTGGATAAAATACTTGTTTATGGGACAGGCACAGTGGTGCAGTCAGTTAAGCTGCTGCTTACAATGCCCACACTCCATACTGGATTGCCTGATTGAGGTCCTGGCTTCCCTGCTTCTAAACTGGTTTCCTGCTCATGTGCCTGGGAAGGCAGTGGATAATGGCCCAAGGACTTGGGTCCCTGCCACCCAAGTGGGAGATCTGGAGAGAGTTCCTGGTTCCTGGCTCTTGGCTTCAGCCTGGCCCAACCCCTGCTGTTGCTGACATTTGGGGAGTGAACCAGTGGATGGCAGATCTGTGTGTGTGTCTGTCTGTCTTTCCTTCCCACTGTCACTATGCCTTTCAAATAAATACATCTTTAAAAAAAAAATGAATGCATTGTGCACCTATAAAAATAATAAAAATCTCATCGCTCTCTGAGCATGTACAAAAAACCTATGCATACAGATACATGAAGTGAAACCAGAGTGAGAAATAGAAGCAAGCATGAACACTGGGAGATGCCCATTACTGTAGATCTATTGAAGGAGCTAGACATCTTGAAAAGGAACTTCCCAGGCTTAAGATTTTTGGGATTGCCACAGATTAGGCTCAGATATGAATTCAGTCAAAAATCATGAAACATGCCAAGGAAATAAAACTCTAAGTGACAGTCAGCAGAAATAATACAGACAACTCAATAAATACAGAAAAAGTATGGGATGAAATTCAGCACTCATAATTTTTTTAGCAAATAAAGAATAAAAACAGAGGCTGGTACAAGTTAAGCTCTTGTCTGCAACCCTGGCATCTCATATGGTAGCATAATATTGAAAATGTCCAAAAATGGGAAAAGACTACCAGCAGGTACTAACACCTAGATGGCACAGATTTTGAAATTATGTGATAGAGAATATAAAGGAGCTATAATTAAGATGTTCAGGGCCAGTGTCTTTGCAACCCTGTGATGTCAGTTTCCCATATGGGCACAGTTCGAAACCTGTCCAACTCCCTACTAATGTGCCTGGGAAAGCAGCTTGGGCCCCTGCACTCAGGTGGAAGATCTAGAAGAAGCTCCTGACTCCTGGCTTCAGCCTGGCCCTGCCCTGTCCATTGCAGCCATTTGGGGAGTGAACCAGCGGATGGAAGATCCCTCCCCCCCCCCCCGTGCTTGTATGTGTCTATGTCTCTTCTGCTCTCTGTAACTCTGCCTTTCAAATAAATTAAATAAATATCTAAATCTTTTTTTAAATTTGTCTATTTAAATTATTTATCTATTTGAAAGGCAGTGTTACAGAGAGGCAGAAGCAGAGAGAGAGAGAAGTCTTCCATCCACTGGTTCACTCCCCAGATGGTTGGAATGGCCAGAGCTGGACCAATCCGAAGCCAGGAGCTAGGAGCATCTTCCAGTTGCGGGGACCCAAGGACTTGGGCCATCTTCTGCTTCTTTCCCAGACTATAGCAGAGAGCTGGATCAGAAGCAGCCGGGACTCCAACTGGCACCCATGTGACATGTTGGCATGAAGGCGGTGGCTTTACCTGCTATGCCACAGTGCTAGCCCCAGTAAATGTTATAGATTAGATTGTGGTAATGATTGTGCAAGCCTGTGAATATACTAAAAACATTGAATTGTGTATTTAAAGTGATTTAATTATATGATGTGAATTATATATTAAAACTTGATAAAAGGACAAATGGATAAAACTAATGATATAAACTGAGAGCTGGTTCTGTGAAAAAAAAAATAGTTACCCTGTAGCAAGACCAAGAGGGAAGAGTGGCTGGAGAGGTCATGGGGAACTGGTTTTGTGGCCTTGTAGGTCACGGGGTTTATTCTGAGTGAGGTGGGGGAGCACTGCAGAGTGACTTGCTCTGGTATTTTAGAAGGATGAGTGTTGTGCGGAGGACAGACTGACAGAGTAGGGGCAGACGAAGGCACTTGGCCGACTGGTGGAGGCTGTTGTGACTTCCGTCAAGAGGGCTGGTGGGGTAGTAGCGTGGAGCGTGGACTGGGGCTCCTGGGGCTGCTGCAGTGCAAGTGACGAGGGGCTGGGATTCTGGATAGAGACAATGATTTGCTTATGAATTGAATATGGGTTCTGGTAAAGATAAAAGGTGGTTGCAGAATTTTTGGTTTCACCAACTGCAAGAATGGAGTTGATATTTACAGAATTGAGGGAGATTGCCAGGGATGGGAGGATATCTAATAGTTTTTGGATGTTTGAGGTGCTCATTGGTAGAAGTGTTCAATACAAAATTGTAGGTAAGAGAGGAGTTCAGGGGGCTGACGTAGCAAAGCAGGTAAAGCTGCTGCCTGGATGCCAGCATTCCATATGGGCTCTGGTTCACATCCTGGCTGCTCTACTTGCGATCCAGTTCCTTGCTGATGCTCCTGGGAAAAGCAGCAGCAGATGGCCCAAATGTTTGGGTCCCTTGCACCCATGTGGGAGACCTGGATGAAGCTCTTGATCCTTGGCTTCAGCCTTGCTCAGCCCTGGCTGTTGTAACTATCTGGGGAATGAACCAGCAGATGGAAAATCTCCCCACTCTTTTCCCCTCCTTCCATTCCTCCCATCCCCTGCTCGTAACTCTTTCAAATCAATACATAAATCGGCCGGCGCCGTGGCTCAACAGGCTAATCCTCCGCCTTGCGGCACCGGCACACTGGGTTCTAGTCCCGGTTGGGGTGCCGGATTCTGTCCCGGTTGCCCCTCTTCCAGGCCAGCTCTCTGCTGTGGCCCGGGAGTGCAGTGGAGGATGGCCCAAGTGCTTGGGCCCTGCACCCCATGGGAGACCAGGAAAAGCACCTGGCACCTGGCTCCTGCCATCGGATGAGCGTGGTGCGCCGGCCGCAGCGTGCCGACTGCGGCGGCCATTGGAGGGTGAACCAACGGCAAAGGAAGACCTTTCTCTCTGTCTCTCTCTCTCTCCTGTTTCTTAGAACTATGGGGTTCCCTTCCATTATAGAGATGAAGGGTGACAAAACGAAAGTCGTCTTCTGAAATGGAGGTCACGGACACTAATTAGAAAATAATAGTATTTTGTTAGTTAATGAAATGCCTTTTCTCTCATAGACACTTCATACTTCTCCCCACTCTGCCTGTCAAAAATAAAAATAAATAAATAAATACATAAATCTAAAAAAAAAAAATTGAGGCAAGAGCTTGGGATTCAGTCATTTATAGGGTCATCAGTGTACACAGGTGATCAAGCCCATGGCCAAGTGGCATCACCAGAGATAGGGTGCAGCCTTCTGCACTTCTTCATCTGCACCCTTTGGGCTGGCACTGTAGCACAGCCCTACCACTGTGGCACCAGCATGCTGTGTCGGAGCCCTGATTGATGTCCTGCCATTCTGCTTCTGATCCAGCTTTCTGCTAGTGTGCCTGGGAAACAGCAGTTGATGATGGCCCAAGTTCTTGGGCCCCTGCCATCCATGTGGGAGTCCCAGATAGAGTTCTTGGCTCCTGGCTTCGACCAAATAAATCTTTAAAAAAGAAAAAAGACCAGGGGCTAGTGCTGTGGTGTATTAAGTCAAGCCTCCACCTAGGGTGCCAGCTTCCCATATGGGCGCTGGTTCATGTTCTGGCTGCTCCTATTCTGACCCAGCTCTCTGCTTATGGCCTGGGAATGCAGTGGAAGTTGACCCAAGTGCTTGGGACCCTGTACTGGGAGAAGCTTCTGGCTCCTGGCTTCAGATCAGCTCAGCTCAGCTCCGGCCATTGTGGCCATCTGAGAATGAATCAGTGAATGGAAGACATTTCTCTGTCTCTCCTCTCTGCCCGTAACTCTGCCTCTCGAGTAAATAAATAAAATATTTTAAAAAGAAAAAAAAAAAGCCCACACTTTGATACTGTATAAGGCCAAGTCGGGAAGATGAGGAAGAACACACAGCAGCAGCAGGTAGCAGCTGTGTCTGCAGTGTACAGAGGATCAGGTGCTGCAAGTGGGAGTGGTGCACAGCACCTTAGGAGTGGGGGAGGCATTGGTTGTGACAGTTTGTGTATCTGGAAACTGGATTCCTCGTAAAAGTCTCAGAAACAAATATGACAAAGTAGTCCTGTGTGGCGCTCAGGTGTTTTCTGTACTTTATGCTGAAGATGTTTCATGATTTAAAATTGAGGAAGATTCAGCACAGTCCCATGCTAGGCTGGCTGCGTCAGGTCGTGCAGGCAGTTTGTTGAATGGACTCCGGTGCTCTGCCCCAGACCAGCATAATCATTAGGGGCATCAGGTGGGAATCTAGATTCAGCAAACCTCTCTAGATGATTCTGACACTTCGGCAGGTTTGAGAACCACTGTGACTATTCCACGGAAGTCTACAACAGGGTCCCTAGAGGACTGCCACCTCCCTTGTTCTCTGTGTGGAACGTGTGACAACAACCTACAGTGGTCTCAATGTAGAGACTGTTCAGAGAAAGGAGCTGAACCTGGAGAAAGATGGTCAGCACGTTACAGAGGGGCGCGGGAAGATCTTGCAGGATGTGGCCTAGAATGAAGAAGGCCCGTAGCAGTTGTCAGATACTGCCAAGTACGGTGTGGATGTCGAGTTGGGTTAGGCTTAACTCCCTATAGCTTTGGGCATGAGGAAGGACTCTTAGCTGTTCAACGATGGGATGGTTTACTTTTTGGAAATAGTGGGTACCTAGGTTAAAAGGAATATGAGAGAAGGAATTTCTCCATGGACTGCATGGTTGACATATTGACATAAATAACAGGAAGCATCATTTTTTTGGTAAGATTTTATTTATGATTATAAAAAAACCTATCATCCATCTGCTGGTTCACTCCCCAAATGGCCACAAGAGTCAGGGCTGGGCCAGACAGAAGCCAAGAGCCAGGAATTGCATCCGGTCTCCCATGGTAGAGGCAGGAACCTCAGGTAGATGAGCTGTCTTCTGTTGCTTCCCGGGTGCATTCAGGCACATTAGCAGGGAGACGGATTGGAACAGACCAGCCAGCACGCAAGCCAGCCAGCACTCTGATATGGGATGTGGGCATCCCGAATGGCACCTGCCCCGCTGCCACAGTGCCTGCCCTGGGATTCTTGTTTTCACACAAGTATTTAAGTTTTCTTCTACAGTGACTGTGGATCTTGAGGGAATATTTCCGTTGTTTTTTTTCTCCACTAGCAAATAATGCTCGTTTCCTACTGCTTCTCTACACCCCTCGTTGTCCTGGGAAGCCCTTTCTTCTTAGCAGGAATACTTCTCCCTCCCTTACTCCTGTCGCAAACCACATTGCACCAAGTCCGGGGTATCATTTATGTCTTTAAGTAAGCAATCTTATTTACCACTGATACTCCATGCACTTAATATGGTGGTATGTCTAATCCTGTTTCTTAGAACTATGGGGTTCCCTTCCATTATAGAGATGAAGGGTGACAAAACAAAGTCGTCTTCTGAAATGGAGGTCACGGACACTAATTAGAAAATAATAGTATTTTGTTAGTTAATGAAATGCCTTTTCTCTCATAGACACTTCATACTTCTCCCCAGGCCTTATACTTAGAGAGGCAGTGTGTGTGGGTGTCTGTTGAGTGTACCATTATCTTTTCAGGTAGCCATAAACTGAAATGTAGCTAGTCTGGGGCACAGCATTATAACATGTGGGAAACACAAGTATCTCTTGACACGAGAGTTTGGCTGTCTAGTACATTGCTGTACTTTTAATTTGAGATTGGGAAAGGTTTAGTAGTTTCTTCTTGTAAAAGCTAAAGATCAATAAAGTTCTAAATATTACCAACATTAATAGAGTTCTGTTCTTCACAGAAAAATTTTGAAAGCCCTCTCTTCTGAAGATACACGAGGCAGAAAAGGAGACGGAGAAAACCCTGGAGTTTCTGCTGTTACTTCTATGTCTGTTCCAACTTCCATCTATCAGACTAGCAGCGGACAGTACAGTATGTATAAGGATCCATTTCCACATGATAGACACGGAAACGAGCTGTTCCATTTGAAGAAGTGGTGTGTAGAAAGGCCATAGACGTTAATAGCGATGATTATTAAAGGATAGTATTTTGAGCCAGGAATAAGGCAAAGTACATTTTCAGTGTTATTTCGTTTATTCCTTACCACTTTCCAAGGTTATTTTATGAGGCAGCTGAGGCTCAAAAAGTTAGACATGGTACCTGAAGTATAGTAAATTATACCATTTTTGAGTTGGTGGAGCTAGGATTCAAAATTAAGTCTGCTGCCTGTATCTAGAGATACAATTCACCCCAAACTACATAGCCTCTTAACAAACTGCTCTCTTGGACGCTAGCCAGTTACGTGCCAATTACGTGTGTAACCTTGATTCCGGTGGAAATCAGCGTTTGGACTAGTTACATAATAAGCAAATTAAACACGAACGTGGACTTTTCAGTTGGAGATTACAGGGGTTTCAGGTTGGTGTGCAGTGTGCTTCACAGTGTGCCCACCAGTAGCCAGTAGCCAGTAGCCAGTAGCCAGTAGCCAGTAGCCATTGGGCCGAGCGACTGCAGCGAACCTCTGCCTGCAGCCAGCCAGCCTCAGGAAGTGGGAGCACCTGCCGGTGGGCGGCGTCTCAGCTGGGGCCAGGGAGCTTGCAGGGAAGCAGGCGTGGTCCTTGCCTTCGAAAGGAAAGTGCTAGAACAGAAGCTACCTTCTCTCATCTCTTACTCAGCAGCTGTCTACAGAGCAGTAACCTGGGTTAACAACTTTTCCCCCAAACACCTTGTAAATGGGGTCTCTTGATATATTAAAATGACATTTGACAGAACTAACAAGGTAATGAATTAGCCCTCTGGGCTTTCAAGTTCAAGTTCAGTTTTTAGTTTTGCTTCTGGTGTTTTTTAATGGAAAGTTTCACATGTACAACAAAAGTGAACAAATTGTCCAACACATGCAAACATAAACATATGAATTCGTGCTTTTTTCCCCCAGATTTGTTTTCTTTGATGGTTTCTGGATTGGATATTAATGCCTATAAAGACTTTCGGTTTTTGAGATTTTTCTCAGTGTTTTGTTTGTTTTTGTTTTTGCTTTAAAATCTTTTATTTATCTTACATTTGTTTTGTTGTAAGAAATCTGGGGGACTCCAATTTATTTTTTGGTAGCTGCTTACCAGTTTATGAGAGTTAATATGATTAACATATTTAAGTTTGTCTTTTTTTTTAAGATTTATTTATTTATTGGAAAGGTAGAGTTACAGAGACAGAGAGAGGTCTTCAATCCACTGGGTCACTCTCCAAATGGCCCCAATAGCCAGAGCTGAACCGATCCGAAGCCAGGAGCCAGGAGCCAGGAGCTTCTTCCAGGTTTCCCACATGGCTGCAGGGGCCCAAGCACTTGGGCCGTCTTTTGCTGCTTTCCCAGGCACATTAACAGAGAGGTAGATTGAAAGTGGAACAGCTGGGACTCGAACTGGCACTGCAGGCCTTGGCTTTAACCCACTGAGCCACAGTGCCGGCCCCTAAATTTATCTTTAGCTCACGATATCAGAGTTTAGTATAGGATGAAAGCAGTGTTTAATATGTACTTAGGTCTCTTTTATTTATCTTTACCATCTATATATATGTTGCAAACAAAATCATTGCATATTAGTAGAGTTTTTTCAGAATTTTTCTGAGGGTTCTTTGAGGATATTTCTTGGCTGGCACTGTGGCTTCAGGCCCTGACCTGAAGCGCCAGCATCCCATATGGGCGCCAATTTGAGACCTGGCTGCTCCACTTCCGATCCAGCTCTCTGCTATGGCCTGGGAGAGCAGTAGAAGATGGCCCAAGTCCTTGGGCCCCTGCACCCGTGTGGGAGATCCGGAAGAAGCTTCTGGCTCCTGGCTTCGGATCCGCGCAGCTGCGGCCGTTGCAGCCAATTGGGGAGTGAACCAGCAGATGGAAGACGTCTCTTTCTCTCTCTCTCTCTCACTTTCTCTGCCTCTCCTCTCTCTGTGTAACTCTGACTTTCAAATAAATAAATAAATAAATCTTTAGAATATTTCTTGTCTAAGTTTTGTACAGTGAAAGAGGTCAGTAAGCATTTGACAGACGTCAAGTTGTGAAGCACTAGCACAAGCAAAGCTTAGTTCCGTAGCCCACGAATTCTCTTGTGCTGCCCGTTTATAATCTCTCCTTCCATTCCTAACTCACATCTTTTTGTTTGTTTGTTTTTAAGACTTATTTATTTATTTGAAAGGTGGAGTGAGAGATGGAGAAAGTGATATTCCATCCACTGGTTCACTCATGAAATGCCTGCCCGCAGCCAGGCAGGGCCAGGCCAAAGCCAGGAGCCCGGAGCTCAGTCTCTTCCTCCCATGGGGGTGGCAGGAGCCAAGCCCTTGGGCCATCACCTGCTGTCTCCCAGGTGCATTAACAGGAAGTGGGATTGGAAGTGGGATTTAGCCAGGACTTGAACCAGTCTTTCTAGAATGAGATGTGGGTGACCAGGCAGCAACTTAACCTGCTGTGCCTCAGTGCCCACTACCAGCCTGAACCTGATTAGCTCTTATCCCATCTGACCCTGTTACCATCCCTGTGTCTGCCACCTCCTCGGTTTGCCCTCCCATTTAAATTACTACCCTAGGTA